>OX411808.1:24710701-26024451 GCA_948253155.1 Leucoma salicis
TTAAATTTTATAGTCTATTAAATTACCTACTTATTTAAAAATGACAGGTAGAAATGGTTGTGCGGTAATTAAAAATAGAACAAGATAAAAATAACAAAACTATTGTCTATGTTATTGACTACAGTTACATAATTACAAATTACAGAGTAATAGCTACGTTATGGGAAAAACGGTCTTTAAATATCCGCGCATATAATGTAAGTATAGCTAAATATTTCTAAAATATGTAGATCCTTCATTTATTATCAAGTGGAAAATGCAAATGAATTACGAATTTAATCAATTAGAGCTTAGCATTTTCTGAAACTGTCACATTTCAAAGTGACACTACAAATTTATTGTATATCAAATCAACCTTATTACTTGGTAAATAAATATATAATGTATGATTTTAATGAAACACGAGATTTTGAGTTTCATTACTTCACTATGTATAATTACCCAACCTACAAATTAGTCCCGAAAATATTGGAAATTATTCTCGACTCCCAATCGTACTATAACATTTAAATATTTTACGTACGCGTGTATTATGCGCAACATCTGCGTTACTCTGTTAAATGATAAAATTGGTGGTTAGAGATACATTAATTTATGAGTGGGATTTATTACAGGACCACTATAATTCTTCAAACTGGAAGTAGTGATGTGTCTACTAAAAGATATTTATTTTATTTACTAGGTTTTTATAAGCAGTGGCTTAGTTTCGTTCAGCACATTATTATTCATAGCATAGCGGTTTATACACAGAACTTATCAAAATGGTATTCTTGGTGGTTATATATTATTTTAGCTTAGATTTACGAAATCTCCCACCTTTCAAAATGGTCTATTCTCAAGTGTGAATTTAAGGTGTAGAAATTATAATGTACCTAATTTCTATTTTATTTGAACAAGGCTTTAACATCAATTAATAGCTTTTTTCTTTCATACTCCATTAAAAATGTGTTACATACCTACTTAAGGATTTTTTATGTTATGTCTTAGGACATTACAAATACTTAAATATGTAATATTTTAAGATTGAGTATCGCATTTATAGATGTTGGATTTAAGATTTGTGTTTATTCTTTGTTCAACGTAAATATCTGTCACTTTCGAAAATTAAATATCAAGGGCAATGGAAATGTATTTTTACGCACTCTACTTTGTTTACATCGTGCAAATTTGTGTAAGTATTTAATTATTTCAATTTTACTCACTGTAAAATTAAATGAAATTTATTCTATATTTGAAAACAAATTATAAAAGTACGTTACGGATACATAATAAATCATCAAATCGTATCGTACTTGTTCTTTTAGTAGTGTCTCAGATAACCGAATATTAAAACGCCAATTTTATTTTTTGGCATGGCAATTACTTTATTATATTATGTTTAATGCATTGTCTTGTAAAATACCTAGCTATTATGAAATTACTGCCATTATTTAGCAATTTATGTATTAGTTTAATTATAATGATATGAGTACTTATTGGCAAAGCATCGTATCACAATCACATAGTAAATTTATTTTTTAAATTAGGTTAAGGTTTTATATCGCTCACAATAAAAAAAAAATAACTGTCAATTTTTTTTTTAAATTTTGGAACATTTAAATCATGTACTTAACTTTTTAATGGCGGGTTTTTAACCTACTTTGTACCTAGACTACGTAAACTATGTCAGAGTACACTTTTTTTTTACATAAACACTTTTATGGATACTCTATTATTTTTGTAAATAGTCCGTTATCTTTAAGTCATTCAATTTTATTCTCCAATTGTATTATTTAACCAAGCCATTCCGTGATCATAATCACCAGATCATGCTTACAAAATATGTTATGCAATACTCTCTAAAATGGCAACACAGATTTTACATTTCACGTGCCAGAGATCACATTCAAGTAATCTATAAAAAGATGGATTTATATTTTTCCCTTGTCTATCTGATTAGTATAAGGAATTGTATATATTATTGTAAACTGCTCGTAAGACTAATTATTAAATAAAAATCTTGTCCATAACAATAATGCATTTTGATTATGAACATTATGCATATTGATCCGTATTTTTTGTAGCTCAGCTACTTTTAAAGTACAAATTATTTGTAAATGAGGAAAAAGATAACTTTACTGCGAGCGGGAATCGAACCTGCGTGCCTTTCAATCCGGGGAAGTGCTCTGAGCCACTGAACTAACTGACGACCTGACTGACTGAATGACCTTTCGGCCATCCCAATCGTAAAGACAAATGTGATGAGGAGATCAGTGCGGTAGCTCAGTGGCTTGGAACACTTCCCCGGATTGAAAGGGACGCAGGTTTGATTCCTGCTCGCACTAAAGTTCTCTTTTCCCTCATTCACAAATAATTTGTACTTTAAAAACATACGTATAGTCAAACTCTAATTACAATGATTAGTAAGTGCTTGCTTATAAATAAATAAAAAAATATCGTGATCATTTACATCGCTATGTGTATATAAAGGGGCCTGCGCCTGAAAGTGATACCACTAAAGTCATGTAACTTACTGAGTTAGACCACTGGAACTGTTAGTGGTCTGCCAACACAGGTGGAGAGACGGCACACGGCGGGTTTATTTAGTGGATGGTCTCACACTACCCATCGTTGCCCCGAACCGAACGGGGTATGCAGTTAGGTACATTTTTCCCGCCTTAACAAAGAAGAAAGAATCTGATACTGATCATTTTGCTGTCATCATTGACTACACAGATGGCGGAGTGGTGGTTGAGTTCGATTCCCACACAGGACATCTCTTTGTGTGATCCACAAATGGTTGTTCTGAGTCTGTCCGTGAAATTGTATGTGTATAAAGTCCCCCGCGATACAAGGATTATGCCTTAGTGCAGGATGTCTTTAAAAAAATATATCTTTAATAAGTCTTTCTACGATGGCACGTAACGTATGTGTGTTCGTTAATGACAAGCATATGAGTAAATGCTGTTATCTATACAATTATAAAACTGTAAAATAGCTATGTCTGTACATTTAAGATATTTGAGAAAAAATTACTGTAATAGGCTATATAGGCGAATATAAACACAAAATGTCTTTTTTAGATTTTTTGTCTGTTTGTTTGTTCGCGCATCACGCAAAAACTACTGAACCGATTATGATGCAACTTTTTTTATTTGATAGCTCTCGATTAGACTTAACAACTGGTATACATTTTATCCCGCTCCTATATCGGGAACCTGAGATATAACCCAAAACTAGCTTTTGGCTGCAGCGAAACCGCGGGCAAAGGCTAGTTATAATTATTATTGTAATCGAATACGAATACTGACTTACTAGAGATGTACTATATCACCTGTGTTTCTCCTCCAAGTGATAAGATGACCCAGATTGTATCCTCCCTAGGGTGTGTATGAAGAGGTACACATTTTACGGGTACCCAGTATACGGTAGGAACGTAATACGAGCATTTGCATATGATTACGTGTCTAGGGATTGGGATATATCACGCACGTTATGTTGGAGATCGTTTATCAGGTGGTTTTATCACGCGTAGTCCTGTTACAAAATTTATTGTAAGACCGTATTCTATCTTGCTTAATAAAAATCTTACTTTATTCAACAAAATAAATTACAGTAGGATTTTACTCAAGAGTTTTGGCAGGTTTTCGGTTATTGTTATTGTCAACTCATTGTTGTGGCTTTGTCAAGTTAAGTGTGGCAAGTCTGTCCTAATTTAGGAATCACGTTATTGTCATCAGGATTAAATATCAGTAGGTGAGTGTTGTAACGAACAAAGCATAATTATATGTATTTTAAAGGAGTCCCAAAAGTTAATGAAGTAAGACTGTCACGGAAAAAAATCCTCAATTTGTTTTTTTTCAGGCAGTTTATTCTGTTTTTTTTTTTATTACGTGGGTAGCAAACAAGCATTGGGCCCACCTGTTGGTAAAGGTTTATATAGCAGCATATAAAGGTTACACTAGCAACACCAGAAGCATCACTCGCGCGTCGCCGTCTCTAAGCAGAGGGATAGAAAGTGAAGAAAAAGGATATTAAGGAGAGCATAGGAAGAATAAAAATGAGAGGTTAGGAAGGATAATAAGGACAGGTTACCGGAAAAGGATCTGGGCCCTATCTCTCTCTCTCTCTCTATCACGCACCATACGAAGTACAACGTATTTAGTATCAAACATTATTTCACGCTGATGTTCTGTGAGAGGGGGGTACTTCCCCGATCGAGCCGGCCCTTTCATGCTGGGTTAAGCAAGGTTCTACTTCTACTAGTAATTTATACTGGAAAGCCGTTACTTTACAATTGGGAGTAGGAATATGCTAATTGAAGCTCAAATACACATCAAATATACATTGTTAATCTAAAAAGCGATAGAATGTTGTGTTAATAAGACAACGTAACGTCTTACAACATTTTACACAACGCTTGCCAACTTTGATAACATTTCATGACTCATTTCATCTTAACGCCGAGCATTATTAACATTTACTTCACTGAACATTCTTTGAAGTTAAAATTAAAATAGGAAAAAATAATGACATTTGATTATGCGAAAGTGATGGATGTAGTTACAGGGGAGACCGAGACTCACCTACCTAAAGCAAATCGGTTATGTATTGAAGGAAGGTGGAGTCAGGAGTTTCCGAAACCGGCGAGAGTGTATGAAGAGAATTATGAATATTGAGGAAGCGAGCGATGTATGCAAGAAAAGAGCCTTTTTTTGTTCTCTCTGCCTACCCCGCACGGGAGATGGCGTGATGATAAGTAAGTAATGAGATTTTACTTAGTAAGTAATAGCCAATGTCGTGATGGAACCAAACTAAGACAGTTCAAACACTTCAAACTACAAATAGTTGTTAGTAATTTAGAATGAAATTACTGCACCGAAATTTAAACAGCCAGAGACCTCTCCTGATTATTAAAAATTATACTCGTAATCCTACTGCTCAGATTAGGCCGGTAAATATGTACCACCTCGTCGTCCGAGACAAAAAGCAGGTACTCCAACCTTTTTTTTTGTTAAGGCTGGAAAAAATGTACCTACATATATAGTTGAGTCCATGAGCGACGGTTACCATTTACCATCAGATGGGCCGTGGCTCGTCTGCCACTACAAGCAATAAAAAAATATAAAAACAAAAACTAAATAAAATTGAAATTATATAAATAAAATTGAAATGTGTTCGTAATGTCTAAATAACAACTTTAAACACAAAGTGAAAAATGTGAAATCGAAAATAACAGTCACGAGCAGGATTTGAACCTGCATCTCCTGGATACCGTCCAGATGCTTTGCCAATTCAGCATGAAAATTCAGTATGAAAATACTTCCGACAGATGGCGCAGGCGTCACCCAAAGACGTTAAGTATGAATGTGTTATCGAAATTAGCAGTCAGGAGCAATTGTCACGATTGCTTTTGGATTGGAGCACTTTCCCGGAGGGGAAGGGACGCAGGGTCGTTTCCCGCTCGTACTAAAATACTCTTTTTCCTTATTCACAAATTATAATTTGTACTTTAAGAGTGGCTGAGCATGTCAAGCGCTAAAATATAGATCAAAAATGCTAAAAATATATATAAAAATATCTAAATAACAACTTTTTACTAAATGTAATAAGTACGAGAGTATATACACTACCTATGACAAATTACAATTTTTTAAAGATTTTGTCTGTCTGTCGGTATGTCTGTTTATTCCGGCTAATCTCCGGAACGGCTGGACCGATTTGGACGGGACTTTCACGAACAGATAGCTGTTGTTATAAGTTAGGCTACTTCTATTTTGAAAAAATATATAGGGTATATAAAAATAAGACCCATGACATTGTGAATGAATACCACTCCGGAACGGCTGGACCGATTTAGACGGGACTTTCATTAGCAGATAGGTGTTGTTACAAGGAGTAACTTTACTTAGGCTAATTTTATTTTGAAAAAATTGTTGGGGTTCTGCGTAAAAGAATAAAACCCATGATTACTACTTTTAAGACTAAATTCCACGTGGACGAAGTTGTGGGTAGTAGCTAGTATATAAATACAATAAGTTAACTCATAATACCTAAATCGGCACCGGTAACTGTAGATACAAAAGACAATACTGGTACATCCGTCCACAAAAATATCTGAGCTACCCTCATGTCACCCCCTTTTTTTTTTGTTAAGGCGGGAAAAAATGTTCCTAACCGCACACCCCGTCATTCGGGGCAACGAACAGGGTAGTGTGGGGCCTGCACCCATTAAAGAAACCCACCGTGTGCCGTCTCTCCGCCTTTATTGGCAGGCCACTGGAACTGTGTTACATTCCTTCGGTGGTACCCTCATGTCACCCCTAAGAAAGTTTTGCTTCAAGATGGGACCCAACAACGAAAAACACCATCCATGCGTTTATGTTGTACCAAATTGTTTTGTAATGATACTTTAAGCTTGTTACAGCGAAACTTTAGCAGGAGTGCTTCGTCCACAACTGTTATTGCAAATTGATGGTTATTTTTCACAATATAGGTTATAAGTTTTCGAGTAGGTACGTAGGTGTGTGAAAAAAAACAGAAAGGTATGTATGGTAGGTATATCTGAGATCCTTAGAGCACCATTTAGACGGAGAGAGTTTCTCATCTCAAAGATACGATCATCGAAAGAATATAAAAAAGTTTCTTTGTCTAAACATTAACACCTCTTGCTCTCTCGTTTTGGCGATAATCGCCTTGCAAGGAATATTGATCGTGTCCGTGTAAATACTAAACTCAAATGACAAATCTCGCACTCAAATCGCTTCAAACCGATTTGTACGATACTCGTATGAACTTGAAAAAATGTGATACGAGATCGCGATTATACAACTCGAGATTTTCGTAAGCAAGAATCTTCTTACAATAATTTCGCTGTGTAAACAGACGCAGGAAATAATCGCCTAGCGATAAGTTATTACAGAATTTAATTCTTGCCTCTATGTAAATATTTTGATACGATAATGTTATGGCGATTATTGTGATAATAGCGTACGATTTCTCGAACTAAACGTGCGAGAAACTCTCCGTCTAAATGGCGCTTAATATTTGATCTGTACCAATGCGATGACTGAGAGCTCGTAACCTAATATTCTGCACCTTACTTAATACCTGACCTCTTCCGCATTTCGGAAAACACTTTAATTAGGTTTCGGCTGTAATATGGCATCTTCACAGTCGTGTCGGGTTACGGGTTATCAGAATCCTCGATAAATTCCGACTCAGATCTGATTCGAAGGTCGTCAGGATTGCTGAAGACACAAGCAGTCACTCCATTTAATTGCCTCTTACAAGTTAAAACTGTTCGAGTATATAGTTTAAGAATAAGTTAAGAAGAATAAAATTGCTCCAACCAATTAATATCCGCGAGCATCGTAAGAGGCATATAAGAAAAACTACATGTGATAGAATTTTATTTAGCGAGCCATAAACCATCGTGGCGTCTTCGGCCTAAAAAGAAAGATAAACGTCTTTTCCCCTACTTCTTTTGAGTAAGTAGAAGTGGCAGATTCTCTGCTCTGCGGCTTTGATGTACAATTAGTGTTAAATAGTCTGTGTGTGAGAGCTGTTTGTAGTCATCCACTTTTCTTTTTTTTTATACTGCGTTGCTGGCAAACAAGCTACGGTCCCGGATTCCCGGTACGGATAGATTAGGTGGAGAGGAAGAATAATAAGGCAAGGATAGAAAGGATACTGGATAAAGAGAGGATAGGAAAGATAATAAGTAGAGGATAGGGAGTGGCGTCGGGCCTCCAACGCTCTCAATCACCATACGAAACACAACGGTAGGAATACCTAACGTTGTTTGACGCTGATCTTCTGTGAGGGGGTTCCCCCATCAATCTGGCCCATTCATGCAGGGATAAGCAAGACTCTGTCTCTGACTCTGACTCTGTCCTGTCGTAAGATAAGTGATATAATAGATCTATCGTCTCACCA
Source organism: Leucoma salicis (assembly GCA_948253155.1). NCBI lineage: Eukaryota > Metazoa > Arthropoda > Insecta > Lepidoptera > Erebidae > Leucoma > Leucoma salicis. Next base: position 24,718,619 of record OX411808.1, read on the forward strand.
CATGGGTTAAACTTATAATATAATCATTATAGGTATAGGCATGTGTGTATACCACTGAAGGAATGTAATATAGTACCGGTGGCCCACCAATAAAGGCGGCACGTGGCGGGTTTCTTTAGTGGGTGAGGGCCCCATACTACCCTTTTCGTTTCCCCGAACGACGGGGTGTGTGGTTAGGAAAATTTTTTACTGCCTTAAAAAAAAGAATTTTGCTTGTAGACTGCTTTTTATAAGACTTAAGTACTATACGGGTCCTCGAATTTTTTAGAGACGGCTCTGAACACCTACAACCATACTGAGACGCATGTTCGTGGATTGCAGAAGTATTTGTCCCTTCTGAGAATCGAAGCGTTTTTAAACTCTTATCAATATCGACCAGAATTTAATTAAGTTATGACTGAAGGTCTTTCTAAAAGAATACAAAGTGCGAAAATGTAAAATCGATAAATGTTATTAAAAAAAGAAAACCGTCTTCAAAAAACACCGAGGAACTAAAAAGCAAAAAATAATTGGTATTTACATACGATTTCCGTGCTAGACCAAAAGTAACAAAAACAATACTTATGCTCATATAATATAAAAAACAATACATACATTAAACACAAAGTGAAAAATGTGAAATCGAAAGTAACAGTCACGAGCAGGATTCAAACCTGCATCTCCTGGATACCGTCCAGATGCTTTGCCAATTCAGCCATCGTGACCCTTGCTCCCGACTACTAATTTCGATAGCACATTCATACTTAACGTCTTTGGGTGACGCCTGCACCATCTGTCGGAAGTATTTTCATACATTATACCGACCAGGTAAACTTAATTTTACAATTAAGATTTTACCTAATAATGACGCAAACTCTATAAATATTTAGATATTTTTATATATATTTTTAGCATTTGACATGCTTAGCAACATACATTAAACACAAAGTGAAAAATGTGAAATCGAAAATAACAGTCACGAGCAGGATTCGAACCTGTATCTCCTGGATACCGTCCAGATGCTTTGCCAATTCAGCCATCGTGGCCCTTGCTCCCGACTACTAATTTCGATAGCACATTCATACTTAACGTCTTTGGGTGACGCCTGCACCATCTGTCGGAGGTATATTCATACATTATACCGACCAGATAAACTTAATTTTACAATTAAGATTTTACCTAATAATGACGCATACCCTATAAATATTTAGATATTTTTATATATATTTTTAGCATTTGACATGCTTAGCAGCATACATTAAACACAAAGTGAAAAATGTGAAATCGAAAATAACAGTCACGAGCAGGATTTGAATCTGCATCTCCTGGATAGCGTCCAGATGCTTTGCCAATTCGGCTATCGTGACCCTTGCTCCCGACTACTAATTTCGATAGCACATTCATACTTAACGTCTTTGGGTGACGCCTGCACCATCTGTCGGAAGTATTTTCATACATTATACCGACCAGGTAAACTTAATTTTACCATTAAGATATTACCTAATAATGACGCAAACCCTATAAATATTTAAATATTTTTATATCGTATCGGCTTCACCCAAAGACGTTAAGTATGAATGAGCTATCGAAATTAGCAGCCGGGAGCAAGGGTCACGATAGCCGAATTGGCAAAGCATCTGGACGCTATCCAGGAGATGCAGATTCAAATCCTGCTCGTGACTGTTATTTTCGATTTCACATTTTTCACTTTGTGTTTAATGTATGCTGCTAAGCATGTCAAATGCTAAAAATATATATAAAAATATCTAAATATTTATAGGGTTTGCGTCATTATTATGTAAAATCTTAATTGTAAAATTAAGTTTACCTGGTCGGTATAATGTATGAAAATACTTCCGACAGATGGTGCAGGCGTCACCCAAAGACGTTAAGTATGAATGTGCTATCGAAATTAGTAGTCGGGAGCAAGGGTCACGATAGCCGAATTGGCAAAGCATCTGGACGCTATCCAGGAGATGCAGATTCAAATCCTGCTCGTGACTGTTATTTTCGATTTCACATTTTTCACTTTGTGTTTAATGTATGCTGCTAAGCATGTCAAATGCTAAAAATATATATAAAAATATCTAAATATTTATAGGGTATGCGTCATTATTAGGTAAAATCTTAATTGTAAAATTAAGTTTATCTGGTCGGTATAATGTATGAATATACCTCCGACAGATGGTGCAGGCGTCACCCAAAGACGTTAAGTATGAATGTGCTATCGAAATTAGCAGTCGGGAGCAAGGGTCACGATGGCTGAATTGGCAAAGCATCTGGACGGTATCCAGGAGATGCAGGTTCGAATCCTGCTCGTGACTGTTATTTTCGATTTCAAATTTTTCACTTTGTGTTTAATGTATGTTGCTAAGCATGTCAAATGCTAAAAATATATATAAAAATATCTAAATAAACAATACATATATATAAATAACACTAAAAACATTTTTGACACACAATAACATACAAACAAGTTTGCAATTCCGTCCATATATGACGGAGTTATGCCTAAACATACAAAAAAGATATAGGTATAAACATCCGAATTGATAACCTTCTCCTTTTTATGAAATCGGTTAAAAATAATAGTCACGAGCAGGATTTGCGACTGCATATCCTGGAAAACCGTTCCAGATGTTTTTCCAATTCTGCTACAATGACATCCGCTGGGGACTGCTTAAAAATATATAAAAATATCAAAATGTCTTACTAGAGGACTTAAAATATGGATATAAAACTCATTAATGTCGAAAATTAGGCCATTATTTTCTCAATCCTACTTACAATAATTATAATTATGCCATTATTTCCTCAGTCCAAATTAAAATAATTATAATTATGGATATTTCAACAGAATTCCTTTTAATATTTGAGATAAGGTATTCAAATAAGTATCTACTTAGGAGTTTTCTTAAAATATCTGACATCTGCCGACCCTTGTAAAAATAATTAATATGCATGATATTCAAAGTACAGAAAGCAGCTATAAAGAACCAGCAGGGCTTAAGGTAATCAAATGGAAACTTGCGAATATACGTCAATTTATGTGGATTTAAACTTATCTTAGCTTTTCCATTAATTTACAAGCCCATAACTTGAAACTTTCGAACCAGTGCCTACAGTTTGAGAGTGTGCTCTGGAATTGTTCGTCGTACCTCCCATCGTATGGGGCAATCCCTTCACTACTAACCACCTATATGAATAATAATTTTAACACTAACGATTTTTGTAATATGGACAAATGCCACGTTGGTCGTGGCGCGTCTGTACCTCAACCGTGCAACCGCTTGCACTACAAATACTGGGTGTATTCCAATAGTGGAAAGTTTAAAATTGCAGGCACAAATTCTTCTTTGCTTTTTCATTTATTTCTTTTATATAAATATGTGATGCCTTATAACTCTTAATGACAACACGCTGCACTAAGAAATAAATCTTCTATCGCAGGGAACATTACAAAACATATAATTTAACGGACACGAAGTACACCCAGACTCAGAACAATCATTTGTGGATCACGTAAAGAATGGTAGTGAGTAGAAATCGTACCCACAAAACTCGGCTCGGTGATAAAATTTTACAAAGATATAAATGTTAACCGATTTCAACGATATTTTTTATACTAGAAGGGCGGAAAGCAAGCATACGATCAGCTTGATGGTAAGTAGCTACCATAGACCATATCTACAAACAACATCACAGCCATCACGCATGCGCTACTAACCCCAGTGTGGATGATATAAAGGGATGATAAGATGGTCAAAAAGAATGATAGAAGATGAAATGGCTATCTAGGCCTGCGGTACTCTCACTCCCGGAATAAAACGCAATCATAGGAATATCTATTCATTCCATTCATCAGCCCCTCATCGTCCAATGCTGGACATAGGCCTCCCCTAAGGGGGGTATTGCCATAATCGCCACGCTTGGCAGGCGGGTTGGCGATCGCAGTAGATGTTTTTAGTACACAGGGGAACGCTGCTGCCCGGTCCCCCGGTAATCCCTTAGTCGGCTTTTACGACTCCCATAGGAAGAGACGGAGTGGAGCTATTCTTGATGCCGGCCCCACACGGCTTTAGGAATATCTACTGATTCGATACACCGATATGTGAAGTGTATCTAAGTGAGAGAGTAGTACTTCCCCAGTCAGGCCAGCCAGTCCATTCATATCGAAACTAACAAGGCTCTCTTTCATATAAAAATATATTGGAATCATTATAAGGTAGGTACATAAGTATAGGGTCTTGTTGAAGTGATTAACGAATTAGACCCACCATTTTGTCAAAAAGTGATTAAAAACTTTGATAAAAGAATCGACATCTGTAACCGTGGTCGTGGTGGACATTTATCAGATATAATTTTATCATTCATAATTGCCAAACCTTACTTTTTTTAAAACAATAAAAATTTTAATCATTGTCATTCTAAATTTATAGTATTATTTTGATTTACAAAACAAAGTTCTTGTTGAAAAACCCTATATCTTAGAATTTATTTAATTCCTGTATGGAACGTCATATGTTATCTTAAGCTTATCAACAATTATTTCGCCAATTTTATTCAGTTAAGCTTTGTTATTGGCATCCATTAAAATCTATCATATCCACAAGCAAATGGTAAACAGGTAATGATAGGTAATGTAACTTCCGTTGCAATATGACACAATTAAACGCACCTACGTATTTACATAAGACGCGTATAGGTGAATTATTTAATTATCAATTAGTCGAGGTTGTGTGGGTGCTTGATATTCTCGTCAGCTGTTAATTATGTTGTAAGGGAATGGTAACTACCTGCTATAATATTGATATAACATTACAAGTATTATAGAAACCAACAACCGGAAAGCTGTTCGGGAACAATGAAAAGGTATATTTCTAATTAAATTGAACGCCAGAAAATCTTAATATTATTACAATTTAATTGTTCTCGTTCTAAAGGTAAATATTTTCCACTCAACCACCTTCGTGTAAGAGTATTGTAAGAGAAGGTATGAAAGGGAGTATTGGTGGAAAAAGTTGCGAAAGGAAATGCTTCGATGGTTCGGACATGTGGAAAGAATGCCGGACGAGCGACTGGTTAAGAAGATATACAATGCGAAAGTGGAAGGATGTAGGTTCAGGGTAGATCAACACTAAACTACCTAGACCAAATCGGTCATTGAAGGAAGGTGGAGTCAGGAGTCGCCGAAACCGACGAGCCTGTATGAAGAGAATTATGAATGTTGAGGAAGTGAGAGATGTATGCAAGAATAGAGCCTTTTGGCATTCTGTTCTCTCAGCCTACCCCGCGCACGGGGCGTGTCGTCATGTATTGAAGCAGGGTGCTTCAATACATGACTGATTTGGTCTAGGTAGGTTAGTCTCGGTCTTCCCTGTATAGGTACAAGGATGTAGGCATCCTTCCACATATGTATGCAAAGTTTCACGAAGATCGCTTTAGTAATTACGGCGTGAAAGCGTAACAAAAAAACAAACAAACTCAATTTCGCATTTATAATATTAGTAAGGTTACTCTTTACACAAACCAATATCTTAAATTACAAAAAATATAGGGCCAGCTCCTTTCTTTGAGTAGATTAATAAAGTTTTATCACCCGACTGCCAAGGAAGGGTGTTTTAATTTTGTATTCTATTCTAAATCCTGTTTTTTTTTAGTGCATTAATTTTTTGCAATTGGGTTCATAGGGTATCGTTTATGTAAGGTTTAAGACGTTGTATCGGTGTATATTCGGGTCGCATTGCTAGTAATAATGGTAACAACATGCTTAAGCAAAATGATCCGGTATCGCGAATTCTCAGCCAATTTGCTTTCATAAATTGTATGTATTGGAGTCAAAGAAAAATCGTTACCCGGATTATTTAAAGGAATCGCCAATTTTGCTCTGAATGTTGAATATGAAAAATAATAGTAGATTGTATCATAAGGGAGAAAATAATATTTTTACGGCGAGGGCGCTTTTTTGAATCCAAAGCGAAGTAAATTCTAGAATAGAATTCTTTAGTAGAATCCTGAACGTAGCGAGGGATTCAAGGTACGTCGCCCGAGCCAAAAATATATTTTGGCGCCCGAGTGATACACTCTACTTTTCATCACCCACTATGAAGAAAATAAAAGGCGCCTCACACAGTCATTCTGGGTAACTTTGACAGATTACAGCGATATTTTTCACGGTATTTTAAATATTTTAACATTTAAATGACAATATTATACTTTGTTAGTGTCCTTACATCCATCCATCCATCAGCCTTTTAAAGTCCACTGCTGGACATAGGCCTCCCCAAGAATGGGGTATAGTGCCATAATTGCCACGCTTGGCAGGCGGGTTGGCGATCGCAATGGATGTTGTTAATACTCGAAGGAGTGCTGCTGCCCACTCCCCCGGTATTGCCTCAGTCGGCTCTTAAGACTCCCATGGGTGGAGAGGGGTGGGACAATTCTAAAGCCGGCCCCACAGGGCTCTAGTGTCCTTAGTGTCCTCAGAATATTTTTTATCCATAAATAATAGTGAAAGACTATAATATCCACTAATTATAGAGAAAAATCTATTTTTGTAGTATGTCAAAGTTACCACCCACAAAAGTGTAACTTTGACACACTTTAAATCCGTCACATAAATGAGGTAATATTTGATTACCAAATTACTTTGGGTAACATTAGCTTATATTATTCTCAAATTAGGGATATGGTTGTGGCGATACAAATATAAATTTGTAGTTGTACCTATCATATACAGGGTCTGTCGTATATAATGGATAACCCGTTAATCGGAGATAGCCCTAAATTCAAGCTACTAGAAAATTTACTTTTTATTTTAGGATTGCCATCGGTGTGAAAGCAGTAGACAATTTTGTCCTTTTTTTAATTTTTCTTCTTTTTTCATTCATTTGGTCACCATTTCAACAAAATCACCTATTTTAATGTACTTTTTTTGTATCTGACTCTTGGATACTTGCATTATTATATCACATTACTACATTATACATTATGTGTGAATGTAAAATACTGTAAAATTTTACATTTTAAGCACTTTGTAAGTAAATTTTTTTCTTTATGTCAAAATTTTAACATTGACTGTGAAAAAAAAATGTACTATGCTATAGCTGGCCATTATTTTAAAAACATGCCTAGTTTATGTAGATTCTAAAAAGGTATTATACATGCGTACTTTATAAGCAATATTAGTTACACAAGCGAAATAACTTAGGAAGGTCAATATTTTGATTTCAAGAAATATGTTAAATCACGATGATTTAGGCTCCTAATATGGTTTTATTGAATAATAATTCACTATTTTATCACTAAATTGTCAATTTAACGTTTAATTGTGCCACAGTACTGTTTTATGTTCATAGTTAGAAATTGCATGCGACTAGAAAGTACTGGAAAATTATTTCAAAATTTTCAATCAAAACACCAGGTATTCCAAATTGAAAAGGATACAACATAGTAATATAAAAACGGACAAATACGACAACAAAGAGCCCTAAAGGGATACAACATAAAAATGAACAAACACGACACATGTAAGGAAGACGGTGGCACCTTTGGTATTTTTTCATATGCATGTCTCTCTAGACCTTAATCCTTTTTAGAATCTACATAAACTAGACATGTTTTTTAAGACAATGGGCAGCTATAGCATAGTACATATTTTTTTCACAGTCAATGTTAAAATTTTGACATAAAGAAAAAAACCTTACAAAGTGCTTAAAATGTAAAATTTGACAGTATGTTACATTAATAATGTCTAATATAGTAATCTAATATAATAATACAAGTATCCAGGAGCCGGACACAAAAAAGTACATTAAAATAAGTGACATTGTTGAAATGGAGACCGAATGAATGAGCAAAGAAGGAAAATTAAAAAAAATACAAATTTGTCTACCGTTTTCAAACCGATGGCAATCCTAAAATAAAAAGTCGATTTTCTTATAGCTTGACATCAGGGCTATCTCCAATTAACGGGTTATCCTTTATTTACGACAGATCTTGTATATATATTTATCTGTAAAAAAGGTCCATCAATCAAAATTTTTCAGTTACAAGTATATATTTTTTAATTCACATCAAAACCTCGTTTAAATCCTAAAATGAACAAACCGTTAAGCATATTAAAATTACGACAAACGAAAATAATTAAAGCAAACAAAACTTACTTTGGAAAATCCAAACTTTCACGCCTCATAATCTTTATTTTTCACAATAAAATTGATTATTTGATAAGTAACTAATAATGTATGGGTCTTACCAAGTAGGTTTCAATAAATCACATAGATAGCGCTAATTTCAAAAAGTACTAATGTGGGTTTCATGTCTTATACGCCATCTAGCGCTAATTTTAAGAAGTACTTCTATATTGGTCTACCTCTCACTCAGTTACGGACCGCGCGCGCGCCAAGGCCACGTGAAAAAAAGCACCGCTAAAAATATTCCGTTGGTGTGTTATTATTTACGTGTGTTTAGTGTTTTTAATTATTGTTATGGATAAAATAGTTATTATACTTGACAAATATCATCAGTTCGTCAAGCAAAGGTAAAAACTTTCTTTTAACAAAAAACAATGTACCGGCCGGGTGAACGGCGTTCTGTTGACGATAGTAAAACCACCGGTGGCTATACTGGCTATGCGTACGTAAAAAGATAGTTCTCATGAAAGGCGCTGGTTTTAGTGTCGCGTCGAGCGTAAATATTCAGTATTTTTATTATATATTTAATAACAATTAAACCACATCGAATCAGACCGTGAAAGTAATAGGGCTCTATTCCTAATCATAATAATTAATAAACGAAAAAAAAAGACACCTAGTAAAGCATTTTGGTCGTTATCGTGTTAACATACATTACCTACAACTCACGGACGTCCAAGCTAGATTTTTTTCGAACAGTTTTTTAACTAGTTTAAATAACAAAAATGGCATCAAAAATATCATGAGTGTTAAATATAGTGTTTGTTCTTTATATGTGTGTGTAGATATTATTTTACAAGTGCAATATATGATAAATAGAGACATTTTAAGTTTGAAAAATCAGTTGTTCCGTGCAAAGCGGGGGTAGAACCCACCTCAACGCTTCGCTTATGAGGCGTGTAATATGTAAACACTTTGGTTTGAAGTATCTATTCGCCCTACTACATATAAAGTAAATTGTCATCTATATAGTAACTGTATGGAGTGCCATACAATCACAAAATATCAAAAAAGTTATTTACTGTTTAACGAACTCAAATTCGCGCGCTAATTTCGGAAAAAGTTTTGACATTATCTCTGTTTGACAACTTCACTTTTATTTTAAGCTGCGTTTACGGAGCTTCTTTAAAAAATAAAATCTAAAGTAAGCATTAACAAAACATATTGATTTCATAGGGAAAAATATTTAAAACATTCTCATAGTCATACTGTCAATGTTACCCGAACGACTCAAAGTTACCCAGATAGACTGTATTTTATTGTAATATTATTATTTAATAAAACATAGAGTAACAACTAAATTGAAATTAAATAGTATCTAATAATAAAACAACTAAAAACTTATATTTACATTTGAGACATTTTCGTAATTATAAAAATTTATTAATACAGTTTTATTGGGATTAGAGATTGTACTATGGGCCGTCGTACCAGCCAGTCTTTAATTCAAACAATATTTGCGTTCGATTTCTTTGGCGCTGAACACTAGATGTTCCAAATTCAAAAAGTGCGTGGCAAAGATAATTGCGGCGCACTTATAGAGGATTAAAAAGTCATTACTGCCCGCTAAAAGTTTCTTATAGAAAACACCACCTTTGGGTGTCCTTAAAGGCGAACCAAGTCGTTCTTTTCAAATAGATGGGATGAAAAGGCTCTTTTTTTTTTTTTTTTTTTTTTTTTTTTTTTTTTTTTTTTTTTTAAGCAGTTAGGATAGGTTAAAGTAATGTGGGGTGCTAATTTGTCCGGTTTACCTCCCAGTGGTGCACCCCGGGCAACGTCGGCAGTCGCCGGCGGCTAAAATTCCGGACAGGACGGGTCTCCGCGTGTCCCTCTGATTTAGCAGAGGGTACGGCGGATAGACCAGGCGTCGGAGTCGGTGGGGCCAGACTGGCTCACCGGGCTCTGGAGAAGGGGGACAGTGGGGCCACAGCGGCCCCCCCCGTCCCAAATCGTAAACCTGAGCGCGTGTCTGTGGTTACGTCTCGCGGGCATTCAGGAACGAGGGTCTTGGCTTAATCGCCCGGACCGCGAGGAAGACAACCTCTATAAAAAATTACCCCGAATCTCAAGTTCTGGCGCGCGGCGAGGAGATGCATGGCTGATGGGTAGTTCAGTCTCTAGCGCGGCCCCAGCCAGGGTACCTGCGGACCCCCTGTGCTGGGTTATAAATGTACGCTTACCCGGGTAAAGGGAGCTCTGCCCAGGTGGACCTACTTTCTCCCATACTCGTGGGAACAGTATGGAATTATGTTCAAATAATAAAAAAATGACGCAGTCGGGTGATAATCCCGATGCCTCAGCCGATAGGGGTCCGGCTGTAAATGCGGCCCCTACTAGTGCGGCCGCGCGCAAAACGCGTGGCGGCAGAAAGTCCCGCAAGGGCAACAAGATGGGAGGGTCCCAATCTTCAAGGGACGACTCGGCGACGGGCAGCTCGGCGGTAACTTCAGCCGCTGAGATGTCTGCGAACGAGGAGGATGGCTTAAGTGTAGGTGCCATGGTGCAAGCACCGCGGCCAGCGGAGGTCACTGCGGTTTCAGAGCCGCTCCCGTCGCGGTTCTGGCGCAAGCGTACCCTGTCTCAGGGTGGCGCTGCGTCGGAGTCCGACGGGAGTTCAGCGGAGATGCCTCCCCCAAAAATAGCCACAGCGTCTAGGGGTAGAGGCAACAGCCGGCCGGGGACGCCAATCCCTCGTAATGTCTCGGGCAACAAGGCCGAGGCAAGTTTAAAGAGGAAGGAGGCGGAGCAAACCGCGGAGGAGCGGCTAGCGCTCCTATCAGATAAGCTCCGCCTTCCAATTGACCAAGACGGGCCGCCCTCAGCGGCCCGTATAGCGGAAAGAGCCTTGGACAGCGTGGCCATAATTACAACGGTGGCCACAGGCTCAAAAAATTTAAAGGGCACCTTTGTAAGGTGCCTAAGGAATGCCGCCACGGAGCTGTCCAACGTGGTGGAGCGGCTGGTGGCGCGCAATGAGCGCCTGGAGGCGGAAGTGGCTGAGCTCGGGGCGCGGAATCAGCGCCTCGAGGCCAATGTAGAAGAAATGCGCCTCGGGATGGCCAATATGAGAGCAGAGCTAGGGCTCCCTGAGGCAGTCCCGAGGCCATCCTCGGCCGCCGTATCCGGCGCTTCTGCGCCACCAATCGATGCGTCAGAGGAGCTGCTCCGCTGCCTAATTGACCGCGTTGAGGCAGTCTTCGGCCCGCGGATCAGCGCTCTCGATGCCCGGCTCCCACCGGAGCCACGCGTACGTCCGCCGCTTGCTGCGGATAAGAGGAGCACCACGGCACCCTCGTCACCAGCGCCGCTTCCTTGTCAGGGTGGCCGCGTGGCCTCATACTCTGCGGCAACGGCGGCACCGCCGCCGGAACGCGCCCCTAAAAGGAAAAAGGGTGCCAAGGCTGGGCAGCCCATCAACGCCCAGCCACCGAGGGCCCAGCCCCAGAGGCCTCATGGTCGGGAGGAATTCCCGGCCCTACCTGGCACTGCTGGGCCCTCGCGGGCTCAAGCAGCTGCACCTCGGGACCCTGCACCCCGCAACGCCACGCCTGTTGACGAGGGCTGGCAGACTGTTGGTGGCGGAAGAAAATCCCGGGGCAAAAAGAGACAAGGCGCCGCAGCTCGAGAAGTGGCACCTGCTGCAGCTAGGGGCGAGCCCGGCGGTGGAAATAATAAAAAGAAGAGGTCGCGCAAGCGCAATTTAAAGGCGCCAAAGTCTGCAGCGGTGGTTGTCACCCTGCTGCCTGAGGCAAAAGAAAAGGGCCTCAGCTATGAGGCGGTTCTCAAGCGAGCTCGGCGGGAAATTGACGTATCCGAAATCGGAGGCGTCGCCGCAAGGACCCGCCAAGCCCGGACGGGCGCTCGAGTACTCGAGTTCCCCGGGGCGGAGGGCTCGAGAACGGCCGATCTCATAGCGGAAAAGCTGCGTGGTCTGTTCGCCGGGGAGAGTGGGGTCCGGGTCGCCAGGCCCGTGAAGTGTGCAGAATTGCGCATTTCCGGACTGGACGACTCAGTGACGGTGGACGATATCCGGGAGGCGGTAACGCTGAAAACCGGATCTACTGCGGACACCGTCCGGGTGGGCACCATTCGCCCCGGGCCTGGAGGTGTAGGTGCCGTATGGGTGCAATGCCCTGTCGCGGCGGCTGCCACGTTGGCCGCCGCAGGTAGAATTCTCGTGGGCTGGAGCTCCGCACGAGTCACCGTGCTGGAGCCCAGGCCCGCGAGGTGTTTTAAGTGCATGGCGGTCGGACATACACGGCCGACATGCACGAACTGCTTTGACTGCAGCGGTCTCTGCTTCCGCTGCGGTCAGGCAGGGCACCAAGCGGCGACCTGCACCGCAGCCCCGTTTTGCCCCGCGTGTGCGGCGGGAAAGCGTCCCGCCAATCATAGCATGGGGCGGGAGGGGTGCAGACCTCCGGCCAGAGGCCCTAAAGGGGGGAGCAGCCAATCAGCCCAGGCTGCCCCACCTAGCGTGACGCGACCGCCAGTGCGGGAGGGGGAGGACATAGTCACGGTCTGTCACGGACCGTGACACCGTCCTCCTCCAGGCGAATCTCGGCCGCTCCGCTGCAGCGCAGGATCTTCTCCTGCAGTCCATGGTGGAGCGGTCGATCGGTGTAGCCGTAGCCGCGGAGCCCTATCGCGTTCCTGACTGTCCCAATTGGGCAGGCAGCCGCGATGGCTCCGTGGCGGTAGTCGGATCTACGGCGCTTCATTCCCCGCCCTTGTCGGTCAGGGACAAGGGCATGGGATATGTCGCGGCCGATTGGGGGGGCGTCACGCTCTACGGCGTCTACTTCTCCCCCAATCGGAGTCTGGCTGCCTTCGAGGTCTTCCTTTACAACCTGGAGACCTCGATACGGCGACTAGCACCTAGCCACGTCTTGGTGCTGGGGGACTTTAACGCCAAATCTGTGGCGTGGGGGTCCCCTAGGACGGACGCCCGCGGAACGGCGGTCGAGGAATGGGCGGCAGCGGCGGATCTCTGTTTGCTTAACAGGGGATCCGCCAATACGTGCGTGCGGCAGTGGGGCGGGTCGATAGTGGACCTTTCGTTCGCTAGCCCCACTGTCGCAGCACGGGTAAGGGACTGGTGTGTCCTGGAGGAGGTTGAGACCCTATCCGATCACCGGTATATACGGATTGGGGTCTCCCGGTCCCTCCGGGGCCCCAGTAGGGGTCACGTGGCGGACAGAGCTCCCGTTTTCCCGCGGTGGGCTGTGGGTAAGCTGAACCGGGAACTACTGGTGGAGGCGGCCATCGTGTCTTCCTGGCTGTCTTCACCCCCCCTGACCGAGGACGTGGACGCCGAGGCTGGCCACTGGCAGGAGGCAGTATCACAAATCTGTGACGCGGCCATGCCCCGCGTGCGGCGTCCGCCCCAAAGGAAGGGGGTCTATTGGTGGTCCCGCGAGCTGGCGGACCTCCGTGTGACTTGCATTCGTGCCCGGAGGTCCTACACCCGCAGCCGGCGGCGTAACCACGATCCAGAGCGGGAGGGCCGGCTATACGAGGCGTATCGCAACGCGCGCGCAGAGTTCAAGCTGGCCATCTGTCGCGCCAAAGAGATGAAGCGGCAGGAGATGTTGGAGGGTCTCGACCGTGACCCCTGGGGACGCCCGTACCGTGCGGCGCTAAACAAGCTCCGCACTAGGGGTCCCCCCCTTACGGAGACGCTCCAGCCGAGTTTCCTCACCGAGGTGGTCGAGGGTCTTTTCCCACGGCGGACGACGCACATGCCCCCGGTCATGGCTCCACCAGATGACGACCGGGAGGCCGAGGAGGAGAGTGTGCCGCCCGTCTCCGAAATGGAAATGGGGGCGGCGGTGTCCCGCATGCGGAAGAACACCGCCCCCGGGCCGGATGGGGTTCCCGCCCGAGTTCTGGCCCTGGTCCTCGACCATCTGGAGCCCCGCCTCAGGAGACTGTTCGACGCGAGCCTGGCGTCCGGACGGTTTCCTGACTGCTGGAAGGAGGGGAAGCTCGTGCTCCTGCCAAAACCGGGACGGCCCCCGGGTTCGGTCGCGGCCTTTAGACCCATCGTGCTGTTGGATGATGCGGGTAAGCTACTCGAGAGGATTATCGCTGCCCGTATCGTCCGGCACCTTGTGGAGGTGGGCCCCGACCTGTCGGACGCTCAGTTCGGTTTTCGTTCGGGGCGTTCGACGGTCGACGCCATTCTGCGGCTGAAGGCTGTGGCCATGGAGGCCGTCGCTCAGCGAGGGGTGCTGTTGGCGGTGTCGTTGGACATCGCTAACGCATTTAACAGTCTGCCATTCGGCTGCATCAGGGAGGCACTCCGATTCCACGGGGTGCCCGCCTACCTGAGGCGGCTGGTGGCAGACTACCTCGAAGGCCGCAGCGTCCTCTTCGTAAGCCGGGAAGGGGACGCTGTGAGGAGGGCCATGTCGTGCGGTGTCCCACAGGGATCTGTCTTGGGACCGCTCCTGTGGGACATCGGGTACGACTGGGTCCTACGTGGCCGGCTTCCCCCCGGGCTGGGCGTAATTTGTTATGCCGACGATACCCTTGTCACGGCCCGGGGAGGGAACTTCGAGGAGGCGGTGCAGCTGGCCACCTCGGGTACCGCGGAGGTGGTCAGACGTATCGAGGCGCTGGGGCTTAGGGTGGCCCTCAACAAGTCAGAGGCCCTACTATTTCACGGGCCTCGGCGCAGACCACCCGCCGGCGCCTCGATAACAATAAATGGTGTAGGGGTCACTATACAGGGCCATATAAAATATCTGGGCCTGGTCCTCGACGGGCGGTGGCATTTCGACGAGCACTTCCGCCAGCTCGCTCCGAGACTCGTCGGCACGGCGTCCGCCCTTGGACGTCTGTTACCGAACCTGGGCGGACCCAGCATCGCGTGCCGACGGCTGAACGCGGGGGTGGTTCGGTCGATGGCGCTTTACGGCGCACCCGTGTGGGCGGAGTCTCTGACCGCCCGCAATAGGGCTCTTCTGTGGAGACCACAGAGAGTCGTGGCGGTCAGAGCAATCCGCGGCTACCGCACGGTGTCGTGCGAGGCCGCGTGCGCATTGGCCGGAACCCCCCCGTGGGACTTGGAGGCGGAGGTGCTCGCTGAAGTTTATCGGCGGGCGTCAGCAGCGCGTGCGGGAGGCGCTCGCCTCCCGCCTAGTCAAATCAGTGCATGGCGGAGCGACGCTTGCTGCGCCATCATCGCCCGTTGGAGGGTTCGACTGGAAACGCCTCGGGCCGGTCTTCGAACCGTAGGGGCGCTCCAGCCGATTTTAGAGGAATGGGTGGCTCGGCGGCATGGGGTCCTCACCTTCCGGCTGGTGCAGGTGCTGTCGGGGCATGGTTGCTTCGGCAAGTACCTGTACACGGTCGCTAGGAGGGAGGAGACTCCCTGCTGCCACCACTGCGACTGCAGCGAGGACTCGGCGCAGCACACGCTTGAGTCGTGCCCGGCTTGGGCTGAGCAGCGCCGGGATCTCGTTGCAGTCATCGGAGAGGACCTGTCGCTGCCGGCTGTCGTTCGATCGATGGTCGGCGGCGATAGGTACTGGACCGCGGTCGCCATCTTCTGCGAGAATGTCATCTTGCGGAAGGAGGTGGCGGAGAGGGCTAGGGAGGCTGACCTCTCCTCTGGCCCGACTCGCCGCCGGCGCGCGGGGCGGCGTGGGCGTGAATATCTGCGCCTAATGCCGCCCTAGCCGAGGCTGCGGGCGGTCGGACCGGGGATTGTCCTCCGCCCGCATAGAGCCTGCCGCGAAGGTGCGACACCCCAGGTGCGTGGGGACGTCGCTCAGAGAGGAAGCCCAACAGGGCTAGCCGCCGCGCGGACCACTGAAGTGAATATACGCGGTACCAGTGGTCCGCCAAGTATGGGCGGGTGACGGTGCACGGTGGGTTTTTAGTGGGTGAGAGCCCCACACTATCCCGCTGTCTCCCCGGGCAGCGGGGTGTGCGGTAGGTACATTTTTGCCCACCTTAAAAAAAAAAAAAAAAAAAAAAGGTTAAAGTAATGTAACATAGTCCCAGTGGCTTGCTAATAAAGGCGGAGAGACGGCACACGGCGGGTTTATTTAGTGGGTGAGGGCCCCAAACTATCCTGTTTGTTGCCCCGAACAACGGGGTGTGCGGTTAGGAACATTTTTTCCCGCCTAAACAAAAAAAAAGATAGGTTAAGTTAGAAAGCTAAATCGTATTTTATGAGGTTTTTTAGCTTGTTAGCACACTTCCCTACTTATAATGAACAGTAATACTAATCTAAATTAATATTAATGATTGATACTGCTTGCCAAATCTAACCTAAATTTTCGTTTTACTTTTCGCCGGCTCCCAAAGTTGACCCAAATTTATGTAGGTTCCTTGTCCACTTTGTAAATGTTCGTACATAACTGTAATTATATTTAGCTTAACGCATAAACGTAATGCGGTAAAATATGCAAAATAATTAATGCAGGCTGTGGCTCAGATTGCACAGAAAGACGAGGTCTCGGGTACTGCGCCAATGTTATCGCATATTATTTAAACAGCTGCTACACGCGACTTCGTCCGCGAGGAATTTAGTTATTTTGGTGCGGCACTCTAATTGTTTTTTTCAAAATAAAAACAGCCTGAGTTACTCCTTATAACATTTAGTGTGTGCCTGTGAAAGTCCCGTCCGCCGGGTTAGATCCCGGAGAGGAAGACAGACAGACTTTAAAAATTGGCATTTTGTTATAGTAGATACCTACTCTCATTTAGTAAAAGTAAAAAGTTGTTATTACATTACAAACAGACACTTCAATTTTATTTATTTGTATAGATGTGGTGTGTGGATCTTTGACCTAGTTCCCTATCAGCCTATTCATTTCCACTGTTGGACATAGACCTCCTCAAGAGAGCTCACAACGGGTGGTCCTGTGCCGCCTGCATCCAACAGATCCTTACGGCTTGAATATAATGACTAGTCCGTCGGTCCACCTGGTACCAGCTCTATGCTGTGCTGTCGTTTCTTCCCCAACCATTTTCGGTTAACCCAGGGGACTCCAAACTTTGAAGCCTTAGGGCCATAATGATTTTTTCAGTATGTTCCAAGGGCCAAAACACATTTACATAAATCTCATTAGTGCTTTTTGTTTTACTGCGATTAGTGAGTTTCATTTCAATTATTTGTAAGTTATTAATATGCTTAAACTTAGATACTTAAGTTTTCTGCGTCATCATTTCTGTCGTTAAGTTTTACTTTGCAAGTAAATAAAATCGAGTAATTATCATTTTGTGTTTTCTTCTTCAACTTATCACAGAAATAGTAACAAAAATAAGACATTGGCTGTCGCAGGCCGGAGCGGACCGTAGTTTGGAGCCTCCCGGGTTAACCGATCGATGTGAAAGAGTAATACTTTGGAAAAAAAGAACTAGTGGCAAAACTACCACCCAGAATTGTCTTGTAATTCATAGAATATTTCTAACTAGCTTCTGCCCGCGACTTCGTCCGCGTAAAATAGTTACTTTGGGCTAACGGTAACTTCAGTACTTGATCATTATATTTCTGCGATGTTATTTTAAAACCGAGATATCTCCTAAGATATTCATTGAAATCGAATGATGTAAAGGGCAATTTTGTTTTAAATTAAACACTTGTGATGAATAAAGTATTTATTTGGATAAGAATTAATATCATGTTTATAATACTCCTTCACAAATCATGCATTATTTTAGAACAAATTTGCTTAACACAAAAAAGGTTATAGTGTGCCAACCTTAAAATATAGACATATCCTGTGCGAATTTTTTTTAGAACTTTTAAAGGGGAACAATTCTGTTATACATGATTTTTGCAAAACTTTAACCGTTTACGCAGCGCACGAAGCGGAAGCTTTCAAAAGGATCAAAAACCCCCCGATTATGAAACATTCTTCAATGATGCTCCGCTCCTATTGGTCTTAGTGTGATGATATATATATATAGCCTATACCCTTCCTCGATAAATGGAATGGTAGTTCCTAGATTAACGCGTTCAAGCACACAAACAAACTCTTTAGACATTTTAGATCTATTTCTTTTAGCAATTGACATGCTCCGCTACTTTTTAAAGTACAAATTATTTGTGAATAAAGAAAAACTTTTTCTTTATTCACAAATAATTTAAACTTTTTCTTTATTCACAAATAATTTGTACTTTAAAAAGTAGCGGGGCATATCAATTGCTAAAAGAAATAGATCTAAAATATTTGAAAAAATCGCGCCATCAAATAGTATGAATTTTAATTGCAAAATTAAACTTACTATATTGGATGCAAGTAATGCTTGCCGGTAGATGGCGTTAGTCGTAAGACAAATGTGATTAAGAATTTGGGATGATCGAAAGGTCAGTAGCGTAGC
Source organism: Leucoma salicis (assembly GCA_948253155.1). NCBI lineage: Eukaryota > Metazoa > Arthropoda > Insecta > Lepidoptera > Erebidae > Leucoma > Leucoma salicis. Next base: position 24,737,134 of record OX411808.1, read on the forward strand.
TCAGTGGCTTAGAGCACTTCCCCGGATTGGAAAAGATGCGTGGTTCGATTCCCGCCCCTACTAAAAATCTCTTTTTCTTTATTCACAAATAATTTGTACTTTAAAAACTCTTCAGATTTATATATTAGTATAGATATACATAACAGAAGAGAAAGTTTACCGCCAAAGATTTTTTAATTCCAGCATTTAAATTGATTGTTTTTTTAATAAGCTGCACGTTATACCTAGATGCACTAGATGACCCGGCGAACTTCGTACCGCCGTATTCTTTTCGTGAATATTTTGCAATAAATTAATAATTGGCATTTACATACGATTTCCGTACTAGACACCTCCTTTTCGAAGTCGGTTGAAAAGAAACCGTGAAAATCGGTTAGATAGTTTCGGATTTCATCGTAAGCAACAACGTGACACGAGAATAATATATAATAGATGAATAAATATCACGTGGCAGCATTAAAACACTTGCGCTACAATTAAACACAAAGTTAAAAATGTGAAATGGAAAATAACAGTAACGAGCAGGATTTGAACCTGCATCTCCTGGATATCGTCCAGATGCTTAGCCAATTCAGATATCGTGACAATTGCTCCTGACTGCTAATTTCGATAACACATTTATTCCCAGCGTCTTGGGTGACGCCTGCGCCATCTGTCGGAATTATTTTCATACATTATACCGAGCAGGTACACTTAATTTTGCAATTAAGATTTAATGACGCAGCCCTAGAAATATCTAGATATTTTTATATACTTTTTTAGCATTTGACATGCTTAGGCATATACATTAAACACAAAGTGAAAACTGTGAAATCGAATTGTTGTTTAATGTATATGCCTAAGCATGTCAAATGCTAAAAAAGTATATAAAAATATGTAGATACTTGCGCTACAATTTAAACGTATGCATTTTGGTCTAACTTTGAAAATCAAATTCAGTCTATATTTTAATAATATGCTCACAACGATAGGTCATAAATTGGAACGCTGAAAGTTACACAGTTACGACGCAATCTCCGTTCTTATGGCAGCTTACTCAGAAGCTGTGGCGTTACGTCGACAGAGCTGGCGAACCCGGATTAATGGGCATAAAGGACCGCAATTACTGCGAGTGGCGCCCGGAAACTCGCCTACTTCTTTATTAACAACCCACAAATTATAACGTATTTCGTTTGTAAAAAAGAAAATGAAAAAAGTGCAGGTGACATAAATTTTGCGTTAATAAAGACATCTATACTGCTCAAAACACAAATATCCTACCTAGACTAACTTGTCTCTGCGACTTTATCTGGCCTAACTTCAAAATTATTAGTTCAATAAACACAAAGTGAAAAATGCGAAATCGAAAATAACAGTCACGAGCAGGTTTTGAACCTGCATCTCCTGGATACCGTCCAGATGCTTTGCCAATTCAGCCATCGTGACACTTGCTCTTGACTGCTAATTTCGATAACACATTCATTCCCAACGACTTGGGTGACGCCTGCGCCCTTTGTCGGAAGTATTTTCATACATTATACCGACCAGGTAAACTTAATTTTACAATCAAGATTTTTACCAAATAATGACGCAGCCCTAGAAATATCTAGATATTTTTATATACTTTTTTAGCATTTGACATGCTTAGGCATTTTTCACTTTGTGCTTAATGTATATGCCTAAGCATGTCAAATGCTAAAAAAGTATATAAAAATATCTAGATATTATTAGTTAAATTTTTTTAAAAATTAATTGTCAGTCTCAGCATATCTATTATATAGCTGTAACAGAGCTGTGTCTATACATGAGAAAAAATGTCTGTATTATACTTTATAAACATTTTTTTTTAAGTTTTGTCTGTTTGTTTGTTCGCACATCACGCAAAGACTACTGAACTATTTTGGTGAAACCTCTTTCGTTTGATATAAAAACTGGTATGTATAGGTACGTATTTCCTTTCCCGCGAACCTAAGACAACCTAAAATTATTTAGTATCTACCTAATATATAAAATTGATATTCATTTGTAAGTTTATCTCGTCATTGTGAAAGTGGTGGTGTCTTACGATATTACAAATTTTTAAATTTGGAATAAATGTGTCTATGATCAGCAAAATAACTAGGTATAACAATGCAAAAAAAATTGTATTCAGAGACACCATTTTTTCAATCACCAAATTCAGTAGGCTTACGGCCTTACGGCCATAGACTACACAAGCTGACATTAGGTCTGCGTGTCGATAACTCAATAACCTCTTTAAAACCAGTTAAGATTTTACGGCGGATCATACCACGTGCGACGTGTTTAAGGCAAGTGTGAATAATACTTCTACGCTCTTTAATGCTTCACTAGTCTATTAATTTAAAGCAATTATTACATTTCTGGTCAAGTGATAAAGGAATGAAGATGCGTACTATCACTGTTTATTCAGTCTCTTAATAAAACATAGACATGTGCTTTGGTATAAAATAAAATTAACCTTAAAGGACAAGGTTACAAAATAATAAACTCAGACAAAGTAATGTTATTATAAATTCAAGAATTCGCACATTATACTTAGTTCAATTCAACGCACCTTTGTTTATATATGTAACTTTCCTGAGACGCCTAAATTATGAGATGCGCAAATCCCTACGAGATATTTTGCTGACGTATATCTGCTTGCGCTCCAGTCTCGCGTGAAACCTTTTCATTCATATAGACAATCATCTCGCCAGATAATCTATTATTATATATTTTTTTCTTATTAGTGTATGGGTGGCTTATTTAGGTAGATATATAGTATATGTAAAGTAGTATTTATTTTTGACCCCCGAAGCACAACACATCTAACAATTGCCAAAAAGTGTAGTTTCATAAGTTTAATACCTGTTATTTTGATTTCTAATATATATATTTTTTAAATTTGATATGCTTAACCATAGAAATAAATACAAAGTGCGTAATTGAAACTGTAAATAACAATCCCGAGCAGGATTTGAATCTGCATGTGCTCGAATACTGTTCCCAGACGCTTTGCCGATTCAGCCACCGTGATAATTGCTCGGAACTGTGAATTTCGCAAAATGAAATGGTTTTTTTACAGCATTTGTTAGCAGATGGCATCGAATGGTAAATGGTAACCGTCGCTCATGGACTCTACTATACCGAGAGTTGAAATTGTCAAGCCGCTGCTCACCATTCCATTTCACAGATGTGGAATGAAAGATTAAACCGCTGTCTCCAGCTACAACCAAAACACACCGATATGCTTCATGGGCGGTCACACAAGAGATAGTGGTACCACCCGCTCGGGCCCGATAACAAGTGAGTACTCCCACCAGTCATGCAATGTGCGATAATTGCTTACTTCACTTAGTCGCTTCGTACGACACCCTTGGTTTCTTAATGGTGACACCTGTATTCTTAGTCCGTCACCACATAAAAGCGTGAGTAGCGGCTTGACAATACTACTTGGTATTGTTGAGTCCATGAGCGACGGTTACTGTTTACCGTCAGGTGGGCCGTAGATACTTAAAAGAACCAGAACCTGAGATATAACCAAAAACTAGATTTTGGCTGCGAGGGAACCGCAGGCAAAGGCTAGTTTTGAAATAAAAATATGAATGCACTAAGTGTCGATAAAGTCCAGGTAGAGTGCTAAAGCGCACTGTTTTATTAAAAACCATTTACTCTTCTTGTCATTAAACTACATTGTACTTATATGGAAATACCAACTCTTATAAGTTGTTCATTGGCGCACGTAATATGAAATAAGACTCAAAACATTAAATTAATAGGTCTAGAGTTGTAAATATTAAATTAAAACGCTTTATAACGTTTTAAATTTGAAAATCGCATAAGTTTTCTATATTGTCAAGCAATCTAAGACTGAATACGATGCATTTTTGATCCTCTAAATAAAACTTTTAATATCTTCATCGTAATTTTTTTATACTACGGCCAACAAGCATACGGCATGGTAATTGGTTACCATAGCCTATAGACGCTAGAAACACCAGAGGCCATCTCCACGGACAGAGATAAGAGGAAGGATACTATGGAGAGTATTGAAAGGATAGTAGTTATAGGCAGGGGGTGTAAGCATTCGTTATTGCCTGAGTTAGCTACAGTTGGTATGCAAAACTTTTTTTACATTTGCTAGATGGGGTTTTATATTATTACAATATCTCCTACAAAAAATGTTTACACATTTTTATTTAACACAAAGATTGAGAAACTTAATTATCGTGTTATTTTCGAGAATGCAATATATCTCCTTGCAAAAACTCTCAAAATGATTTAAGACAAGACGTAAAACATTTCTTTAATCCTTGTTCTCGTTGTGATGTAAAAATCTTTGACGTCTGATATCTCATGGTTACTCTATATTAAAGAACATTGTCGAAGTATTTGTTTTTTATAGAAAGAAGACTTGAGCGTCAAAATTTTATAAATTTCTACGTCTTCTCATCAAAATCAGTTAAGGGGTCAAAATCAGTCAAGTCGTAAAAGCGTAACGGACAGAAAAACTTCGTTCGTTTTATTTCAGAGAAAAATAGATACTCGTATATAAGTAAAGTAACACTTCCCGCTTGATTGATCTGATCTCGCATGTTTAATCATGGCGTATATTACCCATCATATAAATGATATCTAATTCGATATAAAACTTACTAATAATGTCTCGTTATTTGGCCCTCTAATTGCTTTATTGGAAAGACACTGTCAATTATTTATATCACGGAAACAATTCTCCAGAGATATAAAACCATTAACAGAAATCCCCAAGCTGGAAAATAGATTAATTATAGTTATGATAAACTTATTCCCTCTGATTTTAATTATTCAGTAATATCTGGGCTGATATTATGTACCCCGATCTTCATGAATTTCAAAGTAGAAAAGTTCTACTTTGCTTTAAGTATGCCGAAATTACTATTAGAAATTTCGGTATACTCAAATCCGTGGATATATACATTGTATAAAATTCACGAATCATATAATAAACATAGGTGATAATAAAAAAGGCGTATGATTAGATCAGATCACAACCAGCCATGAATCATGTTCACATGTGAAGGCAAAAACCTGTGGGTCCTGGCTGTCAAACATCTATTTTTTATTTTATTTTATAAGGCGGGAAAAATGATCTTAACCGCACACCCCGTCGGTCGGGGCAACGAGCAGGGTAGTGTGGGGCCTTCACCCACTAAAGAAACTCGCCGTGTGCCGTCTCTCCACCTTTATTGGCGGGCCACTGGAACTATGTTACATTCCTTCGGTGGTTGTCCAAACAACATCCTAGCAGTCGCTATAGGTTATCAGAGGCCTGTATAAAAATTCTGCTTCGAATCTTGTTCTAAGGTCGCTAATTTGTATCCCGCTAGTTTGTCGTGGAGGCCATAAAGTCAGTCGCTGCGTGTTAATACTAGTGGATCTGCTAAAATCGAACATATAGGAGGCCGAACAGATTGGCAACTACCTCAATAAGACTAGAAAGATGATGGAAATATTTTGTTCTTGCCTGCGGGAACCATACGCAATTAAATGACTTGAGCAAATAACGCCAACTACAAAGAAAAGTCGAAATGAAACCTATTTGTTGGCAGAGATGTCATATATTCGACTGAAGTGAAACCAACTCTAGTGGTGGACATCAGAAATACGAAGACGTCTCAAGAGTTTCTTGATGGCAGTGCGTCTGCGGAAGTTGAGTAACAGACAGGGCGTGGTAAATATTAACGCCATAGCTATTGACTCGGCTACAGAACCGGTATTCACTAAACAAAAGAAGACTGGCGGAAACGTCAAGAGCTCTGTCTGAAAAGGTCCACGAAGTTAGTCAACATCGCAAATGTGAGACATGGGGGGTTAGGCAGAATCTCATATCTCACATGTCGATCGTATTGTGATTACTGTGACTGGTTGAGAAACCGACGCGTAATGTCGCAATAATCCGTTGGCCAATCACGGTGATCTCTCAACCAATCACAGTGATCACGATACGATTGACATGTGAGATATGAGATTCTGTCTAACCCCCAAGAGGTGCCTCGATTTCGACATGACAACGAAAGAGCCTAATTCGGCAGACGCTGAGACGCAATCTCACTATGTCTCCAAATGGTAGGGTGTGTTCAGATTCGACTTAATCAAAAGCCCTGGGGTATTAGTTCCCATAATTATATCTTACAGCACTATATGCTTTGCAAGCTATAATTCACAACTAAATATGTAACTACATAGGTTGCAGAGTCAGGGAACCAGCCTCTACATCTGTGTGTTAATTATTGATTTCCCCAATAGGTTAATCGCTGTTATCATATTTACCCTACAGTGAACATAATATGAGGGGTTGATATAAGCTAACGATTATCAGCTTTAACGTAACTCATCGTTAAGCTGTTATCGTAAGAATATACGTACTCATATATTATGTAAGACACTGACTCGGATTCAATTAGAATGTCTTGGGAAATGTTGAGTAAGGCACCCTACAGACCGCTGCCTGACGAAATGACTCCTGCACCATCAATATTAGATAGGTCTTGGTACAAATATGGAATAGAAGCGTTACAAAATGGTCGTAGAGTACCGACTGACATATTTTTTATGTAATAGCATACAGAATATAGCAATAAATCATGAATCATGAAGCCATTAGTGGTTTGCTTGTGTATCTCACTCAGCGATACCTTAGAAGCAGGAGCTGAGGTGACCTACCACCAGGTAGACGGATGATCTGGTGAAAGCCTTTAGAAGCCGTTGTATGTATGCGGCACCGAAGAACCGAGATCTCTTAAGGAGGTCCAACTAGTGTACGACAAATGGTTGATGATTGGATTCACCGAGAAAAACTAGAAGACCAAATTTTTCAAAATTTTGTGTCTTTGTTTTGAGATCTTGTAATCAAAAATTACTACACCCACTAGGTACCTAATTAGTCTGAACGCATAATAACCCTGTATTTCTAATTTTATTGAGTGGTAAATCATTGACGGTAAGAAACATTTATAAATGAATTAGGTATATTAAATCTGATGCTTACATGGCTTTTCTGTTAAGGCGGGAAGTGTATCCCTCGTGTGTTGGCGGGCCACTGGAACTATGTTTCATTACTTCAGTGGTGAATGCCTACTATTTTTTGACGGGCCTCGTGGCGTAGTCGGTAGTGTAACCGACTTCCGTGCACGAGGTCGTGGGTTCGATTCCCACCCAGGCCAAATATTTGTGTGATGAACACAGATATTTGTACTGCGTCTGGGTGTTTTCTATCTATTATATGTATGTATTTACAAAAAAAAAAGTAATATATGTATTATATCCGTAATCTGGTACCCATAGCACAAGCATTAAGCTTAGTTTGGGACCAGAGGACGTAGTGTGCAAAAAAAAAAAAGTGTCCGTGAATATTTATTTATTATTATTTATTATTTATTTATTTATTATTACATAATATCAAAAGTGTGTTCAGAAGTCAAAACCCTCTCGTTTCTATTTCACATACTCATTGTGCTTATCCTTATAGAAACTTACTAAAAAGTTGAGGGCATTGTTATGAACTGGGAACTTACCAAACCGCAGAATAGGTTATACCGGGGCGCCATTACTGAGAATAGCTTTAGGAAGCCCTCTAGTTTATTTACAACCCATAAATTATAACTAAAAGTACATATAAATAAGAATTTCGCAACGACGTTCACGTGTTAAATTAAATGCAAGTATGTAGGAAAACGCGAAACGAAGGTGCTTTCCCGTTTAAATTTACAATTATAGCGCTTGACTTCGTGCGGCCACTGAAGAATTTTCTTTTTATTTATGTTAGGTACACAAAACGTATTTATTTATAACTAGCTGCTACCCGCGACTTCATTCGTGTGGTTTGTTTTTTCAGCAAGGAACTTAGGTTTCAGATTTCAGTGATTAGACGATACAAATAGACAGAGAGACAGTAAGTTTGTTTGTTATTAGTGTCGTATATATATTTAGTAAAAAACTGTTATTTAGACATTACAAACAGACACTTTATTTGTAAAGATTCAATACCTACACACATTGATGTAGTATTTATCTCAATGCCTACACGTATATTATATAGTCCTGTTCCCCCATCTGTACAGGACAGTAAAAGGAAGAACTTTACGTCATCTCCACATTACTTCTCGCGGAAGTCGTACCAGACGTCTATTATAAATAAGCATACCATTGCAACATTTCCAACGGACCTGCGGGCTTATACTTAACTTTATTAAATCCACTCAGTTTCCATGCAGTTCACTTCTCGACTCAGTTGAGATTTGAGATTTTTCGTAAAAAAAAAAATAAGAAAAATTCTCAGTAGCAGCCCGGAGTTTGGAAATGTGTCCGGTAGACGTCAATAGGCTCACCCCCTATTACGTGGGACTTAAACATAGCTGGCGAGTCGTGGGTGTGTAATACACCTCTGCCTGCCCCTTCGGGGAATACAGGCGTGATGCTATGTTGTATGTTTTGAGTACAAGGACTGCAAAGACAGTAAAAAGGTATCGAGTACGATATCCCGGTCCGAAGTCCAGATCTCGCACCACACACACCAGTACCTTTTTGAGAAGGTAAAAATCGTGAAGAAGCCTGCATGCCCGAGAGATTTTCTCAACGGCTTGCGAAGCCTGCTAACACGCACTTAGCCTCATTGTGGGACAATAAAAGTGCTGTAAAAAGCCTTCATTTCTCATTCTGATACCCCCTGAATGTACCCAACAGTGCGGTTATTAGTGGTTAATGCCGTACGGCGTAAACGTACTGCACATTTATTTTTTAAAATAATATCTAGCGTGGAACAAACAAGGTGGTACGTGTGGACTGCAATATACATTTACGTGTAGGTATAATTGCAGGAATCTCCGGCACTGTGCCAGCATATTTTAGCAGTATATACGCTTTTGTGCGCCTTCACTGGCACCCGGTGTATAATTAAGTAGCACTATCTTTGTGACACTTACATCCACATGGTCAGTGTAGAAGGGGCGGAGTTAATTCGTGCCATTAAATTACACCGCTTACTTCTCTGGAGCCTACGTTGTGGTACTTGTGTTAGGCATCATGACGAGCTGAAGAGCCGCAGACGCCGCAGTGAACAGAGGTCATCTCGGTTAGAATGGCATTTAGACCAGTTAGAAGGGGCAGTAAAAAACCTCGTATATCTATCCTACAGAAAGTATGTATGGTTTCCACACCGAGTTAAAAAGACTATTAATATAGTTTCAATGCAAGAAATCGTGGAATGCTGGACGTGCGACTGGTTAAGAAGATATACAATGCGAAAGTGGAAGGATGCAGGTTTAGGGGAGACAGAGACTCACCTAGACCTTATCGGTCATGTATTGAAGGAAGATGGAGTCAGGAGTCTCCGAAACCGGCGAGCGTGTATGAAGAGAATTATGAATGTTGAAGAAGCGAGCGATGTATGCAAGAATAGAGCCTTTTGGCACTCTGTTCTCTCTGCCTACTCCGCAAGGGAGATGGCGTGATAATAAGTAAGCAAATAAGTAAACTGTGGAATTTAGTTACCTCGTTACTCAGTGAAACAAGAATAATCCCATAAACACTACTGCCTACTATTTCAACAAAGATTTGGACAGAACTGCATACATAGGTTAACAGAAAGGACCATTGTAGTTCCGGTACCTTCCTGTAGTCTGTAGTAATGGTTCCGGTGATCCGCCAATACAGGCGGAGAGCACACGGCAGATTTATTTAGTGGGTGAGGGCCCCCCAGTACCCTGTACGTTGCCCCGGACGACAGGGAGACTAGCAGACTAGCAGTGCCCGCGGACTCCGTTCCGCGTTAGAAATATTATTGTCCCGGCCCGTTTGTCCCGCGTAATACTTCAGGTTAAAAGTTCGGGATAAATAAAAATTATGATGAAGATATTGTTTTGTTATTTTGGTTTTTTGTTTTTTTTTATTGTTTTTTTATGTTACTGTTTATTGTTGTTATTTTTATTACTTGATGTTAATATACACTATTTACATTATTTACATCATGTTTACTTATTTTAATTGTTCAAAACTTCTCCATATACTATATTAGTAGTAATGTTATCATTTGGTACTAAAATATATTGTCTTTCAGGAGTTCCATCCCGAGATAAGCCAACATATAACTGCCCATGGGAAAAACAGTGCTTTGAGAAAGCAAGGAGGTCAATGTCCACCAGATAAAATGTTTGACCCTGGGACACACAACGTCCTCTGATCCCAAATTAAGTTTAACGCTTGTGCTATGGGTACCAGATTACGGATATAATACATTACTTATTTTTTTGTAAAATACATACATATAATAGATAGAAAACACCCAGACGTAGTATAAATATCTGTGTTCATCACACAAATAATTGCCCTGAGTGGGAATCGAGCCCACGACCTCGTGCACGGAAGTCGGTTACAGTACCGACTACGCCACGAGTCCCTTCAAACTGTTGTTACGCCTATAGGTGCAAAGCAGGGGGACTTAGCCACAAGGCCATATGACTTGATTACAATAAGCTTGACCTCTACTAGTGAAGAGTCACATACTGTAATAAATAAAAGAATTATGTACTTACATTAGAACTTTACGTTGAGCTTGCCAATTTTCTTCAACCACCATTTATAATAGAAACTTCAGTGGCTTCGTCCCAAATGTCGGCAAATAAAATTAGTACTAGAAAATCGTAATCTCTGAACCACTTATCATTCTTGTTTATAATTCATATGAAAAATATATTCTGATAGTAAAACATACTAACGAGTCATGCCCAAAGTTTGCTTAAGCACTAAAGTTAGTTTAAGCTCCACAAAAGTTAGTTAAGTATATATATGTTCAAGTGTTTTTTAAAAACTACAAGGGTGGCAAACAAGCTTAATTTTACGGCCCGCTTGATGGTAGCGGCATATAATAAATTGAGGGTAGAAAGTGGAAAGAAATTATGATATTTTTATATATTTTTTAGCATTTGACATGCTTAGCCATATAAATTAACACAAAGCGTGAAAATGTGAAACCGATAATAAGAGTCACGAGCAGGATTTGAACCTGCTGCCCCTGGAAACTACAGCTTGTTAAGAGTTAAATACGGCGGTAGATTTGAACCTGTGACTTGTGGAATTCCCTTCCAAGTGTTTTTTTTTCTATATATAGCTCTTGATTAGCCATAAAAATTGGTATACACCTTATCCCGCTACTATATCTGAAACAAATAATATAATACTTTCTGATATTTACGCGAATGTTACACATTTTGAAATAAAACTTCGTTTACGGAATCTATCGCGTTTACTTAATTTTACTACTATCCCGACGTTTCGAATACTTTACAGCATTCATGTTCACGGGTGGACATAGATGATAGACGTCCAATCAGCTTTGGACGTCTATCGTAGATGATAGACGTCCAATCAGCTTTGGACGTCTATCGTAGATGATAGACGTCCAATCAGCTTTGGACGTCTATCATCTAAGTCCACCCGTGATCATGAATGCTGTAAAGTATTTGAAACGTCGGGATAGTAGTAAAATTAAGTAAACGCGATAGATTCCGTAAACGAAGTTTTATTTCAAAACAAATGATATAACCTAAAAACTAAGCTACGGTGGAGCCGCAAACAAAGGCTAGTTATAACTAAAGTCTTATTTTCCCTGTATAGTTATTTATCTATGGTCTTATTTATTCTACTCTTTGAATTAAAGCTATGGAATGTAAATAATGAATGTAAAGCATACCTACCTATATATAGTTATAAGCTTATAGCTACATTACATACCTATAAGCTTATATTATAATATATTATCCTAATTATTATAAATCTGTATAATATATGAGCTGAGTCTGTACATTTAAGATATTTGAGAAAAACTGGCTGTATTAGGCTATATAGGCATACAATCTAAACACAGAAAAATGTATTTTTAGATTTTTGTCTGTTTGTTCGTTCGCGCACTACGGAAAATCTACTGAACGGATTTTGATGCAACGGTTTTTATTTAATAGCTCTTGATTAGACTTAAAAAGTAGTATAGGTACATTTTATTGCTGGAACTATGGTGGAAATCTGAGATATAGGTAACCTAAAACCTTCTAATAGTATAACCTAAAAATTAGCTAAAAGCTAATTTTTAGGTTATACTATTAGAAGAAAGAAAGAAAAAACAAGCAGTTTTATAAAACTTTTTTTAATAAACTTGTTTGATAACTCTTGTTTAGACTTAATCACCGGAATACATCATTTGTACCTGAGATAATAGGTTTATTTGTACCTATTATTATCCTAAAATCTAGCTTCTGGCTGAGGTGGAGCTGCGGGCAAAGGCTAGTATAATGTTCAAGTTGAGAAATTTCATTGCGAAATCATTTCCCTCCCAGTCTGTCTCCATATTTAATGTGAAAAACATTTTCAAATTTCCGAATCATATTTTATACAATCTTGAAAGCTTCTTATTAAGTTTGTCAACGGAGAATAATTAAGATATTGTAAAAAAAATGAAAATGTATTTTACTAATCAGGTGTATAAAATTTCATGACAGCTAAGCTTAACTTTGGAATTATAAAACTTTTTAAAACTGATTACTGAAACGTTTCGTTTGTTGTTACAAAAGCGCGGGTAAACAGCTACTCGTAGTTATACGTTTGTTTATGTGTGTGTGTGTGTGTGTATGTGTTTCACATCACGCAAACAATTTCTACTAACACATAGCGGCCAAGTAATTACGGGGGTTGATTCAATAAGTTAGCGTTAACGGTATTTTTGCCGTTTCCTATGGTAATCAAGTACCGCTGAAATTTATTTTAATTGGCTCCGTCGTTTCGTTTAAAAATAATGGTAAAACGAAATTACTTTTACGTTCGACGTAATGGCCTATTTCTCTGTAAAAATGCACAGTTGGTGTAGGCAAAGCATAGAACATACAATATCTCTTAAAGTTATGTGCATATTTGAATGCGAATTTATCAGTGCCCGGTGAAGGAAAACGTGTTTGAGGAAACATGCTTGCTTGACACATTTTATGAAGACCTCGTAAATTTTTAACACATGAGACATTGATTGATAAGACAATACTGGATTATGGACTAAATAGAAATATTAAATAGTACATATTTCCGTCCTTGAATCCATCCGCGTGGAATTCAGAATATAAACACGTTACTATACGGCATATTAATTATCAATACACTGCATAGATGGCGGAGTAGTTTAGATACCGGCCTCCCACCCGAGTGTTGTGGGCTCAATTCCCTTATAGAACAGCTGTTCGTGTGATCCACAAATGGTTGTTCTGAGTCTAGGTGTACTTTGTGTCCGTAAAAACGTATGTTTGTCAATCTCCCACGATACAAGAACTCCTTAGAGCAGGGTGTTTTTAAAAATAAATCTCTATGTGGAACAAATTAGTTTTCCCGAGATAGTTTTTTTTTATACTACATGGTTGGCGAACAAGCATACGGCCACCTGATCCTTTGTGAGAGGGTGGTACTTCCCCGATCATGCTGGGATAAGCCTCTACCACTAGATGATACAAAGTAATTACCTTTATTGGACTCCAGACTATATGTAGGTACTTATACAAGGTTTTATGACGATTAGTTCACTGGTTACGCCGTGCAAGCCTAACAAACTTACTTTCGCATTTTTAAGGTATATATTAATTACGATTGATGGTTTATCTTTGCCAAACATGCTATTACAGTTTCATTTTTACAGTGCAGTTAATAACATTGTCCATTAACACTGGTACCTTGGACCCCTTTTGTAATGTTTTTGGAGTAGAAACTGCTGTGGTCACCTTCGATCACGTATTGTTGATCGAACGGTGGTCACATTTAGCGAATTTTGGATGAGTAAAATCTTATGAGTTCGTGCTTCGATCAACAATACCATTAGATAATAGGTCATATACAAAATAAGTTAAGTAAATACTTCACCGACATGCTGTACGTGCGAAATTTTAACACCGTCATATATGTACAACGCCATCTATCGAAACAATTCGTACTAAAGTTACAAATATTACATACCTACGCAGTACATTATGAGATCTATTTACTGTTATGACGGAATGTTATTTGTTTAAGTTTTCATTTCTGTCGCAGACCTCATGACTGCCTATGTTATTTTTTTTAAATACGTAGCCATCGGTAGGAGAGCTTTTTCGTAAAAGAAAAATTCTCAGTAGCAGCCCGGAGATTGGAAATGTGCCCGGTAGACGGCAATAGGCTCGCCCCCTATTACGTGGGACTTAACCATAGCTGGCGAATCGTGGGTGTGTAATACACCTCTGCCTACCCCTTCGAGAATACAGACGTGATGCTATGGAGCTATCGGTTAATTTTTACCGAACCTATTTATAGAACTATCTTAAGGTAATTTCATAATTATCTTCCCATACAATGCCGGTGCAAATAAATTAGTTTAAAATAATTAGGTACCTGTTAGCGTACAATCGTTGTTGAGACGATACGCATACTGTACTTTTGTATGTTCGTCACGTTAACATAGGTCCAAATGAGATTTGAGCAGGTTTTCGGTTTATTTATTGAAAATCCAACGAAGGGACGACTTTTATTACACATATATTTGACAGGCATCCTACTCAATCCATATAAATGGATTTTGGTATGTTATGAAACCGATAAACTCCCACAACTTTTGACCAATTATAATGAAAATTGGCACATTGAAATGTTTTGTTACGTATAAGGTTTATTGCTGTCTATTGTATAATAACTCATCACTAGATGGTACAACTTTAATAACGTACGACTGACCATCATGGATCCTTACTTAATAATATTATAAATGCAAATCTTGCTTGCAGTAAAGTTCCCTTATTCCACATTCACAAATAATTTGTTTTTTTAAGTAGCAGAGCATGTCAAGTGCTAAAATACTTAAGTTCTATATTAAATTCCTTCCTTTTTTTTGGTAAAAACCGACACCCTGAAGTTAGCTATAGTCAACATTTTAGTTTTTTGTGATATTTAAATAAACTTTATTTAACTAGATAAAGCGTTATAATAAAACTTTCAATGTATTAAATACCTTTTTTCTATTGTTAGTGACGTTTTTTTCTACAAACGTAGAATAAGGCGAAAGATAAAAAAATTTAAAAGATTTTTATTTTGTTACGCCAAAGAAGTATAACTTCAATCTAAAGCGTGTACGTAAGTACACACATACTTTTTTTTAAGTTTCTTTAATGTTTAATAAAACTTTAAAGCACATTTCTTTCGTTCGGAGTATTCACTCTAATAATTTCTTCATGAATTGCAAAGAAGAGTCTATTTCTGAGGACGAGTGAGCTACTTTAGACAGGACAGTTATTTGCCAAGAGCGTTTGCATTTCCTTGATAACCGCCAGCTTCGCTCTGGGATTTCTGTGTCAGAGAAGACTAGAACATTTGAAAGCGAGAAAATGTTCAAATATTACACGTGTAGCAAGGCTTCTTTGTGCGGCATGAAATTTTAATCCTTCGTAAACATCTTGTTACGTACACTCTAATTAAAATACTGAAAATTTTCCTGCTATAAGATGATATCTACATGATACAAAATTCTTCGCCGGTGCTATACCGATGTAGCATTTTGAGCTTTTAAGTCCAATAATATTTCTATGTCTAATAAAATGTTATTTTAGAACTCGCCTTTGTCCACGGTTCTGCCAAAGGCAAAAGCTAGTTTGTAGGTTAGGTACTATCTAAGTTCTCAATACAATAGCGAGATATAAGGTTTTTCAGTTATTTAAGTCTAATCAAGAGCTATTAAATAAAATCAAAATCGGTTCAGTAGCTTTTGCGTGATGTGTAAACAAACAAACAGTTAAACAATTTAAAAAAAATGTGTTGTGTTCAGACCTGCCTAAATAGCCTAATACAGTTTTTTTTATGATACCTATATCTTAAATGTATGATATATAAACATAGCTGTGTTACAGTTTTAAAATATTTTTTTTAGGCGCAGGTTCTGTTAATCTTGCCGCCGGCGGTGGACCACTGAAGGAATGTATCATGGTTCCAGTGGCCCGCCAATACAGGCGGAGAGACGGCACACGACGGGTTTACTTAGTGGGTGAGGGCCCCACACTACCCTGTTCGTTGCCCCGAACAACAGGGTGTGCGGTTAGGTACATTTTTTCTCACCTTATAAAACAAAGAAAGGTTCTGTTAATCCTGCTCGTGGCACAATTTCTATTTCACATTTTCGAACTTTCTGTTTTGATATTCAGCCAATATTTACCTTTTTATTATTTCCCTTTTAATACTTTTTGAAATGAGGATGACTTTCTACAAATACCTTATAAAGTTCTAATAGAAGGTTTATAACTAAAAGCCGTTCCAAGAAAATTCAGAGCGGCTTCCATAATAAGCCTATAACTAAAATACCGTACCAGGGAGCGTCGAAGCGTAAAGATGTAATAACGCCGTTCTCGAGTAATATATTAGTGTACATACATACCTATGTATGTGCATGTGTGATAGTATGTTAGTAGAGGTATAAATTGAACATACTCTAGCTGAAATAGATGGCCTATTAGATGCCGAAAGATATTCCTTGATAATATAACTTACTACGTAGAAGTCTCGTGAAATGCAGGCGCGTTCACGCCTTGGTGAACAAATTTATCAACTAAGTCTTTTTCATTTTTTTTATTGCGTATTGTGCCTGACGAGCCACGGCCCACCTCATGGTAAGTGGTAACCGTCGCTCATGGACTCAACTATACCGACAGTAATGTCACGGCCCTCAACATGGTGTACAGCGGCGTGACATTTCACTGCGGCTGTACACATTCGTCGAGACACCCTGAGACAGGCCGAGGGCGAAAGTGTACATGGTAATGGTCGTCTCGTCTCGTCTCGGGGCTCTCGTTATGTCTCGAAAGAGTGTCGGTTTTTTGTGCTCGAGTCAAAAGGTTTCAGTGAGTCTCGCGATAAAACGAGACCGCTCCTGTACACACTCGTTTGCTTAGTTGCCCGTGGTTGCCCGCCAACTGCGTCCGCGTAAAGACGTGCTTTCTGCGTCCGACAACGATGTGTTCTAACGCTTTTTAGAAGCCTACTAAAGGCAATCACTATTATGGAATCCTAAGAATGTCAGGCACAAGGATAAGCAACTATTACATGACGCTTGGTTGCGGATAAGCAACGCTTTTGATATCTCTGTGGAAGATTTAAAAAAAATATATATTCCTGCTGAATAGTTAAAAAGTTCTTTTTCGCCGTGGTTTAATATATATATTTTTATGGTAAATGATTAAAAACATAAATAACTAATAAAAAATATATACGCCGCAATTGTTTTTTCCACGTCGATCGCGACGGGCATCCGAAGTTCAATTGATACAACGAGCGTGTAGGTACATACTGTACATGGTGTGCTCTCGTGTGAGTTTCTACGAGACGAGAGTAGACGAGAGGTTCGCGAGACAAATAGACGAGTTTGTACAGCCACCGTCACAGATATGAAATAAAAGAATAAACGGCTATCTATTGCTACAACCAAAACACACCGATGTGCTTCATGGCCGGTCACACGGAAGATGGAGGTACCCGCTCGGGCTCGATAGCAAGTGAGTACTCTCACTTGGTACCCAGCCCTACCACCAGTCATACAATGGGTGATAATTGCTTACTTCCCTTAATCGCCTCGTACGACACCCGTGGGAAAAAATTATGTTGTGACACTTGTCTTTTTAGTCCGTCACCACATGCACAAAGATATTTTATACTGATATTTTATAAGTCGTTAAGGTAATACAATCAACGATGGCGGAGTGGTGTAGATACCGATCTGCCACCCAAGTAGTAGTAGTATTGTGGGTTCGATTCCCACACAGGACAACTCTTTGTGTGATTGCAAATTATTATTCTGTCTCGGTGTACCTTGTGTCTGTGAAATTGTGTTTGTAAAGTTCCACGCGGTACAATGATTATTCCTAATGTTTGTTTTTGAGTGTTGTTTTTTATAAAAAAACCTTAGACATCAGCTGGTAGTTACATCATCCGTTGCATGTCATGACAACGAGATCGACACATAACAAAATGTTGGGTTACGGTACATAGGTTTCTATTTTAGGCTCGATGAGAACGCGATCTACTCATATATAAAACACATTCATTGTGTGATACAAATATCAGTAAGTAGTTAATTTATTGTAGGTAATGACAGCCTCACCCCTGGCGAAAGGAAGTCTGAAGGAACACCGCGTGGTTTTAGCAGGTAGACCAGTTCCACTGGGAGTCCGGCATAACCCTCCCGTCTGCCCGGCGGATGGGTTTACAATTCCTACATAAAAAAAAACCATATGTGTGCAATTCACACACGGCAGAAGTGAAACTTCTGAAAAGTAGCCTACGAGAGATTGAGATGGATATAATGTATCAGGAGTATTAGGATAAATGTAAGGTTTATTTTTTATCAAGCATAAAATGACCTCTCATTAATTAAATTTAATGGAGCATAAAAATTCATTTAAATTTTGTTTTCTGCAACGATATAATGGATCTTATAGGAATTCATGCGACAACTTTGGTAAAAGATTTTGTGAACTTCATCATAGCCACATAAATAACAAAAGTATATGATTCACTTCGGGGTTAGGTGAGAAAAATACTTTATTGACTTTTCTGCAACTGACTGTTTCCTATACATTTATGTGTTTTTTTCTTTGTCGTGACGCATTTTCGTTTCTTCGGGTTTCAAATCACAACGATTCTAAAAAAGTATTCACTTCAAAAATTAATGTCGTGAAAGCGCAACAAACAAACAAACTCACTTTCGCATCTTTAATATTAGTAAGGATTGGCAGATCAAATGTGAAATCGAAAATAACAGTCACGAGCAGGATTTGAACCTGCATCTCCTGGATACCGTCCAGATGCTTTGCCAATTCAGCCATCGTGATAATTGCTCCTGACTGCTAATTTCGATAACACATCTTTGGGTGACGCCTGTGCCATCTGTCGGAAGTATTTTCATACATTATACCGACCAGGTAAACTTAATTTTACAATTAAGATTTTACCTAATAATGACGCAAACCCTATAAATATTTAGATATTTTTATATATATTTTTAGTATTTTACTTGCTTAGCACTATACATTAAACACAAAGTGAAAAATGTGAAATCAAAAATAACAGTCAGGAGCAGGATTTGAATCTGCATCTCCTGGATGCCGCCGATACTTAACACTAATTATACATCAAAGCCGCAGAGCAGAGAATCTGCCACTTCTACTTACTCAAAAGAAGTAGGGGAAAAGACGTTTTTCTTTCTTTTTAGGCCGAAGACGCCACGATGGTTTATGGCTCGCTAAATAAAATTCTATCACATGTAGTTTTTCTTATATGCCTCTTACGATGCTCGCGGATATTAATTGGTTGGAGCAATTTTATTCTTCGCCATCATCTTCTTAATTTATTCTTAAACTATGTACTCGTACTGATTGTGTCTTCAGCAATCCTGAGGACCTTCGAATCAGATCTGAGTCAGAATTTATCCAGAATTCTGATAACCCGTAACCCGACACGACTGTGAAGATGCCATATTACAGCCGAAACCTAATTAAAGTGCCTTCCGAAATGCGGAAGAGGTCAGGTATTAAGTAAGGTGCAGAATATTAGGTTACGAGCTCTCAGTCATCGCATTGGTACAGATCAAATATTAAGCGCCATTTAGACGGAGAGTTTCTCGCACGTTTCGTTCGAGAAATCGTACGCTATTATCACAATAATCGCCATAACATTATCGTATCAAAATATTTACATAGAGGCAAGAATTAAATTCTGTAATAACTTATCGCTAGGCGATTATTTCCTGCGTCTGTTTACACAGCGAAATTATTGTAAGAAGATTCTTGCTTACGAAAATCTCGAGTTGTATAATCGCGATCTCGTATCACATTTTTTCAAGTTCATACGAGTATCGTACAAATCGGTTTGAAGCGATTTGAGTGCGAGATTTGTCATTTGAGTTTAGTATTTACACGGACACGATCAATATTCCTTGCAAGGCGATTATCGCCAAAACGAAAGAGCAAGAAAGAGGTGTTAATATTTAGACAAAGAAACTTTTTTATATTCTTTCGATGATCGTATCTTTGAGACGAGAAACTCTCTCCTTCTAAATGGTGCTCTAAGGATCTCAGATATACCTACCACACATACCTTTCTTTTTCACACACCTACGTACCTACTCGAAAACCTATAACCTATATTGTGAAAAATAACCATCAATTTGCAATAACAGTTGTGGACGAAGCACTCCTGCTAAAGTTTCGCTGTAACAAGCTTAAAGTATCATTACAAAACAATTTGGTACAACATAAACGCATGGATGGTGTTTTTCGTTGTTGGGTCCCATCTTGAAGCAAAACTTTCTTAGGGGTGACATGAGGGTACCACCGAAGGAATGTAACACAATTCCAGTGGCCCGCCAATAAAGGCGGAGAGACGGCACACGGTGGGTTTCTTTAATGGGTGCAGGCCCCACACTACCCTGTTCGTTGCCCCGAACGATGGGGTGTGCGGTTAGGAACATTTTTTCCCGCCTTAACAAAAAAAAAAGGGGGGTGACATGAGGGTAGCTCAGATATTTTTGTGGACGGATGTACCAGTATTGTCTTTTGTATCTACAGTTTCCGGTGCCGAGTTAGGTATTATTAGCTAACTTATTGTATTTATACACTAGCTACTACCCGCAACTTCGTCCACGTGGAATTTAGTCTTAAAAGTAGTAATCATGGGTTTTATTATTTTACGCAGAACCCCAACAATTTTTTCAAAATAAAAGTAGCCTAAGTAAAGTTACTCCTTGTAACAACACCTATCTGCTAATGAAAGTCTCGTCCAAATCGGTCCGGCCGTTCCGGAGATTAGCCGGAACAAACAGACATACCGACAGACAGACAAAAACTTTAAAAAATTGTAATTTGTCATAGGTAGCGTATATACTCTCGTACTTATTATATTTAGTAAAAAGTTGTTATTTAGATATTTTTATATATATTTTTAGCATTTGACATGCTTAGCACTATACATTAAACACAAAGTGAAAAAAGTGAAATCAAAAATAACAGTCACGAGCAGGATTTGAACCTGCATCTCCTGGATACCGTCCAGATGCTTGCTTCAGATGTACGAAGTACTAAGTCCCGAGCTCAAAAATCATCCTTGAGATAACATGGCGTCTAACGAAAACTTTTCACAAAACCTCACTCTCTTTTCACGTGAAATGTCTGTAAAATCATTATACTGACAGTTAATCTGCAACTTTCAGCGTAACAAAGTGGTCGTTAACTTCCTGTTTTATAACTTCATAACTATTAGTCCCAGAGAGTTGAATGCTATGTAATTTTATAGCGTATATAGTCCGGGCAGAACTACACCCTTTACTATTTGCTCCCCTTGAGGGTTGATTAAAAACAACAATGAAACTTTTCTTGATATCTTAAAATAGTCTCTTGAATCTTGCTTCTTACAAAATATTTTACAACCCTTACCTACCTTTAACCTTATCCCCCCTTTCCTCCCTCTTGTACCCTACAAACAAATACTGTACTACCGTCGTAAAGACATCTAAAATACATGTGAAGTGGTGATTGGGTGTCACCATTAAATGGCTGCGACAGCCTAGTGGTTGGCGGTTAGGAGACCACTTCCCCGGATTGGATGGGCCGCAAGTTTGAATCCGGCTCTCTTTTCCCACTTTCATAAATAAATAGTTTTTTACAAACATTGGTGTGCGTAGTGCCATAATTTACAAAGATACTTATATTTCAATGCTATTAAAAGCTCTTACGGACTGTGGTAACTTCCCATTCGGGTTCCACAACCAATAAGTTTATACCCATTTTTGGTTGGTATCAAGCCCTACTATGTTCTAGTGGCCCTTCTCTACAATGTGAGGAAGCCCGAACTACTCTGCCATGCTGACAAGGGTTGGCCAATATTTTAGTTTCATATTCTTGTAATTATTACCTCCTTCGTCCACGACGTCAGTGGAAGAGTGTACAAGACATTTTCAATCCGGCGTTAGTCAGAGACACTAAGCGGATTAATAATATTTTTATGAACTGCCTTTATCTCCATTGCAGCAACGCTAATGAGTCACCTCATTAGACAAAGGTCTAAATCTCCTAAATCATAGACTTTTAACGATTAACCTCACACTTTACAAAAATAAAAATAAATTTATAGTGAAAACTTTAGATCAGTTTTAGCTTTAGGTTCATTTTTCACAGTTTATTAATTTAATTTTTTAACCCTTATTCTGTTTGTCTAAATTGACCACGGGTCTCCTCTCATGGTGAGAGAGATTAGGCCATAGTCCACTACGCTGACCCAATGCGGGTTGGTAGACTTCATAAGCCGACAGCTTATCTTTCAGGTTTCCTCGATGTTTTCTTTCACATAGCAGTGATAAATTGTAAAGAAATACACACATAATTTAAAAAATCTCGAATAATCGTGAAGAGGTGTAAGGCAACGTACATCTCTGACTTCTTCATGGACTCGGGATGGAACATGATACCACTGTCTTTGCAGTCCTTGGTTTTACCGATAGGATATCACTCTATCCATTATAATAGCCCATTGTTATTTTTACTGCCTCGGTGGTGCAGCGGTAGTGTAATCGACTGCTGATCACGAGGTCTCGGGCTCGATCCCCGGGTCGGACAGTGTTATTGAGCTTTTACGTGAAAAGAAAAATTCTCAGTAGCAGCCCGGAGATTGGAAATGTGTTTGATAGACGGCAATAAACTCGACCCTATTACGTGGGACGTAAACATAGCTGGCGAACCGTGGGAGTGTACATTTTTTTTTTGTTTAAGCGGGAAAAAATGTACCTAACCGCACACCCCGTCATTCGGGGCAACGATCAGGGTAGTGTGGGGCCCTCACCCACTAAAGAAACCCGCCGTGTGCCGTCTTTCCGCCTTTCACCTCTGCCTATCCCTTCGAGGAATACAAGCGTGATACTATGTCTATGTTTATATTTACTCATTCTTAAAAAAATACGTATTATAATTCTGAAAGAAACAATGATTTCAACAAGTAAAAAGTTATCTATCATTTACTAACCCGCTCTTGCCTCCGCGTCCGCAAATCCGTCTTCGTGGATTGTAAAATTCAAATCCATTATGTTATTTAGGCATATCTCACAGGAATTCCTTATTGTGGTAATAACAAAGCTATGAAGCATTTTGTAAATCTTTGTGAAAAGTGCCTTGATGCCGACTCTATTTTACAATGTTTTTTTTTCATTGTCTCGCGTTTTTATTTCCTGTCTCCTGGGGTAGTGGAACATCAAGTAAACGGCAGATATCATAAAAAGTAGTTTTATTTAATAATAATATAAATTTAACTTGTGTTTTGGGTGCCAGCACTCTCTATAAATTAACCCATAATTTATAATTGATGGTAAAGACTTGCTTATCCCAGTATAAATGGGCCGGCTCGATCGGGGAAGTACCATCCGCTCACAAAAGATCAGCGTGAACCAACAGTAGTGGTACCTACCGTTGCGATTCGTATGGTGAGTGAGAGTGCCGGAGGCCCAAACCCCTTGTTATCCTACCTATTCTCTCCTTAATATACGTACTATCCACCTCCTACCCCTTTCCTTGGAGATGGCGACGCGCGAGTGATGCCCCTAGTGTTAGCTAGCGTCTATAGGCTACGGTAACCGCTTACTATCAGGTCCGTATGCTTGTTTGTACCCACGTAGTATAAAAAAAAAATTACATAAAAGTATGATTCGACTACATATTACTCTAAAGTAAATACCAGGAAGTATAAGGTGTAGTCATATTTTTTTAAATATTTTTTCAAGAAATAAAATGTACACTACAATTTCTTAAATAACAACTGATACGAACATTTCAGATTAGAAACTTGGAACGCGTACCAACCTCCTACTCTGTTCCTTTTATTTTCTGTGAACGTGCCAACTAGCAGATATTTTTGACAACTTGAACGTGAATTTTGACAGCGCATTACACTCTGTCTTTATTATATCCTTTGATATCGGAATTCTTTGCGACACTGGCAAAGTTGTATGATCTATAAGTGTAACAACGCCATTAAATCAAGAAATGAATTGACATCCTTTAATATCGAGATTTCTTTGAGTATTGGTTATGAGTTATAACACAATTTGAGGTATGTAATGATGTAACAAAGCTTATTTGATGTACCTACATATTTAGATACTTTTCTACTCAGACACAGTGAATTTTAATCATCAATTTTATTGTTCCAGGTACGATTGATCATACCACTGAAGTAATGTCACACAGTTACAATGGTCTACCAGTACAGGCGGAAAGATGGCACACGGCAGCTTTATTTAGTGGGTGAGAGCCCCACACTACCCTGTTCGTTGCCCACAAACGACGGGGTGTGCGGTTATGTACATTTTTTCCCGCCTTAACAAAGAAAACTTATGAATGATCATCATTTGAGAACGGTTGTGTTGATATTTGTTTTGTTCCAGTAACCTAAAAATTTATTGTCAGGACAAAGAAGGCATATCCAGAGAAAAAGCTGAGAATCTGGATGGTACTTTTGTATAGTAACGAAAATATAACTTGGTTAGGAATTCCAAATTCAAATCTATTTCAAATAATAGGCTTGTGTATTTGTATTTCCAATTTAGCGATTCATTTGTTTTCGCGCCATTTGATTTTTCTATGACATCGTTCTGCTCACAATATGGAAAACTTAAAATATCCGGTTATTTACGAATACGAGTTTTACCGTGCCACCAGCGCCGCAGAAACAGCTCGAAGGATTAATGATGTGTATGGAAGCTACCGTAAAAGAAAATACGGTACGTTTTTGGTTCCAACATTTTCGTTCTGTATATTTTGACCTACAGAACAAACCCCGTGGGCGACGCGAGACCCTAGTTGACAATGAAGAATTAAAAGTGATCGTGGAAGCGGATCCATCGCTAACCACGTCAAAATTAACGGCAGGCTTTGGTGTGAGCGATAAAACAATTTTAATTCACTTGAAACAAATTGGAAAAGTGAAAATGTTCGAAAAATGGGTTCCGCATGAATTGAGTGAAGCAAACCAACAAACACAAGTCGAGCGCTGCTATACATTACTCAACCATCACAATAACGATTTTGAATCGTATCGTTATTTGTGATGAAAAATGGATCCTATGCGACAATCAGAAACGCTCATCACTTTGGCTAAACCCAGGAGAACCGGCCAAATCCTGCCTGGAGAGGAAGGATAATAGAAGAAGGAGTTTGGACCTCCCTGGACGGAGTTCACTTACGATTACGGCACTATCCCCCATATGAGCGAGACACATGCTGTGGCGTTCTCTTGGGGAGGCCTATGTCCAGCAGTGGACTTCGAAAGGCTTATGGATGGATGGATGGACGGAGTTCTCACTCACTAGAAACAATAGGAATACCTACTGTTACTTTATGCATCAGCACTTACAGCACAACTTTTTTCCAGAATATAAATTCTGGAAAAAAATGGTACGTTCTGAATCTATTGTACACATATACTCTCGTCTGTTTTTCGTGAAGTGTGGGCAAGGACGACGGATTGCCATATTTGCCATTTGTCATAAATGGACCCTCTGACTTTCACCCATGTGGAAACAAAATGAACCTCGTCGCAGCTGAAAAGAATATTTAGGTATACCTGTTATTATTTTTACGAGACTTTCATCCCTCCGCACATATCACGTTAGGTGATTAGCTCACTGCCGCCTGCGGATCGTGGTGAAATGACGCGGTACCCGTGATCCACCGTAGTAAGGGCGGGTGAGGGCGGTTGATTTTAGTGGGTGAGAGCCCCACACTACCCCGTTGTCTCCCCGGGCAGCGGGGTGTGCGGCAGGACATTTTTACCCACCTAAAAAAAAAAGAAAAAGGTGATTAGCTCTCAGGTTGGTTGTTTGAGCTTTCTCGATGGATGCTTACTCTTTCTGTTACATAGGTACTCTAATTCGGCCGTTTCCTTCTACATCCATCTCAACATCCACACACCCACATTTCTGATTTTAATCACATAATATTTGGGTATTGTCATTGATGATAAGTTTTGAACCGTACATTGAACTACTGTGCTGTGGACGAGAAGAGATTACTTATTTTCAGAAATCTTTGGCATTTTGTAGATTCTACCCCTTTAAAGATGATTTATGGCTTTTGTGGCAGTCATTATTGGGGTATTGTATTCTATCACTGCCTCGGTGATGTAACGGTAGTGTATGCGACTGCTAATCATGAGGTCTCGGGTTCGATCCCCGGGTCGGGCAATGTTATTGAGCTTTATCCTAAAAAGAAAAATTCTCAGTAGCAGCCCGGAGTTTGGAAATGTGCCCGGTAGCCGTCAATAGGCTCGCCCCCTATTACGTGGGACTTAAATATAGCTGGCGAGTCGTGGGTGTGTAATACACCTCAGCCTACCCCTTCGGGGAATACAGGCGTGATGCTATGTTTGTATTCTATCATATGGGGGTGTCATCAGGTGGTGCTTACATGTCAAAAATAAACTGACTTGAACATGCACAGAGGGACGTATTGAAAGTTTGCACGTTTTGCTATCCCACTAGAGAACTTACGATTACCTAGTGCTAATTATACTCTAAAGGAACATCTATTAATACACAAAACAGTCCAAATTTCCTTAGCTTCACGGTATAGCTATCTATAGCATGCAAGTTTAAACATCCACCAACAAATACTCATAGAACAGCATTTAGTCCAAAAAAAATACTGTTTTCTTGGGCGATTCCTTTGTACGATAGCAAACTAAATATTAATTAAACACTGACTTATACAGACTATACGGCAAAACTTCTACATCTAATCCTCTGAACATTTAATTCGGTTGCTCTTAGCATCGTTTCCACAGTACATGCGAACCGAAGTACCTATAGTCCATAATTAAAGAGAATCCACTTATATATTAACGAAACCATTATTATTATTTGACTGCCTCGGTGGTGCAGTGGTAGTGTGAGCGACTGCTGATCATGAGGTCTTGGGTTCGATCCCCGGGTCGGGCAGTGTTATTGAGCTTTTTCCTAAAAAGAAAAATTCTCGGTAGCAGCCCGGTGTTTGGAAATGTGCCCGGTAGACGGCAATAGGCTCGCCCCCTATTACGTGGGACTTAATCATAGCTAGCGAATCCTGGGTGTGTAATACACCTCTGCCTACCCCTTCGGGGAATACAGGCGTGATGCTATGTATTATACCAAGTTTCTTATAATTGGCAAAATTCCCTCCTATTCAATATTGAGTAGGTATATGATTGTGTACGATTTTGTTTGCTTAATCTGATCTGCTTTCCTTGATCCGCTTTTACCATAGGAGATTAGGACTGGATATTATATACTTTTATCTCGTCACGTTTTACATTAATACAAATAAATAATACCCAGATTGATGCTAACCCGTTGTCCTAGGTGAGCGACAAACGCGTCAATACGACGCGACGCGACGCGACTCAAAAATATCAAATAGAGGTTGTATCGATGCCCCCATGCAATAATCCAGTAATAGCCTATTAGCGGTTTTTTTTATATGAAATTTGGCATCTGTGGATTAGAATTCATTTATTATGTACCTTTTTTAGATTTTTTCTACGGATAATTACAAAAATATTAACCATGTAAATTTTATTGCATGGAACTTTTATTACTTTTTTATACGACAATAATAAAATAATACAACATTACATTTCAAATTTCATGACTGATAAATTGTATAATAATATTATTGTAAAATAATTCTTAAAGATTCAGGTTATTGCGATTACAAGTTTATTGTAGTGAAATATGCGTCAAACATTTTCGGTAATGGTCGGTAACAGTATTCATACGAATTGAAATACACGACAAAATGTGTTTACTGGGGGGTTAGGCAGAATGTCATATTTCACGTGTCGACCGTATCGAGATCACTGTGATTGGTTGAGAAACCGACGCGTGATGTCACAATAATCCGTTGGCCAATCACGGTGAGCTCTCAACCAATAACAGTGATGACGATACGATCGACACGTGGGATATGAGATTCTGCCTAACTGCCACTAGGGGGCTAGTGTGAACTTGCTAATCGGAAACACGTTTTAACCTGTAATGGACATTACGTACTATTATTGAGGAGGTGGTGCCCCGCAAAGCCCTTCGCATATATTTCTTTGCTTGCAAATAGAGATAGATTAATCCATCCATCCATCCATCAGCCTTTAGACGTCCACTGCTGGACATAGGCCTCCCAAAGAGAACGCCACAACAAGCGGTCCTGTGCGCTCATATGGGGGGATAGTGCCGTAATCGCCACGCTTGGCAGGCGGGTTGGCGATCGCAGTGGATGTTGTTATTACTCGAGGGAGTGCTGCTGCCCACCACCCCGGCATTCCCTCAGTCGGCTCTTACGACTCCCATGGGTGGAGAGGAGTGAGACAATTCTAAAGCCGGCCCCACACGGCATCAGATAGATTAATAAGCACGTGTAATTAGTTTGTTTACGTGAACGGTTAATAGTAAGTAATTACATTTACTGTTTTGATTTGTTAGTGAGTGCATCGCATATTTCGGATTGCTTATTTTAATAAAGATTTTAGTACCAATGGAATCAAAATATTAGCGATGTTTGAAAAATTCTCGAGTTAGAAGGATGTTGACGATGGTTGATGATCAAGTTTCAAGTAAGTGCTTATCATTTAATATTATCTTATTCAATAATAACTTATTAACACAGGTTTAATGGTACATATATGGTTTTATATACCTTTAGTTTCCAAATATTGTATATGAGTAACTACCTATTTTATTATAAAATAATACATACCTACCTAGACATAAACCTAGGTTATACAAGTGTTACAATGGCGACTAAACGGCAATATGAAATTAACTAACTTATCATCACGCCATTTCCCTTGCGGGGTAGGCAGAAAGAACAGAGTGCCAAGAGGCTCTATTCTTGCATACATCTCTCACTTCCTCAACATTCATACACGCTCGCCGGTTTCGGAGACTCCTGACTCCACCTTCCTTCAATACATGACTGATTTTGTTCTAGGTAGGTGAGTCTCGGTCTCCCTCTGCACCTACATACTTCCACTTTCGCATTGTATATCTTCTTAACCAGTTGCTCGTCCGGCATTCTTTCCACACACATGTCCGAACCATCGGAGCATTCCCTTTCGCATCTTTACATCAATACTCTTTTTCATACGTACTCGCTCTCTTACGTCGTCGTTCCGAATGCGGTCAGTCAGCCTCACTCCACAGATTCTCCGCAGAGATCGCATTTCAACCGCATTGACTTTACTCTCATGCTCCTTTTTGCATACCCAACTCTCGCTTCCATATAATAACGTTGGGACAAGCACTGCGTTGTGTATTGCGACACGTGCCCTCTGGCTGAGGCGATGACTGCCAAGAAGTTGTCCCAATGCTCCATTCACTCTATTTCCCGCATTCACTCTTCTCTCTACATCAGTGGTGTACCTTCCATCCCGACTGAATCCACATCCATGATATACAAATTCATCCACTTGTTCTAGCACACCATTTCCTACTGCTACTCTAACATCTGTTCTGGCTTCTTCTCTTTCAAAAAACATTATTTTGGTTTTACTCACATTCACACGTAGACCCCTTTTGTTACAGTCTTCTGCCATAACGTCGACTAGGATAAGGCAATATGAAACAATTTTTAATACTAAATTTAATTACTCTTTTTTCAAACCTAGAAATGACCAGTGTTCAACATGCGTTCTATATGAGCAAGCTAATCCTTCAGAAAAATAATCATTAGAAGATAATTACATGCGTCATTTACATAGAAAAGAAAGGATTAGGCAAATTAAAAACGAGGAAAAAGATACATTTGACCGAAATTATAGCACCATAGCAATATTTGGTTTGCAAAAAGTCCTAAACATACCCCAATCTAATGTAGGGATTTTTCATTATAAAAGGAAGTACCCTGTGTACAATTTTACCGTAGTTGATGCTTTGCGTAAAAAAGGTTACTGCTATGTAGGTATGGCATTACAATGTAGCAAAAAGAGGCAGTATAGAAATCGGAAGTTGTTTGTTACAATTTTTAAAGGCAGAACATTAAAGATGTATAAGCAAGATATCTTTCTACTCAGATGGTTCCATCCATTCATCCATCAGCCTTTCATCGTCCACTGCTGGAGATAGGCCTCCCCAAATTAGAGGTTTTACCATAATCGCCACGCTTGGCAGGCGGGTTGGCGATCGCAGTGGATGTTTTTAGTACACAGGGGGACGCTGCTGCCCGGTCCCCCGGTAATCCCTTAGTCGGCTTTTACGACTCCCATAGGAAGAGACGGGATGGAGCTATTCTTGGTGCCGGCCTCACACGGCAACTCAGATGGTTGTTATAGTCAAAATAAAAATAGATACATTTTTGCTTTATATGGAATGCTGCAGAAACTTTACAACTATCCATAACGCACAGGTTTTTTGAGACAGGACACAGCCAAAATGAAGGCGATTCGATGCACGCCTGTATCGAACGTAATATCTTAACTTATCTAACTTTATTCTTTATAAAGCTTATTATACTCGTGAGCAAATATTTAATATAATTTTAAATTCCAAAGTGACCGGAGAAAAGTACACCATAACAGAAATAGAGTAATCTGATGTTTTAGATATTAAAAAAATTGTTAGTCCTGGGGGGTTAGGCAGAATCTCATATCTCACATGTCGATCGTATCGTCTCACTTGTACGATCACCGTGATTGGCCAACGGATTTTTATGACATCACGCGTCGGTTTCTCGACCAATCACAATGATCTCGATACGGTCGACACGTGAAATATGCATTCTGCCTCAGGGGGCAGTACACTGGCGTCGAGATACAAATGGAAATGTCATCCGTTGGTCCGATGTCATGGATGTTCACGTAACACCATCACAACCAGGCAAGATTTTTTTTTAAATATGATTTTGATGATGAGTATTTGGAGTTAGATACCTTACACTCAACCCAAATTAGACGACGTGGACGAAAATCTATGCCAGACCCACCGCATGAAGAAATCGTTCTAGAACCGGCTTATCATCAAGCTATTCCAATCAGTAATGCACTCCACACTGATTTATTATCTTTGTGTAATAGTGGAGCAATTCCACGACATTATCATAATGTTTATGAATCACTTACATATTCTGGAGACAATAATCATGACGTGAATAACGAAGATATCTCCGATACTGACGAAAACATTTAAATTGATTTTATTTAATGCAACAGTATCGTTTTCATTTGATTTTAATGACACAGGAATAATTCAGAAGACTGTTTTAATGCGTATTTGTTTTTAATAATGAACCTCATATTTTTGTGATTAGGTATATGTAGTTTTATGTTGTAATCCACTTAACAACACTTGTAATAAAATACCAGGGTTCGACTAATACATTACAAATAATTAACAAAAATAGTTGGTTTCTGGTATTTACTATTAAGAGACTGTTATGATTACACCGCAATAAGACAGTTATTGAACTTTACAGTTTCTATCATTGATGGGAAAGTTCGTCAGATAACCCGGTAAATAAATATTATTGTGATATTACATTTGGAAAAAATACCGCAATAATCTCGTAAGTCGATATTACTGAAATCGTTTTTATAGTTCAATAAGGTAAGATACAGTTTCGGTTAAATCTTTAGAAAAACGTGTTACGTAATATATATTTTTATGTATTACATAAATCTGTGAATATATAATGTAATACGGATAATATAAACTGATTCTTTAAAAAAATAACTTTCATTGAATACATTATACAAGCCATAATAATGATTTGTTAAAAAGATATAACTAAAAATCACAAAATATTTTTTCCTGTAAAATTTGAGTTTTGCGAATACTGGATTATTGCATGAGGGCATTGGTATGTACTTATGGCCTAAGTTGTCGTTGTCGCCTAATTTTAATGCAACGCAAAGCGGTTATAGTATTTACGTCGCATCGCGTAGCAACACGTAGCAACGCGTCGCGTCGCTTACCTAGGACAACGGGTAAGCGATTTTTCATGGTCCAATACGGGCTAGCAGGTTTCACAAGCACTCAAGGATATCTGTTAAGTTTCCTCACGAGATTTTCCTTTACTGAGCCATAATATTTTGTGTGCGTATTCATAAATATGAGAGTGATTTTGTTAGTTTGTTTATTACTTGTTTCACTCCAGAACCACTAGACCGTCTATGTCCTTTTCTGGGTTTTCGGGACTACACATGAAAAAAATCCTGATGATCGATTATTGCGTGAAATCAGGTTAGTTAACATTAAATCAAATAATCCATATTTATGTTAGTAACCATTTCTTATAATCTATGTTAGTAAAATGGCAGTCCCAACAGCATTCTAAATATATTATTGTATTACACACGAAGGGCGTTGTAGACCCGCCGTGAATACTTGACTCACAGGCTGCTGGTGTAAAACGATTAACAATAATGATTTAAATAGAGTTACTTTTATTAAACACAAAGTGAAAAAGACGAGTTACTTTTACATCCTTTGTACATCGTATAAACCTGCGAGCCACCATATTGCCCCCCACCAAGAAATGCCCTTCGTTCTCGCTCTATATCCTCATCATCCCCATTGCCCAACGCTTGGCGTTATAATATGCCCCAGATACTTAAATTTACTAACTACTATTAGAGCAGTTCCATCCAATAAGACCGGAGGGATGGCTTCTGGATATGTCTGCCTTGAATATGAGAAGCTCAGTCTCATTAGTATTATATTTAAGGAAATGTGCCTTCGTATATTACAATATTAGTAGAGAATAATAAGGACTGATTTTGCAAAATAACTGAATGATAAAACACTTTGATAGCTGTGAGAATCTACCAAGTGCATAATAAAAGCTAAGATCTTTACTAAGTCGTTCGAGTAAGACAAAGGATTATAATCACTTAGTACGAACAATGTTCTCAAGGCGCTGTATTCCGCAGAGAATTTTCAATGCAGTTGACAGAAGTTAACGAGAATTTACTGTACTGTAGCGTGCGAAATTACTGCTTGTTGTTTTATCTTGAGACTACATCTTCCAGTATCATCAAGTGTTCATTAAAATTGGTGTAATTTTATACAAAGTTTAACACGTATGCTGAGCATGTCAAACGCCTTAATTTTTGTGGTGACGGACTAAGAATACAAGTGTCACCACCCCATTCTTTCCCACGGGTGTCGTATGAGGCGACTAAGAGAAGTAAGCAATTATCATCCATTGCATGACTGATGGTAGGGCTGGGTACCAAGTGGGAGTACTCACTTGGTATCGGGCCCGAGCGGGTTGGTACCACCATCTCCCGTGTGACCGGCCATGAAGCACATCGTTGCGTTTTGGCTGTAGCAGGAGATAGCCGTTTATATTTCATTTCATATCTGTGAAATGAATTGGTGAGCAGCGGCTTGACAATACTCTCGGTATAGTCGAGTCCATGGGCGACGGTTACCATTTACCATCAGATGGACCGTGGCTCGTCTGCCACTACACGCAATAAAAAAAAATCATATATTATAAAAAAATATATACTTTATAATACTTTTCACAACCACGATTTGAACCTGCATCTCCTGGAAAACCCTCCCAGATGCTTTGCCAATTCAGCCATAGTGAAAATGGCTCGAGACTGCGAATATAAAAATAATTTCTGAATTAGATGATAGGAAAAGCGCAGGAGCTTAGCTACATCTGTATTACCAATGTGTAACTATAGTTTCGCTTACGAGTTAATGATTTTCTTTTTTAAATTATTTTAAAAATAAATACTTTATTTTTTAATTTTATTTATATTTCGATAGTACTACTGAAAGCAAAAACTGTACTACGGTAATAACTCAACCACAAAAATATGTGTAATTGAAGGCAGTATTTGAATCGGAGATCCATTTACAACATAATATTCTCATAAAATGGTATTTTTTTCTTCATAATCTGGAAGATGTAACGGTAATAATGGCCACGGCTCCAAGATGATAACTTGAATATTTTCCTCGTCGCTGAAATTAAAGTGACTTGCCTTCTCACTAACTCGGCTGGAATAGACGATACCTATGGCATTACAAGTCATAATATATATTAAATTCTAAAAATAGATATAACAATCTTAATATATGACTCGTATATGCTGTGCTGTGTATTATTTTAGAGTAGATTGTCGCTATAGTTATAATTGAAAAAAACGTGCTACTATTTATAGTTGAAAAAAATGGCAAAAAAGTGTTTTTTTGTGTGATTCAGATGATGACTTTAATGATGAAACTTTTATATATATATATATATATATATATACTTATATATGTTATACCACCGTGTTCATAATGAAATAATCTTTATGTTGATTTAATTTTAATTCAATAATCAGGCCGGTGCAAAATGCTAGTATCGATTTACCTGTTTATACCTGGTTACCCGAGAGTTGTGACCGGAAAATAATAGGCAACCTAACATTTGCATAGTCTATGTGCTTCATACTTTCGATTGGTATAGAATTTGTCTAATAAACAAACCGGTACAAGGACTTAAAAAAAAAAAATTTAATTATTAATTAATCATATCCTGGACTGAAATTTGTTAGGCAACCCATATGCAATATATTTATTGACATATTAAATTAAATATAAAATACGTTTCATCAAATAAACATCTCGGTGAAGGTCGTTTTATATCGGATCCTATAACATCCGATCCGGATTTTACAGATAAATCAATGACACACTTTGTACATTTCTTGTTATTGTCCTTAGTAATAAGGTGGACGTGAGTTAAGTTGCAATGTCCTATTCTCAACCTATTTACTACATGTGACAACTTTATTAGATTACAATTTTGAGTACAAAAGTAAGTAATGAAAGTAGTTTACACTTATATCTGACGTAACGCGATGCACTCTGAAAATATACTAATATGGCCGCGCCTTTGATACCACACACCCCACAGTAAGATGTGTGACTTGTCAACATTTGACCCCAAAACACTCAGCTAGCAGGCCTAGAGCATGCTTGAATATTCGATAAACGGCATATTCACTAATCGTGGCATCGGTAGTTTATCCATCCATCCATCAGTCTTTCAACGTCCACTGCTGGACATAGGCCTCCCCAAGAGAACGCCACAATGAGCGGTCCCGTCATGAAGGATAATGCCGTAATCGCCACGCTTGGCAGGCGGGTTGGCGATCGAAGTGGATGTTGTTAATACTCGAGGGAGTGCTGCTGCCCACTCCGCCGATATTTCCTCAGCCGACTCTTACGACTGCCGTGTGTAGAGAGGGGTGGGACAATTCTAAAGCCGGCCCCACACGGCCCAGTTAGCCCACGGTAGTTAAATGTACAGAGTTCTCCGTGATAATATAGGTGCGAGCACACATTCGAATAAGTGAGAGGAATATTAATCGAAACCTTTGAATAAATTCCAACTAATTTCAAAGTTGAATACTTTTGTTTTTACTTAAAAATGTAGCAGAATTATTTACCATCAAGGTTTTATGCCGTAAAAGTGATTATATAGAAGCTCCAACAATTAATTTGCGGATGAAGCATCAATAAAATTTATTGGACGCCTTTATCAATTTAGAAACGATTTAATTCACGTAAAAGTGCTTTCCAATTTTCTGTATAAATTGATATAAATTTTTATATCCTTTGCTTCGGATGAAAGATACTTTTTAGTAGGTACTTCACTTATACCACTTTCATAGGATAACGGCATCTTATCTTCGTTTGTTTTCCCTTGAGAATTAAGAAAATAAGATAAAATAAACACAAGGATAACGGAGAAATGGCAAATACAATCACCAATGGCAATCAAGGCAGTTCTCTAAAGGAATTCGAGTGGAATACTGTTACTTCCAAAGTCATAATATATGTACTAAAACTACGTTGTGTCTATGCTGTATTATTTTTAACGGTATGAGATACGAGGACAGAAAGAAGTGGGCTGAGATATTGAAGGCCTTTGTCCAAAACTGGACAACCCTAAATAGATAATGTTTATAAAGTGTTACTTGATTTCTATAGTATTGAAAATTATAATTGAATATTATTAATAATTTCGTATTACTAACTTAACCCTAGAATACTAATGTGAGTCATTTTGACTCGCATCGCCTACATTTCATGTTATTTCTCTTAAACGAATGCGCTAATCGTCGTGATTCTTGATGTCAACTCTGTTGCCAGGAGGCCATTCGCAAGCGTAGCAGCGCCGTACCGGTAAGTGCCGTCATTTTGTCCCTCAGAGTCAAAATGACTCATGATTAGTATTTGTGTAACTTTTTTAATTACAACACGCTTGTGGCGTATTGAATTCTTGGTTGTTCTTATTTCCTATTTTATTTTTTTTAGATTAAAAATGACTGCTTCTCGGTCAATTGGGGTTCGAACCTTCACGGACGAAGAATTGACGATATATTTTAACGACGATGGCGAGAATAGTGACAGCAATGGGGAACCTGAAGGCAGTGAAATTGAACACCATTTGGAGATTGAATCTCAATCAAAGTGATGAAGAGCCTACGAGTAGCCAGAATACAAACATTTGAGTGACAAGTTTTACAGTATTATTCATTTGCCTCAAACGGTACTTCATAGTAAAAACAAGCATGTTTTGGGCTACCTTTAGATTTAGGGGATAGCTCCAGGCTACACAATAAAATACCTGTTTCTATAGAAAGGAAACGATGCTCACTTTTTTCCCTAAAAAAAATATCGCATGACTAAAGTTATGTGTGTAAAGTACCAAAAAAAATATGGGGGGAACATAAGGTAGAAATATGTATTAATGGTGCCAAATGAGACTAATTTTTATTTTATGTTACTTATTAAGGTCTTGTCGTTTAGTAATTAAGCTGTAAAGAAGAAGATTCCTATTTTTGTTGAACATTTTTTTTAAATATAAGACTGGTGATTTTGATCTCTAGAAAAATACGTTAGGAGGCTTAAACTGATTTATTTTAATAAATATTATACCTAAATAATAACCGTTTTTTTAACAAATACATGTGTAATAAACACAAGTACATAAATAGAGTAAATATATGCCTTTATGTAGGTTTTTATTTCATTATTTACGCACTAGATTCATACGTAGTCAAAATGACTCATGATTAGTATTTACGCTGGTAAAATATGATTAGTATTCTAGGGTTAATGATTTCTTATAACTATCTATTGATTAAGGTTAAATTTTATATTGTATTGCCAATGTTAATTGTTATTTTGCAAATTGACATTATGTATACTTTTTTTTTTTATTGCATGTTGTGGCAGACGAGCCTTGTCCCATCTGATGGTAAATGGTAACCGTCGGCCATGGACTCAACAATACCGAGAGTATTGTCAAGCCGCTGCTCACCATTTCATTTTACCGATATGAAATGAAAGAATAAACAGCTATCTCCTGCTACAGCCAAAACGCAACGATGTGCTTCATGGCCGGTCACACGGGAGATGGTGGTACCAACCCGCTCTGGCCCGATAACAAGCGAGTTCTCCCCCTTGGTACGCAGCCCTGCCACCAGTCATGCAATGGATGATAATTGCTTATTTCCCTTAGTCGCCTCATACGACACCCCTGGGAAAAGGAATGGGGATCACCCATTCACACACTTGTATTCTTACTCTTACTTACTTTAAATTTTGGGAAATTAAAGGCACTTATTATTATTATGAGATACCTACACATCATAATTGGCATGTCTGTGGCGAAGATTAATGAATAACAAATTTATAAGTTGGACGAGTGGTCTGAAAGTCATTGATTTCAACTGATCTTCCTAGTCCTACATACCAGACTTTTGCTAGGTTTTAGTTAATTTACCACGAGCGATACGGAGCGACTATTTATGCACTACCCAAACGAAAACAACTGGCGACTTTGGATAAGATCGGAGCCACTTTTTTATTGAGGCCTCTAAAAAATTGTAAAGACTGCCAGGGGGCCTGCATGGCTTCCAAAGCACAGAGGTGGCCAAGAGTTCACAAATAGGTGTTGCCTTTTGATCACCAATCGGATGCTGACCGAGTGAAATTTTCTTAACCTTGCTGATCGTTCAAGTGACAAGTATGCAAGGCTTCGATCTCCTCAATCCTTATCGTTACTTCCTTTAAATATTATAAATGCAAAAGAGCATGAGGTCTGTGTGATGATAGTACCGATTTTTAATAAAAAATAAAACAAAACAAATGAAAAACTGACTTCTCAAATTATCGTACTGTCATCGGTCCTTGATAGGTGAGCAAATGTTCAATAAATTAGTTTTTTTTTTAATCCGACATTTTGAAGTGGGTCAATATCAAAGATTCCGTTACATAAATAGATACATACCCGTAGTACAAGCGAAACCTAGTACAAGCGGGATAAAAAGTAACCGCACACCCCGTCGTTCGGGGCAACGAACATGGTCCCTCATCCACTAAAGAAACCCGCCGAGTGTCGTTTCTCCGCCTGTGTTAGTGGGCCACTAGGTACTATGTTGGATTACTTCAGTGGTGGGATAAAAAGTAACCTAACCTAAAAATTTTTGACGTCGCATTACGTCATCACGTAAAGTTGTGTTTTATTCGTGGATAAGGGGGAAGAATTACTATCCAAGAAATTCCCAAGAGGCAGAATTTAGCGTGACGGAATTAAAGAAAAAGGATATAATTATGATATAAAGCATACACGTAGGATTTTTTCGCTGTATATTCTGCGTCTATGATATAAAGGGTATGTCCCTATAATAAAGACACTAGTTTCGCAAAATAAATACGTAGGTACAACTATTTAACTAAGTAACAAAAACTTAAAAGTATTTTATTTGTAAAGGTGCTTGACAAATATCTGTCATGCGTATTAAGGTCCCCTGTTAACACTCAGCAAATACGTGAAGCCTTTTCGAAATCTCGTTTGCAGCTCTTTAAAACGTGACTACTAAAATAGTTTGTATACCACATCATCATACATATACATATTTCGTGGGGTTATAACAAATTAGGAACAAGTTTTAAATTAATAAACGACCACGACTTTGCCGGGACATTTAAACGGACTAAATCAGATTTTCTTAAATGAAATAAAGCTTACCTATATTTTGTTTCATTCTAAGCTCTATCAACGCGTTTGGGGTAGTTGTAATCTATCATACCACTGTGGGGTTGAGACCTAATGTTAAATAAAATACAATAAAGCTAGTTAGTTTCTTGTAAACCACTGAAGTAATGTAATACAGTTCCATTGGCCCGCTAACACAGGCGGATAGACGGCACACGGTGGGTTTATTTAGTGGGTGAGGGCCCTACACTAACCTGTTCGTTGCCCCGAACGACGGGGTGTGCGGTTAAGTACATGTTTCCCCGCCTTAAAAAAAGGTGTTAGCCTATTATCTCTCAGTGTTATAAAAATCACTAGACATTGTGCAGTACCTACATACCTACTAATAAATTTGTATACATTATAATAAATTTGCTTTGAATAAGTACTCAATTCTTGGAACACAGTAGATATTCCTCAAATAAATATTTAAAATATAAAATTAGGTCAACAAACTCACAAATTAAGGCGTTAAAAGTAAAAACTAAAAGAATTCTCGGAGCAAATAACGTTAAATATTAAATAATATCCATTAGGTCACGTCTCGCGATGGAAATCACGTTCGAGCCAATTCCGCTCTTGATAGAGCTCCTGCCTGATATAAAGTGCCATATGCGATTTGAATTATAAATGAACACTAAGTATGTTATTTCAGCGCTGATTTTAGGTGAATGACGTCTGGGTCTGACGACCTGGGCACAGTGATATTGTAGGAAACCTGTATTTAGATGTTTTAGTCTTAAGACCTTTGAGGCTGCAGGCTGTGCTTTAGAAAAGAACATGATTTTTTGGCGGTAAATTTTGTTAAGGCACACTCTTGTCGGCTTATACTTGAATAGGTACATTCTTGAGAAAAAAGTAACAAGGCTTTATAAAGCCTTCGTGTCCATATGCATATTTTTTCTTACTGAAATATTTTTATTAAGAGCAAACTAATATAATGGCACACAGTTCCAGTGGTCCAGAAACAGCACACGGCGGGTTTTTTAGTAGTTGAGTCCTCCATACTACAACTGTTTGCTGCCCCGAACGACGGGGTGTGTAGGTGCTTTTTTTCTTATAACTATCTATTGATTAAGGTTAAATTTTATATTGTATTGCCAATGTTAATTGTTATTTTGCAAATTGACATTATGTATACTTTTTTTTTTTATTGCATGTTGTGGCAGACGAGCCTTGTCCCATCTGATGGTAAATGGTAACCGTCGGCCATGGACTCAACAATACCGAGAGTATTGTCAAGCCGCTGCTCACCATTTCATTTTACCGATATGAAATGAAAGAATAAACAGCTATCTCCTGCTACAGCCAAAACGCAACGATGTGCTTCATGGCCGGTCACACGGGAGATGGTGGTACCAACCCGCTCTGGCCCGATAACAAGCGAGTTCTCCCCCTTGGTACGCAGCCCTGCCACCAGTCATGCAATGGATGATAATTGCTTATTTCCCTTAGTCGCCTCATACGACACCCCTGGGAAAAGGAATGGGGATCACCCATTCACACACTTGTATTCTTACTCTTACTTACTTTAAATTTTGGGAAATTAAAGGCACTTATTATTATTATGAGATACCTACACATCATAATTGGCATGTCTGTGGCGAAGATTAATGAATAACAAATTTATAAGTTGGACGAGTGGTCTGAAAGTCATTGATTTCAACTGATCTTCCTAGTCCTACATACCAGACTTTTGCTAGGTTTTAGTTAATTTACCACGAGCGATACGGAGCGACTATTTATGCACTACCCAAACGAAAACAACTGGCGACTTTGGATAAGATCGGAGCCACTTTTTTATTGAGGCCTCTAAAAAATTGTAAAGACTGCCAGGGGGCCTGCATGGCTTCCAAAGCACAGAGGTGGCCAAGAGTTCACAAATAGGTGTTGCCTTTTGATCACCAATCGGATGCTGACCGAGTGAAATTTTCTTAACCTTGCTGATCGTTCAAGTGACAAGTATGCAAGGCTTCGATCTCCTCAATCCTTATCGTTACTTCCTTTAAATATTATAAATGCAAAAGAGCATGAGGTCTGTGTGATGATAGTACCGATTTTTAATAAAAAATAAAACAAAACAAATGAAAAACTGACTTCTCAAATTATCGTACTGTCATCGGTCCTTGATAGGTGAGCAAATGTTCAATAAATTAGTTTTTTTTTTAATCCGACATTTTGAAGTGGGTCAATATCAAAGATTCCGTTACATAAATAGATACATACCCGTAGTACAAGCGAAACCTAGTACAAGCGGGATAAAAAGTAACCGCACACCCCGTCGTTCGGGGCAACGAACATGGT
The DNA here is from genome assembly GCA_948253155.1 of Leucoma salicis. Classification (NCBI taxonomy): domain Eukaryota; kingdom Metazoa; phylum Arthropoda; class Insecta; order Lepidoptera; family Erebidae; genus Leucoma; species Leucoma salicis. Next base: position 24,778,548 of record OX411808.1, read on the forward strand.
CCCTCATCCACTAAAGAAACCCGCCGAGTGTCGTTTCTCCGCCTGTGTTAGTGGGCCACTAGGTACTATGTTGGATTACTTCAGTGGTGGGATAAAAAGTAACCTAACCTAAAAATTTTTGACGTCGCATTACGTCATCACGTAAAGTTGTGTTTTATTCGTGGATAAGGGGGAAGAATTACTATCCAAGAAATTCCCAAGAGGCAGAATTTAGCGTGACGGAATTAAAGAAAAAGGATATAATTATGATATAAAGCATACACGTAGGATTTTTTCGCTGTATATTCTGCGTCTATGATATAAAGGGTATGTCCCTATAATAAAGACACTAGTTTCGCAAAATAAATACGTAGGTACAACTATTTAACTAAGTAACAAAAACTTAAAAGTATTTTATTTGTAAAGGTGCTTGACAAATATCTGTCATGCGTATTAAGGTCCCCTGTTAACACTCAGCAAATACGTGAAGCCTTTTCGAAATCTCGTTTGCAGCTCTTTAAAACGTGACTACTAAAATAGTTTGTATACCACATCATCATACATATACATATTTCGTGGGGTTATAACAAATTAGGAACAAGTTTTAAATTAATAAACGACCACGACTTTGCCGGGACATTTAAACGGACTAAATCAGATTTTCTTAAATGAAATAAAGCTTACCTATATTTTGTTTCATTCTAAGCTCTATCAACGCGTTTGGGGTAGTTGTAATCTATCATACCACTGTGGGGTTGAGACCTAATGTTAAATAAAATACAATAAAGCTAGTTAGTTTCTTGTAAACCACTGAAGTAATGTAATACAGTTCCATTGGCCCGCTAACACAGGCGGATAGACGGCACACGGTGGGTTTATTTAGTGGGTGAGGGCCCTACACTAACCTGTTCGTTGCCCCGAACGACGGGGTGTGCGGTTAAGTACATGTTTCCCCGCCTTAAAAAAAGGTGTTAGCCTATTATCTCTCAGTGTTATAAAAATCACTAGACATTGTGCAGTACCTACATACCTACTAATAAATTTGTATACATTATAATAAATTTGCTTTGAATAAGTACTCAATTCTTGGAACACAGTAGATATTCCTCAAATAAATATTTAAAATATAAAATTAGGTCAACAAACTCACAAATTAAGGCGTTAAAAGTAAAAACTAAAAGAATTCTCGGAGCAAATAACGTTAAATATTAAATAATATCCATTAGGTCACGTCTCGCGATGGAAATCACGTTCGAGCCAATTCCGCTCTTGATAGAGCTCCTGCCTGATATAAAGTGCCATATGCGATTTGAATTATAAATGAACACTAAGTATGTTATTTCAGCGCTGATTTTAGGTGAATGACGTCTGGGTCTGACGACCTGGGCACAGTGATATTGTAGGAAACCTGTATTTAGATGTTTTAGTCTTAAGACCTTTGAGGCTGCAGGCTGTGCTTTAGAAAAGAACATGATTTTTTGGCGGTAAATTTTGTTAAGGCACACTCTTGTCGGCTTATACTTGAATAGGTACATTCTTGAGAAAAAAGTAACAAGGCTTTATAAAGCCTTCGTGTCCATATGCATATTTTTTCTTACTGAAATATTTTTATTAAGAGCAAACTAATATAATGGCACACAGTTCCAGTGGTCCAGAAACAGCACACGGCGGGTTTTTTAGTAGTTGAGTCCTCCATACTACAACTGTTTGCTGCCCCGAACGACGGGGTGTGTAGGTGCTTTTTTTCTAGCTTTGAAATGCAATACCGAATAGCATTTCAAATAAATGCTAGAAAAAATATTTGGGTTTGTAGAATTTTTGGATTATTTAATACTAGCTGTCGCCTGCTTTGTCGTTTTCTATACTCCAGAGCTTTTTTTTATTTCGTTTGGTGGCATACTATAATAGCCACGGCCCACCTGATGGTAAATTAAATGGTAATCGTCGCTCAAGGCTTCAACTATATCGGGAGTATTGCAAGCCGCTGCTCACCATTTCATTTCGTAGATATGAAACGAAATAATTAACGGTTATCTCCTGCTACAACCAAAACACACTGATGTGCTTCATGGCCGGTCACACGGGAGATGGTGGTACTAACCCGCTCGCTCGAGCTCGATAGCAAGTGAGCACTCCCAGTTGGTACCCCCAGTAAAATAATGGACTATGACTATGATAATACAAAATTTCATAAGAATCGTTCAAGTAATTACGACGTGAACGCTTATAAAAAATCAAACTCTCTTTCACATTCATAATATCAGTAAGGATTCCATTAAACACAAAGTGAAAAATGTGAAATCGAAAATAACTTCACTTTGTGTTTAATGTATAGTGCTAAGCATGTCAAATGCTGAAAATATATATAAAAATATCTAAATATTTATAGGGTTTGCGTCATTATTAGATAAAATCTCAATTGTAAAATTAAGTTTACCTGGTCGGTATAATGTATGAAAATACTTCCGACAGATGGCGCAGGCGTCACCCAAAGACGTTAAGTATGAATGTGTTATCGAAATTAGCAGTCAGGAGCAATTGTCACGATGGCTGAATTGGCAAAGCACCTGGACGGTATCCAGGAGATGCAGGTTCGAATCCTGCTCGTGACTGTTATTTTCGATTTCACATTTTTCACTTTGTGTTTAATGTATAGTGCTAAGCATGTCAAATTCTGAAAATATATATAAAAGTATGTAAATAGTAAGGATTCATTTATTTTTCAACTGCTTCAATCTTAACCCTTGTCTTCACAAAATACAAAATAATAAACATGTCTTCGTTGTTTACCTGGTATATTCATGACACTGTTTTTGTAGTTTCCGGGTAAGCTCAGGTGTGCTGATTCAGCTTTACAAGGGCTAACACAATAATCTATCGTTATCTATAAAGCTGACACAGCCGGGGCAATACAGACATCGTGGGTTCGCATTCCGGCTTGGCCCCTTATCGTCATATATTTATTACATTAGCTATTCTGTTACGTAATAGTATGCATTTTAATAATACCTACATACTCGTATATATAATGTTACCGGTATTCGGCTAGTATAGGAATAATATGTATAATTCCGCTATTCTATATAACACGGTCTACCCAATGTATGAATCATAAACTTAGACTATTATATTCTAATATAATTTTATTGAATGAGGCGACACTTGGCGGAAGTCCATTGTTACTATTATAGAATGGATATTTTAGGAGGAGAGCCCACCACTCACCCACGGATTATCAATCCCAGTTATCTTTGGACAGAATAACCTAAGATTGCCAATCCGCACTCTCACAGATAGAGGAGAATGTGATAATAGCAAAGTAGCTTGCACGATAATGACAAATAACTCACCAACGCGACACACCCATGGACTCGACTATACCGAGAGTATTGTCAAGCCGCTGCTCACCAATTCATTCCACAGATATGAAATGCAATATAAACGGCTCTCAATTTCCTGCTACAGCCAAAACGCAACGATGTGCTCCATGGCCTGATACCAAGTGAGTACTCCCACTTGAGACCCAGCCCTACCACCAGTCATGCAATTGATGATAATTGCTTACTTCCCTCAGTCGCCTCATACGACACTCGTGGAAAAGAATGGGACGGTGACACTTGTATTCTTAGTCCGTCACCACATATGCAAAAATAGTATAATAGTATTATACTATTTTTGTATTAATATTTAAAAATAGTATAATAGTATTATACTATTTTTGTAAATATATATTTTTTTAGTATAATAGTATTATACTATTTTTGTATTAATATTTAAAAATAGTATAATAATATTATACTATTTTTGTATTAATATTTAAAAATAGTATAATAGTATTATACTATTTTTGTAAATACATATTTTTTTAGTATAATAGTATTATACTATTTTTGTATTAATATTTAAAAATAGTATAATAGTATTATACTATTTTTGTAAATACATATTTTTTTAGTATAATAGTATTATACTATTTTTGTATTAATATTTAAAAATAGTATAATAGTATTATACTATTTTTGTAAATACATATTTTTTTAGTATAATAGTATTATACTATTTTTGTATTAATATTTAAAAATAGTATAATAGTATTATACTATTTTTGTATCTATAAAAGTATTATATTCTAAACCTATGGTATGATTTAAATATCTATATTTCTATATACTATTATAAAGCTGTAACAGAGCTGTCTGTAAGGAAAGGGATAGGAGGTGGATAGAAAGTATAATAGGGAGAGGATACTAAGGAAAGGATAGGAAAGATAAGTATTAATATAATAAAGAGGCGCTCTCACTCACCGTACGGAACACACAACGTTGGTGGTGGTGGTATACATCGTTGTTTCACGCTGATCTTTCGTGAGAGGGTGGTACTTCCCCGATAGAGGCTACCCATTCCTGCTGGGATTTGCTTATCCCAGCAGGGATGGGTTCTACCACTAAAGATTCGAGATTTTACAGATTGCCGGTATACATACATAAAAAAGATAGATGAAAGTGAACATACCTACGTGATGTGCACGACATAAAGTTATTTACTCGACGGGCCTCGTGGCGTAGTCCCGACTAAGTAACCGACTTCCGTGCGCGAGGTCTTGGGTTCGATTCTCACTCAGGACAATTATTTGTGTGATGAACACAGATATTTGTACTGCGTCTGGGTGTTTTCTCTCTATTATATGCATGTATTTACAAAAAAAGTAATATATGTATTATAACCCTAATCTGGTACCCATAGCACAAGCGTTAAGCTTAGTTTGGGACCAGAGGACGTTGTGTGAAATGTCCGTAAATATTTATATTTATTTATTTAGAATCTTAGTACAAGCATATATAAATAACTATACTGGGAAAGTACAAGGGTAGTAAGACATCGAAAACAAATGTGAAGTGGAAAATGGGTGTCACCATTAGGTGATTGCGATAGCTTAGCGGTCCAGAGCCCTTGCCCGGATTGGATGGGACGCAGGTTCAAACCCCGCTCGCAGTAACGCTATCTTTTTCCACTTTCACAAATAGTTTGTTGAATTTTAAATATATTATAAGGCTATACGGAGCCCTACACTTTTTCCGCGGAGCGCTCTTTGAGAATGGCTTATCTAGTTCAAAAGCCACTTATTTTAATAATAAACCCTTAATGTGTATAATTTATGCTCACCGACAACGTCCTAGTATTAAAGATTTAGTAACTTTTCACACGAGAACGTTTTTTATTAAATTTTATTAAATAATATTGTACATACAGTTTCACAGTTTTTACAGAAACAAAGCATTTATAATGTTCAAAGTAAAATTAATTCTGACGTTGATTACTTCTATGTCCATAACTTTGTTTTATTGCGAAAATATGTACAATTAACACGTGAACCAAATCAGGAGTTGACACGAGCTCGTAATGCCTTTTAATATTAAAACACATTAACATCCATTCCTATGTGTACTAGCTTATACCTGCGAGTTCGACTGCGTGCACTGCAGTTGTAACCGCCGCTTATAGACTAACCAATACTGATAATACTGCCAAGCCACTTACCATCAGCGGCGTGTCCCGCTGGCCACCATATTATGTAATAAAAAATATATTGTGCCGTATATTGGCGACACATAAGAAAGTCCAAATAAAAATATATTATATCTTCCAGGTAACCTTCCTTCCGCGAACGTACGACGCCGCTCCCTCCTTGCGACGCTGCCGCCATCGCTGCCCACTCCTCCAGCACCGGCTGGAGCGTGCCCTCCAATGGTCCATGGCAGCTCGGCAGATGTCGCCCTGCCACCTGGCCACCTTTTTGAGCAGAGGGAGAACACGACCCTCCCGCTCTTGCGATGCCCGCCGATAGAAAGAAATTAATAAAGAACAAAAAAAATATTTTATTGCCTCATTCATATTAGAGGACGCGCGTATACTCGTACTAATAAACAAAACTATAAACTAAAGCTATCAAATAAATAAAATAATGCAGGCTGCAAACTTGCTCACAAACATGTTGATTTTATGTAATAAATTATAAAGAATAGGGGTCCCCCATCTATGAGTGAACAAACGGATCGCCACTCGTTTGCTGTGAGTGACGCTTTAATCACGGCACCACATCACTGCTATTCTGTATCACCCGTACCACAGACTAAGAATACATTACAATAATGTATTTACAATACAACGACCATGAACTCATGAAGTTAAATATCTTCATGACAACGACACAGACACTGATCTCGAACTTTTCTATAGATATCAAGGCTGTAACTAACATCAATCTTAAAAATAATAATAATTAATAGGTAGACAGTAAGAACACTTAGTACTGGTACTAAGCAGGTGTTCTGTACGAAGAAAAAAAAGCTATATAAAACCAGGAAGACAATAAATATACATACATACGATACACCTCGGAGAGCACCTCTCCAAGTTCCACGGGGGGGATTCCGGCCAACACGCAGGCTGCCTCTGTCGATACCGTGCGGTATCCGCGCATGACCCTGGACGCTACGACTAACTGTGGTCTCGACAGAAAAGCACTTTTTAGTGCGTCTAGCAACTCCCACCCACACGGGTGCGCCGTACAGCGCCATCGACCAGACCACCCCCACGTAAAGCCATCAGCTTTTGGGTCCGCCCATATTCAGCATGAGCCATGCAAGGGCGTCTCGCGCAGGTGCTGGACGATGCGGGCAGCGAGGATTCCTTTAAGCAGCTTAGGCACCTTGTCCAGCTGCACGATAGGCCTGAAGGCCCCGACTGGATCCGGCGTTCGTTCCGGCTTCAGTAGGAGTACCAGCCAGAAGTCCTTTCTGCATAGACACACAGTCCCCTAAGGTAGAGCTCCAGGTGGTTCAGAGTCAGGGACAGCATGACCAGGAGACCTCTATCCGGATGTACTGGGTCAGACAAGGTCTCAACCTCCTTCAGGGCACACCAGTTCCTTACTCCTGCCGTGACGTCGGGACTAGTGAACGAAAGGTATACTATCGAGCTCGATAGCTGAGAGAGAGGCGACGGTGAGGGTCGATGACCCTCACCGTCGCCGCAAGCATGTGTTGACGGAGCCTCTGTTAATAAACAGGCTCGTCGACGCTGCCCATTCTAGTAACACCTGTCCGCGGCCATCCGTCGCAGGGGCCCTCCACGTCGTGGGTTTGGCGTTGAAGTCCCCCAGGATTAGGACGTGGCTAGGTGCCAGTCACGGTACCGTATCGAGGGCTCTGGACTAAACTGGCAAGACTCCGAAATCAGCCAGACTCCGGTTGGGGGAGAAGTACATGCCGCTTACAGCACACATACATCTTAACTCTTCTCCGATGTATGCCGTGCGCTTAAGCGCCGTGGAACTGATGATTTCCACGGAGCCATCGCGGCTGCCCACCCAATGCGGGTTTTAAGGGATGCAATAAGGCTCTGCAGCTACGGCTACACCAATCACCATGGTTTGCAGGAGAAGATCCTGCGCATCGGCGGAATGATTGAGATTCGCCTGGAGAAGGACGGCACCAGGATCGAATTTTATAAAATATGGTATACCGTGACCATAGGCTACTTCACCTGGGCTGCGGCGAAGCAGTGCTAGAAGGGGCAGCCTGGGTTGATTGGCTGTCTCACTTCTACAAGTTGTTTTCTTGAATTACAAATCAACTATCGCGCAGACTAGCTCAATTATTGGGCTTTATCTAGTAGTAAAGTCTTACTTTCGCAGATTGTTCCCTAATGAGGTTGCAATCTTTAAAAAATATCTAATTGTAAATCAAGTCAAAATCAAGAGCTTAAAGTGTATAATGCGAAGCGGTGATTGTGTCTCATGTGATCCAAGCACCAAGAATCCACATCGTGCCCCTATGGCCTAAATAAATACGATCTGTAAAATTCCCAACGAAACAAAACTCCAACAGTGGCAAAAAGTTCCCCAAAGTACAATAATATAAGAGAACAGCCAAAAGCTGGACAATAATTATTTAATAGTTAAATAAACCTATTCGCGTCCAGTCCTTTCCTCGATCAGGTACTTGGTGCCGAATACTATGGAAATAAAAAGACACCAATAAAGAAATTCTTACTTTTTATAAATTAATCAACTAGCGAGAGGGATTTAGGCCGTAGTCCACCAAGCTAACCGAGAGCATTGGTTTATTAAAATCTAAAAAAACCTACAAACTTTAAAATAATAATTAAGTTTCTAACAAAACAATTATGTAGTTGCATTACAAAAAAAAACATGGCTCCTCCGCAGATAAAAGTTAGTAATTTCACAATTTACAGATTTACACGTTTGCCCAAAACAGGTACAGATAATGTTTTCAGGGTTCACGTAATATATGTGTTCATACATTTCTTTATTCCACCATAACTTTGCAGATCCCTGGACAGATTTTGACAGGAGTATCGCGTCGTTAGAATCTTTAAATCATTCTATTATTTTTAATACATATTTAAAATAAAAAAAAACTAGACGTCGCGGGCCGTCTAGCAGATGTGAAAACACCGAAATCGTCAGACCCTGGTTACCATTTAGAGACAAAGTACTCGTCAAGACAAATCATATATTTATGGTCTGCTGTGCGCATTGGTTTATATATTATTTGATGGACTTATTGTCGTTTTATAGCGGAGTTCCTATAGCCATCTTCTAGCTCCATCATCAAACCCCCTTTTTTACTGGTACTATGTTGGATTATTTCAGTGGCCCGCCGGCGGCTTACCGTTTCGAGTACCCTCTACCATCATCAGACCCTGGATACCATGTAAATACAAAGTACTAGTCAAGACGAATCAAATGATTCCAAACTCGATGGGGTTGCGTCGTTTCATTATAGAGTTACTGTGGTCATCCTCCAGCTCCATCATCAGACCCTGGATATCATCTAGGACTGAATTTCTAGTCACGACATTTCAAACGAGCCCTAACTCGATGGAGTTGCACCATTTCATTACAGAGTTTCGCATGGCCACCTTCCAGCTCCATCGTGAGACCCTGGGTACCATCTAAAGACAAAGTACTCATCAAAACGGATCAAACGTGTCCAAACTCGACGGGGTTGCGTCGTTTCATTATAGAGTTACTGTGGCCACCTTCCTGCTTTATCATCAGCCCCTGGATACCATCTAGGCACAAAGTACTCGGTAAGACGAATCATACGAGCCCAAACTCGATGGGGTTGCGCCGTTTCATTATAGAGTTCCTATTTCCACCTTCCAGCTCCATTATCAGATCAGCTCCATGTCATCATAATATTGCATTGTCACGCGATATACAGATGCGTGTAAAATGTCAGCTCAATTGGAAACCGGGAAGTGTGTCAAATTTAATTTGCAAGATATGAACGGGACAAGTAAAATAAAAGCGTCACCACTCTAACATCGGCTGTTATATGGGTATATTTTTTTTATGTGAAACTTATAATGCGGAGGGAGGGTAAAATTGGCTGTTAGCGTGGCGACGCTTTTATTTTACTTGTCCCGTTCAAATCTTGCAAGTTAAATTTGACACACTTCCCTGTTCCCGATTGAGCTGACATTTTACACGCATCTGTATATCGCGTGACAATTCAATATTATGACGACATGGAGCTGATCTGATGATGGAGCTGGAAGGTGGACATAGGAACTCTATAATGAAACGGCGCAACCCCATCGAATTTGGGCTCGTATGATTCGTCTTGACAAGTACTTTGCCTCTAGATGGTATCCAGGGGTTGATAATGAAGCTGGAAGGTGGCCACAGTAACTCTATAATGAAACGACGCAACCCCATCGAGTTTGGACACGTTTGATTCGTCTTGATGAGTACTTTATCTTTAGATGGTATCCAGGGTCTGATGATGGAGCTGGAAAGTGGCCATGTGAAACTCTGTAATTAAATGGCGCAACTCCATCGAGTTAGAGCACGTTTGAAACGTCTTGACTAGTACTTCAGTCCTAGATGACATCCAGGGTCTGATGATAGAGCTGGAAGGTGGCCACAATAACTCTGTAATGAAAAGACGCAACCCCATCAAGTTTAAAATCGTTTGATTCGTCGTGACAAGTACTTTGTTTTTAAATGGTATCTAGGGTCTGATTATGGAGCTAGAAGGTGGCCATAGGAACTCGGTTATAAAATGACATAACTCCATCGAGTTTGGGCTCGTATGATTTGTCTTGACGAGTACTTTGTCTCTAGATCGTATCCAGGGTCTGACGATGGAGCTGGAAGGTGGTCACAGTAACTCTGTAATGAAACGACGCAACCCCATCAAGTTTAAAATCGTTTGATTCGTCTTGATGAGTACTTTGTTTTTAAATGGTATCTAGGGTCTGATGATGGAGCTAGAAGGTGGCCATAGGAACTCGGTTATAAAATGACATAACTCCATCGAGTTTGGGCTCGTATGATTTGTCTTGACGAGTACTTTGTCTCTAGATCGTATCCAGGGTCTGACGATGGAGCTGGAAGGCGGTCACAGTAACTCTGTAATGAAACGACGCAACCCCATCGAGTTTGGAATCGTTTAATTCGTCTTAAGGAGTAACTTTGTCAAGTTATGATCATTTTTTTTAATGCCTGAATGAATAATTTTGATTTACAAGTGTTAATTTAAGATCGAACAATTAATTTGGACATCTAAAAATAACAACTGTTTGTTTATAGTTTTAAGTTTTCACATCTATCGGCAGTCCTTAGACTGCTTTTTTATATTCAAGATGCTTAGTTATTTTATATAGAGCTTAACAGCTGCCCGCGACATCGTCTTAAGAACTGAGTCAATATAATAATAGATTATAATATAAGTTAGGTACTTATACTTACTCGTCACTTTATAACACATTCATTATCTCTATGCAAAATAACTATCCTATAGTAACCTTTTTTTTTGTTTAGGCGGAAAAAATCCTATAGTGACCTAAAATTTAAACATTGACAAGAAAAACAAAATTGCAAATGTTTCAATGAAAAAAATAATAGACTATTTTTTTAAAAGAATGCTATAGCTTGTCATACTATATACTTTCCATCTACCTACTAGTATAATAATAGAACAACAAAATACCGATAGAATTCATTTATTTGTGGTCGTAGCATACAAGATTTAAAATTATGGTAAAAAAAATTGTAGCCTGTTTATAAAAAAAAACATCTTAGGAACCACTTAGGATTTAAATATATTTTTCTGAACGGCCATAAGTTCTACTAAAATCCATTTCAAGATTATCCATTAATTACCGGGCACCTGTATATATGGAAAATGTTATAATGATCGGTTTATTATTTCGAAAAAAGAAATGTACTTTCGCATTGATAATATTAGTGAGGCTTTTCAATGGTGAACATTAGATAAAGTCATTAAACAAAGTATTATATAAGCACACACACCTGATAACGACTTATTTTATTGTGTCTGTAGATAAAAGACCTCTATCTAGAGACAACACATATTACGTTGTATCATGTAATCTAAGCTATACCTACACTGAGACGCGTAACAATACTGCTTTCAAAATATCCAGATTAAATTTGTTTTAGAGCGATAAGAAATACTATAGGCTGCAAACCATTTCACAAAAAAGTAAAATGAATTGGCGTTTAATATTTTGTTATCTGTGTACGCCGCGGCAAAAGAAAAATAAAACGCCTGACATGTAAGTAAAATAAAATTTATTTAGCGCGAAGATTGAATCTAACGTAGATAAAGAATATTGTATACTTACTTTATGTATACATAACATAGGTATAGATACCAACCTTTGCCCGCGGATCTGCCGCAGTCAAAAGCTAGATTTTAGGTTATAATATCTCAGGTTCCCAATAGGAGCAGGATAAAATGTATAGGTACTAATTTATAAGTCTAATCAAGATCTGTCTATTATGAAACAAAAACGTTTCATCCTTTCATCCAGTAGTTTTAGCGTCAATAACGAATAAACCAATAGACAAACGGACAAAACTTGTTTTGTGTTCAGAGACGCTAGGGTTGCCAACTTTTTTTACAATAAATAAAGTATATTCAGGTCTATGAAGCATATTAAACAGTATTTTCGAAAAATGAACAGTAATTTATTTTTGTTTATTGTTTTAAATACATATTTTTTGAGCTTCTCGCACAATATATACTCTGAGACACAGACACACTCGCATGCCTGTCAGTGAGTGACAGTCTTGAATATTTGACATTGACAGATTCGTTCAGAAACTCAGTGTGATTTGTTTGTGGCTGCGCTGCACTGAGCAGTGAGCGCCCTCTGACTAAATAAAAACAAATTTGTGTGAGCGTCTAAGTATAACAGTATTTTGTATACTTTATTTTCGTTTAACAGTAAAAAGTATAATTTAGTGAAAAACAGTATAATACTGTTTAAAACAGTATAGTTGGCAACCCTAAGAGACGGCTAGATAGCCTGATACATTATTTTTTTTAAATAGCCTGATACATTCCTGTCTAAATAGCCTGATACATTCGTTTTACATGATAAAAGTAGCCTAAGTCACTTTTAATAATATCAGCTAGCCAGTGCAAGCCTCCGTCCTCTTCGGTCTCGCTTCGTACTCAAGTTTTACAATATTTAAATACTCTTTATTTTCTTATATAAACTTCTGTTAGTTTATAAACTCCTCTTTATTTTTTACCATGGACTTATCAATGGAACCATGTGTAGGTACGTAGTACTGTGTGTACGTAGGTATATCTAGTTTTAATAACAGTGCTTCGAAATGTTTTGATGAATTTTTATGTAGCGAATATATGTATTCAGATTGTAAAATTTGACTGACGGTACCTGAGGATAATTTGAAAACTTTTACGTGCTCATTAATTTGCAGACTTATTCCTTTACCAATATTTAAATAAAACAACGGGTCTGTTTCGCGTAGGTATTAATGAAGGTAAAATTTAATTAATTTTAACCTGACGTTTCAACTGCATTGCAACAGCCATGGTCGTGGTCGTGACCACCTACCAACTCGCACATTATACGCGAAACAGACCCGTGCCGTGGTATTATTTAAATATATGTGTTCAATTCGCGAATCTTTGAACGTTCCTTTACCAATTCGTGATTTCGTAATATTTCAATTTGGTCTCAAATCCCAAACGGAAGCAGCTATTGGAATAAAAGGAAAACTCTTTGACGTATGGCTTGGTTCCTACCTAATGAAAGGTTGGTAGGGTAGAGCCTTGCTTATCCGAGCACGAGTGGGCTGGCTTGACGAAAGAAGTAACACCCTCTCAAAAAAAATCTTCGGGAAACAACGTTAGGTACCACTACCGTTGTTTCGTATAGTGAGTGAGAGCACCGGAGGCCTGAATCCCCTCCATATCCTCTCTTAATTATCCTTGTTATCCTCTCCTTAGTATCCCTCTTATCCTTTCCTTAATATCCTTCCTTTCCACCTCCTATCCCTTTCCTTGGAGATGGCAACAATTAACCGCAAACCCCGTCGTTCGGGGCACAGGGTAGTATGGGGCCCTCAACCACTATATAAACACGCCATTTGCCATCTCTCCGCCTGTATTAGCGGACCACTGGAACTGTGCTACATTACTTCAATGGTACGCCGGCGGCTTACCCTTTCGGGTACCCTCTACTGAGCCACGCATCCGCGCAACACGGAGTGTCACACATTCGCTAGACGCTCGCTTACATCTTGGCCAAAGGATAGCTTCGCTATCGGGCGAGGGCAACCAGAATTTTGAGCACGTTGGCGGCAGCGGAATGTCACGTGATCTAAAGTTTATTGAAGATAATGATCAATATCGGTCTAGTTTTAATTTATATCTAAATTTATTATTATAGAAACAATATAACTTGTATCTCCATTTTTTTGACGTGACAACGTCTTATAAATCGATGAACACCCGGCTGCACGCACGAAAAAGACTCACGTTTCGAAAAATGTATGACGATCGATGCCACAAGAGAGCCGCGGGCTGAAGAGCGTCTGTGGAAGGGAGACGGCCGGCCCACCGACCGACATGACATTCACATTAAGACACATTATTGACATTGGTACATTCTTCGCCTGAACGCGTCCCGGGCAACATGCGTATCTCAATTATTGTATAGCAGCACGCGCGATCGTACCTTTTTATATGTACCATTCGATTTCTATCAGTATTACATTGTTTAAAGTACAAACTTATTATTTCTTCATGACGTTATCACGTAAAATTATCGTCCGTAAACTGACTATACAGACAACCATATTTTTTTTAACTACAATTCCTACTTATAGTACCTACGTACAAAGAAATAGTAGGTTTTATACATATAATAGCCGATAAATAATTTCGTAAGTAAGCACTTATTGTAATGTTATTTATAAACCGTATCTAATCGGGTATAATGTAAGCAATGTTTCGTATAGAATTCTGAACGATCCGGGTTTTCGTACTTGCGATCAATCTGTATTCACTTCCGAATCATATAGGTAGTATCGCAGCCAGTCGTAGTTGGTAGACAAACGGTCACCGATTTTACTTTGAATACTAAATTGGCAAACAGAATATTATGTAGAGTACCATCTAATATATAATAAACCAATAAAATAAGTAACGTATAATAACTTGTGGCATTGGTGATTTCGGGATCGCCACTAGTTAAAATAGCTAACTAATTAAAATAACTAATAACAAATAGATCAGTTTAGTTTCTGTTTAGTTCCTGGTAAAATTCAGTATCGGATGGCCCCTGATCCTATGTAGTCATATCATGCAGTAATAATTCAAACGATTGCTTGAGAGACTGATTGAATCCGGGCTTGTCCGTTGGCATTTTTTTGGGTCTTACGGATTCCGGATGCATGTAGCCCAAGCCTTAGAGCGGGTACAAATTACGGCTTGTCAGTTTTGGCGCGAACGTGAAAGAATCATGTCGTCCCTCTAAATTATTTTCAAATTTTTCTGTTATTTCAACTATTAATTTGTAAAAGAGGTGGAGTTTTCCTTATTAACAATTTGTGTATTCACCTATAAGTGTTGGTAAGTGATTTAGTGCAGCGTAACGTGTTTTCCCAAAACACACAAGTCGCCATCACTTTACTGAGACATTAATGACATGATATGACTAATTTCATATGATTTTGATTGTGACTTGTTTGACGAATCATTTTTATTAAACTTACTTCATGCAAAATGAAACATGACACTGGCAACAAAGGCTTAGGACTACTAACAGACGTTCCGATTTGGCTGGTTCCGACCACACGGCGGTTGTAGGCTTGCAGAATAAATATCGATATATCGATATTTTTTGTTCAATATATCGATATTTTATGGCGATCATTATTTTTTTAGATATAACGATGTATCGATATAAAATTTCGAGTATATGTATATATTACTACTTGGACCCATATATTTATAACGAAAAGGTAAAAAAGCTTATTCCTTAAAAATTAACTAGTTAAATGCTATAAGTAACTTGTTCACGTATTTCACTTAACATACTAGCACTTTTTATATATAAACGAATAATATTATTAAACCTATTAATAATTTATAAAACTGTACAACAAAAGGATTTCAATTTATCAATATCAAATATCAAGGATGCATTAAAAGTGTTATAAAAGTGGGATATTGGATTAAGCATGTCAGTAACAAAAAGCAGCTTTTGTATATTCCACAGAACGAGGAAAAAATATGACTGTCAACTTAATATTAATAATACTACAATTAAAGAATTGCAGAATGTAAAATATCTTGGACTATGGTTAGATTCTAAACTCAAATGGTGGTATTACTTAAATAAAATTTGTGAGAAATCATATAAATACTTAAATATATTTAAAGTGTTAGCTAGCGGTTCGTGGGGTGTACACCCTAAACATCTACGGTGACTTTACTTGTCACTAATTAGAAGCCGAGTCGATTATGGCAGTTTTCTGTATGCGGATTGTGCTGATACACATCTTAAGAAAATTACTATGTTACAAAATAGAGCGTTAAGAATATGTGGAGGTTTTATACGGACCACTCCCGTCTATGTGATGGAGAGTGAACTTAGTGGTCAACCACTCTTTATTAGGAGATTTTGGCTAGGATGCAGATATTGGCTCAGAACCCTTTCTCTCTCTAATAGTAAAATCATCAGTTCAATAAACACTCTTTGTGATAAAAGATACTATTGGCGAAATAGAAAAGAACCCTTGTTATTGGATATACATAGAAAAGTTAGAGATTATGATATAATTAACAATCCTATAAAAGAAATGTTCAGCATGAATATTTGGCTATCATACATCAATGTAAAGTCCCATATTTATGCCGAATTAGACAATGTTGTGAATCCTAAACAACAAAATAACTTAATAGATTTAAAAAATGCAGTTTTGACAGTACTATCCCGAAAGTATTATGGTTATTATAAAATTTTTACTGATGGTTCTTCTTGCATCCCTAGACAGTTGTATAGCCGACTGTCGGAACGTCTATAGCAATGTCGGAATGGTTGGCACGCCGGCCTAATTGTGGTCGGAACCAGCCAAATCGGAACGTCTGTTAGTAGCTTTAGCCCTTAGATAGCCATAGTCAAAAAAGAAGAAGTACCGCGTTTATAGTATTTAATTCTACTCTATTACTTAAGTATGTCGGGGGTGCAGAAGGGGGCATACCTTCTCCGCCACACCCTCAATAATATTGCATAATAATTAAACGTATGCTCATACTTCTTATACTTGATGATCAAACTTTAGTTTTTATTGCAACGTGTAGGCTTAACTAAATATGGTGCAATATTGCACGCCTCATAAGCGAACAATGAAACAGACAATAATTCTAAAAAAATCCAAAAGTGCACGCCTCATTATCTTCATTTTTCACAATAAAATTTATTATTTGGTACGTAATAATGTATTGGTCTTACTAAGTAGTTTTCAATAAATCACATAGATAGCGCTAATTTAAAAAAAATATACTAATATGATTCTCATGTCTTATACGCCAGATAGCGCCAATATTAAGAAACAGCCGTCGCGGGACGTCTGGCAGATGTGAAACATCAAAATTATTTTGTAGCAATGATGAGAATAAAAGAATAGCTTTTAAAAGGAAATAAATATAGCACAATTAAAAATTGTGTAGTGGTGATGGTATATGCATGCAATCTTTGGGGCTCCCACAGGGGAAGGGTGAGTGTAAAAGTGAAAATGAACATAAAAGGATAGCTTATGTAAGAAAATTAATATATTTATTATATTATAAATGTAATATTCCGATTTTTATATTTATTATATTATAAATATAAAAGAAAAATCTGATTGTTTATTTAATATTAATTTAATATAATAATATACATTTATATGGTACCTAGTTCGTTACTTAGCTATGAAAAGTAACCTTGGCATTTTTCGATTTTCTAGGGCTACTAAGACAGCCCTTCAGTACCTACATAATAAGGCATTTTCACAACTTTAATTAGGTATCTACCTATACGCACTACACATAGGTAGGCATAAGCTCAGCAACAGTCAACAACTTGCTTCGCGGTGTCGTAGGTACTCTAGTACATCATAACATCATCCATCAGCCTTTCGATATCCACTGCTGGACATAGGCCTCCCCAAGACAACGCCACAACATGTGTTTCGCTCATATGGGGGATAGTGTCGTAATCGCCACGCTTGGCAGGCGGGTTGGCGATATCATAACATAGGTAGGTAACTAGTAAATAGGTACTATACCTACTAGTACTGTTTTAAATAGGTATGTAAAGATGAGTTACGTTCATACTAAAAGGCGTAGGTGTAGGTACCAATATTGTGGCATTATGACGACGTACCTACCTACCTACTAATTTATAGATGTATAATGCATAGATTTCGTGATAGATAATTATTACCTACGGAACGCATGATACAGAAAGAGAAGTTGTACCTACCTATATTGTAATATGTACAAGAAATACCTACCAACTTTAGGGAATCATTGCATAATATATGCATACCTCTCGCTGCTATTCACCGACTAAAACAAATTCGCCAATTGCCTAAATTCGTGCGCAACAATTACGTAGGTAGGTACCTAACGCGCGCTAGTGCGTTTTGCGATGTCTACTCTTTTTTTGTATTTAACCATCATTGCTAGTACATAGTACTTACCTACCTACCTATTTGCCTCTATGATAGCAGCAGCCCGGAGTTTGGAAATGTGCCCGGTAGACGTCAATAGACTCGCCCCTTATTACGTGGGACTTAAACATAGCTGACGAGTCGTGGGTGTGTAATACACCTCTGCCTACTCCTTTGGGGAATACAGGCGTGATGCTATGTTTTGCCTCGATGATTCAGAACGTGCATTTGCTAAGAAAAGACTTACCTACACTTTAGTTTTTAGACTTACTAGTTTACATTTACAGACTATTGAAACAGACTATATACCTACCTAGGTACTACCTATATACTCTTGCTTGATACACGTAATTTGTATACACATAAATGCACACTTTAAATTATAAAAACATAGGTAAGTATCTTACTTTTGACTTGAATTACTTGATAGTGTGACTTCTTAGCTTTATTTGCAAGCTGCTTCCATTCACTTTTCAAATTATCACTTTGAGACATATTTTATTGTTATACCTAAGTAGTTTAGTCACAAACACGTTATTATTTATACTCATTTATCATTATTCGTTTAAGTATATATGTATATGTTTGGATATGTATCGAACAAGCATACTTTGTTGGACTGTTACCAATACCAAGGTGCATCATTCTAGTACGATATTCTTGTGTAGTTCGCGAACGATGACCGATTAGGAAACGTATCTATGCACTGTACTAAAAGAAACGTTTCCGAACGCTAACTGTTAATCGGTCTATTAGCTCTATCGTTTCATCATTCCTAACGAAACGAACGCGAGCGACAGAGCCGGTGACATAGTAATATGAGTAATTAAATATGTACATTATCGGAGAAGACAAAGAGTTAGGTACCTACTTTCCTACTTTTGATAGTTCGTTTCGAGAAAGTTGAGGTTATTAAGTTATAATAATAATTTATTTATTCATTGTTTAGTGTTTGTACTTCTTATTCTTTTTTATAAACATTGTGGTTTTGGACGGTTTTTATTTTTGCATGCTATGGTTATGGGAAGCGTCAAGCTTTGTAATTAACCATATTGTCACACAGTTTCAGTGGTCCACCGAGATGATACACGGCGGGATTATTTAGTGGGTGAGAGCGTCACAATACCCTGTACTGTTTTGTTTGGAGGGACTGCAGTGTGTTTCAGCAACCTTGTGGCTATATCTAGTTAGCTTGATTTTAGCCTTATTTAATAAATAAATAAACATTCACGGACGTTTTCACACAACGTCCTCTGGTCCCAAACTAAGTTTAACGCTTGTGCTATGGGTACCAGATTATAATATATATAATACATATACAACTTTTTTTTACTTAAATAGAAAACCCCCAGACGCAGTACAAGTATCTGTGTTCATCACACAAATAATTGTCCTGAGTGGGAATCAAACCCACGACCTCGTGCACGGAAGTCCCTTACACTACCGACTACGCCACGAGGCCCGTCATTATGCCGACAAAAACCAAATTTTATTGAGCTTTTTTTACTCAATATTTCAATAAACTATCAACTTTTTACTGAAAATAGTACGATAATATTCGAATATTTCGATATGAGAAAGTTTATAAATTATGCGATAGTTTCATTCTCTAACATAATAACTAAGTGAATCTAATAACTAAGTGAATCGATCGATTTTCACTCATATTTTCGATATTTTACAGTGATCAAACTTGGAGGCTACGATTCGAATCGTATCAAAAGATCGATTTTTTGTTATAGGTAGATCGAAAACTAATATTTTGGTATAAAATGTAACATCCTTCGAAAACGTATTTTATTTTGTCATAGATCGGAAACCTAATATTTTGGTTTGTAACGTCCTTCGAAAACATATTTTAACCATAGAATATTAAATACTTTGGAAAATCCAAAACTGCACGCCTCATAATCTTCATTTTTCACAATATAATTGATTATTTGATAAGGAACTAATAATGTATTGGTCTTACTAAGTAGTTTTCAATAAATCACATAGATAGCGCTAATGTCAAAAAGTACTAATGTGGGTTTCATGTCTTATACGCCATCTAGCGCTAATTTTAAGAAGTACTCAGTTCCGGGCCGCGCGCACGTCAAGGCCACGTAAAAAGATTGTGGAATGTAAAATACGTTTTTTTCGTGTTTTATATCGTTGGTGTGTTATTATTTACGTGTGTTTAGTGTTTTTAATTATTGTTATGGATAAAATAGTTATTATACTTGACAAATATCATCAGTTCGTCAAGCAAAGGTAAGAACTTTTTTTTAACAAAAAAAAATTGGTTGTCTGTAAAGTCGGTTTACTGACGATAGTTGAACGTGACAACGTCAAAGAATCATTACCTTTATCGCTGTAATTATCGTTGCTATAAACAATTGACACCACATTCACTTTTCACTGCACTTGATACTCGGTCAAAACATGTAAATGTACTATAGTATAGCAGCTGTCCACGCAGACGCATCGCTCACTCAAGTAGGAGAGAGACGGATGTCGAACGCTGCCGAACGCAAAGGCCGATTGTGCTTCTTTGTCGCTCGTTCCGCGCTCTCGCTTGCACTTCAAGCCTTACATGGAACGCCTCAGAGCGAGGTAACGCCGCATGAGTCATGTTTTTTCGTGCGTGCAGCCGGCTCTATCGAATTATAAGACGTTGTCACGTCAAACAATGTACCGGCCGGGCGAGCGGCGTTCTGTTGACGATAGTAAAAGCACCGGTGGCTATGCGGACGTAAAAGGTGGTTATCATGAAAGGCGCTTTCTTTAGTGTCGCGTCGAGCGTAAATGCCGTAAATATTCAATATTTTGTTTTGTTTATTATAACAATTAAACCACATCGAATAGCGCCCTCTCGCTATCCATAGACGAATTAAAACCGTTATTAGTTTATAGATTATCCATTATGCTTCCACTAGCACAAAACCATGTAAGTACACGCTGTTGTCAACAGATGGCGTTTAAAACAAAAATAAAAGCGTTGCCACGCTACAGCCCATTTCATCCTCGTGCCGCATTAGATGTTTCACATCAAAAAAATCAAAAAAAGTACAGCTTTATAATACCTAGGTACCTATAAATGACAGATAAAAGACGGCAAAGCGCAGGACTATGATGTGTATTAGTGTTATTATAGTAATGTTTGACGAAGACTAGAGATGTCATGTACCTAATGTAGGTTAACATATATAAGCAATGTTATAATATTACAATATCTATCACAACGAGTAGTTTCATTCACGTAAAACTACTTAATCGTTATTTACTTAGATTAATAATAAACCTAAGTAATATAACCTAAGTATAATCTAAGGTTACCATACTCAAGTACGTACCCTACATGTTAAAAATATTAACGTATTGTACAAGAAAATGTAATGAGTACTCTCGGAATTATGTTGTAAGAACGAGAATGTAGGTTCGATAGGCAAGTAGCACCTATACCTAGTTATTTTATATGCTTGTCCCCGATTACTTTCAGACTTAGACTTATTACTCAAGTAATGGAAATATAAGTAAATAATAGATATCATCATTGACCCACCAACAAATAGACCTCGTGTCTCGACCTCGTCGTAACATCATGCTTACATTTGGTTTTTAACAAAATAATTTTAGTTACCTATGTTTATGAGTTAAAGAGTATTTGGCATTTTCAGTTTAATAGTTTTTTTAAAGACTTATTTTGGATATTCCGATTTCTATAATATTTCAATTGGCATTAGTTTAATAGTTTTTTTAAAGACTTATTAGAGATTACAAATTATTTGTGAATGTGGAAAAAAAAACGTGCGAGCGAGATTCGAACTGCGTCCCTTCCAATCCGGGGAAGTGCTCTAAGTAGCTAAGCTATCGCACTGACCAATGGCCATACCTAATCTCCACATCACAATTGTCTTTACGACCCACTCCACCTATCGGATGCAACGTATTTTGACCAGATCGGGGACGTTCTTAAGGAAGGCCAGGTTAAGAGTACTCGAAACCAACGAGCATGCATGAAAGCGCTGATAAAAGTAGATGAAGCGAAAGATGTGTGTCAGGATCGTAGCAAGTAGAGAGAAGTGGTCTCTGCCTACATCTACGGGAAAAAGGCGTTACAATATATGACGGCCTCGTGGCGTAGTCGGTAGTGTAACCGACTTGCGTGCACGAGGTCGTGGGTTAGATTCCCACTCAGGACAATTATTTGTGTGATGAACATAAGTATTTGTACTGCGTCTGGGTGTTTTCTATATAATATGTATGTATTTACAAAAAAAAAAGTAGTATATGTATTATATCCGTAATCTGGTACCCATAGCACAAGCGTTAAGCTTACTTTGGGACCAGAGGACGTTGTGTGAAAAATGTCCGTGAATATATTTATTTATTGAATATGTATGTATGATTTTATAAAATAATAACAACTTTTAACTTTTGCGTGAGCTTAATGACACTATTCAGAAAGAACGAGAGAATAAGAGACGGTTAATGAGTTTTCAAAAGAGATTTTTGTATTATTAGGTATATTGATAGGTACGTTGCGGAAAACAATACTAAACGAAATGAGTGCAGTTTTATAATGGACACTTTTAGTGCATAATTGTGGACCTTCTCTGTTTTACCTATACATCAACTACCTCTGTAGTGCAGCGGTAGTGTAAGCGACTGCAGATCATGAGGTCTCGGGTTCGATTCCCGGGTCAGGCAATGTTATTGAGCTTTTTCGTAAAAAGAAAAATTCTCAGTAGCCACCCGGAGTTTCGAAACGTGCCCGGTAGACGGCAATAGACTCGCCCCCTAATACGTGGGACTTAAACATAGCTGGTGAATCGTGGGTATGTAATACACCTCTGCCTACCCTTTCGGGGAATACAGGCGTGATGCTATGTTTTTGTTTATACATCAATGTGTTTAACATAATTATACTGTACGGTTTGACGGAGAGTAAGACGGTAAGTTTTCCACCCCCTGAGTGGTTGGCGTGTTAGCCTATAGACCAAAAGCAATCTTCGCGAGTAATCCACTCCAAGAAAAGCTATAGGACATGAAGAGGAATGATGATATAGAGGAGATGAGGAAGTGGTCAGTTAAAATAATAGGAAGGGAAAGAGGGCGTGGTTTGGTAGGTTTCTAATTTAGAGATAGAATAGACTTTTTTGAATTAAGAATTTTAATTTTTTTTAATATAGGATACACATAAATTTCATTGGTTTTATAAAATCGCGAGTAAAATAGGAGTAGAATTTAGAAAGTAAATCTTTAACGCTGACGAAGTCGCGGGTATCAGCTAGTATTATGTACTATATAACTCAATGCGTTAGGTGTATTTCAGACAGACCACTGAAGGAATGTAATATAGTTCCGGTGGCGGAGAGAAGGCACACGGCGGGTTTCTTTAGTGGGTGAGGGCCCCCACACTATCCTGTTCGTTGCCCCGAACGACGGGGTGTGCGGTTAGAAACATTTTTTCCCGCCTTAACAAAAAAAAAGGGTAGGTATTACACTACCCTGTTCGTTGCCCCGAGCGACGGCACACCCCGTCGCTCGGGGTTAGCAACATTTTTTCCCGCCTAAACAAAAAAAAAAAGGTATTTCAGACTGGAATATATTTTATTTCTGACTTCATTTTATAGTGAACTTTATAACAAAATTGTTCAGGAACACAAACTCCATTAACTATTAAGTATAGATCAGATTTCTTCATAAGTTGACGCAAATAAATTTTTGTCAGTAAAAAAAAAAAAAAGTATGGGAGTTTTAATATGTATTCTAAAGCGCAGGCCACTCTGACGTGCAACGTCAAAGCCCATCATCGTGATAATTATTGCGCTAACGCCATAAATTGAGTAGCCACACTAGAATGTTCAATCTTCAATCTCTTTAATGTACCGCCACTGGAGTTATCGCCTAACGTCAAACAGCGATGTGAATGCCGTTGTCGTATTCTCGCGATAAGTTGTGGCTACACCAACGTTAAACGTCCATCATCGCAAAAAATTAACAGCGTTTACCATTATTGAGGCCCGAGCATAAGACATTAGCAACAACATAATACTAGATACCTACCTACGGCATCATTTCGTTTATCACGCCGTATA
Organism: Leucoma salicis; assembly: GCA_948253155.1. Lineage (NCBI taxonomy): Eukaryota > Metazoa > Arthropoda > Insecta > Lepidoptera > Erebidae > Leucoma > Leucoma salicis. Next base: position 24,802,647 of record OX411808.1, read on the forward strand.
ATCAACAATTATGTATCTAAATATTAAATTATAACCGTTTTGCGTAGGTCTTTTTATGAACGAAAATGTCTGCGAATACCTTATAGTCTATAAATATAGATACAAATGCAGTTTGGGTGGCCTTGTTTGAATTTTTCTGGCACAACACCAGATAAAACATCAAATGCTTATTTGAATAGTCGAATATGAACAATATATGGTTACTTTTAGTTGATATCTCCTGTAAATATAATTTACAGATATAACAACGTCATGCCTCTTGTGAAAACGGAGTACGGAATATTGAAGGGCGTCGTTTGTAGCGGCGTTGAAAATTACATTGCATTCAAAGGTATACCATACGCAAAACCGCCGCTCGAAGAATTAAGATTCAAGGTGAGTACAATATGAACACCTATGGAGTTTTTAACTTTTTTATTTTTCAAACGAAAACATGGCTGATGCTCAGCCGTGCTCAGTCCTATCCATATTAGTATTCACATCGGGACAAACCCGCATATGTATCTGCTGTTATTCGAAAAGCCTAACGAAGACATTATTATTTGCAAAGGGCATATTTACAGTAACGACGTTTGTATACATTATCTCATGTATATCTTTATTGCATTACCATTACAACCAAGTAGAATTTTACTTTGCCGTTATAATGAGGATTCCGTGGTGAAACGAAGGACCCTGAATACATTAGACAATTTATTGCGCAAAGTGTACAAGGAAAGTAAGAACGTACCTAATATATATCACTGCAAAAGGAGATAAACTAGAAAACCGCCTTAGTGGTAGTTTCCAGACGCTAACAAGTAGGTATCACCATCAACAGATCTGCCGTGAAGCATCTCAATTTGCTCTGGTATTGGACGATAACTATAATATCTCTACTCTTCTCATGGACGTAATAATCGATCTTTATGTTACGTCCATGATTGGACTTTGTTAGTTACCATCAGGTAATAACGTGTATCTATATCACGTGATACGATTTCAGGCGCCTGAACCTCCAGAGCCATGGCAAGGTGTAAGAGACGCGTCGCGCCATGGCCCAGTCTGTCCACAATTCAACGAAAGAATGAACTGTATAGAGCCTGGTAGTGAAGACTGCCTCTATCTTAACGTATATACGAAAGCATTGAGTCCAAAGGAACCTCTCCCTGTAATGGTTTGGATCCACGGAGGAGGCTTCTATACGGGTTCCGGAAACTCTGATTATTATGGACCAGAGTTTTTCATGGAGCATGATGTAGTATTAGTAACAATAAATTATAGGCTGGAAGTCTTGGGTTTTCTGTGTTTGGATATAGAAGAAGTGCCTGGGAATGCTGGGTTAAAAGATCAAGTGCTAGCTATGAGATGGGTGAAGAAAAATATTAAAGCGTTCGGAGGAGACCCCAATAATATTACAATTTTCGGTTGCAGTGCAGGCTCCGGTTCAATCTCTTGTCATTTGATTTCCAAGATGAGTGAAGGTTTGTTCGATAAAGCTATTTGCCAAAGCGGCGTCTGTCTAAATGAGTGGTGTAATAACGTATACGCTCGACAAAGGGCATTCCAGTTAGGAAAATTACTGGGGAAAAATACAGATGATGAAACAGAACTTTTAGAGTTTTTAAGGAGTCAACCAACTTCATCTTTAGTGAATGTAAATCTACCGTCATTAGGTGTACCTTACGGAGATTTAGCAGATAGCATTTTATTTGGTCCAGTTGTAGAGAAAGTTGGTTCTAAAGCTAATAAATTTTTGGCGGAACAACCGCTCGAATTAGTGAAAAAAGGCCAAATAGCAGATATTCCACTAATACTAGGATTTACGTCTGGAGAAGGGATAGAAATTGCCAGAAAACTTCCAGATATTTATAAATATTACACAAGTGTAGCTTCTGTGATACCGAGAGAATTAAAGCTTAAATGGCCACCGGAACGTGTTGAAGCAGTGGATAAAATGATACGGCAGCATTACTTCAAAAGCAAAGATTTATCTGTCGATGATTACCAAGAAATATCGGATCTAGAAAGCGATAGAGCATTCGCATACAATATTATCCGATACGGACGTTACCACTGCCAGTATTCATCCCAACCTGTTTATGTATACATGTTTGCCGCAGAAACTGAAAGAAATTATACAAAAAATATTTACAAAATGGATTGTGTAAAAGGGGTTTGTCACGCTGATGAGCTGCCGTATTTATTTAACGTCACATGTTTAGACATACCGCTCACGGATGAATCTAGAAATATTATTAAGCAATTTGTACAGTTGTGGATTAATTTTGCACGCACAGGGTAAGTAGTAGCATTTATGATGTACTTATTTCAGTTATACTGACCTTGAACCTTGCTGAGAATAGCCTCCATGGGATAAATTATTTGACTATACCACGACAGCGTCGGCGATTTAAAACCCCCTCCTCATACTTCGTACCCAACATCCCCCACATCCCATCCTATCTCTAACATACTTCCTCTCAAGCCCCTCGTCCTTCCTGGCTTCTCTTCATGCTTTCTCACTACCTACTTACCTTTATAATTTTAAGTCCAGATGAAAACTTCCAAAATCTAACTTATATTTTTTTTTTTCAACCCAATGGCACTGTCGCACTTCTGGGCCAGGTTTCCCCTAAGATTGAGAGGGATTTAGCCGTAGTACACCGCGGTGGCCCAGTGCGGTTTGGTAGACTTATTAAGCCATCGCGAAAATGTCTCTGAATTCTTCTTCTTTCTTTCAAATTAGTCTTCTTCTTTCTTTCAATTGGTCTCTTTCTTGCTTTCAAATTTTCACCTGCGAAAGTGCGACGTTCCGGTGTGAGTCAGCGTCGCTCAGTAGAGGGTACGCAAAAGGGCAAGGCGCCGGCGGACCACCGAAGTAATGTCACACAGTTCCAGCGGTCCGCCAGTACAGGCGGAGAGACAGCACGGCGCGTTTATGTATTAGTTGAGGATCCCCCACTAAACTGTCAGAGGTGTGTGCTGTGCCGTGTGTGATTTTGGACTGGATGGAATCGAACTCTATACCACTATTTCGCAGTCTTTGTTATTACCACTAGGCTATCACTGTTTTCCATAAAAAAAAAACTAGACTTCGCGGGACGTCTAGCAGATGTGAAAACATCGAAATTATTTTGTAGAAATAAAATGATCATCGAACTTGACAAAGTACTCCTCAAGACGAATCAAACGAGTATAAACTTAATAGGGTTGCGTCGTTCCAGTTACTGTGGCCACCTTCCAGCTATGGACGATGGCTGACGATGGCGTCAGACCCTGAATACCATCTAGAGACAAAGTACTCGTCAAGACAAATCATACGAGGCCAAACTCGACGGAGTTATGTCGTTTTATAACGGAGTTCCTATGTCCACCTTCCAGCTCCATCATCAGATCAGCTCCATGTTATCATAATATTGCATTGACACGTGATATACACATAATAAAATAAATAAAACTTTATTTATACAACAAATAAAAAGCAAACAAGATTTGAACGGCACAAGTAAAATAAAAGCGTCGCCACGCTAACAGCCGATTTTAGCCACCCTCCGCATTAGATGTTTCACATCAAAAAACAGCCTCACGCCTGTATTCCCCGAAAGAGTAGGCAGAGGCGTATTACACACCCATGATTCGCCAGCTATGTTTAAGTCCACGTAATAGGGGGCGAGCCTATTGACGTCTACCGGGCACATTTCCAAACTCCGGGCTGCTAATGTGAATTTTTCTTTTTAGGAAAAGGCTCAAAACGTTGCCCGATCCGGGGATCGAACCCGAGATCCTCGAACCCCTCATGATTAGCAATAGCATACACTACCGCTACACCACCGAGTTAGTTCGGTTTCAGTTTATTTTTTAAAAGGTTATTTTTAATAAAATTAAAGCCAATCCATCTAAAGGTCGTCCGGAAAAGATTGCACAATGCGACCAGTTTATTTTGGTCTTGTATTTACTATGGTGTGCAATTATTTGTATTATATTAGCAATTTCATTTCAAATTTGTATATTTTATCGTTTCAGTAAACCAACTTTGGATGACCAATGGAAACCGTTTACAGAATCGGAACGCAACTACGCTGTCATAGGAGAAAACCTGGAATTCCGTCAAAATCCAAAAGCAGATAATATGAAGTTCTGGGAAAATCTATATGAAGAAACACATTTAAATATTCATTGCGATAATACATTACATATTCTAACATAATGAATTCTTAGATAAAGTTACTTGATTTAATTTTTTGCTTCTCGAATGCAATTAGTGACCATTTCACTAGAACGTTAGATTATTTTGTCCTCGTTTTGCCGCCAGGCCACCATTGCATTAATAATAAAACGTGTAGGTGTAAATTATACATTCTGAAAATTCCAAAACTTAAATGAATTTGTTTTTTCTTTTTGAAAACACCCTGCACTAAGAAATAATCCTCGTTTACAAACATACAATTTCACGGACACAAAGTACACCCAGACTCGGAACAATCATTTGTGGATCGCAGTTGTGGAGGCTGGTATCTAAACCACTCCGCCATGTTTTTTTTTATATACAACGTGGGTGGCACACAAGCATACGGCCCACTTGATGGAAAGCATTCACTATAGCCTATAGACGCTAGCACAACCAGAGGCATCACTCGCGCGTCGCCATCTCTAAGGAAAGGGATAGGAGGTGGATAGGAAGTATATTAAGGAGAGGATAGGTAGGATATTAAGAAGAGGATAGGGAGGGGGTTCGAGCCTCCGGCACTCTCACTCACCATACGAAACAACGGTAGGTACCACTACAGTTGGTTCACGCTGTTCTTTAGTGTGAGGGTGGTACTTCCCCTATCGAGCCGGCCCATTCATGCTGGATAAGCAAGCTCTACCACTAATTAATAATCTGCGCAGTCAATCAAGTATTATATATAATGAAAAAAAACAATAATAAGTATTAATAAGTAATTATTTATTCATCGACATTTCCTTACAAAATATGCTGTCCAACAAAGCTGCTTACTTAACGTTACACTCATCAAAGAACTTTGGAAATACAGAAATTATTCAATTTATGGAATACTAATAAATAATTCATTCTACTAAATAATAATACAACTGTATTTTTAACCGTCTTCTTGATTCATGATAACTACATACGGCTTGCCATTATAAGTTTATTTTTATTATTGTGAGCTAGCCTATGTATATATAGAGATAAAAGAAACTAAAAATATAATCTATGTCGAATGATCATCACCTTTCTTTAAAACAAGACTCAAGTCTTCATTCTAGTTTAAACCGCGACATATAAAAAAACATAGGATTCATCTACCTTTATTAACAAGTTTGAAAACTTATATCTTAAAAATTAAATTGGCTGTTAATTTAGTACAGTATGGTTACAGGGGGGGATCGAAAAGGAATATGTAGTAGAAATGCAATCCGGCACAGGCTTAAATTCCTACAAAAGTGTAAAAAATTATCTTGTTTTAATTTACCAAATTAAATGATTGTGTAATTACATTTTCATTTTTAATAACATAAAAAAAACACCCTGCACTAAGGAATAGTCCTTTTATCGCGGGGGACTTTACAGACACAATTTCACGGACAAAAAGTACACTCAGACTCGGAACAACCATTTGTGGATCACACAAAGAGTTCCTGTACGAGAACCCACAACACTCGGGCAAGCCTCAGTATCTAATTTATAAAAAGTCAACTAATTTTCATTAGAAATGTCTTATTTATATAAGTTAAAGAATGACTGACTGACATCAACGCACAGCTCAAACTCCTGGGCCTAGGACTGTGAACATTTTTTTTTATACTGTGATTAGCATCAAGTAATGATATTTACCCAAACCTCTCCAAAAAAAAAGAAGGATAGTCTGTAGACACGAATATAGCATATTTGTTTCTTAAGTGTTGTATTATTTATACAGTAATGGTCGATTTACACTTATTAGGTAGTTATAAAAAATATCATAAAACATTAACTTAATGTTATGTAATTTATTATGCAATCGAGTCGAATTTGTTTTGAAATTATTTATTTAACATACATACTTTGTAAATAAAGAATTTAACTGTAGACAGACATCTCATAAATAAACACAATAAGAAATATTAAAAAGTAGTAAGTAATTGCTCATCAATATGTTTTGGATTTCAAAATGAGCACGTCCAGTAGGTACTACTGTCTAGGCGTTTGAGTAATCACTCGTTTTCGACTCATGTTCGTGTTATATAAAAAAATTTGCAAATACTGATCCGGGATTTAAGTATACACTAAAATATTTCGTAGATAGATAGTTTTCGTATTAAAAACTGGGTAGGTATATGAAAAATGAAAAATTCAGGGAAATAAAGCAGTTGTTCGCACACAACCGTGCATGTAAAAAAAAATTCGTATCGTATTTTCACGCATCACGAAGACGAATCGAATACGAGCGAGTGTACAAACGCCCTAAATAACAGTTATGAAATTATAAGCCGACGTTATATGGAAGTAGGTTCTAGGTGAGGTAACGTGCGCAGACGTGAGACAGGCGGCTCAGTAGCGGCCCGAGCGCGAGTTGCGCGGCGGCTCGCGGCGCCGCTCGCGCGAGCGCGACCGTCGCCGCCGCTCGCGCGACTTGCTGCGCGACCGCCGCCCGCCCTTGCGGCGCGAGTACAGGTACCTGATATATATTACGTTTATGTAATATAACACTTATTTGGAAACTTATCGCACACAATTGCTGTACTTAACTACTTCTTTTTTATTCCAAATCTATTTGTCCGTGTGGTGACGGACTATGAATACATGTGTCACCACCCCATTATTTCCCACGGGTGTCTTACAAGGCGACTAAGGGAAGCAAGCAGTTATCACCCATTGCATTAATTGTGGGTGGTAGGGCTGGGTAGCAGGCGGGAGTGCTCACTTGCAATCGGTCCAGAACGGTTTGGTACCACCCGTGTCTCCCGTGTGACCGGCCATGAAGGCAATCGATGTATTTTCCTTGTAGCAGGAGATTCGAGAGAGCCGTTAATTCTTTAATTTCATATCTATGAAATGGCAAGCGGCTTGACGATAATCCCAGTATAGTTGAGTCAATGAGCGACGGTTACAATTTACCATCGAGTGAGCCGTGGCTCGTCCGCCATCAAACACAATAAAAAAAAAAGAGCTGCCCCCTTAAAATGAAAAACAAAACATTAGACGAACTTTCGTTTCGAGTCATTGTGATTGATCAAACGTCTGACGCGTGATTCCCGATTTGTTGAGATTTCGAAACGTGATTCAGATGACCAATCACAATAAAGCGAAACGTAAGTTAGTCTAATGTTACGTGTTTCATTCTAAGGGCACTGGAGCAGTTTCAGTCCATCTGATGGAAATTAGCAATCGCTCATGGACACAGTAGCACTAGGAACCAAGCCCCTGCTCAAAATTTCATTTTTATGATAGGAAATGAATGAACACTATAACTATAATGGTAAATTATAATGAAAAGGATTGCTCAATTAAATTTATCATTTAATAAAACTATATTAAAGTTATTAAAACTTGAGCATCTTGGTTTCTTTCGGTCTACAAATAAAACAAAATGATATTTGTTTTGAATACAACTAGATTTGATATAATACAACCATCGCATTTAAGATTTTTAGTATCAATCAGATATCAGTAACCACCATCACCAATTATCACGTCTCATTTCCACGGTAGCAAATAGTGAGCAACAAAATACCATTTTATAACAAGTAGCAAACAGTTACCTCGGTCTACCACTGGGTTTCCAGGGACAAAAATAACAATGTCTCTGTATTCTTGGCTTAATAAATCTCTATGGGAACATTGAAATTGACATAACCTTGTGGACATAACGGCATCCATCCATCAGCCTTTCGACGTCCACTGCTGGACATAGGCCTACCCAAGAGAAGCTACGAGCGGTTCTGTGCGCTCATATGGGGATAGTGCCGTAATCGCCACGCTTGGCAGGCGGGTTGGCGATTGCAGTGGATGTTGTTAATACTCGAGGGAGTGCTGCTACCCACTCCCCCGCTATTCCCTCAGTCGGCTCTTACGACTCCCATGGGTGGAGAAGGGGTGGGACAATTCTAAAGCCGGCCCCACACGGCCAATACGGCAACTTGAACATATTTTTGTATAAAATTATATCCTCTTTAACATATCCGTAAAAACAGAACTGAATTGAAACTGAACCACAAACCCCAATTTTATTTGTATGCCACAACAGGAATTTCACATAAAATTGAGGTTTGTTTTGGCATAGCTGCAAGTCATTGAAGGGCAAACACACTGCACACACACACGCACGCACGCACGCACGCACGCACGCACGCACGCACGCACGCACGCACGCACGCACGCACACACACACACACACACACACACACACACACACACACACACACACACACACACACACACACACACACATTTAAAGATAATGGCAATTATATTATTATTCTTACCTTCTTAGTTCTCTAGATATAGGTTTAAGATGCATGAAGTTACAGAAACCACTACGTGTACACTCGCCCATCTCGTACTGGCGGCAACACGCCTCACGGAAATCCGTCACCGGAGACAGTTCAGCGTACACCGGCCGACCGCCAAACCAGCGGTTGTTCAAGTCATTAACAGCCTTCTCTGCATCCTCTTCTCGACGAAACTAAGTTTGAACAGTAGTCAATTGTAAATAAACCCCAGACATAGTTTATAGTTTAATCAAATAATTTACAATTAAATCCAAAAATCTGTGGAGAGTGTAGGTGTAAAGAAGCGAAAGGGAACGCTCCATGATTTGGACATATGGAAAGAATGCTGGACGAGCGACTTATCAAAATTATACAATGCGAAAGAGGAAGGATGTAGGTACAGGAGACTCATCTACCTAGACCAAATCGATCATACATGAAGGAGATGTATGCATGAATTTGGCACTCTGTTCTCTCTGCATACCCCCCCGCAAGGGGCATGGCGCGATGATAAGTATAAGTAAGTAAAATAACAATTAATTTTCAATACAAAAATGAAAAATGATATAGTGCCACTGTTGCTCAAGAGCTTTCATGGAAAATGAGTTATAATCCATTATACAGGCTAAATGCCGGTTAGCAATATCTAGTAACAAAAACACTCAATCATTAAAGTTTTCGCCCTACAATTTCCTTTATAAAGTACTAGCTTATAGTGGTTACCCAAACCTTTTAATTTAAAAGAAATCTGAATATTTGTAAATTATAATTTTGTTAAAGCCAGCTTGCAATAATTTTTTTAGAAATGAAAATCCAATGAAAGGGATAGAAGGTAAAGGGAAAGGATAATAAGGAAAGATTAAGGGAAGGGGTTTGAACCTCCAGGTGACCACACGAAACACAACAGTGGGAATAGCTACTATTCATTAAACACAAAGTGAAAAATGTGAAATCCAAAATAACAGTCAGGAGCAGGATTTGAACCTGCATCTCCTGGATACCGTCCAGATGCTTTACCAATTCAGCCCTCCTGACAATTGTCAATTGACAACTCCTGACTGTTATTTTCGATTTCACATTTTTCACTTTGTGTTTAATGTATAGTGCTAAGCATGTCAAATGCTAAAAATATATATAAAAATATCTAAATAGCTACTGTTGTTTCACACTGACCTGTGAGAGCATGGTACTTCCCCAATCGAGCCGTCCCATTCATACTAAGACAAGCAAGGCTCTACTAATAGAAATATAATTTCTACTCTGGGTTTGAAATGGAAAGCTCAGACTCAAAATCAAAACTCATTACCTTAGCCAATGACAATATTATAAGGTGTTACTAGATACCATATCACTAGGCTATCATGATGTGTGTTACCATGTGTTAAGTTCTTTACAAAGTAACAATTGTTTAGTGTAGTTTATAGTGATTTCTTTCCCTTTTTAAAAACTTACCTTAATATAGACATTTCCCACTAAATGATCTCCAAGATTGTCACATACATTCATCTCTTCTATCTCGCCATATTTATCTTCACATTCCACAAAGACATCTTCAAAGAAATTGTCATAATGCTCCTGCATTTCCTCATCAGACACATTGGCTACCACCACTGGAAGACAAACACATTTAATGAGAAGATTATATTACAAGCAAACCCTAATAGTAATAATAATTAAAAGATATTTTAGATCATACAGAAATTCAACACTGCAAAACACACTGATTGAAAAGAAAATAAAAACAAAGGATTAATAAATTGTAATAAGACATCAGACAGCAATGACATCAATTATATCAAACAGTTCCTAACTTTATAGCTCAGACAAGTTTTACAAACATTCTGAAGGATGTTCATACACCCTCAACATACAGTTGTGGTCAACTAATTAGGGACAATCTCTAGTTGAGCCAAATTGTGAATTAATTTTTTATTTTCCAACGAGTCAACAATATTCCACATCTTTTACATGTAAGTATTATTATTAGTCATTGATATGCCTGATTATACAAACAATAACTTCTTAAACATTAAACCTCTTTACAGTATAGCTGATAGATTATCATAGTGCTATTTGTTCAAAGAATGCTGGCTGGCCATTTAATTAGGGACACTGAGGTATTGCGTTCTAATTTCAGAATTTGAATCTTAATATTTTTTTTATTTCTTCTCTTATTGTTTTGTGGTAGTTTTGGCGGCAATCCAGATTTTTTATTTTAAGTTTTGAGAATTATTTTGAAGAATAATGGGCAAAACTAAACGAAAAATTATTATGAAGTTTATATATTATAGGCTCTATTTTAATAAAACACGAAGTGTTTGGGGCAGACGAAAGAGCCGGTGTATCAGCGAGGACCGTTCGACGACGTCTGCAGAGTGACGCAGGGTTGTTCGGAGAAGTGGCTCGCAAAGTACCGTTGTTGAAGAAAGAATTTAGAAATGCTCGTTTGGCGTTTGCACGTAAATATGGACATTGGACCTACGCCCAATGGCAACATGTATTATTCTCTGACGAGACCAAGGTTAATTTGATGACTTCAGATGAAAGGCAATATGTATGGCGTCCTGTAAAAGCGGAAATGAATCCAAGATTCACAAAAAAACAGGTGAAACATGGCAGTGGAAACATTAAAATGTGGGGTTCATTTTCCGGACGTGAAGTGGGACCTGTGAGGAAAGTCCAGGGTAACTTAGACCTACATCAATACAAGGCAATATTGGAAGAAACTATGCTTCCCTATGCTGAGGAGCATCTCCCTATTATATGGAAGTATCAGCAGGATAACGACCCGAAACATACCACCCGTTCAGTCAAGACGTTTCTTACCAGTCAGTCAGTATCGGTGCTAGATTGGTCAGAAAATAGCCCGGGCCTCAACCCAATTGAGCACCTTTGGCACGAAATCAAGAAAAAAGTTGCCACTTATCTACAACTTTAGATGAACTTAATGAAGCTTTTTGTGAGGCATGGGCAAACATTCCTGTCGAAACATGTCAGAAACTGATAATGTCTATGCCACATCGGTTTCAAGCAGTAATTACTAACAAAGGTTTTGCTACTGGGTATTGATTTTACGCGTAATAAAATGGAGCTGTTAAAGATATTATAATACTGCAGATTATTAGTTTTGTTTAACTCTATTTTTCATTATACTTTACTGTCCTTAATTAAATGTCCAACTACAGAATTGTACCTTAAAATTTAATACATGTTTAACCTTTGATATTAAATAATTTTATCTATTTATTTACAGCCATTTATAGCATAATAATCGGACCAAATTATGCAAATAATAGGTGCTGAGAAATCAATAGGGTTTTATATTTATATGTATACAATATATGTATGTCTGCCATGTGGGACTGGCTATAGAATTGCCCCCCCCATGGGAGTCGTAAGAGTCGACTGAGGGAATACCGGGGGAGTGGGCAGCAGCACTCCTTCGAGTATTAATAACATCCACTGCAATCGCCAACCCACCTGCCAAGCGTGGCGATTACGGCACTATCCCCCATTCTTGGGAAGGCCTATATCAAGCAGTGGATGTTGGGGGGCTGATGGATGGATGGATGGATTTATATGTACATAACCGGTTATAGCTCTTCACTATCTTGAATATCCCTAATTAGTTGACCACGACTGTAAATGGTCCCAAACAGGAGATAGTCTTCAAGAAATGCAAGCAGGATTCGAACTCATGGCTCTCTGATTCTTGTTTGAAATTGTTGTTCTACTACCTGTTCAGTGAAGCTCTAATTTTTTTTATACTATGGTTGCAAATAATCCTACAACCCACCTGATGATGAGTGGTTACTGTAGCTAATAGACAAGCAATACCAGAGGGGTGTACCATAGTCAACTCAGGCAAATGTTGAGGTTAGCGAAAATAACCGAGTACACATCTTGACCTGTCAGGTGTAACCAAAGTCCAAGATTGCTGTTACAATGAATTACAATGAATATGAAATGCTTTTGCATTTCATATTCTAGAAAGTATAAGTAGTATAGTAGCTAGAAAGTAATAACCTGTTGAACTACAAATTATTTTCTGTCCTTTTTAAAGTGATTTTCACTATGTTCAACAATCAAACTACTGATATGATTGACTAGGTATTATAAATTGTGAGTACTTACAATGACTGCCATCAGCAGACTTGGCAGAGTTCTGTGGGTTCACATACAGGTTTTGCAGCAGCACCGTTTGTGAAAATGTAGGTTTATTGTGAATTCGAGAGCAGCGATCACCATGTCGGCATGCTCCAATTTTAAAATAAAAGGAACAATTTACCCTGAAAATGATATTGTGAAAATTTAAGTCATGGCCATCAAACGATTATCATTTTTAGTGATGAGGAATAAATATGAGAAATAATCGCGGGTAATATGAATATTAGGCAATATACGTCTATAATATCAGTATTATTACACGCATAGCATAGATTGTTTCCTAACCTCTCTTGGTTTCAATTTTGTATATAACAAACGAACAGCCAAACAAGAATGAAAACATTATAAACTAAGCTTTATTATAATGTAACTGTAACTTACTTGTCCTTTTCTGTACCAAATATAGCAGCTAAATACTCTGCCATTCTAAAATACCGACTAACGCGGCTACAAACACAGTCTTACAATCCACAGACTGGTTGGGCTTTTAGGAGCCAACTATAAGATGGTTTCTGTTGTCCTGTTGAGTAATACAGTTGTAAATTAGCGAATACTTAAAGACAGACTTTTTAAAACGATTTATTATTTTACCAAACATTACAAAATTCAGCTATGAACCAAGCCATCACTGAATGACATATGGAATGGAATGAAATAATGAATGAATGAACATTGAATTGGACTGCACGAATAAAAAAAAAAAAGATGAGTACGTGACTACGTGTAACCTTTACGCGCAGTGAAGTAAAACTTCTAATTTTATGTTAGATATTACTAAAAAGATTAATCATAAAATAAATGGAATTTCGCACTTCGAATTCTTATACTACCAGTAGGATCATATCACCAATCACTATTATAGTAGTTTTTACACGCTTTTTATTAGCTTTGTATGTTTGTAACCGACTCTTTTGGGCGCAATTTTGACCCACTATAAACGGCCAGATTTCGTTCAAACTTTGTAGATTTATGGAGGACCGATGACAATACACTAATTTGATAAAATTATTCCAGTTTTCAATTTGCAAAATAAGATTTTAATTTATGTAACTTTAAAAAACACGCTACGGAATCTTCGAACGTGATTTTCAACCACTTCAATTCAAAACGTCGGATTGATTTGAAACAGCACTTATCAATGGTTAGGGAGCTGAGTACCATTTTGGTATATGATTTGTTCGTCTTTCATATTAATAGGGATGAAAGTTTATGCCAATACAATCCGATTTGGTCCTGTAAATGAAAGTCGTATGTCCCTGCGTTTTCAAGTTACAGCGCTTCAAAAATGTAAAAAAAAAAGTGATACTAAATCCTTTGTTCGCGTCTGCCTCTTGGTCTTAATGGTCAAAAGCATCCTTAAAACTATAAACATCGAAGAGGCAGATTTACAGGGCTCTGTTTTACTACGGGACGTAGGTGCAAAAATGTAAAAAAAAAGCTATACTAAATCATTTGGTCGTCGTTCTCGTTGCGTCCATTCAGGACACCCAGAATAGGAAAAAAAAGTTGGCAGACGTCTAGGTCGCTGATTTTTTTATGTACGATTTCTTAGTTTTTTTCAGGAATTAAGGTAAAGCGGGTATTACGGTTTATTATTGTTATTACTAAGAGTTCACGTAATAGTATATTATTTTCTGTCTTTTATGAAAGGAAATCAAATTTTAATCAATTAAAAAATTAAAAAGGTTTTTTTAAAAAGAAACAGCATCACGCCTGTATTCCCGAAGGGGTAGGCAGAGGTGTATTACACACCCACGACTCGCAAGCTATGTTTAAGTCCCACTTAATAGGGGTCGAGCCTATTGACGTCTACCAGACTATGTAATGTAATTTTATTATTGCTTGAGTCACTTACCTTCAATATCTTATAAATGTCTTCAAATTCTAATACGTGATGCGATGACAGACGTCAGGCGGTAGGTGACGGCTGACAGATAGCAGTTAGTCAATTTAAAAGAGGACAGACGTCCTACGAGGGATTCCATTGGCAAGAACGTGAACACGGTCGTGGTCGCCATACAACTAACCTGCACACTATGTGATTATTTTGAGAGTTACATCCTAAAATATTGTGAGATCCCTTGTTATTTTGTTACCAAAACTAAACTATCCATAAAGATTAGTGTATTGAACAATAACGTCGTGTGATTTCAAGACTACCCTCATGTCTTATCATCATTCTGATGAACACGAAAATGAAGATAAGCCCCTGCCTTCGTTAAATATTTAGATATATATTGTACACCATAGTACATTATATATATAAGAGAGGATCACCACAAATACATGTACGAGAGAGCAAGACAGCACTATTCGGAGCGAACGAAGGGAAACGATCGACTGTTCTCACAAGGATGACCGCGTAAAACAGCCGTCTTTAGGGGGATTCCACGTCAAATCAGGCGGTAAAATAATTACTTTAGATCAAAAATGTTTAAAATAATTCTTTTTTTTTTTTCATAATTTCTTATTGTAATTGTTTCTTGAAGTGAGGAAATAAAAACAAAAAAATCCTAGTGAAACTCGATTTTTATTTCTTGGTTTTAGAGTGAAACAAAAACATTTTTCGTTAATTTATTAGCCTCGATGGTTTGAAATAAAACGGATGATTCAAAGAGAATAAAAAAATTAAAATAAAAAAAAGAAATTGTATTGATTTGGTCCATTCATCTATCCATCCATCCATCAGCCTTTCAACGTCCACTGCTGGAACGCCACAACGAGCGGTCCCGTCATGAGGGATAATGCCATAATCGCCACGCTTGGCAGGCGGGTTGGCGATCACAGTGGATGTTGTTAATACTCGAGGGAGTACTGCTGCCCACTCCCCTGGTATTCCCTCAGTCGGCTCTTACGACTCCCTTGGGTAGATAGGGGTGGGACAATTCTAAAGCCGGCCCCACACAGACGTTTGGTCCATTATCGAACTATTATTATCTGTAATTATTATCTGTGAAAAAATTTTATTAATTTAAAAAAGGCTCCTCTTTATGTTTTTCCTCAATTTAATGTTTTTTTAGCTCGGACACCTCTAATAAAATAAAATAAACATTTCTAAACATTTGAAATAATATTTGGAGCCAAACGAAACCCACAATTCATTGGACATCAAAATCCGAGGGGTCAGGCCAATGACCGCATGATTTGACGCGGAATGCCCCATAGGTAAACGCCAATTACCTGGGGAATTATACCGTTGTTACTCTCTTCTCTCTAAGAAAGAAAGACAAAACTTTCGAATTAAAATTATATAAAAATGCTCTGCCTTTGGAAAATCAGAGGTCTGGACGTCTGCCTCTTCGTCGTTTATCGTCTTGAGGATGATTCTGACCATAAGTCCAAAAGGCAAATACGAACAAATGATTTAACAGACTTTTTTTTTCTACACTTCAAGCGCTGTCGATTGAAAACGCAGCGCTATCATGGTGGCAGACTATTTTTCTATGGTTCTTTATATCGTCATTAATCAAACAATTCAGATCTGCCAGGCGAACAATTCATATACAATTTTGTAAATCATAAAAAATTGTTTAAAAATTAATTACTTAAAAAGTCAGAGGGCTGGACTTGTGCCGCTTCGATGTGCCTCGTTTTGAAGGTGTTTCTGACCATCAGTTTAAGAGTCAGAGACGAACAAATTATTTAGCATACCGTTCTTTTTTTACATTTTTAAAGTGCTGTCAATTGATAACGCAGGCCTGTTATGGTGGCAGACGCGGTCCTTAATGCTTTTTATGGTACAATCATCGATATTAATCATGTCTGCCACATGAACAGATCATATAGAAATTTTGGCATTCAGCTCCCTAACCACAAGGACCAATGACAATGCAATAATTTGAGTTATCGAGCTTATCGGTTTTTAGGGTTCCATAGCCAATAAAGAACCCTTATAGTTTAGCCATGTCCGTCCGTCCGATGAAGTTTAAAGGCAAAATATCACGGCATCGGTAGGTTTTATTTCTTTTAATAACAGTACTTTTGATACTATTTTGAGACTAAAAAGAAGAAAATAAATTATAGTTTAAAAAACTAAAATAACACGCTTTAAATAGTTAATTGAACTAAAAAGTAGTAAATAATATTACAATAGTAGCCATGTGGGGCCGGCTTTAGAATTGTCCCACCCCTCTTTACCCACGGGAGTCGTAAGAGCCGATTGAGGGAATACTGGGGGAGTGAGCAGCAGCACTCCCTAGAGTATTAACAACATCCACTGCGATCGACAACCCGCCTGCCAAGCGATTACGGCATTATTCCCCATGACGGGACCGCTCGTTGTGGCGTTCTCTTGGGGAGGCCTATGCCCAGCAGTGGACGTTGAAAGGCTGATGGATAGATGGATGAATATTACAATAAAAAAAAAGCGTGAGGTGCATAATCAAATGTTACAAATATTTCACCTATATAGTAAAAAGCGCCCTAAACTTTTTTACATTCATTATGTATTGTATTATTATGCATTTTCATAAAAACACACAGCGTCGATTGAAGAATGGTCTTGTGAACTTACCCTATTTCCGGCTATGTTGTTAGTTTACCTGTTGGTCACCAGAGAGGGCGCCACTTCCGGTGTCAATGATTAATGGGAAATGTTGGCACCACCGAACAGTTGTCTATTCGCTTCTATTCGTCATAGCGTTTTGTGATTACCCACGAGTTAGACGTATTGTCTGCTCCCATAAAAATAAATTAAATTATTGTTAAATTTCTTTTTCTACGTAAAATATAGTGTTTTATGTATCTTAAGGCCTTATTTAAGGTAGTGAGTGTAAGATGCGTGATGAAGATCAACTGATCGCTACGAAGATCGTGGATGTAGATGGGGATAGATCATTGCAACCGCAAGAGAGCACGTATTCTCCCGGAGAGAAACGTCTACGGCCCTCCAGGAGTATCGAGGAATCAGAATCAGATTCGGAATCTGATTGTGTATCCTCGCACCCGCCAAATAAGAGAGGAAGATCTGCCTCAGGTAGTTTAGATCCACGAGTAGACGCACTAATAAACCAGGTGAGTTACCTCACCAATTATTTACAACACTACCTTCCTATTAATTCGAGAACGTTGCCAACCCCTGACGACGACAGTCAAAATACACGACAGGCTAAAGCCTCGGACGATTTGTTGGTTAAACCCAAGTCACAATCTCTCGAATTAGGTGACATTCAAACCATAACTGATAGCGCAAAAATTATTAAAGACGCGGCTTGGGGCCGGATAGATATCTTGCGTCAGTTACAACACTCTGATTCGGATCAATGGAAAGAAGTTAAGTACGCTAAGGTACTACAGTCCTTTTTAGCTAAGCTGGGCTTTGTCGAGCTTAAAATTAACGACGAGTTTTGTCATCTTAATAAAGGCAAGGACTATTTGGCGACTACAGAGCGTGTGATGACAGGTCTTACAAACGGCTTATTAGAACAAAAAGATATTGTTCGCAATAGTTTAGAGGAATTAGTGGACTGAGCCAATAATTCGGCAAATGAGTTATCTCCTACTACCCTCTTTGATAAAGTTTTATCTCTTTTTGGTCCCACATCTCAAAATTATAAAAACATGCAACACATGTTGCACGGAAACTACTTGCTAGTTTGCGGAAAACTTGCCGAGTGCATAAAGGTGAGACGGGAACGTCTTATTAAGGAAATTCAGAATAAAAATTTACAAAGTACATTCAGGAGGCTACCTCCTAGTCCTGAACTACTTTTCGATAGCAATAGCTTACAGCCGGTAATACGATCTCTAGGTGGCACTAATAATTGGCTCAATACTCCTAAATACATGAGGGACACAGATAATTCCAAAGTAAAGGAACGGCG
Organism: Leucoma salicis; assembly: GCA_948253155.1. NCBI lineage: Eukaryota > Metazoa > Arthropoda > Insecta > Lepidoptera > Erebidae > Leucoma > Leucoma salicis. The sequence continues at coordinate 24,821,093 of OX411808.1, forward strand.
AGTGGAACCTACACCCTCCACTTCCTCAGCTCTGTTAGGGCATTTATATATGGAAACACAATGTTCACGTTACGCCATATTTATTAGAAGTCTATTCAGACAATGCCAAACTTGACCTATGGTTCGAGTTTATTACAAAGAAAACGTCGCCATCTTATAAAACACGCGCGTAAATAAAAGAGCATTTAGTATCCTAAACTGACGTAGAGGTAACTGTTATAAATTGTACAAGTGTCATTTTTACTATGGACATAGTGTGTTTGATAAATGGAGGACCGACCAGTAATCCTTCATAGTCAGTTATAAAATAAAAAAAATATATAAAAAAGTAAAACTGACATTACTATAAAAAATAATTGTGACAAGAAATTTCACAAAATTGAAAATGGCTACAATATATACAATTTTCAGACTAACTAGACGGAGCCACGGCGTGGCCGCACTTGAATCAACAATATATTTTTTTAAATGTTGCCAGTTTGACAAATACTTAACCATATTTGGGCAAAATAAACGATAGTTAGAATGAGGTCTGTAACTTGATCGTAAATAAGAAACTCTTCGTAACAAATATTTAATTGAAAATCACAGCGTTTATCAAAATAGTTATTTAAAAGTAAATCTACCACCCCTTCTATTCATCCAACCATCAGTCTTTAAACGTCCACTGCTGGACATTGGCCTCCCCAAGAGAGCACCAGAACTAGCGGGCTTGTGCTGACTGCATCCAACGGCTCCCTGCAGCTTTCATATATTTGGTCCATCTGGTGGGAGGCCATATTACGCTGCGCTGTCCGATACGTGGTCGCAACTCGAAAACCTTTTTCCCCAACGGTTGTCAGCTCGTCGAGCGATATGGCCTGCCCATTGTCACTTCAGCATGCAAACCTGGCAGGCTATGTCAGGTATTCACGTTCTACGGATCTCCGTAATAAGAATTCGATCACGTAGGGAAATACCAAGCCTTTGAGCCTTGATGCAAGGTAAGTATTGCTGCTCCATAAATTGCCGTTCTGTTCGATATCTCATCTGGTAAATAATAATAAGCTATATTTAAGAAAATAATAGTACTCAAGAATATAACTAATTTATCTTTTCTGGGTCAATTGCTCCTGACTGCTAATTTCGATAACACATTCATACTTAACGTCTTTGGGTGACGCCTGCGCCATCTATCGGAGGTTCAAATCCTGCTCGTGACTGTTATTTTCGATTTCAAATTTTTCACTTTGTCTTTAATGTATAGTGCTAAGCATGTCAAATGCTAAAAATATATCTAAATACATAAAAAAATCTCAGTAGCAGCCCGGTGTTTGTAAATTTGGCCGGGTAGACGTCAATAGGCTCGCCCCCTATTACGTGGCACTTATACATAGCTGGCGAGTCGTGGGTGTGTAATACACCTCTGCTTACCCCTTCGGGGAATACAGGCGTGATGCTATATTTTTTGAAGTTACAAAGACTTTAAAAGCTATACTTACATGAACATATTCACTGGCAATGATTTTGCTCCCGACGTTACTATTTTCTTATTATGTATAATGAAACATCAACAAAATGTCGTGGAACATATTTTGGGTATTTCGTGGGTTGCCTCGTTTTCTCGTAGTATACACCCATTTCGATCTCCCATCTGGATTAGAGGGAAACCTAAAATAGTAAATATTTATCATCATTTCATAAATTACATATAAATTTTAGTAAAGTGAAAACTGGGCAAATTAATTTCGCAATTAGGCAACACCGAAACAATTCTCAGTAATAGAAAGTTAGCTAGAAAACGTGTTTTGCGAGTGTATCTTAGTAGCAATTATTAATTTCGACTAAAAAAGCCCATTTTATATCACTTTATAGCATTCAATCATCAAATTTTTTCATTTTCGACTACATATGAATGAAATGTTATACCTGTATTTTTTCGCTCGCTGTAGCTTTTTTAGCATAGTACACTATTTTACAAGTACTATTATCACGTACTCTTTTTCTCAAAACACTCATTAAAAAAAATAACATTAAATTTTAATTAAAACCCGAATTTTTATACAAATTTTCGATTATGTCAGTTGAATCGTGACAGACAAAGCATTTTGACATCGTGACAATACCAAAAACTGGCTACGGCGACAAAGACAAAAATCTATGACTTTGTCTGTTTTTTGCACCAGTAAATTGTATCTTACGTATTTATATATATTTTTAGCATTTGACATGCTTAGCACTATACATTAAACACAAAGTGAAAAATGTGAAATCGAAAATAACAGTCAGGAGCAGGATTTGAACCTGCATCTTCTGGATACCGTCCAGATGCTCGATGTCCGATGTCGGTATAATGTATGAGAATACGTCCGACAGATGGCGCAGGCGTCACCCAAAGACGTTAAGTATGATGTGTTATCGAAATTAGCAGTCAGGAGCAATTGTCAGGATGCTGAATTGGTAAAGCATCTGGACGGTATCCAGAAGATGCAGGTTCAAATCCTGCTCCTGACTGTTATTTTCGATTTCACATTTTTCACTTTGTGTTTAATGTATCTTACGTTCTCGCTCATACATGTCAAAGAATTTACTTTGCTTTGTCTAGGACGTATTTAGTCTGAGATACAATATTATATAAATTATACTATAATACCTAGCCATTGTGCTATAGTATGATTGTACGCCAACTAGTAAATATCGTTTTCTAGTTCTACTGTAATTATTACTTGTACAATGTAAAGTTACTATAGGTACTTATATGATGAGTGACTGAAAAACAAATTAAAACCCACACTTTTTTTTACTGCGGGTTTCTCACGAGGCGTAAAGAATTACGAAGATTTTACTACTGTGAAAACTCGAAGCTATATCCTTTACCAAATCATGCAGCCAGAGTTATACTATAATATTAGAATTATAAGACTCCTTTGGGGTAAAAAGCTCATGGCATGTCCGACAGTGAGATTTATAAAGTCTAAAAGAAAAAGCATTGTGTGTGTCTGCACCGATCCATAACTGAAGTCTACTCCTTAAAATATTCAATAAACAAAGACTGAACATAAACGCATATTTTATAATACTGAAAGTATGTATTCACATTTTTTATATTGATTTGATAAAATATTAACATCAATCATGTTCATGCAATGGGGTGGTGACATTAGTCCTTTACTTTTTCTGCGAAATGGGGTGGTATCATTATTCTGTTACTCTGCAAGCAATGGGGTGATGCTATTATTCTGTTTCCCATTATTGTTTATTTTTTCCTTTATTAATCCATTCTTCCTTTTTTCTTTTACATATCATCAGCTGGCGGGTGTGTAATACACCTCTGCCTACCCCTTCGGGGAATACAGGCGTGATACTATTTTTTTATGTTTATGTAAGTGTCGGATAGGTGGCGCTGGAGACAATGATTTTTATCTTTTGATCCATAGGTTGATTTGATATGACATATTGTACGCGTATTAAAAATGGTAGATATTTTATGTAAGGATTGAGGAGCCACTTCAGATTTTAAATGGAAAATCAACGGCATATTTAGTAGGAAAGCAAATAATTTTGTAGGCCAAATCCTGAAATTTGTAGTAAAACATATCCAAAGATATACCAATGTAAAAATCCAAACATCTGAACTGAGGAGCCACCTGGAATACAGAAAGTATTTACCTAATATTTTTGAAAATTTTCTATCATTTAGTAGTAATTGTGTATAGTGCCTACTAAAAATCTGAGTCCAGTACTGTTGATATTCAAGAATATACAATACTTATAATGTGGCTCCTCAATCTATACATAGGAATGTGATTTTTTATAGAAGTAATGGTCAATTTATATTCCACACCAAAAGAACACTAGTAAGTGTGTTTGAATTTGTAGCATATGGAGAAAGTAGTAAAACTAAGTGAATTAAGTAAATAAATGCATTTTATTTGGCTCCTCAATCCTGACGTTCAGCGTAATAAATAGTTGACTGTACCTACCTCAGATCACAATGTAATCAAAAACCAGATACACTAACATTTAGTATAAACGTCTACTAAATAAATATGTATAGATCAACATTGTATATATTCAGTATCCAAAAAAACAAATAACTTTTCAATATTCCTTAAAAAAACACTATTAAGGGTGACCATGTTATATGAATGAAACCAAGATATTAGTTTTTGCAATTTAATTTTTAACAAATCGACGTCATTGAAATTCTAAGCAGCTATTGTAATATATTTATATTTCTTTTATCTATCTATAACTACTATTATAAAGCTGTGACAGAGTAGTGTCTGTACATTTAAGAATTTTAAGATATTCGAGAAAAAAATGACTGTACTCAATAGGCTATATAGGCGTGTCTAAAAACTTTTATCTGTTTGTTTGTTCGCGCATCACGCAAAAGCTATTGCACGGATTTTGATGCATTTTTTTTTATTTGATAGCTCTTGATTAGACTGAAAAACTGGTATAATCCGGAACCGCTGATATAACAAAAAAAAATAGCTTTTGGCTGCGGCTAAGCCACGGGTAAAGGCTATTAAATAGTACTTAACTAATCATTATTTGATGCATTAGTGAGTAAAGCAACAAAATCCTTATTATTTATTCGTTATTTTATGATTTTTTTCAGAATCAGTCAATATTATAATAACAAGACGTCAATACTATTTTATAAGTCCTATTCTATACAACAGAGCTAATACAAAGCTTCAAATTTATTCTCTTACTGCCCGTAAATATAAATCAGTCTTGCATAAATGGCTTAGTTCCTTAAGCAATGAAGAAATGAAAAAATTATTAAACATAATCTCGGCCACCAGACCTTCACCTTTCAGACCTTCCAAAACCACACACAAACGCACACACACATACACACACACACACACGCTCACGCGTGCGCGCACAACATATTTCTAACACAAACAACAATTTTTGTTGTTAAATATTTTATTCATGGACACCCTTCAAAACCATTTGTTAGGAAATTATAGGATAGCTAATAACTTCGTAGATATTGAATTTTTTTATGGTATGATTAAATGTGCAATTAGTATAAATTTATACAAAACATAAATGTTTTTTGTTCCAAATTTCGTCACAAGTATAAGTAGATAGAGGCAAATCTATTTACGGAAGCATCTCAATTGAGGAGCCAGATAAAATGTGCCATATCTCCCAATTCATTAATTTTTAATTACTGACTCTTGTCCTACAAATCTAATATACTAACTACTAAATGTTTAAAAAATTGCGCATTAATTGAATAACTGCTTCTTTGAAAAATTACGAGTAATATATGTATGGTCTGAGGGAGCCGCATTTAATGTATGGTAACTTTTTTAGTTTAGATACTACTGAGCTCAGATTTTATCTACTAATTACTCTCAAATGCTACTAAATCATACCAAATTTTGATAAATATTCATCTATCATTACATTAACATAGTGCACTATATACAAACTGCAATTTGTAAAAACTATTATTCTCCTACAAATATTTTTTTTAAATAATTAAATCGAAATTACAAAGTAATATAATAAAATGGATGGAATAGCCTAAACACATTGCCATTACTATTTATAAGTTTTCTAAAACTAATCACGTTTTAAGTAGTGAAATTGTAATAGCACTAAATATATATGGGTGACACCCACGATAAGCAGGTATTTTGTCAGTGTTAAGTATTTTAATATATTAAATTACACAATATTACAAATATTCAATGAAGTCTCCTAATAAAATAAAATGGATATAAATGTTTAACGACATATATGATGCACATAAAAAACGAGCCCATTTATTTTCAATAATACTGTAAAATAATGTAAGCTAGTTATTATTACCTACGTAATGTACTGAGTATGAGTTGTTGTTATTATAGTATGAGTTGGCAAATTATAACGATTATTTTTATATAATTTTTCTATTAGCATGGCCTATATTTTACAAATAATGTGAATGCAATGTCATTTAAAAAATATAATATAATAAAATTTTGTAAATATCGTCATGATGAGTAAAATAAAGGAGGTCTATAATTACATAAACTTTTGTTTCTGTGCTAGTATTATTGCCTTTATTGTAAATATAACTAATTAGACACCTTATTATTAAACACAGAAACTTCCGATTTCAGTGGTCCACTAGTACAGGCGAGGAGATGGCACATGGTGGGTTTAATCAGTTGGTGAGGCCCGCTCACTATCCTTTTCGTTACACCGAGCGACCGGGTGTGTGGTTTGGACAAATTTCTCCCGCCTCAATAAAAAAAAGTACCTAGTAGTAAAAAAACAGCAAAAAAGGTACCTAGTAGAAAAAAAGGTACCAAGTAAAAAAAAGGTACCTATACAGTAAAAAAAAAAACGTAGTTTAAGGGATATGCTATCAGACGGCGACTCCATTCAATGTGGGTGACAAAAAATGTCGAAATTGGGGTCTCTTTCTTTTTTTAGATTATTCTACTCTTTGAGTCTATTATTTAAATCTAAGTGACATTCTATTATAAAATATCTACCATAAAGTTTATAGCAGGCAATGCCAACCTTAATTAACATTATTCAACACACCCCATCAATTTCAGCATTTGTATAAAATCTTAAATTGAACAATAAATAATAAACACAAAAATAACTCTTAGAATATTTCTACCTCAACTCGGTTACCTACTTAATTCGACTTAATTCATTTAACATATAACAACTAATAACATCCTCATAATTTTATATTACACAATTAACTTGTGACTTCTATTTCTCTATCACAAAATACTGTATATTTATATATATATATATATTATATATTATTAAAAACTCTATTCATCATTTTAAATTTAATTTATTAACTAAGTAATCATGTTTAATTTTTGGTAAGGCCTTTGTAAATACGTTTGACGTATTTTCGTCTGTAGGTATATATTTAACTGTTACTAATTTCTTATAAACTACATCTTTTATAAAATGAAACTTTATATCTATATGTTTAGATCTCTTCCCGTTGTCAAAATTATTAATTAATCTTATTGAACTTTGATTATCTACAAAGTTGTGGGGATATTTGATAAAGATGTTAAATCATAAATAATACCTTTTAAATAAATTAGCTCGCTCATTGCTTGCGCAGCTGCTACGTATTCAACCTCTGCTGTCGATAACGCGACTGATGTCTGTTTTTAAGAAAACCAATGCACAAGATTTCCACAATAAAATATTGCACATCCACTCTTACTTTTACGATCCGTTCTATCTCCCGCCCAATTGGCATCTGAATATGCAGCCAGTTGTTTATCTTGAGTCTGTCGATATATTAAGCCTTTGTCTTGTGTACCTTTTAAATATCTCAAAATTCTTCTACCTGCTTTCCAAAGTGCCTCTGTTGGTTTATCCAGAAATCGACTAAGATATGCTACTGGATAAGTTATATCAGGTCTGCTGTTCATAGAAATAAAAAGTAAACAGCCAATCAATTCTTTGAATGGTACGTCTATTATTTTTCTTTCTTCTGCACAATAATTCATTTCCATTGGTGTATTTATTTTCTTACATTCTCGCATATATCTTTTTAAAATTCTCGATATCATTGCTGTTTGTTTTATTTCCATATCATTATTTCTTCATGTAATTTGTAATCCTAAGTAATTTTTAACTTCTCCTAAATCTTTTATTTTAAATTCTTCTTTTAGCTTTTTCAATATTTATTCATTTCCTAATAACAATATATCGTCGACAAATATTAATAACCATGAATCTTCATTGCGATATAAACATAAATCATGTCTTGATTGTTTAAAACCATTATTTAAAATAAAGCTATGAAATTTCTCATTCCAACATCTTGGAGCTTCCTTTAGTATGGTATAAGGCTTTATTTAATTTTAATATTTTACCTTCCATATTAACTCCTTTTGGACATTTTATATAAATATCATTCTTCAACTCTCCATTTAAGAATGCTGTTGGTACATCTAATTGTTTTATTGTAAATCCCTTTTGCACGGCATGACTTAACATAGTACGAATAGTTGAAATTCTTGCTACAGGCGCATAATTACCTTCACATCCTTCTTGTTGGAAACCTTTGGCAATCAACCTTGCCTTTTACCTGTACCATCTTGTTTCTGTCTAAATATCCACTTGGTATCTATTGCTTTGCCTCTTTTAGGTAATTCAGCTATTTCCCAAGTCTCTAATTTCATATGTGAATCAAGTTCTTTCATAATTGCTTGCTTCCATTCTTTATCTTTAATTGCCTCTTCATAGTTTACAGGCTCACCAGCACATAAGCAATACGCTATATTCAAATCACATTCATAAAATTTATCTTCAAAATGTTTTGGTTTATGTACTTCTCTGCCTGATCTTGTTCGATAGAACACTTTTTCTTTCTCATTTGTTTCTTTATCATCCTTACTTTCTTCATTATTTTCTTCATCTTCAAATTTACTGTCTTCTTCATTTCTGTAAATTATTTCATCTTCAATTTCTTTCTTTTCCTTGTATTTTATATCGCTTTCATCAAATCTTACATCTCTCAAACTTATAATTTTATTTTCTTCTGGATCCCATAGCTTCCATCCATTGTTTGCATATCCTACAAATCTCATTTCCTTTGCTCTTTTGTCAAATTTCCCTCGCTTTGGTACTATTGTTGCCTAAGCTTTTGCCCCAAAAACTCTTATTTTAGTTAAATCTAACCTACCGAACATTATTTCAGCTGATATTTCGTTATTTATAGCCGAGGATGGACGTCTGTTAATCTGTTATACCGCACATTTCACAGCTTCACCCCATAAATGTTTAGGTAAATTTGTATCGATGTTCTTGCTTTATTATATATCGTCCTATTCATTCTCTCAGCTATACCATTAGACTGTGGTGAATATGGTTGCGTATATTGCATTATTATACCTTTCTGTCTTAAATATTCATACATCTTGCCATTTTTAAATTCTCCTCCGTTATCACATCTAAGCTTTCTTACGAAATTTCTAGTTTGCGTTTCTAAAATTTTAATGTAATCTATTAAGTTATCAGTAGCTTCATTTTTCCTTTTAAATAGATGTAAAACTGTAAAATGAGAAAAATCATCAATAATCGTCTGAAAGTATACTTCATCATCACATGTAGGTGTTGTAACAGGACCTGAAAGATCTATATGTAACATTTCACCTATATATCCTGATCGTGGTCGAGGTGTTGGTAAGAATGGTAACCTTGTCGATTTTCCTTCAATACATGGTTCACACGGTTTCCTTGTGATTGGTAGATTTAATATTTTTAAATGTTTTCTATTCGCATGACCTAATCTTTTGTGCCATATATCAGTTTGATCATTTCCTAAATTACAGTTATCAATATTAGGTGTTAGTGTTAATACGTATAAACTACCTATCATAGTACCATTAACGAAACGTTTACCTTTACCAACGGATGCAGAATTTTTATTAAATTTGACTACATTACCTTTTTGTAATAACTTTTTTACAGATAACAGATTATGTGTTAGGCCTTTTACAATTAAAACCTCTATTGTTATTGCTACATTATTACATTTAGCATTTAATATACCTCTTTTTCTCATTTCTATGTTTAAAGGTTCCATATTCGTTAAATAATTTTCGTAAACATCTTTTATTAAATTTAGAGTAGCACCAGAATCTATTACGAAATCTATATATTCACCATTACATTTTTCTACAAATAACACATTTTCGGTACTAACAAAAGATAATGGAGTCTCTGCCCAGTCTTCGACCTACGCGGACTCATCAAGTACCAGACACTTTCAACTAATATCGCATACCTCGGTACCGGATTTCCTTCAGGCACGGGACTGAATGGTCAAAGTGGACATTTCCAACGCATATTTTCACGTGCCAATAGCGGAGGCCCACCGTTGCTATTTGAGAATGATTTACAGAGACGAATTGCTCCAGATGGCAGCACTACCATTTGGCCTAGTGTCTGCCCCCCGTACATTTGCCGTGCTTACGAACTGGATCGCTGAGGTTATACAAACACTATCTTGTTGTCAGAAGAAAAAACAGAAAGAATAGTGGGTTCGATTTCCAAGATGATGAACAGCCCCCAATGCAAATTGAAACAGGTACAAAAGATTGCATTCCGGACGTCGACGTGTTTGCGTCCGCTAAAACAGCCGTGATACGTGATACGAGAAAAGACAAAACCAATATTATTTGGCTTTATTCCAATAAAATTTTACATGTTTAAATGACATTGTCAATCTCCGTTTTTACAATCATACATAATACGTTAGAAAAAGTATTGTTCAATAGCAAAGAGTATTTACACCACATTCACCCCTCCTCGGAGTTAGGTACCTACTTAATCTAACTCATAGTCTTGTAATCGAATTGGGGCTCGCCTGGTTCTACTCGAGCGTCGAGGATCTGGTAATTCATTATGAATGACTGGAGCAATCTCACACTCACGGGGTGCTTCAGGTTCGGCTAAAACATTTTCGTTTTCAGCGTTATGTTCTTCATCACATAGAGCATCTTCAAAATGATCCTCATAATCATTTGGTGGTAGAGGGGCTAGATGTCTGTTTGATACTGTAGTTATCCTACCATCGGCCAGCCTCACATGTGAGTACAATGGATTGGCTTCTAACAACTCAACCTCTTCTACGTCAGAATCATACTTTGACCTTTTATTATGATTTTTCATTAATATAGGACCTTGTTCCATAAGCCATACTGGTAAGGATCCTCCATTGGCTGTACGACGTGTATGATTGAAGAACCTTTCATGAGGTGTTGCATTAGTGGTAGTACACAACAAAGATCGAATTGAATGCAGAGCTGCTGGTAATACTTGTTCCCAGCTAGAGGTATCTAAATCTCGTGTACGAAGACATAATTGAATTGTCTTCCAAAGTGTTCCATTCAATCGCTCTACTTGGCCATTCCCCTGTGGGTTGTACGGTGTAGTTCGACTACATGCAACTCCATTAGATAGTAAAAATCGGCGGAGTTCATCGGACATAAACGAAGTTCCTCTGTCCGAATGCACGTATTGCGGTGCACCATAGGTTGCAAATAAATCGGTCAAACACTTAATTACTGTGTTTGCAGACAAATCTTTGCAAGGGTATGCGAAGGGAAACCGTGAGTACTCATCTATAATAGTTAGTATGTAGCGGTTATGCGTATTGGTTGGCAAAGGCCCCTTAAAATCCATGTTAATTCTTTCCCATGGTCCCAACGCCTTAATAAGTTTACCTTCAGTCTTTAAGAATCTAGGCTTAATTTCAGCGCAGACACGACAGCGTGCAATCATAGACCTAATCTGTTCTGTCGAGTACGGCAGATTTTTAGATCGTATCCAATGTGTCATTCGTACAACACCTGGATGCCCCATTATATTATGTAATTCGTTCAATCTATCTTTGGTATTGATATTCGAACACACGCGAGATAAAGTATCAGCAGTGACGTTTTCTTTTCCGGGTCGATAAACTATGTCGTACTTATAACTTGATAATTCAAGACGCCATCTTTCAATTTTCTCGTTCTTTATCTTGCTACTGTGACTCTGTTTAAACATAAATGAAACAGAACGTTGGTCGGTTATTAGCAAAAACCGCCTTGCCATAAGATAGTGCCGCCATTTCCTTAAAGATTCGACTATGGCACTTGCTTCTTTCTCAATGGAAGAATGTCGGCGTTCTGAATCATTAAGTGATCGAGAGAAGAAAGCGACAGGTCGACCATTTTGTGAAAGAGAAGCTGCTATAGAGTGCTCCGAAGCATCTGTTTCAACTGTGAAAATTTCGGTAGGATCTATTACAGTTAATGCTGATCCTTTTATATCACCTTTTATTTGTTGAAAAGAGTAAACTTCACGTTCGCTTAATGGAAATTTAATAACGGTAGTAAGAGGATGGACCTTTTCAGAGAAGTTCTTAATCCATTTCGCATAATGTGCAAACATACCGAGGGCTCTCTTTAGAGATTGAGAGTCTGTTGGAATAGGCAGACTCATTAAAGGACTGAGACGATCTTCATCTGGTTGAATATAATTGTTTCTTATTGTATAACCTAGTAACTTTATGGAGTTTTGTCTGTATACACATTTATCTTCATTGAGTGTCAAGTTATATTTGGTAACAGCTTTCTTAAATCGTTCTAGGTTTTTATCATGCTCTTCATTTGTTTTTCCACATACAGTGACGTCATCAAGATACGCGTATGTACCAGCCAGTTTTTCTTGAGTTATAATGTAATGTAGAGTCCTTTGGAATGCAGCTACTCCGTTTGTTACACCAAACGGTATGCGAGTGAATTGGTACAAATTTCCACAGGCTTCAAATGCAGTATAAATTTTCTCACTTTTAAGGATAGGTACTTGATGGTAGGCACTACGCAAATCGATTTGGCTAAATACGTTGTGATTTGCTACCTTTGATACAATTGATTCGATGTTAGGTAGGGGATAGGCATCTAATTCGGTATATTTGTTTATAGTGAGAGAGTAGTCTATAACAAGACGTTTGCGATGCGTTGACCCTCCAGTGACCAGAACTTGCGCTCGCCAAGGGGAATTACTAGGCTCAATGACCTTATCTCTTAAAAGTTTGTTAATTTCTTCTTGAATAAATAAAGTATCGGCTTCGCTATATTTTCTTGATTTAATTGCAATAGGTTTTATGTTATTATTTAAATTACTAAATAATGACACTTCAGGTACAGATGCTGCCATTACATTACATATTTTTAGAGGTTTCTTCGGACCGCCAAATTGAAGTTCAAGAGAGGAGTGGCAATTTAAGATGTCATGTCCAATGATGATATCCGCACAGAGCGAATCCATTATATATAAAGGTTTTTGTTTATAAATATGATCATCAATTTGTAAAGTTACATGGCAAATCCCAGTCACAGATGATATATTGTTTTTAGAGGCTAGAGTTACATTTTCATTCCAAGGATAACATTTTAAGTTTAATAAATGAGCAAAGTTCTTGTCAATAAAGCTAGTTGAGCTTCCACTATCAATCAAGGCATCAGCTTTGTAGTTATTGACGGTAATAGATATGGTGGCTTTCTTCAAACTAGCAGGTGATGCTGCTAAAATAGCTCCAAGTTGTTGATCATCTGATTCTGATATAGCATTATTAGACATATTTATTGTTGGGCCTCCACTTCTACAGACTTTAGCAAAGTGGCCCTTTTTGTTACAGTTTTGACAAGTAGCACGAAAAGCAGGGCATTTAATTCTCTGATGAATATTTCCACCGCAGAAGAAACATCGTTTACGTGTTGATATTACAGCTAAATTACATGGGTTTTCCACGTGACCATCAATGGAGCTCAACTCCACTGGTGACTTACTGCTAAAATCTTTAGAATTTTCTTTTGCCATTTCTAGAGATATTGCTTGATTCATAGCTTCCTCTAATGTTATATTGAGGTTTTCTAAAAGCCGTTGCCGAATATCTTGAGAATACAGTCCAGCTATGAGAGAATCTCTAATGTATTCTTTCCTATGCTCCTCCGCATTAACTGGGTCGAAGTTACAATCATGTGCTAATTGTTGTAATGTGCGAATATATTCGGATACAGTTTCCCCAGGCTTTTGTTTTGTCGACATAAGCATATATCGAGCATGGACTTCATTCTTCGGTTTTAGGTAAATCCTATCTAACGTTTTTATAGCAGTTAAATAATCTGTAGCTTCCCTTACGTGTGCGAATATACTAGGCGATATATAGTTCAACAATACCTTAAGTTTGACATCATCAGTAATTGCTGTAGTATTCTCCGCAATATAATTAGCCAAGGTAGTTTTCCAGTGTTCATAAGTTAAATCAGCTGCGGGTGATCCCGGATCTGCCGCAAGTTTGTCTGGACGTAATAAGCGTGTTATAGATTCCATGTTTATTTTATTATTGGAATAAATTGATACGAGAAAAGACAAAACCAATATTATTTGGCTTTATTCCAATAAAATTTTACATGTTTAAATGACATTGTCAATCTCCGTTTTTACAATCATACATAATACGTTAGAAAAAGTATTGTTCAATAGCAAAGAGTATTTACACCACAATACGTCTCGCTAGACTGCAAAGATCAATGTTCTCAAACGCCTTCAGTCGGTGTTGGGGATTCAACCTAGGCTGGATTTTTCCACCTCCAAATCTAATTCCACAAGGTCTGGCACACTTAAACAAAGCCAAGGGTCAATACATACTGGTAGCACCTCTCTGGGAAAGGACATTTTGGCTGGCGGACTTGAAGGCTTGGGCCTTAGAACCACCCGTCCCGATAGAGCGACTCTCGGAGAGTTTAGTGGACACGGCCACTGGTCGCCCCCTCCACAAGTTGACTAACTGAACCTTCAGGCTTGGTTGTTTGGCGGTGGGGAGAACATGTAGATAGCTGGTCAGAAGCAGAGAAACAATTGTTGAATGCAAGTTGGAGGCAATCAACTATGAAAACATATTTCCCTGCTATCAAAAGATTACTAAAATGGTGTGACCTTTAAAAGGTCAATAACCGCAATCCGCAACTACATCAGTTAGGTTTCTTGCTTATCTACATTTAGAGGAGAAACATTATTTTATTATCAATGGTTATAGCTCGATTTTAGTACACAAGCCTGCCATACTAACGTTTTGTAAGATCGAGGAAGACGACTGCGGGAGTCTAGCCTATAAAACAGAAACCTCCAATATGGGATGTCCATGTTGCATTTGACTGGCTAGCCAGGACGGTTGATAGGCTCACTCTGTTTGACATATCACGACGAACGGCAGGACTTCTTCTTCTACCTTCAGGAAGTCGAGTACACGATCTAACTTTGCTGAAGGTTTCAGAGTCAAATTTATATCTCTCCGCCGACAAAGCGATCCTGTGGCCAGCATTTGGATCAAAAACCGACTCTGCAATACATAAGCAGTCCGGTTGGAAGCTACTGAAGCACCCGAACCCACAGATTTGTCCAGTTTCATGGATAAAACGGCTGATTGAATATTCCAAAGAAAGAAGAAGTAGCGTTGATGGCTTGAACCATTTATTTATAACCATTAGAGGCAAGGTTTGTCCCACATCCAGGACGGTAATTGGCGGTTAGGTGCGATCGATACTGAAAGGCAGGCGTTATGGACTCGCCAGGATCTTTTAGGGTGGCAGTAGCTTCTGCTAGTTGGGCAGAAAATCATTGTGTAGATGATATATTATCACGAGGCAATTGGAAACAAGAAGCCACTTTAAAAAAAATCTACTGTAGAGAAATAAGGACTGGAACGGGTTCTCATTTACTTTCTAATAATTTCCAACCGGAATAAATTTTTGAACGAAATCGTATATTATCTAAAACCTTATGATTTCTGATTTTGCTAAAATTAATCAATAGTATGGTAAATTGTTTTTGGTTAAGCTAAAATTGCTTTAAAATAATTATTATTTACCTAAATGATTATAGATATTTAATAATGTATCTATGGTAATGTATTAAATTTATTTAATCACATAGCGTTTTGTGTTAGTCACCAGCAGATATCAAAAAGGTCTTCAATCGATGCTGTGTGTTTTTATGAAAATGCATAATATAAAATTTTGCATAAAACAAAATTGTTATTATGTATTGAAGTATTTTGAATGAGGAGCAGCTCAAGCCCGTTAAGTTTTATCCTCAAGATAATCCGAAACAGTGATTACAAAGTCTATTTTTTATGGCTTTCTTAAACTTATTTAGTAGCATGTTTCAGACATTTTCAGGAATTTTATTGTAGAAGCAATAATATTGTAGAAGCATAGTAAACAAACAACGATTTGACATATCGCCTTTCAACATAAACCACAAAAAACACCTGGCGTCAATTCAAATCTGACATTAAACAAAGACTTAGGGCCTCTTTCACCACTCTCAAGTAAAGTGTCAAATAGACTAATCACCAGTTAAAGTCACCCGTAACTCCGGGTGCGAATTTCACGACGTTCGAGTAGCAATAATCTTAAGATTACGTGCCGCGTAACTTACTTGCCGTGCAGTCTGCCAATTAGCATGCTTACTCGACGGTTAGCTGTTGCGTTGTTGTTTTTGCATATTACAATATTTATGATATAATAAGATAATGGATCTATTTGACTTAATTGATCATCAATTAGATGGACTTGAACATTCTGCGATTCAACGAGTACCGAGAATTCGTGTATTTAAATTCCGTGTCGGCTATTTAATGGGCCTAGATAAAACTGACTTTTTTGCTAGATTTCGTCTATCGAAATATGCAGTGGACCAATTGCATAACTTTATTAAACATAAGATAAACCCTAAATCACAAAGGTGAGTGGCATTTTCTCATATAAGTGAATTATAATACCTACATAACCTGTCAAAATGTATGTATAATGTATTAGTCCTTTCTGCGCCTTTACCATTTTAATTATAATAAGTCGATTCGAACTTAATAACAAAATAAAATCACACGATAATAGGTACGCGATATAAGAAACAATATATAGGTACTATAGATAAAGTAAACTGTGTCTGCAATATGACGTTTACGAACGACTTTGACGTTTTTGACGTTATATTGAACGAATGCAACGTCTGATTTCTTGCGTCATTCACTTAACCAGTAAGTTGCTACTCGAAGCTTTATTTTCGCTTGTGAAATTGACAGACGATACTCGTAACTATTACTTGACAATTATCACTAGTCAAGAAGTAACTAATCAACTTGAAGATGGTGGAGGCCCTTATGCAAGTAAATGTTGTGTGAAAGAGAGAAGAATACTTATGTCGTTCATCATTCATTCATTCATTCCTTTGTATTTGGCTGGATCTCAGGGCTGGATGTAAACGAATGAGGTTAGTAAAACCTAGGAGAATTTTCTTACGTGCAAGATAAATTTTGAATTAGATAGTTATTTATGTAACCTAAGTTAATAAACGCAACAGTATTTAATTATCTCAAAATTGCCTCGCAAGTGGCCCTTAGATAATCAAAAACCTACTAGGCTCATAATCATAATTCTAGCAAAGCCTAAGAAATAAAACGTAAAGAAAAGTATAACTAAACGTCATTTCAAGTCTATTGTCATCGTCATCATGTGACAAGGGAGTTTTGGCGGGAACACGAAGAAGATCATGTCGTCGCTCTGCATTATTTTCCTAAACTTGTGTTATTTCAAGTATTAATGTGTAAAAGTGGTGGCCTTTTGCTTATTAACTATTTGTGTACGTGCATAAGTGCTGGCTAGTGATGTAATGCGACATAACGTGTTTTTTCCTGTTGTTTCCAAAACTCCATAGAAGCTTCAGTAAGGTTGCCATCGTTTTACTGTAGCGTGACTTTGACTTGACTGACTTTATATGACTGACTTCAACTACGACTTGTTTGATGAATTAATCTAGTTTGGAGAATAATGATGTTTATAAGCTACTGTTAGGCTGATGGTTCTGCCAATGCCTTAAAACAAATATATTAAAAAAAAAACATTATTATTCATGTGACAAATTGTCATATTTTATTATTGACATTTGACACAAGGCCCTAAAAGGCCAATCAGCCATCCGCCAATTTGCCAATCGTAAACCGGGTTTCACGGAAAGCGCTGTTCTTTTAGTGCGGTAAATTTGAAATTATTAAAAGAAAAACACGCGGTTTTAGACATATTTGTGAATTGTGAAACTTTTCAGGATTGATAATGATCTCTAATTCACCAATGGATATTTTATGTGGGTCGACATTTTGGGTATGTATTATTTTGTATTACCTACTGGATTCTGCCCACCAATCGTTTGCGTTTTTGGCTTTACTAATTTCTGGACTTGTATTTAATTTAGTAGCATACATTTCATGATGATTGCTTGAGCAGTTATGTATGTCTTAGAAAGAAAACAAACAAATGCACTTTTGCACATTAGTAAGGATAAGTGTTATAATACAGATGTTTCAATTAGAATATTAACATTATGCAATTATTTGTGTTATTGTTATCGCAAATATTTGTCAAGAATTTATAACTGCAATGATGATAGTATAACCAAATCTTGGATATCATAATGAAGCCACTTTGTGTATCTAAATACTGGATTGGATCAGCTAAAAGCCTAAAACCAAACTCAGGTTTGGGACAAGGCTAGGAAAATTATGACTAAGCATACAAGATAAGAATACAAGGTGTTGGCATGAGGGCCGGTTTAAATAATATATACTAACTTAACAAAAATATATTTTTCATAAACAATATGGACATTCATTTGTGGCTTTTTCTTTTAGTTATCTTGTCACTATTCTCTAACTGTTGTCTTTTTGTAGTTTAACTCTTGGTTATCTTAGTTAAGTAAGTATATGTTTTCTATTCTGTTTTTATTTCTTATATTCATTGTCTTTATATACCTACATTTCATAAGTCCCTATTGGAGATATTCTGTTCTCTTTAGAGAAATATACACTATCTCACTTGTCAATAATATACTTATATATGTATCACTAATTTCTTACACTTCCACTGCCTACAGTAGAATGATAAACTGTATGGTTACTATTATCTTGTTCTATATCTTATAATATCCTGATAAATAAAATAAATAAGTAAATATTCATGGAAATTTTACACAGCATCCTCTGGTCCCAAACTAAGCTTAACTATGTGTACCAGATTATGGATATAATACATAATATATATTACTTTTTTTGTAAATATGTACATATAATAGATAGAAAACACCCAGACGCAGTACAAATATCTGTGTTCATCACACAAATAATTGTCCTGAGTGGGAATCAAAACCACAACCTCGTGTGCACTAAAGCCGGTTTCGCTACTAGGCCACGAGGCCCGTTAAATGATATAGAATGTAATATCATTTTTTATGTTTTACCCTGAAATGATACAAATTATTAACTATTTCAAATATCTAATAATTTTTATAATCTCTCTCTCTATTTCCCACATTTACTCTTCTCTCTATTATCAGTAGTGTACCATCCATTCTGACTGAATCCACATCTAAGATACACATATTTATCCACTTGTTCTAACGCACCATTGTCTATTGTTACTCTAACATCTGTACTGGCTTCTCTTCTTTCAGTCCCTTTATTTTGGTTTTGATCTAGTGAATGTTCACTAGGCCCTTACTTAGCCCCCTTTTTTGGCAATCTTTATTAGTAAAAAGTGTATAGGTATTTAGGTTTTACAAACAATACTTTAATTTTATTTATATGTATAGTTAAACTTTGCTAAGGAAGTGATAGTTCTACTGATATTAGGCACAATAAAGTACGATTTTATTAATATTACTTGGAAAAAGTGTTATTATTTAAATAATTGAATAATTAAGGAAATAGGGATAGAAGGCCTCGGTGGTGCAGTGGTTGTGTGTGCGACTGCTGATCATGAAGTCTCGGGTTCGATCCCCCGGTCGGGCAATGTTATTGAGCTTTTTCTAAAAAGAAAAGGTCTCAGCAGGAGCCCGGAGTTTGGAAATGTGCC
The DNA here is from genome assembly GCA_948253155.1 of Leucoma salicis. NCBI lineage: Eukaryota > Metazoa > Arthropoda > Insecta > Lepidoptera > Erebidae > Leucoma > Leucoma salicis. The sequence continues at coordinate 24,840,541 of OX411808.1, forward strand.
CGGTAGACGGCAATAGGCTCACCTCCCATTACGTCAGACCTAAACACAGCTGGCGAACTGGACTGCGTAGGTGTGTAATACACCTCTGCCTAACCCTTCGGGGATACAGGCGTGATGCTATGTTTATGTTATGTTTTTTGTATGTTATTCTAGCTAAGTAGGTACCTATAGTTTGACTTACATACTTTAAAAACAAAATTACATGGTATGTTTAATAATTGCAGAACACAACCCTGACGTGGAATACCAACAATCCAGATTTTACACCATGCTTCCAGAAGACTGTTCTTGTTTGGGCTCCATGTATATACCTGTGGGTAGCAGCCATATTTGAAATCTACCAAATGTTTTACAGTATAGAGGCTAATATCCCTTGGAACAAACTGAATGTTAGCAAGTTAATGGTCAGCCTCGTTTTGATAGGATTGCAAATGGTAGATATTGGTCAAGTAATACACAGGTCTTCAAGAGAACCTGATAAAGTGTTTGATGCTGACTATTATGATCCAGTTGTTAAAGTACTCACTTTGGTAAGTAGGTACTTTCTTCTTTTTAATTCTGGGTCTCTCCCTTTAGATACCTATACCCTACTTGGATATATGAAGCTATTTTATAATATTAGATAAGTTGTCTACTTCACCAGTAGTAGCGGGAATTTTCTTTTAGTCGCAATGATACATATAATCGTCAATAACTTCGCAGATTATATCCTACTCTGGTAGATGAATGTTCGGATTCCTCCAGAAAATACAATCAAACCACTGCCTAGTGAATAATCATGCGTGGGTCGTGTTTCGCATCGCAGAAGCCAGGCTAGAGAAGAACTCTTAGGCAATTAACACACTGCCACGCACCACGCTGCATGTTGCATGTCGACGCATCTACGTCCGTACTTGCGGGAGTGCAGATCTGCGTCATCGTGCGGGTTTTTTACGCACTCACGCGCGTTGTTGCGTTTTGTGGATTCACAGCGGCTCTGACTCATTTCATTCAATGCTGTTGGCTGTGGTGATAGTGCAGTGCAGAGCACGGCACTGCGGCGGGCGGGTACTCGGTGTACCCGCGGTTCGGCGGGTGTATACAAACGGAGATACTTACAAACAACGTTAGAACACGCATTCACGCGCTACGCTGTGTGGTGCGTGGCAGTGTGATAATCGCCTTTTTGTAGAACTTCACGATTTTTTTTAAAAGTTTTTTTTAATATACGTGGTTGGCAAACAAGCATACGGCCCACCTGAAGGTAAGTGGTTACCGTAGCATATAGACGCTAGCAACAACAGAGGCATCACTCGCGCTTCGCCAACTCCAAGGAAATGGATAGATAAATGGATAAATTATTATTTATCGCCGCGGTTATATTCTTGTGTGGCTTGTAAAGTTATTTATAAACGGCATTCACTTTCCAAGTATTTTTAAATTATACAACTGCGGCAGTACGGTTATAACATGGTTCTAACGCGGCCAATATATTGAGAGTTCCTCTTGTTTTTCCTCTTCCAAGAATACACCACATGGTGACGGTGTGTCTGTGGTGACGGACTAACAATACAAGTGTCACGGTCGTTGGTCACGCTTATAATTATTGTATCATCTAAATTGAACATTGCAATTTACATCCTTTAATAAATTTCGTGTCATATTGTTTGTCCGCGATGAACTCTGAAACTACTTATTAGATCCAAAAAGATGTTCCTAACCGCACACCCCGTTCGGGGCAACGAAGAGAGAACCTAAGAAACACACATAAACATAGCATCACGCCTGTATTCCCCGAAGGGCAGATTACACACCCACGGTTTGCCAACTATGTTTAAGTCCCACGCAATATAGAACCTAAGAAACTGCTATTAAGTATTTTAATATAATTATTAGGTAATACTTATTTGAACGAATTATAAGTGTGCCACAGCAACGCTCGGATAGTTATTTATTATATGTATTAGGTATTTGATAAAGACAAGCATGTCTGCCGCATATTCACATCTAAATATGTACCTTATTATATTTACCTGATTACGCTGTATGATACATTTATCTTTAGATTTATGGCTTAACTAGCTGATACCCCGACTTAGTCTGTGTTGCTTATTATATTAACAGATCTACGAGTATGTAGGTATCTATGGTCAAAACGTCGGATTGATTTGAAACTTTTCACACACTCATCAAGGACCGATGACCATGTAATAATTTGAGTAGAAGTTTATCCGTTTTTAGGGTTCCGTAGCTAATAAGGAACCCTTAGAGCTTCGCCATGTCCGTCCGTCCGCTATTCACAACTTATAATCAGAGACTTAGTAACAAAACACTGTAAGTTGGCATGAATTTATATATTAGTCACGCCGACAAAAGGTAAAATAAAATCTTGAAAAAAAAGAATTGTATTGAGTGTGTGCAATTTATTGAACTCATCAAAATTAATTTCGAAAATAAATTTAATGCACATTAATAGTGTGGGAACATAATAAACATACATACACATGTATGATATTGAAATCATAAATAACCTCCTTTCCGTTTCGCCGTAGTCGGGTAAAAATTGACTTCCCAATTAAGATCTAGGACTGCACAGATAGCGGAGTGGTATAGATACCGACTTCCCTCCTTACTGTTGTGGTTTCGATTCCTACACAGGACAACTCTTTGTGTGATCCACAAATGGTTGTTCTGAGTCTGGCTGTACTTTGTGTCCGTGAATTAATTTGTAAAGCTCCCGCGATACATGGATTATTCCTTAGTGCAGGATGTTGTCGTTTACCACTGAAGTAATGTAGCACAGTTCTAGTAGCCCGCCCAAACGGTGGCCCGCCCAAGGGTGAGGGCCCTCCTACACTACCCTGTTTGTTGCCCCGAACGACGGGGTGTGCGGTTAGTTAAATTTTTTCCCGCCTCACCAAAAAAAATGTGTTGTCTTTTTTAAAAAACATTGTTAGTTACAAGTCAAGATAATTGAAGCGTGTAAAAATTGGAATACAATAGGTACTACTATGTATAGGAAAACAATTTTTAAAATGTAAATAAGCTTTATCAAACTACGGCCTTGCTTTCCGACTCAGTGCCCGATTAAATGGTTTATTTGTCCAATTGTCATTAAATGATGTTTGTTAGCGAATTAGACGCGAGCTTGGAATGATAATTACACAATTTTTTTCTTAACCCATTAGTGTCTCGCGGAGATCGTGCTTTCGTCTCAGAGTGCGTGGCTTTTAGGCCATAGTCCACCACGCTGGTCTAGTGCGGGTTGGCAGAATTCACAAGCCATCGAGAAAATATCTTAACTTAGAATAAGTTAACGATGCGATGCTCCGAACGAAGCAGTAATTTCGCTGTTAGTTAGTTTAGAGCACCTCGTCCTAGCTGGAATCAACATGTTTTCTCAGGCTCAGTACATAAACTTTATTGTATTTAGGTGCAGGTATTTTGTGAGCTAAGAAATACTTTCTGAGCCTACGTCATCACAGACACATAGCATCAATTATCTGTTTTTTTTTTTATTGCCAAGGGTGCAGACGAGCAAGCGGCTCACCTGATGGTAAGTGGTAACCGCCGCTCATGGACTTTAGCAACACCAGGGGCACAGCCAAGCCGCCGCCTACCGCAACTTAAGTGCTCCTTTCAAACCTCGTTTAAAGAGGGACATGTCGTAGCACCGGGGAAACACCGTTGCAGGTAGTTCATTCCAGAGCTTACACGTACGTGGTAAAAAAGAACGCTGAAAACGAACTGTCTGTTTTTCTAGATATTTGGCAAAAAATAGATTATATTAGACTATTTAGGCGTCTCTGAACTTTTTATTAGAATTTTTTTCGGCTTGTTTGTTCGGCCATCACGCAAAAACTACTGAACGGATTATGATGTAACTTTTTTGTTTGATAGCTCTTGATTAGTCTTAGAAACTGGTATATATTTTATCCCGCTGCTATATCGGGAACCTGAGATATAACCTAAAAACTAGCATTTGGCTGCGGTGAAACCGCGAGTAAAGGCTGTTATTAATGACGTTAGATCAGAACAATGACCCAAAGCCTGTCGTGAAATGAGAATATGTTTCAGATATTATCAGTCACGTTATTATTCTACAATAGAAAATGTGGCATCAGGACTTCAGGAGTTCTCTTCATGTTTTGGCTGCTCCTGATCTTGGCAGGATTACCACAGCTGAGGACCGAGACGGTTGAGTTCAATGCGTCGGATGATGTGAATGTCCGGTATAACTTCATCAGTTATATCGTGTATTATTCATTTGTAATTGTGATGTTTCTACTGAATTGTTTCGCTGATTTACCACCTAGTAATACGCCCTACGTTTATAGCGAGGTATAAGTACTATTTTAGTTTCTCTATGCAAATTATCCCTACACTTACAGTATTGTGATAATAATGTACAGTATAACTAATTCATTAATATTTAAGAGTTTGACATCATTTTTTAAACTATTTAAAAGTTTATTAAAACGAATTATTGTATTAAATATAAAAAAAAATAGCTAGTACTTACAGTTTGATTGGGCATAATAAAAAAATGCGACTAAACTACCGAGCAATGTTTAGTTAAATAGTAATCACGACGTTACTGTAAAGAAAAAAACTAAATAATATTAATTGTGTAGTATCAACAATTTAGATGACAAACTCGAAAATACTTCATATTTGTTCGCCCTTTAATAAGGGTATAAATACGAGTAGGTACCTATATACGAGAGATGCCTTAAAAGCCACGGGGTTCACAGAAATTGACCATCCACCCTACAGTCCGGACATGTCCTGAGTGACTTTTTTTTTTTTTCTTTTTTCAAACTTGAAAAAGGAGTAACAGGTGTGAAGATTTTCGGAAAATTTTAAAGTATAGGTACTTTTTTTTCATTAAGTACCTTAGGCGCGCACTTATCAGCCGCCCCTCTTAAATCAAGCTGTAGGGAAGAATATAAAGGTTTGATTTATTCATATAAGTATATACATATTCTGAAGAAAATGAAAACCCACAATATTAATTTTCAATGTATGTATTTGTTTTAACTAAATTTGTCGAAATGTCGTCAAAGTAGAGGTAATACACCCAATGTGCTAGGTGCATGAGTTCAATTTCCAAAGAGTACAGTCATTATTCTCAGAGGTGACGGTTAAGTAATTGAAAATAAATATTATATCAACAGAGACAATCGCCTGAAATTGGATCAGGAGTCCCCAGCCGGCTCACGTTCAGCTGGTTTGATCCAATCGCTATAACAGGTTATAGGCGAGCTTTAACTGAGGAAGACTTGTGGAGCTTAGACCCTCGAATGGTTTCGAAAGAGGCTGTCGCAAGGTTTGAGAAATATTGGTTAAAAGCACAAAAGAAGCGAGAATCGTGAGTATAAATTTTGTTTATTTTTTAACCAGTATTATTCCACACGGGAACGCTGGCCCAGTGGAGGTAGTGGGGTGTGTCGAGAATATCTCATAAACATTAGTTTTTTACAAAAGAACACCTTTGCCAACGTGTAATGCTTGTGATTATCGCGGGTGATTTTACAATCATACTAAGCACAAAGTACGAACAATCATCACACAAAGAATTACCCCTGTGTGGAATCAAACTCATAACCTTCGGCACTAGAGGTCAGTATCACTCTGCCGTCTATGGCGTCAATGTCAGATTTCCCCCTACGATGTTTTATTTATTTATTTAGATATATAACAATAAATATCAAATAGAAATAAATAGAGTGAACATTCTGCTAAAAAACTGGAGTGAAGCTGGTGTATTCTAACTTTATAAGTTAGTTAAACATAGCATAATCGATGATAGGGCAAACCAAGGTCTGCATCAACGTTCCTTTGATCCCAATTAGAAGGAAGTTCTTCAGAAGGTTTTACTTCCCCAGGCAGCAATAACTTAAGATCGTGTAGTCACAATTTTAAACAGACAGGTTATCTGGCAATATCAATAGGAATTTCAGACTAGAATTCGAACGTAATACCTCTGTAATAGCTCGATCTCACAACTGAGCTATTAATGCACAGATGGCGGCGTAGTTCAGATAATGACCTCATGTGCCGGGCACGATTCTCACGCAGGACAATTCTTTGTGTTATCCACAAATGATTGCTCTGAGTCTGGGTGTACTTTGCGCCCCCCATTTATGTTTGTAAACCCACCTGGGATACAGAGATTGTTCACAAGTTGTGTGTGTAACACAGTTCCAGTGGTCCGCCAATACAGGCGGAGAGACGGCACACGGCGGGTTTATTTAGTGGGTGAGGGCCACACACTACCCTGTTCATTGCTCCGAATGACGGGGTGTGCGGTTAGGGAAATTTTCCCGACTTAACAAAAAAAGGCGGGTTATTTAATTAAAAAAATGTTACCTGTTCATAAAATAAATAGAGAATATGTGTGAGGTATTGCTCATCAATCTATACCCGTAACAACTTTCACGAACACTCGATCGAATAAGCCAGAGGTGACACAATTTCTCAGCTTATACTAGTTTTGCGTAAGAACCGTAGAATGACCTAGTTCCCAAAGTACGTCCAAAAAGTTCTGATGCACATTGACAAGCGTATACCTATAGCCTCGCTTTCGTTTCCCTTTCTAGATTTTTTACCGACCGTCATTGGACGTAGTCTGTGGAACGACCGCTGCCAAAATATGTACAAAATTCAAATCGAACGTTATTAAACTTCTACTTAAATATAATGCCGACATGTGCCAGTCTAGTTAGTCTGGTTGGCATATTTTGTTTGGTTTAATTTAACTTCTTCAGTGGCTTCTTATGTTACCCATGGAAGTGACACTGTGTATACCTATGTAAGTGGGACAGGAATTAATAAAAAACAGATGTACCTATAAGCAAGATAGTCTTAATTGTTTCTAATGCTTGCGCAAATATTAACTGAGATAGGTATACATTATTTTAGGGTTTTTATTGGACTTAAATCAAGTCAAGTTATATAGGATATATTTTTCTAGAGCTGTTCATATTCTTCGCACTTTCTTTTGGAATAGAACGTAGCCCATTGCCATTCAAACAACAGAAAACTTCTATAAACTCCTACCAACTAACTAACTTCTATAAACCTAACGATTTATCAATAGCGTATTATCAAAGTACAAAATTGAAGTTATTTGGAACAAACATTGAGTTATAGTACGTAGTACATAATATACATCAATGGGAACAAATGACCTTTTGCAGATTTAAAAACTGAGGAATTATCATGCAAAAGCTTGTGTTAACCTACATAACGTGTGCATGTTATGTAGGTTAACGACTGAAGGAATTAGGCATCAATTAATAGTGCAACCATGTGATCATTAAATATTACTAATCTGTCTAATACTGCACACAGAGGTCACAGAGTATTATAATGTATTACAGTATGATGATTAAGAGTACAAAAATAAAGATGATTTTTACTAAGAAGGACAATCTAATGAGTATCTATTAAGTTTTGATAACAGTGACCTGTCTCATATATCAAGATAAAGGTATCCTACTAATTTTATTCATAAGAAAATCTACAGCTTTATACCATAAGCTTTCTTAGTCTCTATAAATACTCCAAATATCTTCTTTTTTTTCAGCAAAATAACGGTGTTAAGCAGTTTAACTTTCTCTACTACTGGCCAAAAAAACGAGACGAAGGCGGTGTCTATATTGCCAGTTGTTTTCAAGGCCTTCGGCGCACAGTTCATGATCGCCATGTTTATAAAGCTATGCAGTGACATACTTACATTTGCTTCGCCTGAACTACTTAAGTAAGACTAACTTTTTCATATTTGATTCCGTTTCTAATACGCTTGGTAATCGAAGAAAAATATAAATATTTACATTCTCTCCACAAATCAATATTTTTGTATGTATATCAATATTTCAGTAAGTTCAAACAAAGCGCACTTGATTCATAGGTATAACTAATTCGTTCAGATAGTAATGAGTTATTGTGTTTTTGTAAACTGGTATCATAAAAACGGTCTACTTATTCTATGAATTCTGAAAATCGAATAATCGTTGTGTTTTTTTTTCTAATGACTGGCGTAGGCTGCAAAACGAGTGCTGTGGTTTCGCATCTTTTTCGGGTACTTTCCTGTTATAAGCAGCTTCCAAGTTACTTGCTAACATAACATAGGTATATAAGATATATGAATATAAGGTTAATAATATTGCAGTCAGTATCTCCGGTTTCACTTCCCGTTTTCTTCCATTCGCGCTGTAACAACTCAACTAATCATTAGGAACTTTTGGGTACATACCCCAGTTTGTTCCAGGACTAGCTGATCCGACAGAGGTTGTCCTGTCTTCGCTATGAATAAGTTTAATTACTTGCAAACTGTCAAACGCGCAAAGTTGAATTATAGTTAAGTTGTTAATTGTCGTTGAGCTTTCGTAAATTTTCCAAGTTACTGCGCAATTTTCTTAAATTTTCTTTACGTAAGAACCTTCTACGAAATATCAAAAACTGTTAAAAAAAAGAGTAAGGATATAGGTATAGTCGTATTTTAAAACTTTGGTTTGTTAGAGACACGCAGGCTTTGAAATGGCTGAATGAATGATGAAATATATCAATGTCTCCGTTGCCAGCTTGTATACAATTATATTCGTCAAGAATTCTATTTAGGGATATTATTTTATAGATGAATGTACTGTTAAGATAACTATATCTGTGTACCTAGAGCTAATATCCTGTAGTATGTATATGATATTGACTCGATTTATTAAAGCTCATGCAGATGAAGTTGCGGACACAATATAATTTTTGATAAATTTTCTCCTATAAAAATAAAATCTCGTAACAATTTACACTCGCCATCTCAATAACAGTTATGTAGATTTGCATGAGTCGTCTTCCATTCCAGACTTCTTATAGATTTTGTGGGAAGTGAAGAGCCTACATGGAAAGGTTATTTATATGCCGCCGGTATGTTGGTCTGTGCTGTAGCACAAACAGTGTTATTGGGCCAGTATTTCATAAAAACATGCAAAGTTGGACTGAAGATTAACAGTGCATTGAGCAGTATGGTGTTCAAGAAAGCATTAAATTTGTCCAATGAGGCCAGGAAGCAGTCCACAGTAGGAGAAATTATTAACTTAATGTCTACGGATGTTAGCAGGTAATTAAAATCCATCTAAACTACTTAGTCACCTGACAGCTACACCACGCTGGGTTACTGCGGACAGTAATAACGTGGAAGAGCCTTCCTTTTCGACTTGACCGGGGAAGTAACACCCTTGTATGTGACCGCGCTGGAGACCCAAACCCCCTCCTCACCCCCCCCCCCCCCTAATATTCTTATTGTTCACTTCCACATCTCCTCACTACCGTCCTTTCTCTCCCCATTCGATTCTTTCCTTTAATGATTCACCCATCATCTTTTTATGGTCCACTGCCGGAAGCCTCCCAAAGGGACAACAAGCGGTCTTGTACCAACTGCAACCGATTGCTGCCTGCGGCTTTAACCAGGTCATTGGTCCACCTGGGAGACCGTGCTATGCTGCGCCGTCCGATTCCTGCTCCCTTAGAATGAAAAACAAAACGTTAGACGAACTTTTTTTTTTACTGGTGGTAGGGCTGGGTACTAAGTGGTTGTACTCACTTGGTATCGGGCCCGAGCGGGTTGGTACCACATCTCCCGTGTGACCAGCCCGCTGTGTGAGCTACCCGTTCGGGCCCGATAGCAAGAGAGTGCTCTCACTTGGTACCCAGCCCTACCACCAGTAATGCAATAGGTGATAATTGCTTACTTCCCTTAGTCGCGTTGTACGACACCGGCGGGAAAGGATGGGGTGATGACACTTGTATTCTTAGTCCGTCCCCACACGGACAAAAAATATTCATTACACGCAACTTTCAAAAGGAGTATTGAGAGACATGGAATATCTATTTCATCATAGTTAGTAATGAATATAATCATCTTCATGGGAAGCGGAATTTCCGAGTAGTATGACGTCATTCTTTACAACGAGTGATTACACGTTTTTACGTCATTATATATTTATTTGTAAAACAGGTCCGCATGGGCAACAGTAATTATCTTTAGCCAGATAATTTCTGGTGGACGGTCATGTGATGAAGTATTCGATGATGTCAAATTAAGACACAAACATTTTGATCTGTATTTTTAGCACTTGACATGCTCAGCTACTTTAAAGTACAAATTATTTGTGAATGAGGAAAAAGAGAACTTTAGCGTCCCTTCCAATCCGAGGAGGAAGTGGTCGTAAGACAAATTGTGTGTGTGTGATGAGGAGATTGGATATGGCCGAAAGGTCAGTGTGGTAGCTCACAGTACTTCCCCGGATTGGAAGAGACGCAGGTTCGATTCCCGCTCGCACTAAAGTTCTCTTTTTCCTCATTCACAAATAATTTGTAATTTATAAGACACAAAATAAAAAATAACAAAAACATCTGTTGATTCGATTGCTACCAAACTTAACATGATCACTCGCTGAGCTAATCTGATGGTTGCCTGAAAATTTGCTTATCTTCTAGTTTAAAAAAAAACAATGTTGCCATCCCTAGGTTATTTCTTTGGTGCGTATTAATGAGTGTACACAATTTTTATTCTTACAGATTCAGTGATTTAAAATTTATAAGTTTAATATGGTCTGCTCCGTTACAAATAGCTTTAGCCATGTATTTCTTGTGGGGTGTTCTCGGTCCGTCGGTTCTAGCCGGCCTCGCTGTGATAATCGTGCTCATGCCGTTTAACGGCATCTTTGCAGGCTTACAGGAAAAACAACAAACCAAGCTTATGCGCTATAAAGATGAAAGGATCAGGCTTATGAGCGAAGTACTTAACGGCATAAAAGTAAGATTTATACATTAACTAGCTGGCCTTAAAATAAACTAGACAGCCCGCGGCTCCGCCGCAGTCAAAAGCTAGTTTTTAGGTTATATCTCAGGTTCCCGATATAGTAGCAGGATAGGTAAATGTATACTAGTTTTAAAGTCTAATCAAGAGCTACCAAACAAACAAAATGTTTATTAAAAATCCGTTCAATGATTTTTGCTCCAATCCCAAACACACAAACAGACATATTTTTGTGTTAGTTACACCTAATACTTTTTTGTTCTCAAAATATCTTAAATCTGCAGACACATAATAGTGTCAATAAAAGCTTATTAGCTGAAATCTATCTATGCGAAAAATTATTTTCTTCATAATGTTTTCGTGTTTTTTTTATGGTTTTAATTATTATTTTGCTATTCCGGATTAATCCAATCATGCAAATTTGTCCAACCGTTCTTGAGTTATAAATTGTGTAACTAATTCGACATTGTTTTATACTATTCACTTGATGCGCACATTATTTTTGTTAAGTCTGCTATTAGCTGCTATTAGGTATAATAGGTGTCATTGACGGGATTTTATATTGCCAGGTTCTTAAAATGTACGGATGGGAACCTAGTTTCCAGGAGCACATACTTAAAATAAGAAGGAAAGAAATGAATATTCTTAAGAAACTGGCGTATTATAACTCGGTCACATCATTGATATGGATCTGTACACCGTTTTTGGTAAGCTTTTCCTTTTTTTAAACTATTCTTATGTAATTATAAGGATTGAAGTCGTAAGCTTGATTACAAATTTTGAAATTCGCCATCTTAATTGTTTTTTTCATTTTCGTGTATTGTCATCGGGCTGGAATAAGCATGTAATCTTGTAGATGCGTATGTTTACAGGAAGTGGCTGAAAAATTGTTTCCAAATTTTAAAACGGGCAACACATAAGAATATTGTAAATTAATATAAAGCTTGTAACACGGCAACATTTTCACCTGCTCGTAGGCAAATATCACATCCCAAAATTTTGATAAAACTGACCCCACAATACAATTGTGCAAATCATATAACAAACATACACATAATTCTAAAAAATCAGAGATACGCTCTGCATGATAGTGTTATTATTTATCCCTCTTATGTAAAATTAACTCCCTCCCTCCTTTTATCAACAAAAACATACAATTTTTAACTCATTTGCTGCTGAGCGGGCCTGAGGATGCCTCGTGTAGAGGCGAAACACGTGTGGAATTTGTGTTCGGATTTTTGCAGAATATTGCAACGTTGTAGTTCTGAGAGTCCTGCCGTATCGCATGGTTGTATCGCATTGGTGAGATTTTTTCGTCATCATCGTGCATACTACTCTGCTATTATATAATATTATATTTCAGGTATCGCTGATGTCTTTCACGTGTTTTGTGTTAGTTAACGATACAGAAGTATTGGACTCGAAAAGAGCTTTCGTAGCCCTGTCTCTTTTCAATATACTACGTTTTCCAATGTCAATGTTGCCTAACGTCATATCTGATATTATTCAGGTGGGTTGATTTTGCAGTTATACTTTTTAAATTATTTATAGATAAATTTTTATGCGTAGAATAAAACCTTTTATTAGTTCCGTTTATTTTTGAATTTAAACATAGAACAATATCCCGGGCTAAGTCTAAAATCATTGTCTTTGACTAGCATTTATATAAACCTAGTTCTTTTTTATTTATTTAAAAAGAGAACATGCTGCACTAGATAAAAATCCCTGTACCTATCGCGGGGGACTTTACAAACATAATAATTGACACACATCCACCGAGAATTGTTCTGTGTGAGAATCGAACCCGCCACACTTTGCGAGGGAATTCGGTGTCAAAACCACTCCGCTATCTGTGCAGTCTAGTTTGTGGAATCTATTCCACGACAATTGATATGTCAGGTATTATTTAATTCGATTCTTTTTAAACAGATGTCTGTGAGTATAAAGAGGTTAAACAAGTTTATGAATTCTGAAGAACTAAACAATTCTATGATAGAACATAATGCGAATGAATGTAAGTATTGAATACAAGTATATTTTTTAACCTAAAGCTTTCACTTATGAGTCCGATTTGTTTGAATTTCTGGTTTTACAAATCCGGTTCCGATATTTATCTATTTGTACTAAGTATTATAAGGCTGTAACAAAGCGTAGGCAGTATATATGCCTCTGTACCACGTCAGACGCTGTGGACTGTGGGGATCTTCATATCCTAAAAAACCCTCTCCAAAATCACCTTCACTAGTACTTCCCCGGATTGGATGGGACGCACTAAATAAGGAAAATACTTTTATTTTATAACACACTAACTGCTACTGAATTTTGTCATTTCTGTGCGCGGTACCCTAATTATTTTTCCAAAATAAAAGTAGCTAAGTTACTCCTTGTAACATCAGCTATCTGCTAGTGAAAGTCTCGTTCAAATTAGTCCCGCTGTTCCGGAGTTCTATCGGAAAAAACAGACAGACGTAAAGACCCCACCAAAAAATTTGAAAATTGATATTTTATTAAAGGTTACGCATATACTTTCATATAATATTATGCATTTCCTAAAAGGTTGTTGGTTGATTCAGACATTGCAAACAGACACTTCATAAGTATAAATTGTTTGTGAATAAAATAGAAAAAGAGATTTTTAGTAGGAGCTGGAATCGAACCCGCGTCTTTTCCAATCCGGGGAAGTGCTCTAAGCCACTGAGCTATCCTACTGATCTTTCGATCATCCCAATTTCCTAATCACATTTGTCTTGCGACCAAGGCCATCTATCGGCAAGCATTACATGCATCCAATATAGTAAGTTTAATTTTGCAATTAAAATTCATGCAGACAAAAGTGATTAGGAAATTGGGATGATCGAAAGATCAGTAAGATAGCTCAGTGGCTTAGAGCACTTCCCCGGATTGGAAAAGACGCGGATTCGATTCCCGCTCCTACTAAAAATCTCTTTTTCCTTATTCACAAATAATTTATACTTTAAAAAGTAGCGGAGCATGTCAAGTGCTAAAAATAGATCTAAAATGTTCAGACACTTTTTTTTTTTGTATAGTTATAATGAAGTCAAACTTTAACAACAGTTGTGTTTTAGCCGCTCAAATCGTCATTGAAGATGGATTTTTCACATGGGGTGGTGAAAATGGAGAACCAATTTTAAAGAGCTTGAACATTGAGATTCCTCGTGGCTCCCTGGTGGCTGTAGTGGGTGCCATCGGCTCTGGGAAGAGTTCTCTCATCGCAGCCTTACTTGGTGAATTGGATAGACTCTCTGGTCGCGTAAATGTTAAAGGTCAGTTTTAGATAGGGTTACCAGTAGGCTTACCACGAACACTTATTGCGATCCAGTTTAGGACCCAAACTGAACTGAATCGCAATTTCGTACCATGACGAGTCGAAGACGCAAATCTTTTGTTTTTTGCCGAATCAGCACATAATCTGAATCGCAAACATGACATCTTTGTATTGAAATTAGTACCATGAACTTACTTGACAACCTAAATAAGATCGCTCAATTAGACATCATGGTACGAAATACAACAACACACCTATTTTGAATTGCGTCGGAATTGAATCGCTAGCTAAGAGTTCATGGTAGGCCTGCAGGTCTGCTATATAGGTATAGTTCTAAATATATATGTTTTTTTTTAAGGCAACACTGCACTTTGGAATAATCTTTGTTTTGCGGGGGACTTTACAAACATACAATTTCACTGAAACAAAGTATCTACACCCAGATACCATTATTGTTGATGAAGAATCGACATCACAACAGTCATACATTAAGTTAACTGACTAAGGTTGATAATAGATTGATACATAACGCCTTATAAAAATTATCTTCAACCCCCACCCAATTGAAATTCATAGTCAGCTACATTTTAATATTAGTTGTCAATACTTAATAATCAATATCAATCGACTCCCTAGTCGATAATTTAATATATTTTAAGTTAAAATCTTCTCTTGATTCTACATACATACATAGATATTGTCACGCCCTTTTCCCGTAGGGGTAGGTAGAGACCACTTCTCTCCACTTGCTACGATCCTGACACACATCTTTCGCTTCATATACTTTCATCAGCACTTTCAAGCAAGCTCGTCGGTTACGAGTACTCTTAACCTGGCCTTCCTTAAGAACGTCTCCGATCTGTAAACACGAAATGGAAAATGTGAAATCGAAAATAACAATCACGAGCAGGATTTGAACCTGCATCTCCTGGATACTGTCCAGATGGTTTGCCAATTTAGCCACCGTGACAACTACTCTCGACTGCTAATTTCGATAACACATTCATACTTAACGTCCTGGGTGACGTCTGCGCCATCTGTCGGAAGTATTTACATACATTATACCGACCAGGTAAACTTAATTTTACAATTAAGATTTTTACCTAATAATGACTCAGCCCTATAAATATTTAGAATGTTTTATATATATTCACATTTTCCACTTTGTGTTTAATGAATATGGCTAAGCATGTCAAATGCTAAAAATATATATAAAAAGTCTCCGATCTGGTCAAAATACGTTCGCCTATATAGGTTGACCTCTATCAACTTTACAGTCGCCTTGTATATTATGTCTTCTTTTTATCTCCCAAATGGATATTTCTTGTGGGATGGCTATTTTTTCATAGAGATTAATGTGCCTCAGAGTGAAGTATATAAATCTACACGGATAAATTCGCGGGCAGAATCTACTTTAAAAATAACTTGAGTAAAGTTAATATATGACTTTTTGTCTTTGTTTCGTGTCCACAACAGCTAAATTGAATGGTTTTCCTAACCTTGACCAACACACCTTTAGTCAAGGCATGCATTAACTGAAATCAACAATAAAAACTCCCAATAGTCAGGCAGTTAACGACGCGTGACGATGATTTACAAAAGCTATTAACTCTACTCTGACCGATAAATGAAGCATCAATTCTATTTTTGACATCTCCCGGCACAGACAGGAGATTTCATTTTTAAAAAAACGTTCTCTTAAACATTATGCCCTTTCTAAAATGACGCTCCAGACATAGATATATAGGTTTAATTCCTCTTTACGGTACCATGCGAACAGACGAGACGACGTGTTGCTAACTATTTGCTATAGCTACCATCCATCCATCCATCCATCAGCCTTTTAAAGTCCACTGCTGGACATAGGCCTCCCCAAGAATGGGGGATAGTGCCGTAGTCGCCACGCTTGGCAGGCGGGTTGGCGATCGCAGTGGATGTTGTTAATACTCGAAGGAGTGCTGCTGCCCACTCCCCGGTACGCCCTCAGTCGGCTCTTACGACTCCCATGGGTGGAGAGGGGTAGGACAATTCTAAAGCCGGCCCCACACGGCTACTATTGCCAATTGTTAAATTAAACGTAGTATTGTGCATACTTCCAAACTAATATTAATGCTAAAATAAAACAGTCTGTTTCTTACACTTACACGGCTAAACAAATGAAATATTCTTAGTTCGTCGCTTTACAGACAATCTATCTATGACCATCATTTCAATTCTGGTTGGAACATTATACGAATTACTCTTTGGTTTGGACAAGTCTCTTCTTCGTCGAAATAATCTCTTTAAACTTGTAGATTTACTTTGTACCTGTTTAAAATGTTTCAGGTAAATCGTCATATGTTACCCAACAAGCTTGGATACAAAACGCTACGATACAAAATAATATATTGTTCGGTGAACCGCTTGACAAGCTCAGGTATAACCAAATTCTTGAAGCGTGTGCATTGAAGACTGATTTACAAATTCTTCCGGGTGGCGATCAAACAGAAATTGGAGAGAAAGGTAAGATAAAACAACACATAGCATCACGCCTGTATTCCCTGAAGGGGTAGGCAGAGGTGTATTACACACCCACGACTCGCTAGCTGTTTAAGTCCCACGTCCCCTATTACGTGGGACTTAAACGAGCCTATTGACGTCTACCGGGCACATTTCCAAACTCCGGGCTGCTACTGGGATTTTTCTTTTTAGGAAAAAGCTCAAAAACATTTTGCCCGACCCGGGGATCGAACCCGAGACCTCATGATTAGCAGTTGCATACACTACCGCTACACCACCGAGGCAGTTAAATATGCCCATAATCCTTTAAAGGTTTTATTATGAGCATAAATACTTATATTTTTTATAAACTAACACCTGTAACAGGTATTTATATATATTGTTAGCATTTACATGCTTAGCCATAAACATTAAACACAAAGTGAAAAATGTGAAATCGTAAATAACAGTCACGAGTAGGATTTGAACCTGCATCTCCTGGATACCGTCCAGATGATTTGCCAATTCAGCCATCGTGACAATTGCTCCTGGCTGCTAATCTCGATAACACATTCATACTTAACGTCTTTGGGTGACGCCCACGCCGGTTTTCACTTTGTGTTTAACCTGTAACAGGTTTTAGGTGTTCTCGTAAAGCTTTAGGCAAAAATGGCAGATTTTATTTAACTTTTTAGGTATAAATCTCTCGGGTGGTCAGAAGCAACGCGTGTCCCTGGCTCGTGCGGTATACTACAATGCCGACAACTACTTCTTGGATGACCCACTCAGCGCTGTCGACTCTCACGTCGGGAAACACATTTTTGACAAGGTATTTGACGACATACATGCGGTAGTGGCATCCTAGGTCCTGTTCTAATTGCGTTTATGCACACACTCTTGTGCAGCTGGGGCCGAAATTTAGCTAATATATCATATCTTTGAATAACGATGAATATTTCATGATATTATTCATTAAGAATGTCCCCGCATCTTTTCCAATCCGGGGAAATGCTCTAAACCGCTAAGCTATCCTACTGGTCTTTCGATCATCCCAAATTCTTAATCACATTTGTCTTACGACCAACGCCATCTATCGGCAAGCATTACATGCATCCAATATAGTAAGTTTAATTTTGCAATTAAAATTCATACTATTTGATGGCGCGATTTTTTAAACATTTTAGATCTATTTCTTTTAGCAATTGACATGCTCCGCTACTTTTTAAAGTACAAATTATTTGTGAATAAAGAAAAAGAGATTTTTAGTAGGAGCGTAAAAAAACTGAAAATCTCTTTTTCTTTATTCACAAATAATTTGTACTTTAAAAAGTAGCGGAGCATGTCAATTGCTAAAAGAAATAGATTTAAAATGTTCCTTTTTACTTTTTTCTCTCGTTTAAAAAAAACTACTAGGATAACTAGCATGAATGGGCTGGCTCAATCGGGGAAGACCTTCTCACAGAATTATCGGAATGAAATCTATATATCATCCTATCCTCTCCTCATTATCCTTCCTCTCCACCTCCTATCCCTTTCCTGGTTGTTTGCCATCCACGTAGTATAAAAAAAGCTCCACAAATACCATAACTCTTGGTAATGATTACTTCTGCCAAGACATGCTGGTACAGCTAGTGTTTTTACGTGCAGGTGATAGGTCCGAACGGGCTGCTGAAGGACAAGACCCGCGTGTGGGTGACGCACAACGTGTCGTACCTGCCGCAGACGGACCTGGTGCTGGTACTCCGCGAGGGCCACGTGTCCGAGGCGGGCACCTACCACCAGCTGCTCGAGAAGAAAGGCGCCTTCGCCGAGTTCCTGTTGCAACACTTGACCATTGCTGAACAAACTGCTTCAGCTGAAGGTCAGGTCTATTAAAATAACTCCTATTCGATTATAATAACTAATGTATTTCAATTTAAGTAATGCATTTCATTGCCGGCGGCGGTGGGGCCGGCTTTAGAATTGTCCCACCCCTCCACCCATGGGAGTCGTAAGAGCCGACTGAGGGAATACCGGGGGAGTGGGCAGCAGCACTCCCTCGAGTATTAACAAAATCCACTGCGATCGCCAACCCGCCTGCCAAGCGTGGCGATTACGGCGCTATCCCCCATATGAGCGAAACACATATTGTGGCGTTCTCTTGGGGAGGCCTATGTCCAGCAGTGGACTTCGAAAGTTTGATGGATGGATGGAATGTATTTCAAAAAAACAGTATAAATTTTCGCCTTGCTTTGTTTGCTTTAATTATAATCCTATTTCAATCTTACATGCTGTCTACATCGGAAGGCTTTTACGAGGCTAGTGTGCAGTTGAGTCTTACCTTCAGGTAGATTATTGTCAAGTTCTAGCATTGAAGTGGTAGAGCCAAGCTTATCCCAGCAGGAATGGGCTTACTTGATCGGGGAAGTACCACCCTCTCACAGAATATCGGTGCGAAACATCAGCAGGTACTCTTGCCGTTGTGTTTCATATGGTGAGTGAGAGCGCCGGAGTCCCGTTCTATCTCCTATCCCTTGCTTTGGAGATGGCGACGCGCGATTGACACTTCTGATACAAGTATAAAATCAGTTCACTCCGCGGCGTTTCAGTCTGGAACTCAAAAACTATCATAGGTAGATACAGATCTTAGATAAATAACCTATAGATGTAGCCATGATATATAAGGAAGTGTGGAAGTGAGACGGGCATATACGAAATACCTAAGAAAATTGAGACAAAGTGTCGTATCCTTCCTGTCTCATATGAAGTGCAGGTTTTTCAACTGGCGAACTTTGAAATAGTTCGCCATACAACATAATCACCATGACTACCAGGGATGCCATTAAAAGAAAAATTAGGTGACGTGTTTTGGGTGTGAAAAAATGCCGTGTCTCAAACAAATTTATTAAAAAGCAGACTCGCGCCTGAATATAATAATAAATAATTATAATAATAAATAATTATAAATGGATGAAGTTGTGATGACGAATAACTACCGAAAATATATCCTGAAAGATGGTACGGTTGACATCTGTCGGGCATGCCACCGTCCCGGAGAATCACTCAGGCATATTGTTTCCGGTTGTACTCGTCTTGCCAACGGCGATTATTTGCACAGACATAACCAGGTAGCCAGGATTGTTCACCAGCAACTTGCTCTTAAATACAATCTGGTGGAAATTGAAGTGCCATACTATAAATATGTGCCCGACCCAGTTCTCGAAAATGACCGTGCCACGTTGTACTGGGATCGGTCTGTCATTACTGACAGGACTATTGTTGCTAACAAGCCTGATATAGTGGTGATAGACCGATCAGAGCGCCGTGCAATAATTGTTGACGTCACTATTCCGCATGACGAGAATCTCGTGAAAGCTGAAAAAGAAAAGCAAATGAAATATTTGGATTTAGCTCACGAGATTACCGACATGTGGGATGTTGATTCAACAATTATTGTTCCGATAGTCATATCGGTTAATGGACTGATTGCCAAGAGTCTCGACCAACACCTATTGAGACTCTCGTTGGACGGCTGGCTTAAGGGCTTGATGCAAAAGGCAGTACTCCTCGACACGGCACGTATTGTGAGGAGGTTCCTTACTCTGGAGCCCTAACCACCGGCAACTTGGTCCCAGCACCCGATGTCGGTGGTCTATCTATTTTATACATTTTTAAATTTGTTATGTTTGTGTTTTTGTTTGTATTTTTATAAGTATGTTAGTATGTTTGTGTGAGTGTTTGTTTCTTTTCATAATATATTTAAAAGTGTATATAATGTGATATAAAATAAATAAAGAGAATAATAATTATAATAATAATAATTAGGTACATATTTTTACTATAGTTACAGTGATTAAAAAGAAGGTTTCCGTACAAAATCTATAAAAATATGTCATGGATTTTCTTTTTTAATGTACTAGCTGTAAGTATTTTTATAAATATGATTCAGATTGTAAAAGGCAGTGTGCCTTTGCACGCCTTTACAAGTATTTCATACATAATCTTGGTCGGATAATACAACAGTTAAGTTACTTTGTGAGCTTAGCACTCTTTGTCACAACAGATATTGGAGCAATAAATGTAAACCTTTGCTTTGTGAGTCATATAATGAAACTAAATCAAATATTGTCTACTCAGCTTATCCGCTTCAAATGTTTACTTTGGATATATGGATTAATTCAATCAATGTGACATATTTAATACAGACCAGTTTAAATAGTATATTACTATTTTTTTTGGGAGTGTCTTAGAGACTGCAGAGATTTGAGATCCCAGGATATATCGGAATTGAGCGTAACGCAAAGACACACCAACTTGCTAAATCATACATACTATGAAACATACTATGAAATATTTCCTCATTACAGCGAAGTAATCCCTAGATACAAAAGGAAATGCTGGGATATATGGCAAGAATATTTTGATTTAAGATCAAGAGAAAAGGGTATTTGGTATAAAACCATACATTGCTCAATCTTTCATAGCCCCGGTAAGGTCCGGAGATGTCATAATTAACAGGCAATATTTGAAAATAGCTTTCAGACTCCGTTCCGGTCACTATCCATCGGCAAAGTATGCATTTCTGTTAAACAAATGCACCTCTCCCGAATGTGAGATATCTGATGTGGTGGAGGACGTGCATCATTTGTTAGTGGAGTGTGATAGGAACCGGTGTCATAGGGAAGCGTTGCTTAGAGAGTTTGGGCTGATTAGAAGCAATATGGGTATTTTCCAATCCATTCTGGCAGAACCCGCTTCAGTTGCTGCAAGAAGGGTATATGAGATGGTGGTTGCTTCACAGCAGCTCCTCCCTGCTGCTTAGATTAGGTTGAGATTTTTATTAATTAAGAGTATAATAGGACTGGCATATCCATGTTCGATAAAAGTCCCGAAACTAAATAAAGAATAAAAAAACATACATTATATTTATCACAATATCCGATGTGAAATCGCTACACTACATTTACTAATAACTACGTATAAAGAATATTAATAAGAATTTTAGTGTTGAACATTTAATAAAAACCTTTTTTACATAGATACGTTAAAATTTTGTGAGAGTTTATTATCTCTTTTGCATTCGCAATATTAATCAGGATAATAAGTGATCGATATTAATGAATTAATCAATTAGTGATTTATTTAGATAGTGGTAAAAATTATATCGCGATCTTCATTTAATTTTTGCCACATTTAGAGCGATGAGCCGTAGCCGTAACGTAATAGCCACACTGAAGTGTAATATTGCTGTCTCATGAGTGGCCACGCGATGGCTACACCTATAGGTTATTTATCTAAGGTACAGATTTTCAGGTGGTTGTCAACAATGTGCGACGTGATTCATGGGGAAGATTCAAATATTCGTTATGTTTTTTTGTAGCTGATTTTGTGACTGAGGTATGACGAAAACTAGTTCATGTCCGAGGTGCAGCTGCGGGTAAATGCTAGTACTAATAATAACCGCCCCTTCATTAGCTACAAATGTTATAATCATCATCTTTCTTGGTGCAGTTCTGCCACTCTATTTCTTCCAGGCCATGTCTTCCGCTTGATTTCACAATATTTAATATGATTCGGATATGTTTTATCACTATGATGTCACTTTAATGTACATATTGTATAACAATGGTTGAGTACGGTACGTATAGCCATGATGCATGAAGGTCACGTAAATAATATTGCAGAACACGTAAGATAGAACGACATTCAATTCCAGATGATTTTGATGAAAAATTTCATTTTGACGTAGGTATATGAATGTTTAGGTACATTTTATTCCCGCCTAAAAAAAAGAAAAAAAAAAGTAATTTTATAAAATTGTAGATTCCGCCCGCTGGTCCCAAACTAAGCTTAACGCTTGTGCTATGCCCATAACCGGTTACGGATATAAAACATTTTTTTTTTGTATATACATACATATAATAGATAGAAAACATCCAGACGCAGTACAAATATCTGCGTTCATCGCACAAATAATTGTCCTGAGTGGAAATCGAACCCACGACCTCTTGCACGGAAGTCGGTTACACTACCACCATGAGGCCCGTATTTGAATTTCTTTCTACACTAGCTAACGCTTTTCTACTCAATTTCACAGACCTCGAAGTGCTCAAACATGATCTGGAGAGTGAACTCGGTCCAGAATTTGAACGTAAATTACAGTATGTTCGATCTTTGTCATCTGGCGCACGATCCGATAGTGAAGCGATTGGTGCAGGTAATGTAAATAAAAAACTTTATGTACTTATTTCAACGATTACTATTGTTTTATAATGACTTGTTAAATGTTCTGCATTTATTCTGCAAACGATCCAAAAATATGTTATTTTTCTACCTAAAGTCTTAGTAAAATCAATCACACCACCATGCTTGAAATGTTTAGAATTGTTTAATTTCTGCTAAGGATACTCTTTCAAGTCAAATGAACGAGGAAGTATCATTCTCTCGCAGAAGATCAGCGTGAAATAACGTTAAGTACACCTGCCGTTGGGTTCCGTATGGTATGTGAGATAGCCGGAGGCAGAAACCTCTCTATCCTCTCCTTATTATCCTTGTCCGTGTGGTGACGGACTAAGAATACAAGTGTCACCACCCCACTCTTTCCCACGGGTGTCGTATGAGGCGACTAAGGGAAGTAAGCAATTATCACCCATTGCACTACTGGTAGTAGAGCTGGGTACCAAATGGGAGTACTTACTCACTTGCTATCAGGCCCGAGCGGGTTGGTACCACCATCTCCTGTGTGATCGGCCATGAAGCATATCGGTGTGTTTTGGAAGTAGCAGGAGATAGCCGTTAATTCTTTCATTTCATATCCATCCATCCATCCATCAGCCTTTTAAAGTCCACTGCTGGACATAGGCCTCCCCAAGAATGGGGGATAGTGCCGTAATCGCCACGCTTGGCAGGCGGGTTGGCGATCGCAGTAGATGTTGTTAATAATCATTCTAGGTATTCTCTCAGTCGGCTCTTACGACTCCCATGGGTGGAGAGGGGTGGGATAATTCTAAAGCCGGCCCCACATGGCACCGGTCATTTCATATACGTGAGATGAAATGGTGAGGAGCAGTTTGACAATACTCTCGGTATAGTTGGAGTCCATGAGCGACGGTTACCATTTACCATCAGATGGGCCGTGGCTCGTCTGCCACCATAGGCAATAAAAAACAATCCTACCCTCTCCTTAGAACCTTTCCTATCCTCTTACAAGATCACTGGTACTGTGTGACATTACTTCAGTGGTAGTCGTTTGCCACCCTCTTAGAACAAAAAAATACTAAATAGTATAATAGTACATTTTGACTAAGATCATCATAGCTAGATCGAATATGAAGTTTGTATGCTGACTAAAATAATGAATATTGAACATTAAATTAGGTGATCAAGAAAAAAAAGCGAGTAAAGACGAGACTGAAGAAGTGGAAAAGAAGTTTGACCAGCTCATTGAAGCAGAGAGACTCGAGACCGGCAGAGTAAGTTTTTAAGAATAAAATTATGTACGGGTGATGGACATTTTATTATATTTTCACGCGCGGCAATTTTAGGAATATATATGCAATGTCTACCTCGGATTGGAGATCAAACTCGATTCCACCAGGCATACATCACTCGCTCAAGGTTCCGAGTTATATGCCTACCGCTTCGCGTACCGACCAAGGTACAACCGACACAAGACTGTCACACGCGCGCCTAAGCGCTCGCTCTTGTAGTATTTATTAAAATAAAATTATTTTCGCGGTTTAGGGTATTTCGACAATAAAATTTAATAAATATTTATATATTTTTATATATATTTTTAGCATTTGACATGCTTAGCAACATACATTAAACACAAAGTGAATGCTAAAAATATATATAAAAATATATTAATATTTATAGGGTTTGCGTCATTATTAGGTAAAATCTTAATTGTAAAATTAAGTTTACCTGGTCGGTATAATGTATGAAAATACTTCCGACAGATGGTGCAGGCGTCACCCAAAGACGTTAAGTATCAATGTGTTATCGAAATTAGCAGTCAGGAGCAAGGGTCACGATGGCTGAATTGGCAAAGCATCTGGACGGTATCCAGGAGATGCAGGTTCAAATCCTGCTCGTGACTGCTATTTTCGATTTCACATTTTTCACTTTGTGTTTAAAATTTAATAACTGAAAATTCAGATCTAAAACTCTAAACGTACATATATGATCAACAAAAAAAAACAACTTATAAAAAATAATCCGACTTGAAAATAACATTTAAAATGATATAAAAAATAATCAAATAGAAACTACTAGAAAAATAAATTTTTAAGTTTTATAAACGACAATTTTGTTGCTGTCGGTGTAGTCAGGAGTCTCCGAAACCGGCGAGCGGAAACCGGAGAGTGTATGAAGAGAATTATGAACGTTGAGGAAGCGAGAGATGTATGCAAGAATAGAGCCTTTTGTCAATCTGTTCTCTCTGCCTACCCCGCAAGGGAGATAGCGTGATAATAAGTAAGTAAGTAAAATCATCATAGGTGCAACCCTAGCGCATTCGTTGAATGATGCGGTTGCCCGAGGATTATGCGGCAGGCAAAACAATCTCAACTGTATTTATGTGTGCATAAGGTACACTTCTCGCTACGAACAATTGGTATTATTATTAAGATTTTGTAGGCTATTATAGAGAGATTTTGGACAAGTTTTAATGGAAGTGATGTTTCTGTCCGTAGGACTAGTACTTATTCTGTGATTCCACTGTCTCTCCCAATATAAAAGTTACTCTATGCGACTGATTTTGCAGTCCCTAAGAGGGAATGTGATATACGAAATCAGATCGTCTCATTGTGATTGGTTGAGACATTGACGCGTGATGTCACCATAATCCCTCAACCAATCACTGTGGTCCCACA
Organism: Leucoma salicis; assembly: GCA_948253155.1. NCBI lineage: Eukaryota > Metazoa > Arthropoda > Insecta > Lepidoptera > Erebidae > Leucoma > Leucoma salicis. The sequence continues at coordinate 24,865,958 of OX411808.1, forward strand.
ACCAATCACAATAACACATTGATTTTGCTGTTACGCGGTATGCCCTTGGTCACCACCAGGATAACATTTTCATTTGTTTTCAGGTGAAATGGTCAGTTTATAAGCATTACTTGTCAAACATTGGTGTGTCCGCAACAGTGTGCACCGTTATAGTTTACTTAATAATGAACACTGTACAGATTGGAACGAGTTTTTGGTTGGCGCGTTGGTCCAGCGATGACAATATGGTAAAGTGCAGTATAATAACTTAATTCTAACCTAATTCGTCTTATAATTTTCTTACCCGACAACCCTTTTCGAATGTATAGAAGGTCAGGATAGATAACACATTTCGTTTGTGATGTATTAATCCCGACGTAATAGGTAGCGAGAATTCTCTAACTGCCTCTGTGGTGCAGCTGTAGTGCAAGCACTGATCAAGAGGTCTCGGGTTCGATCCCCGGGTCATGCAGAGCTATGCTTTTTTGTAAAAAGAAAAATTCTCAGTAGCAGCCCGGAGATTGGAAATGTGCCCGGTAGACGGCAATAGGCAGGCGCCTATTACGAACTTAAACATAGCTGGCGAACCGTGGGTGTGTAATACACCTCTGCCTACCCCTTCGGGGAATACAGGCGTGATGCTATGTTTTTTTAATGTTTTAATTCTCTAATAATCTTCTGAAAATCCCAATTAAACTTCGTGCACGACGTTTGATCCTCGAGACGTCTTGAGTTTATCCCATAGTTTCTTGGGGTCGGCTTCCGTCTGTTTTAACTGATTTACCAATATTCACACAAAGTAACTGCCTATCTGACCTTCACGACCCAAATAAAGGGTCAACAGTGACCTCAGAAAAAGATCAGTCAGATTTTTATTCAGGACTGGCAACCTGATAAGCTAAGCTGATACTAATTAACGTGCCTTCCGAAGCACGGATGAGGTCAGGTGACCACAAAATACCAGCCGAGCGAAAGCTACGTAACCTTGCTGATTGTTCAAAGTACAAGTGCACGACTAGGCAACCTCCACTTTTGTCCACTAACTTATCATCACGCCATTTCCCTTGCGGGGTAGGCAGAGAGAACAGAGTGCCAAGAGCCTCTATTCTTGCATACATCTCTCGCTTCCTCAACATTCATAACTCTCTTCATACACGCTCGCCGGTTTCGGAGACTCCTGACTCCACCTTCCTTCAATACATGACCAATTTGGTCTAGATAGGTAAGTCTCGGTCTCCCCCTGTACCTACATCCTTCCACTTTCGCATTGTATATCTTCTTAGCCAGTCGATCGTCCGGCATTCTTTCCACATGTCCGAACCATCGGAGCATTCCCTTTCGCATCTTTACACCAATACTACTCGCTCTCTTACGTCATTGTTACGAATGCGGTCAGTCAGCCTCACTCCACAGATTCTCCGCAGAGATCGTATTTCGACCGCATTGATTTTACTCTCATGCTCCTTTTTACATACCCAACTCTCGCTTCCATATAATAACGTTGGGACAAGCACTGCCTTGTGTATTGCGACACGTGCCTTCTGGCTGAGGTGGTGGCTGCCGAGAAGTTGTCCCAATGCTCCGTTCACTCTATTTCCCGCATTCACTCTTCTCTCTACATCAGTAGTGTACCTTCCATCCGACTGAATCCACATCCAAGATATACAAATTCATCCACTTGTTCTAGCACACCATTTCCTATTGCTACTCTAACATCTGTTCTGATTTCTTCTCTTTCAAAAACCATTACTTTGGTTTTGCTCACATTCACACGTAGGCCCCTTTTCTTACAATCTTCTGCCATTACGTCGACTAGGGTTTGCAGGTCAGTCGCAGACTGCGCTAATAGGACCGCATCGTCTGCATATAGCAGCGAGTTAACCACTGAGTCACCCATCTGAACTCCCACATTCATTTCATTCAACCTTTGTAGACATTTATCCAGATATATGATAAACAGTCTGACTGATAGAACACAGCCCTGTTTAACGCCGATATTTAGATCAAACCAGGGTGACATTCCATCATCCAGCCGCACACAAGCTCTGCAGTGCATGTAGTTGGACTGCACCGCTTGTAGCAGCCTGCCAAAATGTCCCAAAGTTCCTTTCGTACAACAGTGTCAAATGCTTTCTCCAAATCCACAAAACTGCAGAAAACCCTCTGGCCTACAGCCAGATGCTTCTCCACTATGTTGCGCAGAGAAAACACTTGATCCATGCATCCTCGTCCACACCTGAAACCTCCTTCTGCCTCACACAAAAATTCATCAGACACCATCCTCAATCTCCTTTCAACAATCTTACCATACACTTTGGCTGCCAAACTGGTCAAGCTTATGGCTCTGTAGTTTGCACAGTCATAACGTGAACCCTTGTTGTTAAACAAGAGCACGATGACTGCCCTTCTCCAGTCTTTGGGAACCATTCCTGAGCTCCAACATAAATTGAGAAGCATCCGGAAGGATTCCCAGACACATGAGCCTCCAAGCTTGATCATCTCAGCAGACACCATATCAATACCCGCTGCCTTACTATTTTTCAAACTTCTAATCGCCCATTCAACTTCATCCATACTAATGTCATCAGAGGATGCCGGTAACGAATGCTGATCTGTTAAACCACATGTAGCACCGGCATCCCCCTGAACATCCGCATACATATCTCCAAAATATTCACTCCATCGGCTTAACACATCTTGTGTTTGCGTAAGAATGTCTCCACCTTTAGACCTTATTTTATTCATTCTGAAAGCTGACCAACCACTCCGAGATTTCTTCACCTCCCTCCAGAAAAGTTTGGTGTTGCTCTCGAAGTTTTGGTCACCCTTTCTTCTGCAATCATATTTGCTCTATCACGCTTCTCTTTCACTAAGGCTTTGGTGTCATTCTTACGTTGCCGGTATATTTCTTTCTTCTGTTCTTTCATACTTGCACTCAGGTTCAAAGAACATACATAGTCCAGCCACGCTTTCTTCTTTTAGTCTACGGAAGCTGCTACTTCCGTATCCCACCATGCATCACTTTTCACTTTCCTATGCTTCTTTGAGCATCCACATACTTCTTTCGCTGTATCTACCATACTATCTTTCAATACTCTCCAGCATTGTTCTATGTCAGATCCCGGCTGACTTGCCATTGTCAGCTGTTCACGGACACCCTCTACATACTTTGCTCTTACACTCTCTTCTTGCAACTTTTCAATCTTTATTCTTTCAAGCCCTCCGAAGTGGACACGCTCTCGCCAGTGTCTCCATTTTCTGAACAGACCACTAAATCTCGCAATAACGAGATAGTGGTCCGTGTCTACAGTGGGACCCCTATAGGCTCTTGTATCCAGAATTTTACTTCGGAGGCGACTGTCTACCAGAATTAAATCTATCATACTTCTTTGTTCATTCCTTCTCCATGTATACATATGGATGTCCTTATGTTGAAAAAATGTGTTTGACACAGTAAGGTTTCTCTCCATACATACATCCGCAATGAGCCTACCTGCATCGTTCACTCTCTTATCACCAAATGAACCAAGCAAGTCCTCGAAGTCTGGACGCTTGGTCCCAACCCATCCATTCAAGTCTCCGCATACGATCACGCGTTCACTAGCTTCTGCCAAATCCAGAACTTCCCTAACATTATCCCAGAACTTCTCTAGATCCGATGCCACCGAAGAGCCTACGGGAGCATAAGTTGCGACCATGAAGAGCTTGGTGACACCTAGTTTTATTCAGACCCATAGAAGTCTGGGATCAAACATTCCGTAGTCTTTCACACCTGAGGCCAAGCGAGCGGACAGCAACACCCCCACTCCCATGCTGGCCCGATCGCTCTGCGGTACACCAGACCGCAGAGCTAACCCGCCACCAGGAGGATCACAGGCGTCGCTACCCTTTCACTTGGTCTCTGTTACACAGAGCACATCAAGCTGTCTGTCCGACATGACGGTTACCAGCTCGTGTAACTTATATTCCACACTACCTCTTACATTCCACGTGCCTACTCGACACTCTGCTCCCCTCGACTCGCCAAACTGGGCTAGGCGTGATGGGTGGCGGCCGCCATCGCCGCATCTGCCGTTGTTCGTACCGACGGGCGTGGGTCGGTACGCGTCGCCTCGGGGGCAACCCCACTAACCCTAACTCGCACTGCGGTACGCATTCGAGCCGGATTGCAGCCTGTGGATTACAGGCTGGCAGGGATCGCGACGAGCACGTTCCGGACTATGATCACCCTAACTTATGTCCAGTAAATAATAATTTGATTTATATTAATAAAATAAACAAACTGCCTCGGTGGTGTAGCGGTAGTGTATGCGACTGCTAATCATGAGGTCTCGGGTTCGATCCCCGGGTCGGGCAATGTTATTGAGTTTTTTCCTAAAAAGAAAAATTCTCAGTAGCAGCCCGGAGTTTGGAAACGTGCCCGGTAGATGTCAATAGGCTCGCCCCCTATTACGTGGGACTTAAACATAGCTGGCGAGTCGTGGGTGTGTAATATACCTCTGCCTACCCCTTCGGGGAATACAGGCGTTGATGCTATGTTATGTTATATTAATAAAATTTCACATTTGTCAGCCTGCATTATTGATCGCGTATCTTTATGTAAGTATCATAGTTAAGTGTGAGTGTAATTTATTGAAATGAAAATATGTTTAGCAACATTGAGATTTGAGACTCTATGAAACAAAAAAAGCGACGCTAAAAAGAGACAAACATAGGCATGTATAGGATTTAGCCTGTGAGAGAATGGTATAGAATACAATGTATACAGTGTGTCCTAAAATACTCTATACAGTAGAATTCGTTTAGTATGACTCCGCCTATATTGACCAACCGCTTATTATGACGTAATTACACAGCGACGTTTGGTTTTCATATAACATTCTTTATAACTAAGTCGGATATAATGACTTCGCTTATAGTGACATGCCGATTATTGTGCCCCAATTTTGATATATTGCGTCTAGTTATAGTGACCGGCATGATTCCTAACACCTTCGGCAGAGTTCGGGAGAGTCTCGTGATACCCGACGACGTTCGGCGCGGGCATGGGTTTGTTTTTCTTTTGTTTTGAGTCTCGGTGGGTAATTGATTTTGTTTCTCTCTATGAAAATAAATACATACTAACAAAAATAGGAGATTGTTTATTTTCTACAAAATGCTTTGTATGACGTCCGCTTAGTATGACGTGTTTGTTATGTCCCTGCGATGTCATTATAAACGGATTCCACTGTACTGTAATTCTAAATATCTGAATGTATTACAGTTTAGTTTTCCGGAGGTTCCACTTTACTGCGTGTGAACTTGACACAATCTTGTTTTATTTCAGCTTGTGAATGGCACGGTGGACACAAAAGTTCGAGACATGTACTTGGGCGTGTACGGTGGTCTCGGCCTCGCACAAGGTAACAATCTATCCACACAACGAATTATGTATAGCTGTGTCCGATATAGAAAAATAATATTTTATAATTATGTTAATGTGCTCATAATATTTATTTGAGAGATTTATTCAATTATCAAACTACATTACAGTTTTTTTGAGACCTACAGAGTTTTACACATATAAGTATAAATACGCCGTATTTGATTATTCGCTTGAATCAGTTAAAATGTATTTTATATTTGCTTATGCCAGACACTAGCTATATACGGCAAAAGTACCTCTAATCTGTAATATAGACAAATAAACTAAGCGATTAAGTCGTGTGTTTATTTGTTACGCTTTTACTACTGAACCAATCATCATAAAATTTTGTCTGGAGCCGGGAAAAGGACATAAGTTACTTTTTATATGTTCTGCTCAAAAAAGAAAATAACTAATTTCTAAGCGAGGTCGCGGGTCGCAACTAGTCATAATTTAAATTGCAAGTTGCCATTTTCCAATCTTTACGAAATTAAACAACTGTTAAGTGGATCTTAGGAATTATCGAAGGATGGCAAGACCTCGTACGCTTTATATAATTATGTTACATGTCCTATTCAAATAATTTATAATTACTGATCTAAAAAGTAGGTATAGTGAGTACTTTAAATGTGATCCTAACAATGCGGATAAATTAAAGGTCAATTGCGACGTCTTGTGGGTATGGACACCTTGATGATGAGGGTAGTAAGAACCGATTAAAAAGTAAAATCAAGCATATAATACCTTTTTTTTGTAAAGGCGGAAAAAAATGTTCCTAACCGCACACCCCGTCGTTCGGGGCAACGAACAGGGTAGTGTGGGGCCTTCACCCACTAAAGAAACTCGCCGTGTGCCGTCTCTCCGCCTTTATTGGCGGGCCACTGGAACTATGTCACATTCCTTCGGTGGTCCGCCGGCGGCTTACCCTTTCGGGTACCCTCCTGCGATACAGAATGGGCGCTTAGTTTCAGGAACAACAAAAGTGTAGCGACTTCTATCTCGCCACATTCGAACTAATAACTGACGTATCCTACATCGCGATATGAAAAGTTATCCCAGCGATGTACATATATACAAGAACCCGACCATCACAGTCGGGGCAGTTGCCCACCAGACACAACACCCATCTGGTCGGAGGATCCTCCCCTTTCAATGGGGGATGAGGAACCTTACACCCTGTTCCTCTCACCCCCCAAAAAAGAATTAGTAAAAATCGTTTTGTTTTTACAACCTTTTTCACGTGTATCCTCTCATGGTGAGAGGGAGTAGACCATAGTCCACCACTCTGGCCCAATGCGGGTTCGCAGACTTCACAAGCTGTTAAGAAAATTTCTCAGGCATGCCGGTTTCCTCATGATGTTTTCCTTCACCGAGCAGTGATGCAATTCATCACTGCCCGGTAAACAAATACACACATAAATTCGAAAAATCTCAAAATGTCAGAGGTTTGTGCCGTACGTATACACGTAATTAATACCGAGAAGGGTATATGTCAAGGTAACGGATGTCCTTTTCACGCCAGATACAGACTACGGAATATATTTTAGTCTATTTATTAAGAATGGGTATACCCAGTGTAGACAACTAAATCTTTAGCCGTGTGGGGCCGGCACCAAGAATAGTTCCACCCCGTCTCTTCCGATGGGAGTCGTAAAAGCTGACTAAGGGATTACCGGGGCACCGGGCAGCAGCGTTCCCCTGTGTACTACCCGCCTGCCAAGCGTGGCGATTATGGTAAAACCCCCATTTTGGGGAGGCCTATTGTCGCGCTTGGGTTTTAGGCGGCGGTTATTACGCTAAACAAAAAAAAACAACCAGTACCCAATACGCGTACATACAAATTTATTAAAAAAACAGGTCGTGAGTCCTATGCCGGTCATATATATATTATTTAACCCGCTATACAAGCGTGGAGGTATTTAGTGGGCTAGTATTATCCTGGCTTAACTGCAGCACGACGACGGTTCGCAGGCCGAGGACACGGAGCAGGCACCCCTAATAACCCAGGTGTAAGGTCGCTTCGTCAGTTCCACAAATGTGCCCGGAACGTTCAGTCGTTAGGTGTGCGCGGCTAACTGTGCTCACATTCGCGTGTTATTCCATCAATCCCATCGTCATAAGTATTTTTTAGTATATCCTCGCTTTGCAATATATTTCTGTTCTTCTAAAAACCTCGTTTCACTCAAAGGAAACCCTTTGTCCGCTACACCCAGTTTGTATTTTTTTTAGAAGCGCCCGAAGTTTATTTGGTAGTTTATTTTTACTTAGCCTTTAAGGGTCGTAGCGTAATGTTATATAACCTTCCTAAAAAAATGTGCTATAAAATGTAAATAAAATGCTGTTAGTTGCAGAGATTAATACTATACAACAAAAACTAACTTCTGTTCATATTCGATCTTTATTTTCCAGCCATAATATCACTGTTCTCGGACCTGGTACCATTCTTGGCCTGTTGGAGAGCAGCTAAACTGCTCCACGAGATGTTGCTAAACAATCTGATGAGAGCGCCGTTGCAATTCTTTGAAGTAACTCCAGTTGGCAGAATCCTTTCCAGATTTTCAAAGGATGTCGATGTTCTGGATACAGATCTCGCTTGGCAAGTTTCCAGCGTACTCAACTGTGCCTTTGAGGTAGTATTCGTATTTATATTTAACGCTTAAATTGCTGTACATAGCTGTATACAATAGGCTTTTGCACCTAGTATAGCTGATAGCACAAATCTTTTTATTAATGACTGTCTCTTAGTAATTTTTTCGAACATGTAAAAATAAAACCGAAAATTAAGAGTAGCTATGCTTTGTTGTAACTCCTGTTCCCGATATAGTGGGGAGGGGGGGGGGGAGTTTTTAAGTCTAATCAAGAGCTAACAAACAAAAAAGTTTCATCAAAATTCGATTAGAATTTTTTTCTTTTTAGTTTTTTGGTATTCTTATAAAGAGGGCAACTAGGAAATTAGGAAAAAGGCAATTAGGAAAAGGGGTAAAAGGCGGAGAGAAAGTTCAGAGTTAATGAACAGGGGGTGTTGGGCTTTGGCCTGGGATAACCTGCACTTAATTTTATACAGCCTTGAAGTATCTCAAGAAAGCTGACCCGAATTCACCTCCTCTCGAGCATATTAGTTGATCTTTAGGCTGTGCAGTGGCTTTGCTGTATTCCAAGTATTGCGGAGTCTCTGAACGGTAGAGTTACCATTTACTATCATGAAGGTCGTAGCACCATAAGCACGGTTACTAATAGGTGTCCAGGGGCCCAATCAGGACGCTAACATTAATTGAATTTCAATATTTCTCTTCATAGGTGATTGGCACACTATTCGTGATAAGTTATTCAACGCCGATGTTCTTGTCTGTAATCGTGCCCATTGGTTTACTGTACTACATGATACAACGTATCTACGTGCCTACATCACGCCAGCTCATGAGACTGGAGTCGGTATCTCGAGCTCCAATCTTCTCTCACTTCAATGAAAGTATTTTGGGCGCCACCAGCATACGGGCTTATGGAGTATCTAAAAGGTAATTCAGAAGAAAATAGATATTTCAAGATCAAAACACCGTAACGCAATAAAAGAAAAATGTGGTCGTAAAATTCCATTCTATAGTTGTTTAACTACAATGGCAGTCTTCTCTAATTGACTGCATAGATGGTAGAGTGCTAAATCACACATCTAAAGATACTGACCTCACACCAGAGTGTGGAGGGTTCGATTTCCACACAGGGTAATTCTGTGTCCATCCACAAATGGTTGTTCGGAGTCTGTTGGGTGTACTTTGTGTCCGTGAAATTGTACGTTTGTATAATCCCCCGCTGTACAAGGATTATTACTTAGTCCAGTGTTTAAAAAAAAATCTTACCACGAAAGGAGAACTTTCACACACATTTTTTGAGATCTCTCGCTGGCGTTTTCCCTAAATGGTAGCAATGAAGCCTGCCATTTAGAGAAAGGCTTACGGAATTATAATTGAATAGATATTAAGCTAACGCAAAAGTGTGCCCGGTAGACAGCATCAAGGTTATATTAGGACTAACTTACATCGGGTTGTGGTGCCAGTTTACCTCCTAGTGGTGCACCCCGGGCAACGTCGGCAGTCGCCGGCGGCTAAAATTCCGGACAGGACGGGTCTCCGCGTGTCCCTCTGACTCAGCAGAGGGCACGGCGGATAGACCAGGCGTTGGAGTCGGTGGGGCCAGACTGGCTCACCGAGCTCTGGAGAGGGGGGACAGTGGGGCCACAGCGCCCCCCCCCCAAATCGTACCAACCAACAACCTCTATAAAAAATTACCCCGAATCTCAAGTTCTGGCGCGTGGCGAGAAGATGCATGGCTGATGGGTAGTTCAGTCTTGAGCGCTCCCCCAGCCAGGGTACCTGCGGACCCCCTGTGTTGGGTTACAAATGTACGCTTGCCCGGGTATTGGGAGCTCTGCCCGGGTGGACCTCTTCTCTCCCACACTCGTGGGAATCATATGGACATTGAAAATTTAAATATATCTTCGACGGAGTCGGGTAATACACCTGACGCCTCAGCCGAAAGGGGTCCGGCTGTAAATACGGCCCCCACACCATCACCAACATCATTGGTCGCGTCACAACCACCATTGCGTGACGCTAAGGGAAAGTTTCGGTCCCGCAAGGGACGTGGAAAGAAAAAGGAGGGAGCTTCGGCGACGGATAGCTCGGCTGCTAATTCAGCTTCCGAGATGTCCGCCGCTGAAGAAGGTGATGGTGCCCTAAGCAGGGCAAATAGTAGAAGGACGGGCAGCTCGACGTCCTTGGCTGCTGTGGACATCGGTGCGGGGCAGATGGAAGTGGACCACCCATCTCGAAAACGCACCATCTCCCGGGGTGGCGGGGCGCCGGATTTGGCGGGCTGCTCTGCCGAGACGCCTCCCCCGAAAGCGCAGTACAGCGGTAGGGGTCGAGGCATCAGTCGACCTGTGGCACCTCCTCAACGTGCCCTGTCTGCCAGCAGGGCAGAGGCCTTAGGCCTTAAAAGATTGGAAGCGGAGCAGAACGCCGAGGAGCGCCTGGCGCTTTTCCGCGTTTAAACTTGCCATCTGTCGCGCCAAGGACGCAAAAAGGCAGGAGATGCTGGAGGGTCTCGAGCGTGACCCCTGGGGACGCCCGTACCGCGCGGCGCTTAACAAGCTCCGCGCCCAGGACCCCCCCTTACGGAGACCCTCCGACCCTCCAGCCGGGCTTCCTCTCTGAGGTGGTTGAGGGACTATTCCCTTCACGGGCGGTGCACACGCCCCCGGTGATGGCTCCGCCAGATGACGACCGGGAGGCCGACGACGGGGAGGTACCGCCCGTGACGACGACGGAAATGGGGGCGGCGGAAGCGCGTATGTGGAGAAGCGCCGCCCCCGGGCCGGACGGGTTTCCCGCCCGAATGCTGGCCCTGGTCCTCGACCACGTTGAGCCCCGCCTCAGGGGACTGTTTGACGCTTGCCTGGTATCCGGATGGTTCCCTGACTGCTGGAAGGAGGGGAAGCTCGTGCTCCTGCCGAAGCTGGGACGGTTTCCGAATACAGTCGCGGCCTTCAGACCCATCGTGTTGCTGGACGAGGTGGGCAAACTTCTCGAGCGGGTAGTCACTGCCCGCATCGTCCGGCACCTAGGTGCGGTCGGCCCCGACCTGTCCGATGCCTCGAGGGAAGTGCTGTTGGCGGTATCACTCAACATCGCCAACGCCTTCAATAGCCTGTCATTCGGCTGCATCAAGGAGGCACTCCGGTACCATGGAGTGCCCCTCTACCTAAGGCTGCTGGTGGCAGACTACCTCGACGGCCGCAGCGTCCTCTTCGTGGACCGGGAAGGGGACGTTGTAAGGAGGGCTATGTCGTGTGGCGTCCCGCAGTGTTCGGTTCTAGGGCCGCTCCTGTGGGACATCGGCTACGACTGGGTCCTCCGTGGCCGGCTCCCCCCCGGGCTGGGCGTAATTTGCTATGCAGACGATACGCTCGTCACAGCCCGGGGCGGGACCCTCGAGGAGGCGGCAACGCTGGCCACCTCAGGAACCGCGGAGGTGGTCAGGTGGATCGAGGTGCTGGGGCTTAGGGTGGCTCTTGAAAAGTCGGAGGCCCTACTCTTCCATGGGCCCCGATGTGGCCCACCCGCCAGCACCTCGATAACGGCAACGGTGTGGGCTTTCCAATCCAGGCCCACATCAAATATCTGGGTCTGGTATTGGATGGACGGTGGCACTTTGACAAGCACTACCGCCGTCTTGCGCGAAAGCTCGTCGGCACGGCGTCCGCCCTCGGGCGACTGATGCCAAATTTGGGCGGACCGAGTCTCGCGTGTCGACTGTACGGCGAGCCCGTGTGGGCGGAGTCCCTGGCCGCTCGCAATAGGGCCCTTCTGTGGCGTCCACAGAGGGTCGTAGCGGTCAGGGCAATACGCGGGTACCGCACGGTCTCGTGCGATGCAGCCTGCGCGTTGGCCGTAACCCTCCCGTGGGATCTGGAGGCGGAAGTGCTCGCCGACGTTTATCGGCGGGCGTCGACGGCGCGGGCGCGGGGCAGCTGCCCCTCGCCAAGCGCAATCTCAGCGTGGCGGGAAGATGTCCGCCGCGCCACCGTCCTAAAGTGGAGGTCTCGGCTGGAGACGCCCCGGGCTGGTCTCTGGACCGTGGGGGCGCTCCAGCCGATCTTGGAAGAAGAGGCAGGGCGGCAGCACGGAGTCCTCACCTTCCGGTTGGTGCAGGTTTCGTCGGGGCATGATTGCTTCGGCAAATAATCGGCACACGATCGCTAGGAGGGAGACGACCCCAGGCTGTCACCACTGCGACTGCGGTGAGTACTCGGCGCAGCACACGCTCGAGTCGTGCCCGGCCTGGGATGTGCGGCGCCGGGAACTCGTTGCAGTCATAGGCGTGGACCTGTCGCTGCCGGCCGTTGCGCGAGCGATGGTTGGCAGTGACAGGGCCTGTCATCTCGCGGAAGGAGGTGGCGGAGAGGGTCCGGGAGGAATCGTCCTTTGCGGACCCGATTCGCCGCCGGCGCGCGGGGCGGCGTGCGCGCGCTTACCTGCGCCTGATGCCGCCCTAGCCGAGGCCGCGGACGGTGGGGTCGGGGAGTACCCTGCCGTCCGCGCAAGCCTATCGCGAAGGTGTGACGCCCAAGTGCGCGGGGCGTCGCACAAGAGAGGGTGCTCGAATGGGCTGCCGCCTGCGGATCGCGGTAAAACGACGCGGTTCCCGTGATCCGCCGTAGCAAGGGCGGGTAAGGGCGTACGGTGGGTTTTTAGTGGGTGAGAGCCCCACATTACCCCGTTGTCTCCCCGGGCAGCGGGGTGTGCGGTAGGACATTTTTGCCCACCTAAAATAAAATAAAAAATAAAAAAGGACAAACTTACATCTCACAGTATTTTTCGGGATGCAGGTGTGATCTTCAATAAAATTCAATTTTTTACCTCTAACATACTCCAACATCGCTGATGGTAATATGTGATAATGTTGTTTATTAAAACTGCTTCATCACACGTGCCTCTAACCATTCACATTGTGTTTCACTGGATAACGATGAATAATGCTGAGCGTGCACCGGTCCGCACCGCACGCACGGCACGTAACGGATTTTTATTTGCTTTGTATGAATTCGTATACCACTGCGTCCACTATCCGTATCGCCCGCACCGGACGCCGGCATATATTAGCTTTCTGTTTATACGTACTCTTATGCGATACGTATGTTGCGGCCGGTGCTGACCCGTTGACGCTTAACGATGTAAAAGTTGATTAAAAGCAGCTTAACGATGTAAAAGTTGATTAAAATTCAAACATATATTATGTCTCAAAGCCCGCTGTTTGTTGTGTCATCCGATAGTGAGAATGTCAAATTTTGATGTCCTAACACGCGCTTTCCACAAGAAGTACAAAACATCATTTGCTTGAAATAAATTAAGTAGGTTGAATGTATCCCCAACAATACGATCGTAATTAATTATATATTTTCCCTCAGGTTTATCAATGAATCCCAGAAGAAAATGGATATTTTTCAAGCATATTCGTATCTGAGCTCTGTGGCGAACAGATGGCTTGGAATCCGGCTGGAGATGGTCGGTAGTCTTATAATATTTTTTGCCGCGTTATTCGCGGTAATCGGTCGTGAAAGCATTAGTCCAGGCCTGGCTGGACTTTCCATTAGCTACACTTTGGAGGTTAGTAACCTTTTCTAAAATGATTGTCATTAGTTAGATGCTAAATATAATTTTTCACGGTTTCAATTTTCGTTTTTCAGATTACACACACGTTGAGTTGGTTGGTCCAAACAACATCTTCAATAGAAACTGACATCGTAGCAGTGGAGCGTATTAAAGAATATGCTGAAACCGAACAAGTGAGTGAAAAAAACAGAAGAGATACAGAAAATGTTTTTATTGAATTATTGCTATTACTAAAGATTCTAATGTATGTTCGTAGGAAGCGGAATGGGTAAAACCTAAAGGACCACGACCGTCCTGGCCAGAAACAGGTGCAGTACAGTTGGAGCGGCTGACGCTCGGCTACCGCTCGGGCGCCGAGCCGGCGCTGCGCGACGTGACGTGCGCGGTGGCGCCGCGCGACAAGCTCGGCATCGTGGGCCGCACCGGCGCCGGCAAGTCCACGCTCACGCTGGGGCTGTTCCGGTACGTAGCCGACGGGCGCCGCGAGCGGCTCTGGCGCCAGGCACTAACGTCCTCGCTGTTGCAGCATCGTCGAGGCGACGGGCGGCCGCATCCTCATCGACGGGCTGGACATCGCCACCATCGGGCTCCACCAGCTGCGCTCGCGCATCACCATCATCCCCCAGGACCCGGTGCTGTTCTCGGGCACGCTGCGCATGAACCTGGATCCGTTCGGCGCGTACTCGGACGATCAGCTGTGGCGCGCGCTCGAGCTGGCGCACCTCAAGCCGTTCGTGCTGGGGCTGGCGGCGGGGCTGCGCCACGAGGTGGCCGAGGGCGGCGAGAACCTGTCCGTGGGGCAGCGCCAGCTCGTCTGCCTGGCGCGTGCGCTGCTGCGCAAGACGCCGCTGCTCGTGCTGGACGAGGCCACGGCCGCCGTCGACCTGGAGACGGACGAGCTCATCCAGGTATTGGTACTGCTCGTGCTGGACGAGGCCACGGCCGCCGTCGACCTGGAGACGAATGAACTCATTCAGGTATTGGTACTGCTCGTGCTGGACGAGGCCACGGCCGCTGTCTACCTGGAGACGGAAGAACTCATCCAGGTATTGTTAGTGCTCGTGCTGGACGAGGCCACGGTCGCCGTTGACCTCGAGACGGACGAGCTCATCCAGGTATTGTTAGTGCTCGTGCTGGACGAGGCCACGGTCGCCGTTGACCTCGAGACGGACGAGCTCATCCAGGTATTGTTAGTGCTTGTACTGGACGAGGCCACGGCCGCCGTCGACCTGGAAACGGACGAGCTAATCCAAGTATTAGCCGGTAGCTGGCTAGCGCGTTTGACTTGCTGTCTGTCTCTTTCCTCTTAGACAAATTAAAGAATTATATCTCAAGAGGTATTGAATAACATTTAAAAGAGAGATGAGATAATCATCTCATGGAAAGAAAACAGCTATTTCAAGTAGAAAGGTGTGTGAGTGAGTGATGATGAATTATTTACCTAGGGTGTCTTACAGGGAAGTATGTTAATCAATGACATTAAACATCAGTATTCTTAGTTTACGATAAGCTCATTTTTCATGCGCACTGCGATCATATCTATTAAACATAAGCACTGGGTTACTTTGCTTATAGCAAGAACTTTATAAACTTTAAGAATCCTCGCTGATCATTAATAAATAATAATAAAGTTTGTTGTTTTCTCTCACATAGACATTACAATAAAGTTAGCATAAAACGATATTAGAATTACATCTTAATAAACAGCTATGTGAGAGACTGGCGGCTGTACTAGGAGACCTGTATTACAGCTTACCAGCCTCTCCCGACTGGATAAGATAAGATTATAACATAAAGAAAATGGGTTTATATAAGTTATGCTAAGTAGGTAGAGAGAGACCCTATATTATCATGATTGTGTGTGGTGTATGTGTGTGTGTGTGTGTGTGAGATAGTGTGTGTGGGAGCAGTTCACTTCTTTGTGATATACCTAATAACCAAATATAGGTAAACATGTTATTGGTGGCAATAAATAAGAAACTGCTGGTGCTATCCTGAACTGACCGGGCCCTGTAGATAAGTGGCATCATAGGTGCTACTACTATATATAACGAAGTGGCATTAATGCTAGTAGAACAGAATGAAATAGAAGAATAGAAGAATTATTCTAATAATGAATGTATGGGATTTACATAAGATTACGACGACATAATAAGCATATCCCGTTGTCTAGGGGAGCTGAACACACATGAACACATCATCAGAATCCAAAAAGTCACTCATCAGGACAATAAAAATAAACGATGCAATGTTATTCTGTTGTTGTTTTTTAAATACAAAACGCAAACTAGCATAGACTTACTATTTTGACGTAATAAACCCAGAGATAGACATTTAACCCTCCAACTTTGGCGGGTTTAAAAGTTAATTATTTTACGCATGGTATAGTGTTAACTCTTAGCAGTGCAAGCGAAAATAATTATTTAGCCCTGCGTTAGCAGTACGCTCGGAGTTATATACATTAACTCTGGAACGCGCAAGTGGGCCTTAGAGGCTTATTTATATAAAACTGGCAGCTCTATAGCACCGATTTAACTAAAATACTGTTTTGTCCCTTTTCAATAAATACATTGAAAATTTGTCAGAAAGTGGCAAAACGTCTGGAAGCTTAAACAATGTTTTAATTGAATTTTATCTTATTATGAATAAGGGAGTTAGAATTCATCGTCGATTTCCATCTTACAAAGGCAAACTTGATAAAGTATAATCGCTGTCACAAAAATTCACATTAAATGCACTAATCTAATAAAAAAATACGCAATAAACTGAGTTTCGCTAGACTTTTGCTAAGTAAGTATTAAAATTTATTCTCTTCAACCTCCATCCTCTATAAAATATGCCCCAATCATTTGTTGTCACATACACGAGCATCTTGCTAACGATAACTCTACCAACATTGCTTACCATCTGTCTCTTGCAGAAAACGATCCGTTCGGAGTTCGCGGCGTGCACGGTGCTGACGATCGCGCACCGCCTCAACACCATCATGGACTCAACCAAGGTCATGGTGCTAGATAAGGGGCAGCTCGTCGAGTATGCGCCGCCAGAACAACTGCTACAGGACAAGAACTCCATATTTTATAGCATGGCTAAAGACGCTGGTTTAGTAAACTAAGTTATTTTTTATTAAACAATCTGTCTGTACTTAGATATAACCAACATGTATTTTTTTATGGTACCTGATGTGATGTCACAAGTAGTATTAATTTTAGTGATAAGAACACAATGCGACTGAGCAATTAGAAAATCTAATATACGGTGCTGAATGGAAATACCTGAAATTATAAATTATGGTGCTAAAAATTATTGTATTTATTATGAAAATGAAACATTTTACAAGAAAATACACATATTTTATACATAAATATTGTTTTATTACACAACTAATTATTCATATTTAGTAAGTAAATTCATATTAAAAATAATTATTCATATTAAGTAATTCGACTATAGAAGAAATTTGTGAAATAATGTTTCTTTTGTGAATATAATTATGCTCGGCATGCTGCGAGAAGTTGTTTTTCGCAAAATTTGCTTCTAGTAGGTATTTAGAAGAAATTGTAACTAGGCTAGTGCCGGCCTTTGAAAATGGTAAAAAGTGAAAAAAAAATTAACATGATGAAACCTATTGGAAAAATAAGAAAACATAACAAAAATAAAAGGAAAAATAATTTATTTTGAGGTCGGGAAAAGGGTGGGGGTGGACTTTTTAGGGTGAAAATCGGTTTATCACGATTATTATCGACACTGGCCTACAAGTTCACTTTTTTATTGCCACAATCCCTAATAGCTTTGCGATCGTCTGGCGATACGGTGAATCTTGTACTTTTGTCTCCTTGGGCATACAACTAAGTATATAATCTGTGTGTATGTCGGATTTAATACCGATCACAACAATCCATCCATTCATCCATCAGCTTTTTAAAGTCCACTGCTGGACATAGGCCTCCCCAAGAATGGGGGATAATGCCGTAATCGCCACGCTTGGCAGGCGGGTTGGCGATCGCAGTGGATGTTGTTAATACTCGAAGGAGTGCTGCTGCCCACTCCCCTGGTATACGGTACACAGAACAATAGTAGGTATTATTACTATACTGATAGACCAATCTACCATAGTAGAAAGAGTGGGGAAGTAGGATATCTCCGGCCCAATCTGCGATATAATTACCTACCATACTTGCCTGTCTCAGGGTTGTCACTTTTAGCTGAATTATAATTCAGTGCCTAGAAAGTGGCAAGGGCCGGGGAGTTGTATTTTTTACTTGTAATCGTTTAGGTAAAACCGACCTCACTAACCCTGAACCCAGACGACACAACACAGATTATTTTAACTTACGATTTTTACTTACGATTATTACTTAGTCACTATACCTACAATACAGAGAAATCGACATGACTAAACGTAAACAAAACAATAGCGGCGTATCAATTTGACAGACCAAAAATACCTAGGTATATTGGACAAGTAGGCGTGCCTACTTCGTCTGTCTGATAAAACACTACATAATACAACAAAAAAATAAGTAGGTATCTTACTCATCATCATGTAAAAATTATAGGTATTATGAGTATAAGTGACTTCATTACCTTTCCTGTTCAGTAGGTAATCTGAACAGAGACAACTCTGGAATCGATAAATTATTTAGACAGCCAAACACAGCAATAAGTTCTCCTGCGATTATCACACATTTTTCATTTATTTAGCGGTGCCGAAAAGCTGTCACGCGCGAACCTTGTGCGGTGTTAGCCCCGACTGGCGCACTGAGAAACAGGTCGAGATTTTGTTAGTGTGCGTACGATACTATGGCGCACACATACAAGCCGCGCGCGGTGCGTTTGTATGTAGATAACCCAGTTCCCACTCTCTCTACTATGAATCTACCCTACAAATTGCAACAAATAATTAAATCCGCTCTACTCTTTAGTCCTAGATAGACAAAAAGATTAAAATTTATACTATTTGATCGCGCGATTTTTAAACATTTTAATCTATACTTTATCATTTGACATGTTTAGCTACTATAAAAGAACAAATTATTTATGAAATTGGAAATAGTACATTGTTAACCTAGGGATGAAAGTCCCTCGAACTATTGGAGCTCGGCACTAAATAAGTCTTTAATCCCGAGGTAAACACTGTGCTTTTCATTACGAATACGAGGAAAATAAAAATAAAAATCATGAATTAGCTAAAGAAAAAATGGGAGACTTTAAAAAATTTAATTTGGAATTGCCGTTTTCCCACCGATTTTGTTTTTTTTCTGTGGCCTGTCAGCTATTTAAACATTATTTTTCATTTTAATCATTGAAAAAATATAAATCTTCGTTATTTTAAAGATATTTAGTTGCAACACGCAGTATGGCAGTGACACTGCATACGCCGAGAACGTGTCTATAATATCCTCTGTCTATGAACAAATTATGTAGTCTAATAGAGCACATACAGAAAGATCTCTTATATGTACAAGTAATAATATTTAGTAAATGCGGATGCGAATATTCGTTACATCACTAGTATAGAGGGTTCAATGTCCTCTCATCTATAAGGTTTTATTGTATGTAGGCTGATGGTTTTGCCAAAGCCTACGATAATAAAAAATACTGTAAGTCAATCATAAATCTACAGCGTAGCCTATTTATGAGAATACCCTAAATGCAGGGAATTTCAAGACTATTAGAGAAACTATGGGGAGAGCACTGATACGGGAAAAATGGGGATTTTAAACAATGTTTGAAAGGGTAAACATTTTCACAATAATACTATTTCATGTTTCCTACTTATCCACAAACCATCTAATAAATAATATATCTATTATTTTCATTTTTTAAAAGAATTAATTATACCTCAATACTATTTTTTTTGTGTACTTGATATAATTTAACTAATAAGATTCTAGTATCCACCAAACAAATAATTTCATCAATACCAACTCTCTATATAATACTCACTCTTGGAAAATGGATTGGTACCATCTGACGGCCAGCTCGCAGCATTTTACCGCAAGCGCTCATTGTCAAATGAAATATCACGCGCTTCCCCAGTTTCCTTTAACAGATTTCCGTCCCATATCACGAAGTCACTCGCACAGATTGGACAGGAAAGCAAGAGAAAAGATATATCACATAGAACAAAACTAGTCCTTAGAGTCACTTGTTTGCAAGTATGCGGGCTAGGCAATAACTCAAAGATGCCGCTGGTAGTAGCTATAATAGTTTAGGTTGGGATCAAGAAATAAGAGGGTTACTTTTAAATTAAATTCATAACGTGGTATGCTTCAAGAAGTATTTAGAATACAATACAATCATCTAAATGATTGGAGTTATTCTTTGAATTCATTTTCTTTTTAAGATGAAGACAGCAAACAAGGCATCCCACCTTATGGTTAGTGGTTTCCGTAGCCTATAGATGTTAACAAAACCGGGTATCGCCAACGCCAAGGAAAGGAAGTAGACAGGAAATATCCTAAAAATTAACCAAACAATGTTGATTATTATAAAAAGAATTTTTTTTTTTTGTTTATTTTACGGGACAGAATATGTTGGTAATTTGTGGGGACTTGGAAATTACGTCGCTCAAAAAATAAGATTTGTGGGGAAATTAAAGTTTTAGTATTGGCATCCTTACAATATAACTATAACCTATATTATATTATATATAAAATAAATTAAATTTTTATTCTGTGGTATGCTGTCCGGTGTGGAGTGATGTGGTGTGCAGTCGAAATATTTTTCGGAAAAACATTAAGTTACTTAGTTATAAATAGTTTCTTTTGAATAATTTTCAGTGAATTAATGCACGATGAACCTCTGTTTTTAATAATTTATTACAGTTAGCTATTAATTTGTTGTAGTGTTTTGGTTAAAAATTTATGGCAGTTACATTCATTAATAATTGTGACAATGTCTTACAATTCCACGCTTGATAGCTTTTGTGGATCCGAGTTTTGGGTAAGTAGACATTCATTGTACATTTTTGATAATAAGTTATATGAACACTGAAAGTAATCAAATCCAACTGAATACTTGAACCTACCTACCTACTCATATAAAATGATCTACCTACTGCGAAATAAAATATACTACTAGTTTCTCGCTTATAAACCTGTTTAGCGGCGCCAAAGAGCGGAATAAATAGGTTAAAAGGTCAATTTTTGATGAACACATCCATTCATGTTTCATTTCAAAGTACTTACACTTAGTACTCATTTTTTAATCAGCTGCATGCTGATTTTACGTCTAATATAACATTAAACATTTTTTTTTGAACATTTGTAATAGAATCTTATTAGTTGATATGTGATTATACCAGATAGGCTGTCAAAATTCTTGTTAGTATTATAAATATATGAGAAAGTGAGTTTGTTTGCTTGTTTGATCTATATTCACACGGTAACTACTCACCAATCATCATAAAATTTAGCATACATATAAGTAGCCCAGAATCCGAAAAGGGCCTAGGCTGCTTTTAATCCCTGCAAAATTAGTAGTTTTTGTGGGATAGCAATTTAAGTGTGGAGTAAATTAATGTATTATTTAAAATGAATGTATTATTAATTGACCCAATTCTAAAGTCCACATAGATCAAGTTGTAGGCAGACTAGTAAAATTGTTGTATAACCCCGAATGACATCAAAATAAGATATGGACTAATTTAGTGTTTTCTACCAATTTCAACATCATCAACCTAATGACAAATTCCATAGATTTCAAAGTCACATGAATAACCAGCTTTTATATTTGATTATCATCCATAATGTGTTGTTATATTATTTTCCAATCAATGCTAGTCTTACTATACTTGTAATGGTTACTACCTATGTTACTTAATGTGTCATAAAATAACAGAAAATATAGTTTGTTAAAGTGAAAGAATTTGATACATTTGTTATTTAATCATCATTAAATATAGAAAAGTTCTATCAGATGTAAAAAAGAATACTTATGTGCTATAACCTATTCCAATTTATTTACTAAAAATACCACAGAACTTTTTAACATGAATCTATAATGTGGAAAAGTTTTATACAAAATGTTACATGTTACTTTATCATTTAAAGTATGTTTGATATGTTTGAAGTAAGGTTAGGCCAATAATTTCTTTCTATATCGTATCTTGTTATCTGTCTTATTCAGCATTGGTATATATGTAAAAAAGTTCTTTAAGGTACATATCCAATGTTATAAGCACTTCCGCATTACTAGATTATCTAGATTCTTCTTAGCCTTCATGGCAGAGTCACCTCATTTATCAAATGTTGCGCAAGTAAATTGGTATGTTGTGAAATTCTCTTTTGGTATGCTTAAGCAATTTCTTTGATTTCTTGATGCACACATTTTATTATAAGGTCATGGTGCAACCACTCCCTGCCCGTTGGTTGTGAACCCGTGATTATGCATAAGGTTATTGACTTATCCTTTAAAGGATCTTAATATTTTGTATCATACAGTATGTTTTGTGTATCTGTTGATCCTTTACTAGGGGTTTCATGGACAATATTTTTCCAATTGTAGTTGTCTGTCAATGTGCAGCCCTGAAAGAAAATCTGCTGGATAAAGCAAATACAAGTTGGGGCTCATTACTTTACCTTGCAGTACTCTTGAGTGAATTATATGTAAAGAAATCACATGTTCACCTTGCCAAACAAAGACATATCTGTTTTGATTTATGTATGCCAATTTCCACTAATTTTGTATTACAGCTCTTTTTGGAATTGCATTAGTATAAATGCTTGTTAGAAATACATAATATGTATACCTATTATGCTTTTAATGGGTAATTCTTTTGGAATGTTTGCTGTAATTAAGTCATATCCAAGTTGTGTTGTTATATATCCAAGTTGTGTTGTTATTGGGTGTTTCAGCTGTTTTGTAGCCTTCCATGGGGAATAATAAGATGCTGCGCCATCTGCTCTGTCCAGATTATGCTTGGACACATTGATTTTGGTTTAGACTTAGCAGATGATTTAGCTATGAATTTTTGTACAGTTGTCGTATCTGTTGGATATAGTGTTAGCTGATAATGATTTCTGAGCTATACATATCAGAGCTATCAGCTCCCGGATTTCAAATTTGGTTGTTACAAACACATATAGAAAGATGAAGTGTTGTACATAGAAACATGAGCTTCAGGGTTGTTAGACAAGTTTTATTTAAAAACACAGAATTTGTTTTAAATGTTGAATATTTGTAAAAATAAATCATGTTCGCATAATATTCTCTAGAAGTTGTTAATATCTGTAGAAGGTACATAAGCTAATAAATTATTGCAAAGAAAACTTAACACTATTATAATGGAATAAGGTTTCAAATTAGTATTCTGAAGTACAAATTATTTGTGAATAAGGAAAAAGAGATTTTTTGTACTAGCGGGAATCGAACCCGCGTCTTTTCTAATCCGGGGAAGTGCTCTAAGCCACTGATCTTTCGATCATCCCAAGCTCCTTATCACATTTTATCTATACAACCAAATCAAATAATTTGTACTTTAAAAAGTGGCGGAGCAATGCAAATGCTAAAAATATTGATCAAAAATAGTATTTTGAAGTTTGTATGTATTAATATAGATTGTCTATTGACTAGGCACATTTTTTTCATGAATTTTATATTAGATCCGACATACATTTTTATTAGGTCAATGTCTAAAGAACAAGGAAAGCAACCATTAACAAATGTGATTCTTCATGGCTTAGTATAATTAGCTTTATTCTGATAGTTACTACTTGACAACTGTGTGGTTGTCTCTATCTGTCACTAAAATATTTATTTGTGCAAATAATATATAATTGCACAGTTAAAATGGTATCAAATTGACATTGTAAGGACCTTATACTTTCATTTTAATTGTAAATGTCTGTTTAATATTCACTGTCACCTAAAAGTGTGTGTGGCTGCAATTTTCATAACAACAAAACATCTTCCACCATGCTGATGGGGTTTATATTTACCTGACAATAATATAAAGTAATTCAAGAAGTCTAAAAAATCAATACTTTTAATTGCTTAAGATTTTTCCTTTTCTTAAAAGACAACACCCTGCACTAAGGAATAAACTTTGTGTCGTGGGGGACTTTACAAACATAGAATTCCCTGAACACAAAGAAACTACGACACAAATTTGTGGATCACACAAAGAGTCATCCTGTGGGGCAATCGAACCTACAACACTCGGGCGGGAAGCCGATATCTAAACCATTCCGCTAACACCATCTGTGCAGTCGATTAGAGCAAATATCTTGTAATAGATAACCATACAGAGATTTGACTCTGTCGTTCTGTGACTTGATCAAAGTTATGCGCATCCATAAAATTACGGCTTACCCCGTGCCTCACAAAGCATGTTAAATTGTAGATACTAGATATCATTCATGTGTATGAGAGCCAGCAGAGTGAATACCGTTGAAATATCAGTGGGCCTAGCCAAGTTGTATTCTATAATCGATAACGCTATAGAAAACTATTAAAATGTATGGAAATTTGATGTCATATCATCATATATCTATAACGCTAAGTCACGTGACTTAACGTTAAAGATGTAAAATTTCCATATATTTTAATGGTCTTCTATAGCGTTAGCGATCATAGAATGCAACTTGGCTAGCCCCACTGGTCTCAACTTAGAATGTTGTGATCAGATTAGGTGCAAGAACTATCGCCAACTTTCTAACTCCGAGCTACTATTGAGGATTTTTTGACGGAAAAACGAAATAACTTTTTGTTGACTCGACCTGGCATTAGAACCCGCGATCTAATTAACCGCAATCGCATACACTACCGCTAGACCACCGAGGCAGTTGGTAAAAAAATCTATACAAATTATATTAAAAGTTAAACATATTATGTACAAACGAAATATACGATTTCTGCAGCCATAAATAGGGTGCATGAGGTGCATAACATGAGGTCTCGGGTTCGATCCCCGGGTCGGGCAATGTTATTGAGCATTTTCGTTAAAAGAAAAATTCTCAGTAGCAGCCCGGAATTTGGAAATGTGCCCGGTAGACGGCAATAGGCTCGCCTCCTATTACGTGGATCTTAAACATAGCTGGCGAATCGTGGGTGTGTAATACACCTCTGCCTACCCCTTCGGGGAATACAGGCGTGATGCTATGTTATGTGTTTTAGATAGGGTGGTATCTTTATTCCACAATATTAACAGGGAATAAGTAATGAATGTTAAGAATATAATATTAGCCGTGTGGGGCCGGCTTCAGAATTGTCCCACCCCTCTCCACCAATGGGAGTCGTAAGAGCCGACTGAGGGAATACCGGGGGAGTGGGCAGCAGCACTCCTTCTAGTATTAACAACATCCACTGCGATCGCCAATCCGCCTGCCAAGCGTGGCGATTACGGCACTATAACCCATTCTTGGGGAGGCCTATGTCCAGTAATGGACGTTAAAAGGCTGATGGATGGATGGATGGATGGTTGGTAAGAATATTAACAGAGAATGATGATGATAAAGTTCTGTCAACATAGTTTCATTTACAGGCTTTTTATACGTAGAAAAGTGTAGCCATGTGCAGGGGCAACAGTTGCGAAGATTACATTCATAATTATTCATACAAAATTCACTTTTGCCCTCTCAAGTGGAACTATGTGGCCGTGACCTAAGCCATTTTCTATAATAACATTCAACAGTATCCAGTATTAAACCTGTTTTTGTGATTTTACAGATACACACACATAAGTATGTTTTTATAGTGTTATCAATCTGATGGTTGTAACTTATCATTATACCAACATTATTTTATAACTTTTGTTTACTCAAGAGCTACTAACAGAAACTATTTACCTGCCTTATTGCAGCAGAAACAAGTACAAACTAAGATTTATACACTTTATTTAAACAGCTCTATGTAAACCTTTTTTTTGTTAAGGCGGGAAAAAAATTACCTAACCGCACACCCCGTCGTTCGGGGCAACGAACAGGGTAGTGTGGGGCCCTTCTCCCCTAAATAAACCCGCCGTGTGTCGTCTCTCCGCCTTTATTGGCGGGCCACTGGAACCATATTACATTCCTTCAGTGGTAGCTCTGTGTGTTGAATAAAGCATTATTGGGTCAGGAAATGCTTTTACTCTCACATTAGAAATAAAGATAATTATGTAGGTATGCCTTCATTGTTATCAAAATATGCGGCACGATTGTGTGTCACGTGGTTTGCGCAGATAAATTCACCAAAACCTCAAATATAACACGGTCATCTCAGAAAATTCGGATGAGTGTGAAAAATTAAGTACCACGTGCTAGTAGTGCCGCCGCTAAAGTGAAGGTAGCTTATATGGTTGTTTAGACGTACCTGATCTTAAATTTCATATTATTTAATGTTGGATTTGTGAACCAAGCGTTCGTGGAGCTAGAACTACCCCGTTTGTTGCACTGAACGACGGGGTGTGCGAGGTATCTACATTTTTTCCCGCTATAACAAAAAAAAATGCGGGGCACTTCTTTGGGGACTACCGATAGAAGTGAAAATTAAGTAACTTGTGAATTCTATCGTGGAGCTATTAGATGATTAGTGTTAATGTCCAATTTTGGTCATTAACACTTCTTTACAAACCAAAAATAATAATCTGTGAACAAACTGTACATGTAGGTAGGTACGCGTATAATCTGTTTTCACTTCTATCGGAGCGTTCTGTGACGATGACGCGAGTTGCGTGATTTTTGTTCACCCAAAAAGTAGGTAGGTACTCAACGTGCCTAAAGAAAATCGGAGCGTTCGGTGACGATGACGCTAGTTCCATGATTTTTGTTCACCCAGAAAGTGCTCAACGCGCCTAAAGAAGTTTTCACTTCAAAAAAGGTGATTGAAAGATAATCGACAAACAATCAAACATCTTCAAAAATTCCCATTTATAATATTAGTACAATTACCTTCTATACCTTTAAACATTATGTCCTGGTAGGTAGGTATGTATTTACTTTACTGGTCAATACATAGATAAATACCTACAAAATTATGTGTCTACTAAACAACATCATCCTGGTGCCTCTTAATTTTCCCAATTGTATTATTGGTTTTTTAGTTTAATCAAATTGGACGCAATAACATAACAAAACAACTATCATCTGGCCTTCGCAACATAAAGGTATCAACAATATTCTAAAATTATACCAATAGTTAGTACCCTATATTTGTAGATAATGTATCGCTATCTATACTAACCTAACATAAACAAACGCGGCCATGCGTTGCTGTGACTTAAGTTATTACATGCACAGTAAATAAGTAATATAAGCTGTGTTACAGGCTATAGAGTAGACGTACCACGGAAAACATCTGTTTTTCAGAATAAAAGTAATCTATGGCTATGTAAAATTCTAAAATTTCTAAAATATGGGTAAGTAAAATTCTCTAATTGGACTGTCACTTTTATTAATATTAATGGGTTGATGATGTAAGTTTAAAATGTATGTGAGTTTTCATCTATGAATTTGTAGTACTAAAACAGTCGAGTCATCCTTACTAACAAATACTTTAGGTATTGCAGATGTTTTTTGCTGTAGGCACTTGCCCAATTACTTATTTCATAACATTATGTAATAAATGAGCACAAGCTTAAATATGTATGTGCTAATCTCGCGAAGTTAATACGATAGCTCTTTTAATAACTTCGATGCCAATGCCTCAAATATCTCTGCCGTCTATAAAAAAAACTGTGAAACGAAACGGTAGATCTTAGTCTCGAACCAAGAACCTAGGCAGAACTAGTAAGAGAAGAAAGAAGTTCGGTCTTTAATCTAAGGTCGAGACTCCCCAAGCACGCTCTTTTAAATTTTACATACAGCACAAACGTGAGCTGAGAGATTACTCGGCGTCTTGGCTCGGTGCTTTTTACTATATATATATATATATATATATATATATATATATAGGCGAATTACAATCATTATTTATTGTAATATTATTTACTACTTTTTAGTTCAAAAATTTTCAACAACTACGGAACCCTAAAAGCCGATAAATACCGAATAATTTTATCAAATTAGTGTATTGTCCATCGGTCAAAAAAGTTTGAACGAAATCTGGCCGTTTAGTGGGCCAAAGGAGTCTGTTAAAAATGCGTATCTTATAGTATAAATGTTAATTATAACGATGACGTGACATAATTTAGTTTACTCACTTAAAATAGCCATCATTACAGTTATAAACTAAATATATAATAATTTTCTTGTAAGCTATTTTCCGCATTTGTCACAGGCATTTTAAGACAGTACGACAAGTTGATAAATTTATTCAATGCATTGTTCTTAGATCATGTTGTCAGTCACTCATGCATGATAGGTAAGTTGCGAGAACCTGTCATTTGATTTTTGCATTGTCATGTAAGCCCTCGGAGAATCTGTATAACCGCATCAACTTTTTTTTTTAATGCTAATGATGGCTGACGAACCACGCCCACCTGATGGTAAGTGGTAACCGTTGCTCATAGACTCAACTATACTAAGAGTATTGTCAAGCCGCTGGTCACGATTTCATTTCTCAGATATGAAATGAAAGAATAAACGGCTATCTGCTGCTACAGTCAAAAAACACTGACGTGCTTCATGACCGGTCACACAGGAGACGGCGGTACCGACCCGTTCGGGCCCGATAGCAAGTGAGTACTCTCACTTGGCACCC
The DNA here is from genome assembly GCA_948253155.1 of Leucoma salicis. Taxonomy (NCBI): domain Eukaryota; kingdom Metazoa; phylum Arthropoda; class Insecta; order Lepidoptera; family Erebidae; genus Leucoma; species Leucoma salicis. The sequence continues at coordinate 24,894,134 of OX411808.1, forward strand.
AGCCCTACCACCAGTAATGCAATGTGTGATAATTGCTTTCTTCCCTTGTCGCCTTGTACGACACCCGCGGGAATGGATGGCGTGGTGACACTTGTATTTTTAGTCCGTCGCCACGCGGACTGATCTGAGAATATTTGGTAGCAAGACATTATCAGAGCCAAGCAGGTCTATATGATTATGCTATCCTTGATATAAGCTGAGAAGCAACACAAAAACATTGTACACGAGTCTGGCTTAGCGAATAGATTCCTTTTCTTAGAATCTGCTAAGCACTAGGACTCGGGTGTATCAAAGTAAAATAATAGTACTAGAAATCGCCAAAATTACGCTGCTAATGTAGAAAACTATGTTCTTGGGGCACGCAAGTCGATGGGTCCATGTCCTATGTAAGCCTTGTCCAGCCGGTTTAAAAAGAAGTGGTGTTATTAAATAAGGTCTTCAAATATGTGTATCCACCATGGGGCACCACATTTATATGGATGCAACGCTCAAATATCGTTACATTCTTTTACATGCTTACATCTTTCTGCTGCTGTATTATATCTTGATCTATGGATGTGGATTCTTTGTCGCAGTGCTGCTGTAAATTTGAAAATACACATTAACGATCAATTCGATCAATGCACAAAGTCATCGTTTTGTTAATTGCATTTACATATTTTGATACTTATTTACACATCTGAAAGTATGATATTATCAAATATTTAAACAATTTGTGTAAAGACATTTCAAGGTAACAGTTGCTTTCCTTGAATATTTGCACAATAGTTTTAATTAGTACATTCATCAATCACTGTTGAATTTGACGTATTCATTTTTTATTAACACCTGTTTACTATTTGTCCAAAGGGTAGCTGCTCAAATGCCCAATGGTTTATTTAACAACCTCCCGTGTCTAGTGGTTAGGGAGCTGGGTGTCAAAATTTCTATATGATCTGTTCGTGTGGCAGACATGATTAATATCGATGATTGTACCATAAAAAGCATTAAGGACCGCGTCTGCCACCATAACAGGCCTGCGTTATCAATTGACAGCACTTTAAAAATGTAAAAAAAACGGTATGCCAATTCGTTTGTTCGTCTCTGCCTCTTGAACTGATGGTAAGAAACACCTTCAAAACGAGGCACATCAAAGCGGCAGACGTCCAGCCCTCTGACTTTTTAAGTAATTAATTTTTAAACAATTTTGTATGATTTAAAAATTTGTAAGTATGTATATGAATTGTTCGCTTGGCAGAGCCGAATCGTTCGATTAATGACAATATAAAGAACCACAGAAAAATAGTCTGTCACCACGATAGTGCTGCGTTTTCAATCGACAGTGCTTTAAAAGTGTAAAAAAAAATCTGTTAAATCATTTGTTCGTATCTGCCTTTTGGACTGATGGTCAGAATCATCCTCAAGACGATAAACATCGAAGAGGCAGACGTCCAGGCCTCTGATTTTCCAAAGTCAGAGCATTTTTATATAATTTTTTTTTCGAAAGCGTTGGCGTTTACCTATGGGGCATTCCGCGTCACATCACGCGATCATTGGCCTGAACCCTTGGATTTTGATGTCCATTGAATCATGGGTTTCGTTTGGCTCCAAATATTATTTCAAATGTTTAGATGTTATTTTTATTTTATTTTTATTAGGGATTGTCCGAGCTAAAAAAACATTAAATTGAGGAAAAACATAAAGAGAAGGGAGCCTTTTTTAAATTAATGAATTTTTTTCACAGATAGTAGAACCCAAAACAGAAAAAAAAATCCCTAATATTATTTTTTATTGCTTATGATGGCAGACGAGCCCCGGCCCACCTGATGGTAAGTGGTAACCGTCGCTCATGGACTCGACTACACCAAGAGTATATAGTCAAGCCGCTGCGCACCATTTCATTTCTCAAATGTGAAAGAATAATATATCGATAATAGTTCGATAATGGACCAAACGTCCGCGTGGGGCCGGCTTTAGAATTGTCCCACCCCTCTCTACCCACGGCAGTCGTAAGAACCGACTGAGGGAATATATAATAATAAGTGGGCAGCAGCACTCCCTCGATTCTCACTTCAAGAAACAATTAAAATAAATTATGAAAAAAGAAATAGTAATTATTTTAAACATTTTTGATCTATAGTATATATTTTAAACTTTTTTGATCTATATTAATTATTTTACCGCCTGATTTGACGTGGAATCTTCCTATAGACGGCTGTTTTACGCGGTCAATCTTGTGAGAACTGTCGATCGTTTCACTTCGTTCGTTCCGAATAGTATACTGTCTTGCTCTCTCGTACACGTATTTATGTGGTGACTCTCTTATATATACACTCACAATATTTTAGGATGTGACTCTCACAATATTTTAGGATGTAACTCTCAAAATAATCACATAGAGTGTAGGTTAGTTGTATGGCGACCACGACCGTGTTCACGTTCTTGCCAATGGAATCCCTCGTAGGACGTCTGTCCTCTCTTTTAAACTGACTAACTGCTATCTGTCAGCCTTCACCTACCGCCTGACGTTTGTCATCGCATCACAACTAAATACTTATAATTTGAAGACATTATAAGATATTGAAAGTAAGTGACTCAAGCAATAATAAAATTACATTACATAGTCTAGTAGGCGTCAATAGGCTCGCCCGCTATTACGTGGGACTTAAACATAGCTGGCGAGTCGTGGGTGTGTAATACACCTCTGCCTACTCCTTCGGGAATACAGGTGTGATGCTAAGTTTTTTTTTAAATAAAACTTTAAATTTTTAATTGATTAAAATTTGATTTCCTTTCATAAAAGACAGAAAATAATACACTATTACGTGAACTCTTAGTAATAACAATAATAAACCGTAATACTCGCTTTACCTTAATTCCTGAAAAAATCTTTAATAAATCGTACATAAAAAAATCAGCGACCTAGACATCTGGCAACTTTTTTTTTCTATTCTGGGAGTCCTAATAAATCGAATGGGCGCAACGAGAACGACGAACAAATGATTTAGTGTAGCTTTTTTTTTTTACATTTTTGCACCTTCGTCCCGTGATAAAACAGAGCCCTGTACATCTGCCTCTTCGATGTTTATAGTTTTAAGGATGATTTTGACCATCAGTCCAAGAGGCAGACGCGAACAAATGATTTAGTATCACATTTTTTTTACATTTTTGAAGCGCTGTAACTTGAAAACGCAGGGACATACGACTTTCATTTACAGGACCAAATTGGTTTGTATTGGCATAAACTTTCATCCCTATTAATATGAAAGACGAACAAATCATATGCCAAAATGGCACTCGGCTCCCTAACCATAGAGTTTCACTGTGTCAACTGTGAAATTAATTGGATAAGTAGAATAAAGTAGGCCGAATTTTTAGTGGCTTGTAAAAAGAAAATCTTTTACAGCCCGAGACGGCAAACCATTCTCTAACTAAATAGTCTAAACTGTAACGGTAAATTAGGTACTTATCAGTCAACGGGATGGAGAATGGTCAAGTCGGACCACAAGCATTCGATTATTCTGTAATGTTAAACAAGCAAAATATCATATATAATTCCTCTTCCATCTTTAAATTCCTTATACTCAACTCTGTACTTATCGTAATATCTTATTGTTAGGTTCGGTGGTCCAAGAAAGCAAACCTTGGAAAGGTAAGGAACACCTGTTAAGTCATTGTAGTGAGAGCAAAGTAGCGTAACTTTACTAAAAAAATATTTTGTAGATTAAATTATAGAGTTGGTGTTTTCTGTTGTCATTCGTAGCAAATGAGGACTGACCATCTGATGGTAGGCGGTAGTCGCCTTGTAAGTAGACAATGTGGTTGAAAAGAATACTGAAAATATACTGTCCTAAACGAGATATCGGTGAAGCTTGCTGCTTTATCGCGTATTTTAGTGGTAGGATAGTGACAAGGATTACCATGTCAAAAATTTCCTTGGAGCATTACGTTCGGAAAATTCAGGTAAAACACATAGAAAACCGTAGTCTCTGCCTGCTTGCACGCGTCAACGCAACCATGTGTGAGCAGTTCTCGGTGTACGGACCTGATACTTTATACAACAAAAGTCATTTTTTGGGTGTGAAATATAGTTATTAAATTGCTTATCCAACTTTATCCTTCAAACCATTCCCAAGCTAAACTTCCATAGTGATGTATACAGATAATCCCAATAGTTACCATACACTGGAATATTGGGAGAATTACTCTTTTGGATGGAGGCACCACCATCCTTTTTTTGACTTGGTTGCCGTTAACACTCAATGCATTGCGGAAACCAACCGCTTACAATACTCTGTTATACAACAATATCATTGGCTTTAATACAGAACTATTTTATTGGAAACTGTATTTTAGAGGTCAGTTAAAATAGGTATCTGGTCTCGAAAAAACTAAGTACTTATAAAAAATATTAAAGTATCCGCTATCTGATACTTATACACATATCCGATATAGTATCGGATATCTATCAAGTACAAGCGACAAATTATAAAATCCCCGACCCTCTGATTCGGCTGACCCCTACTATCACCAGACTCACATTCTATATAACATACAAGCTGCTGCCCGCGACTTGGCCTGCGTGGACCTCAGAATTGGGTCCCTACGCACGTTATATGTGAAAAATTTGCTATACCACCATAACATATCATTTTTTCGGGATTAAACATGTTAATCAAAGTAATAAACTATGTGTGTGCCAAATTTCATACAAATCTGTTCAACTGTTTTTGTGTGAATCATTATCAGACATATAAAATTGTACATTTATTATATTAGCCGCGTCCAAATGACTTACTTGTTAAAGTTTTAGTCCGTTCAAACCATTTACACATTCTTGAAGAAAAGAAACTCCAGTTTTTTCAAAAGGGATTATAATTCTTAAATAAAGCTTTATACGGCACACACATGTAAACAGTAATGAAGAAAGTGTCTTTCACTAAATATGTCTTGAGTCCTTTATAGTAATATAAGTAACTCGTATGAATATACTCCTTTCTCTTCTAAATGGTCTCGATTCTATATACATTTATGTAAAATCAAGCGATGGTTTTTAATTTTGAATAAAACCTATTTTGATAGCGGCGTCCAATATACTTTTTAGGTCAGGCACTGCCAGTCACACCGGGTGTTGTGCCCGCCACATTTGGAGAGAAACAGATTTACAATTATGCGGAAAATTGTGAAGTTACGTACGTTTTGTTAGGTATTTTCCATTTTTTACTTTATCAATCACATCCATACTGGTATTATAGAGTGCGAATTTTGTGAGTTTTCTTGTATGTGGAGAATAATCTCCCGAAGCACTAGACCTATTTAAAAAGTTGTATCAATATTTGATGGGTAGACCTACATTATTCTAGCTAGATAGATGGTTATTGGTTATATATATTATATATATATATATATATATATATATATATATATATTTATAAAACCGATGGTTTTGATTATTTAAAAGCGTCAGCCTCTAGAAACATTACACAAACTTTAAAAATGTAAGTATGTTTTTGTATTTCATAATACAATTTTTGAAGAAGGAATATACTATTTAACATTATGTTAAAGGACCAAGTTAAAATCTATACAAATAAATAAAAGGTACAAATAACAGCTTTTTATAAAATGCATATGAAAGTACATATAGGTATACGTAACTTATAAAAATAGCACTTTTTTGTATATCTATCTAGCTGTCTGTGTGTGTATAATGGGAAAATTAGCTTTAAATTAGGTATAATCATTTTTCTCGTTGTGCCCCTTAGATCTGTCACGGCTTGTACTATAATCATATCTATGTCTAAAAGCTACATGAAAATAATGTATGGTTGAATTGTTCTCCTTAAAAAGTTCTTTACCCCGGCTGTACACACTCGTCTATTTGTCTCGCGAACCTCTCGTCCACTCTCGTCTCGTAGAGGCTTGAAACGAGAGCGCACCATGTACACACTCCTTGTATCAATTGAACTTCGGATGCCCCTCGCGATGGACGTGGAAAAAGCAATTGCGGCGTTTATTTTTTTTATTAGTTATTGTAATTTTTTAATCATTTACCATAAAAAAAATATATTAAACCATGGCGAAAAAGAACTGTTTAACTATTCAACGGGAATATATATATTTTTTAAATCTTCAACGGGGATATCAAATTCGTTGCTTATCCGCCGCAAACAAGGTGTAATAGTTGCTTATCCTTGTGCCTTAGGGTTCCATAATAGTGCTTGCTTTTGGTAGGCTTCTAAAAAGCGTTAGACCACATCGTTGTCGCACGCAGAAAGCACGTCAAGTACGTAGGTATCTCACATATGTTTTTCAAATTTTGATTTTGAGTTGCCATTTTAACTTGTAGATTTTAATTGATTATCTAAATATATGTTTATAATCTTAAATACTTCATTTAAAACCCAGTAGGTGCTTACTTTAAACCAAATAATTTAATTGGTTAGGAGTTACAGCAATATGCAAATGTATCCTAGTCACAATACGGGTATCGGCGCAGGAGGGGAGTGAGTTTCTCTCTGGACACAATTATAAATTTCTTCCAGACGAAGTCTCGTCGTACAGAAGCTAATCATATTTTTTTTCATTAGAAACTGCATTTAACAGAAAATCTTTATTTTTATATTGCGAAGGTATAAAATAACCGCCAAATGGTAAGCGGTTACCGTAGCCTATAGACGCTGGCAACACCAGATGCAGAGGCATCACTCTGCGCATCGCCAGCTCCCAAGGAATGGGATGGAAGTTGGAGGGCAAGGATAATAAGGAGGAGATTAAGAGAGAGTCAAGCATGCGGCGATATATTTTATTATATTTGGGACAAGAAACAATTACATAATATGATTATATTTACAATATAAGTAGTTGTTATTATAACAATAGTAATTATTCAATCAGCACCCTTATCCATAGAATAAAAAAATATATACGCGTTATTTTCTATTTTTCAGTTCGTAGTATGCGTGTTGTTTTTTTAAACTATAATTTATTCATCTTTTTTAGTCTCAAAACAGCATCAAAAGTACTTCTATTTAAAGACCCTAGTCATTTTGTTTATTAATAGGTGTGACGATAGTACCGGCTGGTAATAAAAAAAAAACAAAAAAACGGACAAACTTCTCAAATTATTGTATTGTCATCGGACCTTGATAAGTGTTCAAAGTTTCAATTTAATCCGACGTTTTATAGTGAAACAAAGGCTGTGTTCCGATATACACTGCGAGCACTGTCCAGTGCCCATACTGGAGAAAAAAAATATGACGTCATAAATCGTGGCCATTTTGTACTGTGAGCACTGGTGTTTTCGAGGTAAGGTGCTCTCAGTGGTTTGATCACGTGATCGACAGCGTCCAGAAATATAACAACTTGCATTATGGAAAATTATTATTATTATTGAATATATTATTGTTATTCAAAGATACCGAAACAGGGAAAATGTAAAGAAATTGTGTTTATTGCAATGTGAAACCAATACTTTGTATGAAATGAAAGTAATGATAGATAAGTAGACTGGACTGCATTCCGTTATAAACAGTAACCAATATAGCTAACTATAAAGAAACGACTTCGCAGTATACTAAATTGACGTCACACCTTACAGTGCTTGCAATGTATATCGGAACACACCCAAAATCTCGTTCAAAGTTCAAAGATTCCGTTATATACAAAAATAGATACAGGCGAAGCATTAGCTTCGGCTGTATCTTCTTCTTCTTCTTTCTTGATTAAAAATAATAAAGCTAAGATTTTTTGAAAAGACGCTCCTCATTGTCCTCTATGCACTTTACAGACGTATTGTGAAATGTATGACCTAACATGTTCTTTTTCTCATTCTAGGATAGCAACCTAACATGGCACACAGAAAATCCGGAGTTGACGCCATGCTTTCAGAAGACCGTCCTTGTATGGACGCCGTGCCTCTACCTGTGGGTTGCGGCGTTCCTTGACATATACTACATACTAAATAGCAAAGAAAGAAATATACCATGGAATGCGTTAAACATCAGCAAACTAGTTATAACATGCTTACTGATAGTCCTGAAGTTTGTGGACTTGGGCGTGACTGTCCACGCAGCCTCTAAAGAAGATACAGAAGTGTTCAATGCTGATTACTACGGCCCCATCATTAAGATTTTGACATTTGTAAGTACTATCTTTGTAATATTTATAGATACAAGTCTACCCGTGCGGAATACCGTAGTACGCATCGATATTTATCGAATCCGATTCGTAATCTGATAAAAATTGACGCAGCTATTAAAGGACTTCTTAGGTAGATGGTTTTAAATCATGATATAAATTAAGAGAAACGGTACACTTTTCGTCACTAGCAGGCACGATAAACTTTAAAATGGGGTAAATTATGAAATTCGAAAAAAAAGGAATAAGGAACATCTCGCGGACCGACAGAAAAACAGGCTAAAGAAATAATATATAAAATAGTTTTATTTATCGTTCAAGTGACGCGATGTGCTTGACCACCGTAACATCGCACAAGGACCTAGACCATGAGACGGCCTACTACGTGTCATGTCTAGTTAACACTGCTCACCTCGTGCGATGCCTAAGGTCCTAGAAGGTGGACAGTTATTCTAAAATGGAGTAAAGCGCTTAGCAATTGATATTTAAATTACCTATAATTTCAATAAACTCAAAGTGTGAATGTATGAAAATACTTCCGACAGATGACGCAGGCGTCGCCCAAAGATGTTAAGAATGAATGTGTTATCGAAATTAGCAGTCAGGAGCAATTGTCATGATGGCTGAATTGGCAAAGCATCTGGACGGTATTCAGGAAATGCAGGTTCAAATCCTGCTCGTGACTGTTATTTTCGATTTCACATTTTCACACTTGTGTTTATTTATATGGCTAAAGCATGTCAAATGCTAAAAAAGTATATAAAAATATCAAAATACCTACAATTTCGTTATACAACGAGGGTGACAAACAAGCATACGGCCCACCTGATGGCAAGAGGTTACCGTAACATAAACGCTACCAACACCAAAAGCATCTCTTGCACGGTGATCTTCTGTGAAAGGTTGGTACTACCCTGGTCGAGCCGACCCATTCATGCTGGGAGAAGCAAGTCCCTACCACTATAGCCCCCTTAAAATGAAAAACGAAACGTTAGACGAACTTCGATATTTCGATGCGTGATTTAGGCGACCAATCACAATGAAGCGAAACGAAAGTTCGTCTAACGTTTCATTTTTCATTCTAAGGGGGCTGGGCTTTGATTGTATTAATTTCAGACGTCGACTAGCTAATCTTGCTACTCAGCTCAGAATAGTTGACAAATTTTAACTTATTCCGTATATAAGTTGGTAGTACTCGCAGTAATTAATTTGTACCGTACATCCTTATCGTATATTGAGAGTCTTGCCGTCTATCTCAGTATTTCAGTACATAAAGGAACTCTTATATAATATACTAGGATACATTAATTATCACCTATCTTTCTAGGGAACAAAATCCATGTATAAAGACTCTTCGTAGACATGAATGGATTGTCAACACGCGTATCAATCTACTCCATTTTCATTGAATCGATTTGTTTACAGTTTTTAATCTACTGTGCTTATGTACGGTAGACTGCAGAAGGATGTGTGTTCTGTATGGTACGGTTTTGTAATGAAATATGATTGACTACGTATTTAAAATGAATCATGTCTCTTACATACTTTATGCCCGATTTCGTTACAACCATATTAATTGGATAAGGCTTTTGAGTTCCAAGGGATATATGTTTTGGATGTCTAATGCCCGGTTCCTATATTCAACGAATCGTCATTGTATGACAGCTACCAGAAGTTTTCAAGATACCGAGGTTTTACAGGTGTTTCACAACATTATTATCATGTCTAGCAGTAACGAAGAACTGTCAGATAAGTATACCGATGACCCTCTTTGCGTTTCATTATTACATCAATCGTTTCACATGATGTTCAGAAAAAAAGGTGTTTTTTAAAAATAAATGTTATTTATATACAAAACTTTAATACAAATAATTAAATTATTGTTTATTAACAATTAAATACTTTAGACACAATTTAGACCTCAATAATTTATGTTAAATATTATAACTATTTAATGCCTATATCTAAACAAAACGCTTACGCACTAAATACTACTGTCAACTTGAACAACAATCATAATTATGACACAAAAGCCATTAAATAAGAAGAAGAAGATAATTATGACAACAACCCTCAGACTATCAACAACCATAGTCACAGGATTCTCTTTCCTATAATCTATGGCCCTTATATAAAGCTCATGGAAGTAAAATACTACGTACAACGTAGTATTTATTACTGATCGATTTTGATTTTTTTAACTTGTTTTAAGTGAGTGCTTGACTATAACCCTCCTAATGGTCAGTAAAAATATAGATGATATTTAGCAGCATCGGTTCAAACGAGTACTCAATGAGTAATGCGTATAACCAGAAAATACTACACAATGATTGAGCGGACTTAGGTTCTATATAACATTAAAAGCTGCCCTGACATAATGTACTGTCGCACATTCGTAAGTACGCCAAGCTTCCTTGCCGCTGCTTTTGTCTTAGATTCAATGAACCACCCGAATTTAAGGCTCGAGATTATCTTTAAACCTAACAACTAAAGGTATAAAACATATTTCTTTTGAATCAAAATCGCTCTGATATCAGTATCGGAGAGTAAATGCAAGCTCCATTTCAATCTCAGAGTTCAATATATTTTCCCGTTTAAGGCTCAATAACCATATACCAGCACACGACTTCTCAAAACCGTCCGAAATTGGCCGGTAAACATGTCATCTACGGTTAGTATATTTGACAACATAACTATCGGTTGCTTTTTTTATAGAAACACCATAAATCTTCGTTTCCATAGATTGTTGTTACGGATCGTAACTGAAAACCCTCCCATCCGTTAGTCGCAGACTGTCAGTTAATTCACTTACGACTCGTATTTTATAGGAACAGATTTTACTTACGCCTGGTAGAATATTCTACCGATTGTAAGTAAAACGACCCGTTTTATTATTATAGGAACCGGGCATAAAATACCCTTAGTTAACACGTATGTGGTTTTTCGGAAATCGGCTTTTTCGGGGGTTGGAAGTTGTCGGACCTGCGCGTGACTTTCTTGAAGAACAGCACCACCATACTCCTGGTCCACCACTCTGGAACGTCTCCTCCCAGAAAGATTATTTTCCTTCCTCCCGATTGAATAGACCCTGGGGGACTTTGAAGACCGGCTTTCCGTCTGCCCTCAGAAGCTCTGTAGTAATACTAGTAATTCCGTCGCCACTCGACGCCGCTTCTTTAGTTGTTGAGAGCCATTCAGATCTCGTACAGGCTGGCGTCCGGGTAATCTTCAGTATAGTGCCAAATTAGCTTGGATCTTGTAACAAGCTGACAACAGGATGCTGGAGTTTGTTTAACTGTCCATAGAACTTATGGACCCCTCCCATTATCTCATCTTTGGGTGAAAAAGTGCCGTCATTGGGTTTCAACTTGATCAGCTGGCAGACGGAGCCTTGGTTCCACTCTTATAACCTCTTTATATATGTTGGGTATTCAATCTGATAATGTGGTGTCGCATAGATGTGGAGATCTGTCTAAATTAGGTACCTCTGATTGTATCATTCAGCCGAAGACTGCACCATCATTTCTGTTCATTTCGCCTTGAGCTTGAGAGTATGGTCCGAAAGCTTCAGATACCTAATGACGCGACGGATCTGAATGTCGACCAGACCACGTGGACGGTTTCCACAAACCATATTTATTTTATATTGATATTCATATCGCTTGCTGATTCGCACTCGTCTAGACATTAAAAGCGATTTTGTAGTTAGAGCTGAAAATTTTCGGTGTTTGGATATTAAGCAAATATTTAATAAAATTGAAGTCTCCGATAACCACCGTAAAATGACTTTAGACGAATGCATGGCTTTCGAGAGGTCGAGGTCGGTGCGTAAAGGTAATATGACCTTCAGTGAATAGCGTTTGGATATTCTGAGTATAAGGTAAGCTACCCTACTCGACATATTCTTAATCCTCGCCACGGTGCATATGAGACCTATGAACGATAAATCCGATACCGCTGTGGGACTGGTGGTTGCCCTCCCGGCGTAAGAGTTCATTAGCGAAAGGATTATCTTGCCTTCACCCTGTCTTTGGACTTATAATAATCTTACAATTCCGTCGGATCTTGCTCAATTTTTCCAGCTCGGTGATCCACTCACCAATGCCAGAATTCGTTTAAGGTGGCCGGATCGCGATCGGGGATTCTTAGAACCCCCTGCTCCGCCGTTACCGGGCCCGCCACCGTTAGGCGACGGAATAGCGGAACTGCCCCCTTAGAATGAAAAACGAAACGTTAGACGAACACTTCGTGTCACTTCATTGTGATGGGTCGCCTGAATCACGCGTCGAAATCTCGACTAATCAGGAATCACGCGTCGGACTGTTGATCAATTACAATGACTCGAAACGGAAGTTCCTCTAACGTTTTGTGTTTCATTCTAAGGGCTGGTGTGTCTAGGCATCCTAATGTGTGTGCCGACCCCACACGGTAACCGCTTACCATCAGGTGCCGTATGCTTGTTTGCCACCCACGTAGTACAAAAAAAAACCAAAAGGCTTGTAAAAATAATATCGAACATAGAAACTCATGTATCGAACATTATTTACAATATAATAATTAATATAATCTGTGTCATTGACCGCCAATTTATTATCAATTGATTCAAAAATGTCTATAGAGCTATTTGCGTTCGTTGTATTGCTCGCCTATCTGGTTATCTTTATTAGTTAACTAGCCTTGCGGCTTCGCCGCAGCCAAAAGCTAGTTTTTGGGGTATATCTCAGGTGCCCGGTATAGTAGCGGGATAAAATGTATACCAGTTGTTAAGTCTAATCGAGAGCTATCAAATAAAAAAAGTTGCATCAAAATCCGTTCAGTAGTTTTTGCGGATGTGCGAACAAACAAACAGATACACAGACAAACAGACAAAAAGTCTAAAAAAATTCGTTTTGTGTTTAGACACTCCTATAAAGCCTATTACAGTATTTTTTTCTCAAATATCTTAAATGTACAAACATGGCTATGTTACAGTTTTATAATAGTATAGATATTAATTTGATTTCAAATCAATATTAACTAAAGTCTAAATGTTATTATTATATTTTTATCATTCAATTGATTATATCTTTATCAAATAATCTTCTGCACTAATATAAAGCTGCAACTGAGCCGTATCTGTGCATTGGAGGTATTTGAGAAAAAATGTCTGTATTATGTTATGCGTCTCCTAACCGAAAAAAAATCTTTTAGAATGTTTATCTTTTCGTTTGGTTGGTTCGCACATCACGCAAATCGTCACCTAAGTATATATTTTATCCCGCTACTATATCGGGAACCTGAGATATAACTCGTGTATAGGCTGGTTATTTATGTTAATTAATGATATGAAAATAATATAAAAAAGTTACGTTTTTTTTTAATAATAATTAGTATTCCAATTGTTACTACCCCATACTTTTAGTGGGTATTGTACCTATGAGGCGTCTCGATCAAATAGGGCATATTTTTTACTCTGTTCTCGTTTTACGGGCGATCGAATTAAAACTGTTCGCGTATATCCATACGCGAATTTGTAAAATTTATGCGTGGGTGTTGTAAATGCAGCCAAATATTTAAAAATCTAGTAGCTGTATTTACTGAAATAAAATATACATATAATAAATAATGTATATTTAACGTAGTTTGTTGTTTACTTTAATTAAACTTTAGCCCGTTTTAAAAACATCTGCACGTATATAATATACATTCGTATATAAAAACCTTGGATTCGGATCTGCTCACAAAAAATGACATTACATCACAAACGATTACCGCTTGTGCTTCGGTTGGGTACTTTGCTTATTACAGTTGGTCCTGCTGGTAGTGACCGTCAAATCTACCGGCTCGACCTTCAGTGTAATGACAGTATTATAATATTTATAAAATCTTACACACAACGATCATTAATTAACTTCGGATTTTCAAATACGGCCTCATTTGTATCATGTTATGCAAACCGCCCTTAGAATTAGTTAAAACAAAAAACATAGCATCACGCCTGTATTCCCCGAAGGGGTAGACAGAGGTGTATTACACACCCACGGTTCGCCAGCTGTTTAAGTCACTTATGGGGCGAGCCTATTGCCGTCTACCGGGCAGATTTCCAAGCTCCAAGCTGCTACTAGAAATATTTCTGTATACGAAAAAACAATAGCACCGCCTGACCCCGGGATCGAACCGGAGACCTCATGATCAGCAGTCGCTAACACTACCGCTGCACCACCGAGCAATAGAATTTGTTAATTTCTATTTCTATGTATTTCTATGAAAAAAAAATATTAATTCTCCTCAAATCACAACCCTACCTTGTCCATTTTTGTGCCTATGCATTTCTTGATTTCTGTCTAAATTATTATCTTGTTTCGTACTTTTTAGATCACTTTTTTATTTCCATAGTCGGGTTACAGTTTTTAAACTTATTTTTTTATTTCCTTATCAGTAGGTAACCATGGACGTAAAAGAACGGACGGAACCTCGCTATGACAAAATTGATGCAGCGTAATGGCGGCGGCTATCTATGTCTGAATGAATTTAGGGTTACCATGTTAGCCAAATTTACCCTTTTTATATTAAAAGAAATACAAGTCGGCAGAAAAGGTTATTGGAAATGTATGCAAAATATGTAGGTATATCGTACTATTTGAAAAGGATAATGGTGGTCAAATTCCTGCACAAATCTGTACAATGGAGGAGTATAGTAGAAGAAAGAGTATATAGTAAAAGATGTTCGTTTACTTATTTACTGTAGGTACCTAATGTTTAACACCCCAAATGCTGAGTATTTTTTTTAGAATAGTATCTTATTTGAGAGGTGTATTGCCAACAAAATGTTTCTATAATTTAGTGAAAAAATATTTATGTTGCCTATTATAAGAATAAAATAAAACTGCCTCTGTGGTGCAGCGATAGTGTGAGTGACTGCTGATCATGAGGTCTCGGGTTCGATCCCCGGATCGGGCAGTGTTATTGAGATTTTTCTTAAAAAGAAATAGTCTCAGTAGCAGCCCGGAATTTGGAAATGTGCCTAGTAGACGGCAATAGGCTCGCCTCCTATTACGTGATTACAAAGCTGGCGAATGGTGGGTGTGTGTAATACACCCCTGCCAACCCCTTCGGGGAATAAAGGCCTGTGCTATGTAAAAAAAATGAAAGATAACCATTTCGCAAATGCAACATGAATTCAATAAATCTTTCGATGGAAAACGTAAGCCTCCTCTGGTTATCTAATTTATTAATCTATGAAAATATAAGTTTCCTTCAGAAGATAATTGCGCATCTCTCGCAACAAATAAAGTACTTTTTGAACTAAATAAAATAAGAGTCTCGTATTTCTCAAGTGCGCTGTTATTTACTGAGATGGTTTTTTGAATAACACTTTCAAGAGCAATTTTATTACGTTAAAATATATTCAAATAGGTATGATTACTTTAATTTAGATTTTGTAAATGCTACTACAATAATAAATTCAGTCCAACGCAAATTCAAATTAATAAACCATCAGAAAATATAATATTATTTTAATAAAAAAATATTAAAAATGTATATTCGATAACAGATTACAGAAACACTATATTACTTAAAGATCACGTGGCAACCAAATGTAATTTTAGTCAACAAAATTAAACAGAGTCTATACCATTAATATTAACCTAAATAAAATATATATATATATAAATAAAAACTATAAAATTCCCATATTTCGGGTAATTTGCACAAGTGAATATTAGCAATACTGGCCTTGTGAGGAATTATTTTGTTCTGGTTAATGAATATTGATTTTAATGAATAAAATCGGGAAATAAGTGAACAAATTATTAATTTACCTATGAAACGTGAGTCCTGGATTTTTGCTTTCGGTTTTTACACCATTTCACCACACAAAACATGCTGTATTTTTATATTTATTTGCAGCGTAGACGTACTGACTGTGATAACGTTTACTAGCGCAATGGCTGACACGTCCATATGTATAGGTAACATAAGCAATAAAATATAATACGCCCAAGTTACGTAAATTTTAGTGGGTTAAAAATGAGGGTGCGCAATACACATCTGTTTACCCCTAAAACTGTACAAGCGTGATGTTATAATATGGAATGGTGAAAATAATAAGTAGCCATGCGTTCGCAGCAATCGCGAGTCATTTGCTGTTAGTAATTGAAGAGTTCCGTTGTCTATCTGTGAAGATTTGCATCAGATCATAACCAATCGTATACAAAAACTTTCACTTAGAAGAAGGTTCTAGTAAGAAAAACCCCATCCAGATCAGACCGGTAGATTTTGCGAAAATCTTGCACATACAAACATACATACATACAGGTCGAACACAGAACCTTCTTTTTTGAAATCGGTTAAAAATACCAATATCCTACGCAGAAGTTATCATCCAGTCTTGTGTTGCAAAAATCTAATCTAATCTGAACAAATGTTTAGAGGTAATCTTCTCATTTCGCAGACGGCTTTGACGATCGTAGTAGATATTTATTAGTTCCTCAAGGGAACGCTGCTCCCCGCTCCCTGATATTTTCCTAAGTCGGCTCGTACGACACCCACGTGTATGGGGTCGAAGTCGAACAATAAAATACAAACGCCGACTTCACACATCACAGAGATGATGGTTATATCCTAATATATGTCAGTAGGTGATACATAGATGTATTTGGTGCTTGATTATTTGAAGGGTAGACGATTAAATATCAGCGTTGTTTTATTATAAAGCCTGCATAATCTGGGAATTGAATTTTTTATAGAAACGTCGGACAAATTATGCGTATTTCTAAAGTTTCCAATGTGTTGAAGTAGTAAACTATATCGATCTCATGTGTTGTGACATATAATATTTTAAATGAAATTCTTTTTTATTTGATTCGCGTAGAGCGCGGGCAACGCTTCGACTTAAGGCCTTGAAAACCATATAGTCCGTATAGATTCTTTACAATTAATAATAATTATGGTGCTGTGCTAGTTTGTAGTTTATAATTCATAGGAAGGCAGTTAATTGATGTGAAAAATAAGTATTGTTATTTTCCGACGACAATGGACGATCCATCCAACTATTTTATTAAAGTCGTAAATAAGTAGCAAATAGCCATTGGTTAGAGTATTTTTAAATTTAATATTAAACGATTGATAAAAGGTCAAATATAAGTCGTACCTATATAATAATAATGACACTTCCTCTGACACATACGTTAACAACGCTTTCTTTCGATGTCCATTCATAACATAGTGCACTATGTTGTTAAGCACTCACTGGTGCACTTGAGATACTAAAATTCCATTAAAGCTATTTTAACTTTGAAATATTTATTTGTCACAAAAAGCATTCCTTGGTACCTAGTTGATTTGAAACCTCGGTCTCGGTATTTTTCTCACCTACCCCCGAAGTGAATCATATACTTTTGTTATTTATGTTGCTATGGTGAGCTTCACAAGATCTCACCATCACCTTCCTTTAATACATGACCGATTTGGTATAGTTAGGTCAGTCATGCATCCCGCGAAGTTGCGATTAATCCAAAAAAGGTTAGTTATGCATGCCATAAAGGTGCCGTGTGGGGCCGGCTTTAGAATTGTCCCACCCCTCTCCACCCATGGGAGTCGTAGGTAAAAGCCGACTGAGGGAATACCAGGGAAGTGGGCAGCAGCACTCCTTCGAGTATTAACAATATCCACTGCGATCGCCAACCCGCCTGCCAAGCGTGGCGATTACGGCACTATGCCCCATTATTGGGGAGGCCTATGTCTAGCAGTGGGCTTTAAAAGGCTGATAGATGGATGGATGGATGCCATAAGGTTGCAAAAAAGGACTTAGCATTTTAAAGGCGCCAAAAATAAGATACATTGACTGATTAATCTTCATTAATATTTCCGTACTAGCCTTTGCCCGCCGCTCCGCCGCAGCCCAAAGCTAGTTTTTGGGTTATATCTCAGGTTCCCGATATAGTAGGGAGATAAAATGTATACCAGTTTTTAAATCTAATCAAGAGCTATCAAATAAAAAAGTTGCATCAAAATCCGTTCAGTAGTTTTTGCGTGATGCGCGAACAAACAAAAAATCTAATATTAACTGTTTTGTGTTCAGACATGCCTATACATATAGCCTAATACTTGAGTATTTTTTCTTAATTATCTTAAATGTGCAGACACAGCTCTGTTACAGCTTTATAATAGTATAGACTAAATTGTATTAATTATTTTATTTGTCCACAGGCGTTATCAGCTTCCCTATTATACTACAACAGAAAGTTTGGTATGAGAGCATCGGGAGTGCTGTTCTTCTTTTGGCTGTTTCTGATTTTGGCCGGCATACCACAATTACGGAGCCAAATCGTCTCGCATTACTATACCGATGAAGACGAAAACGTTAAATACAACTTTGTCAGTTACATGGTGTACTTTCCATTGATCGTGCTTATGTTTGTACTTAATTGTTTCGCCGACTTGCCGCCCAAAGATACGCCATATACAATTGAAAAGGTAAGTGCTGTAACTACTTACTCAGAATACAAGTGTCACCACCCCATTCTTTTCCACGGGTGTCGTATGAGGCGACTAAGGGAAGTAAGCAAATATCATCTATTGCATGACTGGTGGCAGGGCTGGGTAACAAGTGGAAGTACTCACTTGGTATTGGGCCTGAGCGGTTAGGTAACACCATCTCCTGTGTGACCGGCCATGAAGCACATTGTTGCGTTTTGGCTGTAGCAGGAGATAGCCGTTTATTCTTTCATTTCATATCGGTGAAATGAAATGGTGAGCAGCGGCTTGACAATACTATCGGTATAGTTGAGTCCATGAGCAACGGTTACCATTTACCACCAGATGGACCGTGGCTCGTTTGCCGTTACATGCAATAAAAAAAAGATGCACATTTTTCAGCGCCATAAGTGTACAATATTTAATTGCAAGAGTTCGAATCCCTGCTGAGAACAGAAAGTGTTGTTTATATTCTGTTGCTATTGAGCAACACGGTTGATGTGTCAAAGACCACGTGGAGCCATCTTTTCTACAACGCTCATCTCTTTCCGCTTGTGTCAAATTGGCGTTCAATCTTACACAATACGATAGAGGGAGAGAGCGAATATAAGTCAGTTGGGTACTTGAATTTGGCCAAAATTCAGCAGTTGTCATAATCCCTGCTAACACATAGGTATTACGCCATTATTTGAGGTAACGTTTTCACGTTTTACTTCATCGTGGATACGACGAGACTGGCCTTTCTATAATATTGTAACCTTGGAGCTGGAAGGTAATGACCGCTCTTTCGACCTTCACCCCTGACAGATCACTTCACGTACTCAGAATTGATGACCTATTTAGAGTTCTGGCGAAGTACACACGGGCTATAGATTTTCATGCCAAATAATTATATTATTATTTATCTGGTAACTAGCAATGAGAACATTAAATTTAATAATAATTCTTAATATTACTAAACAGAATATTATAATTGGAAGCCTCGTATAGTGTTAATTTCCTAGCTATCGTGTTGGAGATTGTTATTAATTTTGTTATTATTACTCAATTTTGTACATAAAAGGTTAAAAATAAAAAAAGCTGTTCGCAACAAGAATGTTGGATGACGTAATCCCAACCCACGTTATAATTGTGTAATCAACAGGTTTATTATTATAGATTAGTTGTTTGAAATGATTCTGGATGTTTTTAGAACACTTTACTTTTGGCATGATAAATTAATGGTGTGGAAGCAACGTAGGCCATAGGGTTATAAAACGTACAAAGTGCAGTGTACGTAATTTTAAACTATAACTGAATTTATTACATAAATGGCGTAATAGTTAGTAGTAAATAGTTTTTTTTTTTTTCTAATCAAGCATTTCTGCAGATAGTGCGACAAATACAAGCTTTTGTCTATTGATATTCCCTAATGTAATTTTGACAATAAAATAAAAAAGGAGTGTAATGTTTTAGGATGGGTATGTGTATGAGTTGATTTATTCTATCATAACTTTTAAATGTCTGAACCGATGTCGATAAAAAAAACAATACCCTGTATTGTTTTTTTTTTTTAATTGTCATGATGGCTGAATTGGCAAAGCATCTGGACGGTATCCAGGAGATGCAGGTTCAAATCCTGCTCGTGACTATTATTTTCGATTTCACATTTTTCACTTTATGTTTATGTATAAACTAATGTATAGTGCTAAGCATGTCAAGCGCTAAAAATATCTAAATACTACATTTTGGGTATCAAATTAAAGATCTTGATGAGCAAACTCGAAAATTATATAAATTATACACATAGGTAGAGTAGGTACACACGCAAAACAAACATTTCATCCTTGTCAGCAAATGGTTTAATCACACTTTAGTAAGAATGCTAATTTCTAAATGGTCACTAAAATATAAAAAACTAAAAATAAATAATAACTATTGTGTAAAAAGAAAAAATAATAAGCACACGCAAAACAAACATTTCATCCTTGTCAGCAAATGGTTTAATCACACTTTAGTAAGAATGCTAATTTCTAAATGGTCACTAAAATATAAAAAACTAAAAATAAATAATAACTATTGTGTAAAAAGAAAAAATAATAAGCACACGCAAAACAAACATTTCATCCTTGTCAGCAAATGGTCGCCTGTATTCGCCGAAGGGGTAGGCAGAGGTATATTACACACCCACGGTTCGCCTTCTATGTTTAAGTCCCACGTAATAGGGCGCGAGCTTATTGCTGTCTACCGGGCACAATCACACTTTAGTAAGAATGCGAATTTCTAAATGGTCACTAAAATATAAAAAACTAAAATAAATAATAACTATTGTGTAAAAAGAAAAAATAATAAGTTGTAATGCTGTCAGAGGACCTCTTCAATTAAAATTTTCCACAGAACGGTAACTTCTTACAGGACAGTCGTGTTTTTTTTTTTTTTATTAATTTCATGATTGTTATTGTTTAGAACCAATGGGTTGAAAACTCGGCGGGCTTCCCCAGCCGCCTGACGTTCAGTTGGTTCGATCCACTCGCCTTAACCGGATTCCGAAGAAGTTTAACCGAAGACGACCTATGGGCTCTTAACCCGCAGGATTCCTCCAAAGAAGTTGTACCAAAATTTGATAAATTTTGGGAAAGATCGTTGATAAAACGGCAAACGTAAGTATGGACTCACTTAGAACAAGCTTGAAGAGAGCGCACTTTAAACTTTCAATCTGGTTTTACTGTTACATCGTTTTTTTTTAATATGCCCAGTAAGCGGGTATCCTACCAGAGCTTAAACCATAGTCCACTATAATGGCAATACGAATAACAGCCTCTTAATCCTTCGGGTGCAATAAAAGCGCTCTGGACAAGCATGCGTGTTTCCTCATATATAATTAAAGTAATTTTCAGTTATATAACACGTGTATAAAAAAAATCATTTTGAGGGCGCAACATTCCAACTAAAAGTGGATGATTTTTTGTGCTTCTGCATCTGGTATCTCACCTGTCACATCGGATGTATTAGATACAATAAAAAGTACACCAATATCAGCATACGTGCAGTTTTATATCGCGTGACGATATAAAACTTGACTCTTAATGTTGTACAAATTATTCTGTCAATTATTTCATTGAACATAAGGCGATGTCTAATTAGCCATTACTAGATATATTTCAATTTTTAATCACCTTATTTTTTCGGTTCATGTATAATAATATGTAAACAGTGTGTGTGATTATCAGACTAATTTTACTTTGGGGTCGTCACAAAATATCACAAGGTGAGAGGGGGATGTAGTTGTGATGTCACGTGTGTTGTTGAACGCGCAATTTCTGCATTTAAAGATAAGATTACGAAAATTTTAAAACTATATGTCACCAGGGATGGAGGTTGGTTAAAGTTGCTAAAGCCTCACGTGATTAATGGACGACCCCTATAGAATCCTACTTTTATCGGCGATAATCAGGGGTGACCTGGCATTTATAATAACTAACGGCGATAATGTCACTCATGAGGCCGGCGGTATTAGAAACGTAAGGCCGTTATCTACCATGAAAATCTAACATACTAGCTTGTGGCCTCGTATCCGCGATAATAAATGGGGGAGTGTCATAATGTTTTATTAGTCCGTCACGCAGCGGACATCTTACTGAATCTTTAACGTTGGTATATCAGAGAACATGCCGTGGTTGGAATTTCCTTTGACGTTTCGTCAACCACCGTGGTCAATGTTAAGGTTAATAATAAAAACCATCATTAATTTTCTTTTCGAAGTTATTTATGCCTCTGTTGATCCTAACTAACGCTGTACTTGAATATTTCATACCTGGATACAGTACCCAATGAACTAAAACCATTAGTTTGAAATAATGTTCGTATAACAGTGATGTAGGACCTCTTCAATCAAATTTGACATTCCAAGGCAATAGTTCACTTATTGTGTATATTAAACATGTTAGTGTTTTCCAAGACCATAACCAATGTAGCAACATCAATAATATCCACAAAATAGTATAATAAAATTACAGTTTTACGGTGCTGTCAGTTCGATGCCCGTATGAAATTAGAGAAAGTTAGAGCCCGTGTTAATATAATTGATTCACTCTTAAGGTCAAGTATTAAGTTGCACTCGGGTAACTCGAATCAATCAAAGTTCTCTATGCCAGACTCGATAAATACTGTCATCGTCTGTATTATAGATCTGTGAAACATGTCAGTCGTAATCTTAGACTTACGAATCAAGTAGACCGTAGCTTTTTTTGCTAACGTTAACTTTAAAAAATAATTAGACTTGTGGTGACGGACTAAAAATACAAGTGTCACTACCCCATTCTCCCGAAGTAGTCTTACGAGGTGACTAATCGATATAACTAATTTTCGCTATTTGCATTACTGGATTTAGGATTGGGTACCGAGTAGGGTCACATTTTATCGGGCCCAAGCAAGCGACCACCTCCCGTGTGATGGACCGCGAAGCACCTCGGTGTGTTTTGCGGTGTCGGTGAGCAGCTTTTTGACAGTACTCTTAAGCCGCCTGGAGACCAACAAATTATTTGTCAAATTTTACGTGTTGGTCAAATTTGTTTGGTAGTTTATTGACGTGTTGGTCGGAGATTTTGATTGAAAGCGTGATTGGAGCGCGTTTGACAAACATGTTTGAACGTTTAAGCTATTGTTTGATGAAAACGTGAAATTTGACAAATGCCGTGGTCAAACAAATTTGATCAAACAATAGGTCAAACGTTCAAACATGTTCGTCAAAAGCGCTTCAATAACGCCAAACAACGCTTTCAATCAACATTTTCGACCAACTCATCAAACACGCAGTTTGTTTGTCAAACACGTCAACAAACCAACCGAACTATCAAATAAATTTGACCAACACGTAAAATTTGTCAAATAGTTTGGTTGGTCTACAGGTCGCTTTACTTGCTATTTGTTATAACAGGCTGAATGGCACAAAGGCCACATACCGCATAAACTCGGCCAGCGTGAACTTCAAACCTGAAACCGACAAGAAACCAGCGTCAATACTGCCGGCGCTATGTTTAGCCTTCGGGGGACAGTTCGTGTTCGGAGCGCTCTTGAAGCTATTCAATGATGTACTTATGTTCCTATCGCCACAATTACTCAAGTAAGTTACCATATAGTTTACCTGTTTTGTAGGGTTTATTTTGTATCAGATGATCCAGGGAACGTTTTTCATAACACCTACAATTCATTTTATCAGCCATTATCAATCCTAATCAATCTGCATCGTTTATGATTTGGATAGGTTTGTAATTAGAAAGAATGACCACTGAAGTAATGTATCACGGTTCCAGTGGCTCGCCGATACAGGCGGAAAGACGCATGTCTGTTAGCCAAAAGACAGTAGGTACATAATACAAAAAGGTGATTCCTTCAATAATTATCAATAATAAATAAAACTATTTTATATCTTATTTTATGTGGCATTAAATATTCTTTAGTTTAGTCTTTATTTCACTAAGCTAGGTCAGATACTTTTGAAGATATTAAAGATTTTCTAACTGACCCTTTTTCTTTGTGGTCCAGCGCATAACGAATAAATTTAGTGTAAGTAAGTCAGAAACTGGTCAAGGAACTGATTTATAAAAATAAGACTGAACAAATCAGGCTTGCGGTTGGGACAAAAAGACGTCCGCGCTTTTACTGTTACAATTACAAAAATAGTCTAAGCAGAACAGAAGTACCAGTCCAAGTAATGCAGAAGTATAACTTTGAAATGAAACTACGTTTACGGATTCTATCGCGTTTACTTGATTTTCTACTATCCCGACGTCGTGTCCAAGGCTGACATCTACCATCAAGTCCACCCGTGATCATGAATGCTGTAAAGTACCTATTCGAAAAGTCGGGATAGTAGAAAATCAAGTAAACGCGATAGAATCCGTAAACGTAGTTTTATTTCAAAATGTGTAACATTCGCGTAAATATCAGAAAGTATTATAACTTTGATTTAAAATTTGGCCGTATTTCGCAGACTCCTCATAAACTTCGTGAGCAGTAAAGAGCCGATGTGGAAAGGTTATACGTATGCCGTGGCACTTCTTGCCTGTGCCACGGTACAAACGATGTTGCTGGCGCACTACTTCGTGCGCATGTACCTGGTGGGCATGAGGATAAGGACGGCTTTGACCAGCGCCATTTACAGAAAATCGCTGCGATTGTCCAACGCAGCCAGAAAGGAGTCCACCGTAGGAGAAATTGTTAACCTCATGTCGGTCGACGCACAAAGGTAAGTCTTGTTTTATACTACGTAGGTGGCAAGCAGGCATATGACCCATCTGATTGTAAGCGGTTACCGTAGCCTATAGACGCTAGCAACGGAATAGGAGGTAGATAGGAAGAATAACAAGGAAAGTGTAACGGACAAAGGGTTTTCTTCGACTAAAACGAGGTTTTTATGACTCCCGCCCCGGCACCCGTCACATCTCGTTCCCACTGGGCCGCCAAGTGGGCAGCGGAAGACTGTTTTATTTCTCTGCCTAGACTTCCGGGAAGAAGGCGTGATCCTTACATAGGCTCATGCCTGTTATATTTAAGGATATTTCAAATTACAGTTGATTGAAATTATGGACCACAGCTTCTGTTTTTTATTATACAGCTTAGAGTCTAAATTATAGCGTCTAATATAACACCAACTCGTCGTTTTATGATTATGTAGTATTAGTTAACGTTGTTTAACATTAAGTAGGGTTTTTAATGCCCCGTAGGCCGTGACCGTTTCGTTAATGAAGGAGTGCGTTATAAAATTTGATTTCTTGCAACACATACCCCGTTTGTGTCTGTTAAACCTGATTCCTAAACGGTTGGATCGGAGTTCTCTTAACATAAAATAAACATAGCAACTGTTAAATTTATGCAATATGAAGCTATAAGTGGTTTACCTAATAATACATCGTCTTTTTCGCTCATATAATTATATTTTGTGTGTGATGATCAACTATATATAACGGCCATGACTTATGATCGACGGGTTGGAGGACGCGAACGCAACTGCCCAACAGTTTTGCAATAATGGGTGGTTTATGAAAAACTTCTAAAAAAATGCTCTTAGTGATACGAGAATGTTACGGCATTGAACATTCGTTTATTTATATCAGTTAGCATGGTTTGCGTTCCACGTTTAATCTTATCTAAAACTTGACCCTCAAAAGAAACCGAAAAGATAGTCCATAGTAAATATTAATTTCTTGGAATAGGAATATCTACTATTGATACGATTTCTATAGAATTTTGTATTTTATTTTGTTATTATAAAAATCAAGCTTATTGTAGCGGTAATTACTGTGTTTTTACAATCATATTTCTCTAATAAACATACATAGTTTTAAAATCTGATACCCGTTCAAACATCCGATCCATAAATCTACTCCTGGATATGGTCTCACCATAGAACACCGCAACGAGCGGTCCTGTGCCGATAACGACTTACTAACTTTAATATTTGTCTATATTTTTGTAATTTCAAAATGAAACTCGAACTCGAATTGAAATTTGTAGCGACACTGTGCTCAAATAGAAATTAAATGTTATAATCTCCAATTGTATTTATGTTTCGGACAGTTATCCCAAAATTATATATTGTTTTTTCAATGAGTCTATCATCGCACAAACGGATGATAGACTAAACACATACAAAAAAACAATTACTAATGCAAGAGTAAAATCAAATTAATTACTAATGTGGCGGAAGAACTTCTCAAACCCGATTGTGTAAAAATTAATAAATAACAAGGTCACACAGTGTAACAAGAACTCACTGTATATCTCGCTTGGGCCAACGGCCAACTTCCTTGTATCGTATAATGAAAATTATCATCTTCGGAAAATGTCTGGCAATATTGTTAAATACATGAAAATCAGCGCACAGAATTCGAGGAAAATTTGTAATTTTATATGTAACCTGACATTAGGCTGTCGGCCCATGCCAAGTTCAATTTACATACATAATATGTGCAAGGAAACCTGCTGGTCTGAGAGGAGGACTTCTGAAGTTTGCCTAGCCGCACCTGGTCATATTTGTGGGCAATAGACTAAAATCCCTTTCCCTCTGAGAGCAGACCCGTGCCCCACAGTGGCACAGTGAAAAAGGAGATCTATATATAAGCATACAAAATTATTTTGCCCAACTCTCAATCTGAATGATATGTCCATAGAGCAACGCGGACCCCCGGCTAACCAAAGGGTATGTCGGATTTATATCGTAGGTGTCACACATTTACAATGGAAGCGTTTACATGTGCCGTGACGTGTTGCTGGGCAACCACAACCTGCCACTGTTGCCGCTATCTCATATCTTTCCATCCATATGACAGTTTGTACATGATTTTTGTGCGTTTATCTTATCAACTATGAATTGCTTTTTTATGTAGGGCAATCGATTTTATCATTAGCATTCACAGAGTCACCTTAATATATAATGTTCCGCTTAGTGACAGATTACAAAACTTGGTGACAGACTAGAATCTGAAGATAGACTGGAATACTTGATTATATTCCTTCTTGAGAGGTGTATAAGATACGAGTAGTGAAATCAAGCAAATGATCTCACTGCAAGATAAGGAATTTTTAAAACAAAATGCCCACCCATCTGGCAAGTGTGCCTACGAGTATGAGCTTCTTAGGGCTCGAACCCATATTGTAGAGTAGGCTGCTCAACAGTGTATATGCAAACCCTCGTATTCGTACAAACCGAACACAGCTCTAGCACTTTTTTGATTAAACTGTTTTGTCCCTATTCAACAAAGTACAAATTTGATAGAAAATGACAAACCATATGTCAGCTTAAACAGTGCTTTAAATAAATAAGTGTTATAATTTTATGAATAATGGGCTAAAAAGATAGAAATTATAAAATCCATAACTATTTTAAAGAAATGTTTAAATTGACATACTTATGTCACAACAGATTTTTTGTGGCAGTAAAGTTAGTGTGCAGATAACTATCACTAGGGTTTGAACCTGCATCTTTCCTGATCCGGTGGAAACGGTATCTGCATCTTTGCCCAATCCGAGAAATACGCTCTGAAAAATCATGTTTTCAGATCTACTTGTTCCATAAAAAAAAATCATTCTTTTAAATCATTGAGCTATTATTGTATACATCAATGTATTAAATGTTTAAAATGTGTATATTTATAAACATGATAATAACGGTAATCAACAAATCCAGCTCGACTGAGCAGTATTTGGTAAGCTGGGGAAGATTACGTCCTGTGTAAACAAACGTCTACGATTAGTGTATGTAACCAGTGACGACATAATTACGACGAACTGCATCCTTAAAATATTTCCTTTATAAAAAACACAACGTCGCGCAGCGTGTACGGAGCGGGCTATGCTCGGTATTCCTCTACCCCATAAAAGCCGCAACACGGAAATTCGCAGAATTAGCGTGACCGACATAGGTCGCCGTATCAGCACGCCCAAGTGGCAATGACAAGCCACATCAAAAATTGTTTAATTAAATGTAATCGAATCGCTAATGAACATAATTTGACCTCTCACTGGCCGCCATAATCAAAATTTTGTTTAATGGATATTATTATTAATTTTAATACATACATACATAAACCCATCATTAGTATTTGTACTAAACAATATAAATATATATATTTTACAGATTCGTTGAGTTGACCGCATACTTAAACATGATATGGTCGGCACCGTTGCAGATAGCTCTTGCCTTATACTTCTTGTGGATGATATTGGGCCCCTCAGTCCTCGCCGGCTTGGCCGTCATGATCATACTTATACCCATAAACGGTCTCATAGCAAATAGAGTGAAAACGCTACAGATTAGGCAGATGAAATACAAAGATGAGAGGGTCAAGCTTATGAATGAAATACTGAATGGAATCAAGGTAAGTGTCTATTTGCCTACTATGTAAATCCATTCGACAATGTTCTACGAAGTGTTCTTGAGTAACGAAAGAATGAGTCAGGGAGATAGAAATTGAGTAAAGAGAAACGATACGTGTCAACGCAAAGGGAGTTTATGTTTTCTATACTGTCTCTAATATTTTTTTAATAAACTAGCTTCTGCTCGCGACTTCGTCTGGTCGTACTTCAGGAATCGCGTGACATTTTTTTTTAATATTCTTCTATAATTAAGGTACATGGCTGGTATTCCCGAAAAATAAACATTTTAGCAATAAAGTATTCATCAAAATTATTGCATTTTTTATACACTGATTTACGCGTGAAAATATTCGTGTTATGGTGGCTGCTTATGATGTCACGCCTCAGTGAGCTTGTCAAAAAAATCAATTCTGGTCAAATTAGAGTTATTTGCTTTGATAAAACCTTGTTCCAACGTTGATGATTCTTGTATTTATTTATTTTTACTACAAAAATACGAATATAGTACAAATAAACTAATTAAATTATGCCTAAATCAGTCGAAACGAGTAAAGTTCAACAAGCTACTCTGAAGATTTAGCTTATGAGCCAAGAACTTTTGACGTGTGGGGCCGGCACCAAGAATAGCTCCACCCCGTCTCTTCCTATGGGAGTCGTAAAAGCCGACTAAGGGATTACCGGGGGACCGAGAAGCAGCGTTCCCCTGTGTACTAAAAACATCCTCTGCGATCGCCAACCCGCCTGCCAAGCGTGGCGATTATGGTAATACCCCCATTTTGGGGAGGCCTATGTCCAGCAGTGGACGATGGAAGGTTGATGGATGGATGGATGGAGCCAAGAACTTAGGTGTGACGTCATTCGCTCTGATTGATGTTTTAACCAAACTTCTTTATACTTCTATTTTATTAAATATCTTACTAATCTCAATGTTTATATTAAAACGTGATATGTTTATGGATCATTTTAATATATATTTTTTTCTAAAACAATGTATTCTTTGATCCTTGACTGATGTAGTCATGCGTATTGTATCGCCATCTAGTGATTAAAGTTCAGGGACAAATTAATAACAGTCAGGAAGCCATCTCACTTCCCGTATCTCGGGAAGTGACATCCATGGTTAAAAACTATGTGTGTGCTAATTTCATTGAGCGTAATAAACAAACACGCAAACATACAAACTTTCATCTTTATGATTAAGTATTAAAATAAATATAAATATTCACGGACATTTCACACAACGTCCTCTGATCCCAAACTAAGCTTAACGCTTGTGCTATGGCTACCAGATTACGGATATAATACATATATTACTTTTTTCTTGTAAATACATACATATAATAGATAGGATACACCCAGACGCAGTACAAATATCTGTGTTCATCACACAAATAATTGTCCTGAGTGGGAATCGAACCCACGACCCCGTGCACGGAAGTCGGTTACACTACCGACTACGCCACGAGGCCCGTCTAATATAGTATTTTTTTATCGAAAAATACATTAAAGATTTCACAACATTAGCTAATATTTATTTAAAATAAAACCCTCTCAACTTCTTTCGCTATCTTATTTGATCTATTGAGATACACATTTTATTATCAATAATGTTATCTCAGCGTCTCAACTAAAAGCAAAGATAGAGATCTTTGCTTTTAGTTTGGTACCGCTGCTTCTGGTTTTGTGATAAAGAATTGCCAATGTAACTATGTAGGTAATTAAATGCACATATAGCTGAGTGGTTTAGATACCGGCCGCCCGCCCGAGTGTTGTGGGATCGATACCCACACAGGACAACTCTTTGTGTGATCCACAAATGGTTACTTTGTGTCCGTGAAATTGTATGTTTTTTAAAGGCCCTCCGCGATACAAGAATTATTCCTTAGTGCCTTTATAAAAAAAAAAGGGACGTCTAGCAGGTGTGAAAACATTGAAATTATTTTGTAGAAATAAAATAATCATAACTTGACAAAGTGGAGTACTTTGTGTTTTTGGAGTTTGTTGTTCAAGATGAATCGAACGAGTATAAACTCGATAGGGTTGCGTAGTTTCATTACAGAGTTACTGTGGCCACCTTCTAGCTCCATCATCAGACCCTGGATACTATCTAAAGACAAAGTACTCGTCAAGATGAATCAAATGATTCCAAACTCGATGGGGTTGCGTCGTTTCATTACAGAGTTACTGTGGCCACCTTCCAGCTCCATCGTCAGACCCTGGATACCATCTAGAGACAAAGTACTCGTCAAGACAAATCATACGAGCCCAAATTCGATGGAGTTATGTCGTTTTATAACGAAGTTCCTATGGCCACCTTCTAGCTCCATCATCAGACCCTGGATAGTATCTAAAGACAAAGTACTCGTCAAGATGAATCAAATGATTCCAAACTCGATGGGATTGCGTCGTTTCATTACAGTGTTACTGTGGTCACCTTCCAACTCCATCATCAGACCCTGGATATCATCTATGACTGAAGTTCTAATCAGGACGTTTCAAACGAGCCCTAACCTGATGGAGTTGCGCCATTTAATTACAGTTTTGCATGGCCACCTTCCAGCTCCATCATCAGACCCTGGATACCATCTAAAGACAAAGTACTCATCAAGACGAATCAAACGTGTCTAAACTCGACGGGGCTGCGTCATTTCATTATAGAATTACTGTGGCCACCTTCCAGCTTCATCATCAGCCCCTGGATACCATCTAGACACAAAGTACTCGGCAAGACGAATCATACGAGCCCAAACTTGATGGGATTGCGTTATAGAGTTCCTATGTCCACCTTCCAGCTCCATCATCAGATCAGCTCCATGTCATCATAATATTGCATTGTCACGTGATATACACATGCGTGTAAAATTTCAGCTCAATCAGAAACCGGTGATTGTGTCAAATTTAACTTGCAAGATTTGGACAAGTAGATACAATAAAAGCGTCGCCACGCCAACAGCCGATTTTACCCTCCCTCCGCATTAGATGTTTCACATCAAAAGCGTCGCCACGCCAACAGACGATTTTACACTCCCTCCGCATTAGATGTTTCACATCAAAAAATAAAGTACACCCAGCATCAAAAGAACCATTTGTGAGTCACACAAAGAATTGTCCTACGTGGGAATTGAACCGACAGCACTGTATCGGTATGTTTGTAAGAGTCCCTCGCGATACAAGGATAATTCCTAAGTGCAGGGTGTTGTCTTTAAAAAAAAAAGGAAATTACTCTAACTAACGTAATAATAGAAGTATTCTAGAATATACTATCACCATCTTCTTCCGAGCCTTGTCTCAATTTTATCGGGGTCGACTTCCGATTTATCTTAGCTGATCAGTAGTGATCGCCTAACAGACGTAGATCCTCTGTTTAAATTCTTGTTTTCCGTGATCATTCCGACTACAATACCCCCGTTCTCTGTTGTGTGGAATGTCACTGTATTGTGGACGGCTACCCAAAAACTATTTAGCGGACAGCAGATGGAAAAGTGGTTTAGGACATTGGCCTCCCGTCACAGTGTTCGATTTCCCCACACGACAACTCTTTGTGTGATCCATAAATGGTTGTTCTCGAGTCTGTGTGTATTTTGATCTGTGAAATTGTATGTTTTTTAAAGGCCCTCGCGATACAAGGATTATTCTATAGTGTGGGGTGTTGTCTTTATAAAAAAAATGAAGTACACCCAGCATCAAAAGAACAGTTCAAAAGTTCAAAAGAGTAGTTTTTGCGTGATGCGCGAACAAACAAACCGACAAACAGGTAAACAGACAAACAGACAACAATTCTAAAAAAAAATGTTTTGAGTTTAGACTCGTCTATATAGCCTATTACAGCCATTTTTTCTCAAATATCTTCAATGTACAGACACAGCTATGTTACAGCTTTATAATAGTATAGATTAACTGCATCGTTGGTGCAGCGGTAGTGTGAGCGACTGCTGATCATGAGGTCTCGGATTCGATTCCCGGTTCGGGCAGTGTTATTGAGCTTTTTCGTAAAAGAAAAATTCTCAGTAGCAGCCCAGAGCTTAGAAATGTGCCCGGTAGACGGCAATAGCCTCGCCCCTTATTACGTGGGACTCAAAACATAGCTGGCGAACCGTGGGTGTGTAATACATCTCTGCCTATCCTTTTGGGGGAATATAGGCGTGCTGCTATGTTGTTTATTCTTATTAATAAGCTATGATTATATGTGAAGGATTTTTTTTTCTTCCGAAAAATTTATGGCGACCGATGCATTGTTTATGAAACTCTCAGAAAACATATGACGTTATCACGTAAAATTATCGTCTGTAAACCCACTTAACAGATATTTATATATTGTTTTTTTTTAAAGGTATTCGGTACCATTTCTATATTCTCTATGATTTTTAGTGCCATTCTAGAAATTTATCTACAAAAACGCATTCTGTTCGGCGTAAGAAAGGGACTTTATGATATTGTTCATCCAATCCATCAAAATATTCATAAAGAATCTACGCTTAGAATGTACGCTACATTTAACTAAACATAAAAACCTTTTTATTAGGTCATATTAGATAGTCAGCGCATTCAATTTGCGTAGTGTGTTATCGTGTCTTAATAGTGAATATGCGACTGTGTGTGTGTGTGTGAAGTCTCAGTACCTACTCTAAGTAGTTCTGGTGCACTTATATATATGATAGTATTTAGCTTTTCTTATTTCAAACTTGTTGATGCGGCTTCGTCTACGTTGCTTGTTATCTATACTATTATACTAGCCGTTGCGCCGCGGCTTCGCCGCAGCCAAAAGCTAGTTTTTCGGTTATATCTCAAGTTACCGATATAGTAGCGGGATAAAATGTATACCAGTTTTTAATTCTAATCAAGGTCTTTCAAATAAAAAAAGTTTCTCGATTAGTTTCTTAAAATTTTGATGATAGTGTAAGTAGTTACTACTACTGAAAATAGTGTTCTATTTTAAATGCAATATTTTTTTAGGTAATGGCCAAGTGTCTAATAAATAAAACTTAGAAAACATAATTGAAATCTATCCAGTAGTAGAGATGCGCGCACAACGATAGACCATCGTTTTAGTTATGTAAAATCGCCGGTTTCGGGGACTTTTGATGGGGTCAATCCTTCAATACATGACCGATTTGTAGTAGGTTAGTCTCGGCCTCCCCCTGAACCTACATCCTTCCACTTTCGCCTTATTGTATATCTTCTTTACCACTCACTCATCCGGCATTCTTCCTACATGGCGGAACCATCGGAGAATTCCCTTTCAGATGGTATATTATTTTAAAATAAATGTTTAATCATTAACATTTTACACTTTCTTTAAGTTCGAGCAGAAGCTGGTAATAGATAATATTTCATGGTCGTTTTTTTATCAAACACAAATATTCGTATATTTCATCATTGATAAGATATCGTTATACGAATATTTCCGTAATGCTCTAATCAGTGGATATTCAAATACTAAAATCCAAAACTGCACGCCTCATAATCTTCATTTTTCACAATAAAATTGATTAATTGATAGGTAACTAATAATGTATTGGTAAGTAGTTTTCAATAAATCACATAGATAGCGCTAATTTCATGGTTTTCATGTCTTATACGCCATCTAGCGCTAATTTTAAGAAGTACTTCTATATTGGTCTATAGAAATATTATTATAATTAGAGTGACATAATTATCATGCACCTTTAAAATGGACAACGTCAACTTTGTGCGAGGTTTACAGAAAATACTATAATCCTATCTTACTGGTTATCTTGGAGTGGAAGCGAGGTGGAATATTATAATGAGATAGGACTATTGGGAGTCAAACTAAAGCACTTTTTTGCCTTAGACAACCATTCAAGGGGTCGGCAAGTTCCAAAATTCAAAATCGCCTACTGTTTCAGACTGCGAATGGTACTCAGGTTGTAAAGGTTCAAATTTAATGTTGTTATGAAAAATAATATTTTGAAAGTATGGTACCTATATAAACTGCAAATCATTTAAGGTTTTCTGATCACTGAAATGTTAAGAAAAAGACTACTATTATCAAGTTTTTGCTCCAGTTTAAAAGTATTAAGTTGTCATGTGACGCCTCGTAGATGTGAAACATCAATATATTGGAACAACAAAGGAATAAATAATCCCCGTATCGCGGGAGACTTTGCAAACATACAATTAATGGACACAAAATACACTCACTCATGTTCTGAGTGAATGTACTTTGTGTGTCACACAAATATTGTAGGACTCGTACCGCTATGTCATCTATCCAGTGAAATTAATTTTCTATCTAGAAATATGTGTTAATTAAAAACGTTAAAAACAGGTACAACTTAATAATCAGATATTATGAATATATTAGCGCATAAAACTCGCATTGTATATTTATTTTGTAACGTATAAACCATACGTACATTATACTTATCAGAATATGTACTATTATTTGACTAACCTGGACTTTTGGCTGAGTTGCGCCAGCCATGGCCACAAGTAGACTGAGATGTTTCACATCAAAAAATTCGTGATTGGAATTAATTTAAGTTTTATATTTTTACTAGACCTAACCTATTCAAGGGACGGAAGGTAAGGGAAGGTGACAATTTGCTTTATTCTTCTGGCACTAAATATTATGTTGTTTTTATTTTCAGGTTCTCAAAATGTATGCATGGGAGCCCAGTTTTGAAGAACAAGTACTTAAAATAAGAAACAAAGAGATGCATGTATTGAAACAGACAGCATATCTTAATTCGGCTACATCATTCATTTGGTCTTGCGCGCCTTTTTTGGTAAATTTTCTAATCTATATAATATATAAAAATAGATTGTGTACATGTTTGGTATATTTTCGTTGATAAGCTCCATTAGTCTGAGGACCATAAGTATTGGCATCGCGGTTTATGGCTATTAAAAGGCACTTCAGTGCTTTTTCTTATTTGTAATGCAATGTTTACCATAATTTCCAATTCAGTAAAATGGCAACATTTATACAACATATCAAAGTGTTCCATTGAAAGAAAAATGGTCAGTTTAATCCAACTTTGCCAGTCTAATGTTGCAAATGAACGAGAGCTATCGTCGTATGGGAACACTGATTCGTCTGCAACTCCTTAGGCATAACAAAATTCAACTAAATTCCGAACACTATGAGAAAACAGAAACTAAGAGAAAGAAGAGAAGTGTGTGTGCCAAAAGCGCTTATTTCTCATTTTGGAGAGCTTTTCATTTTAATGCAATTCGAGCCTTACTCCACATGTCCAATAAATTTCAATTATGTTTATCATGTTGGTTTATAACGACTTATTTTCTTCAAAAAATTATCAAAAAAAATAGCATTCTGTTTCGCTTCAATAAGACTTTACTTCCTTATTATTTGTAAGTCCAATCCACTTAAAATTCTTAACGATATAAATTCTCTTTTTTTTTTTTAAATCCACATTATTGTAGCTATTTCTATTGGGTCTCTCGCTACAGTGTTGTCCAAAATATAAATAGTATTTTTGTAGTAACTGTATTCAAATTCGTGGTATATCTTGAAGGACTCGAGATTTACGTAATTAGTATTGTGACAATACGTCTAATATTGTCGACTACTGGCATGTAGTCTTATCTCAATTACTTGACTTATCAAAATCTCAAATCACAACTGATAATTAAGTGATAATCTCGGATTACATAGTAATTGACATGTTATCTTTATGTGATTGGATTATTATTGATTACTATAAAACATCAATAGTAACATCATCGATATCACCAACAACGATGATAATTGTATTATGAAATAAAACATGTTCACGGAATCTATCGCGTTTACTTTCAAGTTAAGCGAGATTCCGTCAACGTATTTTTATATCGTAATGTGTTACATTCGCGTAAATATCATAATAAAGTTGTTATTAATATTATTTAAAAGTTCACTAATGTGCATTTAAAAAAGATGCTTATGTTTGCATTTTGTTAAGTGATATTTAGTGTAGAACGATTATTCAAATCGATTTCAATTAATAAAATCGGACCGCACACCCTGCTTTCCAGGAAAATGGCACATTCATGTGTATAAACGACCGTGCACCGTCTTTCTGCCAGTTTTTTGATTACCAATGGTACTATCTGATATTCACTTCGGAGGTCCCTCTCTCGAGTGACATGCTTGTGCTTTTGCCCTAGGCTATATCATCTTTTTAAGGGCTCTGCATCCGCTACAAAATTATTTAACATACTCTAATAATGATAAAAACAATCATATATTGTATAATTACTTTGCCATATCTTATCGTAGACTGATATTTAATAGTTATTTACATGTCAAGTGTTTACACAGTGCTGTGATTGAGCGATTGTAGGCATATTATCTGTTACGACAGCATAAGGCAACGACCAAGCCATGCAGGCTGTTGATCCAGCTGGTGGGACACAATAGCTTATGTTTTGGGGTGCTCATAAATATTTATGACCACTGGTGCAACTGATACGATTGACGTTACAGCTTGGCATTAGTTACCCTAAAGAAGAGGTAAACGAAAAGTCTCCGCGCTTTTAATGTCACTTAACCATGTCGGTCTCATATTGGATGTAAAACAAGAGAGTATGATCATAAGTCTCAAGAAAATCATTTGTTGTTGTTAGTAGTCGTTTTGTGACTGAATTATATCCAGCCGAATCTTGTTATCATAGTTATATAATAGTCATTAATATATAGAGGCCATCGAAGATTTGGTTTCGATCGGACTCTAGTAAGTTATTTTTTACAGCCTAAATGACCTACTGTTGGTATGATGGTAATAAAAATAGCCTACTGGTCAAATGAGTTGGCGTAGTGTTGTCACGAAATTTTCTTTTTCTGGTATTATCGCCTGTTGTCTCTGAAGACAATAGTATAATGGAAGGAGGTGGTGACACTGTTAGGAAGAACTGACGGAGCGGTTTTCAAACCAAATCCGCCCCAAAATACAAGAGGCAACCGCAGTTATGACTCGGCTTGCTCGTTATTGCGTGCGCAATACGGGTGAGCACGTCGTGATAGCAGCTGTTACGTAAACGTATTCCTTAGTTGTGTGTAGCGGCCCTTCCCCGCAGTGGGTACGATGTACAACCGCACCGTAAGTTGGTATTTACTCCATCTCCACGCAGATGATTCGGACTACAGGATGTATAACTCACTCTATATCACAGGAACTAATGTATCTAAATAATTTTATTTATTTTCAAGGTGACCTTCTTAACATTCTTCACATTTGTGATTAGCGACCCAGAGAAAAATATCCTGACAGCCGAAAACATATTCGTATCGATGTCTCTGTTTTATACAATGCACTTGCCTCTAGGTTTACTGCCCCTCATCATTGTTTCAGCGATCGAGGTAGTGTCAAACCATTCACGACTATCTACCTACGTTATAAAGGCTATGGTTCTTTTAGCATATACACTAATCTACACTATAATAAATATTATATATTTATAATGTAACGATTATGAGCGACAGTGCTGGCTATGGACCTGTTTATGTTGTGTTTTTCATGTTATCGAAAGAAAATGACAATTTCATTATTTCCTTTGAATAATTATATATTTTATCATTGTTTTATAAAAAATAGTGAGAAACAGAGTTAAAAATCACCTGGAGGGAAGTAGAATAGAGAAATATGCATCTGAGTAATGGTGTTACCGATGCATCTTTAAAGTCAATCGAAATTAATCTGAATTACAAAGTGTTTTTAATGAGATTGCGTTGAACTTGTCATTAAATTAATTTAACAATATTTTAAGCCATAAATATTGGTGTTTTGACTCGCAAGTGATTTTGTTGATACATTATTACAAAAACAAATCGGAATGAATAACTTAAAAATAATATGTTAAACACAACATGAACACATAAAGCTCACGTCCAGCCCGTGCATGGCTGACGTCTAACTAGTGGTATGGTGTCTTAGGTCTCCCTGATGTCGTTCGGGTGCTTTGTTTTGGTAAACGATAAAGAAGTGCTGGACTCTGAGAGAGCTTTCGTAGCGTTATCTCTTTTCAACATACTACGTTTCCCATTGTCTATGCTGCCTAACGTTATATCCAATGTCGTACAAGTAAGTTTTTATTCAAAATGTTTGTGCTAAAATGTAGTGTTGTAGAAATTGCTCAAATGCAGTGGGTCCGTGACTTACTGTAATATTGAGAATTTAAGTGCTTTTTGTGTTCGCGAATTGGCTATCCCCATAGAGTAGGGAGTTCCCTATGGTCCAAAATCCCACCTCGTGATTTCTGCATGTTTTAGATCAAAATGCAACCTCCATCAGTTTTTTTTTTAATTATGTATCCTAGCTACCTATCAGTATTTGTAACTGATTTTCCTTTATTTGTGTTTCCGCTAATTTATTTTTAATTTCAACGATGTCTACTTTAAATTATTGATCCTTACGATTTACTCAGTAAACCGTCATAAGAAAGTCATAAGTCAACAGAAGTTCCGGTTAAGTGAGAACTGATAATCGAACTGTTTAAATTCTTTACATATCTATCTTTGAAATTATTGTAATTTTTTATTATTTTAATAAATTTTAATAAAATACCTACCCACTACTCTGGCCTATATTTTTTAAATTATACGTGGCTCAAATCTGTTTTAGTAATAAATACATTTTTATCATAAAATAAATAAGTTTATAAATCACGCGGTGGGAATCTCAGTGGCACCATAAATAAATAGCCTATACCCTAGTGTATTTTACCGACTGAAAGCTGAATTTAATTCATTAACTACGTAAATAACACAACTAACTCAACTACGTAGGGAGCTTCTTAATTTTATTAAATATATTGTCATGTATATATCGAACATTGTTTCATACAAATCGATTAGTAACCCATAGACATTAATCGCAATTTTCTTTTAACGTTCCTTTGTTTGAGCGACTAACGGACTGTGATGCTTCTTTTAATTTATTGGTTTTGGATTAAATTATGTTAGAGAAAAAATACAAAATGTCAAGATTATAATATAATTGTCTGAATATTTGCTTTTACGTATCTATAGAAAATTGTAATGTGGATATTTGATAGATGTCCACCGAAAAATATATTTAAACCTATGCTCATTAATACTAGAGCTAAAATAACTAGTTGCCTCCAGCACATACGAGCTATATATCATTGATGGCGCAATTTTGTGTTTTATAAATAAAAACTGCTAAAAAACAATGAAAAAAGCTCTATTAATCGCTTTGTGATTCACTAGATTTTCTTTGCTTAACAAATTGGTATGTTTTTTGTTTTTCTGTGTATTAGACGATATTTTTATGCTCGTGTTACTAATTTCTATTATATTTTTAGACATCTGTCGGCATAAAAAGATTGAACAAGTTTATGAACTGTGATGAATTAGATGAGTCTTCTGTGGAGCATGACCCTAAACAAAGTAAGTTATATTTTTATGTTATTAATGTAGTTAGTACCTAATTTATAATACTAGTAAGGATTAGGATAAAGCTGTCTCATAATTTCAAATTTACGAACGCGATGCTTCCAAGCAAAGAGAGTTGGGTTTTTAATAGGCTCAATCAATTCTTACCAGTCAAGGACGAAGAAATCAAAGACCGTTTTTTTGTTCTAGCAAACCCTATTGAAGTGGAAAGCGGGCACTTTACATGGGGTGACCAAGATGCTGAACCTGTACTGAAGAATATTAACTTGAACATTCCTCGCGGGTCTCTGGTGGCCGTCGTAGGCGCCGTGGGCTCCGGAAAAAGTTCGCTCATATCCGCCCTACTCGGGGAAATGAACAAAATCTCAGGACGTGTTAACACTCATGGTATGGAACTTTTCTAAAAATACTTATTCAATATATATGTCATTGTATGTGTCATTATATCCAATTAGCTGACCCGGTTAAACTTCGTACCGCCAAAAAATCAATACTTTTTTTTATATCTGCCTTAAAATTCAGTGCTAACTGCCTCGGTGGTGCAGCGGTAGTGTGAACGACTGCTGATCATAAGGTCTCGGGTTCGATCCCCGGGCCGGGTAGCGTTATTGGGCTTTTTCGTAAAAAGAAAAATTCTCAGTAGTAGCCCGAAGTTTGGAAATGTGCCCGGTAGACTGCAATAGGCTCGCCCCCTATTACGTGGAACTTAAACATAGCTGACGAGCCGAAGGTGTGCAATACACCTCTGCCTACCGGCCTCCTTCGGGGAATACAGGCGTGATGCTGCTATGTATTTTTTATGTTGTATTTTTTAAGCATACTTTCTTTCACTTTTTGAGGTTTAAGTACTTGATAAGGAGGAGCTCTAGAAGCTTGAGTAATCGCACAGCTCATTTCTTGAAAAAACAAAGCTTTAGCTTATGTTACCACATCATAACGCAGCTTAAATTGACTACTATAAAAGTCGTCATACGCGAACAATAGCGAAAAAAATTCCATATGTCACAGCCGTTACATACAGGTTTTGAAATACTACTATGAAATTACCTTTTTTATATACCTATTAGGCATTTAAATGATTTTATCAAAAACTGTTTAACTGCCTCCGTGGTGCAGCGGTAGTGTAAGCGACTGCTGATCATGAGGTCTCGGGTTCGATTCCCGGGTCGGCCAGCAATATTGAGATTTTTCGTAAAAAAAAAAATAAGAAAAATTCTCAGTAGCAGCCCGGAGTTTGGAAATGTGCCGGGTAGACGTCAATAGGCTCGCCCCCTATTACGTGGGACTTAAACATAGCTGGCGAGTCGTGGGTGTATAATACACCTCTGCCTACCCCTTCGGGGAATACAGGCGTGATGCTATGTTTATGTGTGGGCATCTAATATATGAGTGACGCATTTACGTTAATTATCTAAGCAATGTATAGTTTATATTCTATTTCTTTCAAAGACTGCCATCGCAACGTTATTTTTCAGCAAAATTTCATGGCATTGTTAAGTTGACGTCAAATTTTCTTAACGATAAAAACGAATAATTTTAAATATATTTCAGGTAGTACAGCGTACGTACCACAACAAGCGTGGATTCAAAACGCGACGCTTCAAGATAACATACTGTTCGGCAAACAGCTGGAAAAGCAGAAATACTATGACGTCATAAACGTGTGCGCGCTAAAACCCGACTTCGATGTCCTGTCCGGCGGTGACCAAACTGAGATTGGAGAAAAGGGTAATTTAGTAACTTGACCTATGACTAGACAAAAAGCTAATATCGGTTAGGTATTGTCTGTTCGCATGTTATACATTCAGTCAAGAAAGTATTGAGAATGGATGATTTGTTTATGGTTCCAAATTCAAATTTTTGTTTTTTTTTGTTGTTAGATTGGCACAACTGTTATCCATTTTAGCGCGGAGTTTGAGTTGCATCTGTTATTTATATTAAATACAGTGCTGTTTTTAGTTATATCATATCTAGCTCAGACTAACTAGACGGAGCCACGGCGTGGCCGCACTTGAAACAGCAATATTTTTTTTAAATGTTGCCATGTTGACAAATATTTAACCATATTGGGGCAAAATAAACGATAGTTAGAATGAGGTCTGTAACTTGATCGTAAATAAGAAACTTCGTAACAAATATTTAATTGAAAATCACAGCGTTTATCAAAGTAATTATTTAAAAGTAAATCTACCACCCCTTCTATTCATCCAACCATCAGTCTTTAAACGTCCCTTGCTGGGCATTGGCCTCCCCAAGAGAGCACCAAAACTAGCGGGCTTGTGCTGACTGCATCCAACGGCTCCCTGCAGCTTCGACCATATATTTGGTCCATCTGGTGGGAGGCCATATTACGCTGCGCTGTCCGATACGTGGTCGCAACTCGAAAACCTTTTTCCCCAACGGTTGTCAGCTCGTCGAGCGATATGGCCTGCCCATTGTCACTTCAGCATGCAAACCTGGCAGGCTATGTCCGATATTCACGTTCTACGGATCTCCGTAATAAGAATTCGGTCACGTAGCGAAATACCAAGACTTTGAGTCTTGATACAAGGTAAGTATTGCTGCTCCATAAATTGCCGTTCTGTTCGATATCTCATCTGGTAAATAATAATAATAAGTTATATTTAATAAAATAATAGTACACAAGAATATAATTAAATTATCTTTTCTTTCTTTTCTGGGTCAAATAAGAAAATAATAACCTTCCTTCCAGCGCGGATTTAACTAATTGAATAAGAACTTAGAGCAAATCAGTTTCTCTGAATTCTAGATTATGACTACAGCGGTAGTCATAATCTTGAATTGAGATTTACTTACAAAGATGAAATTACAACTGCCTCTGTGGTGCAGTGGTAGTATAAGCGACTGCTGATCATGAGGTCTCGGGTTCGATCCCCGGGTCGGGCAGTGTTATTGAGATTTTTCGAAACAAAAAAAAAATTCTCAGTAGCAGCCCGGAGTTTGTAAATGTGCCCGGTATACATAGCTGGCGAGTCGTGAGTGTGTAATACACCTCTGCCTACCCCTTCGGGGAATACAGGCGTCTGCTATGGTTTTTGAAGTTACAAAGACTTTAAAAGCTATACTTACATGAACATATTCACTGGCAATGATTTTGCTCCCAACGTTACTATTTTCTTATTATGTATAATGAAACATCAACAAAATGTCGTGGAACCTATTTTGGGTATTTCGTGGGTTGCCTCGTTTTCCCGTAGTATACACCCATTTTGATCTCGCATCTGGATTAGAGGGAAACCTAAAATAGTAAATATTTATCATCATCTCATAAATTCCATATAAATTTTAGTAAAGTGAAAACTGGGCAAATTAAATTCGCAATAAGACAACACCGAAACAATTCTCAGTAATAGAAAGTTAGCTAGAAAACGTGTTTTGCGAGTGTATCTTAGTATCAATTATTAATTTTGAGTAATAAAGCCCATTTTATATCACTTTATAGCATTCAATCATTAATTTTTTTCATTTTCGACTACATATGAATGAAATGTTATACCTGTATTTTTTCGCTCGCTGTAGCTTTTGTAGCATAGTACACTATTTTACAACCACTATTATCACGTAGTCTTTGTCTCAAAACACTCATTAACACAAATTAACAATAAATTT
This sequence comes from Leucoma salicis, assembly GCA_948253155.1. Taxonomy (NCBI): domain Eukaryota; kingdom Metazoa; phylum Arthropoda; class Insecta; order Lepidoptera; family Erebidae; genus Leucoma; species Leucoma salicis. Next base: position 24,937,572 of record OX411808.1, read on the forward strand.
TAATTAAAACCCGAATTTTTATACAAATCTTCGATTATGTCAGTTGAATCGTGACAGACAAAGCATTTTGACATCGTGACAATACCAAAAACTGGCCACGGCGACAAAGACAAAAATCTATTACTTTGTCTGTTTTTTGCACCAGTAAATTGTATCTTACGTTCTCGCTCATACATGTCAAAGAATTTTCTTCGCTCTGTCTAGGACGTATTTAGTCTGAGATATCTAGTGTGTATTGTGAATTTCATAATGGACAAAAACATTGAACAAAGAGTTTGTCTTAAATTTTGCATCGCCAATGGAATGTCGTGTTCGGAGTCACTGAAAATGTTACAGAAGGCTTACGGTGTATCGACTTTATCAAAAACACGTGCTTAGGAGTGGTACAAAGCATTTAAAAGCGGTCAAGATGTGATCGAAGATTTGCCTCACTCTGGTAGGCCATCAACGTCTGCAACTGAAGTTAACATTGCAAAAGTGAAGGAAATAGTGACTGAAAATCCTCATTCAACTTTGAGAGAGATAGCCGCCGAACTTTCTGTGTCTCACGAGTCGATCCGTACCATTTTAAATAATCACTTGGGTATGAGACATGTTTCCGCTCGGCTAGTCCCAAAAGACCTTAATTTTATCCTATTATTTTTTTTTTTTAGACCTATATTTTATTTAAAGTATAAATTATTTGAGAATAAGGAAAAAGAGATTTTTTGTACTAGCGGGAATCGAACCCGCGTCTTTTCCAATCCGGGGAAGTGCTCTAAGCCACTGAGCTATAGTACAGGTACTTCGACCATCCCAATCTCCTTATTACATTTGTCTTTACGATTGGGATGGTCGAAGTACCTGTACTATAGCTCAGTGGCTTAGAGCACTTCCCCGGATTGGAAAAGACGCGGGTTCGATTCCCGCTAGTACAAAAAATCTCTTTTTCCTTATTCTCAAATAATTTATACTTTAAAAGTGGCGGAGCATGTCAAATGCTAAAAAATATAGATCAAAAATATATTTTATTTATCAAACTAGTCAACAAGCTTCGGAGTGGCGACTTCCAACTGAACCGATACCGAAAAAACCCATCTAGCAGAGCTCAATGAAAAAAACCACGCCAAAGTCTATCAAAAGTCAAAGTCATGTTGACTGTTTTCTTTGACTATCGCGGTGTTGTGCAATCGGAATTCTTGCCAGAAGGTCAAACGGTAAACAAAGAATATTATTTGATTATGCGGTGTTTAAGAGAGCAAATTCAACGAAATAAGCCAGATTTGTGAAAAGAAAATTCTTGGATTTTGTACCACGATAATGCGCCTTCGCACAAGGCCATCATTGTGAATGAATTTTTGTCCAAACACTCAACAAATATCATCGAGCAACCACCATATTCACCAGATATGGCTCCAGCCGACTTATTTCTTTTTCCTAAACTCAAATTACCACTTCGTGGCCACCCGTTTTCAATCGGTAGAAGACATAAAGGAGAATTCGCGCCGAGAACTGAACTCAATTCTGGAAGTAGAGTTCAAAAAATGTTTTGTGGATTGGATTATTCGATGGCGGTATTCTATCGTTTCTGAAGGAGCATACTTTGAAGGGGATAAAATAAATTTTGATGAATAATAAAATTTTTGTGTATTATTGATCTTTTCCTGGTACTTTCTTGACAGAGTAATTATTACAACATTTTAGAAGTGTATCCGGTTCGAAGGACCTATTGTTTGTATTAGTCACTGATTTTAATATTTTTATGTGTATTTTAAGCACTTGACCTACTCGGCCATTTACAAGAACAAAATATGAAATAGAAAATAATAGTCACGAGCACGATTTGAACCTCCATCTCCTGGAAAACCATACCAGATGCTTTGCCAATTCAGCCATCGTGACATCTGCTCGTATCTATGAATTTCGACTACACATTTCTTCTGTCGCGGTAAATTTCGATTTCACATTTTTGCATATTGTGTTCTGGTAGACACTGCTTATTATTATAATAGTACAAGTGTTATCCGATTGAAACAACCATATAGCAAGTAGGAGCTCGATGTGCAACACATCGATCGACACTAGCAATGCAAAAATATTTAAAAATGTATCATGTCATACTTGTAAATATTTCAATTAGTGCATAATATCTTACAAACATAATAAATGCAAAAGTTGTTTAAATGTTCGGCTGTTTGTTACTTTATCCCGCAGATATTTAGATGAAAGACACAGATAGTTTATAACCTGGATTAATATATTGAATATTTTTTATCCGGGGAAGTTACACTGGCTTATCAGATGCTATCAATTTATTTTAAAACTAGCTGCTACCCACGACTTCGTCGGCGTGGTATTTTTTAGATATTTTTTTTTGTGCGAAGTCGTAATTAACTTTTCCAAAATAAAGTAGTCTAAGTTACTGTTTATAACATCAGCCAGTGATCCATATCGGTCCAGCCCTTTGAGATTAGCCATACAGACAGGGACGAACTGACTGACAAAACACTAAAAAATTGTTTTTGCTGTAAGTATCATAAATATACTATCATATGCATTTAGTAAAAAGCTGTTGTTTGCCATTACAAACGGACACTTCAATTTTGTTTGTATAGATTACACATTACTATAATTATTGCTATATGGTGCCTTACTGATATTTGATATATACTCAATTTTTTCTATAATAGCTTGCTTTCACGACAAATTCTCAAGTAACGCTGATAAAGCCGCAAGTATAAGCGAGTAGTTTTATAAATATCTGAGATATTTGCTCGTCTGCAGGCATCAATCTCTCTGGTGGTCAGAAGCAACGCGTGTCCCTGGCTCGTGCGGTGTACTACGATGCCGACAACTACTTCTTGGACGACCCGCTCAGCGCTGTCGACTCGCATGTCGGAAAGCACATTTTTGACAAGGTATTTATCGAGCATGTCTTACATGTGGAAACCAACATCAAAAAAAAAAACAAAACCCATTTATCCGTGTGGTGACGGACTAAGAATACAAGTGTCACCACCCCATTTTTTCCCACGGGTGTCGTATGAGGCGACTAAGGGAAGTAAGCAATTATCATCCATTGCATGACTGGTTGTAGGGCTGGGTACCAAGTGGGAGTACTCACTTGGTATCGGACCCGAGCGGGTTGGTACCACCATCTCCCATGTGACCGACCATGAACAACATGGCTGTAGCAGGAGATTATTTTGTCCTTTCATATCTGTGAAATGAAATGGTGAGCAGCGGCTTGACAATACTCCGGTATAGTTGAGTCCATGAGCGACGGTTACCATTTACCATCAGATGGGCCGTGGCTCGTCTGCGACTACATGGGATAAAAAAAAATACCACTTACAAGTACCCAAATAAATCGATAGGCGATATCAAATACTTATGTAACAATTGGGTTTTTTTATACCACCTGGATAGCAAGCAAGTATGTGGCCCATCTGATCCCCGTCGCTAACTCCAAGGAAAGGAATAGGAGGTGGATAGGAAGGTTAATAAGGGGGATTGTTTGGGCCTCCGACACTCTCACTCACCGTAAGAAACACACAGAAACGTACAGTTCGTTTAACGCGCACTTCTCTCTTAGCCGTTAGAGCACTTCCCCGGATTGGAAGGGACGCAGATTTGATTCCCGCTCGCACTAAAGTTCTTTTTCCACATTTCACAAGTAATTTGTTCTTTAAAGTAGCTGACATTTCAAGTGCTAATACAGTTAAAAAATATGTACCATTAACACTTTAAAATCGCACATTTAAAGAATCAAATCTATAATTATTTGCTACAATACTCACGTAGCCCCTCCTGGCTTTGAAGGATCATGTCTTGAGACTGTCTTAATAAGAATGTATCTATATGTACAGGTGATAGGACCGAACGGCCTGCTGAAGAACAAGACCCGCGTGTGGGTGACGCACAACGTGTCGTACCTGCCGCAGACGGACCTGGTGCTGGTACTCCGCGAGGGCCACGTGTCCGAGGCGGGCACCTACCACCAGCTGCTCGAGAAGAAAGGCGCCTTCGCCGATTTCCTGTTGCATCACTTAAGTGACGCGGAACGCACATCTGCCGAAGGTAAGCTTAGAACTAAAATTTTTTGTCATTGTAAATTTTAGGAAGTTTATAAAATTGGATAATGTTTTGCTGCAACGTAATGGCGTTATTTTATTTAGACGATACTACTTTTACTGGTGGTAGAGCCTTGCTTATCCCGGCATGAATGGGCTGACTCGATCGGGGAAGTACCACCCTCTCACAGATCAGCGTGAAACGACAGGTACTCCTACCGTTATGTTTCTTATCCCAAAATCCTAAATCCCCTCCGAATCCTCTCCTTATTATCCTCCCTTTTCTCTCTTTATTATCCTCCCTATCCTCTCCTTATTATCCTCCCTATCCTCTCCTTATTATCCTCCCTATCCTCTCCTTATTATCCTCCCTATCCTTTCCTTATTATCCTCCCTATCATCTCCTTATTATCCTCCCTATCCTCTCCTTATTATCCTCTCCTTATTATCCTCCCTATCCTCTCCTTATTATCCTCTCTATCCTCTCCTTATTATCCTCTCTATCCTCTCCTTATTATCCTCTCTATCCTCTCCTTATTATCCTCTCTATCCTCTCCTTATTATCCTCCCTATCCTCTACTTATTATCCTCCCTATCCTCTCCTTATTATCCTCCCTGTCCTCTCCTTATTATCCTCCCTATCCTCTCCTTATTATCCTCTCTATCCTCTCCTTATTATCCTCCCTATACTCTCCTTATTATCCTCTCTATCCTCTCCTTATTATTCTCCCTATCCTCTCCTTATTATCCTCTCTATCCTCTCCTTATTATCCTCTCTATCCTCTCCTTATTATCCTCTCTTTATTATCCTCCCTATCCTCTCCATATTATCCTTCTCATCCTCCCGTTACTATCCCGCCTCTTCATTCCTACCCCTTTTTTCTTCTTGGAGTTAGCGAAGCGCGAGTGATGCCTCTGGTGTTACTGGCATCTCTAGGCTATGGTAACCGCTTACGATCAGGTAGACAGTATGCCTGTTTGCCACTCTCTTAAAAAAACTAGTCCTTGTAGAATTTATGCTAAGACTGACTGGCAAGTTTCTTGAAAAAAAATCATGTACACTACGGGCGCTCTCTTTCATAATGGTTAGAGTATAATTTACATTTTCTAGTTGGCTTTTACATTGATTACAGGTAACATATTATAACATCATTTTTTTCTTATAGGGAACAGCCATAATGACTCCACAGATGACGTAGTGGTTTAGATACCGGCCCGAGTGTTGTGGGTTCGATTTCCACACGGGACAACTCTTTGTGTAATCCACAAGTGGTTGTTCTGAGTCTGGGTGTACTTTGTGTCCGTAAAATTGTATGTTTGTAAAGTCCCCAAATACAAGAATTATGCCCTAGTACATGGGTGTTGATTTAAAAAAAAAAACAAATAGTCCCGCACCTGGGTACCGGTATTCTCTCAAGTGAGAGAAACTTGGTCGTAATAACCGCACTGGACCACTATGGTGGGTTCTGACATTAGAGTACACAAGCAGTTGAAAAAACCTCTTATGCTTTGGTTTTCTCGTGAACTTTTTTTCAAGCAGTGATAATTTGCAGTTAATTAATAAATTTTATAATTTAATTTGGGAAAATTGTAGGTGTTTTCCGTGAAGTAGATCATGGTCTGAAGATCGATCTCAATACAAACTGTCTGTGCAGTTATTGAATTAATTAGTTCCTTTAGGTACATAGGCTACGGTATCAACTATAATATATTCTAATAGGGGAGCCGACGATGCTAATTGGAAATTTACTCGAGCGTCATGGAGACCTATTGGATTGCAAAGCTTAGATGATAAGAAAAAAAAATGTCATATAATGTACCCTTTTCATTAGTGGGGTAAGCAGCTATAGATAGCAAAAAAAAATCGCCGTTTTGAAATACTCAAGCGCCAGATTAAGATATATATGGTTCATCTTTATGTCCTAGACGTGCTGTCTCATAATGTGAAGATTACCTAGAGGGATACGCCTAATCTGACAACTTAAAAATTTTTTTTTTTAGTATTTGTACTTAATTATTTGAACAGCTGAGGAAATAGCATGCAAATAAAAAAGTGTATGTTTTTTAAATAGAATACTTGTATTTATAAGAAATTAACTAAAAAAAATCGAAAAAGAATACGTTTTTATATTTATTTAATTAATTAATCATGATCTTCATCCGTAGAAACATCTTCCTCCTCTGGCTCGATTTTATCCTCAGAAAAAATAAATCATTAAACACAAAGTGAAAAATGTGAAATCGAAAATAACAGTCAGGAGCAGGATTTGAACCTGCATCTTCTGGATACCGTCCAGATGCTTTACCAATATAGTGCTAAGCATGTCAAATGCTAAAAATATATATAAAAATATCTAAAAATAAATCATTAAAATATTTAACAATATTTTTTTAAACACAAAGTGAAAAATGTGAAATCGAAAATAACAGCCAGGAGCAGGATTTGAACCTGCATCTTCTGGATACCGTCCAGATGCTTAGCAGTCAGGAGCAATTGTCAGGATTGCTGAATTGGTAAAGCATCTGGACGGTATCCAGAAGATGCAGGTTCAAATCCTGCTCCTGGCTGTTATTTTCGATTTCACATTTTACACTTTGTGTTTAATGTATAGTGCTAAGCATGTCAAATGCTAAAAATATATATAAAAATATCTAAATATTTTTTTGTTATGAATAACATGCTTTTAAATTAATGGAGAAAAGATATACCTGATTCTGGAGTATCCTCAAGAATATCAGGTTTTATGACTACATCTTCATACGCTTTCGGCAATTGATCACCTGCAAACCAGATCATTTTGAACTTTCCATCGACAACGAATTTTTGTTACTTCGGGTTGTGGAAATCGTCAGATTATATATTTTTCGTTATCCTTGAATAATTTTCTACAAAATTAAAAAAAAATTAGCCACGCTCGAGAATGTCAAGATATCGTTTTTTTTTGCAGCATTGTAATCCTCCCACTCCCTTTCGTCACGCTCAAATCGTCAGATTTTCAAAATATATTCTTATTAGCTCATAATCAACCCACCTTATCTTAATCTTACGCGCTTTAATATTTCTGACCATCGATTTTTTGATGGGCTGCCCTGGATGCACTTCACTATATAGAGAGCTCATATATGGTACAGGTACTCAGCAGGATGCAAGGTATCCTCCCTTATATTAATCTGCCGCGCTCGAGTAAATCCCATACTTCCTTCTGCGGCTCCCTTACTGTTCATAACACTGTTTTATATCAACTTCATTCTTAGTTCAAAATAATCTATTTATTTTTTTCCAGAGTTAGACGAGATAAAACAAGAATTGGAGAGTAAGCTCGGCACTGAGTTTCAAAACAAACTACAGAGGGCTCGTTCACTCTCTGAGAGCACTTCCGAATCTGAACAACCTGCGGCAGGTACCTAAATTATATTGTAACATTCAGTTTTATTTGTTAATAATTGGTTCTTTGCTTTTCTTTGGATACATTTTCACGCTTTTGGATACATTTTCACGCTCTAATGTAATCGGTACTACCATTTGATACCCAACCCTACCACCAGTTATGCAATAGGTTATAATTGCAAAAGGGAGGTACCCCTTTTTTTTGTAAAGGCGGGCAAAAAAGTTCCCACCTTACCCACTAAAGAAACCCACCGTGTGCCGTCTCTCCACCTTTATTGGCGGGCCACCGGAACCATATTACATTCCTTTAGTGATAAAAGGGAGGTATCCCTGACAAGAATTAAATTAAAATAAATTATAAAAAGTTTACAGTTTCAGGTGCATAATCAAATAGTTCACCTATATAGTAAAAAGCACCGTACGCTTTTTAACAATCATTATTTATTGTAATATTATTTACTACTTTTTAATTCAACTAGCTATTCAAAGCGTGTTATTTTAGTTTTCTAAACTATATTTTTTTTAAATGTGTTTTGCTGGCGTGCCTAATATAGGATAGTTTGTCCGTGTGGTGACGGACTAAGAATACAAGTGTCACCACCCCATCCTTTCCTGTGGGTGTCGTATAAGGCGACTAAGGGAAGTAAGCAATTATCACCCATTGCATTACTGGTGGTAGGGCTGGGTACTAAGTGAGATTACTCACTTGCTATCGGGCCCGAACGGGTCGGTACCACCGTCTCCTGTATGACCGGTCATGAAGCACGTCAGTGTTTTTTGGCTGCAGCAGAAGATAGCCGTTTATTCTTTCATTTCACATCTGAGAAATGAAATGGTGCGCAGCGGCTTGACTTTTTTTTATTGCTTGTAGTGGCAGACGAGCCACGGTCCATCTGATGGTAAATGGTAACCGTCACCCATGGACTCGACTATACCGAGAGTATTGTCAAGCCGCTGCTCACCAATTCATTTCACAGATATGAAATAAAATATACTTTCGGTATAGTTGAGGCCATTAGCGACGGTTACCACTTACCATCAAGTGGCCCGTGGCTCGTCTGCCATCATAAGCAACAAAAAAAAAAAAGTTTTCATCACGTATTTTTATTAATTAATTGCAAGATAATCATGAAAAAAAAAAATGGCGGTTCGAATTTCGCCGGGTCAGTTAGTTATAAATAAATGCATATACTAACAAATTTTTTTACATACGTTTTGATTTTAATACTTTTTAAATGTTACTGAAATGACAGGTGATCGCGCTAATAGTGTGAAGAGGAAGACTCCTGACACCGCCACGCCGGCTGAGTTGAAAGAAAAAAATAAACTCATAGAGGCCGAGAAAACTGAAACAGGAAGTGTGAGTATATTTTTGTGACACTCTTCTCTATGACCAATCAAAAGCATTACACAACCACGCGATACGGTAGGACTCTCAGAACCACAATTTTGCAATATTCCGCAAAAAAATGTTTACTAGTTTTGTGTTGTTTCGCGTTAGTGAGTTTTTTGTCATTATCGTGCAAGCTACTTTGCTATTATCACATTCTCCTCTATCTGTGAGAGTGCGGATTGGCAATCTTAGGTTATTCTGTCCGAAGATAACCGGGATTGACAATCCGTGGGTGAGCGGTGGGCTCTCCTCCTAAAATATCCATTCTATAATAATAATAATGGACTTCCGCCAAGTGTCGCCTCATTCAATCAATTATAATATGAACTATTAATCCAGCGACATTTTATCCTAAATTAGGGTATCTTCTATTAAAGCGGCCACAATTTTTTAGGCACTTCTTGAATAACTCATGAACAGAACTCTACATGTGAGTAAAATATTGTCGGCAGGTGAAATGGAGCGTGTACAAACACTACTTGATGAGCGTGGGAGTGCTACCGTCTGTGGTGACCGTAGTGATGAACCTCATACTGCAGGTGTTCCAAGTGGGCTCCAACTATTGGCTCACCGCCTGGTCCAACGATAAAAATATGGTTATACATATTCTTTTTATTAGTTTTTTTTTTACAATGATGAATTTATTGAAAACCGCGTGTATTGACAAATTTTAGTATGAGAATGTAACGTGTAGCAATCGCTATCACAGAAATGACTTGCAGGGAAAATTTCTATGTTACGTTTTTTCTAGTATAATTGGACAAATGTATTTAAATTAAAATACTTCCGATAAATGAGAATTTGAAACGGAAAGTGATAATTGTAAGTAATATCTGTAGATTGTAATGCACCTTTGTAGAGTTGTGGGTTCGAGTCTCACTCGAAATTTGCCATATTATATGACTAAGCATGTCAAATGCTTAAAAAATATATAAAATTATTAAATTATTTAAGGGCTGCTTTATTATTTGGTATGAATCTTAATTGTAATAATTAAGCTTATATAGTCAGAACAATGTATGCAAGTTCATGCTACAGCTGGCGCAAGCGTCACCTAAGACTTTAACAGGGAATCCATCCATCCATCCATCCATCAGCCTTTCGAAGTCCACTGCTGGACATAGGCCTCCCTAAGAGAACGCACACAAAATGTGTTTCGCTCATATGGGGGATAGTGCCGTAATCGCCACGCTTGGCAGGCGGGTTGGCGATCGCAGTGGATGTTGTTAATACTCGAGGGAGTGCTGCTGCCCACTCCCGCGGTATTCCCTCAGTCGGCTCTTACGACTCCCATGGGTGGAGAAGGGTGGGACAATTCTAAAGCCGGCCCCACACGGCAGAAACAGGGAATACGTTATTTAAATTCGCAGTCCCGAGCAATTCTCACGATGGCTGAATTACCAATAATTTCAATAAACACAAAGTGTGAATGTATGAAAATACTTCCGACAGATGACGCAGGCGTCGCCCAAAGATGTTAAGAATGAATGTGTTATCGAAATTAGCAGTCAGGAGCAATTGTCATGATGGCTGAATTGGTATCCAGGAGATGCAGGTTCGAATCCTGCTCGTCACTGCTATTTTTAATTACACATTTTCACACTTTGTGTTCATTTATATAGCTAAGCACATTAAAGGCTTGAAAAAAATATAAAAATATCAATTTTTCTCATAACTAGTTAAAATTCGGTTATTGATAATAAAAATGCGTGTACATACGTACGCTCGTGAGAAGTTATACTTCTTTGGCATCATTAATAAATAAAGTAATTATTAAATTCGTAACTGCAAAACTTGTCACAGTTATGTTTTTAAATACCTTGTTCGTTAAAGTAATTATGTCTAATGTTACTAGATGGCGTTAGTAAAATTTTGAAATTTCTTTTAAGTCAATGTTAAGAGTTTTGGTGTGTGATCATACCCTCTCCATGGTAGCGTTAAACGCTTAACGCAACCTTGCTGGAAGTCGCATTAGAAGTATAACTTCAAAAACAGTTCAATTGGTTGATAACAGTTTATATATATATATCCTGACAGATTGTGAATGGAACGGTTGATACTCAACGTCGCGATATGTACCTCGGGGTGTATGGAGGTCTTGGCATCGGACAAGGTAAGATTTTTATGACATTTAACCGTAAAACAGGTGAATGGATTACTATCATAACTGCATCACTAATTACCGGTTCGAGCATATTTAAAAATAAATACTAATTAAATTTATTTATTATAAACCAATTTCAAGTTTATAGCGTTTAGTGTAAAATTACAAACATTTAAATATGTGTTTATGTACTTCAAGATGTGGGTTGGAGGATTACTAAATATGTGATGGAAACTTATAATAATGAATACATTTTTACTATTTATTAGAAACTATTGTTTTTATATTTATTATAAAAATATTCTTTCATTGTCTAATAAGGAATATGTGCGTATTTATATACGATTACTGGGGAAAATATAACACAAAATATTCTTATGTGCAAAAATATGACCATAACTGTACCTGACTATAGAATGTATTTTTGAATAGTAAGGAAAAACTGCAATGTTAACATAAATTTGTTCATTAAACGTATGATAATATTAATATTTTCTAATAAAATATGCTTGCTGGACTTGATTTGCTACTATCCCGACGCTTTGAATAATTACGGCATTCATTTTACGAATGCTGTAAGAAAAATGTAGTCAATCTCTCATTCTCACTATGATAAAACGATTTTCAGTCATTGATGTTACAACACCCTTTTTTTACAAGAAATCAAAATAATTTACTAATACGCTTGATAACATAAAATAGGGCACAAAATAAGAAACAACACAAATAATAATTATAATCAAAGCTGAAACTTTAAATTGAAAGTTGTGATGTCATGTTTGATTCCATCCAGTAGCGTCGAGTTTTAGAAATTTCCGAGGGATTTAATAATCAAATTTCTATTGATTAAATTTCACAATTTAAACAGGATATATATTAAATATAAATGTATATTTTTATTACAGCCTTTGCCCGCTAGTTTTTAAGTTATATCTCAGGTTAAAACGTATACCGGTTTTTAAGTCTAATCAAAAGCTTTCAAACAAAAAATGTTTCATGAAAATCTTATCAGTGGTTTTTGCGTAATGTGCGACAGATATAATATTAAAAAATAATTATTTCGGTTCAGGGACTAATACAGTCATTTTTTCTCAAATATCTTCAAACAGAGCTCTGTTACAAATTTATAACACAGTACAGGGGGGTTAGACAGAATCTCATACCTCTCATGTCGATCGTATCGTGATTACTGTGATTGGTTGAGAGATCACCGTGATTGGCCAACGGATTATTGTGATATCATGCGTCGGTTTCTCAACCAATCACAGTGATCTCGATACGGTCGACACGTGAAATATGACATTCTGCCTAGCCCCCCCGAATCTAAGATTACTGATAGGTCTCCTATCAATAATCAGTACAGAACATATTTGGTCTATTTTGGAGATACGTGCATATTCCTCGTTGTTATTATACACTGCATGATTTTATCTTATAAAGAGGCACATTGCATGTATTATTTTCATTATAAATATATCTAAATTCTATACACATTATTTTAATTTGAACTTTTAAACTATTTCATATATAATCTATACACTATAGGGTATTCTTATTAAAAATAATCATTCGAAATTCGTAACTTCAATTATGAATATTTAAGACTGGTTAAAGAGAGATATAATTTGAAAGTGGGAAACGGAAACTGACCTACCTAGACTGGAACTGTCATGTAATAAAGGAATTTGGAGCGTGTATGAAGGGAATTATGAATGTTGAAGAAGCGAGAGATGTATGCAAGAATATAGTCTATTGACAATATGTTATTTTCCCTTACCTTAAAATCCATATAAAGACCGGCTGTCATCAATTTTGATGGCTGATTCTTACATTACAGGTACTATAAGTTCTTTCTGATTCTTACATACATTATTACAGGCACTATATGCTCCTAATAGAATCAATTAATTGAAAAATTATAATAATATTATACAAATTTACTAGTTTCTGATTTATTCTTTTGTATTCACCCAACTACCTATCTGGATGTTAAATTTGAACTTTCTAGGTCATCTGGAACTGGGTTAGATTATTGATCTATAGGTCAGTCAGTGATGAAAATGACGATTTTTGGACGTTAATATCTAAATAACCGTTTGAAGCGTGTTTATGAAATTTGGAGCAGATGTATCTCACAAGTATCAATATATGTATGAGCCGAATTTCACAGGTTTATATGTAATAATTTTTGAGTTATGAGGGGGTGAAAAGTGGCTCCAAATGGTTTGTGTAATATTAATTTAATAAATTGCCAAACCCTACTTATTGTAATACAATAAAAATTTTAATCATTATCATATAAATTTATTGTTTTATTTTGATTTAAAAAATAAAGTTCTTGTTGAAAAACCCTATACATGATTGTTGACCATTAAATCGGATACGGTAATGTGATCTGTTATTTATACTTTAATGTATAATTTCTTTAATTTTGCATTAAAATGTAAGTAAAGAACTATTGCACTATTAAATCGAATTCCAGAAACTAATCAAACTTTACACACACGTTTCTATTGCCATTTTTGTACATCTTCTTTTTATATATTTTTTCTTTTGAAATGCATGTGGTAATAAATTAACATTTTAGCAAGTAAAAAATATCTTTATGTGCATGTTGTAGTCACAAGACACTCGAGGTACATTCAAATTGTTGTCAAAAGAAACTGTTTACCATAAAAAAAAATGAAATGAAAGATAGACTATAGATATTTGAAAAAAGTTCCACTTTTACAGATGTATCGAAAACGTTTGACTATGTTAATCATTATTATGTGTTATGTACTTGTTGTTAAATTATGGGATATGCTACAAGGCAATAGGTCTATTAATACTATGCTAAGGTTGTGTAAACAAAGTACAATATAAACAGTTTTAAAATACGTTTTCGCTATACCAATGTGATGCTAAATTGATGAGATGTGATGTGATGGAGTATCTCAAGGAAGTGTACTAGGATCCTAATATTCTGATTCTAAATAATGCTTACACAGAGGCAATACAAAAATTCTTTGTTAGACCATTTTACACGTAAAGTATTTTTATCGCAGTTTCTTTTGATGCAATTGAATAGAGATTAAGATAGGGGAAGCAGATGCCTTTATTGCAATACGAAAACAAATTTTGGTAGTGTCGATAATGTTAATGGCGCAATATGCACATTAATAATATTTATAGCTCGACAAATAAAATCAGAATCTGACTGAATCTGAAGAACACATGCGCTATAGCCGTCGACGGTTCGAATCGTAAATACGTGTACGATAGCTCGGAGACGAGTGCGGGCGCGTACATGTGGTGTGTGCAGTGGTGTCGGTGTCGGTGTCGTCGCTGGCGCTGTACCTGGGCACGCTGGCGGCGGCGCGCGCGCTGCACGGCGCGCTGCTGGGCGGCGTGCTGCGCGCGCCCTCCATCGGCTTCTTCGACTGCACGCCCGTCGGCCGCGTGCTCAACCGCTTCAGCAAGGACGTGGAAGTGCTCGACAACGTGCTGCCCATGACGCTGCGCGGCTGGACCTCCTGTTTCTTTTCGGTACGCGACTCCCCGCGCACGAGCGTATCTAACGCGCATCCCGATTGACACACAACGGCAGTTTTCGAACATAAAAAAATCGAACTAAAACTTACCGTGTTGGCAGCACTTGGGAGTGCCGAACGTATTTACTATCCGCAGCTGGCCCCATACAATATAAAAAGAAACTTTAGACGCACGTTCGTTTGACTTAATTGTAATTAGTGGCTGGAATCACGATTCGCTCTCTCTCTCTACCGATCAGGACTCGCACGTTCAAATTTCTACCAATCACAATAAAACGAAACGAACGGTCGTTTAACGTTTCACTTTACATTCTAAGGCAGCTGGTGTTAGCAGTAGGCGGTAAGTGCGTGAATGTAGTATTTATCTCTATTCACGGGGTTAAGGCAGAATCTCATATCTCACATGTCGATCGTATCGTAATCACTGTGATTCGTTGAGAGATCACCGTGATTGGCCAACAGATTATTGCGACATCACGCGTCGGTTTCTCTACCAATCACAAGCGAGTCTATACGATGTCGATTGTGAGATATGAGATTCCGTCTAACCCCCCTGGTTCTTAAAAACTCCTTGAGTTATGGCGTTTGAATTAGTAGATGAGTAACCTAACTCAAGAACTATCTGTACTCACCTCCAGATGTCGCGTAACAATATCCAAAAGTAAAAATAAAATCACTTGATTCATCCATACAGTATATCCATAATAATTATTATCAATTTATCGATTAAATTTAATATCGATATTACCTAATTCTTCAAATACCTAACATTGAATATAGGTACAATAATATTTCAGTTCATATAGAACATCAATATCGTAATCGATCATTTAAGAATTGGAAGAATATGTGCTTGTTTATTGTGGTATTTTTGTCTATATGTATTAGAGTAGAAAATTCAATGGTAGCCATAATTCTTCTTTGCAATTAATGCCAACGAAGGTTCTTTTGTGTGGAGTATATAACCTTCTATAGGGTTATTTGATAAAATAATATCGTTACCAGTTATGCCCGGTTCCTATATTCAACGAACCGTCATTGTATAACAGCTACCCATCCGTCAGTTGCAAACTGTCAGTCAATTCACTTACGACTCGTATTTTATAGGGACAAATTATACTTACGCCTGGTAGAATATTCTACCAATCGTAAGTAAAAAGATCCGTTTTATTATTATAGGAACCGGACATTAGTCTGTTTCACAGTTAACATTTTACGGTTGATCATAAAGCGCGCGACGTATTAATCATATTTGTAATTAACAATACATTTAAATAACACAATATACAAACATTTGTTGTACACACATTTGGGATCAGTTTATAAATCAATAATGATTTTTCAGATGATTTGTGACGCTTTTATACAAACTTCGTATCCTGGGCTTTGAGCATAAAGATGTAGATAGGAAGACACATATCTAATGCATGTCGTTAACCTTAGCGTAGAATCGAATTAGTGAATGCATTTTTATCCTGCATACTTGCATTCTTGGGCTTCACCAAATTTTCTTTTTCCTTATTACTTTATAAATATGTTTGGCCACTATCGTAAACAATGTATTCATTATTAATAGGTTCTGTAAACGTCATAAGCATCAGGAAATTGTTTTTATGTAACCACTAAATTAGCTGTCCACGAACATTGTTGCAGCAATAGGATCAATATTTGCTGACTTAATGCCATACTTGGCGTGTTGGCAAGCGGCGAAGTTCCTCCACGTGCTATTGTTGGACCATGTGTTAAAGGCACCATTGCACTTCTTCGAGGTGACGCCAGTTGGCAGGATACTCTCTCGATTTTCTAAAGACGTGGACATTTTGGACACGTCTCTCCCTTCGCAGATCAGCGACATGATGTGGTGCATATTTGAGGTAATCTAGCCACGCCGCGCTTTGTATAGTCCCCTTCGTTTTAATCGGTGGGCATTTTTATATTTTGTTGTCTATCAGATATGTCGTCTTATGTTTTTGGATAATGTCTGTAGATTGGTTTGGAAACTAATTACAATAAGCATCTAGCTTTTCGAAACACGATCATATATAATCCTGCTTTGTTGTAGACACAGTTTGCGGGATATCAATAAATTTCATAGTTGAAAAAACCTAAAACTTCATTGATGATTCTGTGTTTACATCAAACATACGGGTGATCATTCGGAGCTAAGGCTTGATTCCATATTACCGTTATGCCTCATTTTATGTTGTTTTATTGTGAATATCAATTTTTTATCCACCAAGTTCGGTTCTGTGTTGTTCTGTGTCTAGACTTACGTAAAATAGACAAAAAATAATCGTGGTCAAAACTTCAGATAAAAAAGATTATTAGAAGTATTAGGGGTTACATACGGAGAATATATTATGAACCAAAATAATTTATGCTAAAGACTCAAGAGTAGATTACCTAAAAGATTTGTAATGCAGCTTTTGTTAACAATAAATATGTTGGGCATACACCAAAATACCGTTGTTGGTATCTGGTTGTTTACAAGGTAAAAGCTCATTACATTTGCACAAGGAAACAAAAAGTGAGTGAATAAATTTTACAATTTCATGATTTTTGTTTGTCAAAATCAACTAAAATAATGTAAATAGTTTTTGATAATTAATTTATGAACTGATCCCCAAATTATATTAATTTATAATATTTTTGCTTATTGTACCTTAAAAATTATAGGTATAATATCGTTACTAATGCATAAACTCAACACCCTCCAGGTATTGGGAACTTTATTCGTGATTAGTTTTTCGACGCCAATATTCTTGGCGATGGTTGTACCGATCGGTATCATCTACTACGTGATCCAGCGGTTCTACGTGGCCACGTCACGGCAACTTAAACGGCTGGAGTCGGTTTCACGTTCACCTATCTACTCGCACTTCGGCGAAAGTATTACCGGTGCTTCAACCATCAGGGCATATGGCGTTTGTGAAAGGTACGGAAATATCATTGATTGCTTAGATTTACTGATGTACACTACAGAATCCATCACACTTTTAACTAAAGTCAAAAGGAAACAATTGGTTTATAGCAAATTGTTTACTTATTTCTTATTTGAAAAAAAAATAACTTATCATATTCTGTGCAGCATATTTTTACATGAGTGTTATTGGTTTTAGATTTATCCAAGAGTCTGAACGAGGTGTTGACCACAACCAATCTTGTTACTATCCAAGTTGCATCGCGAACAGGTGGCTGGCAATTCGTCTTGAGATGATAGGCAATCTTATCATATTTTTCTCTGCAATATTCGCAGTAGTGAATAGAGACACTATAAGTCCAGGTCTTGTGGGGCTATCGGTCAGCTATGCCTTGCAGGTAAATGAATCAAATTAATACCATTTAAATTAATGTCAAAATCTAATGTCACATCATATAGAGAAGAAAGATTCTAGTGTGCCGATCTCGAATCGGAATAGTAGGAGCTGGTAGAGATTTTGTTTGCAAAATAGTTTTGTAAGCATCTTACGAAGTTAAAAGGTCTCTTAAATGGCCTAGCTTGTTTACTTTAATAAAAATTACAGGTTGCCTGAAGGATATTTTATTGTAACAAAAAACTTAATACTTTTGATAATTCAAGGGTTGATAAATGACCGCTACCCTCCAGCTAGGTCTGCATTTGTTAGGGTATTATGGGAGAAGTATATGAAAAAATTTCAAAATGCTTCAAACTACTACTCAAATATCTACAGTCTACCACCTCTCGGACTAAAGACGCAGAAAGTTTATCTAATTTCACATATTAGAATACACGCGATGCTGAGTTTGCGGAAATGTACTTATGCACAACCTACTAAAATATTGCACACTATCTCAACGGAATTACTATTTAATAGCCATTCTTGTAGTGTACAAAAATCATAACTTGGGTGAAAAACGTTAAGTCGATTATTTATCTATTTCTAATGTCAAAACTAAAAAATAAACGACATTCAATATTCACAAGTTATTTTTTATATTCTTTAAACATTCAGATTACACAAACACTGAACTGGCTGGTTCGCATGACATCAGAAGTGGAAACTAACATCGTAGCGGTCGAAAGAATTAAAGAGTATGTGGAGACAGAACAGGTAATTATGCAATATTTACGAGTAAATGTAACTAATAAACGTGATGTGTGTGAGAGTAACTATGTACTTAATTCCATAGGAAGCGCCATGGGTCCTGCCAACCGGCCCTGGCGCAACCTGGCCAGAAACAGGTGCAGTACAGTTGGAGCGGCTGACGCTCGGCTACCGCTCGGGCGCCGAGCCGGCGCTGCGCGACGTGACGTGCGCGGTGGCGCCGCGCGACAAGCTCGGCATCGTGGGCCGCACCGGCGCCGGCAAGTCCACGCTCACGCTGGGGCTGTTCCGGTACGTAGCCGACGGGCGCCGCGAGCGGCTCTGGCGCCAGGCACTAACGTCCTCGCTGTTGCAGCATCGTCGAGGCGACGGGCGGCCGCATCCTCATCGACGGGCTGGACATCGCCACCATCGGGCTCCACCAGCTGCGCTCGCGCATCACCATCATCCCCCAGGACCCGGTGCTGTTCTCGGGCACGCTGCGCATGAACCTGGATCCGTTCGGCGCGTACTCGGACGATCAGCTGTGGCGCGCGCTCGAGCTGGCGCACCTCAAGCCGTTCGTGCTGGGGCTGGCGGCGGGGCTGCGCCACGAGGTGGCCGAGGGCGGCGAGAACCTGTCCGTGGGGCAGCGCCAGCTCGTCTGCCTGGCGCGTGCGCTGCTGCGCAAGACGCCGCTGCTCGTGCTGGACGAGGCCACGGCCGCCGTCGACCTGGAGACGGACGAGCTCATCCAGGTATTGGTACTGCTCGTGCTGGACGAGGCCACGGCCGCCGTCGACCTGGAGACGGACGAGCTCATCCAGGTATTTGTACTGCTCGTGCTGGACGAGGCCAAGCCGCTGTCGACCTGGAGACAAACGAGCTCATCCAGGTATTGGTACTGGTAGTGCTGGACGAGGCCACAGTCGCCGTTGACCTGGAGACGACGAGCTCATCCAGGTATTGTTAATGCTCGCGCTGGACGAGGCCACGGCCGCCGTCGATCTGGAAACGGACAAGCTCATCCAGGTATTGGTACCGCTCGTGCTGGACGAGGCCACGGCCGCCGTCGACCTGGAAACGGATGAGTTCATCCAGGTATTGGTACTGCTCGTGCTGGACGAGGCCACGGCCGCCTTCGACCTGGAGACGGACGAGCTCATCCAGGTATTGGTACTGCTCGTGCTGGACAAAGCCACGGCCGCCGTCAACGTCGAGACGGAACAGCTCATCCAGGTATTAGCCGGTAGCCGGCTCGTAAGTTTGACTTGCTATCTATCTCTATCCATTAGACAAATAGGAGAATAATGGCTCATGAGGTAATGAATAACATTTTAAAGATTATCTCATGAAAGGAAACAGCTATTTCAAATAGAAGGATGTGAGTGAGTGATGATGCAACAATGAGCTAGGGTGTCCCACAAGGAAGCATTTTAGGCCCAACCCATTTTATGTCTCGAGTTCTGAATTCTTGCTTTTGATATATATTTTTATTGTGCAATGTCGAGAAATGTGTAATCTCTTTTAACAATAATCAATAGGACTAATAAGATTATATTTAACTATATAAACTGGCACAATTTGCATAGAAAGAGCGTTAATTAAAGATTTGGGCGTAATGTTTGCGGATCGCGATATATATTCAACCAAAGATCCAAGCTACTTGGCTTAGAAAGAATTACTAAAGATTTTAAGCACCCTCGCTATTCATTATATCTTTACGAGTATAATTTGCCCATCTGGTTTCCTCTTTACGCTCTACATCCCCAAAAGATATAAAAAATGTCTATATAAATTACACACGCGATTAGCGAGTTTACTTTCTGGTATTAAATTTTTATATTAAATTTAGACCGTCCCTACCCCTTATCTCAGAACATTTGTTTTGAATGTGTGTATTGTTATCTATTAGTAATATAATAATGATAATATTTATTAGTAATATAATAATAATAATATTTCAAGGCGATAGTCTCGAGTTCTTTGTGGTTTTGTTTGGCCATGAACCCTCTTAGTACCTCCTCCTCCTAGGTTCAGGTTCAGTCCTCTTAGGTTCAGGGCTTGGCTATAGGTTACGAGGTGATGGTCAAAAAATATCCCACCTCTTTTACATGGATGATCTTAAGTTGTTTGCCGCCACCAGATTGCAACTAATGGAGTTACTAAAGTTAACCAAGTCCTTTAGTCATTCCATCGGGATGGAATTTGGTGTGGATAAATGTGCGTTCATGCATGTAAAACAGGGAAGGGTAGTGGAATCCGAGGGAATTCAACTCTCGGATTCTACTCATTTACGATCACTCCTCGTAACTGACACCTATAAATACTTGAGTGTGTCGCAAGCTTTGGGCATTAATGAGGTGGACATGAAACAATCGCTGCGGGAGCATTTCTTTGGCCGCCTGAAAAAAGTACTGAATAGTCTTCTATCAGGTGGCAATAAGGTGCGCGCTTGCAACGGTTGGGTTATGCCACTTCTTATGTACTCTTTCGGCATACTCAAGTGGACTCAGACTGAACTTGACGCCTTGGATAGAAGAGTCCGCAGTCTGCTGACCACATACCGTGTGCATCATCCTCGCTGATCAGTAATGAGGTTGTACATCCCACGAAAGTGTGGAGGTCGAAGTTTTTTAAATGCCAAGACCTTGCACAATCGTGAGGTGTGCAACCTTAGGGAATATTTCCTGCATACTGATAAGGATATGCATCGAGATGTGGTCGCTGCAGATTCCGGACTCACTCCACTCTCCTTGGCTAAGGAGAACTGGCGCAGACCTGTGGTACTTAGCACTGACGACCGCAGGGGTGTATGGCAGAGCAAGGAGCTGCACGGAAGATTTTACCGGACTTTACATGGGCCCGACGTTGACTTTTCAGCTTCCGTGGCCTGGCTACGTTTCGGTAACCTCTTTGGGGAAACCGAAGGTTTTGTCTGTGCAATTGCTGACGAAGTTATCATGACGAACAACTACCGGAGGCATAAGGGATGGCCTAAGGGATGGTACGGCTGACATATGCCGTGCCTGCCACCATCCTGGTGAGTCCCTTAGGCATATTGTCTCTGGTTGTTCTCATCTTGCTAACGGTGAGTACTTGCACAGACATAACCAAGTAGCCAGGATTATCCACCAACAGCTTGCTCTGAAATACAGACTTGTGGACGTAGAAATGCCTTACTACAGGTATGTAGCTGAGCCAGTTCTCGAAAACGGTCGTATCACACTGTACTGGGATCGATCAATCATCACGGACAGGTCTGTTGTCGCCAACAAACCTGATATTGTGTTAGTTGATCGATCTGAGCGCCGAGCAATGATCGTTGATATCACTATCCCACATGACGAGAATCTTGTGAAGGCCAAGAAAGATAAACAGATGAAGTATCTGGACTTGGCCCACGAGATTGTTGACATGTGGGATGTGGATTCGGCGATCATTATGCCGATAGTAGTTTCAGTTAACGGACTCATAGCCAAGTGCCTCGATCAACACCTTAAGAGGCACACGTTGGGTGGTTGGATCAAGGGTTTGATACAGAAATCGGTACTTCTGGATACGGCACGCATCGTGAGGAAGTTCCTGTCTTTGGAACCTTAACCACTGGCAGTTTGGCCCTTGTGCCCGCTGCCAGTGGGTCTGTACACTTTTTATATTTTTAAATATTTTGTTATTTTTTTATAATATATATATATATATATTTAAAAATGTATTTAGTAGTATAAGAAATGTAAATAAAGAATATAATATTTATTTATTTCTCCTACATAAATATGAACTCAAACATAATTGTTTCAATGTAATTCTTATCTATTAGTGAATTTCGGTCGGTTTATTTTCATAATGGCTGAACGAGTGCATCAAATGCATTGTCCGCCTAAGTTGCCACTCGCGGAGGGGGTCTGCATGCTGTCTCTCCAGCCTGACTTCTCCATAAAAATTACCACAGTCATTTGTCACTATCAAGCATCTTGCTAACGATAACTCTACCAACATTGCTTACCTATTATCTATCTCTTGCAGAAAACGATCCGTACAGAGTTCGCGGCGTGCACGGTGCTGACGATCGCGCACCGCCTCAACACCATCATGGACTCAACCAAGGTCATGGTGCTAGATAAGGGTCAGCTCGTTGAGTATGCGCCGCCAGAACAACTACTACAGGACAAGAACTCCATATTCTATAGCATGGCTAAAGACGCTGGTCTGGTTAACTAAATTGGTATACCATTCACTTTAAAAAATTCTCATCAGTGAAATAAAACTAGCGTGTGATATAGACAATGTCAGCGAAGCTGACTGCAAAGTGGTTAATCCAAATGTTACTGTTTTATTGAGCTAACTTGCTAGTATTCAATCAACTGAGTTACAAGTTGCTCAGATCTTGTTATCTGTATGACAGCTGTGTATAGAAGCGTATATGTACATACCAACGGTATTCTATAAGTATTGTGTACTTGTTTATCCGAATGTTATTAATTAGTTAGTATATGAGTATATGTGCTCAACTTATAATATACTGAATGTTAAGAAAACTGAAGCGAACGTTGCGTGCTTTACCGTCGTGGATTAAACAAAAGATACGTCACTGTTAAGGGTCTATTGCATTAGTCTTGCCTCTTACGTTAGATTTTGAGTCTATAATGTAAACGGGTCCTTAAATTTATACACTTAATAAAATGTGCACATAACAGCTTCACTTATATCAGGCGCCACCTTCTACCTCGTAACCTTCATTTAGGTTCAAGTTACATACATTATCAAACGTCTGATTGTATGTGTTCTATAAAAGATTCTACAAAATGTAATTAGAACTAGGGCGGAAATCACTTCATCACAAATAATCATCAATAACTGGGGCAAGAATATGCTTCCAGATGACTGAAGAGCAATTATTCGAGTTAATATTATAGTTGCGTAACTTGCGTTTCATCATCCGTTTCCATTATACCTTGATGATGTAGTCAAATTAAGTAACAAAGTAATAGGAGAAATCTATCTCAAGTGAACAAAAAATTCCATCATCAGCCAATATTCCTGGCCGTTGTCTGTCTACTATAACATAAAGTAATATATTTGATCAGTTCTCTTCTTTGAGACGGACAATAGTTGCTACCTTTCTAAGCTTCTATCGTAAAGGGGGCGCTATGATTATCCACTATGATTATTCGCAATCCTCCACCTTTTAAAATTTTATTCTTGATAAATAGCATTAATTATATAGCATTTACAACTTATAAATATTGAGATAGTACTTAAGACTTAAGACAGGGTGAAATTATAAGAGTTTCAGCATAAGTAGGAGTATATTAGTTAGATAAGCTTTAATGTTGCCGCAATTTAACTACAAATAAAGCCATTATATAGATATATCTTAGTTTACTTTTTATACAAATTATTTTTACTAGTTACTAAAATATCTTCTCAAGTTATACTTATGGTGCAATTATTCTAAGATAGCCGTTTAAGCTTTTCGTATCCATAATTTTTAATACAAAACATATGCATTGTTGATCCTGTCTAATCCTCTTTTGTTGATGGTTGAGTAAAAATTTATTATGTTAACGAACAAAGAAATAGGGAGAGTAAAACATCTTAGGCTATTTTCAGAAAATTCCTTGAATATATGATGCAAAATTGTACATTTCTATCCCAAGTCTAATTTGCAATTTTACGGTGACTAATAAACATTAAGCTGCGCCATGTGCTATATTCTGTTTAATGAAGTTACATTATCTTGTGATAATGAAGATATCAGCAACGTGTTGTGTTGTTGCCTGCGCCGTCTCGCTGCGCTCCATTTCAAACAGCAAATCATATGATACGCGCTGACCACGTAGACCCCTGTCCAGCCATTCGTCTAGCTAGTCAGCTAGATAGCTAGCTATCAACCCTGTGTCATGTGTGCCAAAAATTGCCACATTTAGCGTTAGCAACTCGAATGTCTTTTTGCGTAGATTTATTATTTGAAACTTTTTTTATTAAATTTTACAGAATTTGCAAGTTATAATAAATTATTGAGTAGTTTATTTTCGCTATAAATTGCCTTCATATGCTACTGATAACCACGCTACGATTTGCAGTACCTATATAAAACATCGCATAAGGAACTAACTAGCACAGCTTCAATGTTCATTAATCAACTTAAACGGTCGTTTGTTATGCAAAAAGTAACCGACGAACCACTAGCTGCGGGATTATTTACTCATCATTCTACATTAATGTTAACTTTTAAATTACTTTTAATTTTGTATGAATACAGCGTATTAAATATATATTTCACATACGGCACATATCTTAAAAGGTTAAAACACCATCAAACAACATCTACTATGGCACTGTGGGCTGATGCCATTTAGTAGTTATACAGTAAAATTTGTACTTAGGTATATATATAATTGTAAAAAAATTACATCACACACAAGTGATTAGTACACAATTTACTTAATATTTTTTGTTCTGATTTAACAATGTTACCACACATCCTCATTTTTATTTTACGCTTGACGAATTCAATCGATACTTAATTTTATATAATGGACTACATAGTAGTGATATAATTTAAATTATCATATATTAAATTATATTTTTGTTTGTTTGTGTGATAATTCTCGAAAGTGTTAAGTGTGAGTTGACTCAGCACGCGTTTATTAAACAAACACATTGTAACTGGATGATGATCGAAATTACCAACTAGTATCAACTTATGAATATGTGCAAAAGGTGGATCACTTGTATAAGGGTGTTGTGCCAAATAAGTTTCAGTAATCACCAGGGTAAAATAAATTCGACTAATGTCTAACGAGTTAACAGATACTGAATGTTCAGTACATATTTGTCTCATATCTTATAGTCACCTAACAAACTGTGCTACCTACCCTTTTGTATTAATCACAAGTTGCGGCTATTATGAAGTGTAATAGTTGTTCTACTCGTCCAGCAATTCTGTACACTATCCAGCATAAACGCGAAATGTGCATTTTAACATCATAACCACACACCAAAATTTCAATGCAATTATATCACAATTTCTAAGAAATTATTTGGTTAAGGTACAATTTAATTTATGCTATTAGCGAACATTTTATTTAGTTTTAAAAATTGCCTTAATTTTAGTATTCATTGTACTTATGATTATATGATAAAAATATGTTACGGGCAACACTTCAAGAATCGAGCAATAAAAAGTAAATACATCAAATAATAGCTACACCGGGTAACCACAATTTGACTATCCCGTCGTGTTGCTGAGAAATTGCTGGTGGTAAAACTTAGTAACTTATTGCACATTTCGAAGTAAATAAAACAAATTTTGGGAATGTTAACAATTTTTATTTAGATTTCTACTATTTTATATTTCATAATTTAAAATAGTTTACAACAACAATTTGACAGTACTTATTTGAATAATTTTTAATATTTGCAAGAATCATTTTTACAGGCAATTTTTTACATGTTATTTTTTGACTCTTGAAGTGCCCATAAAGTTATATGTTAAAAATTACTAATACTATTTATATTTTAGTACTGTAGTTAATCATTAGGAATTATTTAAGTTAAAATAGGTATATCAGTACATTTGAACTACAGACGTAAAATACAGAACGAAAAAAATGTTACTTCGATTGCATAGATACTGATCTACCGTGCGAACGTTATGGGGTCGATTCCTACAGAAATAATTGATTTTGATTTGTGTCATCAACTAATGATTGTTCTGTTTGTTTTGTTGTACGTTTGTAAATGATACAGGTATTAGAGCTGTACTTACGTCTTACAAATAATTGAGTTATTTTAAATTTATATTTCTCAAAATTGTAATTTTTTAAATTAACCGTTTTTAAAAGCTAAGGCTATTTCTTTATTCTGTATAATACTGATACCTCAAATAGGTTTCATGAAATTCGTATGTTTTATAACAATGGAACATTTGAACCAAACATCATTGGCAAATGAGCGCAAAAATGAGAAACGTGACGCAGCATCCAGTCACGGTTAATCCTAGGAATATCCAATAAATATGATTTATTTAAATATTCGGTAGTCCTGTAACACCAATATTATCGGAGTGTGACTACACCTCTTGCCATCTGCAGTACACAAATGTAAAATTATTATCTATACATTATTCACTTTAGCGTGACACAACATGTATACAAAACAACCAATGTTTCTCAGAGTCCAGGCGCACTCATGGTATTAACCACGAAAACATCAATATAACAATAATAAAACAACAAATAACTAAACAAGTAACACAATAAGAAACTTAACAAAAGTAACAATAAAATATTTAGAGTAACACTCGCGTATCGGCAAGTTTATCGATATTAAAAATGACTAATATAACCCGATCGATAATAAAACTTCACTTTTCAATGTAACATGTTAGCATTATCTGTACTCTATAATTTGGTAGCGTTAGAATGCATTCCAACTTTGAGAATAGTGTCATAATTAGGTATACGTGCAAGTCAACTATCTATGCAATTTCCAATTTTATTCAAATGAAGAAATTTATGAGAGCCGTTGTCACATTTAAATGTAAATTATTAAAAAAGATTTACAGTGTCTTCAGTGCATTACTTCCGCGCTTATTCTCATTAAATATTCATTTAATGTAAGTGACATATAAAAGTAACCTTTTTATGGTTTGTCTACATATTGTGTCACAGCTGTCCTGAACAGAGTATAGAAAAATATTGAACATTTTCCATACTACACATATTTGTTTCCACATTTTTTGGAATTGAATGAATAAGATACATAGATAAGTATCGAATTTAAACATTATGTAAAATCATTAAAGACTACTTTCAATAACAGCATTTAGGCGATAAGTAATATAGGGTTCACTCTT
This sequence comes from Leucoma salicis, assembly GCA_948253155.1. Lineage (NCBI taxonomy): Eukaryota > Metazoa > Arthropoda > Insecta > Lepidoptera > Erebidae > Leucoma > Leucoma salicis. Next base: position 24,964,951 of record OX411808.1, read on the forward strand.
GTGCCTCTTAAATTTAAAATTCAGTTGCAATGTGAAAATAATAATACCAATATTATTAATATTTATTTGCACATAAAATTGTCGATATATATAACATTAATATTTATTTGTTTAGTTGTATTTTAGTATTATTGATTTCGAAATTATAAGCTCGGTACAATAACAAAACTAAGATCCCCATAAGAAATCCTATCTACATAAACAGCTCAATAATGTAAGACTTCTAAAGCCGCTTTTCAATTAGAAAGGTAGAACGGCTTAAAATAGACGGTGTGATTAGTGATGTGCCGGATATCCGAGGGAGAAAAAGGATACGTATCCGTTATTATTACGTGGATCTAAAAATTTATAAAATTCTAAGATCCTCCTAGATATCTATGAGATTCTTAATATTGTGTATCAAATTTACATTTTATTTAAACTAATTTTTATTTTGCAAACATTTAATATTGACACTTATCAGAAAGTTATAAGGTACTAGTTTATGTCCTTCGTCTGTGTAGATCAGATCCAGAGAGAAATGGCAAATGTAAGAGATTCAAAAATTAATGAGGTTAAATATCAAAATAGTCGGGTCTTGTCAATGTCGTCTGCCCAGGCCGCTTGTATCGGAATAAGTGCAGTTATGGAGATTACCCTCTATATAGAAACACTCACAAAGTGCAATATTAATACTAATATAATATTAATATTGCACTTTGTGAGTAGAGGTATACACCTCTCAACATACTATCGCGTTCCCTACAGTATGCTTCGTTACCACCCTCGTAGCAAAACAAGATTTTTGAAGATCCGGCTCATCACTAGTAGTAGTAGTATAGTTATAATACGACACGATTCCGAGGTCCGAGGTCTTTTTACTTTAACCAATTACAAAAAAATATTTCCTGTGAGATGCTGTTATATTACATGGATACATGAAATATGTACGTATATAGTCAATTTTGACCAGTTAATAAAATACTACTTGAAGTCTGTCGAAGTGGTGGTATTATCACAGTTTCTCTGAATCGAGTCGTAAGCCAATATTGTTATCATATTCAGTTATAGTGATATAACTTCACTTGAAACCTTACAATTGTTTTATTTATGACCATTAAATTAAAATAATTTTAATAGTTTTGGTACAAACTATATATAAACCGTATATAAAAGCAAATGAATGATTGTAAAGGATTAAATTATCATTTTTATTATTATAATAAAGTCAATGTACTTAATACGCCTTTTTTTTTTATTCCCGTTGATTATCATTACTAGTATAAAGTTGTAACAGAGCTGTCTTATTTTAATAAATTTAAAGAAATATTTTTTGAGGAATAGCTACAAGTGAGATGATAAACTTCTATAATTAATTTTTTTTAATATGAAATCATTATTTATTTGACATTTATATACTAACTAAGGTCACTAATGAAAAAGTAAAAAATACTAGCCTTCAATGATGACTCATTCATAAAATTAAATAATAATTTTAATGGAAAACATGGATGCTTTATTGATCACATACATAACATGAATAATAAAATAAAAACGCTATCATGCGCCAGTTTCAGAAGATGTCATTTGTTAGTATAATTTCAAATGTAAGAATACATTATAGTCAAATAAAAAAAATCACACCTGTATAGGAGTTAACGCCAATTACCTAAAACAAAGTTAACACTTCACTTTTATATAATAAATACACAAATATGAAGGGGCATACTCGTACCTACTTTTGATAAGAGCTACTCATATAACTTCTACCGATAGTTTGATAAGATTGCTTGATCAAAGTATGCAACAATTACCTGCAAAGGGCAACTCATTTTCTTAAATATCAAAGTAAAATACTACATCATAATAGATTAAAAACACAAGTTGCGGATTACAAGGAACATGAGCCATTGATAGTATGTACATTGCAGTGATCACTCACGATATTGATTGTTCTTGTCTGTAAGTGGTACGTAGACAACACTCATTAACTTTTTAGTAGTAGTTTTGCCGTCCTCTGCCTTGTCGATCTATTAATACAAAATAAAACATGTTAATAAAACATAGTAATTGATTTGGCAGCAACTTAGCGTACCATCTGCACGCGGTGTTTGGCCAGGAGATGATTTTAACTTGTATATATGTGTTCATCTGTTCCCGCATAATTTGTTAACTGATTATCATAGCTAGACAAATAAGGTATTTTCAGAACCAGAAGTCAAATTATCCGATACACACTAAATTCAATATTGCGCCCTCTGGAGGACATAGGAATAAAAAACCTTTTAGGGTTGGGTATCAAATAGAAGAGCTTACTTAGCACCTTTCAAATCTGTATTATTATGTATAGAAGACTCAGTCGGGTTTTAATTTTCAAAATTAACTTGTGTAATTACGATTTCATAGAAGCTTCCCACACTTTTTGTTATTGGTAGAGAAACAATAAAGGTTATTAAATATGTACGTCCATAACCTAAAAATAGTGAACACCGAAATTTCGGTAGCTTAATTTTCTTTTACAAATAACTAAGGAGATAATAATGGTACCTGAGTCAGATGCTGTTCCTGCCCTTGAGCTCCTACAGGTATAATTAGCCTTCCTCCAGGTTTTAATTGATCAATCAGCTGGAAGAATAAAGTGGTAATTTTAGCTGCTAAAAAATCTCACTTATCATAGAAACCATAGACACGACGAAGTTGTTACTACTAGTGTTCATGTGTAACACATGAACACTAGTAAGTGTAACACATGAACACTAGTAAGATGTCAATTTCGCAAAGACGTTTACACCATAAGAGCCATTACGCACTGTCAACTAGTCGCCGGCAACTCGGTCGCTGGCGACTGACTTACTATAGTTTAAATAGATGTTTACGCACTTGGTTGTTGGTCGCTCGGGCGGCTCGACGACTCGCTGCGTAGTGGCAACGCACGAGCGACGACAACGGCAACCAATAGGAGCACGACCTCAAATGGAAGCATTCGCACTGCGAGTAACTATCGTAAAGACCGTGTCACCAAAGTACCGATACATACAGCAATATACGTCGATCGCTCGGTTTGGTCTCCTGGCCCTAGTTGCCTATGTTTTGGTCGCCAAGAGACCGCGTCGCGCCGGCGACTAGTCGACAGTGCGTAATGGCTCTAAGGTTCTCATCTTGCTCTAAAGTTGGTCAATTTCTTCCCAGACACGATCGTCTATGTAAGCTTAGGGTCTCTAGAACCGATATATTCGTCATACTGCTGAAGATGAACCCAGCTAGTATAAACTAGCTATATGAGCATGGGTCATGGGTATGAACCCATGCTCAAAAATCAAACTTGAATAATGTGAACTATAAGTATGAGCTTGCTATAATATTTTGATCTATATTTAGCACTTCACATGCTCGGCTACTTTAAAACCCAAATTATTCGTGAAAGTGGAAAAAGAGAACTTTACTGCGAGGTGGCGTGGTCGTAAAGGCATCTAAGTGAAGATTTGGACTGGACGTTGGGCGACAGCGATAGCTTAGCGGTCCAGAGCACTTCCCCGGATTGGATGGGACGCAGGTTCGTATTTCGTATCCTGCTCGCAGTAAAGATCTCTTTTCCCCTACCGCAAATAATTTGTTCTTTAAAGCTTGCTAAAATTTAGAATATTTAATATTGTTTAAATCAGAACCGCTATTTAGATGAGGAAATATTACTTGTACCAAACTGAGTTATTATTAGGAACACAGTGTAAGATGTGATGGCTATGGTACTTACGGGTTGTGGTAATGTTGGGGCAGCAGCTCCTACATGAATTGCATCAAATGGGGCTTCCAGTGGATACCCTTGACGACCATCACCAACTAAAATTTAGATTATTATTAAAATGTCGCCTAGTACATAGTCTGGCCATAAATACTATTACAATAAAAAAGTCATTACATATTTTACTATTTTTAGCATTTTGACATGCTTAGCCATTTAAATTAACAAAAATTGTGAAAATGTGAAATCGAAAATAACAGTCACAATACATTATACCAACCAGGTAAACCTAATTTTACAATTAAGATTTTTACCAAATAAATGACATGCCCCTATAAATAATTTGACATTTTTTTTTTTAGTAATTGACATGCTTACAAACCATATACATTACTGTCCTGTTGACTGTTAACAGTCCGGAGCAATTGTCACGATGGCTGAATTGGCAAAGAATCTGGGACGGTATTCCAGGAGATGCTTGTTCAAATGTTGCTCGTGACTGTTATTTTAGATTTCACATTTTTACACTTTGTGTTGATTTATATGGTTTATAAGCATGTCAACTCTATTTAAAGCTTAGAGTATAAATAACTATAGAGCGCGCCTTACTGAGTATGAACCGTAAGCACAAGTATGAACAGTATCGTGCGTCGTTGGAACGCTCAATCAGTAGCAAAACAATACGGTTCATAGTAAGTCGGAGAACAATATTTTATTTATTTTTTGATAAAAATGGTGAAATGTACAGTGCCAGGTAGTAAAAACGATTCCCGGCAGCAAAATAAAAGGAATAGTAACATTTATTTTCATCAATAAGTAGAATTTAGTTACTGAATTAATTGTTTTAGCAAAATTCAGACGGGTCTTAGAGGGGCACGCGGGACTCGCGGGGCGGGTCGTCCCTGCACGCTATCAACGGTCATTTTTTCTTCACGATGGCATAGTGTTGTATCGCAATTATTTTTATACGATATTTTTTTAATATAAATATTATTTCTGTCTAATAAATAATCTGGCGACTAAATAATATAAATAATAGGTACGTGTACGCTATTATATTATTCATTTGATACGTGCAGTAGTGCAAAAATATGTAGACGTAACAACAAAATAAATAAATATAATATAATAATTAACGCTGTTTAAGGGGCAATAATAGTCTACCTATGATCTGAATTTGATAAATGCAGAAATAAGTAAAGGTTAATATTTTTAAAATTTAATAAATGATACCTAAGGTAGGTATCATTTAAATTATTTGTAAGTATCAATTATACCTATCATAACAAACCGAAAATTTTATTCTTCCAACCCTATTTACTCAGATAGAAAGGCCAAAAAACATTTAGGCCGTAGTTCACCTTGCTGGCCTAGTGCGGGTTAGCAGACTTCACAAGTTTTCACAAGCACGTAGCCGTTGAGTAAATCTCTCAGGCATGCAGGTGTTTAACGATGTTATCCCTCACCGAGCAGTGATAACTTGTAAACAAATACACACAACTTTGGTAAGTCAGAGGTGTACGCCGTACAAAACCTCGAGCTGGTGATTGAACTCGATAAAACTGTCTTTGCAGTCCTTGGTTTTACCGCTAGGCTATTTATTAGAATATTGAACATACAATTCATTATTTCCTAACTTAAGTCTATTCCCAGCAAACAATCGATATTTTTGCAGAAATTACGTCACGCATGGAACGTCACTATAAAAGCGCTATACCATAGTTAAGTACCTATAACACATTTGCCTACAATTGGCACAACTCACTGAAAGTGATACGCGCGCTCAAGTTTATTTATACTCTAAGATTTAAAGCATTGCATGCTCACCCAATCAATGCCGTGTGGGTCCGGCTTTAGAATTGTCCCACCCCTCTCCACCCATGGGAGTCGTAAGAGCCGACTGAGGAATACCAGAGGAGTGGGCAGCAGCACTCCCTCGAGTATTAATAACATCCACTGCGATTGCCAACCCGCCTGCCAAGCGTGGCGATTACAGCACTATCCTCCAAAAATGAGCACCCAACAAAAAATGGCCCCAGTCACAGCTCCGCTATTCCGTGGCCTAACGGTAGCGGGCCCGGTAACGGCGGAGCAGGGGGTGCGAAGAATCTCCGGTCGCGGCAAGGCTACCAAAAATAACAACCTCTGGCCCTGGTAACGCACAACGTTCGGACACTTCGGACCGACGCGAGAATCCCCGAGCTGGAAGAGGAATTGAGAGAAGATCCGATGGGACATTATAGGGTTCTCAGAAGTCCGAAGAGAGGGTGAGGCAACGATAATCCTCCAGTCCAGGAACTTCTCTTTCACCGGGAGGGCTACCCCAGACAAGGTGTCGGGTTTATCATTCGCAGGTCTCTCGTAGGCAACGTGGAAAGTATTGAAAGTGTGTCGAGTAGGGTAGCGTACCTTATACTCAGAATAACCAAAAGGTATTCGTTGAAGGTCATACAGGTTTACGCATCGACCTTGACACAATCCGACGACGATGTGGAGGCCCTATATGAGGACATCTCGAAGGCCATCTACTTGTCTAAAACCTACTTCACGGTGGTCATGGGAGGCTTTAATGCGAAACTAGGCAAAAGGACAGACGATGATCTGACGGTGGGGCACTATGGATTTAGGCAGAGGAACCACCTAGCATCTGGCCCCTGTGGGGCCAGATCCTTTTCTGGAGAAGGAAGGCCTCTACATGATGATGATAAACGAGATTGACTTCATCTTGTCGGACAAACGACACATATTCAATGATGTCTCAGTGATCAGCAGGATTATAAGTGGGAGAGATCACTGACTAGTCAGGGGCATCTTGAATATTAGCACAAAAGTCGAGAGGTCGCACTTGATGAAGTCTACTCTCCGACCAGAGTACAGAGTGTTTTTTAAGAAAGGTGACAGAACCCTCTTGAAGAATTATAGACCCTCTTATTATCTCGCTCTTGAGCCACGTCTAAATGTTTTCGAGGGTCAAATCGACACGCGCAGGCTTGACGACTTCCAGCCTCCCGAACAAGCCGGTTTCCGAAAAGGCTATAGTACCATAGACCACATCCATACGCTACGCCAGATTATACAGAAAACCGAGGAATACAATCGGCCTCTGTGTCTGGCGTTTGTGGACTATGAGAAAGCCTTCGATTCGATCGATACTTGGGCGGTGCTGCAGTCCCTTCAGCGGTGCCAAATTGACTATCGGTACGCTGAAGTGCTTGTATAGAAACGCCACTATGTCAGTCCGTTTTCAGGACAGGAGTACGAAACCGATCAGACTGTAGAGAGGTGTTAGACAGGGAGACGCTTTATGTCCCCGAAACTTCACCACTACTTTGGAAGATGTCTTCATACTCTTGGACTGGACCGGATTCGGCATCAACATCAATGGCGAATATATCACTAACCTTCGATATGCCAACGACTTCGTAGTCATGGCAGAATCGCTGGAGGCCCATGGCACCAAGCTCAATGATCTCAGCAGGGTTTCCCGACTAGTGGGTCTCAAAATGAACATGGACAACACGAAAGTCATGTCTAATGTCCATGTCACTTCAACACCGGTCCTAGTCGGGGGTGCGCTTCTCGAAGTTGTCGACCGCTATGTCTACCTGGGACAAACAGTCCAGTTAAGTAGGCACAACTTCGAGAAAGAGGTCAATCGACGAATCCAACTCGGCTGGGCAGCGTTCGGGAAGCTAAGGAAGATCTTCTCGTCCATTATTCCGCAGTGTCTGGAAACGAAGGTCTACGACCAGTGTGTGTTACCAGTATTACATATGGAACAGAGTCGTGGTCTCTGAATGTTGGCTTCGTATCAAGGCTCAAAGTCGCTCAGCGGGCCATGGAGCGGGCTATGCTTGGTATTTCCCTACATGATCGAATCCGTAATACGGAGATCCGTAGGAGAACGAGAGTGACCGATATAGCCAGCCGGGTTGGCATGCTGAAGTGGCAATGGGCAGGCCATATCGCTCGACGAACCGACAACCGTTGGGGAAGAAAGGTTCTCGAGTGGTGACCACGTATCGCCCACCAGATGGAGCGACGATGTGGTCAAAGCCGCGGGGAGCCCTTAGATGCGGTCGGCACAGGACTGCTCGTTGTGGCGTTCTGTTGGGGAGACGTTGAAAGGCTGATGGATGGATGGATGCTCACCCAAAAAGTTTAATAAAGTACTGTACCTTACCTTGATTTTCATGACCACCTTGCAATGTAGGTGGTAATATAATACTACTACTAAGGTCTTTAAAAGGAGCTTCAGTTATATCAAAAAAAAATGTTAATGTATTTGCATCCTATTTTGTGAGTTAATAAATTCACTTTTCAATTTAACACAAAGTGCGACAATGTGTATGTGGTAGATCGGGATCAGGTGCTTAAAATTATACATAAAAATAACAATATAATAAGCAATCTACATCAGTATTTTACTTTCAGGGCCAATGTCAACATCAATATCCCTAATTATATATAAAAGAATAACTGACTACCTAAAATAAACTATTAACGCACAGCCCAAACTCCTGGGGCATGGACAGGGAAAATTTACATATAGGTTTCTTTGATAGTAGGAGAGCTAAGAAATTTTAGATTTTACACAAAACCTATCCAAAATGAATCTGCGATACCCTACAATAACTAAACCACAGCAACATATTAGTCGCTAATTACTGTATATCCCTCCTACTAACAGATTTCATTATCCTAATATCCCCAGGTCAATCAAAAACTGCTGATTAGGGCTAATTAAAACTAACAAACTTACCAATCAATTTTATTTGTTCTGATGTGAGTAACTCTACTAACAGATTTCATTATCCTAATATCCCCAGGTCAATCAAAAACTGCTGATTAGGGCTAATTAAAACCAACAAACTTACCAATCAATTTTATTTGTTCTGATGTGAGTAACTCTACTAACAGATTTCATTATCCTAATATCCCCAGGTCAATCAAAAACTGCTGATTAGGGCTAATTAAAACTAACAAACTTACCAATCAATTTTATTCGTTCTGATGTAAGTAACTCTGGATTATCTTTTTCTATGTTTTTTGTAGCAAGTGTGACTAGTTCTGTTATGTGTTCTATACCAATTACTTTTCCAGTATCACCAACCATCATCGCCATACATGCTGTCAAGTACCCAGAGCCTGAACCCACATCTAATGCTTTTGCTCCTTCAAAGAGGTGGCTCTTGAGTTTTTCTAATGCATGTGCATGCTAAAAGATAATATTAAGATGGTATTAGTATTTAGTGAGCAAATTGTAGAAACTAGTATGTAATGCAAAATTTTTTATTAACAAGAGTGTACAGCGGCTCAGCCTTATGCAAAAATTAGTTTCCTAGTTATATCTCAGGTTTCTAATTTAGTACCACTACTACTGGTATTGCAGCATACAATTTATATATTTTCCAAAATCTGTTTGTTTTTGTTGCATCGTGCAAATAAACAAACTATTCTGAGATACCCAAATAGCTTGATTGTATTATTTTTTCAAATATCTTTTATTAAATGTACAGATCAAATTTTGTTACAGCTATAGTATAGATGATTTTTAGATTTCTAATAAAATTCCAAAGATATTATGGTGAGCCATCAAAAATGAATGATGTGACTAGTATTTTATTGCGTGCATTAAATAAATATAAAATAGTTATCTTACCATGTGTGGAGCACTAATAGTAGCTGCGAAACCAATTGTTTGTGGAGAATCATGATACGGGGCGTGAGCACAATAATGTTGTCTATCTACAGCTAGCATAGCATTTGCAACAACGTCGGATTTTATTATTCCGTTTCCTATATCATAACAACAAATAATCATCAATACAATCACCAAAATAGCTTACGGCCTTTAAGTAATGGCCAATAAGTAATGCAAAGAAATGTTCTTACTTCGTAGTTGTTGTATCAAATCTGCATTGCTTACGCCGTGACTTCTCCAAGCCATTATTCCGACAATAATGCCTATTGCGACAATAATACATAAAAAACCTAACAAAAAATTACGCCATGAGCACCCTATTACTGTTATAACTTGATAATGATAATTTATCAGTTTCTTCACGACTTTTACTTTTTCACAGCACTTTTTGATCTTTTTCCCGGTTTAGAATTTGCAAACTTTTGATATTGGTTTGGTGGAGGTAATTTAGTTTTCTTCAGTATATACCAAGGAAGGAACATAACATTATTTTTTTTTTTTTTTTTTTGTGTGACTTTGGTTGTTAGCCTCAGACGGCTATGACAACCTTACCCGGACAATTGGTGAGCGCAGAGGGCTCTCAACACTCTCTCTTGAGTAATATTGTTCTGTGGCTCTCAACCCGAATAACATAACATTATACTCAAGAGGTATATATACACTCTTTGTACCGTAGGTATTGTTTGGTAGGGAGTTTTGGCGGGAACACGAAGAAGATCATGTCGTCGCTCTGCATTATTTTCCTAAACTTGTGTTATTTCAAGTATTAATGTGTAAAAGTGGTGGCCTTTTGCTTATTAACTTTTTGTGTATGTGCATAAGTGCTGGCAAGTGATGTAATGCGACAACGTGTTTTTTCCTGTTGTCTCCAAAACTCCATAGAAGCTTCAGTAAGATTGCCATCGTCTTACTGGAGTGGGACTTTGACTTGACTGACTAATTTTATATGACTGACTTCGACTATGACTTGTTTTATGAACTAAACTTACGTGTGATGAGAGAATAACGATGTTTATAAGTTACTGTTAGGCTGATGGTTCTTCCAATGCCTTAAAAAAACAAAAAAAAAATTGTTTGTTAAAACGTTAGGAAGGTAAAGGTAAGGAAACAAATTCAATAAATAGGAATTTAGAACGTAGGAAATTCTGGTGGAAGTGTTAGAATATCGGATTAAATTTATACTTAAATTAATATATACTTATGAAAATAAATTACTTGTTATATTTTTAAATTATTATGCGTTATGAAGTTTGATAGGATTTTATAAATATCAATATCATTATATGCTAATAAAGTATGAACAGAAGTAGGAAAAGGAATATTTATTGATCCATCCATCCATCCATCAGCCTTTCGAAGTCCACTGCTGGACATAGGCCTCCCCAAGAGAACTCCACAGCATGTGTTTCGCTCATATGGGGGATAGTGCCGTAATCGCCACGCTTGGCAGGCGGGTTGGCGATCGCAGTTGATGTTGTTAATACTCGAGGGAGTGCTGCTGCCCACCCCTCCCGGTATTCCCTCAGTCGGCTCTTACGACTCCCATGGGTGGAGAGGGGTGGGACAATTCTAAAACCGGCCCCACACGGCAATTGATAGTAACGATGAACATAATAAGGAATGATCATGAAGAGGACAGGACAGGAATAAATGATTGATATCCCCAATTTCCCCACAGTCGCATACATTTGATGAAATTATGTTCAATCTATACAAATGAGATGGTATACAGACATGTCGAAGCCTCATACGGATAAGAATAGTGGTGACCTGTTTTCCAAGTTTAACTTTGAAAAACCAGGGCTTACTAGGTATAATATGCTGAACTAGAGAATAGTGATTGCCTTTGATCTGGCAACTGTTCAACCAAAACTTCTGCCACAATTCCTTTAGATGTAATGCAGGTAAAGCCTGCAAATCATGATAATAATTTATGTAAGGGAAAACATCACCACACATTATAGCGTCTTTTGCGAGAATATCAGCCTTAACGTTGCCTGGAATGCCAGAGTGACTAGGAATCCAAGCAAAGGTGACATTGAATTTATTTTGCAAGCAAATATAAAGCAAATATCTAACTTTCATTATAACGGTATTTAAACTAGAATTATTTAAAGGATAACCATCCAATGCTTGAAAGGCCCTTTTAGCATAAAAAAAAATTACGGCATTTTTAAGTTTCGTAAGTAGACCGTACTCTACTGCATTTAACAAACCCATGCACTCTCCCGTGAAAACTGAAGATTCAGGAGGCAGTTTAATTTTTTGTACAACATTATAATTACTATGATATACCCCTACACCAACATATCCTGACGTTACACATTTGGAAGCATCAGAATAGATGTAATGGCAATTCTTCCAGTTACCGTTTAAGACACGTTTGAAAGACTTCGATGCTGAATGGTCAGATTTTGTGATACCTAAATGCAACCGTATGTCCGGGCGTCTTACTAGAGATTCAAAAGAGGCAGAAAAGAGAGGGTGAGATAGTGAATGATAGGCAGGAGCAACTAGAGAGTTATGTTTCTGAAAACTTTTAACAAGATAAGGTGGTTCTTTATGAGTACAATAGTTGGATGTGGCGATTTGATTTTGCAGTAGTTGAAGCTTTAAACGTAACGGATGATTTGTGAACTGGAAACAACGAAATAAAAATTTATCTGATAAAAATTGACGACGGAAACGCAGAGGAGGGTCTACTAGTTCAACCTGTAAAGCATTAATTGGAGAGGACTTCATAGCCCCAGATATAATTCTTAACGATTTATATTGAATACCATCTAATCTTTTGAAAGCAGCTACATTGCCCGGGTCTAAAATAAATGTGCCATAGTCAAGAATACTACGAATAATCGCATTATACAATAGCTTTAAAGAGTAAGGATGAGCCCCCCACCAAACACCAGAAAGACATCTTAATATATTGAGAGATTTTTCACATTTTGATACAATGTACTCGCAATGAGCTACACTCGAAAGTTTTGTATCTAAAACGATTCCTAAAAATTTTACACTACTTTTTGGATTAATAAGGATACCATCATAGTAAATGTTTATGGGTGGAGGCAAACGCGCCCTGGTAAATAACATAGTTGAACTCTTACTAGGGGATATATATAACCCATTATTATCCATCCAACATTTAAGATTCGTAAGAGAATTTGTCATATGGACACAGGCTTGATCAATAGATTTATGAGAATAATAAAAGAGTAAATCATCAGCATACTTTAGTACTCGAACATCTGAATTCAAGGAGGATACTAGATCAAATGTATATATATTATAAAGAATAGGACTTAACACAGATCCTTGTGGAAGTCCCTTATATGTTACTCTAGGCTGACACAAAGACCCTTCCAAGTGAATATGCCGCTCCATCAGAGAGTTCATAATAAAATTTATAAGTATAATTGGAACATTTAACGTTAACAATTTTTTGTATAGGATTGATAATATAGCATTGTCATAAGCAGATCCAATGTCTATAAAAGCGGCAACTACAGAATCATAGACTGAAAATGCTAAACGGATATCGGTTACAAAAATGCTAACGCTATCTGTTGTACTTCTACCTCTTCTAAAACCAAATTGATTGTTACATAGTAAGTTATTACTTTCTACGTACCATTCTAACAGATTTTTTACTAGGTGTTCAGTAATTTTCATGAGGACTGAAGAAAGCGCTATAGGACGATACGACGAGGTAGACGATGAACTCTTACCAGGTTTTAATAATGGTAACACTAATTGAGTTTTCCATGAACGTGGAATATTTCCTGTTATCATAATTGTATTTATAATGTTAAGATAATAACCAAGGAATTTATCGGAAACATGTGTAACAAAGGAATATCGTCATTGTATTTCAAGAGTGCGTTTGTGCGTGCCTACAACTTATGTTATCTCTTTTCAATTCACAATATCCTTTATCTATTGTCTCATTCTAAATCTACGTCCATCATTCTATCTTTTGAAAGATTATACATCTTTTGTATCAATCACTCCTGAGTTACACATCTCTACACCTAAAAGGAAAATCTGGTTTAAGTCAAGCCTCCTGAAGTGCTAGAATAGATGGATTATGATTGTTAATCAAGTAAATTAAATCAGATTTATTAGAAATGGCGCTGCGACAGTTCCCCTGAATTATTTTGTTGGCCGTTGCCATGCAACGGGGATAGAAATTTAGAAATATCATTATTTATGAGAGCAGCGTTGGACGGTTGGATGTATTTCGAATGTGACAGAATTTTCATTAATGCTACAATTAAGTCCTTCAAGGAAGAATTTGTCAAATCTTCGTTGTCTGGTGTTATAAATGCGCAACCAGTTGTAGAAGACTGCATGTTATATTCTTTAGTTAAGGTTTTGTGTGCTTCAATATCATACCCTACTGAAGCTTTAGCTTTAGGCTTAGGTCATGGACTTTTCCTTTATACGTCCATGGCTTAGTAAAAACTGTTTTCTTATAGGAAGTCACAGGTTTGGAAGGTGAATGAGAAATTTGTGTGATAGATTGATGAGGAGAGTAATTTGAAGTTAATAGAGCATCGGCATATGATACCTTTGAAATGGGAGCACTTTGTTTAGAAGCGTCAGAATATGAAATGCAGCTTTTGGCCATAGTTTCTTTTATCAATTTTTGGCGTTGGTATACAAAGCACTTATTGTTAGTAGCCATATGATAACCCTTACAATTAATACAGCGAATATCTTCCTCTTGCATATCACAACTGTCACCAGTGTGATCTTGGCTACATTTAAAACATCTAGGTTTTGATCTGCATTCAAGTTTTATATGTCCAAAACGGCAACAATTGTAACCATAAGGAAGATTGATGTTATTAATGATATCTTCATCTGAACAGTCAATAGGAATACCTCTTACTATGCCCATGCGAGTTACAGAAAATGATGGAATAAATGCTTTATAGTTACTGTTAGCCAGTAGTGTTGATGTTAAAAAATTGTTTGCATCTTGATATTGTTAAAATTATATGGAAAGTCAATTTCTACCAATACGTTTTAGGCTACCATTAATAATGTTTTGATAGGAATTATTCTGTAAAAATCGTCCAAGTGTAACCGGGTGCAAAGTAGCACTATCACTTGGAGATGGCATTATTTTCTGTATATGTACTATATACGGGGAAACATCTGTTGACTCATATGACAATCTAGCGACTGACTGTGGTAGAAAAGTCTTGGTTGAGCTGTTATTCTCAAGTTGAGCAATACGGTTACTATCACCAACCACTTGTGAGCACTGTACTTCAGTTAAACAATCACTAGTAATATCTTTAGAGTATTTGTTGCTGTGCTTACGACGACGTTTATTGCAGTGCTTGCAAATCAGTTGGCGGGATGGCCGTTTCCTTTTTATACCACCGATACTGGAACAGTCGGTGTCCATACTGTCCGTATGCGAGACTTGCAAAGTGATATTATAGGCGTCATCTGGAGCTGTTCCACCCGGATCATCCAAGGGATCCATTGTTAATAAGATTAAATTAACTTACCTACGTATCTTCTTATTTGTACACTATTATAAATGATATATACAACTAAATTACTATATATACAATTAAATATTTACAAAACCACCAGAAATATCATTAAAATTTAAAAAAATCATTTTTATAAGATTATAATTATCGGTGTACTTATTTACCACACAACTAGGCATTTGTTTTTTGAAATTATTTTTTTTAAAAATGAAATCTAATATGATCGTCACTAGGATCGCTGGCCAGCACAACTATTACATCCGGAAAACTTGCGTCAATGCTCAATGCAAAACAATGCAGCAGTTTCGAATTGACGATGCTTCGAAAAGTACAAACTGTGAGTGCACTGCGATTGTGATATAGTTTTGACCTGACTTTGGATTTCGGATATTGATACTGCTTTATTGTTGACCCTTGCTCGTTAATTTGGACCCTGTTTACGCCTTTTATTGTGGATTTTGTCGATATGGCTGAACGTATGCAGAGAACTGTTCTAAACAGGCACGTGAGTTCGTTATACGTTATTAGTACGTCTTTTAAAAGAAAACAAACCAACCAATAAAAACATAGATTTGATTATATTTTTTTCGAGAATAAATTGACATTTCACATCACTATTGTGCCGCAACCAAAGTTTAGTGTATTATCTATGTTTCTATTGTCACCTTTATCGGGAGTTTTGGCGGGAACACGAAGAAGATCATGTCGTTGCTCTGCATTATTTTCCTAAACTTGTGTTATTTCAAGTACTTGTTGAGGTATACAACCTCCTCCAACAACATCATGTTGTTGATATTACTGACATATATAAAAAAAAATGAATAAATACATGCTGTTCTTGAGTTATATATACTTGCCGTTTTCTTGTTATACGTATTACTCTTTGTTTGCCGTTTTATTTCATATTTAGTGGATTATACACACATCCACAATAACTTTAATATGGTAGCAGAGCGATAAAGGTTGTGTATATAATTTTTTTCTTTAAGGAAATTTAAATATTCTAGCAAATACGTAGGTACCAAGGATCTATAAAAATGGATAAGGCAATGTCAGAAGCCTCAAAGGTACAAATAATGCACCTTAAAGAAGATAATTATAAGCATTGGAAGTACAGAATTGAAACAGCATGCAAGGCGATCACTGGTGCAGATGAATTATTAAAAGGTAAAATAGTTAAGTCCATTGAACCTGCACATACTGACGATGCTGCTGCTAAAGCGAAATATATGAAAGAGTTTCAGCAATTTCAAACTCTAGATTGTATAGTATTAACTCTGATGACGACAAATATGACAGATGAAATATTAGAACAAGTCATGCGATACAAAAGCGCTAAAGAAGTATGGGATGAATTAGAACGTTTATACAGTGGAAGTAGCGAAGACAAGAGTTATGATCTTTGTCTAAAGTTCTTTGATTATCAAAAGATTCCAGAACATGACATAAGGAAGCATATATCTGCGTTAAAGAATATTTGGCACGAATTAAATAGCCAATTAGAGACAAGTTTACCTGAAATTCTACTGATTTGTAAGGTACTTGGCACTTTACCTAAAGACTATTTTGCTTTCAAGTCAAGTTGGCTTTCAATAACAAAAAAGGATAGGACAATAGAGAATCTGACTGCACAACTAAGCTTATAAAAAATCATTGGCTACTAATTTAGAAAAGGATATAACTGAAGAAGTATTAGCTGTAAAGGCACATAATAAGAAAAGTTTCAAAAAAAGCTTAAAAATGCAATTATTGCGGTGAAGCTGGACATGTCGTACGTAAATGCCAAAATTGGAAAAACGATGGAAGATCATCAAAGCCGTCAAATTCTAAGCAAACTTCAAATGTAAAGTTAACTCTATTAGCCATAGAGTATGGACTGCCTATAGGTAAAGCCAACTGGTATGTTGACAACGGAGCAACAAGCCATGTTACTAATACAGGGGATTTCTTCGAGAGCTTTGGTTATTTTAAAAGTTCATGTACGTTAACTGCGGCTAACGGAGAGACCATTGAAGCCATTGGCATAGGCAACATTCGAGCTGAAGCTAATATTAATAGAAACATTGAAAACATACTTCTTAAAGATGTTTGGTACGTTCCAAAAATTAAAAGAAACTTATTCTCTGTACGGTCTGTGCATGATAACTCACCATCAAGTACATTCGAATCTAATCCTTAGCAATGTATGGTAAAATTAATGGAGATATCAAAGTAAGAGGAACTAGAATGATTAAAGGTGGACTATTCAAGCTGAAGCTGAAATGTATTGCACCTAAAAACCGACAAGTCAATGAGTTATTGACAAATCCACTACAAGTATTCCATGAAAGGCTAGTACATCAGAATAAAAGACACGTTCGTCAGGTGATTGAAAATGAATTAGGTTTAAAAATGGAGAACACACAATTGGACATTTGTGAAGGTTGTATTTATGGAAAGGCACACAGGCATTCTTTTGGTACAAGAACTAGAGCCACTAAACCAGGCGAACTAATCCATACTGATTTATGTGGACCATTTCCACACTCTATTTCAAAGTTACGATATTACATAATGTTCAAAGACGGCTTTACACGTTATCGTCACATCTTCTTTCTACGTCAAAAATCTCAAGCAGCTTTAAAACTTAAAATTTTTCTTAAATGAAGTTAAAGTTGCAGGCCACGTAATTAAAGAAATGTTAAGTGACAACGGCGGAGAATTTGTCAGTGAAGAATTTAAAAATATACTAACTAAAAATGGAAATAAAGCAAAGGCTGACAATGCCTCACACCCCAGAGCAAGCAGGCTGTGTAGAGTGTGAAAATAGATCATGTAAAGATAAAGATAAATGGAAAAAGGCCATCCAAAGCGAAATAAACTCGTTAAAGGAAAACGAGACCTGGGAACAAGTTGGATTACCAAAAGGTCGAAAAGCCATTTCATGCAAATGGATTTTTAAAATAAAGACCAATGCAGATGGCTCCATTGATAAATACAAAGCTCGACTAGTGATCAAAGGGTATTCGCAGGAAAAGGATGTTGATTTCTATGATACCTTCAGTCCAGTAGCAAGAAGCAGCACGATACGAGCTGTTTTAAGTAAAGCGGCTAAGGAAAAGCTAAAGTTAGCACAGTTTGATGTGTCTACAGTCTTTCTTTATGGCATCTTAGATGAAGAAATCTTTATGAAACTCCCTGAAGGTTGTGCTGAAAAAGGACATGTTTTTAAGCTAAAGAAAATCTTGTATGGATTAAAACAAACAAAGATGTATAACCGATTATATCGTTAAATTGGGGTTCAAACAAAGTAATTCTGATCCATGTTTATTTATAAAAATGAAAGGAGTGGATAAAATTATTCTAGCTTTGTATGTTGATGACGGTTTATTGGCGTATACTAATGAGAAGCTATGCAATTGTTTCTCGAACGACTTAAGGACACAGTTCAAGATTACAGTGAAACCCGCAAGCTATTTCCTTGGAATGGAGATAGAAAGGAACCATGATGGTACAATTTTCCTACATCAAAAAGGATATGTTACTAACCTATTGAAGAGGTTTGGAATGGAAAATTGCAAGTCAGTGACAATACCTATACTGAAGCAAAGTAATGGTCAAACTGAGGAATCAAATACGATATCCTACCCCTATCTTGAAGCTGTTGGTGCCTTATCGTACTTAATGACAATGTCAAGTCCTGATATTGCGTGTGCAATAAGTATTGCATCTAGAAATTTGGAAAAACCAACAAAAGATAACATCATGACTGTGAAAAGAATTATGCGATATCTGAAAGCCACTATTAATGAAGGGATATGCTATAGGCCAGATAATATTCACACGTTGGAATGTTACAGTGATGCAGATCGTGGTGGTGACATAGAAACTACCCGTTCTACATCAGGCATTATTTGTTTATATGCTGGAGGTGCAGTATCCTTGTACAGCAAAAGACAGAGCACCGTTGCAATATCCTCAACAGAGGCTGAAATTGTGGCAGCCAGTGAAACAGCTAGAGAAGTTATTTGGCTACAAAAGATCTTTAAAGATCTTACTGGTGCGAACTGTCCAGCGACTTTAAGTGTCGATAATGAAAGTGCTATAAAGCTGGCGAGAAATCCAACTGAGTTTTATTAGAAAACAAAGCACATAAGAATAAGATCTTTCTTTATAAGAGATTGCATACAAAATGGAAGTATGTCAATCTGTCATGTACCAGCATTTAAACAAACTGCAGATTTGCTTACAAAACCTTTATATGGACCCAGAATAGTAATGCAAGAAGATGGCTGGCATCATGGCCCAATAACACAGGCCTCGGCCTCCTCAAATCGTTGACAGGTGCCGCAACTACATCATAATGACGTCACATTTTCCTTGCCGTTTTTCAAATAAAATTATTTAGGGTAAATAATAACAGATGACAGCATTTTAAAAATAATAATACCAATAATTACTCATCAAAAATGAATGTTTAATTATTTATAGTAATTATAATTTCAGAATTTCTAGTCCAAATTGGTTTATTTTTATAAAAAGGAATCTTAGTTATTAATATGAGCAGAATCGTAGTTATTAGACTGGCAGCATAGCGTGGTTGTTGTATATGACAGAGCAATGACAACTATCGCTTTTAGCCGTTTCTCTTTCAAACCAATGTGAAAACTAGCTCGTACTCTTTCTGTTAACATTGAATCTCAAAGTTTTTCCAACCATAATGATATGTTACATGAAAAATATACAAACTAATATGTGAAAAAATTGTTGGTACTCCTACTATTGTTTCGTATGGTAAGTGAGAGCGCTGAGGCCCTCCTTATCCTCTCCCTGTTATCCTTCCTTTTCACTGCCTATCACTTTCCTTAGAGCAGGAGTCGCGCTTTTTTTTTTTTTTTGTTTAGGCGGGAAAAATGTACCTAACCGCACACCCCGTCGTTCGGGGCAACGAACAGGGTAGTGTGGGGCCCTCACCCACTAAAGAAACCCGCCGTGTGCCGTCTCTCCGCCTTTATTGGCGGGCCACTGGAACTATGTTACATTCCTTCGGTGGTCCGCCGCCGGCTTACCCTTTCAGGTACCCTCTACTGAGCGACGCACCCACACACGGAGCATCGCACCTTCGCGGGAGGCCTTGCGGGTGGCGGACGTTCCCCGGTCCAACCACCCGCAGCCTCAGCTAGGGCGGCATTAGGCGCAAATACTCACGCCTGCGCCGCCCCAGTCGCTGGCGGCGGTTCGGGTCTGCGGAAGGATCAGCCTCCCTGGCCCTTTCCGCCGCTTCCTTCCGCGAGATGACCTCGTCGCAGAAGGCAGCGACCGCGGCCCAATTCCTGTCGCTGCCAAGCATCGCTCTAACGACGCTCGGCAGCGAGAGGTCCCCCCCTATTGCCGTGACGAGATCACGGCGCTGCCCGCCCCAAGCCGGGCACGACTCGAGCGTGTGCTGCGCCGTGTCCTCGTCGCAGCCACAATGGTGACAGCCCGGAGTCGCTTCCCTCCTTGCAACTATGTGCAGATATCTGCCGAAGCAACCGTGCCCCGACAGCACCTGCATCAGTCGGAAGGTAAGGACTCCGTGCCGTCGCCCCGCCCACTCCTCCAGCACAGGCTGGAGCGCCCCTACGGTCCAGAGACCGGCTCGGGGCGCTTCCAGCCCTGTCCTCCATCTGGCCATGGCAGCACGGCGGGCATCGCCATGCCACCTGGCCACCTCCCTGGGTGGGGGACGACCACCCACCTCTCGCTCTTGCGACGTCCGCCGATACACTTCGGCGAGCACCTCCGCCTCCAAGTCCCACGGGGGGGTTCCGGCCAACGACAAAAAAAAAAAAAAAAAAAAAAGGGAGTCGCGCTAGTGATGCCTCTGGTCATCTGGTGTTGCTAGCGTCTATAGGCTACGGTAACCGTTTACCATAAGGTGGTGGGTATTATAAAATAATAATTGGTGGTCTTATTTATTGATTAGTATAGTTAGATTGAAATTAGACAATAAAATAATTCAAACCGAAAAATAAAATATCTAAATATTAAAAAAAAAAACTTCCTTGAGTTATAAATATTTGCCGTTTTATTTCATATTTAGTGGATTATATACACGTCCACAATAACTTTAATAGTATTCATGTGATTTTTGTATGTGCATAAGTAATGGCAAGTGATGTAATGCGACATAACGTGTTTTTTCCTGTTGTCTCCAAAACTCCATAGAAGCTTCAGTAAGGTCACCATCGTCTTACTGGAGTGGGACTTTGACTTGACTGACTAATTTGACTAATTTTATATGACTGACTTCGACTACGACTTGTTTTATGAATTAAAATTACTTGTGATCAGAGAATAACGATGTTTAAAATGTTACTGTTAGGCTGATGGTTCTGCCAATGCCTTAAAAAAATTAATAAAAAATACTCTTTGTGTGTGTTGTTTACGCTTTCACGACGCTTTGCTATTTGGTTTATGTTTTAGTCTTCAGTATATATACTCTTTGGTTTTAGTATGATTACTTTTAGTTTTGGCGGGAACAAGAAGAAGATCATGTCGTCGCTCTGCATTATTTTCCTAAACTTGTGTTATTTCTAGTATTAATGTGTAAAAGTGGTGGCCTTTTGCTTATTAACTATTTGTGTATGTGTATAAGTGCTGGCAAGTGATGTAATGCGACATAACGTGTTTCTTCCTGTTGTTTCCAAAACTCTATAGAAGCTTCAGTAAGGTTGCCATCATTTTACTGTAGCGTGACTTTGACTTGACTGACTTTATATGACTGACTTCAACTATGACTTGTTTGATGAATTAATCTAGTTTGGAGAATAATGATGTTTATAAGTTACTGTTAGGCTGATGGTTCTGCCAATGCCTTAAAACAAATATTAAAAAAATATATTATGTTTACGGAAAGTAGCATGCAAGTCTTATTTTAGATTATTCTACTGTTTGCATGCAAGTTTCAAATTGAAGAAAGAGATAAATAAAACACGCTATAGGTAGAGAAAATTGTAATAAGTACATAGGTTTATAAAACATGGAGGCTATTTTTTCAATTGAACCCAATGAAGTTTTTCAAGAGGTAAGGAAAAATATAGTTTATTACGTCTCGATAGAAAGTTTATTTTGCCCTCGGCTCGGCTCCGCCGCAAGCAATAGCTAGATTATTGGTTATATCTGTATGTCTGTTACAATAGTAAAATGAACGTGTACCAGTTTTTACCCATATCTCATATAATCTAAAGCGACTGTGACGCGCAAACGATCACACTAAAATTATAAAATTTATTGTTAAGGCTGCTGTTAAAAGACCCCTCATGTAGGCAGAGATACTGACCTGTTACAATTTTATTATAGTAGAGATAGATAAAATCAGACAGGTGATCTTCCTCAGAATTAGCTAAGTGTTGCTTTGTTTCAGGCATCACAGGACATCTTGACAAATTTATTCTACTCTAGGGAAGGCATGCATTCACAATTGGCACCAGATGACACCCATGATAGAGCAAAACATGAGATGAGAACTATCTTACGAGAATCTAATTTTGATAGAGAAATAATTTTGCAATTATTCCATGATAAAGAATGGGATCAGGATAAAGTGAAATATTTTGCTAATTTATTAAAACAAAATTGGTCAGAACTTCTTTTTGCAGCATTAAATTATTACCAGAGTAATTACGGTGAAACTATAGTAAAGTTTGATTGGTATTTAAAACTTGTTTGGGGCACTAGTGAATTGAAAACATTAAAATATCCTTTACTGCAAATGATAATGTCAACAGTTGACCAAACTGGTCAGCGGAATAAAGCACTGTATGAGATCAAAAAGGACATGGTAATGAAATTGATTAATGTTTTAGAAAATACAGAATAATAAGTGAAATCTCTTTTATTTCATAGTTATTGATAAATGAATACCACAATGGGCAAAATTTTATTAGTTCATGAGGTGACAGACTAAGAATACCAGTATCAGCACCCCATTCTTTCAGCTGAGCAATTTCACCCATTGCATTACTGGTGGTAGCGTTGAGTACCAAGTAAGTCTTCTCTTGTTATCTCACCCGAGCAGGTCAGTGCCACTAAATTTCGTGTGGCTGACTGTGAAACACTGAAGTATCAGTTATAGTTTGGAGATAGCCGTCTGTCCCTTTTTTCCCATTGGTTTAATGAAACTGAGAAGTGGCATGTTCAGTATTCTTAGTAATGTAGTCCACGAAAGGCTATTTGTACTTACCATCAAGTGTGTTGTGGTTAGTTTGGTACTATTAGCAATAAATTTTTGATGTGAAATCTAATGCGGACGGAGGGTAAAATCGGCTGTTAGCGTGGCGACGCTTTTATTTTACTTGTCCCGTTCAAATCTTACAAGTTAAATTTATCACACTTCTCGGTTTCTTGTTGAGCTGCAAATTTACACGCATACGTATATCGCGTGATAGTGCAATATTATGATGACATGGAGCTGATCTGATGATGGAGCTGGAAGGTGGACATAGCAATTCTATAATGAAACCACACAACCCCTTTGACTTTGGACTCGTTTGATTCGTCTAGATGAGTACTTTTGTCTTTAGGTGGTATCAAGGGCCTGATGATGATGATTTAAGTCCATTTCCGTTATTTTACACATGTCATAATTTTATACAAGTACACGTTGAAAAAGTTATGATCATTTTATTTCTAGGTAGGTACTCATTATTTCTACAAAATAATTTCGATGTTTTCACATCTGGTAGACGTCCCGCGCCGTCTATTTTTTTTTTCCTTCTAAGCATCGTTATTTTTTTGTTTTGGTAACACTAAAAATTAAGGTCAAGCAAACCTCGTAACTACACTCAATTTTTTTTCAAAAGCATTCCTTGTATCTCCCTTGGCAAAGTTTTTTACTAAGGCAATGTTATGACGCGAAGTTGTGTATGTAGACTGGTGTACTGTTTTTATGTTTTAAGCAAAAAATACTACGTATTCAGTAAAATGCGAAGTCTTTATTAAATATTGATAGCATGTCTATTAGTTTTGAAAAAATATTGATTTCATGCGGTCCTATTAGCGCAGTCTGTGACTGACCTGCAAACCCTACTCGACGTAATGGCAGAAGATTGTAAGAAAAGGGGCCTATGTGTGAATGTGAGCAAAACCAAAGTAATGGTTTTTGAAAGAGACGAAGCCAGAACAGATGTTAGAGTAGCAATAGGAAATGGTGTGCTAGAACAAGTGGATGAATTTGTATATCTTGGATGTAGATTCAGTCGGGATGGAAGGTACACCACTGATGTAGAGAGAAGAGTGAATGCGGGAAATAGAGTGAACGGAGCATTGGGACAACTTCTCGGCAGCCATCACCTCAGTCAGAAGGCACGTGTCGCAATACACAACGCAGTGCTTGTCCCAACGTTATTATATGGAAGCGAGAGTTGGGTATGTAAAAAGGAGCATGAGAGCAAAATCAATGCGGTCGAAATGCGATATCTGTGGAGTGAGGCTGACTGACTGCATTCGTAACAATGATGTAAGAGAGCGAGTAGGTATGAAAGAGAGTATTGGTGTAAAGATGCGAAAGGAAATGCTCCGATGGTTTGGACATGTGGAAAGAATGCCGGACGAGCGACTGGCTAAGAAGATATACAATGCGAAAGTAGAAGGATGTAGGTACAGGGGGAGACCGAGACTTACCTACCTAGACCAAATTGGTCATGTATTGAAGGAAGGTGGAGTCAGGAGTCTCCGAAACCGGCGAGCGTGTATGAAGAGAGTTATGAATGTTGAGGAAGCGAGAGATGTATGCAAGAATAGAGCCTTAGCACTCTGTTCTCTCTGCCTACCCCGCAAGGGAAATGGCGTGATGATAAGTAAGTAAGTAATTCAATAATTAAAGTAATAATACAGTTATTAAATGGTGCAAAGTTTTAAATGAAGTTACAAGTATTGCTTTTATCCTTATCTGAGAATATTGGCTACGTAACTCCTAATTTATTTTAAGCTAGTAATAAATGAACTTAAAGACATGGCGATATTATTGTGTGTTTAAAAAATCTGGCAGTAAATATGCCTGGAACAATTCTGATTCCATTATGACTATAATGCAATTCGCCTATATTCATGAAGACGAAGCTTATCTGCCACACAAAACCATGAAAATATTTCAAAAGGTAGCTTCAGGATGATGTAGTTTATACTTGGTTCATAAAAATTAAATTTTAAATTGTAAAAAAGACCTTACGCAAAAAGAATGTTTCAGGAACTACTCTTAAAAAGTAAAAAATAATTGTTCTTCAGTCGTTAGAAACCAAATAAACAAATGCTTATCGAAATGTGAATTGAAAAATATTTAACAAGCCAACCACTAATCTAAACATTATATTTTCTGATGAAACTTAACAATAAACTATATACTCAATTTAACGGTATTTGTTTTTCAACATTCCGAAATATACCTAGATTTTTTTGTAGTGATTTAAAGTCGCCGTGGGTATCGCTATGTGACAAACTTTAAATATCAATTCTTTTTCTATCGCATCGGCGGCATATCACATGTCAAATTGGTCCAGTACGCTGCCACCTTGTTTACGTTGGCGCTCATGAGCTCTTCTGGTGTACATGTTTGTGGACAAGCAGCAATTTCGATTCTGAACTAGCTACTTTTTATTTTAAGCCTAAAAGGCAATACAATAAATACAAAAACCAATCTATTGAACTATCTCTGCTCTTGTTATGTCTGCTGTGAGTTTTCAAAGAGTTGCGTACTCTGGAGACCATTCTGGTTGCAGCATCAGGTCGAAGTTATCAATTAATTGTCATTTAACGATTATACTGGCACGCGTGAAGCACTTAATCGAGTAATCATACGCCATTACATAATTTTGAACTACCGCATGGAAACTAGCTTTTAAATGAAAAAACCGCATTGAAATCGGTCCATTCATTTGAGAGCTACTATGCCACAGACAGACACACACACACACAGACATACCTCGACGTCAAACACTTATAACACCCCTCTTTTTGCGTCGGGGGTTAAAAATAAAAGTTAGCAGAGGAATAAGTAAAAGAAACTGAGCATGTGTTTTAAGAACCATCTCATGGGGATATCTTACTTATTTATCATCACGCCATTACCCTTGCTAGGTAGGCAGAGAGAACAGAGTTCAAAAAGGCTCTATTCTTGCATACATCCCTCGCTTCCTCAACGTTCATAATTCTCCTTATACACGCTCGCCGGGTTCAGAGACTCCTGGCTCCTTCAATACATAAGCGATTTGGTTAGGTAGGTGAGTTTCGGTCTCCCCCAGTACCTACATCCTTCCACTTTCGCATTATATCTTCTTAACCAGTCGCTCATTCGGCATTCTTTCTACATATCCGAACCATCGGAGCATTCCCTTTCGCATTTTTACACCAATACTCTCCTTCATACCTACTCACTCACTTACGTCGTCGTTACGAATGCTGTCAGTTTGTCTCACTTCACAGATTATCCGCAGAGATCGCATTTCGACCGCATTGATTTTACTCTAATGCTCCTTTTTGCATACCCAACTCTCGCTTCCATATAATAACTCTGGGACAAGCACTGCGTTGTGTAGCTGAAGTGATGGTTGCAAGTTGTCCCAATGCTCCGTTCACTCTATTTCCCGCATTTACTCTTCTCTCTATATCAGCGGTGTATCTTCCATCCCAACTGAATTCACATCCCAGATATATTCGTCCACTTATTATAGAGATAGCACGCTCTTGATGTTATATTCGTAAGTAGTAGTGCTTAAGACAAGACGATTTGGATTAACCGAAGAAACTGAGTATCCTGATTTTTTATTATCTGGCTTACCAATGGTTTTAATTGATCCGTATACTCAATGATTTTTATATTGATCCCAACATAATATTTTTAAAAGTTAAATTTAATTACTGGTTTGTGTTATTCATAGGTTATTGCACTGTTATTACAACAGCCCATTTTCAAAAAATCCTATAATTAGGTTACTAACTGTGTAAAAGGCTGTTAATAAAGTTATAAAATAATGGTACTTATATAAAAGAAAAATATCATGTTATTAAAGTGCAGACTGATTTATTTAAGTGCAGTCTATGTACAAAAACAATTAAAATAAATAAATATTTTTATCTACTAAGTTATTTTGGCTATCACTTATAATATGCTTATAATCCGTGTAGTGACGGATTAAGAATAGAAGTGTCACCACCCCATTCCTTCCCACGGGTGTCGTATGAGGCGATTGAGGGAAGTAAGCAATTATCATCCATTGCACGACTGGTGGTAGGGCTGGGTACCAAATGGGAGTACTCACTTGGTATCCAGCGGGTTGGTACTACCATCTCCCGTGTGACCAGCCATGAAGCACATTGTTGCGTTTTGTCTGTAGCAGGAGATAGCCGTTTATATTTCATTTCATCTGTGAAATGAATTGGTGAGCAGCGGCTTGACAATACTCTCGGTATAGTCGAGTCCATGGGCGATGGTTACAATTTACCATTAGATGGACCGTGGCTCGTCTGCCACTACATGCAATAAAAAAAAAACATCAAGTAGGTACAACTCGTAACTCCAATTTTTATACATATTTTTCATGGGTAAAACTTGTAACTCCTTTTTTTTAAGATAAAGTACCTAAAATGCTTTTATTTTTTAATTATTTGGTTGTTTACGTACTTTAATAGTATCCATATATTGAAAAGTAAATTCATTATTAAATGAAATGATTAACATTACACATTTTAAAATTAGTTTTATTGCTCCTGAAAAGTTGGTCAAAATGGAGTTACGTGGTTTGCGTATTAAGGTAGAGATATTTTGCCACCGCATGTGCGATTGTTTGCTGGTCCCGCTGTTTGTTTTATTGTTTTCACCCTTTTTCTGTCCCACTATTGGGCACGGGTCTCCTCTCATGGTGAGAAGGATTAGGCCGTAGTCCAGCACGCTGGCCCAATGCGGGTTGGCAGATTTCACAAGCCATCAAGAAACTCTCAGGCATGCAGGTTTCCTCACTATGTTTTCCTTCACTGAGCAATGATGAATTGTGAACAAATACACATAATTTCGAAAAATCGCGAAGTTAAGAGGTGTTTTCCGTACGTACGAGGTCTGAACCTTAGACTCGGGATTAAACTCGATACCACTGTCTTTGCAGTCCTTGGTTTTACTGCTAGGCTTTAATTACTGTACCGGCGGGCAACTAGTCGAATCGCGCGCACTGCTATCCGTTGGCGGGCGACCGCGACGCGTTGTGCGGGCAGACAACAGCTCGTGTCTAGTATGTTGCTATGTCAGTCTGGACTAACTGAAATTGCGATTATACTTGTCGGGCTGGATAACCGCACAAACAACCTCTCTTGTGAGTTTAGAAATAATATAGCTGTTCCGCCACCCAAAGAGTAAAGTAATACTAACCGCCACCGCGGCAAGCGCGGGTGAAAATCGCTCCATAAGTTCTGCAGATTTTTCTCCATAAGTTAGCATACAGGGCAGTCAACGCGCACAACACGTGTGTTTTAGGTCATATAAAAAACTATGTCAGTAATTCACAACATCAGTAGTGTGTGCATCTATAGACCCATGCGATTTTTATTTTCTATCCATTACTGTCCCACTGCCTCGGTGGTGCAGCGGTAGTGTGAGCGACTGTTGATCATGAGGTCTCGGGTTAGATTCCCGGGTCAGGCAATGTTATTAAGGTTTTCGTAATAAGATTCTCAGTAGCAGTCCGGAGTCTAAAAATGTGCCCGGTAGACGGCAATAGGCTCGCCCCCTATTACGTGGGACTTTTAAACATAGCTGGCGAATCGCGGGTGTGTAATACACCTATGCCTACCCCTTCGGGGAATACAGGCGTGATGCTGTTTTTTTTATGTTTACTGTCCCACTTTCCCAGTATAGTTATTTATCTATGGTCCCACTATTGGGCACTGGTCTCCTCTCATAGTGAAAGGGATTAGACCAGTCTACCACGCGGCCACTGCGTGTATGTGGTATCTGTGAGGAGTTCTTAGCCTTTTATTAATAATATGGCACAAAACACCCCGCACACCCCGTCGTTCGGGCAACGAACAGGGTAGTGTGGGGCCCTCAACCAATAAATAAACCCGCCATGTGCCGTCTCTCCGCCTTTATTCGCTGGCCACTGGAACTATGTTCCATTACTTCAGAAAGAAAAATATCAACTCGATGAAAACTCATTTTTGTAAATAAATATGGTTTTAGAAACCTGACCTACTGAAACGATCTAACTATCGGAACGCATTTACATGGATTAATCCAATATAGTAAGTTTAATATTTTGCTGTTAAAATTCATACTATTATTTTAGCAAATAGTATGAATTTTGGCGTTGTTCGTAAAGACAAATGTGATGAGGTGATTGGGATGACCGAAAAGGTCGGTACGGCGGCTCAGTGGCTTAGAGCACTTCCCCGGATTGGAAGGGACGCGGGTTCGATTCCCACTCGTATTAAAAATCTCTTTTATCCTCATTCACAAATAATTTGTACTTTAAGCAAATAATTGTTGTTATATTTTCATTCAAAATGTGTGTAATGTATACATATTAGCTAGTTTTATTATTCCAAAATACAAAAATTTTCTTCAAATTGCACCAGTGCGAAGCTAGCCGGATCGCGCTTTATTGCCTTTGAGACTGCGAATTTCGATAACACATTCGTTCTGTGTGCCATGTAGGGCCGGCTTTAGAATTGTCCCACCCCTCTACCCGCGGGAGTCGTAAGAGCCGACTGAGGGAATACCGGGGGAGTGGGCAGCAGCACTCTCTCGAGTATTAACAACATCCACTAAGATCGCGAACCCGCCTGCCAAGCGTGGCGATTACGGCATTATTCCCCATTTCTTGGGGAGGCCTATGTCAAGCAGTGGACGTTGAAGGGCTGATGGATGGATGGATGGATTCGTTTCGTCTTGGGTGACGCCTATTCCATCTATCGGATGTATTTGCATAATATGTTAGAATAATGAGTGTAAATTTATAAATACCAATATTATTAAACTTTAGTTAGTTGTGAATAGTCATATATTGTAAATGTCATCCTCTTCTATGGTTTTTAATCACAATATGGTACAATACAATGAGATATCATGGTTTATCTGGATTGCAGCAGAATAAAGAAATATAACCGGTCAAATCTAATTACTTGCTATATCCTCCTCTGATTTACGACACTAACGTTATCACTGACACTGGCGGAATTGCGTCTGTCTCTGGGACGCTAAAGCCAAACACCAGAGAAGTCCGTAAACAATTGTCAAGATGGCTGAATTGGCAAAGCATCTGGGACGGCATACTAGGAGATGCAGCTTCAAATCCTGCTCACGCCTGTTATTTTGGATTGCAAACTTCTGCACTTTG
Source organism: Leucoma salicis (assembly GCA_948253155.1). NCBI lineage: Eukaryota > Metazoa > Arthropoda > Insecta > Lepidoptera > Erebidae > Leucoma > Leucoma salicis. Next base: position 24,995,230 of record OX411808.1, read on the forward strand.
TGTTAATGGTTGACGACATTCGCAAGGACAATGGGATGTAGGCATACCTAATGTTGCAATAAAAAAACCACCTTATTTTTTAAAATTTATTGATTAGAGACATTCACACATCAACATTAAGTTTCAATAATTGGATTAACATAATTACCTATTATAATTATCATACAAATTCCACAATGCATAAATGAGCAAATAAGTTAAACTTCCGTGTAATATATAACTCAGTCCATTCCTTAGGTTACCACCATTTACCTACTGTTTATTCTATGATATTCCATGATCATAACAATAAAGGTAGTTTCAAATATTGATATGATATCACTGTGATATCTCATTTGATAACTTCATCTGAATTTATAAAATTCAGACCAAGACGTGGTAACCCAAATTAAGTTACAATATTAGTTCTAAATGGAATTGATTTGAGGCGGTCTAGTGTGGATATAATTATATAATGCATACATTAGGACAACACTACCATAGCTTGATCTAGCTGCTCTAGTGGACTGCTCACTGCGATCAACCCATATGGGTTTGCTGATGCAGTTGACATAGGAATGAGAGCACATACACTACAGAATCGCAGACTATTTGCACTTGATATGGAATGTCTCACTCACATTTACCGTTTAAATACTGGAGTATTTCTCCCAATAGTGCAGTGTGTCACGTTAAATTTCATAAAAAATGTATAAAATTACAAAAATGATATTGAAGACAGATTCAATGGAGAGTATGAGCAAAATATTGTATAGAAATATCAAACCTTAATTATCTAATCATGTTGTATGAATGAGGTGGAAACTAATATAATATTGGCAGCAGACAATAACCGAGCTGCCTTCACTAACTTGTTACACAAACTACAACTCTAAATAGTACAATAATCATGTTTGTAAAAGTTCATAAATTGTATAATATAATAATCACAAACTTGGCCACTGAACATTTATCTAAGTTATCAAAAATTCATCCTCATCCAATAAATTTAGATTCAACAATCACACACCAAGAAGAATGTCTAAACATTTAACCTTACTGCATATCTCACTAGACATGGGAGCAACCTTCCGACATTGAAGATTTTAATTTCATGAAATTACATCAAAGAGAGCTGCGGACACACTAAATTTATACAACTTAATATAAAAACTACGAGTAAAACATAGAGGATATAAAATACACTAATGAGATAATAATTAAATCCACATTATTATTCCCTCATACTTAACAATTTACAATGTAATTTCAAACATTAATTCGATAATTAACAGATTAGGCTTTATGTCAAAATGAATACTGCATTCATATATACACAATAAATGTTTAAAATTATATTTATTACAAATGACGGCTGCTATTTAGGATATAAAACAAAAATAGGGTATCAATTACAGTAGTCAGGAAATGCTCACCCATTTTTGTCAGTGTTACAGGACAACTTATTTTTCCATACTTTCATTGTATATTTAGTTACTGTTCGAGATTTAACCTAAGCGCCTGACTATAAACGTTTCGTAAACCGTATTTTTTTAAAAACTCCAATTACGCAAACACATATTTCGGTTAAGTTTCATATGGTAATTCTATCGGCTAATCAAATGTTCCTATTCCCCTCTCCCCGATATATGTAAATATTTTGCAGGCGCCATTACATTTTAAGTGTGACTAAAATGCGCATAGTTTTAAAAGACATTGAAATCAGATTCAAAACCCAATATCTAGATTCTCGTTAAATCTTATGTACCGCCATATTCAAGTCGGTACTGTTACATTGGGAAATTTTAACAGAAATTAGATAACCATATCCAATTATTTAAATATGCATCTATTAAAAATGAATGCCTAATTTGAAAATTACATGTTTGAAACAAATACATTTAATAAAAGCGAAAGAGCACGGGGTTCACGCTAAATACATTTTGTAAATTATATGACGCATTGCGCAAAGAAAATTTACTGCAAAATTCATAAAAAATGTGGTAAACCTTTTTACAATTAGCAAATTATCACAACTTAATAATCTGTTATTGAAAATAATAGCCATATGGGAGAGCTACTTTAGGAGCGAGCGACACGCGACAACGTCAAACTAACCTCTGTAATAATGGCACCAACTTATCGCACCGTATACTGTCTATATAACTTTGTTAATGTAATATAATTATAAAACTCGATTCTAGCGAATAAAATGTATAAAATCTTATTTTTATAGAAGCAAAGCACGCTAAACTTATAGTATAATCATTCTATATGAAAGTCACATTTGAAACTGAAAACCACATTATTGACAATGCAAATTGATCGAACTTAGTTCGACAATACACCGCAGTGCTGAATCGAAATAAATTAAAGGCTCATTTTGGACACAGTTCCGTGTCGTGGACGATGGGTTGCATTCATCTGTTCAGTGGGGTTTAGTTGGCCACCGGCACGTCGTTCGTCGTCTCCTGCAGCTGAAACCGACATTTAAATGTATTGGCCATGTCCTGAAAATCTTAATAATAAATACTGCAACAGAATTAAAACTAGTATGTACATGAAATCCTTATACAAACTCGTTTAGAGTGAGTGGCATAGTAATGAGACGATGATTTTTACCGCATATTTAAAAAGCTTACCGTTTCTGTAATGATTTCTGGCACTTGAGGGACCTCAGGGATCAAGCCCGCCAATTTGTCGCAAACAGCCAGGACCTCCTACAATAGTAAGCATATTTTAGCAAATTTAATAACATAATGAACATAAACACAACATAAATTATCTTAGCGAAAAACTACAAGTGAATTTCTAGCGTAGATAGCTTTGCATAAAATACTTTTTAAATCTCCCGATTATTTTATATACAAAATATATTCTAAGTAAAGAAGTCTGACAATTTACTTTACATTAATATTGTGAATTCATGGTCAGTTATTTAAATGGCAATAACCTCGGGTAATCAAGACAAGATCCGAACCAGTTTCGCTATTGAGGTGAGATTTTGATGTGGATCAAATACAATCAATACTATTGTATAATTGAGTTCTAATAAGCACTACATATTCGAACACACCTTTTCGATTCGTGTGCTGGCACCATTTTTCATAAAATCTGAATTGAACTGCTTTCTGTATTTTATATTACATATTACCATACCGTGATTTCATAGATGATATTTGTTTTTAAATGAATATTGCTCATATCAGTAACAGAAAAATTTTGCCTGCCTATTTGCGTCTAAAAATTTAAATATACATAAAAAGTAGTGTAACAATTTCTTTCACTACTTGAAATGTACATCATTTCAGATTAGGTTAAATGATCATTTTCATAAATCGGAAAAAAGTTTCTTTTGAGAGCTTTCACGATGTGATGGTTCAGTAGCTAGTTACAAAAAGTGGGATCACGGCTTAAGTATTATAATGGCGGCCGACTCCCTAGGCCGTATTGTAAAAAAACCGACACAATTTTTAAATGAATTGATATAATTTGCAATCATTTTGATAATCTCATTTACTATACATATTTTATCATATTTATTTTTGGTCCTATTTAGCTTCACGTCTCTATCCACGCAGCGGTAAGCAGAGATGACGATAAAATGAATATGAATCCAACATAAAGCACAACAATTGAACATAAGATTATATTCTAAACATATTCGACAGTTAAATTTACATGTAATATCTATATCAGTATGTGTTAGCACCAAAGCATAAACCACCATGCTATATATCTATAATTAATTCTCAGCTTCAAGCTTAGGAAGGGGAGGGGAGAGGATGCAGCCGCCGGCTGTCAATGGTTTTACTGTATTGAATCGTTCACACTTATGATTCTTCTGGTTATTGACGGTCCACACATGCTGGTAGAGAAATGCACATGAATCTAAATACGACTGTTAACGGGGTATCAAACGCTTCTGAAATTACAGTACTAATTCCACTACTAGAGCAAGATTTTCCGGGCGGTAGTCACCTGTGGCGGGGCGGAGTCTCCTACGGGCTCGATGCTCGGCTCGGTGGGGGGCGCCGCTGTCCGAGATCCGGAATCCTCCAATTCTTCTGCCACTTCCTTTACGCTGCTAGTTTCTATTATATCGGATTTTTCTGTTGCATTATCATTGTCAAAATTTCCATTACACTCGATCGTTTCTATAAAGTTACCCAAGGAGTCTTTGGATTTGTTTTTAATGTTTTGTTTTAGATCTTCGTGACCATTTGAGACACACACTTTAGGGGAAATCTCATCAGTTTTATCATTAACTATAATTTCAGCCGTTTTATCACTAGTATCTGTAATGATTATTTCTGATGCCTTATTTTCTGCTGGAATATTGAAAACAGCTTCCTCACATATGGGTGGTGGGGGAGATGGTAAATTCTCCACATTGAACTCTACTATTACTGGAACTTTTTCAGGAGGAGCGGGCACGTCTGGGACACAATCTGTCGGTATCTCCTCAATGCTAATGTTATTTCCACTGGCACAGTCTTCAACAATTTCTACAGGAGGAGGCACAGGCAATTCCAGCTCGGTGTTTTCTACCTTTGTTTCATTTTCAATTATGGGCTCTTCAATTAATTCTGTTGGAGGTGGAGGCATTTCCAATTCGTTGTTATCGATTATAATCTCGTTTTCGACTACATTATCCTTGATAACTTCTGATGGGAGATTAACATTTTCTGTTTCATTTTCAATTACAGAATCTTTTGCTAATTCTACCAGACAAATTATTTCTTTCTCTGAAGCTTTTTCAATTACAAAATCTTCAATTAAAATTGTAGTAGCAGACTTTGTAATTTCTGAGACTTGTACTTCATCTATTTCCTTTTCGATTTCATTATGAACTAATTCAGTTGCAAGTACTGTTGGCGCTACGTTTTCTAATAACACAACTGTTTCTAGTTTTTTAATAGTATGGCATTCAGAATTATCTTCTGAAGTTAGTATATTACTTTCTAAAGAAACAGATTGAACAGTTTCTTTAATTTCATGATTTACTTCAATTTCTGATACTGAAGACGAAGATGTCACTTCTTTTACGGGACAAGGAAGTTCATCGCTAACAGTTTGGTTAACTGTTAGGTCAATTTTAGGCTTAGGGGGGATTTCAACATTTTCATTATTGGCATTTGGGTCAGAAATTGGCAGTGGCGGTGGGATTGCGTTATCAGCAGTGTTAGCTAGCGAAGCGTCTGTCAATTCCGGTGCCATTGTTGTGGCGGCAAAGGATGCCACTGAAGAAGGAGGAGGATTCGCGGGGAGAGGTGGAGGCGTGGAATCTATCAAAGGCATTTGTTCAACACAAACCTCTTTTTTGGCGACAATTTCAGGTACGTTTTCTGTCGTATCAGCGGTGGGTTCTTCTTTGCTATCTTCTTTTTTCTCGTTTTCAGGTAATTCCTTGGCAGGTTCTTCTAGAGAAAGCCCATTTACAGGTAACTGCTCCGGTTCAGTTTCTGTTTTCGGTTCTGGCCTTTCATTTTCGGGACTCGGTACAGCAACAACTGGTTCCTCAATGATAGGCGTCTCTATTTTAGGTGACTGAGGAGTGGAGCTTCCATTAGTTATTGGTTCTGTGACAGGAGTCTCGGGGGTCTTATCTTCCTTGATTTCGGTTGTAGTTTTGGCTTCTTCTGCTGTTTCGGATACAGGTGCAGCAGCTGCTTCAGGCGCGACTTCGGCCGTCTATAAAAAGAAAAACACCAGTTAGAACCTGTCATGAATAAAACACAAAGAACAACTTCCGTTGTACTTGAATGAATCCTATGAATAGAGTAAGTACCTTATCATCGGCCATCGCGATTAACACTACGATATAAAGTCAAGAGATCTGTACAGAGACTGAAGGGATATCAAAGTATGCAACACAATTTATAGGGCTGTTCTTTGTTACGGTATATTGGCTCACATTTTTAGATAGTTATTTACCCTTCAGTGCTCATGATCGAGAGACATATTATGTTGCATTAAGACTAGGGTCAGCACAAAACATAAAATTTGTAATTTATTGCTTATGGTGGTAGAGGAGCTACAGCCCACCTGGTGGTAAGTGGTAACCACCACTCATGGACTCAATATTACTAATTAATATTGCCAACCCGCTACTCACTATTTCAAGTCGAGTATGTAATTTATTTTTAAATATTCAGGTTAATATAATTGTGATGATGGCTGTTCCTAGTACCCGAGCCTCTTAACATAATAGTGGGCTTTACAGCAACTAATTGGCATCGAAACCCTGTCCCTCTGGCACTAGTTCAATAATGTATGGAAGAATATACATTTATCTTCTCTGTCTACCGCGCAAGGGAGATGGCGTGATGATAAGTACGTAATTACTAATTCAATTCCTCATTAATCCAACAACTATTGGTAAACTTACGTTACTGAGTTATTCATTTACAAAAGGATTATTTGATTAATTACAAAAATGCTTTTATTTTATAAATAGTATGTAATATGTCATATATATCTTGAATTTATTTGGTCCATGAAGAAGCTATAAATACCAATTTTCCATACACAGTGTTGTCCTGTAACCTAGATTTTATATAAATACAGATATTTTATTTCATATTCTAAGAACATACAACCGCAGGGTTGTGGCAAATAACAAAACGATACCAGTGTCCAAGGTCGCCTTTGTTTACTCGTGGTGTAGGTACACCTGTGTGTTGCACTCATAGATTATTCATTTTAAAGTACTGACTATTTCGTAGTGCTCTGCTTGACTCAGTGACACTGTTTGTGGATTTATATTTATTAATCTAAATTATTGTCAGTGAAGAATTAATAGCTGTAGTTTTATGTATCTTCAATAAATAACTACAATCGATGACGTAATCTTTAAAAAATACTGGTAAATATTTTATATGATGCATGATTTATTTAGAAAGGTTATTTTCGGTAGACAATTTCCCTACAATAGCAAATGCACATTGCCAGGTCACTTATTTTAAGGGACATTTGTGTTTAAATTACGGTATAGTATAGATCTTTAAAAGACGGCAGACGTATTTTAACACAAACGTTGTCTAAAACGTACCAAACTTTTTGCGATAATATTTTTAATTAGTCTGCGCGACTAATGTCTTAATATTAAACACTTAAACATCTATTATTAAAATCATTAAATTAATTCTAGATTTAATATCTTGATGTGAGGTCCCTCAACATTTTTCAAGGTTTACTTGCAGGTACTCTGTACTTGAATAAACCTATTGTGAAAATACGAAATTTGTTCAATCCTGTATTAAGGGAAAATATCTAATATTCATATAAAACACGGGACATCTGGTCAGCGAACAGTACACCGATGCAGAGAGAGCTTTAAGAAAAATACAATTAACGAACAAAAACGTTGCTTTACATATTTACATACTCCGAATTTATTTATGTTAATTTTATGAACGTGTCGAATTACCATGTTGTATGTTTTAAATAAAATTGAACACACGAGTATCTCGAGGAAGATAAAATCTTTTTAAACATTTAACATATAATTCTACTTTACACATTTGCAAATATAATTTTATTATACAAGAAAATATAAAAAGTTATTTTTGTAGTGCGCACAACAAGCAACCAAACTAGTTTTATTTTTAGTTTCTTTACTTAGACAATGATCTATATTTTTTTAAAGTTGATTAGAAGCTGGAGTTCTTACTTCATAGGAACCTTTAAATAACCTATCTGAGCAAGATGCAGAGTATGTATATGTAATTAAGTACATAGTTTTTAGAACATATAATTGTAATTAAAAGTACCGTAACATAGACTAGAGATTATTATTACCATATTCGAATCACACTGACAGCAAGATTAATTCTTGCATTTTATGAATGAAGGTGAGCTGAACTATGTGTTGGCTATTATAGTTGTTGCAAATGAATATGCAAGGAAAAGCAAAACAAATAATGATTTATTAGGTGTCAATCTTCTTTATCTTTAGCAAAACTAACTAATGTTTTCTTTAAGTTAAATTTCTTTGGAATTTATTTGTAATATTTTTAAATATGTTGATTAAGACATATTGAAGCGACATGATAACTCTTAAAAGGTTAATCTACTATATAATGTTTATAATATCCCTCCCATCATTAGTATTTTGGACCCTCTTGCAACCTGGTTTTTAAAAGCTGCCGCTGATCTGATAATGGAATCGAAGCAATGAACGGTTCTTCCACAGAGACTTAATTTATGAAACGCCACACAATACAAATACACCCATCAAGGTAAAGGGGTTTTTCCATCCATCCATCAGCCTTTTAAGGTCCACTGCTGGACATAAGCCTCCCCAAGAATGGGGGATAGTGCCGTAATCGCCACGCTTGGCAGGCGGGTTGGCGATCGCAGTGGAAGTTGTTAATACGCGAAGGAGTGCTGCTGCCCACTCCCTCGGTATTCCCTCAGTCGGCTTTTACGACTCCCATGGGTGGAGAGGGGTGGGACAATTTTAAAGCCGGCCCCACACGGCAATGGGTTTTTACCATGCCCTAAACTGCACTAGAATTACATGAACACTTACTTACGGGCAGGAATTAGTAACTAGTATACACATCTCATGTATGTATCAGACATTTTGAAAAAGTATTTCAATTTCAGATCATCTTCATACCTCAGCGTTTACAAGGCGCGTGATACCCCTACTATATGTCAAAGGGCGATAATAACGAGGTCAATAATCGCTGATAACAGTATCAGTTTACATTCTAGAGTCAAGACACCAAGTCTCCCGCTGAGACAGTGCGCTACTGTATACCAATAAGTGAGAAATATACGTTGGAACGTCTTGATTATATTTCAATCAATCATGAGCATTCTGATGTGTTTATTCCAGTAGCAAATTCTATACAAGTTAAAAAAAATTTAAGTGCCTGTTCGTAATATTTTAATAACACCTATTTACTAAATGCTTATGAAAGTACATATATACGTTAATTACCTATAACAAAGTATAGCAATTTTTAAATATTTGTATGTTTGTACCGGCTAATCTCCTGGACTGATTTGGACGGGACTTTCAGTGGCACTAGCTGATATTATAAGGAGCAACTTAAGGCTTCTAGTTAATAATAATTTCAGGCGGCCAGTGTCAACAGACACTATCAACTACACAGGAGATATTATATTATAGTTAATGAATGTATCCGCAAACTTAAGTGCAGTCTGTTTCCTCACCGTCTTAATCCGATGGGACGGCATTCTCGCACGCCGGAGAGTGAGTACGAGGGTGAAACACCGCACACTTCCTAACTCCGAGCTACTCATTCAAATAAGATTATAAACTATTGTTTTCTTTTTGTTTAATTTTTATACCGATGTATTATAAGTGCAAAATAATACTAGTACCTATACAAAAACACAATGTAAAACTGATATCTACCCACCAGGAATAAATCCCTGAGCTGTACTTAACAAACCCAATAATTATGTTACTATCCCAGGTCACTAAACCATATTGCCATTGCCCGCTCCGAATCTAACGATCGCCTATGAAATATCCTGTTTGTTATTAGAGTTTAATAATTACAAAGAGATTGTAAGGTACAATGACCTGCGACCGTGAATGCTATAAGAGTTTATAATCCATACTAATGTTACAAAATACGAAAGTATCTAAGAGCTGAATCGATTCTAATATGTTAATATTTATTTTTTAAGCACTTTACTTGCTAGGCGCTTCATTACATTTAATGTGTATTTGTGCAATAGAGAAATATCAACACACCTGGCATCAAGAGTCAAGGAGAGCAAAACGTTTTCAATAGATGATGCTACACGTTTGTGATGGTAGAGAAACAGAAATTGACATTTTAGTCTTCTTTTCTTATGTTATTTCTGATGATGGCAGACGAGCCACGGACTACGGATGTTAAATGGGATTCACCGTTCAGGAACTCAGAAATTCGAGGGTACCGAGTCCTGGTGAGTACTCCTACTTGGTAACCTAACCACCAGACTATTAATGCAATGAGTGATAACTGTTTACTTCTCTGAGTCGCATCGTACAACACCCGCGGGAAAGAATGGGGTAGTGAATTGTTTTCTTAGTCCGTCACCACATGGAAAAGAGCTCGTGATATTGCGAAATTAATACAGAATTCGCGCTACATGATTGTAGTTTACGAGTTCTATGTTGAAACTTAATATAAAGAAGAGATCTACATGTACGTTTGAGCGATGATTTGACAACGACTAACAACTCAGCACTATCGCCGAGGCAACAATAAAAACATGAGAGTCGTCCGTAACGAACGGAACACGAACAATGGTCACCACGCCGGCCCGGGAAGCTAACGGTACGTATTCAAACAGGATCGACTGTGTGATTACCATTATAAATAATCACGGGCCACTCTCTACATGTTCTAAACACTGCGTATAAATATATTATAATATTTTTGAAATTCGTAGTGTGTCTTCAAACGATTACGATGAGTCACGCACGTTTTTATTAATAGACGTTTTAGTGCAAGAATTTAAGTTCCAGACGCTGTGCTAATTGAGCTCTCGTAGCAGTTGCTCGGAGCTATCAATTTCCATGCCACATTGTTTCTGGGTGACTCTCACGTCATAATCGGATATATTTGCATACATAGAGGATGTAGAAATGATTCGGAAGATTCGGATCAAACCCTCGCTCGTAGTATTTTTTTCTATTTCATATTTTCACACAGTATGATAACAGTTATTGAATAATCATTTAAATATTAAACACAAATGCAATAACGACTGAGTTACTTTATCGCTTGAATAGAAAAAGATAAGATTGGCAACTGGTACCTATTAACTTTCTAACTCAGTATAATATCTGCTACTCGGCCACGATTTCCTTCGCAATGTGCAATACACATATAAAATCAGTGTTGGCAAAACGATACAATCATTTACTTAAATTACTATTAGTTATTTTTAAAAACAGAAAAGTTTTAGGAATTATTTTGAAATCAAATTTCAGTCCAAATCGATACAGTCTTTCAAAATGTATTCAGTAACAGACATCCAATATAAATTACTGCACGGATTTTGATGACTTTTTGATAGCTCTTGAATAAACTTAAAGCTTTGCCTGCGGTGAAAGGGCAAATGCTATTTATAAATATGTTTTAGTTTTCGTCAACGGGAAGATATCCCTAGAAAATAGTTTAAAACAATTATTGCAAATTGTTATGTTCCATTGCGGACTCTAATTGTGCATAGCAGAATATATAATGACATAAACGTGCGAAGTACGAAGATAAAAAAAAGCTTGGTGAATTATCAATGTCAAGATTTACGAAATATATAAATTTCAACTGTTATCTGTAAGACCATAAAGCTTCAAAAAAGCTATAATAGAACATCGTGGTAGTTTCATCTTAGACACCATAAACAAGATAAATCCTTTCAGGAAACAAACACATTTGTAGTCATTAACAAGTCTTAGTACAAGACGAATTGTGAATCATAGATCACGCGTGTGCAAAACTCATTCGTGTGTCATGAAGTGACTGATCTTTGGGGGGCAAGTCACGGCTTAATAACATTTCATCCGACTAACGGTAAAGTATGCGACACTGGAAGTGACTCACATACGCAACATAATACTATGAATTTCGACTATGGTAGTGATTTTCCGTTCTACAGTAGACAAAGACAATAGTTGCTTGTTTTTTAAAAAAATGGTTCAAATAGGAATTGCGTACTTTTGCAAAATATAGAGAATGACTTCCTATCGTCATAACATACTTTAGCCAGTTTATTACTTTCATGCAATACCTAGGTCACCTTTCAAAAATTAGGCTATAAAGGCATTTGTTTGTTGGCGGATTTCAAACTCACAAGCGTTGATAAAATAAGTTACCAAATTTCTTCAGGCGATGATTAAAAGTTAGTAATTGTACGGCATTTGAATTTAAGCTCCATGACCAAAATAACATAACTCTGCGCTGTTTAATTACTTAAAACATTAGAGAATATAGTTTGCCCGCATAAAATGTAGGGTTCGATCTAATGACAAGCATGAGTGTAAATTCGAATATTGACTTTAACGGCTGTTTCTACCCTTCGATCATCAATGCCAACAAGACAGTGTCACGAACAAAATCAAGCTAAAAACTGTCCGTGTGAATATATACTTTTACAGCTACATCTGTTTACTAACGAACTGAGACAAAGGTTTTAAGCAATTTTAAGTTCAACCTAATTACAACCATGGCACTTAGTAATAAAGTCACAAATCTTTAAAATATTATCTTACATTTACGATAATTCGTCACAAAAAACGAGGCAATAATTTACTACTGCCACTTAAAGGTGAAAAGACAAATAACATACATGACGGTTTTTTGGGCCGACGCGATATCTATTGCATTGTTGATCGAAATTTGTAGCCCACCAAAATATAATTATCGTATCTTGTTAGGTAGTATGTAAATACCTATACAGTGTCATGTGCCTGAGATCTCAGAAGAGAGAACGTGTGACCGACGGACGGCAGTCATTTGCTTGCACAATAAATAACAGAGATAGCATATACGTACAGTTACGTACACTAGTCGTACACACATCATATTATGTTATATTTATTCGCGCTATCAGAGGTTGAACGCCCTGTCTTGTTAATAATTTAACCAAGCTACTGACTGATATAGGAGCGAATAACGCATTCCATACTTATTGTAAACAGTAAAACATTGTCCTTATTCCGTTGTAAGTGAATTCCGCATCTAATGCCACACGAATCCAAGAAATCATTACTGTCTGACATTGCCACTGTAACAATGAAAGAGAGAGTCACACATTATTGGATTAATTAATATGAACCAAATCTTGTAGGACATCATTGTTTTAAACTATGGACGTCGACATACACAAAAAACATGTACAGTACCCATGCAGATTTCGTAGAAATTAACGACTGGTCCGCTTATGTATGGGTGGTAAAAATTCTAGTATTTTCACTCTTTTTGTGGTAACCGTGATATTTGTAGCGTGGAAGTGGCGGTGGGCCGGTCACGTAGCCAGAATGACTGATAAACGGTGGACTCAACAACTATATGACCGGGAACAAACGGCAACAGAAATAAAGGAAGACCTATAATGCGATGGGAGGATGAAATAGTAAAAAAACCGCAGGAAAATTCTAGACTAAAAAAGCTCAAAATAGAGACAGATGGGCTTTTTTGGAAGAGGCCGTTCACCCTCAAATGAGAGGGGTTCTTACCAGAACCTTTTATTAAATAATTATTATAATTTTATCTAATCATCTATTAATGCTTTAAAATTACTTTTACTTTTATTTAAACTATTATTGATATTAATGTCTAATATTAAATTCAAAGCATGAATATCTATGTAATTAATAATTTACAATGATTAAGAAATTTAAAAAATCATACAATTTGTAAAATTTTCCATGTAACCTGAGAAATAAAAGGCTTTTTATTTATTTTATTATTTCTATTTGTAGCTCAATCTCATTCGCTTTGAGAACTTACATATGGAACGGAACTACACATTACATCGTACACAGTAAATCATCACAATTTTTTTCACACAATAGCGTGTCAATAGAGGAAATTGAGTCCGGCTTGTTATGTCAATGCACTACAGAGTCGTTATTATGAAAATATAGCGGATGGGGCGTTGCTTCGTGGACAAGCCGCTGCCATCGCCTGGTGTTCAATAAACATGCAATCTGAGCCCTGTGCGTTCATGTTTCGTCTACTTTGGAACCTAAACGATGTGAGGATACGATGTATTGTTCATACAGTAGCGTCACGTAACGGATGAAACACAAAACACATGGAAACTGCCACTAATACACTTCCGCTACAACATATTGTAATATTGTCTACCATACCATAAAGTGTGTACCAAGTAAATATAAATAGTTTTATAAACAGGGAATCTCTGAATATCGACGTTTTCAACAAATAATTCAGAATTTTGATTCTTGTGGTACCAAGTGAAAAGCCACTTCAGATAAATCATGATTTGTAGATCACGGTAATGTATCGAGTTTAAAATTGGAAGTACATAAATTGAGTTAGAAGATTCCATTGCGTTCATAGATAGTCCGAACACAGAAAGTTAATATAACACGACTCATGGGTTTAAAAAAGGACTACTTATAAAAAAAAAAGACTGTCGAGGCATATTAGTAGCGAGCCAGGTTGTGGAGGGAAAAGCGGTTTGCCGACCTCCTACGTATATCAGTCGCGGAACCCGTCTGGGCTCACCGCCCACGAGTGTCGTCGCAAAACCTGCCAAGAACTGCTAATTTTATTTTGCACTCCAAAAACTCGTTTCCTAATATCTCTAGTCCTGGCGTCCTTACTTTGATAATATTTTAATAGCTAGTTAAACCAAGAAGTATAAAATTATAATAAATAATAATTATTGTAATAAAAACTATGTTTAACTACCTAGCTATTTTCTAACTAAAATTTATTGTCTTTATAAGTATCAAAACAAAAGTTCTATTTAAACGACCCTATTTCTTTTTTATCGTATTTGTGAAAATAGTACCTACTGGTTTGTAATAAAAAAGGGACACTTCTTAAATTATTGTATTGTGATCGATCCTTGATAAGTAAGTTTTCAATTTAATCCTATGTTTAATAGTGGATGAAAATCACGTTATTACCGTTGCATACATATGACAGAGGTGAAGGTAATAAAAGAGTGTTAATTAGTGCGCCCTTAATTAAAGGACAACAATTCTGCATAAATACAGTTTCGAGATACTTTACACTATATCACGGATTATACCAGTATAATGATAAAACAACTAAAATACGCGCACTTCGAAAAATAATTGCAACAAGTTTTAAGCTAGGATTTAATACTAAGCCAAACTTCCCCTGGAACCCAAGTTGCTCATAACTGCTACCTCCGGTATTATCGTTAATTTATATTAGCCAACAAATTACTTTTCTATACTCATCCATCTGATGGAGGATATTAATTATGTTATTAATAAAGTTACCATTCCAGCTGTCCATATGCCAGCATGCGACGTTGAAGCGACTCTATCTGATTACTATCTCAACGGGCTTTACTGTATTGCTTTGGAAAGTGAATTGGTATTTTCAGTTACGATGACCTAATATTGTCAGTATTAGACTATAACCAATACCAATTGTCAGAAATTTGTAGCATAATTAATATCTAACTAGCCGAGCTTCAGCAGCAAGACCGTGACGAATCCTGCGTGTCTGGACACCTTGTTTGACTTATGAAATGCCAACAATCATTGAGCCAGTGTGGTGGACTACGGCCTGAATCTGTGAAGGTAAGCCCGTATCCATTTTTTTTACCACATTTCATTGCTGTCCCGCTGTAAGACACCGTACACCTGAATGTGTATAACACGCTCATAAAATAAATGAAGTACATATTGGCATTCTGAGAGAAAACCGCAAGAACATTTGTATTAATCATTAATATGTTCAGTAATCGCACGTACCGAGTGTGTAAAAGCACACGTACTCGATCAACCGTAGCGAATTAACACACAACATAAAAAAAAACTGATTAAAACGAGACATCTGTTGAACAACATATCGCCCGTTTGGAATTTAACGCTGCGTAAGACATCTAAGTACCGCTACTGTGCAATCATTAATACTATTTGATATAACCAGGGGCACTAAGTAAAGGATTTCATGGTCAGTCTTTTCAAGTCGTCATCAACGGCTGTAATCGCATCGAACGTCAGAATTCCTTAGGTCTATCTGGTATACTGACGACAGCATCGTTTTGGTGAGATGGCAGTAGAGTCGAGTACTAGTCAGGATTAAGAACAATCTGAAATGAAGGCGATGTATCCGAATCTTATACTATCCAACGAAGTCTTCAAGTAAGGCACTGCTAATCTTGCGAGATTCAAAGATTACAAAATGCAGTCAGGTTTAAGATTTACTTGATATCGGTCCGAGCAACTCGGTTCCTTCGTTCCGGAACGAAAGACTGATTACTGTAATCACTTTCAGCTATTAGGCTATTGAGTATCCTCAAACCTTAACTTTGAGTTCAAAATAGTTAAATTAGTTGGTTATTCAGACCCAGAAAAGTTGTTGCAAGTTTAGCATACATTCTGAAGTAGCTTTTAATCCTACAAAGTTGAAATCCGATCATGCGTAAGTTGGACTATCTGAACGCCAAAATTGTATGGGTATCCTTAGTAATATAAAATTGTTGGGAAATGTTGTTAACATTAAAACATAAATATAATATTTTGAATAAATCAAAAATATTAAAACAAAACCAGTATAAAACAAACTTATTTCATGTAAAACCACTTATATAAGAAGAATTTGTCTGATAGAACGAAAAACAACACTTGGTTTGAGACAAAAATACCAGGCTGGCTAATCGGTACAATGTATCCATCCATGTAGTATATCCCATATCCTACATTAACGCAACTACCTCAAAACGGCAAAATAAATATTCGAGTTTGTTTTTATAAACAGTTTATTGTACGCGCCGCTTACTACAATCATGTAATGATTGTAACACCACATTGTTCGGTACGTGTTGAAGTTTCGCTGTGGGAGGTTGAATGCTAATGACCGCGCATCAACGCACTGTCACAAACATACATGGATTGGGTCCCCCAAATATCTACATGAAGAATTACTGGAATGTTGACTCATTAATGAACGGAATGCTAAGCAAATAATTATACAATGGAATTTCGAGTAGCTATCTATTAAAGGAAGGATAAAACGACGCAATAAGCAGCGGCCGTTTGTAATCTATTAAGTTTTAGTGGGTACGTAAAATGATAATGAGTTGGAGTCACAGTTTGGTCCCTCAATGAATTAAAGTATCACTAATAGGACGATATCGTGGCGTACAATGGCGCTCATGTTTGGCTAGCACGGATATAGCACCACTTTGAATTATAATGCGCATTGTTCCTCGCGGTGCGCCGGTTTGGGTGCAATGCACTACGTCGCAATAGTTACTTGTCATAGAAATCGTTGGTTTCTACTAGCTCTGACCGCAAGGTCGCATCGCAGACCGTTTATAGAGCTAGGCTGCAATTAAAACATTAATTGATATTGCAGGTAACTAGGTTTTACACAAATTACTTAAATCCTATAGTCATAAATATGAGTAGCGGTTGCGATTACGAAGCCGTATAGTAAAATCGTTATAGTAATCAATCATACATTTCATACGAATATCTCAAATGCGGAGGATTTTATTCAAAATAAAGATCAGAGCTCGGCTGATATGAGGCTGATTGCCCTCGTACCAGTTTGGGGGCACACGTGTGCGCGATTTCACTGATACTCAACTTAACACATAAGAGGTCAACGACTTATATGCTTATTTTTATAATTACAATGGGTAAAAATTACTCATGTGAACAGTCCCCCATGGGTTAAATAAAAGTAGGTCACGTTGTACGTAGAGAAATGAATTTGCAATTGCGTTGTTGGAATTCGGTGGGTTTTCACTACTCATTATTATATTCTCTTTCAATTCAAATGGAATACGAATGATCGTTAGACATGGTATACTACGGAATTAGAAAGTTATTGGTACATAAGTACTACATCGCAGGCATACTATATGACTAACTAGGGTTGTCAAACTAAAAATTGTAAGTTTTCATTTGAACCGTCAATTCAGTCAGAGTTCTGTCCAGCTGGCAACCCTAGCTAGTTTACTGTGATACTAAATATTAACTTTTGTTACAGCTAGGATAATACAAATTCTAAACACAAATTGTCGCACTTACTTCTTCCGGCACCTTTTCCGGCTCACCGTTCGTTTTAGGTTCTTCGTCTTTCGATTTTTTCTCCTGTTTGGGTTTGTCTTTTCTGCTGAAACTGATAGATCTGAGCGACCATTTCTTCTTGACCTGCCCACGACATGCTAGTGTTAATAACATAGGTAAATCTCCACACACATGCAGCAATTGAACTCAAAAACTCGTTAGATATTGTTAACAAACTGTATCTATGTAAAGTATTCTCAATATACGTACGGGACAAGTTGTATTGATACAGCGGTTTGCGTTAGTACTAAAAAATGACAATTTGGATTGGATTTCGATTTGCTCCTGGGTTCTTTTTCAACAAGAAAGCTCATATTCTAATTATGTAATTAATAAATTAAATATAGTGAGAATACCTTATATTACATAATATTAAATATATACCTTTTCCTTCTTGGGCTTCTTGCCATCTTCCGAGGTGGGAGTAGAATCTCCATTCTCCATCTTCTGCTCACTCTCACCGTTGGTCAAAGGAGCAGCTTCAGGTTGCCCCTCCTCTTGCTTGCCCTCTTTCTCTGTGGTGGCATCTTTCTCGTTCTCTGGTGTGCCACTATCAGGACTCTTTTGTTTTTCCTCCTAAAAAAAAGACGCGTTTGAATAATCGCTATTAAAATAAAACCTGTCACATCCGTTCTGTCGAGACCTGTCAAGTCTGCTTTCGAATCCAACAGGCAGCTATGATTTCTAAGTTATAAAGTTAAAGTAATTATACACTTTCTTGACAGTTAGTAAAGGTTAATGATTAAAGAAGCACTCCTAATAATTTAGCTGCTAATTGAATGCTTGAGAGAATTCTCACTCAAAGAATCCTGTAATAATGTACAATATGGTCGGTCACCAAACGGTGAATGTATATTCCCCTATAAGACGCGGTTGCAAATTTCCTTCCTATCGACTTCACGTCGTCAAAAATCAATAACGGCTTAGTCATCCCAAGCATTAAGTTACCGACGAGCGGCACACTCTATAAACATAGAAAGTTAAAAGGAAGATACTAATTACATTTTAGCGAAAATATTCACGGCAAATGTGTCGACGTGACCAAATAAGACTAAAGTCATGCGTTATAATAGTATTCTAGATCCCGCAGAAACGCAACGGAGATTTCTAGTAACTCATCAGAATGGAGGCGACTTAATTCACTACTCATCACGTCTCGTTCCCACGGGGGCGAATCGGAAAGACATGAAAGTGGTAATCCGTTGTCTCTGCCTGTCCCTCTGGGAAACAGGTTTGAGTGTATGTGTATAATGTATGTGTAGTGTACTATTCCTTAATTTGATAATATTGTATAGGTATAATTACAAATTAATGTTTAAGTCACAAATTAGCAGATCGTTAATAAGTTTATCACTAATCATGTTTACAAGTAATAATAAATTCACAGCAATATCATTCAATTTAAATCCGATTAAAACAACCATTACATTATAATAAAACCTATTTATTAATTAGTGCCTTGAACCCTGTGTGCATTAGTGAATGTATGTGCATGGAAGATTTTGGCCTTAGTGGACTTCAAACCAGTGATGTTTAATACCATCGAAATAGCAGTAATATTGGACATAAACAAACAACTAATTATTGTACAGATTATAGTTCTTTTTTTTTTCATGTAGTCGTAGACGAGCCACGGCCCATCTGATGGTAAGTAGTAACCGTCGCTCATGGACTCAACTATACCGAAAGTATTGTCAAGCCGCTGCTCACCATTTCATTTCACCGATATGAAATGAAAGAATAAACGGCTATCTCCTGCTACAGCCAAAACGCAACAATGTGCTTTATGGCCGGTCACACGGTAGATGGTGGTACCAACCCGCTCCGGCCCGATACCAAGTGAGTACTCCCAAGTAGTAACCTAGCCCGACCACCAGTCATGCAATGGATGATAATTGCTTACTTCCCTTAGTCGCCTCATACGACACCCGTGGGAAAAAATGGGGTGGTGACACTTGTATTCTTAGTCCGTCACCACACGGACGTAACAGAGAAGTCTCGAACAGAGTTGAGGGTTGGACTGCACACACGGGCTTTTGTGCGCTTTTTTCACTTATGGTGTGAGACGAGCCACGGTTCACCTAATGGTAGTGATAGCCACTGCTCATGGACTCAACAATGCTAAGAATACTGCCAAGCCGCCGCTCGAACCGGATGACAAGGAGTACCTACTCACACTTGGTAACCTACGTGCTTGTAAGCACCACCAATCTTAAAGAAAAATCTGCTCTGGAAACATTCAAGTGCCGCGTGACAGTCCGTCTTGTTAAGACTAATAAGTTAGAATTAGAGTCTTGTCTTTTTTAACCAGCTGTGTGCTTCACACCTGATATTAAAAAAATGTTCGGACTGCTCCCCAAATGTCAAGAGGCTTTTAGTCTGCCTCTATTAGTAATAATAATGTTAACATACTTAAACAAACCAACCATAATCACGAACGATAGTCTGAAACCTCAGCAACAGAGTTGCCCGGTAGTTTGTACACTAATCTACTTACAACGTAATTTAAAATGATTACAAGCTTTGTGTATACAAAGCGTAATGAATGGGAAGTAATTCTGCTACGTCTGGTCATTAGAATATCCTGTATATTGTTTGCGTGTACAATGAAACTTTTTTCTGTTATTGAACTTGGGGCAATATGATTTGTCAAAAATACCCGTTCGTATTCAGGTCAATATGAACAACTTTTTTTATTTATTTTTTTATTTTAGGTGGGCAAAAATGTCCTACCGCATACCCCGCTGCCCGGGGAGACAACGGGGCAGTGTGGGGCTCTCACCCACTAAAAACCCACCGTGCGCCCTCACCCGCCCTTGCTACGGCGGATCACGGGAACCGCGTCGTTTCTCCGCGATCCGCAAGCGGCAGCCCCTTCGGGCACTCTCTCTTGTGCGACGCCCCGCGCACTTGGGCGTCACACCTTCGCGGTAGGCTTCCGCGGACGGTAGGGTACTCCCCGACCCCACCGTCCGCAGCCTCGGCTAGGGCGGCATCAGGCGCAGGTAAGCGCGCGCACGCCGCCCCGCGCGCCGGCGGCGAATCGGGTCCGCGAAGGATTCCTCCCGGGCCCTCTCCGCCGCCTCCTTCCGCGAGATGACAGCCTCGCAGAAGGCGGCGACCGCGGTCCAAGCCCTGTCACTGCCAACCATCGCTCGCGCAACGGCCGGCAGCGACAGGTCCACGCCTATGACTGCAGCGAGTTCCCGGCGCTGCACATCCCAGGCCGGGCACGACTCGAGCGTGTGCTGCGCCGAGTCCTCGCCGCAGTCGCAGTGGTGACAGCCTGGTCTCCCTCCTAGCAATCGTGTGCAGGTATTTGCCGAAGCAACCGTGCCCCGACAAAACCTGCACCAACCGGAAGGTGAGGACCCCGTGCTGCCGCCCTGCCTATTCTTCCAAGATCGGCTGGAGCGCCCCCACGGTCCAGAGACCAGCCCGGGGCGCCTCCAGCCGAGACCTACACTTTAGGACGGTGGCGCGGCGGGCATCTTCCCGCCACGCTGAGATTGCGCTTGGCGAGGGGCGGCAGCCCCCCGCCCGCGCCGTCGACGCCCGCCGATAAACGTCGGCGAGCACTTCCGCCTCCAGATCCCACGGGGGGGTTCCGGCCAACGCGCAGGCTGCATCGCACCAGACCGTGCGGTACCCACGTATTGCCCTGACCGCTACGACCCTCTGTGGACGCCACAGAAGGGCCCTATTGCGAGCGGCCAGGGACTCCGCCCACACGGGCGCGCCGTACAGTGCCATTGACCGTACTACCCCCGCGTAGAGTCGTCGACACGCGAGACTCGGTCCGCCCAAATTCGGCATCAGTCGCCCGAGGGCGGACGCCGTGCCGACGAGCTTTGGCGCAAGACGGCGGAAGTGCTCGTCAAAGTGCCACCGTCCATCCAATACCAGGCCCAGGTATTTGATGTGGGCCTGGATTGGAAAGCCCACACCGTTGACCGTTATCGAGGCGCCGGCGGGTGGGCCACGTCGGGGCCCATGGAAGAGTAGGGCCTCCGACTTTTCAAGGGCCACCCTAAGCCCCAGCGCCTCGATCCGCCTGACCACCTCCGCGGTTCCTGAGGTGGCCAGCGTTGCCGCCTCCTCGAGGGTCCCGCCCCGGGCTGTGACGAGCGTATCGTCCGCGTAGCAAATTACGCCCAGCCCGGGGGGGAGCCGGCCACGGAGGACCCAGTCGTAGCCGATGTCCCACAGGAGCGGCCCTAGAACCGAACCCTGCGGGACGCCGCACGACATAGCCCTCCTTACAACGTCCCCTTCCCGGTCCACGAAGAGGACGCTGCGGCCGTCGAGGTAGTCCGCCACCAGCCGCCTTAGGTAGAGGGGCACTCCATGGTACCGGAGTGCCTCCTTGATGCAGCCGAATGGCAGACTATTGAAGGCGTTGGCGATGTCGAGCGACACCGCCAACAGCACTTCCCTCGAGGTGACGCGGCCTTCAAGCGCAGGATGGCGTCGACCGTAGACCGACCCGCCCGAAATCCGAACTGGGCATCGGACAGGTCGGGGCCGACCGCACCTAGGTGCCGGACGATGCGGGCAGCGACTACCCGCTCGAGCAGTTTGCCCGCCTCGTCCAGCAACACGATGGGCCTGAAGGCCGCGACTGTATTCGGAGACCGTCCCGGCTTCGGCAGGAGCACGAGCTTCCCCTCCTTCCAGCAGTCAGGGAACCGTCCGGACACCAGGCAAGCGTCGAACAGTCCCCTGAGGCGGGGCTCTAGGTGGTCGAGGACCAGGGCCAGCATTATGAACAACTATCCTGACCATTAGTCGAAACACTGCTGTTCAAAAACAGGACTGGTGGATCCAGCAAATAGAAGTTTTCATTTTTTTTAAAAGATAAACAGCATTCGAACATAAATTACTTACTTACTTATCATCACGCCATTTCTCTTGCGGGGTAGGCAGAGAGAACAGAGTGCCAAGAGGCTCTATTCTTGCATACATCTCTCGCTTCCTCAACATTCATAACTCTCTTCATACACGCTCGCCGGTTTCGGAGACTCCTGACTCCACCTTCCTTCAAATACATGACCAATTTGGTCTAGGTAGCTAAGTCTCGGTCTCCCCCTGTACCTACATCCTTCCACTTTCGCATTGTATATCTTCTTAGCCAGTCGCTCGTCCGGCATTCTTTCCACATGTCCGAACCATCGGAGCATTCCCTTTCGCATCTTTACACCAATACTCTCTTTCATACCTACTCGCTCTCTTACGTCATTGTAACGAATGCAGTCAGTCAGCCTCGCTCCACAGATTCTCCGCAGAGATCGCATTTCGACAGCATTGATTTTGCTCTCATGCTCCTTTTTGCATACCCAACTCTCGCTTCCATATAATAACGTTGGGACAAGCACTGCGTTGTGTATTGCGACAAGTGCCTTCTGGCTGAAGTGGTAGCTGCCGAGAAGTTGTCCCAATGCTCCGTTCACTCTATTTCCCGCATTCACTCTTCTTTCTACATCAGTGGTGTACCTTCCATCCCGACTGAATCCACATTCAAGATATACAAATTCATCCACTTGTTCTAGCACGTCATTTCCTACTCCCATTGCTACTCTAACATCTGTTCTGGCTTCTTCTCTTTCAAAAACCATTACTTTGGTTTTGCTCACATTCACACGTAGGCCCCTTTTCTTACAATCTTCTGCCATTACGTCGACTAGGGTTTGCAGGTCAGTCGCAGACTGCGCTAATAGGACCGCATCGTCTGCATATAGCAGCGAGTTAACCACTGAGTCGCCCATCTGAACTCCCACATTCATTTTATTCAACCTTTGTAGACATTTATCCAGATATATGATAAACAGTCTGGCTGATAGAACGCAGCCCTGTTTAACGCCGATATTAACGTCAAACCAGGTTGACATTCCATCATCCAGCCCGCACACAAGCTCTGCAGTCCATGTAGTTGGACTGCACCGCTTGTAGCAGTACCGCTAATACCATATTCCGGCTAAATGTCCCAAAGTTCCTTTCGTACAACAGTGTCAAATGCTTTCTCATTGTGAAATTGAAAAATATTACTATGGGTGATCCAATGATCTTCGGGAAAATTATTTCAAATCCGATACTTACTCTACTTATTATGTACATACTAACAGATACTCATCGTGATACACCAACTACTTCAACTAAAAATTCTAATTGATACACGGCACTATAAAATTAAACGCATAGCATTGACGCAGTATTTTTTTAAGTTGGTATGTTTTAATGGCGCGACATTGCTCTTGAATATAAACAACGTCTGTTAAATGGGGCTTGTCTGTCAAAACTTGTATATACATTATGGCGAGACACTTAAGCGTGTCGGTTATGTTGGTGAACAACCTTGACACGATCTAGTCTAGAGGGATGACTGCTCAGTAAAATTTGAGCTGAGTGTCTCGACTCCGTGCTTCGGATGACCCTCCCACAATGCGGTTGATCTCTATCGTCGGTCATGCCACTGGATTAACATCCTTTGGAGACCTAAATATGACTAGTCATTTTTGAAATCGATAACTGTGGTTTCTATACGGTAAAGATAATTTGATATAATACTTTCTAATATTTACGGGAATGTTTACACAATATGAAGTGAAACTATGTTTACAGAATCTACCGTGTTTACTTAATTTTCTACGAACCAAAAACTTTACAACATTCATGGGATCACGGGTGGACAATTTTGTTTCCGTTAACTTACGTTTTATTTCATAATATTTGGATATTATTAAAACATTATAGAGTTTCCGTGATGGACTATCAATAAATAACACTGCATTCCATTCCACCAGTGCTTTAAGAGGCGACTAAGTAAACAAAACACCAAATCTGCCAAAAATTATATAAAAGTTAATTTACTCATCCAATGTGAAGGAGGTATGTATACAGGCAACGAGGAAGAAGATGCATTACCGTGTCATGTATGTGAGCGTCTCCATTCAGCTGTGGCTTCAACGCATCAGCATCAGCAAGTTGTTCGACACGACCCTCGCCGCCGGCGATCGAAGCAGCCACCTCGCCGGCACTGTCAGCCTCCTTGCCGCTTATGTCGACCGAGCGTTTGCTCTGCTTAGCACCCATGCTTTATGATGGCCTGCACAAAAACAACTCTTAAATTAAGTACGAAAAAACAATATGATACATTCATTCAGCTTACTACTAAAAACGTTATCGAAAAGAGGTAATGTCAGACAAGTCGCCCAGCCATAATAGCCCTCCGTTCGTGTGGCGACCAAAATACAACTATAGCACCGATTCACTTACTCCCTCCGCTAGCGGGTATCGTACAAGTCAACAGAGGAAATGCCGACCCAGTGCAGTCCATCTGCGCTTAACAATTTATTATGATACTTTGGCTACGGGTTCTCGTTCGCTTAGTAAAATAGTGCTATGTGGGGCCGGCTTTAGAATTGTCCCACCCCTCTTTACCCACGGGAATCGTAAGAGCCGACTGAGGAATACCGGTGGAGTGGGCAGCAGCGAGTGTCCTCGAGTATTAACAACATCCACAGCGATCGCCAACCCAAGCGCCAAGCGTGGCGATTACGGCATTATCCCCCATGACGGGACCGCTCGTTGTGGCGTTCTCTTGGGGAGGCCTATGTCCAGCAGTGGACGCTGATGGATGGATGGATGGATAGTAAAATAGTGGCTTACATCATACGTTATTAACAATGTTTTATTAATGCCTGGGATATGATTTTAATACAACATATTATCCGTTACTTACTAAAAAAAATTTGGGGAGTGTAATTTTGCCACACCCTTACCCTACACTCCAAACCCACATAATTAATGATTGCCGTCACTAAGATGGATAATAATATCCTGGGGTAAAAAATACTAAAAATACACGATATTTTATCGCCCCTTTCTATCTTTCCAAGTGAAAGAGACAGTAGAGCCAAAAAAGAAGGAAAACTCTAAACAACTTATCCCCCTTAGAATGTGATTAACAAAATCGTATCGACATCGTATCGTCTTATTTGTGATCGGTTGAGACATGTGTTATGTCGCAATAATCGCTCACCCAATCACGGTGATCTCTCAACCAATGGCAATATGCGATGTCGATACGATTTAGTGAGTAGTTAGGTACATTCTACGGGCCCAGCCAGAACACGACAATTAGTCAGTCTTGTACATTATGACAATAACACTCCCTTTTTGGAAGAAGACAGTGTGTAAGCTTGTGGCGTTTATGGACTATATAACGTAAGCGGTAAGTAGGTATTTAACTATATGACAATAGACCGCCAAAGTCGGATACTTTGGTTACTGATACACTGTGAGGTAGATAGGTACTACTGACTTTTAAGAAATATGCGTAATGATGAGTAACACAATATAATTTTGTAGTTCACATATTAGGTAGCTTATCCACACAGTCGGGTTACGTTGCTGCAAGATACAGCGGCCAACGGGCCTCGCCTTATGTGACAGTCTTATAGACTATTTAATTGTGGTCATAGCAATATTTTTGGCTGGCCAGCTAATGAGCGTATTTATGTTTCACTAAATAATAATTAGCTATTGCAACCTAACATCGAAAGCTGTCCCCTGATATAATCGGCGCTTGCAACGATGCAGAATAATCGCGATGGCAGTTCTTCATTCGTTATTCTTAAGAAAAAAGGGTGAAAGTAATGATATTAAAATGCTTTAGGAGGTATACATATTTCCAATTCAAAAATATTCTTGAACCATATCCAATGCAACTTTGTGCAAGTTAATGAAATCCTTTCAAAGATGGCTTTGGATAACACCGTGATACGAACATGAGAAAACTACTTGTCCCAACTATGTCGTAGAGATCCTCTCGAGCGAAATAGATACCTTTGTCACATAAAAAAAACAGCATCACGCCTATATTCCCCGAAGGGGTAGGCAGAGGTGTATTACACACCCACGACTCATCAGCTATGTTTAAGTACCACCTAATAGAGGGCGAGCCTATTGACGTCTACTGTTTGTCACTTAGCTCAGTCAAACAAAAAATACAGCTTCTTGTTCGACTGAGCGATAGACTTCCATCAAACAAACTAGAAGATGCTGCATAGATATCTATATAATATTAAAATAAATCTTATAGGCAGTAATTGAGTGCCTACGTCCTCTATTAGGGATTGCAGGATGAAATAAATCCGAGGACCACTTGTGCTCAGCACTGTTCACAGGTCAGTAAAACAGTAAAAACTTGCCAAGGATGAACCATACAACGAAAAACTCAAAATTTAAATTCTACTAAAACTTCTATTCACTATAATCCACTTCCGTCCGTCTTTCAATTTTAAAATAGCCTACGTGACTAAAATAAATACTACTTACTATCTATATATAAATACAAAGTAGGTAAGTAATTGTTAAAACAAAGTTCCAAGAATGTGTATTATTGTCCTGTGTATCATTGATATGTAATAAATACAACATGAGAAAAAAGAAAAAAAAAAACACAATAGTGCGAAAATTTGACAACGTAACTAAAGTCACGGGTAGGATTTGCACCTGCATCTCCTGGAAAGCCATCCCAAATGCTTTTTTATAACGGTGTCAGACGAGCAAACGGCCCACCTGATGGTAAGTGGTAACAGCCGCCATGGACTTTAGCAACACCAGAGATGTGAGCAGTACTCCACGTGAGGGCGGACTTGTGCTTTATACAGCACAAGCAGCTGCCTCGGTGTGAAGTACCGCTTGGTTATGTTCAGGACGCCCAGTTTTTTGCTCGCCAATTTGGGCTTGTCCTTGCTTTGCCAATTCAGTCATGCATCGTGACAATTGCTCGGCACTGTGAATTTCGATATCTCATAATATACAATGCGAAAGTAAGAGTGTGGGTACAGGGAGAGACCGAGACTAACTAGAATCTACTACATACCTAGAATAGGTCCGTCATGTATTGAAGGAAGGTGGAGTTAATAGTCTCAGAGACCGATGAGCGTGTATGAAGAGAATTAGGAATGTTGAGGAAGCGAGAGATGTATGCAAGAATAAAGTCTATTGGCACCCTGTTCTCTCTGCCTACCCCACAAGGGAAAAGGCGTGATGATAAGAAGTAGGTGAACTCCAGATATTCAACTGAAAATTAATTAGCAAGTGCCTTTGAAACCCAGTTCACTTGTATGACTCATCTTTCGTGCAGTATTTTATGCGATTAAAAGAGAAATAATTGTTTTTTCAGTGAAACAAAGAACTTAGTCACGTATGTACATACATTGATAGATGGGAGGTATTTAAGTTGAAACTAACTTTTGAATAACATCTGTGGAAATACATTGTAGTTAAGTTCTAGTGGCATAACTTAGACAAATTACTCGTTCTTATTTTGTTAACTACTTACTCGAGAGACGAGAAAGTGTAGGATCGGAAATGATTAAACATGAGGAAGCTTGAAAATAACATCGGTGACAGAGAACTTGAAGAACAGCTAGGCTATTCTGTAAGATTTCACTAGCGAACTCACTTCTGAATTCGCAGTGAAAATACTATTAAGCAGGGGCGGGACAATGCCGAACTTGACGTATGGTTCCAGTTTATTACAAAGAAAACGTCGCCATCTTATAAATAACCCGCGTAAATAAAAGACCATTTGGTATCCTAAACTGATGTAGAGGTCACTGTTATAAATATACATACGTCAAGTTCGGCATTGTCCGGCCCCTGCTTAATAGTATTTATTTTCACTGCGAATTCAGAAGTGAGTTCGCCAGTGAAATCTTACAGAATAGCCTAGCAGTAGGTTATCGTGGGGCATGCGATGAGAAAGGATGAATGCCATAGAGTAAAATATGTTAGATATGAAAGTGGATGGATATAGGGCGGTAGGTATAGTCCTAAGTAAAGATGGATGGATTGTGTGAATCAGGCAATACAAGAGAAAGAAAGTCGTGAATGATAAGACAATTGAAAAGTGACGGAAAACATTGTTGTGCCGACCACCCTTTTGAAATGGGTAAAGGGCAGGCAAGCATTCTCTAAAAACTGAGAGGATAGGGCGGGAGTTTTGGCCTCCAGCGCTCTCACTCACCATAAGAAACACGATGGCAGGAGAACCTACCGTTATTTCATGCTGATCTTTTGTGAGAGGGTGGTAGGTACTTCCCCGATCAAGCCGGCACTATCATGCTGGGATAACCAAGGCTCTACCACTAGATAATCTGGATTAACGTAAGTAATAAATAACGGTTTACCGATTGTTATAATTTTACGTTAGTTATAGTTATTAATTTAGTAAACAATAAAATAAATTAAACTAAATTTCTTTTATGTACCTAGCTTACACTGCAGCTATTTTTTTCTATTATTTACACTTTTACAGCATTACAGCGCAAGCGACAATAACAGCCTAATTTGCATGCAATAATTTTTAAGTGGCGCACAATATTATTATAGGTATACCTATAATAATATCCTAACTATTATAAAGCTGTAACAGAGCATATCTGTACATTTAAAAGATATTTAATAAGTAATTAAAATGACTATATTAGAGTACTTAAGCATCCCTGGACACAAATATTTTCTTTAGATTTTTGTTTGTTCCGCGCATCACACAAAACTACTTAACGGATTCTAATAAAAACTGTTTTTGTTTGATAACAGGTACCTACCTATATGTAAGCTTTACGCTACCATAATAGGAATCCGAGTTATAACATAAAAACTAGATTTAAGGTAAAGGCTAGTTTATACCTATATCTGTTTGGACCACATTCTGAAGCCTATGCAGATGACATCACAGGTGGAAGCTAGTACCTATCTATCATTTTGAATAGGTACCTACCTAACTACTTCTCCCAATAGTGACCTATGTAGGTATTTGGTATTTGTGATGTAGACTAATATTCGAGTGTATCTGTGACTTGCGGTGTTTTATAAGTTAGCTAGTATGGTTTTTATTTGCTATCGCTATTTATACAACCGCAAAATAGCAATTTATAAAGAGATCATTTCATCATAAAAAAAGTTTATCTGCCATTCGTGCACCCAGACAGGTACGTTGATTTTTTCGAGAACTAACCCAACACGAACATGTCGAAGAGTCACAGTTGAAAATCAGTTACAATTTCAAAATTTAGCGTTCGGAAATCGATTGTAACACGCTAACCGGCTCAGACCGTGGCAAATTTGTTTATAAAATCAAATAATTAAACCACTTTTGCGGTAATACAATAACTTCAACATACATAATTAAAACAGTTAAAATAGAAAAAGGATATCAAAAGCCAATAAGTATCAGAAAGCTTGTGTACTTTAATCTGACATTGAAACTTCAAATGTTAAAATTATCTATCTAGTCACGGCGGATAAAAATAAACAACTCGGGTACGGAAAGGAACCAAATTGGAATACAAATCGCGTCAGTGGGTCACGGCGTTGAGAACACGCTCAAAATAAATGCTAACAGCCGCCCAGAATAGTATCAACGAAAGTGCAACGAGATGCATCGCTAGATTTCAGTTACGCGAGGCATTGACTGACACAGTTAACACAAAATAAAACGGTTAATAAATTAGCTTTGCTTCTCAACAACTAACATACCTACTCAAGATAAGTAAATAGTAAAACGTTTCATTGAAAAACAGATGATTCACTGAAACACCAATTAAAATATAAATTCATACAATCGTCAGAATATTAAGTAATATTTTACTTGTAGTTACGAACCGTAACAACAAATGTATAACAATTTGCTCTTTATTTAACGCATAGTAATTAAAACGTGCGATACTCACAGTCTCACAGGAAACACACAACTACCACGATGTTTAAAACGAAACTGAGAGTGGAACAAACTCAAGTATGGTTATTGTTCACATTGATCATTAGCAGTGGACCGAATTCCTAGCGCATCGTCGCCTTTATCTCTCATTATTCTACTCGTTACTCTCAGTACAAAATAGCAGACACATTAGTCACACAGGATTCTTATCTCTGTGCAAACATTCACTGTAAGACAATCATATTAATAGAAAAGAAAACCAATCTGTGCAATATCCTTATCTGCACACTATCAATAATAGAATAGTTTCATTATCATACAGTAGAGCTGGGAGGTATTATTACTCGTTTATAGACGTTCGAAACACGCACACGCAACCAGATTTTAATTCTATGTCCGAACGATATTAGAATAAAAATAACATGTAATGGCCTCTAAGTATTCATTATGTTATATATACTAGTTTATGTAGTATCTACTTATGTAGTAGCAATTACAACGTACAATATCCTTTGTTTTTCATTGTACAGCAAACGTTATAGAGAGCGTCCATCGTGTCATGATGGGGAGTTATTTCAAATTGGTTCACGCGTTAAGGTTATCGACCCAGCGTGTACTCCTCCCCTCTCCCCTACATTTAGTTTTTTAGGCTTAACCAGTCAAGCCAAACATATTATTGTCGTCGCTGATACAATGGGAGGCACTTTTGAGTAGGGCTGGTTTAATTTCGAGTAAGAGCTGAAGTGTATCGGCGACCTTGACTCGTTCAAGGTCGACGACTCAGCGACTAGGTACCAGTATAAATAAAATTCGTAATCGTGTCTGGTACAGCGACTGCTCGACAAGCAATAACGATTAGCACAATAATTATTTAATAGTAACAGCAGTCAATATTGTTTTCATAGTAAATAATTAGAGGTAAATTTGTAATAACAGATGTATAATGTTTAAAGTATTTGAAAGTGAAGTCATTATATTACATTTAACCAATAAAACGTAAACGCTACCCCTGAAGAAAGCGATAAATGTTGATTTCTCGTTTTATTAATGTTTCAACTTTTGTCGCTTTACGAGTTGTTTTGGTGCCACACAAATTGTGATAAAACCACGAAACGAGTATCATGTTAACGCTTTCGAAAACTAAACGAGCAGGTTCTCGGATAGCAGACTATCCTACTAAATATTTTGCTAGATAAAAAATATTTCACTGTTGTATAAAGTGGACGCTACTACTACTAAATTATAATTACTGCAGTTAAAACGATTTGACCACACTATAAAAAATATTTAGCGATTGATCGTTGGACTTAAATAAAATAAATAGGATGACGATTATTATAATACAATTAGATTGAAACAGTGCATACCTACAATCCTGTATTACAAACCCTCGCACGCAACACGTGCACTGAACAGAGTGGAAAATCGATAGCGGCGGCCAGTTGCGGAATTAAACCGCAAGTAACGTAGCACCCAGACATGAACAACTGGATTACTGGATACGTCGTAAACTATTACATAAAATTCTTTGTTTGTTTGTAAGGCTTATCAGAAATTCTATTAGGTAGTCAGATGTTAATGATACGAAATACAGTGTGCTAAGAACAACAAAAACTCTACTTATATACTCTGTGATCTCAAATAAAATTTATACAAATTAAAACAAAGCGTGAAAATGTGAAATCGACAATAACAGTCACGAGCAGGGTTTGAAACTGCATCTCCTGGAATACCGTCCCGGATTCATTGCAGTCACTCAAGACGTCAAGAATGAATGTGTTATCGAAAGTAGCAGTCCCAGCAATTGTCACGCATACAGCAATGTATTGACAAAGCATCTACGGTATCTGACGGCATTCCAGGAGATGCAGGTTCAAATCTTACTCGTGACTTATTTTCGATTTCAAATTTTCACACTTTGTGTTAATTTAAGTATATGGCTAAGCATGTCAATTGCTAAAAAATATATAAAAATATCAAAAATTAATATACATTTCTAATATAAAAATAGCTCTCTTTCCCCAATTTCAGAAATAATTTGTAGTTTAAACAAGCTGAGCATGGCAAGTGCTAAAATACAGATCAAAATATGTAAAATATAAAACGGTATTGAAGTTATCACTGCCGTATTATATTCTCATAATATAACCAAATCATGAACCACAAAGAAAATAAATAAGTTATGTTATGGACCAATTGATCACTTAAGCTTGTGATTGCTTCCCCTTGAAGCTCTATTGTTAATCGTTTAGTCAGATCACACGCTCGTATTATTAGTATTATTATTATATGGGAACTCTATGCGTTAAATTAAGTAATTAAATGTCAGCCTAATAACATTATACTCTAGCAAGCGTGAAAATTTTGATATTCAATATGCATGTATTTTTCCGTGTGGTGACGGACTAAGTGCCTGCCTGTGGGGCCGGCTATAGAATTGTCGCACCCCTCTCCACCCATGGGAGTCGTAAGAGCCGACTGAGGGAATACCGAGGGAGTGGGCAGCAGCACTCCCTCGAGTATTAACAACATCCACTGCGATCGCCAACCCGCCTGCCAAGCGTGGCGATTACGGCACTATCCCTCATTCTTGGGGAGGCCTATGTCCAGCAGTGGACGTTAAAAGGCTGATGGACGGATGAATGGACGGACTAAGAATACAAGTGTCACCACCCCATTCATTCCCGCGGGTGTCGTATGAGGCGACTAAGGGAAGTAAGCAATTATCATCAATTGCATGACTGGTGGTAGGGCTGGGTACCAAGTGACAGTACTCACTTGGTATCGGGTCCGAGCGGGTTGGTACCACCATCTCCCGTGTGACCGGCTATGAAGCACATCGTTGCGTTTTGGCTGTAGCAGGAGATAGCCGTTTATATTTCATTTCATATCTGTGAAATGAATTGGCTTGACAATACTCTCGGTATAGTCGAGTCCATGGGCGACGGTTACCATTTACCATCAGATGGACCGTGGCTCGTCTGCCACTACAAGCAATAAAAAAAAATGCAATTTATACAAAGAATTCAGCATTAACAGTTCTATCGAGTTGTTTCATACAAAGATTATAAAGTGGCTCACACTCGTAGGCGCTGTGAAATGTATCCAAGTAATAACAGAAGAGCACATGCTTAGTACTTAACTACTTATAATAAAAGAGAAACGTAATAATATCTCGTGTTTGTATCTAAATATAGTTTATCAAAATATTCGAGCAACATAACAAAGAAGATTGTACTGTAGGAGATGCATGCGGAGTCAGACTAACAAGTCCACGTGCAATAAACAATTATTCATATTTTGAAGATTTGATTTATAAGATTTATTTCTCATAATATACGCTACTTGCGGGTGATTATTATGTTCATCGTTATTTTGCATTTTGGAATAAAAAATAAAGTTTAAAAACTGTAACCAGACTACGTAAATAAGAAAGTGATACGAAACAAGATAATTTTGACAGAAATCAAGAAATACATAAGTACAAAAATGGTCGATGTGAATAAATATGACATTATAATTGTATAGGCGTTTCAGACACACATGCTAAAACAGGCATGCGACCACAGCTCTGCCTTGACCATTTTTGTACTAATGAATTTCTTGATATTTGTCTAAATTATTTTCTTGTTTCGTACTTTTCAGGTATTTTTTTTATTTTCGTAGTCAGGTAACAGTTTTTAAACTTTATTTTTTATTTTATAATTTTCCGTTTTAACGCTTGATAAACGTTATGACAATGTAAAATCCATATCCTGTGAGCTTAATATGCGGGTACAGAGTTCGTAAAGTGAAGGGATTCTCTGAAAGAGCCAGCATTTCCTAGCTAATAGGCATCTTGGTAAAAAAATATTTAAATCCCGTGTGTGAGTTACACACATCAAAATCAGATGAATAGTTTAGGTACTACAGAGGAACATGCGTAAATACAAATATACATAGACTGTTATAATCATAACCCCTCTTTTAGCTTCGCCGTAATCGGGTTAAAATTGTTTCATGAAGATACCATATAAAACTCAAGCAAGCATATGAATATTAAAATTTAATTGAGATCTAGTTTGTTTTGAAAAGCTTGCCTCAATAGAAATAATCTATAGAATCAGTTCACCAACATTGCGGTTACTTGTGGTTTGTTCCGTGCCATGATACAGCAAACCAATTCATTGTTCTCAACAACAGCTAATTAACACAAGAATATGAGATGAAAGGCGTTTGTTGATCAATGTTACAAAATTTATGGCAGACGAGTAAGTACACAAATACTTTTACAATGAATGAACCCTTTCATTATATTGAACACAGTAATTGTGATAAGTTTGTCTTTGCTGCTTCGATTCCGGTAATTAGTATATTTACGGCCCTTAGTGTTTCATTATAAACCATGTTCGTTTATTTTCATATCTAATAAACTAGGTACCTGTGATATTGAGCCCGATTGAACATTGCAAAATATTATAAAAAAGGAAGCAAAACAAACATATTTGACCGAAGATTTACAGAAAGTGGCGGGACAGGTGTGGTTAAAATTAGCGCAAGACCGACAATTCGCACAAGCAAAGATATAGCCACCTAATTACTGGTGGTGGGTAATATGAAATTCTTAATATTAAGGTGCTAGTTGGAAGCCCTATGATGGTGTGTTTACCAACACTCACGGACGTCAACAGTTAGTAGACGTGGGGCTGATGACCAAACTGAATAAAAAAGTTCGTTGAATATTCAACATTATAGAGAAGTGCTGATAGACACATGCATCTATTCTACTGTAAACAAGATGGCAGTTAATAAAATACTATTCTAATTTTTATTAGTTTTGCCAGACGTCCGGATTTTGGTCAGGCTGTCTCTCTTTTCAGAGATTATTTAACGGAGCCTCTTCCGCCCAAGAGGCGATAAAAGGCTAACAGATTATTGATGTGAAACATCTAATGCGGAGGGAGGGTAAAATCGGCTGTTAGCGTGGCGACGCTTTTATTTTACTTGTCCCGTTCAAATCTTGCAAGTTAAATTTGACACACTTCCCGGTTTCCGATTAAGTTGAAATTTTGAAACACGCATGTGTAAATCGCGTGGCAATGCAATATTATGATGACATGAAGCTGATCTGATGATGGAGCTGGAAAGTGAACATAGGAACTCCATAATGAAACGGCGCAACCCTATCGAGTTTCATTCGTCTTGAGGAGTATTTTGTCAAGTTATGATCATTTTACTTCTACTAAATAATTTCTATGTTTTCACATCTGGTAGACGTCCCGTGACGTCTAGTTTTTTTTTCAAGTACCTCGCAAATGACATTAAAAAAGTTCAACAGAAACACCGATGCCAAAAATTTCAACAATCACATAGCATCACGCCTGTATTTCCCGAAGGGGTAGGCAGAGGTGTATTACACACCCACAATCACATCTCAACAATCGTTACGTTACACAAATTTATCAATATAAATGGCTACTATTAAACCTCCTAATATTCATGATAACATAACAGTGATTTAGAACACTGAATGTAAGTTAGCAGATGTTTTGTTACTTTCCTTTTACTTTGTTGAAAAGGGACAAAATAGTATTTTAGTTAAATTTGTGTATAGCTGTTTTAGTTTCTATGAATAAAGCCTTAAGTCTGTGACTATCCATCCTCATTTGTTAGGTTTTCTACGTAAGCATTCAGCTTTTCTCAAAAATAAAGAAATCTGGCAAAGCTGCACTGCTCGTACATTACTATACCAAGTAGGTACCTACCTACCTTTTTTTTTTTTTTTTTTTTTTTTTTGTTATGGCGGGAAAAAATGTTCCTAACCGCACACCCCGTCGTTCGGGGCAACGAACAGGGTAGTGTGGGGCCCTCACCCACTAAAGAAACCCGCCGTGTGCCGTCTCTCCGCCTTTGTTGGCGGGCCACTGGAACTATGTTACATTCCTTCGGTGGTCCGCCGGCGGCTTACCCTTTCGGGTACCCTCTACTGAGCGACGCATCCGCACATGGAGCGTCGCACCTTCGCGGGAGGCCTTGCGGGTGGCGGACGTTCCCCGGTCCATCCACCCGCAGCCTCAGCTAGGGCGGCATGAGGCGCAAGTATCTGCGCCTGCGCCGCCCCGGTCGCTGGCGGCGGTTTGGGTCAGCGGAAGAATCCTCCTCCCTAGCCCTCTCCGCCGCTTCCTTCCGCGAGATAACCTCCTCGCAGAAGGCAGCGACCGCGGCCCAATTCCTGTCACTGCCAAGCATCGCTCTGACGACGCTCGGCAGCGAGAGGTCCCCCCCTATTTCCGCGACGAGTTCACGGCGCTGCTCGGCCCAAGCCAGGCACGACTCGAGCGTGTGCCGCGCCGTGTCCTCGTCACAGCCGCAGTGGTGACAGCCCGGAGTCGCTTCCCTCCTTGCGACTATGTGCAGATATCTGCCGAAGCAACCATGCCCCGACAGCATCTGCACGAGTCTGAAGGTAAGGACTCCATGCCGTCGCCCCGCCCACTCCTCCAGCACTGGCTGGAGCGCCCCTACAGTCCAAAGACCGGCCCGGGGCGCCTCCAACCGTGCCCTCCATCTCACCATGGCAGCTCGGCGGGCGTCGCCCTGCCACCTGGCCACCTCTCTGGGTAGGGGGCGTCCGCCCCCCTCCCGCTCTTGTGACGCCCGCCGATACACTTCAGCGAGCACCTCCGCCTCCAAGTCCCACGGGGGGATTCCGGCCAACGCGCAGGCCGCCTCCGTCGACACCGTGCGGTATCCACGTATGACCCTGGACGCAACGACTCTCTGTGGTCTCCACAGAATAGCCCTGTTCAGTGCGTCCAGGGACCCCGCCCACACGGGTGCGCCGTACAGCGCCATAGACCGGACCACCCCCGCGTAAAGCCGTCGGCACGCATTGTTGGGTCCGCCCATATTCGGCATGAGCCGTGCAAGGGCGGACGCTGCGCCGATTAGCCTCGGGGACAGTTGGCGGAAGTGCTCGCGAAAGCGCCACCGCCCGTCCAGCACCAGGCCCAGATACTTAATCTGGGCCTGCACTCCAATCTGGACCCCGTCCACTGTGATTGAGGCGCCAGCAGGTGGCCGACGTCGGGGCCCATGGAAAAGTAGGGCCTCCGACTTGTCCAGGGCCACCCTAAGCCCCAGCGCCCCGATCCTCCTGACCACCTCCGAGGTCCCTAAGGTGGCTAGGAACGCCGCTTCCTCGAAGTTTCCACCCCGGGCCACGACCAGCGTGTCATCCGCATAGCAGATGACCGCCAGCCCGGCGGGGAGCCGACAGCGCAACACCCAGTCGTAACCGATGTCCCACAGGAGCGGCCCCAGGACCGAACCCTGTGGGACACCGCACGACATGGGTCTCCTCACAACGTCCCCTATGCGGCTCTCATAGACGACGCTGCGGCCCTCTAGAGGTACCTACCTACCTACTTGTTTTACATACAAGGTTTTAATTAATCTCATTTTACAACTTTAACATGGTCTATCTATACAAATAAATAAAATGGAAGTGTTCGTTTGTAATGTCTAAATAACAACTTTTTACTAAATGTATACGAGAGTATATAAGTACGCTGCCTATAACAAATAACCAATTTTTAAATCTGTCTGTTTGTTTGTTTGTTCCGGCTAATCTCAGGAACGGCTAGCAGATAGCTGTTCTTACAAGGAGAGCTGTTGTTAGGCTAAGTTTATTTTGGAAAAATAATTAGGATTCTGCACTAAGAAAGAAAATAACTAAATTCCTCGCAGTTGCGGGTAGCAGCTAGTTAGTAATAATAATCCCAATAAATACGCTAATATCCAGATCATTAGCTGTTGAATGTAGTGTTAGAAAATTTTAAATAATATCCGTTACCTATCAGGAACTTCAGCAGTAAAAACGTTATCGTAAATATTTACTTATAACAGTTTTGGGTCTAATGGAGGTATAGACACGAGTTTTTTGAATTGTAAATCCTGTTTCTATACCATCTAGATTTTGTCATTGTTAAAACATTACTGTTTATGACTGTAATTTACTGACCAAGCAAGAGATACCTACACTACATATACAGAATTTATATTTACATTAACGTAGATGATTGATATCGAACAACCGGGATGCCCGGAGAAGGGGGGTCCATTGACAAGGAGTGGGATCTTTTAGGGTAATTTGGACGAACAATGGAACCTACCGAACAAGTTATTACACATTTCAAGAATCAACTCGTTTTAAAAATATTTTTGGTAAGGCTATCGTTTGATCATGTCCAACAGAGGTACTCATATAGAGATCGTCGTAGCGTAGCACTTAACAATTTACATCTCCCTGACGCATAATACAAGCGAAGTTTTTTAGTTTTTAGAGTACTAGCTCGATCAAAGTACAGGTACTTAGAGCACGTTTATCGTCCGCGTCTCGTGTGTACTCTGCAAAGACATCGGCTACTTGCGTTTCCGTTACAACGTTCGGCAGGAGACTATAGCTGTGAATACAGATTGCACAGCTGTGACCAGCAGACAAGGAGTCGTTGGTTGATATTATTTTTCATTAGGACAAAACAATGGCATAACACAAGTCGTGGCTTAGAGTAATTATTTATAACTATTCATTATAGTATATGTCAGCGCCGGAGTTCCTGTGTTGCCTATACTATATGTTACTATCAGACTTTGTCAAGTTTTAGGCACACAGAGTAATTCGTAGGAAAATACGAGCAGGATACTCCAACCAGTAGAAATCGAAAATAAGATTATAAAGGGAGGTTTATCTTGGAGCGTGTCAGTCAAATATTTAGATTGATCACAGCTAGACCCCATACTAGTCAGAATTTGTACAGAGACCCACATTACATGAAGCAAGACCAAGACCCGATTTGAACTTGTTTGCACATTAGTACAGTCCATCCATCCATCAGCCTTTCAACGTCCACTGCTGGACATAGGCCTCCCCAAGAGAACGCCACAAAGAGCGGTCCCGTCGTGGGGGATAATGCCGTAATCGCCACGCTTGGCAGACGGGTTGGCGATCGCAGTGGATGTTGTTAATACTCGAGGGAGTGCTGCTGCCCACTCTCCCGGTATTCCCTCAGTCGGCTCCTACGACTCCCGTGGGTAGAGAGGGGGTGGGACAATTCTAAAGCCGGCCCCACATAGCCTCACACACTGGAGATCATTGTAGGATTACAAAAACTCCGAAGAGAAGGTGAGATGGTTGAAGAGAGGCACGTTGATCCCCTAGTCCAGGAACTTGCTTTTCTACCAGGAGCGCGGCCACCAGTTCCAGAGTAGTGTCCGGTTTAATTTTCACAAGTCTCTTGTAAACATGGAGAGGATTGCGTTTGTCGACTAGGGTAGCGTACCTACCTACTTTATGCTCGGAATAACTAAACGGTATTAGCTGAAGGTTAGGTATACAATTTTTCGCAGCGACCTTGACACACTACGACCACAAAATAAGAGACTGTACGAGGAGATCCTGATAGCCATACTTTCGTTTCGTCTAAAACCGCTTTCAAGGTGTTATCTATATAAGCTCATGAAGAGGACATAAATGACAATACTTTGCTGGATTCGGATCTAATGAGAGGAGCGACTGAACGGGTAGATATCAAAGTCTGTTCGACACGACATTCAATGATTTAATATTCTTCATATTAAAGATTCGATAGATCGGAACTAAGGCTCTAAAGCGTTCGCTAAAGATCCGACTGCTGGAAAAAGCCAGTTTACCAAGCTAAAGACGGCACTGTCATTTCATCTAGATGAGATCTTGGGATAGGCCCATAGGTTCTACGGATAGCTATACAGATGACATGTAAAATTCTGAACCTTCTCGCTCTTGAGCCATGTCTACAAGTTGTTTTCGAGTCATTACAAATAGACTTGCGCGCAGGCTTCATTACTGCCAGCCGCTCGAACAAGCCGGTTTGCGAAGAGGCCATAGTACTATAGATCACATACACTGCGACAGATTATACAGTAGACCGAGGAGGGTAATCGGCCCCTGTATCTTAGCGTTTACGGACATGATGAGAAACTCTTCAATTACATCGAAACTTGGGCCCTGGGCGATGCAGTCTCTTCAGAAGTGCTACCAGTGTTGAATTGCTTGTATAGAAACGTCACCATTGAGTGCAGGACAAGAATACAAAACCGATTCAAATGCAGAGAGGTGTTACACAGAATTATATCCCCTAAACTTTTCAACTCTTTAGTGGTGGAACCTTACTTCTCCCAGCATGAATGGGCTGCTTCGCTTGAGGACCAACCAACCTGGCAAAGATCAGCGTGAAACAACGGTAGGTACTCCTACAGTTGTGTTTCGGTGAGTGAGAGAGCCGGAGACCCAAACCCCAACTTTATCCTTCACGGTCCCCTTATTAGCCTACCTCTCCACCTCCTATCCCGTTCCGGGCGGGGCTATGTCTAACTAGGACAAACAGTCCAGATGGGTAGACAGACTCAACTTCAAGAAAGAGGTCAATTGACGAATCCAAATAACTTTACTAGGTTGCAGAATCCTGGCGAAAGACATTTCACACGAGAATTTATTATCGTGTTGTAAAATGTGACAAAACAAAACTAGGTAGGTAGGTGGTATTACCTATTACACCTATTGCGAGGTTTAGGATACTCCGATTTCAGTACCTAGGTATATAATGTGGCTCTGTGGGTAGACATAAACATAATTGTCTATGTATTGATTTATGAAAATCATATGATATATACCTACCTAGATATATAAATTTTAAAATAACATGCAGTTATGAAGTTGATTGATACCTATTGTAGAGAATGTAGGCCCTTGCAGTTTGATTGTGAGATAAAAGTGCTTCATTCGTACAAAAATATTTTTATAACAGAAACTTATGTTGAATTTGAGACATGCACGTATGTACATGCATTTCATCTACACTTAAAACACCCACACGTAGGGCACCCTTGTTCTACAGATTACTGTCTCCCCCAGTTGCTCGCACTGATGATTCATCGTTCCATTGTATCACAAAGAACGTATTTACGGAAATAAATATTGGATATTTTAAAAGGACTTATGATAAAAGGACAAAATGTATTTAATTAGTAATAAAATAAGATTAAAATGCCAATTATTAATGTTGCTGGCAGGGGCTAAAGTATTTCAACGAATACATATTCAGACCAATGTCTGAATTCTCTTTTCAACGTAGTAATAAAATTGAAGAATATGATAATACGAAATGGAAACGAAGAATAATTATACAAATAATAGCTTGAAATAATACCAATATATCAGAATACAATTCATTCAAAATTCGAAAGTAGGTACTTGCGGTCTATGCTTGACGATGCTGGAGGTGGAGGATTATAGCCGGCATATAGTACTTCGTGTAATTAAAATTTACTCCAAATAGTTATGACAAAAACTAATAATAATTTAACGCTTACCTTCAGGCTTTTCAGTCCGAAATATATCAACAAAGAATTTACACTGATAAACGTAAAATATTCACTATAGCACACACAGCT
Organism: Leucoma salicis; assembly: GCA_948253155.1. Taxonomy (NCBI): domain Eukaryota; kingdom Metazoa; phylum Arthropoda; class Insecta; order Lepidoptera; family Erebidae; genus Leucoma; species Leucoma salicis. Next base: position 25,037,199 of record OX411808.1, read on the forward strand.
TAACTCAATATGGCGGCACAGGATGAGATCCCCACCTAGAAAATAATTCAAAAATTTTAATCGTGCTTTTGATTGGTTCTTTTATTGAAGACGCTTTAGTTTTCTAAACCAATCGCAAAAATGGAAAAGCATTGCACTACCAACCTATGGGTAATACCAACATAACACAAACGAATCAACGATATTCTCGTTAAGTATACAAAACATGGCGACCTTTGGGTATTTAGTAATAGGAGGCATAAGACTCATATTTTACGGCATAAAAGCTATTGTTTGTAGTACTGAAGAAGTAATTACTTAATCGGTAAATTTGGTAATTGCAGATCTATAGTCATCTGACTAGCTAAGAGTATTTCAACATTTTTTAAATGTGTCTCGTTGCATAGCTTCTTACAGCTATATGAAGTCATTTAAGTATTTTAAAACTGGCTTTGGTAATTGAATGAATAATATGTATTTCTTATATGTCTATGATTACATTCAAGCCTTTGCCCGCTTTTTTACTATTATTATGGTTATATCCCAGGTTCCCGCTATAGTAAGGGCTATTGTAACAAAAATCTATGTATGAATTTTGCAGATTATAAATAGTAGTAAGTACCTATAAATAACCCAATTATATTATATATAAAAGAATATCATTGAAATAAACTAAATTATTAACGCAGTGACAATCATACATCATTTAGCTTGGATAGTGGATCATAAAAGAACTTTTAATAGATAATACTTTTCTCCGAATTTGTTTCGTTAAAAAAGTGTGCCAATCGGAAAAATTAAGTAATTTTAATATAATGAATGTAGGTACATGAATCTTGCTCTTTAAACTCCTTTATAATTTATATATGTATAATATAGCATTTGTGTCCCTTATTTTATCAGCCGCACAGGCACAAGTTATGCACGGAAATACGTATAGTACGTTCGTACGGCGCGACGACTCGCAGTAACCAGCGACTGCGGTACAGCGGTACTGTCGGTTATAAGCAGCCGTCTACATGGCTGGACGCCAACTTAACGCCCTTCAAATGACCTTGGTTGTCAACACAGCTCTCATAACCAAGAACATTTGAATGTCAAATGAAATTTGGCTGCAAACTGCTGTCTACACGGTTATAAACTAGCAAGGTGACCTCTGTTGGGGCCCCTGGGGTTTACAACTATGTAGTGGGCGTTTAATATCCTCTGTCTACGGAGGGTCTATGTATAATATTATAATATTAAAATGGCCATCTATAGTTATTTATCTATGATCCGGCCGCTTGTGGCGATTGCAATCGCTACTTTGTTATTGTGGATGCACTCACCTCAGGCGCTCGTGTTAATTATTACTGTGTTCTTGACGGTTTTAAGTGCTATAGGTAATAGTCCTATAAAATAAAGATATTTTTGAATTTGAATTTAATTGTTAAAATGCCAGTAGTATAGTACCTGGAAGATTAAAGACGCTATGCTGTGTAGCCACAACATTTTTGCAACATTTCCCATTTTTTTAATGCTGGTTTGAAATAAATGTACTTTTAAAACTTACAAGATTTGAATGGGACAAGTAAAATAAAAGCGTCGCTACGCTAACAGCCGATTTTACCTCCCCTCCACATTCGATGTTTCACATCAAAAACAAGCTTATATACTGATGATGGGGACGGTTGGCCACCTTATTGTAGGGACCCAGTTGATTGGGTCCATATAAAAATAACGCATACGCGGAAAGGATAAAATACTCACACGTGTCTCTCTCACTCGTGCTAAAACCTAATATGTGCATCCTTTTCATCATCTTTAGTGTCTTAATGGTAGCGAGTCTATAGTATACTTTATCTAAGTCCGGATCTGTTTTGATTCGGCATTCGGTATGAATAGATGTCATTAAATAAATATAAACACATGAAAATATTGTCAAGTTTTATAAGATTTTTTACACTCTGGATAAATAAAAAATATGAAAAAAAATTGACATTTTTGATTTATATTTTTTAGCATTTGACATGCTCAGCTACTTTTAAAGTACAAATTATTTGTGAATGAGGAAAAGTATATTTTTAGTACTAGCGGGAATCGAACCCGCGTCCCTTCCAATCTGGGGAAGTGCTCTAAGCCACTGAGCTACTGTACCGACCTTTTTGGTCATCCCAATCTCCTCATCACATTTGTCTTTATACTACCAATATAAATTAGTGTTGAAAACATTACATGATTTTACGGAATGTCAGTTGTCTATAGTCAAATTAGTCGATGTATGGCGAAATTGTGCTCACACTGCCACAACAAGAGCCATTAAACAAGAAGATAGTCGATGTATTGTTTGTTGACTGCTGGCTATGCCGCTGCGTTTGCTTGCCCAAAAAGAAATAAAAAATGTAGTCTATGGTAAAGTATGCATTGATGTCGCGTTGCCCTTGACTTCCTCTTTTTAATTACTGTTTTTAAAAGTTATTTGCAGAAAATTTAATGAAATTGTAGGTCACAAAGTGAGTTTATTCTACGTGAATGTTTTGAACAGTGTTTACAGTGTCTAGTAACGTGGTGTGTGCTTTATTTTGTGTAGCGTCACCTGACTGAACTCATTGTCATTTCCCGCCATTGTGGCCCGTGAATTTACTATTAGCTGCGATTATCTATCAGTATTCCTCAGAAATTAGATGAGGAACAAATAATAAGTGTACCTAAGTAATGTCATTACACGGTAATGATGTTTGTTTGCTAGAAGTAGAGGATTACAATTTGTACGAAGAGGAGGCATCGGATCACGCTTTACCCAGGTATTGATAACCGGCGTGGTCGCCGAATGTTGGCTATCTAGAGCTTATTGTCATTTATTCTTCATGTGATTGACCATTTTCCAATTAAATCAATGTTAAAATTTCATATTTGTATCGAAAATGTTCGTTACGCGGGCCATATGACGACGCTTACGCCCCGTGCCGGTCTATAGTCAGCTGTTGGGCCGCCATGTTTGGTCAAAACGAATAGGCGTAGTAGGCGCCTCTACGTATCAATATTGTACTAGCGAACATATGTATGCCGTAGCGTAAATACAACCATTCATGTTTTTTAGAAATTATATGTAAATATTGTTATCAACTTGAATTATACATAGAAATTTCCCTGTATTCATAATATTGTTTGCATATACGCTACACTGAAGAACATAAGTACTTAACACTTTTAATAAATAGTTTATTAAAATAAATTTTTTGTTTATATTCCACTAGTGAGAAACATTCAATCTCTGGAAGTAAGACCATGGAGGCAGAGAAAAGAATTCGAAGAGAAATTGCTAACAGCAATGAGCGTAGAAGAATGCAGAGCATCAATGCTGGTTTCCAAGCCTTACGAACTCTATTGCCACGCCATGAAGGAGAGAAACTAAGCAAAGTTAGTAATGTACTACAACATTTTTCTCTTTAGCCATTATTATAGGTATTTCATATTCACCATGGTATTCCTACTCAATGAGTACAGAAGAATTAGTGAGGCTTAGACAATTATTTTCTTGCGCTGCTTAATTTTACTTTTTAACTAATTTATAAAAAGGAGGCATTTGTGTACCTACACATACCTATTTTTTAGTTATGCTTGTCCAATCTAATGGAAAGGGATAGAGATAATGTATCATTAGTTACCATGTGTCATACTTATTTGTGATTTCAAAATGTCACACTTTGTGTTCATTTGTCATACTTTAATTAAATTTACTTACTTAGAGTGTAGTTACTTTATTAATTCATATAATATAAATTTTTATAATTGTTTTTACAGGCAGCTATCCTACAGCAGACAGCTGAATATATTTACAACTTGGAACAAGAGAAAACAAGGCTACTGTCCCAAAATTGTCAACTTAAAAGACTACTCAACCAACATGAAGGTGGTGAGATCCCTCTGAAAAAAAGAAAAGGTGAAATTGTTGCTCATATTCCATCTATCATACCGGACTCTACAGAAGACACCATGACTAATTCTAGGTCACCTGAGCCTGTTGCCGTGATATCTGTGACAAGTGCGCCACAAAAGAAAGACTCTGATAGCAATGAATTGCGCATTCAGTTGGATAGAGAAAGGCGGCTTAGACGGCATTTAGAAGAACGCCTTCATACACTTGAAACTCAAATATATCCCAACAATGGCCATGAGATTGCTCGACCTGTCATCCATTTTGAGCAGACAGATATTGCCGAATGTAAGTTAGAGAGTGAGGAAGTTGAAACACCAATAGTGGAAACTCCTGTTGTAGCTGCCCCCTTGCTAGAGGCCGCTATTAAAGCTGAGCCCCGTGTTGAAGTAGAAGTATTACCGGATGCTGCTCATGATTCACCGTCGCGGTTGTACCTTGCAAGCACCAGTCGACAAAACCTCGAGACCATTGTGGAGGCCATCCGCCATTTGGAAGGCGACCACTTATTCCGTGAGGAAGCGAGCGACGCTCCGCTGGCGCTCACCAAGAAGGTGGAACATCTGCCGCCGCCAAGACCGGGTGTTATCGTAGTGAAGCATTCGTGATCGCGTTAAACGCGGATAAACTCTCAGCTCGTGAATTCGCTTTCGCTTAGCGAGCACTCCTGACCCTCCTCGAATATAGTTTTAAATTTTAGTTTTTTAATCATCCTTTCCAAAGTGACGAATCGATAAGTCTGGCGTCTTTGTTTATTTTTAACGCATTGGAGTTGAATCAATAAGTGATAGATAGGTTAGTAGAATGCGTTGGCGCGAATGCCGATCGGCGCTGTGCTTAGTTTAGTCTCAAATGTAATTATTTTAATTGTTTAAATTTATGTTAATTTGGCTTCTTGCTAGTAGATTATGTTCATGGAAAGATTGACTGACTTTGTAAGATAAGATGACAAAAAGAAAGAAAATAGTACAGCATGCCTCGTGCCAATATTGTTTGACATTAGTAGGAGAATATTGAATCATGAAATAATATCATGAACATTAAGTGTACTATATATATTGATTTAATTACAAAAAAAAAAATATTATACCAATGTTGAGACAGAATGGCGAAATAAATTGTAAATAATCTTAAATTAACAGTTTGGTGGGGTAGTTAATTAATCCTGGTTTAAACTAGTCCTAGCATATTTCAATATTACGTTTGCTATAAAATTTCTCTCACCTTGTCTGGCTAAGAGTGCGCCGCGAGTTATATCGAGGCATGCGGCTTTAGGGCGTGTTTAACTCGGCCATTTTTATTTATTCTATGCTCCTAAATATAGTCACATTAAAATAAATTTTAATACGTGCATAATTAACATAAGGTTATAATATTTAAAAATTATTTAATTTCACCCACACCTGTGGTGTGTCAATTGTATTTACACAAATATAATTTCAAGGAATATAGTACTCCTGTAAAATTGGTGATAAATCACTATAGTAAATGGGTTGATATAGGATCTATTATTATTCTATTGAAATAATGTATAACCCAGTGTTGCTGCTTTTTCGTCTTGAATAGGCTCAGTGTATTTTGTATGTGACATTAGTAAAAAATTTAGGCGCTTTACGCCACTAAATTATAGGTACAGAAATTTTAGAGCATTTCATATTCTAGAATTCTCGTTAAAGAGTTATTCTGTATATGAATCGTAGTTTATTGAACTTTTAATGTATTCAATTTAACTGACTAGTATCTATGTATTGCTTCATATAAGCATTCTTTTATTAAACTTCTACTTTTAGGTCTTAATCATTTAGAATTGATATAGGTAGTGTAGCTGGCAACAATGATGATGCGTTTGTATAACACATCTTTTTAATGTAAACCAGTTCATTTAAAATAAGTTTAAAGAAGGATTTTTATTATGTCACAAGTGAAAATATTATAAATACTTTTTAGTAAAAAGCACTGCACTATTCAAAATATGTTAATGTTAAAACTGATATAAAACTTTTATATAATGAAGTAAGATTGTATTAATTGTATATTGTGCTACATACCAGTGATATATTCAGCCAGATTAAATTATAGTGACCAATCATGTTTCACAGGTTTACTATGAATATAAGATTCAACATCCTTACATTATCTGTCACTTAGGCAATGTAATTGTATCCAGTGATTGATTTAGTGTTAGCGTTAACATGCTGTGCTCTTTTGTTAGTATTTTTGTATAAGTTTTGATTTTATGTTTAAGTTTGACTCAGTGACAGAGTGTATAATGAAGTACAACATATTGCAGACATAACGCTGTGGTCCCCGAAGGCCATATACATTTTTAAGACTGATCATTTATTCATTGTTAAGTTACGCTAGTTTGTCATCATATTGATAGAATAATGTGTGTGCGTGTGTGTTTACGTAGCTATTTATATGTATGTATGTTGTGGTATAATAGTCCAGCTGGTAATGTGTTCCCGTCAGTCTTACAGAGATCAACATGTTAACATTTAGCAATAATTATGTCAATCTGTATGCTACTTATGGATAAACGATAAGTTAAATTTGATGTGTAGACAAATTTTTCATAACAAAAATTTTAATATAAAATATTAGGATCACTCTAATTCTGTCGGGTTCATTGGTATTGAGTGATGCATTGTGATGTGAATTTTTCTGTGTGTTCCATAGGACTTTGTCTATGTGAAAATACTAAATGTAGGGCTGTGTGCTCGAAATGTGCTTAATCTTTTTAAACTTTGTTGTTGATGTTGAAGGGAGACTCAACAAATAGACAATTTAATTATAAACGATTGATGTTTCTGTAATTAATATTGAGAACAATATTCAATAGTTTTAAAATTTTGTGTAATAGAGCATATTTCACGTCTGGCAGCCCTAGAGTTATTGATACTATTACTCCTCGTTGCTTTTCACACTCTGTTTCTGAGTCCATAGTGATAAGGAGTTGTCTGCCTACCGCCTTTACATTACGTCAGTATAAGATAATTAATAATGTAATATAATGGACTCGGTTATACTATTAGTTTAGTCAAAATAGGTAATAAGAGGTTTTAAGTCAAAGAAGCAAGTTAAATTGTTTAAAATGTGTTATTATTTATGTCTTAAAGTATTAAAATGGTTATTTCTTATTAATTAGTTCGTAAATGATAAACGCCTGTATATTTGATCCACCTCTTTTCACTGTGTATTTAGCTAAAACCGACAAACAATAACAATGTTTTTATTTTATATTGTATCCTTCAGAATATTATAAGTTATAGCTTAAAATATTCCAAATCTATTTTGACCTTATTTGCGATTAAATATTTGACCTTAATCTAGTATGTAAAATACTTCATGATGCAAAATAATAAAAAACACATTTTTTTTGTATACTGATGATGCTGTATCTGTAATACTGTTTGACAAACTTATATACATTCAAAATACAATTTGATCAAATTGGATGTATATATTTTTTTAATAATTTGAATTATTAAATAATTTAAAGATATAGTGCCACATGGTAATACACACATTTTGTTTCGTTGGTTTTTGCTTGTTCAATGTTAATATTTCCATTTTCTACACTCTATCGCATTTGTAATGTTATGTAATAATACATCTGATTAAAAATATGTAATTATGTCTACTTAGCTAATGTTTGTAAATTAAGTCTGGGATAAAATTTCTTATTTATATCTCTCAATTACATTGCATTTAGAAAGTGTTTGTTTAAAAGAGCTTTTGGATTCCATTGGAGTCATTTAGTGATTGGGTGAAATGTTTTAATTGAATATGTTATTTGTAACTAATAACTGTATTGCTTCTGATGTTTATACAAATATTGGATTATAAAATAAAACATTTATATAAAATTTATCGCGTTTATTTACATAATAACGTCATAATTGTTGGAAGAACATTTCAAGATCTGTACAAGGCGCCAAGCACGAAGTGGAGTTGCCATAATGTCAAATTGGTAGTATTGAAAGAACGCGATAAGTTCTATGAGATAAACTATATCAACGTTTGTTACATTTTTGTATAGGAACATCTATTATGATTTTTAATTCGTGCGTCGGTGTTTTGCGATTTTTATGATAAAACTTATTTGGATTTAAGCAACTACCTGTTATCTTAAATGTTGCGCATTCGATTCCCTCACAAGACAAGACTATATACACATTTTTTGGGTTATGATGTCTTTTCTGTCCGGTAATAGTATCTCTGTAAGAGATGCATGCTGCTGATTTATGCTTATTTTTATCCATGTAATAATTATGTGAAATGATTAATAATAAAATAAATAGATACATATTATAATTTTAAACGATAGAATACAAATAATAGTGCACGAATTAATAATCATTCTGTACAAGATAGTCTTGGCTGGCATAAGAAAGTAACCCAATCTTATCACAATTTGAATTATAGAAGAAGCAATATTTTTAGCGTGTACCAATGTGTATTTTTTTTATATTTACATGGTTAAGCGTTTAATACATGATAGTTCTTTGCTGTTTCGTGACGTTTTATTTTACCTTCGTATTGACCACTGAGCGTTAATCTGTTTTCTACCTCAATGGTATTCACGCTGAGCAGCGCTGATGGCGTAGACAGGTTTCCCTGTCTACGGCTGATGGTTTTAATTTATTGCATTAGCGTGATTATCGTATGCTCTCTGTAGGATGTTTCAGTTTGTGTGTGCTGGCTTTAGTGTGGTTTGCAAATTTAGACATGTTTTGCGAGTACGGGAGTAGTCTCAAATATTTGGTTGCATCCTCTTACTAATTAGTTCGTGTTCCTATCCAAATAAGTACAATAAAATTTTATATAATGATAAAGTGTAGAAAATAATGCATTAATGTTTCCATTTTGATATGAAACTGATTATTCTATTTGAGCTATTTCCTCGCATTTAATCTCCAGTATATACCTACTCTTTGAGATTTAATTGTACCACATTTGACATATATCCAACATAACCAACATTTATAAAATATTGATAATATAGTGTCATTTATTCCCGTCTTACATATTTATTTTGGCCCTATTATTACCAATTTAATAAACATTGCGATAGATTTACTTAGCTTGAGAGTGGATTAATGCATTTAAATGCATCCGATAGGTGGCGTGGGTTGTAAAGACAAATGTTATGTGGAGATTGGGAACGGCCGTCGGTCAGTGCGATGGCTAAGCAGTCTAGAGCACTTCCCCGGATTGAAAGGGACGCAGGTTCGAATCCCGCTCGCACTAAACTTCTGTTTTTCCACATGCACAAATAATTTGTTCTTTAAAGTGGTTGAGCATGTCAAGTGCTAAAATACAGATCAAAATGTTTAAGTCGCGCCATCAAATAGTATGAATTTTAACTGCAAAATTAAACTTACTAAGAATATTGGATTAATGCATGCAAATGCATCCGATAGGTGGCGTGAGTCGTAAAGACATCTAAAAAAGACCACCATCGTGAAGTGGCAAAGTAGAGTGGATATTGGGTGTCACTGTCGCTGGCTGCGATAGCTTAGCGGTCCAAAGCATTTTCCGGATTGGATGGCATGCAGGTTCGAATCTTTTTTTCCAGTTTCACAAATAATTTGTTCTATTTAATAGGTAATAATCATCAAGAACATGCAAAACGCGTACTCTTATTCAATTCAATTCTTGATTTAATGGCGTTGTTAGACTTAAAGACACAACTTTGCCAATGTCGCGTAGAGATATCGAATAGACCGTCATACGAAGGAGATTGTTCAGTAACAGATAAAAGGGCCGGTGATTATGTGACTAACTACCAAGATGAGTAGGTACACTGAAACAAACAAAATAATACTGTATTTGTACAATGTATAGATAAATGGGGTGAATACTAGTGTGAGTAAAGATTTGAATGATACAGGCCGAGGTATTTCGGGAGGTAAAACATAGGGTGATCATAGTCTAGAGCGTGCTCGTCGCGATCCCTGCCAGCCTGTAATCCATAGGCTGCAATCCGGCTCGAATGCGTACCGCAGTGCGGGTTAGGGCGTGCCCCAGAGGCGACGCGTACCGACCCGCCCCCGTCGGTACCAACAACGGCAGATGCGGCGATGGGGGCCGCCACCCATCACGCCTTGCCCAGTTTGGCGAATCGAGGGGAGCAGAGTGTCGAGTAGGCACGTGGAATGTAAGAGGTGGTGTGGAAGATAAGTTACACGAGCTGGTAACCGTCATGTCGGACAGACAGCTTGATGTGCTCTGTGTAACAGAGACCAAGCGAAAGGGTAGCGACGCCTGTGATCTTCCTGGTGGCGGGTTAGCTCTGTGGTCTGGTGTACCGCAGAGCGATCGGGCCAGCATGGGAGTGGGGGTGTTGCTGTCCGCTCGCTTGGCCTCAGGTGTGAAAGACTAGGGAATGTTTGATCCCAGACTTCTATGGGTCCGAATAAAACTAGGTGTCACCAGCGTCTTCATGGTCGCAGCTTATGCTCCCGTAGGCTATTCGGTGGCATCGGATCTAGAGAAGTTCTGGGATAATGTTAGGGAAGTTCTGGATTTGGCAGAAGCTAGTGAACGCGTGATCGTATGCGGAGACTTGAATGGATGGGTTGGGACCAAGCGTCCAGACTTCGAGGACGTGTTTGGTTCATTTGGTGATAAGAGAGTGAATGATGCAGGTAGGTTCATTGCGGATGTATGTATGGAGAGAAACCTTATTGTGTCAAACACATTTTTTCAACATAAGGACATCCATATGTATACATGGAGAAGGAATGAACAGAGAAGTATGATAGATTTAATTCTGGTAGACAGTCGCCTCCGAAGTAAAATTCTGGATACAAGAGCCTACAGGGGTCCCACTGTCGACACGGACCACTATCTCGTTATTGCGAGATTTAGTGGTCTGTTCAGAAAGTGGAGACACTGGCGAGAGCGTGTCCACTTCGGAGGGCTTGAAAGAATAAAGATTGAAAAGTTGCAAGAAGAGAGTGTGAGAGTAAAGTATGTAGAGGGTGTCCGTGGACGGCTGACAATGGCAAGTCAGCCGGGATCTGACATAGAAGAATGCTGGAGAGTATTGAAAGATAGTATGGTAGATACAGTGAAAGAAGTATGTGGATGCTTAAAGAAGCATAGAAAAGTGAAAGGTGCATGGTGGGATACGGAAGTAGCAGCTTCCGTAGACCAAAAGAAGAAAGCGTGGCTGGACTATGTATCTTCTTTGAACCTGAGTGCAAGTATGAAAGAACAGAAGAAAGAAATATACCGGCAACGTAAGAATTACACCAAAGCCTTAGTGAAAAGAAGCGTGATAGAGCAAATATGATTGCAGAAGAAAGGCTGACCAAAAACTACGAGAGCAACACCAAACTTTTCTGGAGGGAGGTGAAGAAATCTCGGAGTGGTTGGTCAGCTTTCAGAATGAATAAAATAAGGTCTAAAGGTGGAGACATTCTTACGCAAACACAAGATGTGTTAAGCCGATGGAGTGAATATTTTGGAGATATGTATGCGGATGTTCAGGGTAATGCTGGTGCCACATGTGATCTAACAGATGAGCATTCAGTGCTTGTCCTAACATTATTTTATGGAAGCGAGAGTTGGGTATGCAAAAAAGAGCATGAGAGCAAAATCAATGCAGTCGAAATGCGATCTCTGCGGAGAATTTGTGGAGTGAGGCTGACTGACCGCATTCGTAACAATGACGTAAGAGAGCGAGTAGGTATGAAAGAGAGTATCGGTGTAAAGATGCGAAAGGGAATGCTCCGATGGTTCGGATATGTGGAAAGAATGCCGGACGAGCGACTGGCTAAGAAGATATACAATGCGGAAGTGGAAGGATGTAGGTACAGGGGGAGACCAAGACTTACCTACCTAGACCAAATTGGTCATGTGTTGAAAGAAGGTGGAGTCAGGAGTCTCCGGAACCGGCGAGCGTGTATGATGAGAGTTATGAATGTTGAGGAAGCGAGAGATGTATGCAACAATAGAGCCTCTTGGCACTCTGTTCTCTCTGCCTACCCCGCAAGGGAAATGGCGTGATGATAAGTAGTAGTAGTAAAACATCATATAAAGAAAATGTTAATTTAGAACAGCAGAAAAATATATGGTCCACATTTCCCTCAGCTAGACCGCATTCGCAAACGGAGCTATCCCTAATTCTAAGTTTAGTCAAAACTACAGGAGTACAGGAGTGGTTCAATCACAAACGGCAGATGATAGAAGCAGCAGACTTGTCAATATTTTTGAATTTAGAAAACCAGGGTTTGGGGGGAATGTCAGGTTGAATATCACCACAAAATTTTCCTTTAACGGTCTTGGAGGCCAACCATGCGGTGGTCCAATCTTGAAATAAAATAGATTTTAAGGAAGCACAAATATCTTAAGAGTAAATTTGGAAGTGTTCAAGAGACCCCATGTGTGTGGCAGATTTAGCACAAATATCGGCTGATTCATTCCCAGATATGCCAGAATGACCAGGAATCCAAGCCAATACAACATTAATGCCAAGTCCATCACATTGATATAGCTCATCTTTTATTTTCAGTGTAATTGGTGACTTAGTGTTTATTCGAAAGGGGTTAGATAAGATAGACTGAAGGGAACTTTTAGAGTCGGAAAAAATAATTGAATTATTTAAGTTTTGTGATTTTACAAATGAGATTGCATCTAATATGGCTATTAACTCTCCAGTAAACACTGAAGAGCCAGGTGGACATTTAAATATTAATGAGATTCTAGTGAAAGGGATCCACACCGCAGCGCCAACTGAATTATAAGATAATTTCGAAGCATCTGTAAATAAAGTATACCAGTTTTAATAATTCCTATGAAGTTTTTCCTTAAATATATTATTGGCTTCTATAGTCTTTATCAATACCAAAATGTAGGATTATTTTTGGTTGGAAGACTAGGACGTTATAATTTGTACAATATAAAGGTAAAGAAGGTGATTGAAATAAAGGGTTAGGAAGTTGATTAAATAGCCGATATGAATGAAGAACACAGGGTAGATGATCATCTAGATGAGAATTATTGTAAAGTGTAAGTAATTGGCTTAATTTAGAAAGGAGAGGATGATTGCTATTCTGAGCTGTTTTGAAAAAGAATCTATTACAAAGGCAGAAAATTGTCGTCGCAATGAGAGAGGGGGTTCAACACACTCAACCTGCATTTCATTAATTGGAGAAGATTTCATAGCACCCAGAATAATACGCAGACACTTATACTGAAATTTGTCAATTTTTTTTAAAGTAGATTTGTTAGAAGGGTCTAGAAAGAAAGAACAGTAATCCATATGGCTACGAATTATTGCCTGGTATAATGTTTTTTGTACAGATGGATGAGCACCCCACCAAACACCAGAAAGGGAGCTTAGAATATTAATATTCTTCTCACATTTCTGGGCTATGTAGTCAAAATGAGGCACTACTGACAATCTCGAATCAAGCCAAGAATGGTTTCCCCATTAAAATTAATGGAAATGGTGGGAATGATTCTTTTTTTAGTGAAAATGACTATATTGCTTTTTGAAGCTGATAGAGAAATACCATGATCTAAGAGCCAATTTGATAGATACCCAAGGGCAGAATTTAAACTATTTGTTGCTTCATCCATATTTTTGACTTTAACATATAAGGCTATGTCATCGGCATACTGTAAGATGTGACAAAAAGATTGGACTGTAAGGTCTAGATCATTGGTATATAAGTTGTACAATAGGGGACTTAGGACCGAACCTTGTGGTAGACCCTTCCAAATAGTTCTGGGAGGGAGGATAGAATTTGGATGTTTAATCGATATTTTCTTTCCATAAATAAGTCGGTAATAAATTGAATTAACTTAGGAGGAATATTACAGGGGTGCTAATTCGTCCGGTTTACCTCCTAGTGGTGCACCCCGGGCAACGTCGGCAGACGCCGGCGGCTAAAATTCCGGACAGGACGGGTCTCCGCGTGTCCCTCTGACTCAGCAGAGGGCACGGCGGATAGACCAGGCGTCGGAGTCGGTGGGGCCAGACTGGCTCACCGGGCTCTGGAGAGGGGGGACAGTGGGGCTACAGCGCCCCCCCCCCCGTCTCAAATCGTAAACCTGAGCGCGTGCCTGTGGTTACGTCTCGCGGGCATACAGTAACGAGGGTCTTGGCTTAATCGCCCGGACTGCGAGGAAGCCAACCTCTATAAAAAATTACCCCGAATCTCAAGCTCTGGCGCGCGGCGAGGAGATGCATGGCTGATGGGTAATTCAGTCTCAAACGCGGCCCCAGCCAGGGTACCTGTGTTGGGTTACAAATGTACGCTTACCCGGGTATCGGGATCTCTGCCCGGGGGACTTTTATTTCTCCCATTCTCGTGGGAACAATATGGAATGTTCAAACTTTAATATAACTGGGAAGGAGTCGGGTGTAGCACCTGATGTGTTAGTTGAAAGGGGTCCTGCTGCAAATGCGGATCCTAACATCGAAGTTGCGCGTAAAACGCGCGGTGGCCGAAAGTCCCGCAGGGGCAATCAGGCCATAGGAGTGTCCTATTTATGTAGGGACAGCTCTGTGACGGGCAGCTCGGCAGTATCATCAGCCACCGAGATGTCTGCCGCCGAGGAGGGTGCCCCGACTGGGGCTGCCAGAGGTCAGCCATCACGGCCAGCAGAGGTCGCTGTGTTATTGGAGCCGCTCCCGTCGCGATTCTGGCGTAAGCGCACCCTGTCTCAGGGTGGCGCTGTGTCTGAGTCCGACGGGAGCTCGACGGATATGCCTCCCCCTAAAATACTGACAGCAGTTAGGGGTCGAGGAACCAGCCGGCCTGGGACACCAATCCCACGTAACGTCTCGGCCAAAAAGACCGAGACAATGAATTTGAAGCGGGTGGAGGCGGAGCAAACAGCGGAGGAACGCTTGGCGGTCCTCTCTGATAAGCTCCGCCTCCCGATAGACGAGAATGGGCCGTCGACAGCGGCCCAAATTGCCAAGAGAGCCTCGGACAGTGTGGCCATCATAACCACGGTGGCTCTCGAAATCTAAAAGGCACCTTTATTAGGTGTCTAAAGAACGCCGCCACGGAGCTGTCCGACGTGGTGTAGCGGCTGGTGGCGCGCAATGAGCGCCTAGAGGTGGAGGTGGCCGAGCTTGGGGCGCGAAATCAGCGCCTCGAGGCCAATGTAGAAGAAATGCGCCTCGGGATGGCCAATATGAGAGCCGAATTGGGGCTCCCTGAGGCAGTCCCGAGGGCCTCGGCTGCCACTCTGAGCGCTTCTGCACCACCGGTCGATGCATCGGAGGAGCTGTTCCACCGGGTAATCGACCGCGTCGCAGCGGTCTACGACCCGCGGATCAGCGCTCTCAGCGCCCGGCTCCCACCTGAGCCCCACGTTCGTCCGCCACTCGCCGCAGATAAGAGGAGAGCTGCAGCACCCTCGGCGCCGGCGCCGCTCCCTTGTCAGGGTAGTCGCGTGGCATCATACTCTGCGGAAGCGGCGGTGCCACCGCCGGAACGCGCCACGAAGGGGAGAAAGGGCGCCAAGGTTGGGCCACCAATGGCCCAGCCTAAGAAGTCTCAGGGTCGGGTAGAGTTCCCGGCCCTACCAGGCGCTGCTGGGCCCTTGCGGGCTCAAGCAGCTGCGCCCCGGGGCCCACCTCCTGCCCACCGCGCTGCTGGTTCCGCTGACGAGGGCTGGCAGACTGTGGATGGTGGGCGAAAGTCCCGGAGTAAGAAGCGCAAGTGTGCCGCAGCCCGAGATGCGGCCCCTACTGCACCCTTAAGGGGTGATTCTGGCGGTTGTCAGAACAAAAAGAAGAGGAAGCGGAAGCCGCGCAAACTAAAAGTGCCGAAGACAGCAGCCGTTGTAATCACGCTGTTGCCTGAGGCCAAGGATAGGGGCCTGACGTACGAGGCTGTCCTAAAGCGTGCCCGGCGGGAGATAAACGTCTCCGATCTCGGGGACGTCTCCGCTCGCTCCCGCCAAGCCCGGACAGGTGCTCGGATTTTCGAGTACATGGGGCCAGAGGGCGCCAAGACGGCCGACGCGATGGCCGCGAGGCTGCTGGGCCTGTTCCCGGCTGAGAGTGGTGTCCGGGTTGCCAGACCCGTGAAGTGCGTCGAACTGCGCATTTCGGGGCTGGACGATTCCGTGACGGCGGAAGAGATCCGGGAGGCAATTGCCTCGAAAACCGGGTCTCCCAGCAGCGCCGTCCGGGTGGGCACCATTCGCCCAGGTCCAGGTGGTGTGGGTGCCGTCTGGGTACCGTACCCTGTCGTGGTGGCCTAAGATTTGGTCGCCGCCGGTAGACTTCTGGTGAGCTGGAGCGCCGCGCGGGTAACCGCGTTGGAGCCCCGGCCTGCTAGGTGCTACAAGTGCATGGCGGTCGGTCACACTCGGCCGCTGTGCACCAACTGCTTCGACTGCAGCGGGCTTTGCTTCCGCTGCGGTCAGGCAGGGCACCAAGCGGCGACCTGTACAGCCACTCCACACTGCCCCGCATGTGCGGCGGGCAACCGCCCCGCCAACCACTGCATGGGGCGGGTGGGGTGCAGGCCTCTGGCCAAGTCAGGCCCTTAGAGGGGGGTGGGCAGCCAATCGGCCCTGGCTGCCCAACCCAGCGCAGCTGGACCGCCGCAGCGCATGGAGGAGGATGTCATGGTCTAGTTTATGGACCACGACTCTATCCTCCTCCAAGGGAATCTCGGCCGCTCCGCCAGGGCGCAGAACCTCTTCCTGCAATCCATGGCGGAGCGGTCGATCGGTGTTGCCGTAGCCGCGGAGCCCTATATAGTCCCCGATCACCCCAATTGGGCGGGTAGCGGGGATGGCTCTCTCTGGCCTGGAGACCTCGATACGGCGTATGGCACCGAGCCCTGTGTTGGTGCTGCGGGACTTCAACGCCAAATCAACGGCGTGGGGGTCCCCCAGGACGGATGCCCGAGGTGCGGCGGTTCAAGAGTGGGCGGAAGCTGCGGACCTTGTGTTGCTAAACCGAGGGTCCGCCCTAACGTGCGTGCGGCGCGGGGGCGGGTCGATAGTGGACCTTTCGTTCGCTAGCCCCGGTGTCGCCACACGCGTAAGGAGCTGGCGAGTCCTGGAGGAGGTCGAGACCCTATCTGACCACAGATACATTCAGATAGAGGTCTCCCGGACCAATTCAATTCTACACAAAGCAATAATAAGATGAGAAATTCAAAAAATTTAGATCACATTTCCGAAATTATTGAACAAAAACTCTCCCACACGTGTGACAGCTATCCACCATCTTTTTCGTATTTCTTTTCTGTTCGCGTACTCTTATATGGGTACTATAATAATTGACAGTTCGACATTATCAAGGTTTTCAGTGACAGTTACAAAACTTAGTACCTAATAGAAACTTTCCATAAACATGAGTAGGTAATCCAAAAGGTCATCCGCGCATACTTTTGCAACCAGTGTGAGAAGAGAACCGTTGCGAAGCCTCAACGAACCGTGTGCACAGATCATTTTTGCTCTATGAGACCGTGTGTCACTGAAGCTACGATTGCTTCCAACGAAATAACCCCACTCCATTAACCCGCGAGAAATTTGGTTGAAGATAAGTAGGTAAATTATTTTTCTCACAAGCCCGTTATTGCCTAGCCCACTGTTGGGTATAGTGTGAGGAATTTATGATAATATCTATTACATCACGTGTGGGTTGGCAAAATCAAAATCTAATCCGCAAGGCCTCCCGCGAAGGTGCGACGCTCCGTGTGCGGATGCGTCACTCAGTAGAGGGCACCCGAATGGGTAATCCAACATAGCACCAGTAGTCCGTCAACACAGGCGGAGAGACGGCACACGGCGGGTTTCCTTAGTGGGTGAGGGCCCCGCACTGTCCTGTTCGTTGCCGGGGTGTGCGGTTAGGTACATTTTTGCCGCCTAAACAAAAAATCTGTCTAGAAAAATCAGACATACAAGTCTTCCGTCAATGTTTTCCTGTACCTAGTAGTGCTAATTTGTGAAGAAATATCCTTATTCTCATAAGGTCAGAGACATAATATTTGCTTTCGAGTCTTTACCTTGGACTGAGAACTATTTTACTTGCTTGGTTACATAGTCATTAAAAACTTTGACAACCCACAAAGCAAGTTTTCGACTTTTTGAAGTAGATACTTCTTTACGCACGCTTGACTGTGGGAATAAGCTGGTGAATGCGTGACGTGAGCGTTACGAAAAGTGTGATCATGCGAGGCGAACGGAAGTTGAGAGGGAGATATAAATAAGTGAAGATATAAAGATACAGAGTTACGTTTTGTATATTACTGTAGGGGCAAGAAAGAGAGAGAGGTGCGAGCACACATTTTCTTTCTCTCTTTCTCATTATTAATAGATATTAAAACTATTAATAATATATATTTATTGTTCAGTTTTACTTCAGTCGTGTCGTCTAAAGCACACTCGTTTTTTTTTATTGCATATTTTGGCAGACGATTTTGGTAACCGTCGCTCATGGACTCAACTATAGCAAGATTATTGTCAAGCCAATGCTCACCATTTCATTTCACAGATATACATAATTATATGAAATTAACAAATTAACGGCTGTCTCCTGTTACAACCAAAACACACCTACCTATGTGCTTCATGGCCGGTCACAAGGGAGATGGTGGTACCAACCCGCTCGGGCCTGATAGCAAGTGAGTAGGTACTCCCACTTGGTACCCAGCTCTACCACCAGTAATGCAATGGGTGCAAATTGCTTACTTCCCTTAGTCGCCTCGTACGACACCCGTGGGAAAGAATGGTGAGGTGACACTTCTATTCTTAGTTCGTCACCACATAGACAAAACTGCTGTCCATTGCGCAGTTGGCAATGAACGCCGCGAGATGTCTCGGTAGATGTGCCGGTATGCTGTGGAAAAATCACCTGCCCTGCCGTCCCTGGTGCACATACCTACGTAATACCGTTCATCCCAGTGTGCACTGGCCGGTGGAAAAATCTCCTATCGTGCCGTCCCTGGTGTGCGCTGGGCTTTAGGCAAAAAATACTTTCCGTGTGGTGACGGACTAAGAATACAAGTGTCACCAACCCATTCATTCTCACGGGTGTCGTATGAGGCGACTAAGGGAAGTAAGCAATTATCATCAATTGCATGACTGGTGGTAGGGCTGGGTACCAAGTGGGAGTACTCACTTGGTATCGGGCCCGAGCGGGTTGGCACCACCATCTCCCGTGTGACCGGCCATGAAGCACATCGTTGCGTTTTGGCTGTAGCAGGAGATAGCCGTTTATATTTCATTTCATATCTGTGAAATGAATTGGTGAGCAGCGGCTTGACAATAACTCTCGGTAAAGTCGAGTTCATGGGCGACGGTTAACATTTACCATCAGATGGACCTCTCCCATCCCCCTCATCCCATCTCGTCTGCCACTACATGCAATAAAAAAAAAATTAAAAAAAAACTCCCTCTTCCTAAGAATTATGTAGTATGTTCTATGTTCCCTTGAACATAAATTTGTATCCGTATCTGGATGTCATCCCGTTAAATGCTTTATGTTCTTTTACCTAATAACCCGTTGCTCTATGGCCTCTATGTCATGATGAAAAAAATTTGCAATAGCGAGCCGCTAGATACATCAATTGTTTATAAAAGTCTATAAGTAATAAGTAGGTAACGGTGAACCAGAAAAAGTGACATGGTTGCGGCCCTTGTAGACCTAAGTAGATAAACATTATCGATTATCCTGAGGTGGGCCACTGATTCTTTCACAACCCAACTGTTCCACTATTAGGCACGGGTATCCTCACAGCCCGAGAGTGATATAGGGTGCCTTCCAGCCATTGGTCTTATCATTTAGATATAATTATTTTTTTTTTTTTTTGATTAGCTCGCACTACTCCCTCTTGAGTCTTCGTATTCGCGTTATGCCGCGCGTCAACTTTGCATTCGCAAATTGTATTTATATAGATACCTAGGTAGATGGTATAGGTACTATCAATCAAAACCGGATTCAGTGTTGTCCTTAGCCTGTGAACGATTGCCTTCGTATAGCGCTATAGAGCGATCCAGTATCTATATACTACGTTTTTATATAACACTATTTTAACATCTTCATCGTCATTATCAAGGTTGGTATCGAAATCTTCTTGTTTTATGGTTGTTGCAGGAGAATACTTATCCATAACTTTGCCAATGTCACGTGGCGTAGATAGACCGTCAAACGAACGAGATTGTTCGGTATAATAGAAAGATCAGTGATTATTGTGACAAACCTAACAAATTACTATGATGATTAAATACTCTGAAACAGACAACATTAACTAACTACATAACATACCTACTAATATCCATTCATGTACAGTGCTAAAGTAGGTTATCACTCTAAAATTTATTTAGGAATAAATTAATCTTATTTACTTTTATAATTGCATCGAATTATAGCATAGATTTAATATGTACTACAGACTACCGTACTTAATATTAAATCTTTGAATTATGTTAACATAAAACATGACTAAGAGCCGTGTGGTGCCGGCTTTAGAATTGTCCCACCCCTCTCCATCCATGGGAGTCGTAAGAGCCGACTGAGGGAATTCCGGGGGAGTGGGCAGCAGCACTACCTTGAGTATTAACAGCATCCACTGCGATCGCAACCCGCCTGCCAAGCGTGGCGATTACGGCACTATCTACGAACACTACAAAATAATATTAAAATTTATGATCTTTAACACTTGGTAATGGCAATGACATGACCGAGAAGCTGAGAATTACGTCATGCGTCAGTGCCGGTCTCGTCAGTTGTTTTGACATTCAATTTACTGAACGGACGTGTAGTGAACACTGAACAAGCTCCCTTCAAGAAATTAATTCGTAAGCTTTCGTGTTTTTATAAGTAGGTAATAATATTTAATTAACCTTTACGAAGATAACAATTTTATTAAATAGTTGAGTGCTAGTTAATATCATATTGATCGTGATTTAAGTTAAATTAGGTTAATCCTTACTAATAATAAAAATACCCATCTCTACCCACGAGAGTCGTAAGAGCCGACTCAGGGAATACCGCGGGAGTGGGCAGCAGCACTCCCTCGAGTATTAACAACATCCACTGCGATCGCCAACCCGCCTGCCAAGCGTGGCGATTACGGCATTATCCCCCATGACGGGAGCGCTCGTTGTGGCGTTCTCTTGGGGAGGCCTATGTCCAGCAGTGGACCTTGAAAGGCTGATGGATGGATGGATGAATTATAAAAAATCGAAAGTGAGTTTGTTACGCTTTCACGCTGTAACTACTGAATTGGCTTAAATTCAGTCTGGAGCTCAGAAAACGACACAGGTTACTTTTTATCCCGGAAAAATGAATGGTTCCCGTAGTACCTACACGCTATTTTGACATAGAGATAATTAGTGCACCTAAGTATAATATTTATACATATTCTGAAGTCGACGTAGACGAAGTCGAGGACATAATCTAGTTTGTTATTAATGTCATTAATAAACAATACAATAAAAGAAATCTTAGATTTTATTTTTTTTGACATGGTGTTGTAAGTAATAATTCTTGTATCGCGGGGGACTTTTACAAACATGCAATTTCACTGGCACAAAGTACAACCAGACTCGGAACAACCATTTGTGGATCACACAAAGAGTTGTCCTGTGTGGGAATCGAACGCATAACACTCCCTCGGGAGGGAGGCCGGTATCTAGACCATTCCGTCATCTGTGCAGTCCTGCAGTCAATTTATTAATATAACTTAATTAATTACACCAGTTACTAAAATATAATAAGCATAATTACATATTTTATATTTATATATTTTATTAATAGCTAATTTTTCTTTAGTTGCATTTGCAGTTGCAAAACAATTAAGTAATTCTAGAATTAATTAGCTAGACGCATGCGGATTAAAAAAAAATTTTGCTATTGTTATCTGAATCGATAAAACTGGCATTGAAAATGACCTTACGTCTCTAGTTTTCATTGATAAGTGAGTTTATGAATTAAAAACTTAACATATTATTTTACTGTTGATATACTTACCTATTAATATTAGGTAGGTAACAATTTTCTAAAACCTAAGAACTTTAAAGCCGATATAAAGCTGAGGAGACCTTTAGTGATATTTTCCGGTTTATTTAATATTAATAAAAGACTGCCTCTGTGGTGCAGCGGTAGTATAAGCGACTGCTGATCATGAGGTCTCGGGTTCGATCCCCGGGTCGGCCAGAGCGATTGAGATATTTCGTAAAAAAAAAATAAGAATAATTCTCAGTAGCAGCCCGGAGTTTGGAAATGTGCCCGGTAGACGTCAATAGGCTCGCCCCCTATTACGTGGGACTTAAACATAGCTGGCGAGTCGTGGGTGTGTAATACACCTCTGCCTACCCCTTCGGGGAATACAGGCGTGATGCTAGGTTTGCATAAAAGACTACAACAATATGGTCGCAAATTCCCTATTCAGAAAAATTACTTAGGTAGATACTTATTCGTATCCTATTTTGGGCGAATTTTATAATGTTTACGATTGCGTTTGAGGGGCGTACCGTTAGTCCGTTACCTACAACCTAAGCCGCGTCTTGCTGGTTTTAAAGTTTTTTTAAATGTTCGTTAAGGTCAGGGTTTATATCTCTCGTTTTCCTAGGAAATTAGTAGGGACTTTTGATTAGAGCGTCTATGCCAGAGACTGGGCTTTACGATATATTCTAGCCTAGTTTAAGGAATTAGGTGTCCAGCTCTTCTCGGGGAGTTACACTCTGTGTGACATGAAATGATGATGTTTGATAAATTTCCGAACGAATACTGTACCACAAGTGCAGTCCTAAATTTGTCGTGTGCTGCCCAGGCAGATTTCAATTAAATATATCAAAGTTTTAACGTGTGGCATTCTCTTTCAGATAATGGAAATTAGAATATGGATTATATTGACAGTGAGCATGTTGTATGTCCGGCTATCCTGGCAAGATGAATTGCAGAATACACTTAGGTAAGCACCTAAGTTAGCTTAAGTGAATAAATTTCGTTCACAATTAGTACCTGCCACGTATGGGGAAATGGGCATTCGTTACAGAATGTTGAAGGAGTAAGAAGTTGAAGTGTTTGTTGTTATTATTTGGTTTTTCTTTTCAGTTCATATGTAATAGTTAGTTCGAATCCTTTGCAGAAGAAAAGTACGCTCAGGAGGCTCTCATATTCTGATCAGCAAACCTCAAACTGAATTTTTTGATATATCCCATCACTGCAAGAGAGGCCTAATTCCTGACCCACATCCCAAATGATTTAAAAATAGACAAATTTTAAACAAAAGTAAAGCGCTAGCCTTAGTTTTTTAATTTAGTAAGAAAATTAGTTTTTACATTGTTTTTTTAATCTGCTGCTAGAAGCGGCCTGTGAATAGGCCGTTTTTGTATAGCCAAAGCGGCTGTGTTTTGACGGCCTGATATGTGGAAAAACAACTCGATCATGGCAAAATTTAATTTACTTGTAGAGAATTCCTGTTTCTTTGTAAAGTCGCCGTTACATTTAGGCGCCTTTGCCGTGCCGAGTAGGTACTGTATTATTTTCAGAAAGAATAATTAGAAAGTTACTCGAACAGTCATACCGTATAAACTTTAAATAATAAGTAGGTAAGTATGTACCTATCTATGTATGAATTTAATATCAACTAGGATTTATTTTTTTATCATTTTAGCATTAACACCGTACCGCCTACCTCACAAAAATTAAAACCCAATAATATTGCAAACCTTGTGAATGATTTTGGTTACAAACTAATAATAAAAATGATGAATGAGAAGAAAAATGACAATATTGTAGTCTCTCCTACCGGTATAGCAGGTAAATATGTACAGAAATAAACAGTGTACTACATTTTTATTAACACAGCAACATCGGAAACGTTCATTATATATCCTCATCAACTATTTACGTAGAGCCTTCGAAATGGGCTATCAATAATAGCCGCTGATAAACATTATTTACCTTCCGCTTGCAGTTAACAGTGAAGGCAGACTCTAATCTACCTAGGTCCCACCCCTCTCTACCCATGGGAGTCGTAAGAGCCGGCTGAGGGAATACCGGGGCAGTGGGCAGCAGCACGCCCTCGAGTATTAACAACATCCACTGCGATCGCCAACCCGCCTGCCAAGCGTGGCGATTACGGCACTATCCCTCATTATGGGGAGGCCTGTGTCCAGCACTGCCGTGCCATGACAAACTAATATCACTTTTCAGAAATCGCGTTTTTCTGTTTTTTTGGTAAATTTGTTAAAAAATCTTTAATATAATTATGTCGGAATTCTTTGAATTTTGGGTTTATGTTTAAAAAAATCACGCCATCAAATAGTATGAATTTTAATTGCAAAATTAAACTTACTATATTGGATGCATGTAAATGCGTTCCGAGAGGGCGTCGGTCGTTAAGACAAATGTGATAAGGAGTTTGGGTATGTCTAAAAGATAGTACTGTAGCTCAGTGGATTAGAGCACTTCCCCAGATAGGAAGGGACGCAGGTTCGATTCCCGCCTGTACTAAAATACTCTTTCCTTATTCACAAATTATGATTTGTACTTTAGGGGATGATGGAGATACAATATTAGTATAATAAACGACATTTGACTTCAACCCAACCGATCGTTATGACAAAACAAGCAGGCGATTATACCGTTATTTGTGTTTTACAAAGCACTGTTGATGTTGCAGTGTTTTATCAAATTTGATCCTTATAATTTTTGAAATACAGTGTTTATTCTCTTCGGTTTTCTCAGTATTTTTGAGACATAATAAAAAAAATTAAATGCTATACTATGTAAACATGTGCGAAAATACGATTTATTCATGTTAGCACAAAACACTGTATCTGAAGTTACAGTGTTTTGTCATGGCACGGCAGAGCAGTGGACGTCGAAAGGCTGATGGATGGATGGGAATAAAATTTTAATGGCCTACCGTTGGGCTTGTTGCAATTAAAATTTTCTTAGTAATATATTGCAAACATCTTAATTTCATTATCCATCTATCAGCCTTTTAAAGTCCACTGCTGGACATAAGCCTCCCCAAAGTCCCCAACAATGGGGGATAGTGCCGTAATCGCCACGCTTGGCAGGCGGGTTGGCGATCGCAGTGGATGTTGTTAATACTCGAAGGAGTGCTGCTGCCCATCTTAATATGAAGTTATAAAAGTTTTTGAAACCACGATTTTTTAAAGCACTACCTACGTGTTCAGTGATATGTGTTATCAAATAATAAATATAAATAAGCAACACACACTAGTCATTATCTAGTTTATTAGAAGTGTAATTCGTGTTTCGTAAAGCTATCATGAATATCCATGATAATCAATATTAATATCCTCAAAAGCCAGACCTGACATCAGTCTAGATATATAATATAGCGTTAAACCTACCTGTCTCTGTTGCCGAAGGGCGAAGACTATAGCTCGGTGTATAATTTTGATAACCTATTAGAATATTATATTTCAAAGTCATGTTATAGGTACATATACCTCATACTCGTAATAACAAGCGTACATAAAAATATAGTTATTTTTAAATTACATTATTTTGTATCTACCAGAGAATAATCCCTATGTCAGGGGAGACTTTAAAAATATACAAATAAGGAGTGTCGTTTCTTCTCAAAAGGGCTTAGGTACCTACCTATTTCTCATTGTGGAAAAAAACTTTTTCTTTAGTGTTATTCAGTTAAAATTTCAACATTTTACAATGATTTTAGTGACAATGTTGTTGTACAACAGCTTGATTCCTCTAGAAACTTATCTACACACAAGGATGCTGTTCAGCGTCAAAGAGACTTCAGTACAATCCACCTAAACATTCAAAAAGATATAGGTAGGTACCTAACCTCTTTTGAAAAGTCCCTCCGTAATTAACGGACGCCAAGTATACCCACAGAATAATGTTCTAAGTTGATTGTTTCGCACAAAGAATTTTATTATACTTTGTGGGAGTCGAATCGAAAACGGACAGGAGTACCGCTGAGAGAGCTCCGCCAGAATTATGTGCAGTATCACAGATTACTAAATACATAGTTACTAGCAGTATGCAGTTAGTTTTGAATACAATTATAAAATGCCCTTTGCATTTTTTTTAAAGCAAAATGAAAAAGGACTTCAATAGATCGAAGTACCTACCTATTGAAAGATAGAAATAGGTTTTAACCCTTAGATAAGTTCTTAGGCACGGTAATTAATACGGCGACAAAAAACTGTTTCAGGTTTGTTATCGATGGCCCTTCTGGGTAGCGTGGGAAGAACCTTTGACGAGCTAGCCGAGATACTCGGATTTTCCCAAGGTAAATTGTGTAATGTGAAGGTCAGGCGATGACACAGATATCGACATAAAACTCGCTACAAAATTGTATTGTATGGATTTGCAAAACTAGGTGAACATCAATACGCCGCTAATTTTAGCATTATGTACCTAATACTATTGTGAAAATACAAAATAGAAAATATGATTATGTAACTTGCTAAACAAAGATTCGTAACAAATAGTAAGTAGTTAGGCTAACTTTCTAATACAGGATTTTTATTCTAGCAGAAAGTTAGGGTTCTGTGAGATATTAGCTATTTTTGCATAAAGTTATCTGAGTAGTGTGTCATTGAGTGTCCGTACTTAAGTATGTTGTATGTTATATTGATCCAAATCTGAGGGCCACGCAGATGAAGTCAAGGGATAGCTTGTGGTTCAAATAAAGCTCAGTACACAAAACGCAGCCGAGCACCTGTTGGTTGCCCCTTAACCACAACGGTTTTGTTATGACACAATTGTGTATCAGTTGATGGCCTTTTCTTAAGATAGGCACTTTATACTTATTAAACAGATAGGTACTTATTTATACTTACTTAGGTACTTAATATTTGTCAAAAAATGCATATTTTTAGCATGGTGATACAGTGATTTATCATATGCGATGTAAGTACCTACCTACAACTGAAGTTTTAGTAAATATTTTTGTACTGCAAATTCTTGCAATGGTAAGTTGCATATCACTGCATAAAATATGACTTTTAATAAAATAAAATAATACGATAAATATTCACGGACATTTCACACAACGGCCTCTGGTCCCAAACTAAGCTTAACGCTTGTGCTATGGGTACCAGATTACGGATATAACACATATTATTGTATTACTTTTTTTTCTAAATACATACATATATTATATGTAAAAATATAACACAGACACAGTACAAATATCTGTGTTCATCACACAAATAATTGACCTGTGGGAATAGAACCCACGACATCTTGCATGGAAGTCGGTTACATTATCGACTACGCCACGAGACCAGTCAAAAATTTTAATGTATTTTATTGTAAAATTATATCCATAGATATATTTGCCAACCGCAAGAACCATGAAGACTTTGGGGAACTAATTCAGTCCTTGAACAGTAACGTTTCGTCCAAAACTTTATACGCAGACGCAATATTTGTTGATGCACAAACGCCTTTACGTGAGTTGTATCGTAATTATATTCACGACATATACCGCGGCGATGTTCACAATGCAGATTTCAAACAAAGCCAGCGTGCCAAAGATGTGATAAATGAGTGAGTTTTATTCATAGTTCTCTATTTCACCTTTAATCATCTAATACAGAAAAAAATCTCTTTATCTGTAATGAGATTTACTTTCGATCGATTGCATTTTTTATTACACATACAATACCTAACTTTATTATTAACTCCGTCACAGATGACCGAGTTAATAATAGAAAAATGCAATCGGTTCTCACATATTTTTCAGTAAAATGCGCGCTATAATATGAACTTCATCTATACGAATAAATCAATTAATTGAAGTGTCTGCTTGTAATGTCTAAGTAGACAGCTATTTGCTGAAAGGTATAAATAACAGCTTTCTATGCTTTATGAAAGTTTTACCTAAAATAAAATACTTAGTAGTCTTTAAAGTTTTTGTCGGTCTGTTTGTTTTGGCTAACCTCAAGAACGGCTGGACCAATGACGAGACTTCACTGGTAGATAGTTAATGTTATTGAAATTATACTTCTATAGGCGCGTTAGGGAAAAATGATGAGAGTAAATTTTTACGATGCGCGCGCACACCGTCACCAAAAACCGACACCCTGAAGTTAGCTATAGTCAACATTTTAGTTTTTTTATGACAAGTATTTAAATAAACTTTATATAACTAGATAACGCGTTATAATAAAACTTTCAATGTATTAAATACCCTTTTTCTATTGTTAGTGACGTTTTTTCTAGAAACGTAGAATAAGGCGAAAGATAAAATTTTTGAAAAGATTTTTATCTTGTTACGCCAAAGAAGTATAACTTCTAACGCGTGTATATAAGTACACACACACTTTTTTTTATTGCGTATGGTGGCAGACGAGCCACGGTCCACCTGATGGTACGAGTAAATGGTAACCGTCGCTCAAGTTTTCCCACTTGGTACCCAGCCCTACAACCAGTAATGCAATGAATGATGATTGCTTACTTCCTTGTCGACGACACCCGTGGGAAAGAATGGGGTGGTGATACTTGTATTCTTAGTACGTCACCACACGGATTAACGTACTAATTATTGTTATAATAAGTAACTAATGTGTTTTACAAAAAATCATAAGAAAATAGCTAAATTCCACGTGGACAAAGTCACGGATTGCTAGTATCTGATAATAAAAGTTTAGATACTCCTTTTTCGGACAGCCGCTCGTTTAAAGACAGCCGTTTCTGTGCAATTAACCCGTGACCACACAGTACGTTTCTGTGACCACGGCCGATCCAATACGATCAACACATCGGGAAATAATAAAGTATTTAACCTTAAAACCGTAATCTAGTATCTACCTATTTGTGTATAAAACACAGGGACTGTACCCGAGTGAGGGGCGTTGCTTTTTGTATGAAAAAAAAAGAAGATTATTCACCACTTTACTAAAACTTGATATTCAGATGGGTTAAAAACCACACCGAAGGACAAATTGACAACTTTTTGAAGCATACGCTGCCAATGTCTACAAAACTAGTGTTGTTAAATGCACTTTACTTCAGCGGCCAGTGGAAACAGCCCTTCCATCCGGAATACACCGCTAAGTAAGGCTTTTTCGATCTTATAAATAATAGCTTATGGTACCTACCTAGGTACCTATATCTAAAGTTAATTATTTTAGGTAAGTATCACTTAAAGCACCTAGGAGACGATCGTAAATGTTTCTTTACTTACCATCTTTTTGATTCTGACCCTAATATTATTAATGTTCTCAGTCATGCACCTATCTAACTATAAAAAAGTAATATATCCAGACCAATGATATTGTGTAAAATATCATTGATCCAGACTATTAATTAGACTCGTAGATGTTAGTGAGAGCAGAAAAAGGATTTATGTGCAATCCTATTTCACGTAGGTATTGTGTACACTTTGTCGTTTAATAAAGCGCATGATTTCAATTTTTTGAATACCTCCTATGAGGATAGTAAGCAAACATAATTATGGCCCATCTGATGATGAGCGGTTACCGTAGGTTATAGATGCTAGCAGAACATGCGGCACACGCGCGCGTCCCCCACTCCAAGGAAAGGGGTATGAGGTGGAGAAGAACGATATTATGGACAGGACGGAGAAGAGGCTTGAACCCACTGTAATAGTAATTTAGGACGTTTATAAAGGATTATCTGGTGGTCTATATAGGTCTTTTTAGTCCTATAAGCAATGGTAGCATTAGTACTACCATCTGTCTTATTTTTCGGGAGCGTTTGGATGATACCCGGTATATTAAATCTATGCTGGTGGATGAGGTTAGAAGGAAAGAGCAATATTTTACATAAATAAATGTTATATCTTAATATTATTAGAAATAATGAAGTCAGAAATGCATTTATATACTTACATCAATATTGTTCGAAGCAAGCAGAGTTATAGAAGTTGGAAGTGGGATGTGTGATGAGATTATAGATAAGTGGGTATAGCGAGGAATAGTCATGGAAGAGGACAGGAAAGAATGATGTGATTAAGGTCCCCAACTTCACCACACTCGCAAGCATTCGATGAAATTATATTTAATCTGGACCACTAACTTTTCATTTGCAGGATGCCGTTTAAAAAAATAACCGATGAAGTTATGGCTGATCTTATGTTAAATTATGGATATTTTCAATACACGGTTTCAAAACAACACGGTAAGAAATTGACATTAGGTAGATATCTACTTATAATATTTTTTTTACGAAGGCTAATTTATTATAAATTCGAGTACCATTCATAGATAATTTAAGAATATCAGGGGCATTGCCCAGCCGCCGGCGCCGCCCATCTTAAACAAGTTTGCTTGAGACAAATAATATTTGTGTTGTGTGTATTTAGGTACCAATAGATGCCAGATTTGAATACTGCTAACTTGCGAAGGACTGGGTTGTAGACAATATTTAGTGATGCCCATTTTACTGAGATTGTTTATGGTTGGTTAAAACCATTGACCTAATAAAAATGGACGTCGGCTCTAGTACAATATTCACGAAAAAAGTGCCTAGTCAATAGGCAGTCTACAACAAATACATACATACAAATTTAAAAATTTTAATTTAAAACCTTATACCATTATAATATTGTTGCGTTTTCTTTGCAATAATTTATTAGCTTATGTAGCTTCTACAAATACGCCGCACCATGATCACTTTATGCAGTTTCTAATGTGAATATTATGTGTATATAATTTTTTTTTTAAATATTCAAATAAAAAAAAAACTTTCCTGTTTAAGCAGCAATGATACTTGCAAATGATAAAACAATAATATATTCACTGAAAATATTCTTTTTTCACCGTCAAATCGTTCGAAAAACGACTGGCGCGCGATTGTTTCTCTTTTGGCGGTTTCTTTCTGTTTTGGTTCAGAAACTTGAGCGCGGACACGAGGTCCATTTGTTGGTAGGACAATGGTTAAAACGGACAAAACGGTACAAACCTCATTAAGCGCTTGATGAAGCACACTTATTGACCTCGAACTTTAGCAGCAGTCTGCTATACCTAACAAATCAAGAATTGAAAATAGTTTTATTTCCATGTAGGATAGTAGGTTAAGTTAATAAGTAGATACTTACCTAGATTTTTTTTAAAAGAACTTTCTCTAAAGTATACCTAATCCTTGTATTGCTGGGGACATTACAAACATACAATTTCACGGACAGAAAGTACACCCAGACTCAGAACAACCATTTGTGGATCACACAGTCGTCCTGTGTGAGAAGCGAATGCTTAGAGGCCGGCATCTAAACCACTCCGCCATATGTGTGTCAAACATAATAATTATTTCCAGATTTCATTATGATAGCCTTGCCATATAACGACAGCGAAACAGTTATGTATGCTTTAAAACCACGATCACATAAAAGAATAAGTTTACTTGAACTTATGACTGAACTGGACTATGAAGAGATCGATAACACGATAAATGAGATGAAATTAAGGGACTGCGTTGTCCGCTTTCCGAAAATGGAGCTAGCAAGCACATTCAACTTGGAAGACACTTTAAAAGATATGGGGTTACAAGAAATGTTCATACCACACTCTGCTAACTTTGCACTTATGGTGGATGGCAATGCCATTAGTAATAGAACTGAGGAGACTATAACAACAAAAATAAACAAAGAAAATGATGAGGGTCTTCAGAGAGTGAAAGCTATGTTGGATAACCTACCCAACCCAGGGATATATGTGGACGCTGTAATACACGACGTCAAGATGTCTATAAATGGTAAGTTTCTTATTTAATTTACTTTCTAACTTGTAAGTACTTATATCATATTCATAGGTATATCAATTATAGGTATATTGCATATCTTATGTATTGAAGGAAGGTGGAGTCTGAAGTCTCCAAAGCCCGGCGGCTTCGTTACTTACACGCTCGCCAGCGTGTATGAAGAGAATTATGAATGTTGAAGAAGCAAGAGATTTAGGTATGCGTATGCAAGAATAGAGCCTCTTAGCACTCTGTTCTCTCTGCCTACTCCGCAAGGGAAATGGCGTGATGATAAGTAGTAGTACCTAGTAGTATCATACCATATTGATTTAATCGCGATTATCTCTGTATGGAAATCTATTGTCCGTCACATTCAAACTGGCAATGGTCGAGCGCTTGACATTTTTGGCCTTCACTTCTCGTACGTACCTACCTATATTTATTACTTAGACCATTCGCCTTCATAATACCTATAAATATTATGATGTATCCTACGTCTATAATGGGTATCCACGGGCAAAGCTGAGCGCAGATGGCACAATGGCCAGTGTCAAATTGTAGTTGCTTAGTTCGATAGCTTTTAGGGATATAAAGATTACTTATACTCTTAACTCTTAAATGACAGGCTATGTCGAAATTCAAGGTTTTGGTACCCCTCCTTACTCGTGACTCTGTAGAAATATTTATACACTGACTAGACTATATACCTAGTACGATTATCCGTTCTTCGACAGGCACGAAGCAGTGAATCCCGGATATCAAGTAACATCCTGGCAGTCATTACAGGTTGTAGATTTGAGGTTCATTGTTGATAAATACAGTGACAGGGAAATTTATATATATGTATACTCGTAGATTGAGAAAAAAAAAACACTATGGTTGTCTGTAAAGTCGGTTTACGAACGATAATTTTACGTGGTAACGTCATATGTTTTTTGAGTTTCACAAACAATGCATCGGTCACCATAAATTTTTCGGAACGTGACACCTTTTCGTGCGTGCAGCCGGCGTTCATCGATTTATAAGACGTTATCACGTCAAAAGTAATAAAAACACATTTCTTAATAATATATAGATATAATTATAACAAAAGTCATTGATTTCAGAATACGGAACAGAGGCAGTGGCCGCCACAAGTGCGATCCTCGCGCGTACTGCGGACCAGTTTTATGCAGACTCCCCATTTTATTTATTTATAAGAAATGAAAGAACCAAGCTA
The DNA here is from genome assembly GCA_948253155.1 of Leucoma salicis. Classification (NCBI taxonomy): domain Eukaryota; kingdom Metazoa; phylum Arthropoda; class Insecta; order Lepidoptera; family Erebidae; genus Leucoma; species Leucoma salicis. The sequence continues at coordinate 25,069,968 of OX411808.1, forward strand.
GTCACTTTCAGTGCCGTTATATTTGACCCTACAATTTAAAGTACCTGTCAACAACATCACATGGAACATCCTACTTAAATATAATATATACATAGGTATATGTGAAAGCTTGTGATTATGTTTAGATGTTTGAATGTTTTCAACAACTGAACAAATATGGATGAACCTTGGGCAAATAGTCATTAAATTAACACTATTTATCCCGAAAAACTGAATAGTTCCCGAAGGAATACTAGTTTTTTATATACACACTAGACTAAATGGATTTTAACTAATTTTTTTATAGAGACTGAAGCTTGGAACACATATTATAGGAGGAATACGCTTAAATAACGTGACAGACAAAATCGCGGGCAAAAGCTAGTTATATAAAAGTTAAGCAAGAGTGAATAGATTTTTTCTTCCAAGTGATAGACCAGGTAGTAATTGATCACAGGGTTCCTTACTTTGAGTAAAATCAGACCCCAGTCACAAGCATAGCAGATAAGCAGCAAAATTTGTACAGAAACAATATTATTATAGTTTGTGACAACTATTGGTTTGTTTATGAGAATAAAATTTTACAAATAATAAAATTTATGACTAAATATATTACAGTAAAAGTGCATATTCGTGGCTAATAAAAATCTTATTAAATTTTATTTTGGATACTTAGCACAATGTCATTATAACCCTATACCAATTACAATTTTAGCTAGCGTATTTTTCATAATTACAAAATATTTACTGATAAAATCCTTTTTTAGTTTCTTTTACTGCATTACTATAATCTAAAATTTGAAATTACAAAGTTGTTATTTTTCTTATAATGAAGTTTAATCTTTATCTATTACTTTTAATTTCTTCTATTCGGTCTTTGAGTGTTTGTTTCCATTGCTCTTCATTTATGCCTTGAGCCCATTCTGGTATTGAAGTTTGTGGCAAGGCAAAATTTGCCATTGCACTCATTACCTAAAAAATATAAAACAATTCAGCAACTTTTTATTTTATAAATGCGGGCTTTAGTTTCACCCTTACAAACTTTTTATTTTTTATATGACCTTCATAGGTACATTTTAGGAATTGTTAGGACTCAACCAATAAGTTAGATGATTTATAAATCTGTGATATCTTTAAACAATACAAATGGAGTGTTTGCTGATTATAAACCAAAACTATTTTTAACCCTAATTTATAAATACAATAATGAAGCTGGACTATCATGTTATGGAGAGAATGTTTACCTGTTGTGCATGCTCATTGTCCATCTGTATAGGATCCATAACTCTTGGTGCATTCCAAATCTCTCTAGTTAGTAAGTTATCCATAGTTTCAATGCTTGGCACATCGCTAGAAGCAAGCGCTTCATCATTCTGTAACAATAATCTGTTATATAAATAGTAATCAGAGAAGTAAGGGATGATTCTAAGATGCACGTTAGAACTTTGCTCACAGTTACACAAAATATGAAATGCTTATTAGTTGATCAGATAGTCATTGTTGTATCTGAATCTTAATAAATTTGATTCCTAGGAATCAGAAACTTGTACCATATTTTTTGGATTATTAATTAGTGGTTTAAGGGTCACACTTAGATCCAAAAGTTCAGTATATTCCAGATGATATTCCCTTTACTGACTTCCATCAGAATTTTTACTCCCCATCACTCGCACAGAGTGCTGTCAGTGCCCCAGAGATTTTAGAATGCAAAAATAAAGAACAATTTGTTTGTTTCTGATTGTATGCATCTGTGTAGCTTCAATTGACTATTGAACTCAACAATAATAGGTGGGAGAGGCAGTGTAGCAGTAGTATTTTTTATGTGAAGACACGTGAAAGCTTGCGTGGAGTGTCCTTGACACCTAGCGAGGGCTCGCGCTATGCTTTTACAGAGGTCAATTTATTGACAAGGTACGTATTTTAAGTTGTTTTCATTCAAAATGATATGGTTAATTTGATATTTACCTAATAAGTTCCGTAGATTCATTTAAAATTGATTTTTAACAATGTTTTGTGTGTTTTTACGTTCTATCAACAACAATGCATTGGTATACCTGGTACTTATTTATATTTTACTTGTTTGTTATCAAATGAGTTGGTAGTCTCAGCAGCAATGGTTAGCAGCTATGTTGGCAGAGGTGGATATCTACATTACATGATAATAATATCAATATTATCAGAACCACCACAAATGACCAGAAATCGTTTTATTTTACAATGAGACTAAAGATAGTGTGGATAAGGCTGACCAAATGAATGGCAACTATAGTATTTCAAAAATATGTCCACAATGGGCACAGATTTTTTTTCATATTCTAGATACCTGCCTACATCATTTATAATAATAACAACCCACAATCTCAAGCAAAGACGAAAAGCTCGGATCGGATTCAATAGGCAAGACTGAGTCTGTTTAAGGTTACATGGAAAAAAGATCTACTCAACAATCTTTACATAGAACATTGAAAAGGATGCCTAATTTATCAGAGCTAAGTTCTGGAGGAGTGTTATCCATAAAAAAGCAACAATGCAATGTTATTCCTCGCGCTAGAGACATAAAAACAATAAATCATTGCAATTTTTGCAGACGTTTATCTGCAAAAATTGTGCTAGAAACAGATGTACCTGATTGCAAAATTAAACTTACTTTATTGGATGCATGTAATTGCTCTCCGATAGATGGCGTTGGTCGTAAGACAAATGTGATAAGGAAATTGGGATGATCGAAAGATCAGTAGGATAGCTCAGTGGCTTAGAGCACTTCCCCGGATTGGAAATCTAATTCCCACTCCTACTAAAAATCTCTTTTTCCTTATTCACAAATAATTTATACTTTAAAAAATAGTGGAGCATGTCAAATGCTAAAAAATATAGATCTAAGATGTACCTAGTTAATATGTACTTCTTGTTGTGAGAAATGACTTATTTATGTCTAAACTTTCAAAGAATTTATTAGCAATTTGTTCTCCAAAGTGACAATTTATGTTTTTAGTATCTTTATTTTATAATTAATGATTTTTGATGCATGTTCTTATTTACTAAGCAGAAAATGTTGATTTTTTTTATAATGTTTAAACACAGTTATATTTATGTTCTCAGACTTGTTTTTTATTTATTTGGTTAACAAGACCCTAATTGTGTGTAACCCTCAAATGTATTTGTTTGTGCAAACCTTAAAACATAGTTATGGACATACATGGAATTCAGGTGCCCTTCATGAAATTATTCATATTCAGCTGCAACTCTTGAAAGACTCCAATTCAATTGGAAATAAGAGGGCTACAGAGCGACATACTACCTACCTCTGCATCATCCTCACTATCACGATCCGAATGCCCTAGTTCAGGACCTTGCGCCAGAGGTTCATAGCCATAGTAATCGTGCTCTTCATCACTTTCATCGCCATTTCCATTTACAATCAATTCGCCTCTAGGAGGCGGAACTAGGTCCTGTGGATTATTCTCCGGGGGATCAGGCCCGTGACAAACCATTGCTTGCGATTTCAACTTAACTAATTTGTATCTATTTTATATATTTTAACAAATTTTGCGAGTATATAATATGTGTTAAAAACGTTTCCATGAATTTCCTTCTATCTTCTTCTTGTTTAATGGATCTTGTTGTGGCAAAAAGTATTATTTCCTTCTATAAAAAACAATAAACACTGCAAAGCATGCAATTTTTTTATATAGGCATTGGCAGAACCATCAGCCTAACAGTAACTTATAAACATCATTATTCTCCAAACTAGATTAATTCATCAAACAAGTCGTAGTTGGAGTCAGTCATATAAAGTCAGTCAAGTCAAAGTCACGCTACAGTAAAACGATGACAACCTTACTGAAGCTTCTATGGAGTTTTGGAAACAACAGGAAGAAACACGTTATGTCGCATTACATCACTTGCCAGCATTTATGCACATACACAAATAGTTAATAAGCAAAAGGCCACCACTTTTACACATTAATACTTGAAATAACACAAGTTTAGGAAAATAATGCAGAGCAACGACATAATCTTCTTCGTGTTCCCGCCAAAACTCCCAAAGCTTGCAAAACACAGCCTACATAGAGTAAAGTAATCATTTGCCAGGCTTGACAGTAGTATTTTAGTATGATTACTTTACTCTATGTAGTAGTAGTACTCTGCCTAGTAGTATTATATTCTATCATGATTCTATCTATCGCCTAGCCACAGATTATTTATATAGTTCTATAGTATTAGCTCAGACTAAGAGCTACTAGACGGAGCCACGGCGTGGCCGCACTGGAAACAGCAATATTTTTTTTAAATGTTGCCAGGTTGACAAATATTTAACCATATTTGGGCAAATTAAACGATAGTTAGAATGAGGTCTGTAACTAGGTCGTAAATTAGAAACTCTTCGTAACAAATATTTTATTGAAAATCGCAACGTTTATCAAAATAATTATTTAAAAGTAAATCTGCCACCCCTTCTATTCATCCTACCATCAATCTTTAAACGTCCACTGTTAGACATTGGCCTCCCCAAAGGGAATACGAATACAGTACTAACGGGCTTGTGCTGACTGCATCCAACGGTTCCCTGCCGCTTTGACCATATATTTGGTCCATCTGGTGGGAGGGCATGTTACGCTGCGCTGTCCGATACATGGTCGCCACTCGAGAACCTTTTTCCGCAACGGTTGTCAGTTCATCGAGCTATGTCGGATATTCACGTTCTACCTCCGTATCCGTAATAAGAATTCGATCACGTGAGGAACACTAAGACTTTGAGCCTTGATGCAAGATAAGTATTGCTTCTCCGTATATTGCCGTTCTGTTCGATATCTCATCTGGTAAATAATAATGTTATATTTAATAAAATAATAGTACACATGAATACAATTAAATTATCTTTTCTTTCTTTTCTGGGTCAAATAATTTAAGAATTATCATCCTACCAGCGCTGATTTAATTAATTGAATAAGGAAAAAGAGTATTTTAGTACAGGCGGGAATCGAACCTGCGTTCCTTCCTATCCGGGGAAGCGCTCTAATCCACTGAGCTACAGTACTATCTTATCTTATTAAATTTTGTTTTACTCCTGGGTTTTATTTTGAAACCCTTAAATCCCAGACAGGTGTCACAAGAGAGAGCAAATTAGTTTCTCTGAATTCTAGATTATGACTACAGTTGTAGACATAATCTAGAATTGAGATTTACTTACAAAGTTGAAGTACAAAGACTTTAAAAGCTATACTTACATGAACATATTCACTGGCAATGATTTTGCTCCCAACGTTACTATTTTCTTATTATGTATAATGAAACATCAACAAAATGTCGTGGAACCTATTTTGGGTATTTCGTGGGTTGCCTCGTCTTCCCGTAGCATACACCCATTTCGATCTCGCATCTGGATTAGAGGAAAACCTAAAATGATAAATTTTTATCATCATCTCATAAATGACATATAAATTTATTAGTAAAGTGAAAACTGGGCAAACTAAATTTGCAATAAGGCAACACCGAAAAAATTCAAAGTAATAGAAATTTAGCTAGAAAACGTGTTTTGCGAGTGTATCTTAGTAGCAATTATTAATTTCGAGTATAAAAAGCCCATTTTATATCACACACATATTAACATTAAATTTTAATTAAAACCCGAATTTTTATACAAAATGTTCGATTATGTCAGTTGGATCGTGACAGACAAAGCATTTTGACATCGTGACAATACCGAAAACTGGCCACGGCGACAAAGACAAAAATCTATGGCTTTGTCTGTTTTTTCGCACCAGTAAATTGTATCTTGTTTTCTCGCTCATACATGTCAAAGAATTTTCTTCGCTCTGTCTAGATAGTCTGAGAGTATTAGTAAGTAAATAGTCTTGTGTTGTGTAGTTCGCGAACGATGACCGATTAGGAAACATATATTTGCACTGTACTAGAAGAAACGTTTCTGAATTCCGAAAGCTAACTGTTAATCGGTGTATTGGTACGTGAGTAAATAAGTACATTATCGGAGAAGACAAAGAGTTAGGTACTACTTATTTATTTATTTATTATTCTTTAATATAAACATTGTGGATTTAGACGGTTTTTATTTTTGCATGCTATGGTTATGGGAAGGGTCAAGATTTGTAATTAACTATATTGTCACACATTTCCAGTGGTCCAAAGAGCATATAACAGTGGTCCACCGAGACGATACACGGCGGGTTTATTTATTGGGTGAGAGCCCCACACTACCATGGGCCGTAATCTCCTAATCTTATCTTATCTTCTTATTTCATGGCTCTTGTTGTGGCAGTGTGAGCACAATTTCGCCAATATCGAGTGTTAATTTAAGGTAGACCGTCAAACGAAGGAAATTTGTTCAGTGAAAGAGAAATAAACGGTGAAAAATGAGTCCAACACGACGGATTACCATGAGATACACTGAAACAAAAAATACAACTCTAACTACATGACATACAACTACTAACAGGAATGCAATATATACAAAACCAAAACTATATTTTTTTTAACTAAATACCCTATTACCTCTATAATATGTACATACATTTACAATTTAATCTTATTAACTTTTATAAATTTACAAAATGTTTTAATAAATGGAGTAAATACAAGAGACAAAAGAAGTTTAAAAGATGTAGGACGAGAGATTTCAGTTGGTAAAATATCATATAAAGAACAGTTTAATTTAGGGCAGCAAAAAAATATATGGTTTATATTTCCTTGAGCCAGACCACATTCGCAAATAGAATTATCTCTAATCCTAAGTTTAGCAAGGAATACCGGAGTGCAAGAATGGTTTAAACGTAACCGACAGATGGTAGAGGTGGTAGCCTTATCAGCCTTTTTAAATTTAGAAAACCAAGGTTTGTGGGGAATCTCAGGTTGAATATCACCATAAAATTTCCCTTTAACGTTTTTAGAAATATGCCATTGTTCAGTCCAATCCTGAAATAGGACTGATTTCAGGGAGGCACAGATGTCATATGAATATACATGAAAATGATCAAGGGAACCTACAACTGCTGCAGATAAGGCACACCAATCAGCTGATTCGTTACCTAGAATACCTATATGACCAGGAATCCAAGCCAAAATAATATTAATATCAAGTTTATGACATTGGAACAATTCATCTTTTATTTAAAAAATAATTGGAAATTTTGATTTAGACCTGAAAGGATTAGATAATATTGCATGTAGACAACTTTTAGAATCTGAAATAATAATGAATTATTTAAATTATGTGATTTCACAAATTTAATTGCTTCTAAAATTGCTATTGACTCTCCAGTAAATACTGATGAAGCAGATGGACATTTATACTTTAGCATGATTCTTGTGAAAGGTATCCAAACTGCTACACCTACTGCACTATCTGAAGATTTAGATGCATCAGTATACAAAGTGTACGGGTTCTCAAATTCACTTTGAATATTTTGTTGGAAAACCTTATTGGCCTCAATTGTATCTTTATCAATGCCGAAATTCAAAATAATGTTGGGCTGGAAAATCAATATATCATAATCAAAAGAATATAGTGGTTGACTGGGATTTTGATAAACTGGATTGGGAAGATTGTTAGATAAAAAATAACTGCGGAGAATACAAGGGAAAAGGTGAGATGATTGTGTGTTATAAGGATTATAAAGTTCAGACAATTGTCTCAATTTAGGGATAAGGGGATGATCAGACTTTTGAGTTAATTTAAAAAAAATATCTGTTGGCAAGGTATTGCCTACGTAGTGAAAGAGGAGGTTCAATACAATCTACTTGCATCACATTAATAGGTGAAGACTTCATTTTGGCTTAAATTTTGTCAAGTCTCTTAAGAACAGATTTATTTCCATTCATTCATTCATCAGCCTTTTAACGTCCACTGCTGGACATAGGCCTCCCCAAGAATGGGGGATAGTGTCGTAATCGCCACGCTTGGCAGGTGGGTTGGCGATCGCAGTGGATGTTGTTAATACTCGAAGGAGTGCCGCTGCCCACTCCCTCGATATTCCCTTAGTCGGCTCTTACGACTCCCATGGGTGGAGAGGGGTGGGTCAATTCTAAAGCCAGCCCCACACGGCTAACAGATTTATTACAAGGGTCTAAAATAAAAGAGCCATAATTCAACGTAACGTCTTTCAGCTGCTTTCCTATTCTTAACAACTTGCGAACATTCAGGATCCCACCAGGGAGGGGAAATTTTGAATTTAAATTTTTTTTCGTATGAAAAGTCTGATCAGCACTTGAAGTAATTGAATCAACAAATTTAGAATAAATATCAACAATATTACTGGAAGTTACTGGCGGAAGGGAAACTACTTTACTGTCAAGTGAAGATGCATAAGATGACCAGTCTGCATTTTTTAAACGATATTTAAAAGAAGGATTGAAATCAGAAATTGGAGTAGATCTATTACAGATGTTGATAAGGATAGGAAAGTGGTCACTACCATATGTGTGATCCGAGACGTTCCAAGACAAAGTAGAAGCAAGAGAAGAGCTACATGCAGTAAGATCCACTACACTTTGAGAGTTTTGAGATGGAAATACCCTCCTAGTAGGAGACCCGTTATTAATAATACATTCATTCAAACGCTATATCTCAATCCGCTAAAGAGGAAGAAACCACAAATATTGCTGCAGCTCAGTCATCACCAACATTGCGAAAGCGTTGCTTTTTTGTGGTGGAAAGAGAGAGAACAAGAATACGTTGTCCTGCTAACAAAGCTTCTTGCCAGATATGTTTAAAAATAGGCCATTTTGCGAATGTCTGTCGTAGTACTTATCGACATCCTAAGCAAACAAATTATTCTGCAAATGCTAATGAAATCACTGATTTTCAGCTTGGAGCAGCATACGTTCTAGCAGCATCTCCATCTAGTCTTCGAAAAGCCACTATCACTGTAACTATCAACCGTATACGAGCTGATGCCCTTATCGACACAGGAAGTTCGGTAACATTCATCAATAAAACTTTAGTCCCTATGCTCCGTTTGAAAAAAATTCCATGCAAACACACAATATCGCTGGCATCGCTTTCACAAGTGTCTTTTGTAGAAGGTATGTGTTACGCATCTATTCAAATAGGTGATCATATTTATAAAAAGCGTTTACTGATTGTAAGTAATCTCTGTGCCGATTTAATAGTTGGTCATGATATTTTAAATGAACACGAATCTCTTATACTTACTTTTGGAGGTCAAAAGAAACCGCTTGAACTATGTAATGTCATAGAAGCAAACGTACCTCCTGCTTCACTATTCACAAACTTGTCAGCTAATATTAAACCAATAGCAATAAAATCTCGACGTCACAATTGTAACGATAGCAAATTTATCACAGAGGAAATAGAAAAGCTTTTAGCAGATGGCGTTATAGAGCCTAGTATCTTACCATGGCGTGCACAAGTTCTAGTAACTGGTGGAGGAATGCACCGAAAGCATTTAGTGATTGATTACTTCCGAACTATTAATAAATTTACATATCTGGATGCATATTCCTTACCGAGTATTTCTTCAATAGTTTCAAATATTGCAAAATATAAAGTATTTAGTCAAATTGATTTAAAAAGTGCTTATCATCAAGTACTTATTCTAGAAAAGGACAGAATTTATACAGCATTCGAAGCTTGTGGTAAACTTTTCCAGTTTACGAGAATACCTTTTGGTGTTACTAATGGAGTTGCTGCATTTCAACGTACTCTCCAATATATCATCACAGAAGAGCATCTATAAGGTGTTTTTGAATATTTAGATGATGTAACTGTCTGTGGAATAGATAAATCTGATCATGATAGAAATTTAAATAAATTCATGGATGCTGTGACTAAATATAAACTAACTCTAAATAAAGAAAAATGTCAGTTTGCTCAAACATGTATCAATCTCCTTGGCTATACTGTATCTGGCGGAAATATTAAGCCCGATATCGATCGGCTTAGACCTTTAATTGATTTGCCTTTACCATCTAATGTTCAAGAATTAAAACGAGCACTGAGTTTATTCGCTCACTATGCGAAATGGGTTAATAACTTTTCAACCAAAATTCGCCCACTTATTGAAACAAATAAATTTCCTCTGTCAAATGATGCTAAAACTAGTTTTGAAAATGTGAAATTAGAAATACAAAAATCATCCCTTAGTGCAATTGATGACAAAGAAACATTTACTGTAGAAACAGATGCCTCGGATTTCGCTTTGGCAGCGACCTTATCTCAAAAAGGTCGACCAGTAGCCTTTTTTTCTAGAACACTTACAGAGTCTGAACGCAGACAATCATCAATTGAAAAGGAAGCGGCAGCAAGAATGTCAATATTTTAATGTCTCAATTTATTTTACATAATAATGTATACTATTATTGAATGGATTTTAGGAGGAGAGCCCACCACTCACCCACGGATTGTCAATCCCGGTTATCTTGGGACAGAATAACCTAAGATTGCCAATCCGCACTCTCACAGATAGAGCAGAATGTGATAATAGCAAAGTAGCATGCACGATAATGACAAAAAACTCACCAACGCGACACAACCATGCGATACGGTAGAACTCTCAGAACTCTCAGAAAATAATGTATGTCTAATTATTTAGTTGATTAAAGACAAGTTTTCTTCTAGTTTATCGTTTTAATGTATCAGTAGTCACAAGTAGTCACAACAAATCTTTGCGTCTCTGAAGTTAGGCACAGAGCGCGAAGTGGGAATTTTGACAGAATCATAAGATAAGTGCTGACCAATTCAAATGTTATTACTTGATTAACAAAACAATCTAATGAGATCATAATGTTTTCATATCTAAGTATATAGGTTTTTTTTTAATATTTAATAAAAAGTAGTTATACGGGCGATTTCAGTGAATAAGCTTTAATCTAGATTTAGAAGAGTCCACATCTTACGATCGATGAATTATATAATTATCGATTACAACTGTTAAATTATAATCGAATATTTTTCGATTAATGCAAACTGTAAATGCCTTGCGACACAAAAATGGCTACTACGCAGCGTCTTGCAGCCAATTTCAGAAACACAAAGATCCGTTGTGACTACTGTAGGTATATGGTAAAAGAAAAAGATGTTTGTTTACTTTTTTATTATGAATACCTAATGTCTAACATCCCATAAGCTGAGTAGTTTTTTTATAATGTTGTCTTTTACTTTGAGAGTTTGTTCTCTCTAATTTTGAAATGTGGTGAAATCGAATTATTAAATATTTTTCCACTATATTTTTAATTAGGCTTATTTTATGTTCTGTTCCGGTGAATGTGTATGGACACAGGTAAAGGGGCATGTCGCAAGAAATAACAAGTTTTAAAATGGCCGAAATTAAATAATTATTTACTGACGGGCTAAAGTTGTTGACACTGCAATGGTAGTTGAGATATATCGAGTATGTTATAAACTAACGAAACAAAATGATGCTACTGGTTATTCATTGTAATAAAAAGATTCTTAGTAAATGTAACAGACTCAGATTCTCAAATAATAATTCAGAAATAAATAGTGATTAAGAAAGTTCTCTTTTATTATTTTCCATTTTGACTAAAATGTTAATAAGCAGACAAATAGACATATACGGTGGGCATCTACCACCTTATTTTATGTCGCTTTCGTTAAATGCGATTTTCTTATGAACATAAATAACACTCGCAAATGCAATTTTATTAAGTTAAAAATGTTACAATAGGTATGATTACTTTAATTTAGATTTTGTAAATGCCACTACAATAATAAATTTATGCTACTTATACTACTGACCAACGCAAATTCAAATTAATAAACCATCAGAAAATTTATTATAATAAAAAAAATATGAATAATGTGTTTTCGATAACCCAGACTATAACGATACGTGGCAATCAAATATTATTTTACTCTACAAAATAAAAAATCAGAGTATAAAAAAGTAATAAATATAGAACTATTAAACTCCCATATTTCGGGTAATTTGCACTAGTGAATATTAGCAATACTGAATTATTTTGTTCTAGTGAATAATTATTAATTTTAATGTATAAAATAGGGAACTAAGTGATTAAATTATTCTTTTACCTATGAAATGTGACTCCTGAATTTTTTTCTTTCGGTCACTACGGTTTTTACACCATTTCACCATACAAGGCATGCTGTATTTTAATATTTTTTTGCAGCGTAGACGTACTGACTGTGATAACGTTTACTCGGGCAATGGCTGAGTAACGTGTGAATGTGTGCGTGTAGGCATGTACGTACAGCGAACTGGCTGACTCTGAGCGACACAAAGTTGTGTTAGCGAGACTATGTCCGAATATTTTTACATGTCCATGCTGACTGCATTGAAAATTTCTTTGGAAAGGTTAGGGTCTATAATTATAGAAATAATAATCCAGATTGCCACAATTTCACTTATACATTAGCATTGCTGATAACAGGATTTATAAAATTTCATTATGATTCTTTTGCAATTAAAAATTGAAGATCCTGTTATCAGCTCATTAAAATGAAATCCCTTTTTGAAGGAAGTATAAATGAAAATGTCATCTATACTATTATAAAGCTGTAATGGAGCTGTGTCTGTACATTTAAGATATTTGAGAAAAAATACTGTAATAGGTTATATAGGCATGTCTTAACACAACACTTTTTTTTTTAGATTTTTTGTCTGTTTGTTCGCGCATCACGCAAAAACTACTGGACTGATATTGATGCAACTTTTTTTATTTGATAGCTCTTGATTAGACTTAAAAACTGGTATACATTTTATCCCGCTACTATATCGGGAACCGGGGAGATGTAACCTAAAAATAGCTTTAGGCTGCAAAGTATACTTTTATTCAAAGATAGCAATTTAAAATTACAGTCACATAGTTCTAACAATGATCCTGTAAATCTTTGCACTGTGGCAATACGTGAATGCTTGAATATTGATGCAAGAATCTACACTGCCCAGGCAGGGTAACAAGAAAACTATTAACAAAATACAAATGTCGGCAGTGTAAAAAAGATTTAACCACTAATAAAACGGATACACATAAGTGGGTTTCTCAAGGGAAATTTGACAAAATGAAGAGCAGCCGAATATGCATCTTAACATGTGCTTATATGTTTTTAAGGACAATCATCAAAGAGACAAATTTGTTCTTGGACTCAAATGCACATAAAAACGAAACTGCAGTTAATATTTGTAATAAATTACACAAAAAGTGTGCATTTGAGTTCATTACGTGCCAAAAGCATAAAAATGAAATTATTCAAGCCTTCATATTTATAGCAAGATTGGTTATATACAATTAGTACAATACTATTACTAATATATTAAAGGTATCCGACATTGTTAGACTTTAGAACACAATAGAAAACATGAGTATCAAGTCAGTTATGCTAGTCAAAGCTTATTGTAGTCTTTTCAAAAAAAAGTGTAAAAACCCAAATAAATAATTATATAGTTGTTAACAAAAGTATTTTTATTTACCTGTTCCTTTATAAAAATAGTTGGAATAGCAGGGTTGGAAATTATCAAGATTATTCAGTAATTTGAATTATTGTTTCAAATTACAGGATATCTTGGTAATTTCGAACTTTCAATAATAGTACATAGTGAGCCTTAAGGATCCCATTGTAACATCAGGCTGTATGGTATCTGCCTTTGCCTGATTGATACAGCAGTTAATAAAAATAAAAACCGCATCAACTGCCAAACTTCATTCTTCAGGATCCCATTAACATCAGGCTGTATGTATGGTATCTGCCTTTGCCTGATTGATACAGTAGTTAATAAAAATAAAAACCGCATCAACTGACACATTCATTTGTTCTTAGCCAATCACAAGCAAGTTGCTATGTCCAAAAATTTTACAGGAGACATGACCTTCTGATATTTATAGATAGTGCCATTCACGAAGACACCCCACAATATTTGGCGAGGGGGCCGTGGGGTGTGGATACGATGTTTCAAATCGAAAATAAATATCTATATATTTTTTAAGTAAACACCTATATTTTGAGCCTTAGATTAAATATTTATCTAGATGGAGTGTCACTCTTATAACGTCATAAAAATCGGGCGGGAATTATTATGCTAGTTTGCGTGACACCTGTCATTACGCTTGTGCAATTTGTGTTTGTGTGTGTGCGTAATGATACCAGTTTCAGTGGTAGTATTAAATTATGGGAAAATTATATTATCATAGATTCAAGAAATTCTTATACTACGAAATGTTTCGTAAGTATATAGTCAATTATCTCTTTCTATTTACTCTCATAATCTTAATATATATAAATATATATATATATACTATATATAACCTCGTCTTTAAATGAGAATACTACTATAACCCACGATAATTATAAATTTAAAAATGTAAACAATCTTCATCATTAAAATAAATAATAATTTTACAAATAGTAATATAGTAATTAATTCCGAAAATGACGATTGTGCAGCTTTATCGATCCATTAAAAACGCTATTAATTATGTTAGGTAATGTTTCTATTACTCTCTATCGTTAAATATCATCAACTTTGCAAGATTACGCGGGGAATTTAAGTTCATAAACTGGTATCACATAAAAAATACGTACTAAAATTAATTTATTTTCGGAATATTTAAATGACTTATTTAGCCAGTTATTGTATGAAATAATGTTACTAACCAATGATACAAGATATCTTTAGTGCTCATTTTCCAATTTTTGTAGTTTCGGCACACTTTAATTACACACGTTGACATTTTAAATGACAACACTATAGCTCCTGGATACGACCTTGTCAAGTGACATCACGATTGACGCTAGCAGCATTGGGGTGAAAAGTTCACTCCAATTTTTTTTGACGCGTTTACAACGTCGAGGTTCCTTCTCCATTCATCCATTAGCCTTTCAACGTCCACTGCTGGACATAGGCCTCCCTAAGAGAACGTCAGAATGAGCGGTCCCGTCACGGGGGATAATGCCGTAATCGACACGCGGATGTTGTTAATACTCGAGGGAGTGCTGCTGCCCACTCCCCCGATATTCCCTCAGTCGGCTCTTACGACTCCCGTGGGTAGAGAGGGATGGGATAATTCTAAAGCCGGCCCCACATGGCCTAGGTTCCATCTAGATATATCATTAATCTAAGTTTTGAGGCTGCTGCTTTTTTTAAAATTTGTTTGAGGCTTTGGCAGAACTATCAGCCTAACAGAAACATCGTTATTCTCCGAATAAAGGTAAGATTAATTCATCAAATAAGTCATAGCGTAGTTTAAGTTAGTCATATAAACTTAGTCAGTCAAGTCAAAGTCCCGCTCCAGTAAAACGTGATGTGACATTTATGTAGCTACATGATAATATTTTCACTCATTCACATTCCTCTTTTTTATAATATACAATGTATACGACATCATTGGGCTACTCACAATAAAATTTTATAATTATCGTTCTCGACTGCTTGATAAAGGCCGGCGCTCACTTGACGGGTTGGCGCGGAATGGCACGGCAAATGATATTTTGTAAGAGGAAATGAATTTGAGTCTTATTACTCGTACAATACTATTGGCACATCAAATTTTGTTGATATCGTTACAACCTGACCGAGCATACCGCAGGATGCCGCGGCATGCTGCAGAGTCTCGCGGGCTGCCACGGCATGCTTTGGCGTTCCACGGTAGTTTTCGGGACACCACAGCAGGTTTCAGTACGCCTCGGCAGGCTTCAGCACATACGTACACATGCGAGCGCAGGCAGCGCGGTGCGGAGGGGTCAAGACGCCTCATATCTTCAGCGAGAACTATTATCGCTAAATCCCAATAAACAAAGAATTGAGCGACGTTCTCGTATCAAGTGAGCGCTAGCCTTAAACCTGCCAACCTGTACTAGGCCAGCGTGGTGGACTACAGCCTGAATCCCATGCTTAGCTATATAAATGAACACAGTTTATTTGGTATGGATCTCAATTTATCGTACCTAATAAATAAGGAAAAATACATCCGGCAGATGGCGCAGGCGTCACCCAAGATTTTAAGAAGGAATGTGTTATTGAAATCCGCAGTTCAGAGCAACGTGGTGATGGCTGAATTGGCAAAATCTGGGGCGGTTTTCCAGGACCAGGCGATGCAGGTTCAAATCCTGCTCGTGACCGGTATTTTCGATTTAACATTTTCACACTTCCTTTTCGCTCAAACCGGTCGAAGTGAGCATTTGGAAAGCTTTATAAATACAATACTTATTTCAATAACTCGCCTTGACCTAATTCTTTAGTTGGAACCATTACAAAATTTACGGAAGTAAATTTTGGCGGGAACACGAGAGAATCACGTCGTCGATCTACATTTTTTTCCAAAACTTCTCGTTATTTCAAGTATTAAAGTCTAAGCTGTATAAGTAATGTCATTTTACTAATTATCTATTTATATATCTCCATAAGTATTGGCAAGTGATTTAATGAGGCATTTTTTTCGTTTTGACTACAAAACTCATAGAAACTTCCAGTAAAGCCACCATCACTTTACTGAGGCATGACTGACTTGAATATGACTATTTAATAATAATTTTGTATGATTTTGAACTTGTTTGACGAATTAATTTTACTAAACTTACTTGATGCAACAAAAAACTTGACACTGGCAACAATCTATATCATTGGATGCATGAAAAAGCTGTAACTTGAATGCTAATCAATCTGCCCTGTTTGATTTTTGTATGTCAATTTCGCTCCTATTGTGGTAACGTAAGATGAATACGTTGGGTAACAATGTTAGAAATAATGTAATATCTAAGGGTTGTAAAGGAAAGGGAGAACCTAAACTTTATCGTATAGAGGGCGCTTTATATGCACGTAGGTACACAAGAACAACTACTCGAGTAATTAAAAATAATTTAATATATTACTACATTACAAATAAATATTATTTTTTGCTTCTAAACAATGGCCCTGTGAATTTCTTTTTGCTATATGATTTATCATCTTTACTGGCATCAATCGGCTGAGGTTTCACATGTAATATGGAATATAGAGTTGCCGCATCATTCTTATTTTCCACCATGGCTTCTAGCTCCTCCTGCAAAATTACATTTTAGTTAATACATATTTTCCTATTTGAATAAAGGATTAATACCTACATATAGGTTTACCACTACAACTTTTTTGTTTGTACTACCATAAATACCTTATCTATAGTTAGTCACCTCTTATTTTAGTTGATGGGTTCCAGGCCCAAATTTGAGTCGCTAAATGGGTTCATCTTGAATCTGATATGTATGAAGAATTACATGTATTTTTTTATTATTGCGTATATTGGCAGACGAGATACCTGATGGTAAATGGTAACTGTCGCTCATAGACTCAACTATACCAAGAATATTGTCAAGCCGCTGCTCACCATTTCATTTCACAAATATGAAATGAAAGAATAAACGGCTAACTCCTGCTACAACCAAAACACACCGATGTGCTTCATGGCCGGTCACACGAGAGCTGGTGGTACCAACCCGCTCAGGCCCGATAGCAAGCGAGCACTCCCACTTCGTACTCAGCTCTACCACGGGTAATGCAATGGGTGGTAATTGCTTAATTCCCTTACCTACGTCGCCGCATACGATACCGGTGGGAAAGAATGGGGTGGTGTCATTTGTATTATTAGTCCATCACAACACGGATTAAATGAATTCAACGAATATGTATGTGAAAATAGTATTTGAACGCAAGCCAGACGCAAACCGCCCTGACCTTTTAGAAGTTCTATTACAATTATTTATTTAGTTCCATAGCTGGCGAATCGTGGGTGTGTAATACACCTCTGCCTACCCCTTCGGGGAATACAGTCGTGATGCTATGTTTTAGTTCCATTCTTTATCTCACAATAATATTGTAGAAATTTATGTCAAAAATTGTTTGTGATTACTTTCCAGTCAGGCTGATCATTTATGCCAGATAATCGCTGTGATCTTGTTTACCATACCTTGGTCCGGCCTTGACTGAAGGCGGACATTTTACTCTTGTACGGTGTAAACAATATGTACTCACTTTAGTCTGTGATATTAAATGGTCCAGTGAAACACCTCTGTTCATAATTCTAGTGAGATTCTTACTGGTGACTCCGGGCAATTTCTGCACGAAATCGTGAACTAAGATGTTGTACCGCTCATAGTTCATGTCGTCGGCAGTGTTGTCGCCGCTGAGAGCTAAAGCTTCTTCTACATTGGGATTTTTTCTACCTTGCTGTAAAAATATGACTTATTTTAGGGATTATCCACCTGGAAACGATTTCGTCAAGGACAGTTCGTTTTCAGCGTTCTTTTCTACCACGTACTTGTAAGCTCTGCAATGGCCTACCTGCTACGGTGTTTCCCCGGCGCTACGACATGTCCCTCTTTAAACGACGTTTGAGAAGAGCACTTAACTTGCGGTAGGCGGCGACTTAGCTGTGCCCCTGGTGTTGCTAAAGTCCATTAGCGGCGGCTACCACTTACCACCAGGTGAGCCGCTTGCTTGTCTGCCACCATGGGCAATAAAAAAAAAGAAAAAAGAACTTAGTTTACTGCCAAGCCACACCTCAAAATTTAATTTTGCAAATGGAAATTGAATGAATGAACGGTTATCTCCTACTACAACAAAAACACTAAAATGGTTCTTGTTTGGTTACAAGGAAAGCGCCGATAACAAGTGAGTACACCTACTCGGTACCCAATCCAATCAACTGGTTTTTAACTATACATGTCCAAGTCACTGGCTTGGTTTACTACAAATGTCAATAAAAAAAATTGTTAAGTACATTATATTATGTGTTCGTTGCGTATTTTTGGAAATACTTTGGAAAATCCAAAAGTGCACGCCTCATCTTCATTTTTCACAATAAAATTGATTATTTGATAAGTAACTAATAATGTATTGGTTTTACTAAGTAGTTTTCAATAAATCACATATATAGCGCTAATTTTAAAAAGTTAGTCCTACAAACCTACTTAATATCGAGAATAATCCCAAAACGTCTATAGATAAAATATCTAATTACTTTAGTGACATAGGCGGAAAAATGGCATCTCAGCATACATCAGTAACGCAGATAGACACAAACAGAAATATTGGGCGGCACAAAGGTACTCTAGCGGCATCGCTTGTTAATTCTTTAGGTCTATTACCTATAGACGAAACTGAGGTTGAATCTGACGTCCTTAAATTGCGAATAGATTGTGCTGCGGGCTGTGATGGGATTCCATCCTTGGTTCTGAGGCAATGTCGGGCTGTACTTGTGCCGCCACTGAAGTTTGTTTTTAATAATTGTCTGCGATTAGGAATCTTCCCCAATAGCTTAAAGAGAGCAATTATACATCCAATTTACAAGAGTGGGAGCAGAGACTGTGTCAGCAACTATAGACCCGTATCGGTACTTCCTTCTTTCTCTAAGCTGCTGGAGAGGATTTTAAATAGACGCTTGAAAGAATTTCTGTGCAAATATAAAGTCATTTCAGATAACCAATATGGTTTTCGTACTGGTATATCCACATAATGCTGTATTGGATTTGACACAATTTGTATCCGAAAATTTGGACCGTAAACGAAAGTGTCTGGGCATATTCTTAGAGCTCTCTAAAGCATTTGACACAGTCTCTGTTCCCTTTCTCATAACTAAACTTGAACGCCTTGGCATCCGTGGGGTCACCTTAGACATTTTCAAGGACTATCTCAGTAACCGTAAACAGTTCGTAAAGACACCTATGTGTAATGATCTCTGTGAGATTTCACTACCTAATTAAGGGCTGAGTATGCTCTCAAAAATATTATGAAATGGCTATCATTCAACTTCCTGACGCTAAATATAAACAAGACAGCATACATTCCTTTCGCTATCTGCCGTAACACCAAACCTGCTAACACATATATAATAAAAGCACACTCATGCTCTACATCCTTAGATTCGTGTTCTTGTATTCCTATAACCAGAACTGACACCGTTAAATACTTAGGTGTGCAAATAGACGATGGATTAAGGTGGGACAGACACACTGATACTCTAGTCAGTAGAATAATGAAATTGACACACATTTTT
Source organism: Leucoma salicis (assembly GCA_948253155.1). NCBI lineage: Eukaryota > Metazoa > Arthropoda > Insecta > Lepidoptera > Erebidae > Leucoma > Leucoma salicis. The sequence goes on from OX411808.1 coordinate 25,089,927, forward strand.
AAATCGCTTAGAGAGTCCGTGATCCTAGAGACACTAAAAATGACTTACCTCGCTCTATGTCTGTCGATCATCGGATACTGTATCACTGTTTGGGGTGGTACAAATAAAACAATTCTTCTTAGAGTGGAGAAGGCACAAAGGGCTGTACTTATACATACAGCCCATATTAAAAAAACCATTTAAATATGCAACTTCAAAATTGTATACCAACTATAACGTGCTTACTGTCCGACAGCTCTTCGTGCTCCGCTCAACTTTAAGAAAACACAGTAGTGTAAGCCCAAGAAATCCAAATAAACGGTTGAATGCCCCGCCAAGTGTACAACACAAAACCTCATTTGCAGCCCGCCAATTTTACGTATTAAGCTCACATATCTATAGAAACATTCATAAAAAACTGAATATTATAGACCTAAACATATACACACTAAAAATGAAACTTACTGAATGGCTCCTAAAACTGCAAACACGGGACACACACACAGGACTATGCAAACACGGAATCATTGCTAATATAATTATATTACTTAAAACCAACACCTTCAGATTCACTGTTATTCTACAAGCACAAATCTAATTTACACTTAACCATATACCTACCCACATATAACCACATATTCGCGCGCACACACCCACACACAAACACACACCTTCCTCCCTCATACATTACATGCAAGGAACGATATGGTACGCTCGCTAAGCCGATATAGAAACCAAAGTGACCGAATACTGTCACTTAAGATACAGGTTATCCTAGTTTAAGTGACAGGGTTTGATATACACCTAATGTGCATGTTTAGCAATAAATATAAAATGTACCTTTAGAGTTTTGTACCTTTAGAAAGCAATAAACATTATCATTATTTTAAAAAGTACTAATGAGGCTTTCATGTCTTATACGCCATCTAGCGCTAATTTTAAGAAGTACTAATATATTGGTCTATAGAAATAGTTCACGTATTTCTCACGAAATAAGGTATAGCGTAGCGCTGGTTTTAGTGTTGAGTCGAGCGTAATTATTATTCAGAGATGCGCAAACTAGATCACCAATGAGGTCAGGGATTTATAAATCTTTTTCTTCGAAAGATTTAAATCACTCTTTTAAATCTTTAACTCTTTTAAATATTTGGTTACGAATGACGTTATTCATTCAGTTGATCATAAGTGATGCAAATATCTATTGATTCATGTAGTTATTCTCTCATTCCCTCAAGTCGCAACTGGTTTTGAGCTTTTTACTAAAACGACAGAGAGTCTAAGTTTCTGTGTACCTATCGTCATTGTATAATAAGAGTGCGTTTGTGCGTGCCTACAACTTATGTTATCTCTTTTCAATTCACAATATCCTTTATCTATTGTCTCATTCTAAATCTACGTCCACCATTCCATCTATTCAATCCTAACGTAGTGAGCTACTGAGTTAAAGATGTATTTTCGAAACCAAAGATTTAAAGATTGATTACGCATTTTGAAAGGATTATACATCTTTTGTATCAATCACTCCTGAGTTACACATCTCTATTATTATTTAGTAAAAATTAAACCACATCGAATCAGACCGTGAAAAGTGATAGGGCTCTATTCGTAATCATTATAATTCGTAAAAGAAAAACAAAGACTCGATTACGGACGTCCAAGACAGAAATTTTTCAAGCAGTTTTTTTTAACTAATTTAAATAACAAAAATGGCATCAAAAATAGCATGAGTGTTAATAATAGTGTTTTTTCTTGATATGTGTGTGTATATATTATTTTACAAATGCAATATATGATAACTAGAGGTATTTTAAGTTAGAAAAATCAGTTTATCTGCGTGAAACGAGAATAGAAGTGTCGATTAAAACTACGAAATTGCGTGTAAAGTCGTGTATAATAAGTCTACCTACATTTTCAGCATAATTGTTTTTCATTAAACGCGATAAAGAAATATATAAAGCATTTTTTCAAAACAATTCGGCCATTTTTTTCGTTTGACAGGTGCAAGAGATACATTGCGCAGAGGAACGTAACGCCTAATCTACCTACCATTGTCGTGAGCCCCATGACCAATAATGCGATATTATACATGATGTTAGAATGCACAATAATAAAGCACTTACTTTGAGTTCATAAAACAATTCGGCTGTAGCATACGGACTTGGCGACCAGACGAGCTTGAGTCTTGGGAAGTGAATAGTGAGGAGTTGCAGTTTCTGTTGTATGTCTTGCCGGGATACTTCTGCCGACACTACCAAGTGACCCTGTAAGAACAGCTGGTTTCAATACAGTTTTACTATTTGGGACGCGGTTAACGGTTAAACTTTGTTTACAACGCAATGGAGATGAAAGAATATCTTAAAGGCGGCGACGTGGTTTGCCATCCGTCACGTAGTAAAAGGCTGTTTTATGACCAGTGATGGAGGTACATTCTTGCATATCACAGCATCAGTGAGCCGATTAGGGAAGTACCATCCTCTCACAGATTAACAGCGTGAAACAAAATGGCAGGCACTACTACCGTTACCACTGAAGGAATGTAATATGGTTCCGGTGGCCCGCCAATAAAGGCGGAGAGACGGCACACGGCGGGTTCCTTTAGTGGGTGAGGGCCCCACACTACCCTGTTCGTTGCCCTGAAAGACAGGGTGTGCGGTTAGGAACATTTATTCCCATCCTCCTCTCAACTTCTCTTCCTTCTCTTTCTGTTGGCGACGCGCGAGTGATCCCTCTGGTGTTGCTGGCATCAATAGGCTATGGTAACCGCTTACCATCAAATGGGTCGCATGTCTGTTTTGCCACTCGTGTAGTATAAAGTGAATACTTTGCCTACCCTTCCGAAAGAAGCGTGAGTCTATGCTTGACGGGCCTCGTGGCGTAGTCGGTAGTGTAACCGACTTCCGTGCACGAGGTCGTGGGTACGATTCCCACTCAGGATAATTATTTGTGTGATGAACACAGATATTTGTACTGCGTCTGGGTGTTTTCTATCTATTATATGTACGTATTTACAAAAAAAAAGTAATATAATGTATTATATCCGTAATCTGTTACCCATAGCACAAGTGTTAAGCTTAGTTTGGGACCAGAGGACGTTGTGTGAAAATGCCCGTGAATATTTATTTTATGTATGTATTACTGTTCCACTATAAGGTGCGAATCAGGCCTAGCCCAATTCGGGCCTAGTCCATTACACCAACTGAACGCTGGTGGGCAGACTAGCCCCTCGAGCGTAATATGTGGTATCTGGCTCTTAAGATGGGCTATCGCACTGAATCATACATCTTGAAAATCCTCAATCTTTATGGGTAAGCATCATATAGCCATATTATTTCATGCTGGTTATTTCCATAGTTGATAACTTGTTATATATACATAGACACGCTTATTTCCTACAGGGTTAGACAGAGACCACTTGTCAAAACGGTCTTCCGCTGCTCACTGGTCAAAGAGGGAGCACGTAGGCCTATATACCTATGTACCCATGATCCCTAGGGTGGGCCTAGCCACGTTGCATGTTATGATCACTAACGCTATAGAAAACTATTAAAATGTATGGGAATTTGATATCTTTAACGATATCTATAACGCTAAGTCGCATCACACATAACCTTAACGTTAGAGCTGTCAAATTTTCATACATTTTTATAGCGTTAGCGATCATAGAATGTAATTTAGCTAGGCCCACTGAATAGGTAAAGAATATTGTGTTAGCGTACTTGTTTTAGCCTCAAACACGATAGTGAGAGAGTTGAACTCCAATATCATTTATAACCCCAATATTAACCACTGATGATTCGTCGCCGACTAGCAGATTGTACGTTTTTGCTGAAAATATTTCATGTGAAATTGGGGGCAGTCAATATTTTGCAAAGGTTTTATTTTTTAATGTACCATATATCGATATGGACATATCGATGTCCGATTTTACCCACCCATGTCACTTCCTTTTGCTTACACAAATTACAGACAGAACTCAAATCTTTTACATGCAAGCAATGATTTTAACAAAATATGTAAAGAGCTTTTGTTAGACCCATTTATTGTCAAAAGCAGCACGGTTCGATATATGCTCAATCTAAAATTCTTCAACTCAATAATCAACAGATAATTATTTTATTGTTTGTATTAGGTATCTACATTCTTTCTCTCCTTTTATATGTACATATATTCATATTATCAAGTTTTCCATAGATCTTGATATTACAATCAGCTTCTATTGGTGGAAACCTGTAATTGGCTTCCTGTCACTTACAATAAATTTGTTACTTTATTAAAGCTGTTAGTTTTCCATAATTAAATCATTACTATTATAAAGCTGACAGAGCTGTGTCTGTACATTTTTTTAGATTTTTTGTCTGTTATTCGTTTGCACATCACGCAAAAACTACTGAACAGATATTGATGCAAATTTTTTTCTTCGATAGCTCTTGATTAGACTTAAAAGCTGGTATACATTTTATCCCGCTACTATATCGGGAACCTGATATATAACCTAAAAAATAGCTTTTGACTGCGGCGGAGCCGCGGGCAAAGGTTAGTAAATAAATAATTGAGCAGTTCACCTGTAAGTTGAATGGTTTGTTCTGATCGAACTCGATCAAGAGGATCGGTCTGCTGTAGTTTCGGCACATTTGAGTGCACTGTGTGTAAAGACGGCCAGAGTTCAGGGAGCCGATCAGATCTGATATTGATTTTCTTTCCACGCAGATGTCAGGAGTCAGGATGTAATCGCCTATCTGAAAAATAATCCTTACTAATATAAAAAATGTAAATGCGGAAGTGAGTTTGTTTATTTGTTATGCCTTCACGCCGAAACCACTGAACCGATATCACCATAAAATTATACATCCCTATAGTTTGGAGCTCAGAAAAGACTACTATATTTTAACCCGGAAAATCTTATGGATCCTTTGGGATATATAATTTTGCATAGAGATAATTTACTGTGCCGTAGAGTGACATATTTATATTCTGAGACCAACGCGGACGAAGTCGCGGCCACAATCTGGTTACGTTACGCTCAATTTTGCTCGTTGGATAAATCGTCACACTGCGTCACAATTCTTGCGATTCCACCTATAAATATTACGTCAAAAAATCTAGAGCCCCTCTCAGTTTCTTAACTAATAAAATGCGATTAAAAAAATGCCTCACGTTATCTTAGGCCCTGAAGAATAGTATTTTCAAAGTTAAATGTATACGGGTATAGAGTATACCCGTGAAAGTATAAGCAATGTCATGATCTTAGCGTAGCATTCATCCAGGTTGCGTTGGAGCCCGAGGTCGGCTTTCCGATTCTTCCTCCTTCACTCTGTATGGTCGTCACCATCTACTACTGAGACCATTGGCACGATTGTCATCCACCATGACCCCAAGCCAGCATTTCTTAGGTCTACACTTCACTGACCCATATTTCGTATATGTGACAAGTCCCCCATCAAAACTAAATATATTACCAGCTTAACTTCCATAGTTAATTCTTGCAACAACTGACAGAAACGTGTCATTACGATGTTACAGAGAGACAGAGTTCAAAGATTTATATAGGCTATTGCATACATACAGCTATTGTTACAGGTTCAATATTGATTCCTTTTTTATGGAGTAGTGCAGGCAGGTCCGAGCGGAATTCTCTCATGTCCACGATCACTACTGGCTTTTCATTAGGTTGGTTCTGCCCACCTGCGATAATAATGTATCGATTTCAATCGATTAAGAACTGTGAATAAGAGAGATTCTATTTTTTTTTTTCAATATGTGCGAAAATTGGGCAGCTGATGGCTGTTTTATGATAAGTGTCAAACCAATGCTTTTTTTTATACTACATGGGTGGCGAACACGCATACGGCCCACCTGATGGTAAACGGTTACCGTAGTCTATAGACGCTAGCAACACCAGAGGTATAACTCGCGCGTCGCTATCTCCAAGGAAAGGGATAGGAAGGATAATAATGAGAGGATAGGGAGGAGGTTTGGGCCTCCAACGTTCTCACTCACCATGCGAAACATAACGGTAGGCGTAACTAGCGTTGTTACACGATGATCTTTTGAGAGAGGGTGGTACTTCCCCGATCCCGATGCTGGGGTAAGCAAGCGATGTAATCATGATTCTTTGCTAGTACCCATCACGCGGTATACCGGTTGATTTTTAAATGATGAACAATGTATTTAGGTATAGTACCTATACTATCTAAATTGCATGGTATCAAAAAGAGATCCCGACAACCTAATTCTTAAAATTACTTACACGCGTTATAGAACATTTTGCAACAACCTATTAAAAAAACTAAAACGTGAATATGAAAGAACAGAATTTTATAAATTCCGCAAAAATCCAAAAGAAACCTGGAAGCTTATTAAAACTATTTCAAACCTACATACCAACAAATCACCTAGTAGTGAGCTATTATCCATAACTACCGATCCATCTCGCTCGCTTGATATTATAAATAAGTACTTCGCAAATATAGGTAAAAATTTGGCCTCAAAAATTATTTCGCAGTGTTACTTACAGCCTCAACCTAATTATAACACTAATAATTTAAGTCCTACTCCTGACTCAATGGCCCTCTTTAGCACTGACAATGTAGAAATTGAACGCATAATTTTAGGTCTTAGATTAAATAGCGCTGTTGGTTCGGATGGCATATCAGCTGTTCTTATTAGAGCTTCTAGGCATATACTTATACCAATTATATCCCATGTATTTAACCTCGCTCTAACGACAGGTGTCTTTCCAGCGGTATTCAAGAGAGCCATTGTAAGCCCTGTTTATAAAAATGGAGACAGATGCAATATCAGCAACTATAGACCTATCTCAGTTTTAACTATATTATCGAAAATCCTTGAAATTTTTTTAAATAATAGACTTAATTTTTTTAAACTCTAAAAACATTCTAGCTGATAACCAATATGGTTTCAGACGAAGAAAAAACACTGAAGACGCTGTTCTAGAATTAACCGGTACTATTGCTAGAAATTTACAAAATAAGCTCAAAACTATTGCTATTTTCCTTGATCTTTCTAAAGCTTTTGATACTGTCTCTGTCCCTCTCTTACTCACTAAACTCCAAAACATTGGCATTAGGGGGCTACCTTTTAATATTTTCAAAAGTTACCTGAGCGATCGTACCCAACTCGTAAAAATTAATAATTATATGAGCAAAGAGGAAGTTTTTACTTACGGAGTTCCACAGGGTAGTATTCTAGGACCTACCATTTTCTTGATATATATCAATGAACTATGTAAATTGTCCCTTACTAACTCTAAAATCCTAGTCTACGCAGATGACACTGCATTAGTTGTTCATGGTAATGATTGGATGGAAATCCGATTTCATGCCGAGTCTGCGTTGAAAATAATTATGAATTGCCTCACAAATAACTTACTCACCCTTTAACTTAGATAAAACAAAATTTATTACGTTTGCCCCAATGACTGCATCACAACCAACCTCTCCTTTCGTCATAAAGGCACACAAATGTGGTTCTATTCTTGACACAAATTGTTGTTGTAACACAATTTCACGAAAAAATTAAATACCTTGGCGTAATCATCGACAGTAAAATGTCATGGAATGAACAAATCGAGTCTTTCGTTTCACGGGTCAGAAAATTAATATTTATTTTTAAAAACCTGAGATCTTCTGCATACTTCTCAACTCTGAAAACAGTTTATTTTGCTCTGGTTCACTATATTATTAACTACTGTATAGCCTGGGGCAGTTCTGGTAAATGCTTGCTACTGCGGCTTGAAAGAGCACAGAGGGCAGTACTTAAGGTCATAATGAACAAACCAATCCATTTCCCTACACACCAATTATACACACTTTGTAAAGTACCTACGGTTAGGTATACCTATATTCTACCACTGAAGGAATGTAATATAGTTCCGGTGGCCCGCCAATAAAGGCGGAGAGATGGCACACGGCGGGTTTCTTTAGTGGGTGAGGGCCCCACACTACCCTGTTCGTTGCCCCGAACGACGGGGTGTGCGGTTAGGTAGTAGGTTAAAAAAAAAAGGTATACCTATATTCTAAATACAATTCTGCGCAAACATGCAGAACTTGTATTTGACCCTAATTTTGATAGACAAAAACGCAGAGCAGATAGAGTTTGCCAAATAGAATCAGCTAATATTGTAATAGTAAGACGTCAATATTATTTTATAAGCCCTATTCTATACAAGAGATAATAAAAAGCTTCAAATTTATTCTCTTACTTCTCGTAAATGTAGGTCAGTCTTGCATAAATGGCTCAGTTCCTTAAACTATGTAGAAATGGAAAAAATTTTCAAAACATAATCTCGGGCACCCCCTTTCAGACCTTCCACACGCGCCACGCATACACACACACACACACACACACACACACACACACACACACACACACACACACACACACACACACACACACACACACACACCACATACATAACATATTTCATTATTTATTATCTTACTAGTATTTTAATAATAAATTTCACATTTAGGTTTAAGATTTTTTCATTTAATTTGGTTAGCGTTAATAGCTACGACACAGTTTTTTTCTTAACTAATGTAGCTATTAATGTACACAAAGCTTGTAATCTTTTTATTGTGTTTCCAATAAAGTTATCTTATCTTATCTTATCTTATGGTGAATATAATTTCTTTTTAGATATCAATCCAATTATTACTACAAACATGATTTGAAACAACAGCATGTATAAAGTGAAATCAAGGTTTTGTCATTTAAGTAAAAACGTTAGCCGCACTTATTGGCTGTGTAAACTACACTGTCAGTGCCTATTTTGTTTTTTTTCGCACATGTCCATGTCACAAAATAATATTTCGGCTTGATACTAGATGAAGTTGGATGGAATGGATAGGGATAGCCAAAAATCAGATTCAAAGCCAACCCGCAGACTATTTTCACTTACTCAGACAGTAGATATATATATATATATATATATATATAGGTACGTGAAGAAAAAATCTTTGTAACTCTTTTTTAGCACATTGCGCGCACTAGGAAGTGTGGAATTTGGCACAGTTAAAATTAAAAACAAAAGAAGCACCTTCGTACCTGCTTTCCGTGTATCAACGAGGCTGTCGTCATGTTCCACATTCATGTTGAAGTACTCATCCGTTTTTCCATCTTGATATGACGGTATCACCATTACCTAAAATCAAAATATATTTTAGAGAGTATTTTAACAATTTAAGAATATTGGTACAAATTAGAAATATTTATAAAAATCAGTACAAAACTTCGCAAGATAATTGAAATGGAGATGGTAATGGATACATGGTGAGAAAGAGAGAAGAAAGAGAAATGGGTAAGAATAATTATGGAGTTTTTATTCAAAAGTGCTTATTTCGTACCGCTTCGCCGCGGCCAAAGCAGCTAGCTAGCAAAGTTAGATTTTAGGTTACATCTCAGGTTCCCAATATAGTAGCGGCATTAAATGTATATCAGTTTTTATGTTTAATAAGAGAGAGACAGAGAGCTAACAAGAGCTGTAAATAAAAAAAGCCATCATAATCCATCCAGTAGTTTTTGCAATCCGAACAGACAAACAGATATACAGATAAAAATTCTAAAAAAAACATTGTTTTGTCTTCAGAGACGCCTAAATAGCCCAATATATTTTTTTTTTCAATGTATAAAATGTACAGACACAGCTCTGTTACAGCTTTATAATAATATAGGTAAGAAATAAGGAAGGCCAGGTCAAGAGTACTCGTAACCGACTAGCATGCATGAAAGCGCTGATGAAACTAGATGAAGCGAAAGATGTGTGTAGGACCGTAGCAAGTGGAGAGAAGTGGTCTCTACTACTACCGCTACGGGAATAAAGCGTGACAATATGTGTGTATGTAAGCAATAAGCCCTTTTGAAAAGACATTTCTCAATTATGAAATAATACCCTCGAGATGGCAACAGCAGTAAAGGACAGGAGGTGTTCATATAAAAAGAATAGCCGGTCCAGCGTGGCCTCGAGAGAAAAAAAAAATGGCGTGGAATGCTACATTAAATATAATTAGAAAATAATTACAGTATCTGGGGTATTTAAACTCGACTCAGAACACGTTTTTTTTAAGTTTAATGTTTGATAGCTCATAGTTAGACTCATAGATATAGTATAACGTATAGATCACCTGACAGCTCGATAACGCGTAACCAATTTTGATTTGTCAATGTGTGCGTTGGATAGTGATGTAAGTTTTAAGAGTTAGACTGACTATCGATAAAATGATAAAAAAATCAGTTTCTTTAACGAACTCGCTCATTCAAATAATCATATTCAACTAATGAAACAAAACAGACATAATAAATTAAAACAAACATAATTAATTCGTTTTTATTTATTTCACCAGCAACGTCAGTCAACGATATTAAGTATGTATTTTATAAGGGAATTATACACTCAGCTTTTAGCAACATAAACCTACTTATACCTAATTTTTAAATTAACTAAATCGACTTGACTGACAATATCTGCTGTAGAACTTTTATTGCATTTTTTCCATTAATGTGTTAGGAGAATATGTTCCAAACATTTAGGATAAATATCGACAATATACCTGGACGATAAAGTTAAGCCCTAGTGTATATGTACCTAAAAACTTTTCTACTAAAATCTTGCAAATATGTAACAATGCGACATATTTCTATGTAAAATATAAACAGCAACAATGAAATTGAAATTAATCTGTAACTGAAACAGAAAATATCAGTAATTATGACCTAAAATAAAAGCATTTAAGTTGTGATAACATCCTGAGAACTTACCTGTGAAACATGCAATTATCAGGATTGTTTGCATGATTTACATCACAGGCACTCATGGAACAAACAACCATTGTATTTAATAGTTATAATCATATAATAAACAAGATTTATAACATAAATAAATCAAAAAACCGCGAAGCTAATTTCAAGCTAGAAGACTGTAGAATACCTGTCATTCAAATGGGTTACAATGACATTAGATTTGCTTTCCTATTCCATCTTGCTATGTTGCCGTATAAGATTTTCTTCTCGCTCACATGCTTTGGTGATCTATACGTTACTATATCTATGGTTAGCCTACTCTTTTTTTTTTCTAGGTACAATATCTAGAACCAGAGTTACAAACAAAAGAACTAACTTATAAAAAACTTACTCACACTTTTAGTTTGAATCAACAATTCGAACGCCAACTTTTCCCGCTTCAAAGACGTAAGATAAGCTTGCTCTTCAACAGTTTTATCATACATTAAAAAATAAACTTTTGTCATGGGCTCCTCGGTACGTTTCCGACACTCGTACAACTCTATTTGGCGGATGGCGGCGATGTCGGAATGATACAACACGACATACTCTGGTCGCAACGCCTCTAAAGTCTTCTCTAAAGAAAAGTTGCATCCATTTTCTTTGAATGTTTGAATACATATTACTGGTTTTTCTATTTCTAATTGTGTAATGTCTAAATTATCCATCTAGGAATAAAAAAAAAGATAATTTATAGTTCACTTATAATAACTATTAATAACCTGATAAACGTTGTCCTGTTTAAGAACGACGAACATTGGTGTTTTGACTCGTCAGTGATCCCGAAGGCACATTAAGCAATGGATTCCAGCTGTAAAATAACAACCTGGCAGTCGTTACAGGTTGAAAAGAGAGAGGAAAGACAGAGGCCTGAATATAAAATCTGAATCCGGGACTTGTAGTAAGATCGCCAGTTGGCCCCTAGCTGGATCGTCGAGGTCTCCGTGTGGGTCAGCGAAAAATGAATAGATCGGAAGCTAATCCCAACAAAGCTTGGGATTGTAAAGAATTTCGCTTAACCTCAAATCTTTACTAAACTTACCTCAGAAATAGGTTCAAACATGCTTTCATCATCAGCACCTGCCTGTTTTGTACTTTGTGATAATTGAGTTAAAGTAAGCACATAATTAGACCTGCTCTCTTCAACAAACTCTTCAGTTTTTTTGTTTTCATCTACTTTAGATTCTTTTATATCATCTTTGCCTTCAACTTTCATAGTCTTGTTCAGCTGGTGATATTTCGATGCTAAGGTATTTATAGGCATATCTCTTCGGAATGCTGTATAAAATAGATATTTGTTGGCTCCCATGGTAAGATAGCTATTTAACTGAGAACAAGTTCTACCATCTTGACAGAGTATCAATATCTTAGTGCTGTTTATATCACCACCTTTTTTCTTCACCTCATCTGGTATTTCAACTAATAATAAATCACTGAGGCATTTCCATTTCGGACATGGTTCCGGATCAAATTCTACAAAAAATATACTGTGAGTTGTTTTCAAGTCTTGATTGATCTATTATTATATTTTATATATAACATCTGGAGGGACGTGCATGCTGATAAGATTTATTCACACGGGTAATAAAGGCATACTACACGTACGGGTCATCAAGCTCTGAGTGGCATAAAAATCTGTTATTTTCCGATAAAACCGTAACTCACCGTATCGGTTCACGGATAGACGGATAAACCGTAACTACTACTTACTACTTAGATCTGGTAACAACTTTTATAATATATAAAACAGTCTTTATATAATCTATTATTGTCCTGACGCCGGGCACTGGTCTCCTCTCAGAGTGAGAGCGATCAGGCTGTAGTCTATCACACTAGCCCTGTTGGGGTTGGTTGACTTCACAAGCCGTCGAGAATATCTCGCAGGTTCCCCTATTATGCAGGTTATCCTTCACCGAGCAGTGATAATTTGTCAACAAATACACACATATAAAAAACTAGCCTTTTAGGTTATATGTCAGGTTCCTGATATAGTAGCGGGATAAAATGTATACCAGTTGTGTTAAATTTAATCGAGAGCTATCACACAGAAAAAGTTGCATCAAAATCCATTCAGTAGTTTTTGTGTAATGCGCGAACAAACAGACAAACATAAACAGACAAAAAATCCTCATAAATCACATAAATCTCCTAACATGATTTTATGAACTATACAATACGGAAGAACAAATGGGGATGGATGGGACACATAATACGTGGGACAGAGAATTGGACCAAATCTATAATGTTCTGGTATCCCCGAGATAGAAAGAGAAGACGAGGGAGACAATTTAAGAGATGGTCAGACGAAATAAAAGAAATAGCGGGAGAAATTTGGTCAAGAGCGACAACATCGAGGAAAAATTTGAAGAAGTTGGAGGTCTGGAGGTGGCCATTGTCAAAAGACAAACAGATAAACAACCTTCTACAGCGATTTTAGATTAAGAACAAACATGTAAACTATCTGAATAAAAGGCTTATAATAATATATAATGGCATGTGTAATACATAATAAGATTTGAAATTATTTACCTTGTTTATGGTTATACACGCGTCCTCTAGCCAGGCGAAATAATTGTTCTGCTGAATCCAAGAGGATCCATCCAGAGTTAACTTTGGCATATTCTGGAGTTCTATACTTACTCACTAACGAATAAAATGATATTGCATCATCGTGTATTAAATTACTGGAATAAAAATCTTCCATACTTTAAAAGTTTAGACCGGAATTCACCAGAGGTAACATTTTTTTAAACCTTTCCTAATTTTTAGTATATTATAATCTTAAAATATCATCTAGCGTTCTAGGTAGCAAAGGTGCATCCCAACCAGTCTCACACTATTTTTATTTTATTTATTCTTAACGATTTGGGCTAACAAAACATTATGTCATCACCGCATTAATTTTTGTGGATCTTCTACAAAGCGACTAATAGAAGTATGCACATATAGGGTGTGTTCCGATATACACTGGAGCACTGTGATTTGTGACGTCAATTTAGTAGTATACTAGTCGAAGTCGAAAGAAAGTACGAAGTCGTTCCTTTATAGTTAGCGATACTGGTTACTGTTTATAATGGAACGTAGTCCAGTATATTGATCTGTCATTACTTTCATTTCATACAAAGTATTGATTTCACACGGCAATAAACACAATTTCTTTACATTTTCCATAATTTTCAATAGTGCAAGTTGTTATAGGTATTTCTGGACGCTGTTGATCACGTGATCAAACCACTGAGAGCACCTTACCTCGAAAACGCCAGTGCTCACAGTACAAAAATGGCGATGATTTATGACGTCATATATTTCCCTAGCATACTGCGGCAGTATACTGTCTGTCTATAACGGAACGATTTTTCTCCAGCAAGAGCACTGGCCAGTGCTCGCAGTGTATATCGGAACACAGCCAATATTACTGCAAGAGGAGAACTCGAAATAAATCTCACTCTTGTTTGGGCTACGTAGGTTATGAATCAACTAATAATTTCCGATGAGGCCATTATTTCTTTAAGGTAACTCACACAGCCATGCTCCTCAGTGCTTTCAGATCTTGAATGTACTCTTTAGTCCTTGTGCTCAATTGATGCCAAACACTATCAAGTTGTGATTGTAATATCTTGTGAAATTTCTTGGTTATACAATTTTCCGTTGTAATTTCCTAAAATTAAAATTAACTGTAAAATTTTTATCAACAAACCCTTACTGTACCAGTGTTGGGGATTGGCAGAAATCTTAGTAAATTTATCAGAACACTTATTATGCTCTCATTCAACAACTAATCATACCTAATGATACGAGTACAAGATTTCTTTTTTTCTTTAAAACCTTTATATATATATATATATATATATACAGGCCCATTTGAGCAAGTGTCCTGGGGCTCCGCAAGCGATTCGACCCCAAGTTCGTGCTAAGTGCTAGATCGGCATCTAATAACCAATACTTCCGATCACTATGCCTGTTTATTTTGCGAAAATAAAATGTTAATTACTGGCAATAATTAAGTACTTTATAGCCCATCGTATAGAGCTGTGTATGTGTGTGTACAAATATATCAATTTAAAAAAAAAAGAAAAAACATAGCATCACGGAATACAGGCGTGGCCAAGGAGTAGGCAGAGGTGTATTACACACCCACGATTCGCCAGCTATGTTTAAGTCCCATGTAATAGGGGGCGAGCCTATTGACGTCTACCGGGCACATTTCCAAACTCCGGGCTGCTACTGAGAATTTTTCTTTTTAGGAAAAAGCTCAATAACATTGATCGAACCCGAGACCTCATGATTAGCAGTGGCATATACTACTGCTACACCATCGAGGCAGTATATATCAATTACATACATAAATCTAGAGCTATGCTATTTAAAATAAAATAATGTGTGGCCTCATTATCCTAAATTGCCTTCAACAGGTTAAATACAACCCAGGCAGACCTGGCAATTTGTCATGTATCTATGTATCTAATTCACTATTGGTGTGGGCAGGCATTAAAGTGCTTCACTGAAGTAACGACACACAGTTCCAGTGGTTCGCCAATACAGGCGGGTTTATTTAGTGGGTGAAGGCGGGAATAAAAAAATTAGCCGTCACGAGACGTGTTGCAGATACGAAAACATCGATTTTCTTTCTTTCTTCAAATATTGTTTGAGTCTTATATAACATTTGATAAGCGCCCTCTCGTTATCCATAGACGAATTAAAACTGTTATTGGTTTATTGATTTACTTTTTAGTTAGACTTTTTTGACAACAGATAGCGTTAAAATTAATTAAATAAATTGTCATGGCGCCTCGTCACACCAAGAGACCTCCCTCCGCATTAGATGTTTTCACATCAAAAGTCATTAAAGTGCTAACCTGCATATCTAAAGTTCTATTGGTACTTTTGAGTTGTTTGACAGTATAATTGATAATATCTAGCAAACATGTCTGAATGTAGCTCATATTCGTTGTCAGTGGTATGTGAAACTCTTCAACTTGTGCTTGTCTGTTCTTTAAACTTTGGATGACTATTCCATGGAACCTGCAAAATCAGGTGATTTTAGTGGTAAAGCCTTGCTTGGCCCTTGGCCCAGCATAAATCGTCCGGCTCGATTGGAGAAGTACCATCCCCACACAGATCAGCGTGAAACAACGGTAGGTACTCTTACAGGTGTGTTTTGTGTGGTGAGTGAAAGTGCCAGAGGCCCAAACCCCTTATCCTACATCTTTTTCACCTCCTAACCCTTTCATTGGAGATGGTGACGCGCAAGTTATGTCTCTGGTGTTGCTTTATTACAATATACCCCACATCTAGTCTATTCCCTCTGCGTTCTTATCCCATGTCATCAGACCACCTAGAGGGAAGACGTTCTACGCTACGTCTGTTGAGTGACTCAGTATCAACTCTTAAGATCTTTCTGCTTAAGTAATCGTCAGTCCTTTGGCAGATATGTCCAGCCCCTTCCCACTCCAGATTCATGCTTCAGCAAGCTATGTCGGTAACACCAGTTCTCTGTCAGTGATTAATACATAAATGGACTTACCTTGGCCATAAAAATAACTCCGTAACAAAGAGAGCTCTCATAACTTTTTCCACCTGGTAGAAACCAAAAGTGAATGATATTGGAGAATTTGAGAATGCCTTCACGAAACCAGTCTACAAAAAAACATTAATGTTATAAAAAGCAAATTTCATCAATATTTTATTGGGAATTATGTCCTAATTGGACCTATGGCCAAGTAGTGCAATTTTGACAGACAATCTCAAGATTTTTATCTACACTAAATGCTGAATAGTTTGTTTATTTTCTATTTAAACACAATAATTTAACAACTTAAAAGCAGTGATAGCCTGGTGGCAAAACCAAGGACTGCAAAGATCAAAGTGGTGGGTACCACTTCGAAGCCCTAGTCATTATACGGCACACACGTCTCTGACTTTTCGATTTTTCTAAATTCTGTGTGTACTTGTTTGCAAATTATCATTGCTCAGTGAAAACATTGTGAGGTAACCCGCATACCTGAGATTTTCTTCCTTTATCCTGCCAACCAGCACTGGGCCAGCGTGGTGGGCTACGGCCTAAATCCCTTTCTTACTGTAAGAGGAGATCCGTGTCCAATAGTGGGACAGTTAAGGGCTTTCAACCTAGCCGGGGCTTTTCAGACAGACCACAGAGACGGTCCGTTTGCGAAGCCTCACCGGTCCCAAGCCCGGGTAAATAGGGAGGGTCTTTATATGTATCATATTCATGTAGTTTATCTTTTAGTATTATATCTCTGTATACATGGTCCCTTCTTTTCTATTTCTTCCTTTATGTATAGAGAAAGCCGCCTTTTCGTGGGTGCGAAGACGGTTTATTATGGTATTTATACAGATATAGTATATCTTTAGATATATATTTAAGTGTTTAATGTGCTAAGGGCAGGCACCAACCACAAATATTGCCCCTTTATCTATGCAGTTTATATAGTTACTACGCTCACACAAGCACTCAGCACCCACCTACGTTGGTTCTGCGCAGTTGATCGCCGTACGCGAGGAAGAGGGAGTCCTGGAGGGCTGAGTCGAACGGGGTCGGGGTAGATACTTCCGGGAGACAACACGCCCTCTTTGATCCGGATTTCTGGCTAAACGGTACCCCTGTAGCTAGCCACTACAGGGGAATGGACACGCGTCCCGTACGGTTGAGGAGGGTACGGGCCGCAGGCGAGACACGGGGGGGTCCTCTACTACTACTAGGATCGGTGCCCCCGGCCATATGTCTGCAGCTCTCGATGTCGCGAATCCCAACCAACCGTGTCTATATCTCTCGGGTAGTCCTGGTGTCCAAAGTGACATCCCCAAAGGTGCGGTCTCCATGGAGGGTGGGAAGCTCGAGAGACCCCCACCCGCCTCCCCACGAGCTGACACGGCTAATCACCTACTGCGAAGAGACCGGGCTCGAAATTATCGTGGTCACTGACGCAAACACACACCGCCCCCAATGGGGGATGAAGACAGGTAACGAAAGAGATAAGAAGCTTGTTGAGTACCTTTTTACAACTGACCTTAATATACTTAATACAGGCTCAGAACCGACATTTGTAAACAGACGCAGCAAGACAATCATTGACTTGACGTTGGCAACCGAAGATGCTTCGAATCACATCTCGAACTGGCATGTATCAAAAGATCTATCATGCTCAGACCATAGGTGGATTCGATTCGATATTCAAGTAAAGACAATCGCAGCAACCCGGTGGAGGAACCCCCGCAGAACGGATCGTATCCGGTACGCGAAACAAATGTGCCTAGCCCTGGTGCAAACAGAGATTCCCACAAAACTGGAAGGTGCTGCAGAAATAGAAAGGCAGGTAAGCGTCCTCACAAATACCATGCTAGATTGCTATCACCAGGCGTGTCCCTTGTCCTCTCCACCGCCCAGTCGAGGCAAAAAAGCCGACTGGTGGGCACACATAGATAGACTCAGGAAAAGGATGAGGCGACAACTCAACAGAGCAATGAACACAGGTACTGACCAGGACTGGGATAACTATAAGTCAACTAAGTCTAGGTACAAGAAACGTCTCAGGTACAGAAGCAGGTGCTCATGGCGCATTCTGTTCTGATATAGAGAATGGAGCACAGGCTAACAGGGTAAGTAAGGTTCTTTGTAACCAGCCCACGGTTACGTTGGAATCCCTACGCAAGCCAGACGACACCCTCACTAGGTCACGGGAGGAAGCGGAATACATCTTGGTAGAGACGCACTTCCCCGACTGCGAGATGTTGCAGTCAGTCCGCTGGACAGATGAGGAGGTCATCCCATCTGAAGCAGAATGGCACCAAACACTTGATGTAGTTAGCCCACAAAAAGTACGGTGGGCCATTAACAGCTTTAATTCATACAAATCACCAGGCCTGGATGGGATTTTCCCTACCTTGCTTAAGTGGGGCAGGGAGGAACTCATTCAAATACTCACCACAATTCTGGCCGCCTGTCTTGCTCATAGGTACGTGCCGAAAAGTTGGAGAGAAGTCAAGGTGATCTTCATACCCAAGCCAGGTAAGAGCGATTACTCGGACCCCAAATCCTACAGACCTATTAGCTTCACCTCTTTTCTGTTGAAAACACTGGAGAGGTTGTGCGATAGGAAACTGAGGGAGGGGGTTCTACTAGGCGCCCCCCTGCACCCACATCAACACGCCTACTGTCAAGGTAAATCTACAGAATCGGCACTTATGCAGTGGTATGCAAAATTGAAGAAGCGATTTCAAGCAAGTCTATATGTCTAGGCACCTTCATAGACATCGAGGGGGCCTTTGACAAGACCAAATTTACTAGCATAATTGCAGCACTCAAAAGACATGGAGCAAATGCAGTTATGATCCAATGGATAAATAATATGTTAAGCAAAAGGATCGTTAAGCTTAGCACAGGCGGAACACACAAGGCACTGGTGGCCAAAGGATGTCCTCAAGGGAGTGTGCTCTCACCGCTACTGTGGAATTTAGTAGTAAATGATCTGATTGCTACACTGAACAACAATCACTATTATACGGTCGGTTATGCCAACGATCTGGTGATACTGACATGCGACAACAGTACAAGTACAGTATGCGACGTTACACGCTCTGCGCTGGTCATCGTGGAACGGTGGTGTACTATCAACGAACTAACAGTCAATCCAAAAAAGACGGAAATGGTGATGTTCACTAACAAACGCAACCTGGGCAACTACCGACTGCCCAAATTATTCAAAACAGAACTCCAGTTATCAACACAGGTTAAGTACCTAGGCGTAATTCTTGACTGTAAGTTTGGTACTCATTGGAGTGGACTGGAGGCGTAATTCTTGACTGTAAGTTTGGTACTCATTGGTGGACAACTGGAGTAATCATTTAAAATAGTAAAATTGATAAAGCTACGGTCGCATTCTGGCAATGCCGCAGAATGATAGGAAAAAGGTAGGGCCTAGACCCTAAAATCGTTCTATGGCTATACCAGGTAGTAATCCGACCAATGATTAGCTACGGTGCGGTGGTGTGGTGGCCACGGACCGAATTATCCACTGTCGTAGCTAAACTACAACGACTCCAGAGATTGGCCTGTATGGCGGCCACGGGATGCATGAGGACAACTCTAACTGCTGCTCTGGAAGCTATTCTTGGCCTGCCGCCACTGCATCTGTTCATAAAACAAGAGGCAGCAGCTACAGCGGTACGGTTTAAAAACCTGAGTCTCTGGAGACTAGCAAGGGTGCCGCACACCGAAATCCTCAGTGAGGTAACAGGTAAGGAGCCGCTCATGGCAGCGGTGACCGACAGGATATCCAAGCAATTCGTATTTGACAAAAAATACAAGATACAACTGCAAGAACAACCGGGTGAAGGTCTTAACCCACGAGGGATGAAATGTGATGAATCTTCACAGATGGATCTAAAACAAGGTCAGGTACTGGTGCGGGTGTATTCTCCGAGGACCTGAACATACAGATATCTACACCATTAGGAGGTCATAACACGGTCTTCCAGGCAGAATGTGTGGGCATCTTAATGGCAACGTATGCAATCGACTCTAGAATGGTAAAGAACCACCAAATCCGTATACTCTCTGACAGCCGATCAGTTCTACAGGCCCTTCAAAGGTACACTATAACCTCGGGTCTTATATACGAGTGTCATCGAGCCCTGTCACAGGTAGGTATCGACAACGATATAACCCTACAGTGGATCAAAGGACACAGCAACTCACGCGGTAATGACGCTGCTGATGAATTGGCAAGGGGGAGTTCGGAGATGATAGTGGAAGGACCAGAGCCCATTCTACCCCTGCCATTCGCTTGGCTCCGGAACACACTACGACAAAACACCAAGGTAGAACACCAAGAATACTGGTCTAACTTAGGTACATGCAGACAAGCCAGAGAGGCCCTTCCGACAATCTACCCCGGATTGTTACTAAAGCTACGGCTTTATGGGAGCCATGACTGGACATGCTTTATGGAATAAATACTTATTTACTCTAGGTGTCACAGACAGCTCTCTTTGCAGAGCTTGCATGGAGGCAGACGAAACGGCCGCCCACGTCATCCTTGAATGTCCGGGGGTGGCAGAATACCGGGTACTATACCTCGGCTCTCCGAGGTAGCTCTCAGAAGTCGTCGGCAACGTCAAGGGTCTGCTAGGCTTTCTGGTGATGCTGGGTTGGCAAGAGTAGTGCCAGCAACCCGTCACGCAAAATAGGCGCACTTACGACGTCGAGTTGCGGAAAAAAATAGCCCGCGTTTACAATACAATACAAAAAGGGCTTTCAAAAAAATATCTATGTAACTACCCAGCATTGGCTAATACATTTTTAGGAAGGCTTTAACATCACGCTACTACTATTAGGCACCAATCAAAAATAAAATGTCGGAAATAAAATAAAATTTATCAGTGTGGTGACGGATTAAGAATACAAGTGTCACCACTCCATTCTTTCCCACAGGTGTCGTATGAGGCGACTAAGGGAAGTAAGCAATTATCATCCATTGCACGACTGGTGGTAGGGCTGGGTACCAAGTGGAAGTACTCACTTGGTATCTGGCCCGAGCGGGTTGGTACCACCATCTCCCGTGTGACCGGCCATGAAGCACATTGTTGCGTTTTGGCTGTAGCAGGAGATAGCCGTTTATATTTCATTTCATCAGTGAAATGAATTGGTGAGCAGCGGCTTGACAATACTCTCGGTATAGTCGAGTCCATGGGCGACGGTTACCATTTACCATCGGATGGAGCGTGGCTCGCTTGCCACTACACGCAATAAAAAAAATATATTAGATATTGTTCTATGACAAACTTGACGTCAGGTCAGCACCCCGCGGGAAGAACTCCTCAACGATGTACATTATCATCTTGTGTTTGTGTGATGCGTTTTGCATGCTAATAACTCCCACCCGACCCAGCTTTAGGTGGTTAGTGTTATTACAAAGGGACTTTATATAAATATATAATTATTGTCTATTTGTTTCCTTTTTAGAGGCTTTTTGTGCCAGGGGTTTCTTTAAATTTTCATTAAAAATAATACCTTATTATTTTGTCTATATAATCTTAGAGCGAATGCTTCTTGACATGATTCCAAAACAGTGTGAGCTCTTAACACAACTATACCAGTTATATGTGATATAGGCACTCTATTCTTTAAAAGATCCACTACTAATATACGAGTAGACACAAAGTGGATGCCTCCTTCTAAGTAAGTCTTCTCTCTGTAAAACAAAAACCACAGAGTTTACGATTTTTTTCTGACAGGTCTCCTCTCAAAGTGATAGGAGGGATTTAAGCCATAGTTCACTGTGCTAACCCAGTGTGACAGAATTTTTTAATTAAATCAGTGGCAGACAATCGTGCAGCCCACCTGATTGTAAGTGGTAACCGCCGCTCATGGATTTTAGCTATAGCAGGGGCACAGCCAAGCCACCACTTACAGTGAGTTAAGTGCTCTTTTTAAGCCTCATTTAAAGGCATGGCATGTCCTTGCGCTGGGGAAATACTGCAGCACGAAGTTCATGCTTATATGTATGCTGCAGAAAATGGCTTTCAAAGCAAAGCTCTTTGGACAAGAATGATTCAAATAGTAATAATGAGCCCTACCGCAATGTAAAGTGGTTCAGTGGTAAAAAGGTCATGTTGGTACCACCTCAAACGGCTCTTTAGATCACTACTCATTGAAGAGTCAATAGAGCATGCAGAGAGATCCAAAGTTTCTATCCCACTCCAACTACTCGAGACCGTCCATAATATAGGGATCATGGGCAACATTAATTAAGTCAAGCTGGTACTTGGGAGCACCTGCTCAGAGATATGAGCACTCGCAAGTGATGGTGGACCTGTGCCATTTGTGATGCACAAGACGTTGCCTTAAGTTGAAGTATTGCTTGACTCTGTTTACGATGCCTAGTTTCTTGCTAACCAAATTTGCTATGTCCTCTAAATGACTGCCAAACTAAACTTTGTTAGATAGTTATATAAATGCCTATCATCCCAATACTTCCACCTGAGGACTCTATGCCCAAAGAAATAAATAAAAGAATAGCCTGCAGATTGAAAAAGTACCGGTCCCTAAAAAAACGAATGAAGAACAAAGATGTAAGCATGCATATCAAGAGAAATTCAAACCATTTCAACACTTGCATCCTCCATGCATGACATACGGCTGTGAATCATGGGCGTTAATAGAAAAGCTTAGAGAAAGACTGGCTAGCACACAAAGGGCAATAGAAAGGAGCATGTTGGAAACCAGACTCAGTGATAAAATCTGAAATTCTGAAATAAGAAGGAAAACTAATGTCGCAGATATAATAACTCGTATAGAGCATTTAAAGTGGGGTTGGACAGGGTATATGCTATGTTGCAAAATAAACAAATGGAGTAAACAAGTAACGCTATGGTACCCAAGAGGGGACATCAGGAGAAAGGGGCGTCCGAAAACAAGATGGAAGGACGATATCTGCCTAACCTTGGGCCCATACTGGACCAGAGTAGCAGAAGATAGAACTCAGTGGAAAGAGCTGGAGGAGGCCTATGCCAGGAGGCACGCTGAATTGCGAGACATAATTTAGTAAACAAAATTAATAATATCTATTGTCATAATTTGTAGTAAATTTGGAAGAAAAGGGCTTTAATAAATAATAATCATAAAACAATGTTCAATGACTGCTGTAAAAAAATGCAGGTTTACAAAACAATACTTACTTACCTGTCTGTACCTAAATTAGGTAAAGGTTTGAGGTTAAATCTTTCTGTAAAGTACTTTTCTTCATGATCACTGCTGTTTATCACAAGAACTAAATTGCCTGGGTCTTTGTATACCCGCAATAAATTCGATATTATGTTATTATAATTTATTCCTCTGAAAAATGAATGTGTTTTAAAATTTACTCTTTTTTGTAAATTTATGCATTTAATTAATGTACATACTTAGCCATTATAATGAGTGCATCGTTCTCAAAAGCATCAATAAATATTTGTTTTTCAAATGACAAAAGAGGGTATTTTATATCAGGATGTGTTTCAGCTTTAGAACTACTGGTAGCAATTTCTTCTTTATTAGATCCCATCCTATTGTTATAATTTATAAATTCAGGCAAAGAGAATGTAATACCAATGAATTCAAGCAAATTATATTATTAATTATTTGTAAAAGGGCTTTGATAAAGGCAGGTTCATGACACGGCTGGCAACTGGTCTGAGCGAAAACGCGCTGTCAGCACTTCAAAAAAGCGCTAGAACGCACTAGATTTTTTTTTTTAACTTGTTCCTCATTTTTCTACAAACAACCGAACTAATATATTAATGGTCTACTGCAACATTGACAAATATGCTTCAGCTTTATTGTTTTCACTCACTTGTTGCGACGCAAATTATTATTTTTTCTGTGTAGTATCTAAAGATGGTTTGTCTGTTTTTTGTGATTGACAGGCTGACTGTCGTTATATGTCACTGATATTTTGCTGAAAATTCTAGTTTACAATAAATACATTTACTTTTGTTATATCTCCAAGAACAGATGTAAAACAATGTTTATAGGCGTTATTTTGCTTCCACTCACTCTTAAGCCGGGTGGTTTATAAGGTCATACTGAAAGCCATAAAAGCGCTAGATCTGGCGCCGAACGCGCTAAGTTGGCAGCAGTGGTTCATGCATGAGGTTCCTTATTTTGTTCATGTCACAGACTAATTAGTGTGGTTCATGTGTTCAAGTCTATAAATCAAATCATCAATGAAAAAACAGGTTGAAAATATTAGCTGTTAATTTTTACGCCAACGCCCAAGACTATGATTATTTTATTCAGTTAAAAAAAACAGTAAACTAAACTGTTAATTTACGTCAACGGCTCAACGGAATAAATTGACGTTGAAAATTCCTTCTTCTTCTTCTTCTTTGTCTATTGGCTTTGTGTCCGCAGGACTCAATTCCGCCAAAGTTCGTTATGGTAATGTCGTAAACGGAAGAGAATGCAGCGGTTGAAGCAGAATTTGGTCAGTTTAATGGACAGGTTTAGATACGACCGAGGTGGTTTACTGAAATAAATGACAGGACAACATATAAGATAGCACATTGTTAATGGTTAGTAGAACAAACAAATTGATGTTAGAAACATGTAAAGTTAGTGATGACATTTATATATTTACAGTTTTATATTGTTTCTATTTACAAATTTACACAGGGCATTATTAATTGGTGCGGAAAAATGTCAGAAACCAGACATTTCAAAGAGATAGGACGGGGAACAGATCGGGGGAGGAGATCAAAGAGAGAAAAACGAAATTTGGGACAGGCAAAAAATGGGTGGTTTGCGTCTCCTTCGTCCAGACCATACTCACACAGTGCGGTGCTCCTAATCCTGAGCTTGGCAAGGAACACAGGAGTACAGGAATGGCCTAGTCTTAGTCGACATATTGTGGAGATAGCCAACTTATTGGACTTCCGGAATTTATAAAACCATGGAGTGTTGGGAATATCTGGTTGTATGTGTGCATAATTTTTGCCCCTCTCTACCTTTCTGGAGTTCCACATATTAGTCCATGATTTCGACATAATTGATTTGGCAACAAGACATAGGTCATGGGCATATGTTTGAAAATGCTCTAGTGTGCCATGGTGAACAGCCAATTTGGCGCAGGCATCTGCTGTTGTGTTGCCTGGGATAACTGTGTGACCAGGTATCCAAGCGAGGACAACATTGATGTTGAGATTATGACACTCTAAGAGGACCAGCGTAATTTTCAACATAATGGGATACAAGGGAGCGGATCTTAAAGGGTTGGATAGGATTGATTGGAGGCAGCTCTTAGAGTCTGAGAAAATGATGGTGTTATTAAGATTATGGGCTTTGACAACGCGTATGGCTTCTAGGAGGGCTATGGCTTCACCAGTGAAGACCGAGGTGGAGGGAGAACACTTGAAGTTTAGGCAAATTTTGCTGGAGGGGTACCACACAGCAGTGCCAACTGCACTTTCTGAGGATAATTTAGAAGCGTCAGTATAAATGTGATGCCACCCATGATAATGCTGGTTAAGGCGTCTATTGAACGTGCTTCTAGCATCGGGACTCTCTTTGTCAATGCCGAAGTACAGAAGGACGTTTGGACGAAAAACTAGAGCGTCATATGGGATAAGATACAGTGGGTTTGTTGGGTACTGAATAACCGGGTTGGGGAGTTGGGAGAAGGTTTTATAGCTGAGAAGTAGGGGAGGAAGATTATCATGATTCTGATAAAGACTGAGAAGTTTTTGGAGTTAAGGGATAGTTTGAATTTTGAACAATCTTGAAAAGAAACCTTTCGGCCTGGAATTGCCTGCGCACTGACAGAGGGGGATCGCCACACTCCACCTGCATTGCGTTGATGGGGGACGATTTCATTGCTCCTAAGATAATGCGAAGGCACTTGGATTGGATTTTGTCAAACTTATCCAAATTTAGTTTGTTACAGGGTAGTTACAGTTAGTTGGTTTGTTACATTTAGTTAGTAGGAATGAGCCATAGTCGAGGTGGCTTCGAATTATAGCATTATACAGAAGTTTCTGGGAATAAGGGTAGGAGCCCCACCAGACTCCGGAAAGGGAACGCAGGATATTAATGTTTTTTTCACATTTC
This sequence comes from Leucoma salicis, assembly GCA_948253155.1. Taxonomy (NCBI): domain Eukaryota; kingdom Metazoa; phylum Arthropoda; class Insecta; order Lepidoptera; family Erebidae; genus Leucoma; species Leucoma salicis. The sequence goes on from OX411808.1 coordinate 25,116,304, forward strand.
TCAGATATCATCGAGAAGTGATGGAAGCCGGTCATTCTAGTATCCAACATAAGGCCTAAAAACTTAACAAAGTTGCATTGGGGGATCTGAGAATATTGGACTGAAATGTTTAGTGGTAGGATTGCACTTTTATTTGTGAAGACAATGGACGAGCTTTTAGACGGAGAGAGGGATAGACCATGATCATCCAACCAGTCGTTAAGGTATCCCAGGGCCATATTAATACGGGGGGAGGCTTCTTCTATACAAGATGAAGTGACATATAAAACAAGATCATCAGCATACTGCAGGACTTCGCAAAAGAAGTCAACAGTTCGCTCAAGATCGTGCGTATATAGGCTGTAGAGAAGTGGACTAAGGACAGAGCCTTGGGGTAGGCCCCTCCAAATGTTCTTAGAAGGAATAAAACCAGAACTAGACTTGACAAGGACCGATCTCTCCACTAACAGGCTAAGGACAAAACGATCTAACTTCTCAGGGAATCTCAGCTGTGAGAGTTTACTCCTGAGAACCGGAAGAAAGACGCTGTCATAAGCTGCCGTAATGTCAAGAAATACCGCTACTAGATATTATTTTTCCCTGAAAGCAATCCGGATATCCGAGGTTAAGATACTTAGACTGTCAATGGTACACATACCCTTCCTGAACCCGAACTGAGACCCAGCGAGTAAGGAACCATTACCAGTCAACCACTCAAGACGTTGTTTCACCAGATGTTCAGTGACTTTGCAGAGAGTTGGGGATAGAGCAATGGGTCTATAACTACTAGGATTAAGAGGGTCCTTACAAGGTTTAAGAATGGGGATAATGATTTGAGATTTCCACTGATCTGGGACTATTCCAAAGTCGAAAAAAGAGTTAACCAGGGAGAGGAATAGGTTTTTGGATAACTCAGAGGATTTCGTCAAAAAGGAGTATGAGATGCCATCAATGCCTGGAGCAGAATCTGAGAGGCCCTCAAGAGCAAGGGTTAATTCCATGGTAGTAAAAGGGGAATCAAAGTGGTTTGTTGAAGGAAGGAAAAAGAGAGCGGAAGGGACGGAGGAAGAACAGGAGACAGAAGGGGGGGCAAGATTGTCCGAAAAGGCCTCTAGCCATGATGAAGGGTTATCATGGTTGCAGGAGCCTTTAAAGCGCCAAATTTGTTTCCAAATGAGGGATGGAGAAGTTCTGGGGGATAAATTCTCACAGAAACCTAACCATCCTTGACGTTTCTTTCTTTTCACTAGTCTTTTGAATTTTGCCGCTGAATGCTTATATGATTATAATTTAGACATAAAGGATATCTGACCATACGCTCTCTCAGCTTCGCGACGTTCAATAACTGCTGCTGTACATTCACAATCCCACCAAGGATTGGAGACTCTGAAGGCTTTTGCAGGTTTCTTGCGAGAGATGTGAAGGTAAGCACAAGAAATAATACAGTCAATATATGTGTTGTAGGAAGAAAGAGGGGAGTTAGACACGATCTGGAGACTAGCCTCCAGCTTACGGTCTAGGGTATCTGAGTAAAGTGACCAGTCGGCTCCAGCGAGCCTATATTTAATGTTAGGAGAGGGGTTACAATATGGATAGACTCTATTCAGAGTAGAAATCGACATGGTGATAGGAAAATGGTCATTTCCATAGGTATATTGTAGTATATTCCAAGATATGCCTGGAAGAAGAGAAGGAGAGCAGAGAGAAAGTTCAACAGCACTTTTCGGATTTTGGGAAGGTAGGACTCTTCGGGTGGGGGAACCATCATTGAGGAGGCATAAATTAGCCTCATCAAAGAGGTCCAGAAGTTAATGGCCAAATAGGTCTGTATAGCCATGTCCCCATGTGGTATTGTGTGCATTAAAATCCCCCATGAGTACCATGAGGGAAGGAATACCGGATAGGACATAAAGGATATCTGGGATTATAGAAGATTTAGGGTGAGGAATATAGACGGAAACAAAAGATATGTCTAAGGATCTGACCGCAACAATGTTGAAGTCAGGGGGATGGGAGGGGATGGTGATTTGGGAAAAAGGTACAGAGTGCTTTATTATTAAAGCACTCCCAGTATAACTATTGGCATTGTCATCCTAAGACACGAGAATCCTGGTATACTAAAACGTGCACCAGGACTCAGCCATGTCTCAGAGACAGCAATGACCGATGGCTGATAAGAGTTGATTAGGTGGTACAGCTCATGCTTTTTTGTTTGTATACTGCGACTGTTCCACTGAATCACGACGACTGGATTCGTTTTTGGAAAAGATGGATGAGATTTGAGAAAATTTAGAGGCAACGTGGGACGGTATTTGGTAAGGATTTTGTAAGATGAAATTAATAAGAACATTTAAAAGAAAGTCTATCATATCAGGTTGGAAGCCTGGGTGGCCACTGCCAAGAGCAGAGCCATTAGGCATTGATGGCCTAGGTTCGGACACTATTAAGTTATGGGTAGCCTTATTTATTAGCCTTATAGGAAAATCTAGGTTTAGGAGTGGAATATGTGGTTTTAACATAGGAATTAGTGGGCTGGGATCTATGGGAGCGGGATGGGGATGTATAAGATGAGGATTTGTGGGTCATAGGTTGGGAAAAGAGTTCTTTGGCAACTTCAGAGTAGGAACGTGCTACAGGTGGGAACTGGGAACAGGCCTCCTCGTATGACACACATTCCTGAGCCATAACCGATTTTATTGATTTTTGTCTGTGTTGTTCGGGGCAATCCTTGCTTGTTGCAAAGTGCTGCCCAGAGCAATACAGGCATATTGCCTCGGTTTCTGGTGTTTCACAAGACTCACCAATGTGCTCTTTGGAGCAACGGAAGCACCTTGGTTTTGACCGGCATTGTGCCTTTGTATGTCCATATTTACAACAGGAGTGGCACTGGATGGTGGGGTATAGGTAGATTTCAACCGGTAGGGAAGTATAATACAGGAAAATTCTAGAGGGGAGGGACTGACCCTGGAAAGTGATGACAACAGATTGAGTGGGTACCCAAGTAACTTTACCATCCTCAAAGCATTTTCTGTTAAGTCGGCGGGCTTTTAACACCTTTCCACATCCTAGGGGAATTACTATGTCCTTTGCGAAATCATTCATAGACAGATCAGTGGGTACCTGTCTCACCAAACCCATTCTGGTGACATTAAAAATAGGAATAGATGCGTTAAACTGACAGAGAGGGAGAATAGGAGACGTGGAAAAAGCATTCGCATCATTTGCTGTAGAAAATTCAACCGAAACTTTATTGCGGCCGACTTTTTTGACGCCACCGGGGACTACGTTCTTTATTTTATGAGATGTTAAAAACTGTCCAAACTTGATGGGGTGGATAGAAGTGCCAGCTGCAGGATCAGGGGAGCTGCGAGCAACATGTACAATAAAAGGTCCCTTGTCATCATTAGAATAAGCGTTTACGGCACCAATAGCATAGGAAGGGTGAATATAAACTGTTTGAATGGACGGTACAGTTAGGTCCGGAGATGTTATTTGTTTTTTAGTAGGAGTATCTTCGTCGCTTTGAATACGCCTCTTCGTTCCAAAAACTGGCGCATTTACATTAGTTATCATAGGATCAGGGGGATCCGGGGGATCCGGCGCAGGGGGAGGCGTCAACGGGTCGTCACAAAGCATGTTTGAGGTTAACCTCAAACACGCTAGTAGGACTTACACAAACAAAAAACACTTACCAACACCTTACCGACTAATTATACACTACACAGAAACCACTTAGGCCGAAAAACTCACGAAAAACAAAACACTAAACAGTTAAATCGCACTACAATTCTACAACAGTTTAGTCGCTAACACTTCCGGGGGCAGACCGTTGAAAATTTAAAACCTGTTATTAATTTAACAGCTTTTTTAACCTGATGACCATTTTGTCAATGATTGAAATTGAAAACGTTGACATTAAATTGAAACTGAACATTCAAAACCTGTTATTTAGGTATATAACAGTTTTTTTAACCTGTTGACCATTGATGATTAACAGTTAAATTACATTAACGAAAAAACCGTCAACAACCCATGCCTACTCCTGGCCTCAGAATAAGAACCTGAGAGTTATATGCTCTTTGCTTTGGTAACCAGTATAGTACACTAGTACAGTGCAGGTACCTACACATTCTTCCTTACAAAATCTAGGGTGTGTTCCGATATACACTACGAGCACTGTAAAGTGTGACGTCAATTTAGTATACTGCGAAGTTGTTCCTTTATAGTAAGCTATACCGATTACTGTTTATACCGGAACGCAGTCCAGTATATAATCTGTCATTACTTTCATTTCATACAAAGTTTTGGTCTCACACTGCAATAAATACTTACAACTTCTTTAAATTTTCCGTGTTTCGGTATCTTTGAATAACAATATTCAATAATAATAATACTTTTCTATAGTGCAAGTTGTTATATTTCTGGACGCTGTTGATCACGTGATCAAACCACTGAGAGCAATATTTACCTCGAAAACGTCACTACGCCAGTGCTCACAGTATAAATACGGCGAGGATTTAAGATTTATGACGTCACATATTTCCCTAGAATAGTGCGGCAGTATACTGTCAGTCTGCAGTGTAAAATGTGTCAGCTAGCAGTGAAAATCGCAACATACCCCTATTTCCTTGCTTCAAAGATCAAAGAGAATATTGACCAATATAGACAGAATGCAATCATGTAGGCCGCATTTTACTAGACTTAACATACTGACCTTGACTTTTTTATACATATTAGAAATATGACTATTTGTAAAAAAACGACCTAATCTCTTCCCTTTAACTAAAGATTATTACAAACAGCAGCGCAACTTAAGAGATAAAAATAAGTTAGCAATGCCCACTTCCAATTTAACAATGTTCTATTCTGGGCCCTATGTCATGGCCATAAAAATATATAATAAAATACCTAAAATAATAAAAGATTCGAAGGATTACAATACATTTTAAATAAATTTAACTAAGCATCCACTAAACAAATGTTATTACAACCTAGGAGACATTTTCGGGGATATTTCAATGTGAAGATTATGTTTTAGTAGACTTTGTACGATATATTATATATTATTGTTGAATGTTATATTATTGTTGAATGTTATATTTTTATGGGATTTATGTCATCGTAAATTAATGAAATTTAATTTTGAATTAATTAAAATGTATTATTTATAAAATGTAATGTAAATGTAAAATCAATTATTTATAAAATGTATTAATAAATTTTAATAATTTTATTTTATTAAATTAAACAATCTTTTATATGTAAGTTTTGCAGTGCCCTAACAGGGTTAATATAGATCTAAAACACTATGATACCAACTAATGTTACTCATGAATGCAATAAATGATTTGATTTGATTTGATTTGAAGAGTAATGCTTATAACCAGAACCCTTGCTCTGAGACTATAGTCAATGTACATCATACAGCTGTATACATGTTACTTCCATGGTCTATATTTATTATCCTTTGTCTAAGGTGCTAATCTTATCTTCTTGTTTAATGACTCTTGTTGTGGCAGTGTGAGCACAATTTCGCCAATAACGAGTATTAATTTAAGGTAGACCGTCAAACGAAGGAAATTTGTTCGGTGAAAGAAACGGTGAAAAATGAGTCCAACACGACGGAGTACCTTGAGATAAATAAAATAAAAGTTGGCGATACAAATCGTATATAGATACGAAATCTGATATTGGTACAATATCTAAAAATCGCTTACTGGCTCTTTCGAAATCTAAGTATTACAATATCAGATTTGCGATGTACTGAATACTCGCTCACTCGTCTGTACCTACTAGTTATGGAAATGATTACTACTTTTATTTCATGTTCATTGGATGAAATTAAAAAAAAAAATCATATGATTTCACATGTGAAATTTCATTGACAATTAATTTTCATCCCACGTCACACGTTTCGTATGCTAGTATAAAATGAAGTAGGAAGTTTTGTATGAATACTCCTAACTAAGGTTTATTTTATCTATCTATTGGTCTCATTTACACTAATCTAATATATGTACATTAACGCTATACATATACCTATACTGAGTTACTAAATAAAAAATAATAATCTATACCTATATAATTACAATAAACTATGTACTGACTGATGTACAATGAAAGTAAGTAAATCGCAAACAATCATCGAAGACACACTCGACTGACTGAGCTGTGGTCTGCGATAATAATGAAATTTCATTTCATTTCATTCATGTAAACAAACACGTGATTTTGAGATCTGCGACAAATGATTCTAAGGAAATTAATACTTTACGGCACTAAATTTAAAGTCTATTTTTAAAATACTCTTTTAGGATACTCAAGGTCAAAACTAAGGCATATAGTACTAAAACGCCGCATGCGTGGTGCTACGCTCTGGCGACGAATTATCTAAATATAGTTTGTTCTTTCTATCACGCCAACACTGAGCGTGATAGAACGAACAAACTATATACCTACCTAGTGGGCGCTATTCGTCGCTCGCTAAGTCGCTACTCGCTCGTTCCCGCGATTTCATTGAGTGTGACGTTTCACAGGCCAAATGCACAGTGGTAGCAGATGTGAAGTATGAAAATTCATTTCATATGAAATTTCACATGCTACTTGTGAAATATTCTAAGCTTAGTACCTACGCATCGGCCGCATGCGTGCGACAAAGCGCGTAAGATACAAATATTACACTAGTTAGAGCGGTACAGCAATATCACAATATCAGATTTTTGAACAGATTTGATATAAATATTATAAATAAGTGATTTTAAATCTTAATGTTATGCAGATAAAGCTTACTTTCTGTTAAGTACTAATCCTGATGTCAATGATGTCTAAAATTTTAAAGATTTAGCCTTGAACTTGAGCGAATTTTGGAACTTATGGACCATTATGCACGTAATAGTTTTATTTGGTACTTATTGTTTAATTGTGTCCGAATAATTGCGTAAGAAAGTTTCGTACTCCCACTCGGTACCCAGCCCTACCACCAGTCAGGCAATGGATGATAATTGCTTACTTCCCTTAGTCGCCTCATACGACACCCATGGGAAAGAATGGAGTGGTGATACTTGTATATTTCTTTTAATTTCCTTCGCGTTCTAAATTTAGAAAGATTTGTGTATTATGGACGTTGGGGATTGTTTTAATGGATGTTTTAATTAATATGTAGGTAAGTCCACATCCTCACACACTTACAATAAGTTAGTTATTTATTTCTACGCTAGAAATTCCCTAAAAATACTCTAGATATAATTTATATGGCAAAACAACGTTTGCCGGGTCAGCTAGTGATAAATAAATACCGAATTAAACATTTATTATATAAGTACGAGTATATCTACAATACCGAATTGTATCTATTTGTATTGTATTAAATCTGAACCTACTCGTATGATGGATACGCGAACGTAAAATATCTAGATATTAAAATATACGATTTTGAAATCTGATATTGAAAATCGAAATCTGATTCAGATACGATTCTCAGAAAAAGCGATATGACCCACGCCTAAAATAAAATAATTAAAATTACATTTGGTAGCAGGATTGCCATTAAAAAGAAAATTGGTTGTCGCATTTCAATGTCAGATTGCCGTGTTTTTGAGGTAAAAGGAAAAAATTGCCGTGTCCCAAAAAAAAATATCAAAATGGTAACTTTCACACCTAATTGCACATTGTTCTTACAGTTATAGTGATTACAAAGGAGAATTTTGTACAAAATCTATTAAAATATGCAAGATTAACTTTATTTGAACTTAATTATGCGTCGGAGTCATCATCATAATTTTTTTCTAAAGACAGCACCTATATTAATAATCATTGTATAGCGGGACTTAACAAACATACAATTTCACGGACAAAAAGTACATCCAGACTCAGAACAACTATTTGTGGATGACATAAAGAGAGACTGTTTTAAATGAAATCAGAACACTCGGGAGGCCCTTATTCAAATGGTTCCGCCATCTGTGTCATAGGCGTGGACCTGTCGCTGCCGGACGTTGCGCGAGCGATGGTTGGCATTGACAGGGCCTGGACCCCGGTCGCCGCCTTCTGTGAGGCTGTCATCTCGCGGAAGGAGGTGGCGGAGAGGGTCCGGGAGGAATCCTCCTTCGCGGAACCGATTCGCCGCCGGCACGCGGGGCAGCGTGCGCGCGCTTACCTGGGCCAGATGCCGCCCTAGCCGAGGCTGCAGACGGTGGGGTCGGGGAGTACCCTGCCGTCCGCGGAAGCCTACCGCGAAGGTGTGACGCCCAAGTGCGCGAGGTGTCGCACAAGAGAGGGGCCCGAAGGGGCTGCCGCCTGCGGATCGCGGTCGAAACGACGCGGTACCCGTGATCCGCCCTAGCTAGGGCGGGTGAGGGCGCACGGTGGGTTTTTAGTGGGTGAGAGCCCCACACTACCGCGTTTTCTCCCCGGGCAGCGGGGTGTGCGGTAGGACATTTTTGCCCACCTAAAATAAAAAATAAAAATCTCACAAAAACTACTTAATGGTTTTTGATGAAATTGTTTTTGAAAGTGCTTAATTACACTTAAAAACTGGTATACATTTTTTATATCAGTACCCCTAGATATCACGCAAAAACTAGCATTTGGCTGCGTGGAGTCACGGGCAAAGGATAGTATTTAATATACGAACACGATTAACGGTATGTCAACACAGCAATTGGAGCCCCACGCGCTTCAAGTCACAGGTAACAGCTAGCCCACAAAGAAATTTAATATAATGCATCAAGTCACAGGTAACAGCTAGCCCACAAAGAAATTTAATATATTTCTTTGTGGGCTAGCTGTTACCTGTGACTTGATGCGCGTGGGGCTCCAATTGTAGTGTTTTAGGATACGGCAACAATTAATGTTCTGCAGTGTACCGGGTTTTTTTTTGCCAGATGTGAAACGTTAAATTTTTGTAAGAGAAACTTCAAGAGTGTTGCCCAGACTGTTGAAAAAATAAATAAATTTTAAATATATACACTCATGGACGTCTTTTTATTAAGTCCATGTCTACACTACAATAATCCGATTCTCGCAGACTGTTAAATATTTTATGCGTAAGCGCGTAACCAAACCTAAGCCTAATCATAAATAATAATACTCTTCACAGATTAGCTTACCTTACTACAGTTACAGGAAACGGAAAAAAGTGCATTGATTGCGCCTAATATCGACAACTGCAGTGTTGCCATCTGTGCACATTTCTATATAGTTCTACGTAATTAGGGTGTTTATGTGAGAAAATTCCATGAATCCGTACTTTTTATCAAATATTTAAATTAGCAAAATAATATTAAGGGGGGTTAGGCGGAATCTCATATCTCACATGTCGATCGTATCGTGATCACTGTGATTGGTTGAAAAACCGACGCGTGATGTCACAATAATCTGTTGGCCAATCACGGTGATCTCTCAACCAATCACAGTCATCACGATACGATCGGCACGTGAGATATGAGATTCTGCCTAACCCCCAAGTTGATAAAGCTATATAAATAATTATTAAAGAACAAATTATTTGTGAAAGTGGGAAAAGTGAGCTTTTCAAGCTTGGATGGGAGATTGGATGGGATGCAGATTCAAATCCTTCTTGTAGTAAAGCATGTCAAGTGATAAAGTACAAATCAAAATAAGTTATTATTCTTTTTGTTAGAGAAAATTAATGAAATATTGTTTCTGGTTTATTGTGCTACTTCCACTTATTATGTATTGTATATTCTAACGAGTTAAGCAACTTGATTGTACAAGAATGCTTAAATTTTGTGATGGGAATATAAATTTGGAGTGATTTAAAAAAGGTGGCGTGACTATCGGATCATGCAAAAAAAATTTTTTTTATGTAAATTTGTTATTTTTTCGTGTGTTCTAACCATTGACTAAATTTAGTGCTAACAAAAACGAATTTGTGGGAAACTTTACTTATTGCTTTAATTTAAAGAATACTGCAACTGATACAATATTTACCTCTGTGTGAAACATATATGCGGAACATGCTCTTTTAATGAAGGCAGGTGAGTATTGGTTTCGGCGTTTAAAAAACATTGATACCTGTGACAAAGCCATCCAAGTTGATCCGGTAGGATTACTTTGGAGTTTGGCTCTACTATGATCTACTTCAGCCAAATCACAATCACTAGGAAACTTTACTAAGACTTAAAAGAATTGATGCATCTAAGCTATAGGCCCCGGAATCGTAGCTGAAATGCCTCCAGTAAATCAAAACACAAGTTAAAGTGATTTTTCGCCATAGTAACGTTTAGCCACATTTTGCAAAAGTAGTTGGCGAAACTTTTTAACTATCCTATCAGACCTACCACATTCACCAGATATTGCTTCATAGCCTGGGCGAGCAGCACTTCATTACGTGCAAAGAAACTAAACATTGAGTTGATTCCTAGACCGGCTGATGAATTGTTGTGATCCATTTGGCAACCGTAAATAACGATGGACAATACTCTGAATGAAATACACTACTTCTGACTAAAGACATCACAGTCACTTGTGAGCCATGGTTCTAGTAACACGTATCAATCGCTGCAGAGCAGGGGTCAGGTGCTAACAACTTTGGGTGCTCGTAGTATCTTGATAGTCACATTTGGTCATAATGAATTGTGCAGTTTGTGGTAGTCAATTTAGTGATGGTGTTCAGTGCAGTGCTTGTGAGAAACACTATGGCTTCGGCTGTGCTGAGATCACTGAAAATGGATATCGGAGACTTGGTACAGATAGGCGTGTGGCATGGAAGTGTGCTACCTGTCGCATAATGTCACCACAGCCGGCTACACAGACTCACGATAACCATTCAGAAATTATAATGAGTAAGCTGAATCAAGTGACCCTCAAACTTGAATGCCTTCCTTCGCTTATTGATGATGTGAAATGTATCAAGTTGGACATGGAGAAAATAAAATAAGGAAGTGAAGAACTTGTAAGAAAAATAGACGAATTTTCCGCTAGGGGGGTTGCCGTTAAGTCTCGAGTTACGTCACTGAAATCAATAGTAGCAGCTGTGCCAGATTTTAAGTTACAAATAGATATACTTCGTAACAATGATCTTTCTCGGGAGCAGTCGTCGCGCCTCAATAATATTAAAATAAAGGACGTACCCTTAAAAAAGACAGAAAATCTGTTCAGTATTTTAGACATCATTGGTGTTGGCGCATTAACTGTTAAACGAAACACTCACTTGAAAATTTTCTTAACGATCGTTACGCGCACTGTTATATTCGCAATTGTATAAAGTACCCAAAAGCTTTGTAACTGCAAGTAAACGTATTCGCATCAAATCGAATTTCATTCCACCTCAGCCAGTATACGCACAAACATAAAGTTTTGGTCCTTCGAGCCGGATTTCCAAGAAACTGGACCAGAGAGAGTGGATGAGCATCAATTTCGAAGACGAAAGTTACAGTGTTTTTGGTGAGACGTACCAGCTGAAACTTCCTGTCACTTCTTTCCTCTTCACCTGTTTAATATTGTGCTGTGCTTAATTTTCAGTGCTTTTGCGTTGTGCTTTGCCTCCCTACGCTTCATGGTTTTGTGCAGTCGCTAAAGCTAGAAAACAGTTACGAACTTCGTTTCATTTAAACTGTGAGTACCTAATATTAGCTAATTCATTCACATAATGGCTACATCTGATTCAAAACTTAGAGATTTAAAGAAAAAACGGGGATCAATAAAATGTCGGTTAACTAATTTCAAAAAATATGTCAGCTCATTTGAAGAGATTGATTTATCTGTTCATCAGCGAGCAGAGCTTAAGTTACGTATGACTGGGTCACAAAGTTTAGTTAACGATTTTAACCAAGTTCAGAGTCAAATTGAGGATATTACTCCTGAGTCCGAAATCGAAAAACAACTTGAGGTTCGTGAGGACTTTGAACGCGAATATTATATCATTCTGGCACTTGCTGAATGCATTACAAGCACTGATGAGAGGTCTACGAGCACTTCGGAGTTGCCAGCGAGCAGTTCGGATTCCATTAAGTTACCTACGATATGCATTCCTAACTTTGACGGGTCATATGAACACTGGTTAGAGTTTCGCGATACATTTATATCCCTAGTTCATAACTGTAAAACAATAACGCAAATACAAAAGTTTCATTATTTAAAATCATCTCTGAAGGGTAATGCTAAGTCAGTAATAGATTCGTTGGAATTCTCGGCAGATAATTACGAAGTTGCCTGGGAATTGCTTATTAATCGATTCGATAATACTAAATTATTGGTACATAATCACGTGAAGTCTATATTTTCTATTACTGCATTAACTAAAGAATCACCAGTATACTTACGTAAACTTATTGATACCATACTTAAGAATTTACGTGCTTTAAAGCTCTTAGGTGAACCAACTGAGTATTGGGATACCTTAATTATTTATATTATTGTTACTAAATTAGATACTGTAACTGAACGCGAGTGGGAACAATACAGGTGTTCGTTACAAACAAATACTCAAAATAAAACTATAAAACTGGATTATTTGATGCAATTTTTACGAAATAGGGCAGATATTTTAGAAACACTTTTACGCTCACACAATAAATCAGTCACAAATTATAACATTTCTACACACATGAGTAAGCATCAACCTATTAATAATTCCCACACGCCTAAAGTTCACTGTAATGCAGTTATCGATAAATCACGTAAATCACAGACAAAGATCGCGCGTAATTTTTACAAGAGCTGTCTTATGTGTAACGCACAACATCCACTATATTCATGCCCACAATTTCTAGATCTAGACGTTCCAAATAGACATAAGTTTGTCACTGACAAAAATCTATGTATTAATTGCATGCGTGCCGGTCATAGCGTTAATACATGTGTTTTCGGTCCGTGCAGAAAGTGTGAACAAAAACATAATACTCTAATCTGTGAGTCACTTAGCTATAAAAATAATAAATCAGCTGCGGGTACATTCGCAAGTAGCGAGCCGTCAGCTGGGCCTAGTATGTGCTTAGACAGAACACGCGCACACAGTCACGCATTACAGGTACACAACATTCACACAAACGACCATAACGCAACAAATCGGATGACACAGGTTGTGTTGTTGTCCACAGCTATAGTGGAGGTTCGAAGCCCATCAGGGGCTTATCACCAAGCGCGCGTAGTACTTGATAGCGGCAGCGAACGTTCATTTATTACGCAATCATTTTGTCAAAAAATTAATTCGCATATCATACAGTCCACTCAACAAATTTTCGGCGTAGGTAACTCGATAACACAAAGTACACAATCTTGTAGTATTGAGTTAAAATCACGGGACGGCAGTTTCACTGCACGCGTACAGTGTTTAATTCTACCTCAAATAACGTCAAAGTTACCTACAATAACGTTTAATATAAACGATTTTAATATTCCTAAGAATATTATCCTTGCCGATCCTAAGTTTTATAACAGTTTACCGATAGATATGTTGATCGGAGCGGATTTATTTTGGGAATCAATTAGCGAAGGTAAAATGCGCCTTAAAAACGGTCCTTTCCTCCAAAATACGAAGTTTGGTTGGATAGTATCGGGTTCGATTCAATCTTACCAAAAACAAGTAACACCTATACACTGTAGTTTTACGCAATCTATAAACGGTGATGTGTGCCCACTTGACCAATTATTACGCAAATTCTGGGAGATTGAAGAGTTACCTGTAAATAAATCAAATATAAATAGTAGCGAGGAGTTAGTGTGTGAAGAGCACTTCGTTCAAACGACGACGCGAGCTGGGTGAATATTCAATAGTGCGAAATTGTCAAGTTCCATTGAATAAAAAAATCTAATTTAAGTTTAGACTTTATTTAATGTACACATATCATGTATACACAAGTACTTTAACTAGCGCTTTATTTATTTGTTGATATTTTCAAGAGTATCACATAATTTTTCAATAAAAATAGCACCAAAATTCATTACAGGCACCGGTTCCATTTCAAGATTTCACATATATAATAGTTTAACAGTATATCTAGAGCAAAGAACGTAAGTTTAGCGACTTGTGTCATATAATTCAATAATCATTCAATACTTCCTAATAATGAAAAACGCAGTTTAGCAAATACATTTTGAACAAATAAGTTTTAAAGTTTTGTCACGGTACAAAATTCATCGCCAGAACCGTTTAAAGAATTAGATATTACGAGACAAAAACCTTTTGATTCTGCCGCCAAATAGCGTGCTGGCGCGTCCCCGCTCCTCAGTTGACCGGCGAGCTTAACAACGAGAAGACGTGCTCAAGATTTCAGGCTAAAAATCACGGTAAGTTGTTTGTTGATAGGGTTTGGTCCAGTTTGTATTTCATTACAAGTCCGCTTATATCTTGACACTTTGTGTTTAAAAGTATTAATTTGTTAGAACAATTAATTAAGTTCGTTGTTCGCCTACTTTTTATATGCATAAACATAGCTTATACTACCTATAAAAAAGTATAATAGCATAAAAGTGCTTATTTGTCATAACCGTGCCCTTCATTACCGTGGTTTACCGTAACCTTTTTGATGTCACGGTAATGAAAGAAAAATTGCGGTAATGACTAAACATCTATTTAAGTTTATACTGTAATAATATTTCATATTTTTAAGACAATTACATCTATAGCCGTTAGGAAACTATATAATAATATCGTTCTAAAATATATCTAACGTTTCAGATAAAAATGGCACCTTCTAAGAAGTCAAAAGACGAAATATTAGCTAGAAGAAGAATAGCTAAACGTAAACGATATGCTGATTTAAAAGAAAATGAAGAATTGTATAATATTGAAAAAGAAAAAGAAAAATTAAGATACTTGAAGAGAAAAGCCGAAAAGAAAATTGTTGGTATTAAAGATTTAACACCACGTGCTCAAAGAGATAGACGCAGAAAGTGGAGAGCAAATAGCAAAAAATATTTACATAAAAAAAGGGCAGAGAAAGAAATGGAAAATGTTGTTCTGGACATCGAAAAATCCCAAGACGGAAATGGTGTACTTAGTGAACATAGTGGTCATGATCCACTTCAATCAGGTTTATTAAATACTATAAAGGAATCAGAAACAAATAAAAAAGAAAATGAGCCGGGTAACATTTTTAATTTAAGGGCAAAAATAAGACATTTACGTTATCAAAGAGACAAAGACTTAAAAAGACTGAAAAATGAACTATACGATGTAAAAAAGGAATGCAAGAAATTGAAAAAACTTTTAAATCAATATACAAAGGAAATAAGAGACCAGAAAATAAATACTGGGAAGAATAAAAAACTGCAGATAAAGAAATTGGGTAACAAAAGCATCCAGAAACATTTTAACGCAAAAAAAGAAACTGTTAAGAAAATAGAGCATTTTTTTAATGAAGACGAAAATACAAGAGTCGTTCCAGGTATAAAGGAGTATATAACAAGAAAGAAGAATAGACAGCAAAAAAGGTATTTAAATGATACTCTTAAAAATTTGTATAAAAAATTCTGCATTGAAAACCAAACTATTTTTGTGTCATATTCATTTTTCTGCAAGTTGAGACCATTTTGGGTCTTATTTCCTAAGGCAAATAGAAACACCTGTGATTGCATTTATCACTGCAACTGTGAACTTCTAGTTAAGGCTCTTAATAAAGCCGAAATTATAAATATAAAGTCAAATCATGACCTTCTAAACACGCTTTGCTGTGATAGATATAATGAGGCATGCTTGGATCGCAAATGTTCCACGTGTGAACATAAGGTAATTGAGTACTTAAGATTCAGCAACGATATACAAATTAAATATTATGAGTGGCGTAAGAGACCTAATACCTATGAGCAGGCCGGACAAGTGAAACATAACATTCTTTGGGCTAAAACTGAAAATTATGCACCGCCTTTAGACGTTATACGCAAATTAGAGATGGTTATCACGAATTTTTTGCCGCATTGCGCCACAACAGTTGTACAAAGAAAAAAACTCTAAAAGAACTAAAGAATAATGTTCAAATAAACGAAGCTGTAGTGCATTTAGATTTTAGTGAGAACTATGGACTTAAACATCACACGGAGATACAGTCTTTTCATTTTGGTGGCAGCAGAAAAGAAGTATCTATTCACACTGTAATTATATATATGAAAGACATTCAAACGCTTGAATTAAAGTCTCACTCAGTTTGCACCGTATCCGAAAATTTAAAGCACACAGCTGTTGCAATTTGGGCACACTTGGAACCGATTTTGCTTCATATTTCAAAACTATCACCACTTATTGACACACTACACTTCTACAGTGATAGCCCCAGCAGCCAATACAGAAACCGAAACATGTTTTATATTTTTACTCAGTTAGAAAAGCAATTTGTAGCACTTCGCAAATTAACCTGGAATTATATGGAAGTAGGTCATGGGAAAGGTGCTCCAGATGGCCTAGGAGCAGTAGTCAAAAGGACCGCTAATAGAATTGTGAATTCGGGAACAGACGTAGGTACATTTTCAAAATTTGTTGAAGTTATAACGGCCAACGTGTCTAATATCAAAATTATTGAGATTACAAGTGCAGACATAGACGAAAAAGAACGCATGGTGCCTAATTTTGTTCCATCCTTTAAAGGCACTATGGCCGTCCATCAGGTAATTTGGCGATTTGGCTCTGGAAGTGATCGGTTAGAGATGCGAAGCCGAAGTTGTTTCAGATGTCAAGAGAACATATGTCGACATTACCATCTCGGTATACATAACCTCGAAAAGGTTATGATTTCTCAAGTTCCCAAAGAGTCAATGTTTGAAGATGCTACTTTATCTGTATCAGTATCTTTACTTGATACATCACAACCACCAGGTAGTTATACTCCAGAATTAATACGAACTGAAAACCCAAGTAAAGGGCGCAAAGAACGTTCAAACAAACCGGTAAAACAGGAAGGGCTAGCTAGAGACATAATAATATTTCCTGCTGTGCTTGGAAAAGCCTCAACATCCGGAAATTTCCAATCACCAGAGAAGGTTCACGCTTTATCTGCTGTTGCAAAACTAGGCGATTGGCAGAACTCAACTTTTATTGGGTCAGAAAGCAAGTCATATTGCGAAAATTTTGAAAAATTCATATTTGGCTATGATAATTATGAAGACCAAGACTCTGATGTAGAATTGAGAGAAGATAAAGAAAATATTGTAGAAAATTAATGTCAGGAGAAAGATAAACGGGTAAAATATAAACGAAAAGGATTAGGGAGAAAGAATGGATATCATTGATTAAGGGCCAGGAATAAAATAATAATTAGCTTTTGTTAATTAAATGGTTAAATAATACAAAAATATGTAAATGAAAGTTAATTAACCCGGAAAAAATTACGTGAAGATTACAGAAAAATATTGATATTGTTTCTAGTTGTTATATCCTTGGTATAAGTCTAATTCATATAATAAGTGCAAGGTTGATTTTGTTACCAAAATGTTTCAATTACCTAGGGAAGAATTATTTGCTAAAGATTCTTGTCAGTTTTCTAGTTTATTGTACTTCGAATATCAAAGAGCATTAATAAATCAATGTTGCCAGACTGATTATTTCCAAACCTATTATAATTCTGTTATTATTATTTATGAAGAAGGTTTTACTTTTTGTTACTATGATTATTATATTTAAAAATAAAGGATAATTTACAAAATAATGTAATTTTTTTTTGTATCATTACCTTGTCTCTATTTCTCACTACCGTATACTCAAAAAATCGTTACCGAGCACTAGGTTCATTACCGTAGCTTGTCTTATATTTTAAGTGGCTATAACTAATTGAACATTTAAAATACATATGTGCCTTTCAGCTATATATTAGACGAAGTAACGCTTAATAGCATAGTACGATAAAAATCTACAAAACACGAAGTTTTGTTTTTTGTGAAAAAAATGCGCAAATAACGCCAAACTGAAGAATGACCCAGCTGCTGATGGGCGGTTCCGGGTTCGAATCCCGTTCACGCACTCACCTTACGCACTGGGTGCGTAAGGTGACTCGCACACAAGCTGAACGTCGTTTTTATGCTTTAGAAAAGAGGTTGTTACGTAGTCCTAATTATAAAAAGATGTACAATGATTTTATTCACGAATATATTAATTTGGGTCATATGAGTTCTGTACGTAATTATGGTGAACCACATTATTTTTTACCACATCACGGCGTGTTTCGCGAGTATGCCACTACTACTAAATTACGGGTGGTATTCGATGCTAGTATGGCTTCCAGTTCTGGCGTGTCATTAAATGACCTGCAGATGGTTGGACCAGCTATTCAGGGTGATTTAATTTCTATTTTATTAAGATTTCGCGAAAATAGGTACGTGGCTTGTGCGGACATTGAAAAAATGTATCGCCAAGTATTAATCGATAAAGATCAACGAGATCTCCAGCTTATCTTATGGCGAGATGACCCTGCGGGCGAGCTCAAAGTATATCAATTAAACACGGTAACATACGGTACCGCCTCAGCACCATTTCTGAGTTGTAGGTGTTTAAAACAATTAGCTCAAGAGTGCAGTGTTCCGTATATTCAAGACACGATTAACGATAATTTTTTTGTAGACGATTTAATTTGTGGGGCGAATAGTATTAGCGAATTAAATCAAATTTGTGATGGTACTTCCCAGGTTTTGAGTTTCGCATGCTTTATTTTACGCAAATGGGTTTTCAATTACGACCGCGCGAACCCTAACGACGATAACGTTAGCAAGTCGCTTATGCTGGGTGATAGGACGCCCAATAAAACGTTAGGTATCGGATGGAATAACGTATCCGATGAGTTAACTTATTATTCGCAAATTAATACCGACACACGTGTTATTACGAAACGTAGTATTTTATCTATCACGGCTCAGATTTATGATCCTCTAGGGTTGATAAGTCCAGTGATAACAATAGCAAAAACTTTACTGCAAAAATGTTGGCTATTAAAACTCGAGTGGGACGAACCGGCTCCTTACGACGTCACACAGGTCTGGGAGCGCTTTGTAATATGTTTATCTTCACTCAGTAGTTTACGAACACCTCGCCATGTCGTGTGTTATGATCCTACTTATATAGAACTACATATATTTACCGATGCCTCGCAAACAGCGTATGGCGCTTGCGCATATGTCCGCTCGATTAAACATGATTCAAATAATATAAATATTACTATGCGTTTGTTATGTTCGAAGGGTAAGGTCGCGCCTACTAAGCCTATAACTGTACCTAGGCTTGAATTATGTGGTGCATTAGTAGGCGCAAGGTTGTACGTAAAGATTATTGAGTCTCTGCGTTCTAAAATACATAGGGTCGTATTCTGGACGGATTCCACAATCGTTATAGGCTGGTTAGGTATGCCACCTAATTTATTAAAACCTTATGTTCAAAGTAGGACCGCAGAAATTCATGATTTAACGAAGGAACTTCCGTGGAGGCATGTGCCTGGGAAGGAGAATCCCGCTGACATTGTATCACGAGGACGGGATCTGGATTCTTTAATCACCTGCACATTATGGTGGGAGGGCCCGCAATTTTTACACGACCCTAATTTTAAAATACCAAATTTAGATTTAGATACTTTACCTGATGGATTGCCTGAGGTAAAATCTAATATTACTTGTCACGCAGTTAACCATAAGAATAACGAAACATTATTTCCCTTTTCTAACTTTTCGCAATATTTAAGAATGAAACGAGCTGCGGCTTATGTACTTCGTTTCATACATAACACACACGATAAAATAAACAGGCGGACAGGATTATTATCTATCGATGAACTTAATAGGGCGGGGTTAACCCTTGCACAGTTGAGTCAAAGAGAATCATTCCCCGATGTGTATGATTCACTTATTAATAAAAAACTTATTATAAAGAAAAATTCAAACTTATTAAAACTAAATTTATTTATAGATAAGTATAATTTGATTCGCGTTGGTGGGCGCATACAAAATTCCTCCGAATTTAGTTTTAGTAAAAAACATCCAATTTTATTATCTGCTAAACATTATTTTACAGTTTTACTATTTCGCTTCGTACATCAGCAGAGATTGCACGCAGCTCCGCAGCTTCTTTTGTTTACGCTGAGAGAAGTTTGGTGGCCAGTTGGTGGTCGAGACCTCGCCAAAAGAACTGTGCACGCTTGCGTGAAATGTGCTAGATTCCGACCATCAATGGTTAGTCCCATCATGGGTAACCTGCCACAAGAAAGACTCGAACCAGGTTTTCCTTTTTTACGTTGTGGCGTAGATTACGCGGGACCAGTGTTCACATTGAACCGAAAGGGTAAAGGAGCAAGGTTACAAAAATCATACATTTGTTTATTTGTATGTCTTGTTACGCGCGCTGTCCATTTAGAACTGGTCTGTGACCTCACATCAGACGCTTATCTGTTAGCTTTGAAGCGCTTTATTGCAAGACGTGGCAAGCCCATTGAAATATTCTCCGACAACGGAAAGAACTTTGTAGGTTTGATGAATGAATTTGCTAAATTTTTAAATTCTTGCTCGGATGATATTAGAGAATACGCAACTGCACAAAATATTAAATTTAAAATGATTCCATATTACGCTAGCCACTTTGGTGGTTTATGGGAAGCTGGGTTTAAGAGCTGCAAGCATCACCTGCGGCGCGTAGTGGGTAATGCACACTTAACGTTCGAGGAGTTCAGCACGGTATTGACACAGGTTGAAGTCATCCTGAACCTTTGACACCTATGTCCACAGATCCACACGACTTTCTTCCTCTTTGCCCAGCACATTTTTTAGTTGGTCGTCCGCTGACTGCACCTGTGACTGACGACTTTCACGATGTTCCGACCCACCGGCTTACGCGATACCAGAGAGTGGAGCAGATACGACAGCACTTCTGGCGTCGTTGGGCTAAGGAGTATGTGTCAGAGATGCAAACCAGGAGCAAATGGCAGCAACACAAGGGAGACCTCAAAACGGACACCCTGGTTCTCATCAAGGAGGACAATTTACCACCATTGAAGTGGAGCTTAGGACGAATTCTCAAGACGTATCCAGGCAAGGATGGCGTATCAAGAGTGGCTGACATTCGTAAGGCAGACGGTGTTGTTAGACGAGCCTTTGCAAAGATATGTCCACTTCCACTACAAGATCACTAGAATCACTACAAGATCACTATAAATCTGTTTATTTATGCTACAACGCACGAGGTTAAATTATCTTCCGTTGGAATCTGGTGATTCCAAGGCCGGGAGTATGTTGGCGCATTAACTGTATACGCGTTTGAATCTAGCGCGCAACAGCTGAGAGGAGGGCGCGCAAGCGACACGAGCGCCACCACTCACAATTAAACGAAACACTCACTTGAAAATTTTCTTAACGATCGTTACGCGCACTGTTATATTCGCAATTGTATAAAGTACCCAAAAGCTTTGTAACTGCAAGTAAACGTATTCGCATCAAATCGAATTTCATTCCACCTCAGCCAGTATACGCACAAACAATTGGTAATATTATTAATTACAAATTAAATAAATGGCAAATCAATTTTATAATCCGAATACTAAACAGTAAAGAAAAATCTATAATAGTAAGTTTCATAAACAAATGTGTGAAAGAGGATTTTATAGCATCTGCCCGAGTATTGAATGTTCACCTCTGAAGATCTGGGATTTCCCGGAGTGAGCCAGAGGATTTTTATTGAAGATCACCTATCGTCTGATTAAAAAAAATTGCCAAACGAAAACGAAACAAATAGCTAAAGAGAAAGGTTACCGATACGTGTGGGTAAAGTTCTCAAAAATACACGTATGTAAAAACGAAACTGCCCGTACTTATATTATTAACGCCATAAATGATTTAAACAAACTAGAGTAATCAATTACCTACTATGGAAGTTGTTATTATTAAAAATAATTGAGTACCTCGGTGCTGCCTCGGTGGTGTAGTGGTAGTGTATGTGACTGCTAATCATGAGGTCTCGGGTTCAATCCCCGGGTCGGGCAATGTTATTGAGCTTTTTCCTAAAAAGAAAAATTCTTAGTAACAGCGCGGAGTTTAGAAATGTGCCCGGTGGACGTCAATAGGCTCTCCCCCTATTACGTGGGACTTAAACATAGCTGGCGAGTCATGGGTGTGTAATACACCTCTGCCTACCCCTTCGGGGAATACAGGCGTGATGCTATGTATGTTTGTGTTTGTGTATAATTGAGTATTTCTCCTATAGTCATGATAAATAAAATGTGTTACGTGTATCTTATAATTGCATAATTAGTATTTAAACCCGATATTTATAGCACCTGCATGTATTAGTGTCCCTATTATTCAAAATTATTACTTGACATTCTTATTCATACGAACGGTCGCCGTCATCCTAATTAGCGACTGTGTAATGTTATATATAGTCACCTTTTTCACTCTAACGATTAACAAGGCATCATAATGATTATCTGTTATTTTTGCATGGTCTTAAATGGTCTGTTATGAGTTGTTTACTACACTGTTATCGCGAACGATTGATGTTAGAAATGAATGTTATACGTTTGTTTTTTGCGTTTATTGCTATATATCTATATTAAAGTTCTGTTCTCGCGCTTGTAAGGGCAAGTAGAGAACTTATATTTATGATGCTATTTCGATATCGTGTTTTGCTAACAATGACGACTATTAGTTTCTATTATCAAAACGTTCGTGTATACCTTTAGGCGAAACATTTCTCTTAATAATTACGATATTATATTATTAACAGACACATGGCTTATTAATAATGTACTTGATGCCGAGTTATTTGACGAGAATTATACAGTGTGGCGTCAAGATTGCTGTTACGATTTAACAGGCCAGTCAATAGGAGGAGGAGTACTTGTAGCTACCTGCAAGAACCTTAATGTTTATTCTCGTCCAGAGTGGTGCACCACAGCCGAGGATCAATGGGTGACTGTTGCTGATAATAATAGAAAATAATATCATTTATTTTATTTATTATTATTGAGATAAAAACGGAGAACCATTTACATTCATCTCACAGAAAATTTTTGTACATGTTTATACATTGTAATTTCTTAACGTTATCGTTAAGAAATTACAATGAATAAAATTAAATTAAATAAAGGTAAATTTGGATTACATAATTATATGAAAACAAAAATTATAAATGATTAGTTTTAGTCAAATATCTGCGTCTTTCGAGTTGTCAATGTTGCCTCTATCCCATTGGTCTATTAAGTTTTCACAATATGCCAATATTATGGTTTTCAAAACTATAAAGTCATCAAGCATAATATCGATATGAGGGTTGGCGGCAAGAAGTGCGTTAAAGTCACGGCGTACGTGAACTAACGGCGACATTGAACGAGTGACGGTATGACTGCGCTCGATGTAGAATAAATCGGGAAGCCGACCCCGTCTATTTATAGGAACACCGGGAATTGATAACGCGCACAAAAGATTGTGAAGGTGTATAGAATCAACCGATCCTCTAAACACTTTACAGCAGGTAATGAGCTGCTCATGCATCCTTCTCACTTCCAGTGAATTATAGCTTCATAGGCCGAACAAGAATTTGGTAGGATACATGAATGGATAGTAATCGTAGATTTTCTTGTAAAGCGCTCTCAAGAAAGCCTTTTAGACCTTTTCAATCAACCTCGTGTAGGTGACGTGATATGGGTGCCAAACACATGCAGCTTCAAGTTTGCTTCTAATCAACGAATTATAAAGAGTTTTTACCACTTGCGGGTCTTTGAATTCTTTGATATTTCTCAACACAAAGCCGAGGCGGCGGTAAGCTTCTTTAGCTAGATCGGATACATGCCTACGAAAAGTTAAACCATGATCAAAAATGACTCCCAAATCCTTCATTACACTAACTCTATTTATCGATACATTATCTAAATTGTTATTAAAATTTATTAAATTATTTTTACTGTCAAATGTCATGACATTACATTTATTTATATTGAATAACATTTTATTTTCAACACTCCAGTCATTAATTTTATTAATATCATTCAGTAAGGATAGGCAATTGGAAGGAGATTTAATTTCAATAAATAGCTTGAGATCGTCAGCATATAATAAACATTTAGCGGTAGTCGGTACTTTAGGAAGATCGTTAATCATAATTTGAAATAATAGGGGGCTGATCACTGAACCTTGACTCACGCCGGATCTTTTATGGTAAGATTCTGAAACATATGTTCCATACCTCACATACTGACGCCGATCTCTCAAATAG
Source organism: Leucoma salicis (assembly GCA_948253155.1). Lineage (NCBI taxonomy): Eukaryota > Metazoa > Arthropoda > Insecta > Lepidoptera > Erebidae > Leucoma > Leucoma salicis. The sequence continues at coordinate 25,140,416 of OX411808.1, forward strand.
TCGCCAAAAAATGTTAGCAAGCCAGAAGTGAGACCGATCGCAGATAATTTGCGTAATAGAATGTCGTTATCAATTTTATCGAAGGCTTTTTGGAAATCGAAATAGACAAAATCTACCTGCAACCCAAGATCCAAGGCGCTAGAGATGTAATCCACTATTCACAATAAATTAGTATTTACTGAACGTCCGGGTCTAAAACCATGCTGCTCTGCTCCTATATCCTGTTTTACCTGACTGTATATATCATCATGGAGAATATACTCAAACACTTTAGCAGGAGCGCTTAGAATAGCTATTGGACGGTATTCTTCCACTGAGGTTCTGTTGCCACTCTTCGGTATAGGCTTCACCCTGGATTGCTTTCACTAGGCGGTATATTTGCCATTTTTGAGTGAAAGATTACATATGTGGCAAAGTGGAAATATAAAGTTGTCTTTACCTTTTTTAAGAATAAAGCCTGGTAAGTTATCAGGCCCGGGAGCACCAGGTTTTAGTTTAATTATACCGCGCATCATATCCCGAGGGGAGTCATATGGAACACTAACATATCCACCCAGATCCTCACATTGCGAATATCTAGTTGCATTTAGCACTGGCAATACATCCAAAAAGACACTAGTAAAATAGTCAGCAAATGCATCGGCAGCATTTACTCCACAGCATGGATTACCCTTATATGTTACACAGGGTTCAAAACCACCCTTGGAGTTGAGACTTTTTACATAGCTCCAAAATTGTTGAGGGTGAGATTGCAAGTTCGACTCAATATTAGCCATATACCTTTTATAGGCTGTATCGATACAGTACTTTAAACATGCACGTAAATTGGAAAACACCCTGTATGCGGAGGGACATTTTGTAGTACGCCAGGCCCTGTGCAGTCTAGTTTTATGCTGTATATCTTTTATAATATCTGCATCGAACCAAACAGGATACATAGAGCATTTACGTGCGTATCTCTTGATGATATTATAAAAAGCGTTAGTAGCTTCTGAAACATCGGTAGACCGGAGCATAGATGACCACGAGGTTTCAGCAAGCATCAAATCAAAGAGGAATACGTCCATCTCATTAAAATTCCAGTCCCGTGATTCATCGATATTACTCGGCTCAAGTATGCTACAATTATTATTCGTGCGAAGAGTAATTGTTATCTCAAGTGCAGGGTGGTACAGCTTGTCGAGTGGAACAAACCCGTCCGCTGCCTCGCGCACGTGAACGCTCCCGCACCGTGACTGAGAATCACCGCACTTTCACGCCAACACTACATCAAGAATACTTCCATGACTATTCACAATATTGTTATGGTCAGTTAAATCACGGTATGTCAAAAAATAACAATATATTAATAGACGCACTATACATGTTTAGGTCGCCTAAAATAAAAAATAAGCTATTGGTTATTATCTACAAAAGACTCGATATTAGAGAATACATTCAAATAGATTGCATCATTTGCCCTTGGCTTAATATAAATAACGCATATAATAAAAGTAATAATGCTGTAAGTAACGGAAGCCCACAGGTCCTCTCCTAGTTCAAACTCGAGTTCTTTGTGACGACAAATGGTGAACCCCGGCTTGGCTGCAAGCAGAACACCTCCACAAGGGGACCTCCGGTCACGTCGCAATATGCGTCCAACCATTCGGAGCCACCTCGGCGTCCTCCACAGAACTATCTAGAAAGGTTTCTGTAGCGGTGACAAGAAGATGATCGGAAACTAGCAAGCTGGTGTACCAAATACCTAATTTGGTCTTAGTACCTCTAACGTTTTGATAATGAACGTAAATCTCTAAGGGTACCACGGTGCACGGCTCACTAAGCGCCGACTTCCTGTCGAAAAGTACGGTTATTGGAAGTAGGTTCCCGCTTTCTGTAGTTTATCCACTTCTTTAGTCACGCATTTTCAGGCCAGACATCAACCAAAAAACGTCTGTCGAAACAGTCTTCCGGGACTCCGATTTTGTAAGAGTTATATTTATGAGATATCTTTAGTTGTTCCACGGTTACGGCTCTTTTAGGACACAATTCACCTACATACCTTTTGACCTCCTCCACTTCGGATAGCATATTCCATAGATGAAAATGTTTACGGAATTCAGCCGCTTTAAGTGACGTCACAGATGGTCCCGCAGTACACCGCAAGGAGAAGGATTTTTGTAATTTCCTGCTACGCAGCTCTGTCCATTCCTCATCTGTTGGTTGTGATCTAGGAAAGACACTCACTCTCTCGGGCAGCGGCTTCGCAGCATTAGCAGGTTGGGATTTCGGAGAACTATCGGTAAAGGATCCGGTAGTATGCACCAGTAAAGGTTGGCTGGGTGATAAAGGAACCGACACACCCGGCTTAGTCCCGCCGGTATCCTTGCTGTTTGGTGAGTGTGTACGTTTATCATTAACCTTCGAGTTGAGTTTAATACGCTGGTGGGATCGGATGACAGCACCGGTGGCTCCTGTTTTCTGAGAAGCCACTGAGGGGTGAAGATGAGTATCCTCAGTATCAAAACTCACAGGGAGACTGCTGCATTTCTTAAACTTTTCTGAAAGGATTTCCATTTTGTTCGTATAATTTTTAATCCTTGTCTCGTAAGACGCAATGAGAGACACCGACTGGCTTAGATTTTTGTCGTAATCCGCAATGAGAGAAGCGGAACACTTCAGCTGAGACTCGTAAGAAGCTATGATATAGTTCAAGGTCGTTAAATGTTCTCTCATCACAGCCAATTCGCCACGCAGATCACGGATTTCGAGGGTCAGAGCGTAAGTGTTATCCACTCCTGGTTCTTCGTTGGCGTGGATACACTTAGGTTTAGGTCGAACAGTTACATTTGGATCTCGGTGCCTTTTAGTTACACCCACCGGGGTCAGACTATTATCCCCGCCTCTTTTAGCGGTACATTGACATTCTGAGCAGATCCACGCATCCAATAAAAGATGAGCTGCTTCGATTTCTCCAGAGCAAAGAATATGGTAAATTTTATTGCAGTCCTGTACTGTACAGTGAATATAGTCCTCGTTTCCCGGTGCTATATTACTACGGCACGCTGAACAACGATTGTTATTCATATCTACTTAATATGATTAATATAAATAACAGAAGATAAACTAAACTTACAAAACTGCAGCATTAAAAAAATAGGTGCATCATTCGTCTCGCTTAATAGTCCGGTTAATTCTTGCTACGCCAAGCGCCGGAGTCGAGTATGTCGTCCTCGGAAGTCTTCGTTACCCGAGCGCCGGCCGAATAGCTGATCTAGACGGAGTCCTTGCGACAGGTATATGCGAAGGGTGGTCGTTGACCCCGACGAGTCACCGATACAGGTGTGACGAAGCGATGATTCACATTCAGGCGCCTTGCAGATTTAAAAGTTTGGAACCGAAAAGACTGAATATCGTGATTACTTGAAAATTATTTAGGATGGAGATAAAGTGATTAATGTACAAGTTAGCTCATGTACTTAACTACACACAAGTATAATATGTACTGTAGGAAATAACTTTTATGACGTCCAAACAAATTGTACACGTAAGTGTTTAATCTAACACATGTTATTGCGATCGATCGCGCCATATATGTGTAGTTTATCTTTGTAAACAAAACAATGGCTTATCCTTTTCTCAACAATTAAATAACTTTTTAAGTAAACTTCGTGATGTAGTCAATTCGCATCCCACGGATCGCTTTATCGTTTTGGGTGATTTTAACATGAGTGCGATCCAGTGGTCTAAATCAAATAATTCAATTTATTTTGTATTAAATATCGTGTCGGGTATTAATGAAAATAATTTCATTGACGAACTATCTCTGGTCGACTTGCAACAGTTTAACGGAATATCAAATCTATATGGTTGATGGCTCGACCTTGTGTTGTCAAACATGGAAGTGCACGTCACTGAATGTCTTGATCCCTTAGTGCCACTCGACTCACGCCATGAAGCCCTATGCTTTTCAATTCAATTTGAAGTTTAGCATTTGCTAAGGACTAATACTTATGTGAAATTTTGTTTCCAGTGATCTAACTATGACGCAATCAACAACGCCTTAATAAATATTCAATAGTTAGAGGAATTTTCCAAATTGAGTTTTGATGAGGCAGTTGACTATTTTTATCAGCACATAAATAAATTAAGAGATATGTATGTGCCTCGAAAATTAATTCACAGTAAATCTTTTCCTCCACGGTATTCACCTGCACTTAAAAAGGCATGAAAAGAAAAAAAAGTTTTTAAATAAATTTAAGCGGTATGCAATGATCTCGGGTGGTCAAACAGTAAAGTTGCTTCATAAGCGCGCTAAGATGTTGGAAGCTAAATGATAGATTAAATATATAACACTAGTGGAAGATTCTCTAAAAAATAATCCTAGATATTTCTGGACCCGTGTCAAACTGTTCTCAAATTCATTAACGAACGAGGATCGGGAAGAAGGAACGACCCACTCGCTAGCAGCGCGACTATTTCACTTACTTATTTGCTTCACACATAACTGTCACGCACATAGATACTATTACGATATTGATTTGGTATTAAACCTTTTGATCTGTATTTTTAGCACTTGACATGCTCAGCTACTTTAAAGTACATATTATTATTTGTGAATGAGGAAAAAGAGAACTTGTGCGAGCGGGAATCCTGCCGTCCTGCGTCCCTTCCAATCCGGGGAAGTGCTCTAATCCACTGAGCTACCGCACTACCTTTCGGCCATACCCAATCTCCTCATAACATAGATTGTATTGGATTAATGCATTTAAATGCGTTCCAATAGGTGGCGTTGGTCGTAAAGCCAAATATGATGAGGAGATTGGGTATGGCCGAAAGATAGTGCGGTAGCTAAGTGGATTATACCACTTCTTCGGATTGGAAGGGACGCAGGTTCGATGCCCGCTCGCACTAAAGTTCTCTTTTCCCTCATTCACAAATAATAATTGCTATTAAACCTGTTTATACTGTCCACTACATTAATATTAAACCCGTTAGGGCTTAAATACCATATACAGGCTATAACAAAAACCCTGTTGGAAATTACGACTGCGTTATGGCTATCGATATCCAATTGTAACAATACAAGTAATTTTGGAAAATATGCAATTAAAAAAAATCCTATTAAATAGTAATTCATTATTATTTGTAAAGTGAAAGCGATTTATTACCTCTGACATTCTGCGTGCAGTATTGTAGATAGGTTATTAAACACGCGCGGCTCCCTTTGTCGGCGCACCGCTAGTATTTCAGCGAACCAACTATGCCTACACCAAAGGTCATGAACTCATAACCTGGTCACGTGTAACTAGATTTTTAAAGATTTATCACCTTACTTATCGATTGCTTATAACTTTTAATTTAGTTTGTCCGATAAAACTACTTACGATACACTAGGTAATTTATAATCATTTCTACTTGCGGGTTACGTTGATGAGATAAGATACACAAGATCGAAATGAACTCATCGAGTTCCTCCCTCAGCTCTTCTCGCAAGAAATAAAGGTATTTGCTACTCATGGTCTGTTCTAGAAAGCAAGGGCTGATAATCTTGTCACCAATAATTCCCGCCGAAACATTTATCTTCCATCGAAGTTGGAAGCGACTGGGTTTTATGACATGAGAGTTAACGTTAGTCCATACGTGTTTATTGTGTGCATTAAACATTCCTGTTTTAAGAAGCACGGATCAGTGAATAGTACGTGGCTTTATCTTGTTGAACTTAATCTACGTGGGATCTTCCCCAAAATAAGCAAAATTTGTTTTTCGACATTTTCGTCAAGCAATCTTGGGCTCCCGTGTCAGCACGATGGTGTTCACAACCTGCCAGTGTGTTGTACGCGTATAAAAACGTATAAATACGTATAAACTCTGAAATGCCATCGCTCATGGTAATGCAATGTTCCGTGGAATATTGAACAGTTCATCATAAATTCTGCGCGTCTCTGCCCAAATGCAGTCACACTATCCGAGACACATCAACTATTAAAATACTTCTCGTTGGAATACCATCTCATGAAACATAAGTCACTTATAGGCGTGGGTCATATCGCTTTTTCTGAGAATCGTATCTGAATCAGATTTCGATTTTCAATATCAGATTTTAAAATCGTATATTTTAATATCTAGATATTTTACGTTCGCGTATCCATCATACGAGTAGGTTCAGATTTTAGAAATCAAATCCGATGTGCATCTTGAAATAGGCTACGACAATATCATAGATTTCAATACAATTCGGTATTGTAGATATACTCGTACTTATGTAATAGATGTTTAATTCGGTATTTATTTATCACTAGCTGACCCGGCAAACGTTGTTTTGCCATATAAATTATATCTAGAGTATTTTTAGGGAATTTCTAGCGTAGAAATAAATAACTAACTTATTATAAGTGTGTGAGGATGTGGATCTACCTACATATTAATTAAAACATCCATTAAAACAATCCCCAACGTCCATAATACACAAATCTTTCTAAATTTAGAACGCGAAGGAAATTAAAAGAAATGAAACTTTCTTACGCAATTATTCGAACACAATTAAACAATAAGTACCTAATAAAACTATTACGTGCATAATGGTCCATAAGTACCAAAATTCGCTCAAGTTCAAGGCTAAATAATTAAAATTTTAGACATCATTGACATCAGGATTAGTACTTAACAGAAAGTAAGCTTTATCTGCATAACATTATGATTTAAAATTACTTATTTATAATATTTATATCAAATCTGTTCAAAAATCTGATATTGTGATATTTCTGTACCGCTCTAACTAGTGTAATATTTGCATCTTACGCGCTTTGTCGCACGCATGCGGCCGATGCGTATCATATCGCGTAGGTACTAAGCTTGGAATACGAGTGAGCGAGTGTTCAGTACATCTTAAATCTGGTATTGTAATACTTAGATTTCGGAAGAGCCAGTAAGCGATTTTTAGATATTGTACCAATATCAGATTTCGTATCTATATACGATTTATATCACCCACTTTTAGTCACTTATGGCAGATAATTACGTGAAATACGAACGTCCGTTCAGAAGCAATGTGCGTGGCAGACTAAGGGGTAAGGGGCGGCTTATAAAAGGAATAGGTACAAAAGCTCGCGTGCGACAAGCGGCATCGTTTGATAATTTCCCAATATTTGTTAAAGCGTGCTGCCACGACAGCTTGTCCGACAAGTAGGTACTTGTACATGTAAGGTCTTCATAACATTTTTTTCTTGTAACGGTTTTATAAATACTTTGATTGCCAACTATAAATGCCACTATTTTGTTTTATTTAAATCATAGTTACATATATGAAACACCTATATGATTAAGTAACTATCCCTAAATTATCCAACAGTATTTAAATTACTCCCTGTATAACCATAAACAAATACACAGTATAAAATAAAGTTCACCATTATATTTTTTTACATTTGTTTTAATCATTTTAGGAACGGTTGATTTGGGTGCTTAATTTCAATAAACTTAGTGAGTTTTAAACAGAAAAAATAAATATAATTAATTATAAAACAATAATTACAGTTCGTAATTTTCTAATCTATTCTACGTATTTTCCGATGCCTGAGTTGGCAACACTTACATACTGAGTGACAACCTAAAAACGGTTTTCTAGCGGTATATCGTGATCGTCTATGGTTTTTTCTTGCGTAGTTGCGTCGGACGAGGTAGCATTCATGCGTGTCGCGTCTTGTTGAAGAAGTGTGGTAATTTATTGTGATTGTTCGTAAATCAACGTGTTAAGTGAAAATACCACAATCTTGAAGCAGTGGAAAGTAAAGTCTTTTTATAAGTATTGAGCCTACTTATAGTTACTTCCTGTTGCTCATAATTCATAATCACTTTGTTATAGAATGCAAATGCAAGGCATGAATCAATTCGGAAATCAGCAGAGAGGATTCGGTGGACCACCACAGCCGCAGAGACAGGGTCGGCGGGGAAACAATAGAGGTGGATTCCGTAACTCTAGATTTGATCAGCAAAGAAATCAAAATCAATCCCAAGGAGGTCAACGGCCTAGTAATGAGGTGAGTTACGATATTAGCTATGACTTACTTATTTCCCTCTATTACGTACGTCTTTAATTTTTTTCGTTGATATTGTATGTATTGAAGTCATGTAATTTTGATTAAGTTACATACGAACACTAAGATTGCGGTACGGTAGTGTCCGCGACGCCATTTTGTGCTGGCATTGGCATCATGGCGTCATGAGTTGGTAGAAAGTATCGATTGGAAGAATATCACAATCACTAGGCGATACAAATGAATCGCTGTAATATTTCATTAATTTAGCGATTCATTTGTATCGCCTCAAAGTACCTTTATGTATCTACTACACATCTATTTTTATTAGTTAAATATTATACTGCTAAATCCTGAAACAAATCCCATGATCTGGATTTCGAGACCCCGCAATGGCGCTGAAAGCTTTTTGGAAAATCTTACTTGGGAATTTTCACAAAACTAAATAATTTGTTTTGCACTTTTTTATGTTATTTCTCTTCAGCTTGACTGATAAAAGATCTTGTTAGTAAGACACTAAACTAACTGATTATTTGGACAAAAACCACATTTTCGTAATCCCTACTTATATAAACATGAGCATATTGTCTATAGAAAAATTATAGCAGGAGACTATATATTCTTTTTCTCTTCATTGAGTATGAGGCATAAATAAAACTAACAAAAAACTTGGTAACAGACATAGTAATAAATTTCACCTTTATAGAACCATAATAGTTTTATAAGATAATAATCATAAAATAAATATGGTGTTTTGATTTAGGGCGTACTAAATGAGTATTTCATATGAATCCTTTTGTCCCTTCACTGTTTTTTGTTTAAATCAAAAACTTGTAAGGTGTATTCGGGTATTTATGAAAGGATTTTTGATGAGTTCATAGGGCTCTTGTATAATCGTCAAAAAGTCAGCCTTAATAAACGTAATGTTCCCAGTTTAAATTATATAGTCCTCTGAAATATGTGGGCCAAAGTTCTATATCCAAAAGATTTATATTTTATTCTTAAATTATTAAATATAAGTGTTTGAAAACCTTGCTATTTTTTTTAAATCAGATTGCAATTCCGAATTATGTTCGAGTATTTCTGAATGATACTGAAAAATTTATATTATGTATATTGGGCATAAGGAATAAGATTCTTTTTTGTTCAGGTTTACCCTCACGAAATTTATGTATTGAATTTGGGTATTATGTGGCCTAAACGTTATAAGTGTGTAATTTGAATTTTGGAATTACCCGATAACTAGTCTATGGTACTCAAACTTTTAAACAGTATAATTTATTAAAATATAAGGTGTGTCAAATAATGAGGAAATTTTAAGTTTATTTTAAATAAGTCCCAAGTTGCCTATGAGACGATGCATAGGCACGGGATAGGGACATCTTCTTGTATATATTTCGGAATATTCTTGATTACATATGTGTTTAGCATGATTCATGATTGAAATAATTGAAAACTATGTAAACTGAGATCATTACATATATTACTTATATTAGGTTACTTATAAGTAGCTAACAATGTCTTAAGAGCACCATCATAACTTAATAAATAAATTTAGTAAAGATAATAATCTTAGCAGTTCGTGAATAATACTTGTAAGTACCGTGATGAAAATTTTGTGACAATGTATATGAAATGTTTTGGTAACTTGTGTTTTTTTTTTAAGAAACCAGAAACTAAAAAATTACCTTAAAATATATTTATTTGTTTTTTAAGGAATACCGCTATTCTAACAAAAAGTTGTCCGTGTGGTGCGCCTCCCTCCAAAAAAGAGAATATAAATTAAAAAATATTTATTGCACTTTAAAAGAAGTTTAAGAACTACTGGCAACTTCTATGAAAAATCAACATTGGGTAAATGCAAATGACTATATGATTCGGAATTGCCCTAGTCGGATAAATCAGAAAATAACAGAAAGTCTTGAGCTAGACAGTTTTAAGCCCACCCAAAATTGCAAAAAAGCGATTATCTAGGTAACAAGTAAAAAAACAATTTCATAATATACCAAGTTTCTTAATTATAGATCTTCGGGTAAATCTGATAATCCAAAAAAATCACGAATTCGCAGTTGTCTACAAAAATGTTCACTTGCGCTCATATGGTCACTTGTAGCAGTCGGAGGCAACGAATAGCGGGAAGCGTATCTACGACGGCTCCTAGGTAAATGTGCAAGGAAATATTGCAGCGTTTGGTAGAAAATTGTAGTTATTAGAATTACCCGAATTTCGGCGTTACCCGAATACATCTTAATACAATAAAAATGACAGTTTACTCCAATGGAATATTGATTGTAGGTACTATATGGGTATAACAGTGAAAAATTGTACAGTAACATTCATGACATCATAACACATGTTACATACATGACTGAATGTTAGTAACGTGACTATTATAAAGCTTAGTTGATACCAATCTTTTTCTAAGCATATAAAAGTTGCCAGTGAAGTTATTGCTGGTTCATACTACTACGGTTTTGATTAGATGATTTACTTTAGTCATTAAATTTTAGGTGCATTAGTGTGTTCTATACTTAATAATAGGCTAACTGTAACGTAACACATCTTAACACTCATGACAAACAACTCATGCGACATAAGCTCAATTTAAAATTATTACCTTATTGCCAATAGCCAAGTACCGTGAAATAATTTTAGTCCATTAGATAGATGTAACCTGTAATAGTGAGACAGAATAAACATACCTACCTTACAATCTAACACTTAAAACAAACATTTTTCTAGTGACAAATCTGTTGTCAACACTAAATACCATTTTACTCATATAAAAAATGGCTGCTTTTGTTTTTTCAATGCTTTTATCATAGTCAATGGTGACACAAGTCAAGAAAATAAAAGCAGGACCTTGATTCCATCCATCAGCCTTTTGAAGTCCACTGCTGGACATAGGCCTCCCCAAGAATGGGGGATAGTGCCGTAATCCCCACGCTTGGCAGGCGGGTTGGCGATCACAGTGGATGTTGTTAATACTCGAAGGAGTGCTGCTGCCCACACCCTCGGTATTCCCTCAGTCGGCTCTTACGACTCCCATGGGTGGAGAGGGGTGGGACAATTCTAAAGCCGGCCCCACACGGACCTTGATTATCCTTATAGTATAACAGTCTTAACTAACTGTGAACTAGCCAGGCAATTGACTTGAACATAACTGACCCCACAGCTGTGTGTATTACATACCTTCAAGTAGTCGAAAATGGAACTTCTTGGAAGAAATCTATTATTTTTTGTACGAGCGGGAATCCAACCCGCATCTTTTTCAATCTCGTTTTCTTTATTTTTCTTATTCACAAATAATTTGTACTTTAAAAAGTAGTGGAGCATGTCAAATTCTAAAAAATATGCATCAAAAATGTTTAAAAAATCGCGCCATCAAATAGTATGAATTTTAATTGCAAAATTAAACTTACTATATTGGTTCAGTGCTCAGACTAACTAGACGGAGCCACGGCGTGGCCGCACTTGAAACAGCAATATTTTTTTAAAATGTTGCATGTTGACAATTATTTAACCATATTTGGGCAAAATAATCGATAGTTAGAATGAGGTCTGTAACTTGATCGTAAATGAGAAACTCTTCGTAACAAATATTTAATTGAAAATCACAGCATTTATCAAAATAATTATTTAAAAGTAAATCTACCACCCCTTCTATTCATCCAACCATCAGTCTTTAAACGTCCACTGCTGGGCATTGGCCTCCCCAAGAGAGCACCAGAACTAGCGGGCTTGTGCTGACTGCATCCGACGGATCCCTGCAGCTTCGACCATATATTTGGTCCACCTGGTGGCAGGCCATATTACGCTGCGCTGTCCGATACGTGGTCGCAACTCGAAAACCTTTTTCCCCAACGGTTGTCAGCCCGTCGAGCGATATGGCCTGCCCATTGCCACTTCAGCATGCAAACCTGGCAGGCTATGTCGGATATTCACGTTCTACGGATCTCCGTAATAAGAATTCGATCACATAGGGAAATACCAAGACTGAGCCTTGATGCAAGGTAAAGTATTGCTGCTCCATAAATTGCCGTTCTGTTCGATATCTCATCTGGTAAATAATAATTAGTTATATTTAATAAAATAATAGTACACAAGAATATAATTAAATTATCTTTTCTTTCTTTTCTGGGTCAAATAAGAAAATAATTATCTTCCTTCCAGCGCTGATTTAACTAGCCTCTGTGGTGCAGTGGTAGTGTAAGCGACTGCTGATCATGAGGGTTCGATCCCCGGGTCGGGCAGTGTTATTGAGATTTTTCAAAACAAAAAAAAATTAAAGACAATGGAAAATGTGAAATTGAAAATAACAGTCACGAGCAGGATTTTTACCTGCATCTCCTGGATACTGTCCAGATGCTTTGCCAATTCAGCCGTCGTGACAATTGCTCCTGACTGCTAATTTCGATAACACATTCATACTTAACGTCTTTGGGTAACGCCTGCGCCATCTATCGGAGGTTCAAATCCTGCTCGTAACTGTTATTTTCGATTTCACATTTTTCACTTTGTCTTTAATGTATAGTGCTAAGCATACCAAATGCTAAAAATATATCTAAATACAAAAAAAATCTCAGTAGCAGCCCGGAGTTTGTAAATGTGCCCTGTAGACTTCAATAGGCTCTCCCCCTATTACGTGGCACTTATACATAGCTGGCGAGTCGTGGGTGTGTAATATACCTCTGCCTACCCCTTCGGGGAATACAGGCGTGATGCTATGTTTTTTTGAAGTTACAAAGACTTTAAAAGCTATACTTACATGAACATATTCACTGGCAATGATTTTGCTCCCAACGTTACTATTTTCTTATTATATATAATGAAAGATCAACAAAATGTCGTGGAACATATTTTGGGTATTTCATGGGCTGCCTCGTTTTCCCGTAGCATACACCCATTTCGATCTCCCATTTGGATTAGAGGGAAAACTAAAATAGTACTCATAAATTACATATAAATTTTAGTAAAGTGAAAACTGGGCAAATTAAATTCGCAATAAGGCAACACCGAAACAATTCTCAGTAATAGAAAGTTAGCTAGAAAACGTGTATTGCGAGTGTATCTTAGTAGCAATTATTAATTTAGAGTAAAAAAGGCCATTTTATATCACTTTATAGCATTCAATCATTAATTTTTTTCATTTTCGACTACATATGAATAAAATGTTATACCTGTATTTTTTCGCTCGCTAGCTTTTGTAGCATAGTAGACTATTTTACAAGCACTATTATCACGTAGTATTTTTCTCAAAACACTCATTAACACATATTAACATAAAATTTTAATTAAATCCCGAATTTTTATACAAATTTTCGATTATGTCAGTTGAATCGTGACAGACAAAGCATTTTGACATCGTGACAATACCAAAAACTGGCCACGGCGACAAAGACAAAAATCAATGACTTTTTCTGTTTTTTGCACCAGTAAATTGTATCTTACGTTCTCGCTCATACATGTCAAAGAATTTTCTTCGCTCTGTCTAGGACGTATTTAGTCTGAGGTTCAGTGCATGTAAATGCATTCCGATAGATGGGGTTGATCCTAAAGACAAATGTGATAAGGAAAGGAGATTGGGATGATGGAAAAGATCCGTACGATAGCTCAGTGGCTTAGAGCACTTCCCCGGATTGGAAAAGACGCGGGTTCGATTCCCGATCGTACAAAAAATATTTTTCCTTATTCACAAATAATTTGTACCTACTTTATAGTGTATTTTTCTTAACTTGTCCTAAGACGTAAACAAACCGTACTTTTAACTTGTCCTAAGACGTAAACAAACCGTACTGGGTACAAAAATCATGAGTTTTGGCATCAATCAGAAACTTTACCTAAGTTATAAGCGTCTTGATTATCACACTTGATATTACACACACATTACACTAAAAATTGCTTCAAATTAACTATTCAAACACGATAATTTTCATTAAATGTTTTAAATATCAGAATCCATTACAAGAAATAAAAAAGGATCAAGTCAATTTGACGTTTCTAAATCCTAGATTGTCTTTGTTTCATAGGGATGCGAGAAGCGACTGAATGATTCTAACCAGTGAGTGAACTGTAACTATCATTTATAGAACATTATTAAAATAATATTATAAAATTTACCTGACTAATAAATCAGATTTTATTTTTATTGTATTGTTAGAGTAATGTAGTATGGGAATTATTTGGATAACAAATCCCAACCATAGACTAAAACTATTATTTGACAAAGGTTAACTGGCGGAAACTTCCTGTCACGTCAAAAAGTTGTGGATGAGATGGCAGCCCGCAAAAATATTATTGTCATACGTTTTCCGCCTTATCATTGCGAATTAAACCCATTAGAACTTATATGGGCACAGTTAAAAATGTATGTTGGCAAAAATAATAAATCTTTAAAATGGCTGAAGTCAAGGAGTTAATTAAAGGAGGCTTAGACCAAATTGGTAAGGTGTCTTGGAACAATTGCATTAATCACGTAATAAAAGAAGATGATAAAATGATGCAGCTTGACGGATGCTGCAACAGACGCACCAACCTCTAGTTTTATAATACACGTCGGATCAGTTGGAAGACTACTCTAGTGAAGGAGCTAGTGACTCAAGTTAATAAAAGAAAATCAAAATAACTTGTCGTTTTATTTCTTTATATAGGGCAAAGATAATTTTCTGAAATTATTTCTTTGATTATGATAGTGAAGGATATTCTGGCGGAATACTAAAAAAAAATATATTATAAACGCTATTTATTCCCAGGGTTCCATTCCCAAATAAAATTAATGCTGAGGAAATCCCTCACTACGAAAATCATTCAGTCACAAACCTTATTTGTTCACTTGTTCATTTGATGATGTTACGTTATCAATTGTCTTTGGTTACCAGGACGCCATAGAAAAATACACTATAGTTGGTTAGTTACTATGACGCGAGCGAAGCCGCGTGTAATGTACTAGTGCTTTATAAATCACATAATATAGTAAACTATTATTCTGAAAACATTGTTAGATTTTACAATTATGAACAATTTAACATGCAATTTTACACGATATGAACCACCTCGGGAGATCCTCAAAAGATTTTATGTTTGCAATTAAAAAATACACAATGAACACATAATAATAATGCTTTTAGCACATTCTAGACAAGTTTGTCAAAAGATTATAACTATTTGCTGGATGACCCAGTTAACATTGTATCACCTACAATTTATTTTATAAGCGATTATTCAATCCTAATATCTTTATTGTCTATGATTTTTATTCCTTAATCATAACTATGTCAAATAAAAGAGCCAAATACAGATATTTTTTTTTCTGTAATTAGATGAAACCAGTACAATCTGCTGAGAAATCTCAGCAGCCCCAGGAGCAAACACAAACCCAGCAGCAAAATGTGAAAGCCCAGCAACAACAGACTCCACCTCAACAAAAACCTGATGTGCAGGCAGGGCCTCCACAGCAAGCTCAGCCGCAAAAGCAACAGGCTCCTCAGCAGCAGCCTCCTCAACAACAACATCAAAAGCCTCAACAACAGCCACAGCCAAAGATGCATCAACAACAACAACAACAGCAGCAGCAGCAACAACAGAAACCTGTTGCCAATATTCAGTCTAAAACTGAAGATCAACTTGATAAATCTATTCCAGAACAAAAACACCATAATCAGTTTAATCAGAATCAGCAGAGGGTATGTAGACAAAAGTGTTGCTTATTCTTGATAAGAAGTATATAAATTGGTTGATTGCTTATTGAATTTTTATTTTAGAACATGAATGGTGGTAACTTTGGAGGTAACAAGCAGGGGGGTTCCTGGGGTCAAGGTGGGCCTGGCAACAAGCAAGGCCAAGGGAACTTTAATCAAGGTGGCAACTTAAATCAAGGTGGCAACTTAAATCAAAGTGGCAATTTAAATCAAGGCGGAAACTTTAACCAAGGAGGGGGCAACAAGCCGTTTGGTCCAAAGTCTGGAGGCCCTGGTGGACCTGCCCGGAACCAACAAAGGCCAATGCGTGGGGGGCCACAACAGGATGGAGGGAAACCTGCTCAGAGAGAGGTACATTTTTCTTTTCAGTATACAGCCATGAGATGCTAAACCAATAATAGATAATAACACAAAAATTTAAGTATCCTTAAAAGATATCTTTTTTTTTTATATTTCAGTGGGGTAGTAATTTGTTTTTATTAATTATTTTATGCACTTTTTGAGTTGCCCTAAAAACATTTGTAACTGTTTAGAAATCATGATAATTATGTATATTTTATATGACTTTATATTTATAAAAACAATTATTGGTATTATAGGAACAGATGCTAGCACACAAATTGAAAGATTTAGTTGGGCCCCTGACTGACTTACCTACAATTGAGCAACCTGAAGTTAAGTTCAATGGAAGGAGCCGCTTGTACATTGGCAATCTAACAAGTGATGTGACCGAAGATGAGATCATGAGCTTGTTTGCTCCATTTGGTGAAGCAGCAGAACTATTTTTAAATAAAGAGAAAAACTTTGGATTTATTAAGATGGTAATTGATGACATATTACTTCAACCAACTTACTGTAGCTTTGAAATATGGAATTTTCAAAAGCAAAATATAAAAATTAACTTTTATTTTACAGGACTATAGGGTTAGCGCAGAAAGAGCAAAGAGAGAATTAGATGGTAAGATGAGAAACGGGAGGTCATTAAGAGTAAGATTTGCTCCTCATAACAGTGCAGTACGTGTGAAAAATTTGCCGCCGTTTGTGTCAAATGAGCTACTATACCGAGCGTTTGAGATTTTCGGTAAAATTGAAAGGGCTTATGTGAGAGTTGATGAAAGAGGGAAAACTCTTGGAGAAGGTGTAGTAGAGTATGCACGCAAACCTAGTGCATTAGCTGCAATACGTAATTGCACTGAAAAGTGTTTCTTCCTAACATCGTAAGTATATTTTGATGCATGAAGCAATTCCTATAATTCTTATGTGCTTGACATATCAAGTAATAAAAAATTGTTTTAGGTCACTTCGTCCAGTTATAGTTGAGAATTATGAGGAGCCTGATGAATTTGATGGCTATCCTGAAAAGAATTTACCCAAGAAACATCCAGAGTTCCTCCGTGCTAGGGAGTTAGGCCCACGATTCTCGGAAGCTAGTAGTTTCGAACATGAATATGGCACCAGGTGGAAGCAATTGCATGAGCTTCACCGGCAAAAGGAGGAGGCATTGAAGAAGGAGTTAGCGGCAGAGGAAGAAAAACTGGAGGCACAGATGGAGTATGCCAAGTGAGTGTATTTTAATTTAACAGTGGTCATGGCTCGCCTTGAGGCACTAGCTGAATCGATTATTCCTTGCATTGATTAGACATTACATGTAACAAGTATTATTAGACATCAGAGTAGGATTAATTTAATTTGGTTTTCTATGTGAGTGAATACAACACAAAGTGCACTGCGAATACAATACCATCAAGCCATCAGAAGTTTGGAACTGGCAAAAGAAATTCAAATAAAACAATGCCATCTAAAGGACAATGCCCAATTTTGGTATCAAGTTTTCTCACGCCTCAAGATAAAAATATTACAATATTATTTCTTTCTTATTTTTTTACAACTTTTTTTTCACTTTGCGTTTGTATAGTGTTAAGCATGTCAAATGCTAAAAATATATATAAAAATATCTAAATAATTATAGGGCTTGCGTCATTATTAGGTAAAAATCTTAATTGTAAAATTAAGTTTACCTGGTCGGTATAATGTATGAAAATACTTCCGACAGATGGCGCGGCGTCACCCAAAGACGTTAAGTATGAATGTGTTATCGAAATTAGCAGTCAGGAGCAATTGTCACGATGGCTGAATTGGCAAAGCATCTGGACGGTATCCAGGAGATGCAGGTTCAAATCCTGCTCGTGACTGTTATTTTCGACTTCACATTCTTCACTTTGTGTTTAATGTGTAGTGTTAAGCATGTCAAATGCTAAAAATATATATAAAAATATCTAAATAATAACTACTTATTTTACAGTACTATTGAAAATAATTGCCGTGTTGGGCCGGCTTTAGAATATTGTACCACCCCTCTCCACCCATGGGAGTCGTAAGTGCCGACTGAGGGATACCGGGGGAGTGGGCAGCAGCACTCCTTCGAGTATTAACAACATCCACTGCGATCGCCAACTCGCCTGCCAAGCGTGGCGATTACGGCACTATCCCCCATTCTTGGGGAGGTCTATGCTGGACATAGACAGTGGACGTTAAAAGGCTGATGGATGGATGGATTGCATATAAATGTACTTGTTTTTTTTTTGTCTGCCGTAGGTAATTAAAACATTTTTTTTTGTCTATAATCGATCACTCACAGGCATAAGGGACGTATATTCGCTCTAAAATAAAACAAATTAGAATGCCAGTGGCAATCAATTGCATTGTTATGTGTATTGATTGAATTTATTATTGCTATTACAATACTTATCGTATCGGACGGCGTAGCGTAGGACGGCCCCGGGGCCACCAGATGGACCGACGATCTGGTCAAAGTCGCGGGGAGCCGTTGGATGCGGTCGGCACAGGACCGCTCGTTGTGGCGTTCTCTTGGGGAGGCCTATGTCCAGCAGTGGACGTCAAAAGGCTGATGGATGGATGGATGGATTACAGACACTGGCAAAATACTTAATAGTGCTTTAGGTCATATATTATATTCAATTTTATTTAATTTTATAAAGAAAGAAGAAAATCTATTTTAGATGCAATCATGCTCAAATTCATTTCAAGCTGCAGTCGTAAAATGTCTTATAGAAGTACTTATAAGAGTTTAATTATGGATTGCAAATCCATATGGTTCAGATAGATTCTTAGCGTTAGTTGTTAAATTGATTAAGTACTTCGGGTTGTTCGTAAAATACTAAATACGAAGCGTTAAAACTGAATGTTTTAGGTATTAACAAAATTATTTCAAATTACAACCTTACTACACATATACAGTCGTGGTCAACTAATTAGGGACATTCAAGATAGTGAAGAGCTATAACCGGTTATGTACATATAAATATAAAACCCTATTGATTTCTCAGCACCTATTATTTGCATAATTTGGTCCGATTATTATGCTATAAATATGGCTGTAAATAAAAGATGAAATAAATAGATAAAAGTATTTAATATCAAAGGGTAAACATGTATTAAATTTTAAGGTACAATTCTGTAGCTGGACATTTAATTAAGGACAGTAAAGTATAATGAAAAATAGAGTTAAACAAAACTAATAATCTGCAGTATTATAATATCTTTAACAGCTCCATTTTATTACATGTAAAATCAATACCCAGTAGCAAAACCTTTGTTAGTAATTACCGCTTGACACCAATGTGGCATAGACATTATCAGTTTCTGACATGTTTCGACAGGAATGTTTGCCCATGCCTCACAAAAAGCTTCATTATGTTCATCTAAAGTTGTAGTAGGATAAGTGGCAACTTTTTTCTTGATTTCGTGCCAAAGGTGCTCAATTGGGTTGAGGTCTGGGCTATTTGCTGGCCAATCTAGCACCGATACTGACTGACTGGTAAGAAACGACTTGACTGAACGGGCGGTATGTTTCGGGTCGTTATCCTGCTGAAACGTCCATATAATAGGGAGATGCTCCTCAGCATAGGGAAGCATAATTTCTTCCAATATTGCCTTGTATTGATGTTGGTCTAACCCTGAACTTTCCTCACAGGTCCCACTCCACGTCCAGACAATGAACCCCACATTTTAATGTTTTCACCGCCATGTTTCACCTGTTTTTTTGTGAATCTTGGATTCATTTCCGCTTTTACAGGACGCCTTACATATTGCCTTCCATCTGAAGAAATCAAATTAACCTTGGTCTCGTCAGAAAATAATACATGTTGCCATTGGGTAGGTCCAATGTCCATATTTACGTGCAAACGCCAAATGAGCATTTCTATGTTCTTTCTTCAACAACGGTACTTTGCGAGCTACTCTTCCGGACAACCCTGCTTCTACCAGACGTCGAACGGTCCTCGCTGATACACCGGCTCTTTCGTCTGCCCCAAACACTTCGTGTTTTATTAAAATAGAGCCTAGAAACGGATATTTCTTAGCTAACCTGGTTATCATTCTATCTTCTTGCGGAGTTGTTTTTTTTCGATCTTTTTGTTCTGGACACATTTAAAGCTGTGTTATAGCGCAATTTATATTAACATTTCAGATGTTGCACTACATTGCATACCATAGTTTTTGAACAATTTAAATGTGCTATCCTTCGGTATGACCAACCACGCTCGACAAACTTTATGATAATTTTTCGTAATGTTGGATCGCAACTTTTATTTTTGCCCCTATTCTTCAAAATCATTCTCAAAACTTAAAAAATCTGGATTGCCGCCAAAATTACCACAAAACAATAAGAGAATAAATAAAAAAGTATTAAGATTCAAATTCTGAAATTAGAACGCTATTGGTATTCCTCAGTGTCCCTAATTAAATGGCCAGCCAGCATTCTTTGAACGAATAGCACTATCAGCTATACTGTAAAGAGGTTTAATGTTTAAGAAGTTGTTATTGTTTGTATAATCGGGCACATCAATGACTAATTATACTTACATGTAAAAGATATGGAATATTGTTAAGACTCGTTGGAAAATAAAAAAATATTCACAATTTGGCTCAACTAGAGATTGTCCCTAATTAGTTGACCACAACTGTATATCTTGATTAGCAAAGATGGTGTTGTGCCCAACACTTTGCAGGCCATAGTGGCTTGTTGTTGCAGCTGTCAAATTGCTAAGCAAACCTTTGAGTGATGCACTAATAATTATATTGACAGTCCTGTGGTTTATGAGGTGGGCACGGTATAATGATATAGAATAATATAGATGTTTGGGTTACATTTTAGATTTTTTTTTATGAATTTTGTGAATTGGAACTCATTGATTTGTGATTTGGAAATGAAAACATGCAGATCACATACAAATTATATTTATACACAAAACAAGGATGGAATATTCCATCCTTGTTTTGTGTATAGGTATGTCTTATGCATGCAATTTACCTACTCCTAACTGGTCAAAGTATACTATAAAGTTGTAATGGCAATGTTTTTAGGTTATCTTAGATTTTATTAAATTATTTCGGAACCTAGATTTTGTGAACAAAAAAAAACATTTGTAGAAGTTAATATGATAAATAAGGATTTTAAAAAACAATGGTTTAGATGCAACATGATTCGGGATTACCATATATCTGTGGGCATCGTCCTTTAGTTGTATTGATATAGGTAGATTTAAAAATGGAACAAAAGCTAATTTTAGCAAAATAAAAATCCACCGTGACCGACAAACTTCATTCATACGATCAATTAGCATTTTCAATAGAGTGTTGAGTGGTAAAGCCGTTACGCTGCGTGGGGCCGGCTTTAGAATTGTCCAATCCCTCTCCACCCATGGGAGTCGTAAGAGCCGACAGGAATACCGGGGGAGTGGGCAGCAGCACTCTTTTGAGTATTAACAACATCCACTGCGATCGCCAACCCGCCTGCCAAGCGTGGCGATTACGGCACTATCCCCCCATAGGAGCGCACAGGACCACTCGTTGTGGCGTTCTCTGGGGAGGCCTATGTCCAGCAGTGGACGTCGAAAGGCTGATGGATGGATGGAAAGGTAAAGCAGCAGTAGTAGCCGTGCCTCGTCGCGTCGCTCGGTTTAGAGCCGAGAGTGTAAAGTGGGCGGTGCGCAGGTACGAGCACGAGACGGAGCTGCTGCGGCAGCAGCTGCGGGCGCGCGAGCAGGACCGCGAGCGCCAGAAGCGCAGCTGGGAGATGGCCGAGCGCGCCGCCGACGAGCGCCGCGACGCCGAGCGCCAGCAGCTGCTGCGCCAGGAGGAGGAGCTGTCTCAGCGCATGCGCCTGCAGGACGACGAGCTGCGCCGCCGCCAGCAGGAGAACACGCTCTTCGTGCAGGTCAGTGCGGACTACACGAGCCATCGAGGAATCACCTCTGGCATCTACCTATTTCTTCATTGAACTTAGTAAATAATACCTTCAACCAGAGGTTCCCAGACTTTTTTTTCTCATAGACTTTCAAAGTTAAAAATGTAGCTGCAGGGGGTCCACCGGAACCTAGCTGGTTCCGGTGGTACATTTCTTCCATATTCCCAAAACTCGACAAAAAGTGTGAAGACTAGATATAATGGAAATTCGCGTTGCGGCTGAGTTCCAACCACGAATTAATAGGATTCGAAAAAAAAAGTGAGAATTAAATAAATAAAATAAATATTCACGGACGTTTTTCACACAACGTCCTCTGGTCCAAACTAAGCTTAATGCTTGTGCTACAGGTACCAGATTACGGATAATATACTACATAATTTCCTTTTTTTTTTTGTAAATACATACATATAATAGATAGAAAACACTCAGACATACAAATATGTGTTCATCACACAAATATTTGTCCTGAGTAGGAATCGAACCCACAACCTCGTGCACAGAATTGATTAAATTATATTAATTATTATTGTTGTCAATATGATATATATACATTCTAATACGATAACAGTCGTAATAAAGCGTGGGCCTCCGCTTACGAATTGTTAACCCCTTTTTTTTGTCATGCCAGCGTAGACCCTGGTCGAGTCTCCCGTGGACCCCTGGACGTCTACCTGGGCCACTTTGGGAATCAATGCCTTAAACAGTAACATACATCATTTTAATAATTATTGATTATAAATAATTAATAATTATAATTTCGAAAATCAGAACTGCCCTGCAAGGTTTGCCTGTTGGACTGGGGGGTATAAACCCAATCCCATTGTTCCTGAGGTCAGGAATGCTGTAGCATATTTATAAGTTAAAAAAACAGTTGCATGTTTAATATAGATGATATTAAGATCTGACTAACTAACTTATCATCACGCCATTTCCCTTGCGGGGTAGACAGAGAGAACAAGAGGCTCTATTCTTGCATACATCTCTCGCTTCCTCAACATTCATAATTCTCTGCATACACGCTGGCCGGTTTCGGAGACTCTTAACGACATCTGCCTTCAATACATGACCGAATAATCAACCCGTTCTAAGTCTGGTTTAAACACAGCCGCGTAGGCTTAAAGTTTGTAGCTGCAGCTCGGAGTAGTATCTCTTCTCTCAATGTTTCTTTCTTCACTTTTAATTATCGTCCAATTATTGGTAATTACGTAGTTTTACTTCAAAAATTCTTGACTGACCTATCGCTCTAGTGATTGACAGAAAAATAAAAGGTATATTGTATTTTTTTTGCTGATAGTTGTTACGTTATTCGTCCACTTTATCTACGCGTCATACGTTATATAATAATATAATATACGCATTACCCGCGGCTCGCGTCATTTTGATGTCCTATATATGTTTTTTGTCCCATTTTACTTTGTAATACCACCAAACCAAACGTTTAACAACCATCGACTTTCTTCAAAAAAATATTGCATAGGGGGCGCGCGGAAAGGATATTCCTTTCCTTTATTAGTGCTCACCTACAATACTTGTAGTAACCATATGTATTCAGTCCTAGGCCCAGGAGTTTAGTCCGTGCATTGATACATCAGTCAGTTATTTCTCTTTTATATATGTTGCGGCATATAACGTATACCACTTCAAGTCTAATCAAGAGTTATGAAACAAAAAAATGGTCTTGGAAATACAATGGCTTCATAGATAGATGTAAATAGAATAGCTTCATAGAACCAAATTGAACGCATTCCAGAGTAGCAGTTGAAACAGTTTTTATAATGTTGCGTATAATTTCGCAGGCACAACGGCTAAATTCTATGTTGGATCGCCAGGAGCAAGGAATGTTTGATCAACAGCAGCCAATGGTAAGTGATACATTTTATTTAATGTTGTATCATTAAAAAATGATACATATGATTTAACCTTTGGGATTGTTACTTTAATCATGTTATTATTTGCCTGATTATACTCATTGAAACATGAAAATAACGACTCCATTATCAACAATCAATGAATTGATCCATAAAGATGTTAAGCTGTAAGAGATATTTAAGAAATGAATTTAGCATTTATTACTTTTCCACGTGAAATCAATTTCATACTTATCTATCAAATTATTTCTGAACTTAATATTGCTTCAACTATATTTTCTTAATGAACTTTTATCATAACTTATTATCATGACGAAAAATTAACATGTTATTGTTGGAGCTACTTTTCTAACCAACCTCCCAATATTTCCTAGGGAGCAAATATTTAGACTTGTATGCCTCTAGATTGGATGTTTTTCAGTCTTAGGCAGGGTATATTAAGACTGGTACATATAGCTGCAGCCCTGTGCTCCCAGCTGTAGTATTGTGTCTGCACTATATAAAAAAAAACAGCTTGCTGGTTTACTTCATAAGACGACTAAAATATCGAATGCTATTTATATGCACGTGATTTTGATTTTAAATATTTCTACAATAATATATTATTATCAATGTATGTAATCCTAATACATAAATTTGACAAAAAATGATTGGATGTAAATGCTACTACATAATCCTGAACACTAATGTGCAATTAGCGGTATTATCTCGATGATCTCTTAAATTTATTAAATAGGACTATGCAGTTGTCGCTATATTAAACTGGCGGCAATTTTATGTGTTTGGAGCACATGTGAAAGTGCTACAGACGCTATCTTGCTTATATCGGCTATTAAAAAACACTTGGTTGTCGTTTATTCTCTATTTTATCTTGTATTTATTGGTTTACTTTGAGAATCAACTTTTTTTCGGACAAAGTTACAAGTAGTAATTAGTCCGATATTTTTTTTATTAATATTACGTGAGAGGTGTGAAGATGTTTGGATATTTGTCCGTCAATCAGGCCCAAAAACCGAGTGGATTTGGATGAGATTTTAGATGAAAAAGAAAATTATTAGATTGACACTTTGATTGATTTTTTTTATCGCTAGACATGGTTGGTACTAGGTATCTCCACTGATAAGAAATTTAGAATAACGCAGACGAATACTTATTGTTAGTTGTTTATAATATATTTCATTGTGGTTGGGTTTCAGCTGACAATATCGTCCAAATATTTCTAGTAACTAAGATGACTTGTACAGGTAGATGTCATTTGAAGGCCCTTTGGTGATATATCAATATAAAGATTTTCACCGCTGTTTTTGTCATGTTTATTTTTTCATAATATATGCCTTTTTATAATAACATAATTATAAAACCATAAGAAGAAACTAACAGAACTTATTATTTATAATAAAATAGTAAATAAGTTTAGCAGTGGTTCGGAGGCAGTTTTTTTTTATCACAAGCCATTATTGTTCCACTGTTGGGCACGGCTCTCATCTCGGTGGAGGACCATTTAGGCTTTAGTCCACCGCGCTGGCCCAGTGCCTGTTGGCAGACATTACAATTCCTCTAGAAAATCTGTTTTTTCAGTGTTTTTCTTCACCGGGCAGTGATATTTGTGAACGAGCACACATAGGTCTGGCTCTCGAATTAGGGGTCAAACTTGATTTTACAATTTTTTGTTTTGCCACTAGGCTAAAAGTAACTAACGACGTTACTTTTGTCGTGTAAAAAATTGAGAAACTGCCATATCAATCAATGTTGTTAACGTGGCTGACAGTGAAGGTTTCACGACACTTCCATATCTGTGTAGGGGAATTAGCTTTATGAACCAGAACTAGTATTATGACTATAATGCAAATTAATGAAGTTCAAATAAACAATAACGCTTCGTTTGGAATATAATTATGTACATTCAAAGAATGTCTGCAAATAAGTTTATGAGCACTATTTTTAAATTTTTACGAAATTGTCTCGTTATGGAGACAACATTCGGAACGATGGACCTTTACGATCAGTCCGACCACTTCATTTTTTAAAAGACAGCAAGCACTTGGGTATCATTCCTAGGGGTTAGAATGTATTTTATTATCGTATCGTGTCATTGTGATTGGTTGAGGTATCGGTGACTGGCTGAGCTATTACTGAGAGACATCACGCGCAGTGTCTTTATCAATCACAATGAGACGATTAATTATTATTTAAGTCTGCTAAAAGTAATTCTTTCCTAGACAGGGATTGTGGACGTTGCTATATGGCGTCGCTTGCTACTCGGTATCTATAGTCAGAGATGTATCTGCTGGCAACTGCTGTACATAAGATAACTAACCTTTTATTCAGTTTTATATAATAACGTATTACGTATGTATACAATTTGTACAGGTATATGTGATAGCAGATTACGTGGCGATGAAATTAAACCAACATTTATGTTCTATTTGTCTCTTCGTGGCATTGAATTAGTAGCTACTGAAATATGAATTACACGATAATAGAATTTATGTGTAATGATTGTAGGAATTAAGCTTCAAGGTATCTACTATCTAACGTCTTTTGGCCGACTAAGCATAAAGGTTTACTTCGTTTGGCTCTATGTCAGCTTCTAATTTATACGCTGATAGCACAAGTCCCCGATACTAAGGGATAAGGTCCCTATTATAAGTTTATATTTTATAGCTCTTAAAGTATAAGGCTCTAACAATATTTAAAGCTTACTTGCAATAAATAGCATCACGATATGGTTGGAATATTTGATCCCTAGTAAATATTCTACTGGAATTTAAGTTTTAGAATATACTGAACACCTTTCAGTGGCTAAACTAGGTACTCTGCGAATATTTTACTAACAGGTATTTTATGAGCTCGTGCAACTACAATTCGTTCATTTATAAGGTTATTTTGATAACCGCACATATTTTTTTACATTTTATTGACTGAGATTATATTGGACAGTATTATACTTGCTTACTTAGGATGGAGGCTTCAGAGACCAGTACGACATGCCGCGAGGAGGTTATGACGACATGCCGCAGAACCGCGGTTGGGATGGACCGCGCCAAATGGATGATTACCCTAACAAACGTCGTCGATTCTAATCCCCAAGCTCTCGTAGAGCACATAGTGTAATCTTGCGATGCTCCTCACTGCGAAGCATTTTGCTTTCTGTTAAGTCGTTGGTTCTGTACATATAATGGTGGTAAGATGGAATAAATTCGCGTAAGTGCGTTTTAAAATCGGAGTTGCTACTTCTTAGGAAAGTACCTAATTGTCAGAAATTCATCTAGACCGTTATCTGTACAAACCAAGACGTTCGGCGTTGAGCCTTACGATTGTACACTTTATATAAAATAGTTTAATCACTATAGAGGTATACTGACAAAAATATTAACTTAGCCCTAGACATACTGTGCCTTGTTCATAGGCAACAGTATAAGAACATTTCTCTTTTTTTAAATACTAAGATAACCATTTAGAACGACATTTATGACATGAAATTATTTTTCAACTTGAAATCAACGTTTCAAGTAAATCATTTCTTAACTTAACAACTTTGGTCATTTATAGTTATTTGATTCAGTCAATTGAAGAAAATACAATGGGAATCTGTCAATCACGTTTTGTTTTGATTCTTAATTATTATTTAGGCATATTATTGCAGCATGGCTATTTAAAAAAAAAAAACGTAAAAACACCAAATAACTTTAAACATATTATTTGATGACACGAATAATCGGATGAACCTGGTATTAACTCAATTGGTTTTGGTAGGACTCCATAAGATTTAAAAGAATCAAATCAGTTCCGGCTATTACGTCTTGATGGTAGCACAAATATTTAAATATTATTTGTATTGTATGTAGACAAGAAGCTGCTAGACAACTATCGACCATTGACGATAACATTATTCTTCGAAAAATAAATATACCTATGGCACTACTACTAGATTACCTTATTCATGTTATACCATTTGAGAATACGTTACGATTCGATTAAAATTGTCATTGTTTTTAAATTGTCTTTTCAGATTTTTATATTCCGGAGCCCAAGCTTCTAATAATCACAATTATGTCTCATTTCATATAATTTTTTACTGTGTCACAAACTAATTATTTATTAAATCATGCACTATTTGACTAAATAAAATTGGCTACGTTAAGTACAAGGAAGTTAAGAAATTATTTATTTTAAACATTCTATGGTGGCAATCTATCGGAATCTTATTTTTTTATCATATATTGTAAATGCATGGAGTAGTCAATTGATTTTATATCCACATTGAGATTCTTCTACTTCAATAATATCTACAAACATCGGAAATTCCATATTCTAAAAACCCTTAACAATAAGTAGCTCTTTTCAATATTAATGTACCTACTTGTCAAACATTCAAGTTACGTTTGTATACTTTATTATTCACACAAAATTTCTATTTTCTGTAGTTATGCTCTTCAATTCAATAGGATTAATAGTTCGTACACAATTTCTTATAATCATCTTCCGGCATGCATGCCATGCCATCGAAAACCTTTAAAAAGCTTTTAATCCTGTGTGTTTCGTGTGAAAGAAGTTTAAATGGTCATTTATTTTAATTTATATCTAGATGTCGTTTTGTATATGAATACATGTTTGGTTTTGCTGGAGAGGGGATTGAATGAATGTTGCTAAAGTATTTAATATTTCTTCAATTAGTACATATAATTAGTAAATAAATGTCTTAGATTACAATAATTTGATTCTTATTTACCTAATAATTTATAAATCACAATTTCTTCTCAACTACAACTAGAAATATTCGTACGAGATCACATTGCGTATCACCATTCATAATATTAATTAATAAAGACAATAAAATTACTCAATTTAAAAACATTAAAGTTATTAAACTGAGGGTAAGTTTAATAACTTTAATGTTCTTCTAAAGTATGGTCGTAAATAATTAATTTATCTATAAAATTTATTTTATCATTATTTCAAAATACGTCTGTGATATGTGCGTATTTTAGTTTTGTTGATCTATTTTAACATTTGTCATTTAGAATAATATAATAGTATCTCTATTGTGTTAAAATCAAGATATGCTCTAGAGATGTTGATCGCACACACGGGTGTTTGCAAATATGAATGTTTCCCGGGTGTGACTAAACAAATGGAACATTTGAGAGAAGAAGTTACGCGTTATGATTTTTTCTTAATTTATGCATACTATATATTCCCTCATAATACGCAGACCTGAAATAATAATACTATACTATATATTATAGTACGGTTAACAACCCTAGGGTGAGGGCCCACACTACCCTGTTCGTTGCCCCGAATGACAGGATGTGCGTTTAGATGCATTTTTCCTGTCCTTAGTTTTGTAATTTGACCCGCTTCATTTCCTTGACCAAATCAATGGAATAGTTGAAAATCTTAACTGGAAGTCTGATGATTAATCACTTTGATAGTTCTTTTTTCATATTAGTATCCATTTACACAATCAGTATGTTTCTGCTATTAAAAGTAATATATCACAAACATCCGAAATCCACTGGTTCTGTTATGACTTAGGCAGGCCTATCCTGGGTCCTTTCCTGTTTCTTTATCAAATGCTTATCTTTTTATTATACGTAGGGTACGTATTCACTTTTGCTTGAGACAAAATGCAAACAATAAACCAATGTTTCTCCATGAGTTCTTATGCTTCACCACAAAAACGTCACTATATCAAAAAGTTATGTATGTGTGTGTGTATTAGTGTACACACGTAAGAAGTGAAACTTCTTTGACATCATTTTTCGAAAAATGATCTACTATTTACAACTTTACAGAAATTGAAAGTTAAATTAGATAAAGTTTAAGCAAAAGGCTTTTATTATCATAGACATGGATACAAATAATACAATTATTTCACCTTATTGCTACTAAGATAATTATAGCATTTCATTAATTATGATAGAATTATTACGGCGTTTTATAGCAGAGTGCCTATTGCAACCTTCCAGCTCCATTATCAGACCCTGGATACTATCTAGGGACAAAGTACTCGTCAAGAGGAATAAAACGAGTCCCAACTCGGTGGGGATGCGTCGTTTCATTACAGAGTTACTGTGGCCATCTTCCAGCTTCGTCATCTAAACCTGGATAGCAACTAGATACAAAGTACTCGTTTAGACGAATCATACGAGCTCAAACTCCATGGGGTTATGTCGTTTCATAATGGAGTTCCTTTGGCTACCTTCCAGTTCCATCATCAGACCCTAGATACCATCTAAAGACAAAGTACTCGTCAAGACGAATCAAACGAGTCTAAACTCGATGGGGTTGCGTCGTTTCATGACAGTGTTACTGTGGCCATCTTCCAACTCCATCGTCAGTCCCGGATACCATCTAGATACCAAGTACTCGTCAAGACGAATCATACGAGCCCAAACTCCATGGGGTTATGTCGTTTTATAATGGAGTTCCTTTGGCTACCTTCCAGCTCCATCATCAGACCCTAGATACCATCTAAAGACAAAGTACTCGTCAAGACGAATCATACAAGCCTAAACTCCATGGGGTAATGTCGTTTTATATTGGACTTCCTATGACCACCTTCTAGCTCCGTCTTCAGACCTTGGATACCATCTAGATACAAAGTACTCGTCAAGGCGAATCATATGAGCCCAAACTCCATGGGTTATGTCGTTCTAGCTCCGTCATCAGACCTTGGATACCATCTAAAGACAAAGTACTCGTCAAGACGAATCAAACGAGTCCAAACTAGATGAGGTTGCGCCGTTTCATTATAGAGTTCCTATGGCCAACTTCTAGCTCCATCATCAGATCAGCTTTATCTCATCATAATATTACATTGTCACGCATTATACATGTCTTATATTGTTTATAGTTTTGTAACCCATATTTAAAAAATCATATAAAATAACAAAATAATTAACGAATCAAAGTTACAAGAATATAGCATAAAATCACTGAACTATTTAGAAAAGTCACGAGAAAAACATAAAAACACAGTAAGTATTTATGTGTATATAGACTACGGCATCGGTGAAATCACACTTTTAGCTCATGCTCAAATATAAATAAGTACTTATTTCTATTTTCACAAAGTTGGGAGGTTGCGCAAACTCATGTTATTAGCGAATTATTAAATCTGTTTCTTTATATTTTTACAGGTGCTTATTTGAACAAAGCACTAGTCAATGTTGAACTGTAAACATAATTTCGTAAGTGTACAGTACGGCCCGAGTGCCCGCTTATATCGAGCGTTCAGCGGAGCGGGGCGTGCGGCGTTGCGGCGTTTGTATTATGGCTCCTCTACATGATGGGCCATCGCGATGGTCCACTGTGATGGGCCAGCGTGTGGAGGGCATAGTGGTGTCGGATGGCTTATGGCGCGTGCGATGGTCGTGGAATGGCGTCGGTGTCGGTTTTTCGGCCGCACATCAAAGGTAGTGGGCCAGCGATGGCGGTATGGGCCACGTGTAGATGACACGTGGCCCATTCCACAGTGCGTGCTCGAACGCGGTTGAGTGTGGACGTTCACGCTTTATTTAAAATTTTTTAAAATGACTTCTACGTGGCCTCATAGTGAAATATTAAAGTTTTTAGAATGATATCGGGGAGAATGCGTGATATGGAATCGTTTACGCCACTTCTTTTTAATAGCTTTATTCTTATGCACATTAAGAAAAATAATGATACGTGTTGTAGGTATAGATATATTGCCGCAGCGGCTAATGCTTCCACGTCCATCTCGAAAAACGTAAAGATCACAACTAAATATCGCCATCGTGTAGTTGCGTTTCAACCATCGCATCTCGCTGGGCCAGCGCTGGCCCATCATGTAGAAGAGCCATTATACAGAGGCGTTATGCGTAGTCCTGAGTGCCGGCCGAGTGACCCGTGTTTGTGTAGTGCGGGGCGGGGCGTCGAGCGGGGCGTGCGTTCGTGTTCAAATCATTTTTTTTATTTTAACTTACTTTTGGTACTTAACAATTTCAGGGGGCTAGCCCCCTGAAATTCGCAAATTCCAATTCGCCTGAATTTCTCGTAGAAAAATATTTAACTATTAACTTACTTTACAAATTAATCCTATTTTCCCACAAGTACTCTAAAAACTATTCTCGTATATTTTCAACACATCCTATAACGAAAACGTGACTGATCCACACGAACACAGAATAGTTAGAAGCTACGTATCACACGAACGCTGAGCTGAGCGGTACACTTAAGGCCGCTCGGTGAACGCGCTGTCAACCGCTCACCCGCCCCCTTGAACGCCCCGCCGAACGCTTATTCGCCCAGGACGTACACTAAATGTATTTACATATCCTTCACACATTATTTCACGAAGTGAAATGGTAAGAAGTGGATTGGTAATATTCATTGTATTGCTTAGTACATGAGCACATTGAGCAGTGGTTACCACTTCCATCATCAGGTGGGTCAGAGCTTGTCTGCCATCGCAAGCGAAAAAACATTAACGATATCCTTTTTGGGATTCGGAGGTCGAATAACAGGTATTTTGTTGAATCTGGTTAAACTCATAAACTCACGCCAGTGTATTTGGTATATATATATATACCACTGAAGGAATGTAATATGGTTCCGGTGGTCCGCCAATAAAGGCAGAGAGACTGCACACGCCGGGTTTCTTTAGTGGGTGAGGGCCCCATACTACCCTGTTCGTTGCCCCCATCCACGGGGTAGATTTTTTCCCGCCTTAACAAAAAAAAAATGTATTTGTTATATGATAAGAAAACAACGAACAGTACAAAAAAATAGCTACGAGGATAATAGCTGTCTTGGAAAATACTAGTGAGATTTATAATGATTTTCCTACTGTTCCCACTGCGGACATTGACCTAATAAAAATGGACGTCGGGTCGTGTACAAAATTCACGAAAAAGTGTCTCTTAGTCTATAGACTACATTAAAAAATAGTCTATATAAATACATACAAAGATAATTTGAAAACTTGTACCATTGAGTTTTCTTTACAATAATTTATTAGCTTATGCAGCTTCTACCAATAAGCCGCACCATGATTTACCTTATGCAGCTTCTGGTGAATATTATGTTTTGATGATTTATTTTTTATATATTTATTTACAGAAATTAAAAAATTAAAACAAATTCTTTGTTTTTAAGCATAATAATAATTGCAAATGATAAAATAATAGCCTAATTACTGAAAATATTCTTTTTTCACTATATTTTAGTAGTTTTTGCACGTTTTCATTACACAGTAAGTACGGCATATTGAACGTATAGTCAAGACGATCGACCAACCGAGCCTGGCGCGCGATTATTTGTTTTTTGGCGTTTTGATTCTCTTTTAGTTCGCGACACTTGAGCGCGGACACGACGTCCATTTGTTGGTAGGTCAATGACTGCGGATATGATGTATATCTAATGGATATTGGGTAACTTATGGTAACTGAGAGTGATAGTAAGTGCATTATCTGTCTCCACTGTAAACTTATTTATTACAGCTAACACCAGACTTTCGGCCATAAAGGTAAATTGTAATTCCTTAAAGGAGTTACGAGGTAAGATCCTCCATCATTCATCAAGTTGAGTGATGTAAAAAAAAGCCACTAGAAACATCGAAAGACCCTAAGTTTATTCTTTAAAAAAAGTTCTTGAAAATGTTAATGTACGTGAAATATCTTAAAAGCACTTGAATCTATGTTTTCACTTTTGTGCTACACCAATCTATCGGGTTCATGGGCCCCCCCACCCCCCACCCATCATCTCAATACTTGACGGGTAAATATATTTTTTATTAGATAAAATAATACGTATTATACTTAGGTACTTATGGGCCTTTACATATAGACCCATTTCTGCAACATGTGCGCTGTTTGACATGTTTAATAATAGTACTAAAATTGCATGCACTTCGCTAATAAGTATGTACAAATGGCTTATATTTTTGTATAGTTATCTAACTAATAATTTAGCTTAAGGATAACTTATTCATATCTTATAAATATAATGCAGAAATTTAGTAGTCAGTAAAATATGTTATACGCTTTCAAACATTGCACCAAAACTAAATTAACAAGTATTCTCGCTTATAAGTAAACTTCTAAAACTGTTTTTGTTTTTTTTATAAATGAACGTTACTGCTAACACAATTTTTTTAATAGACTACACTGATGTACAAGTAATAATTTGCGGTGCTGTGTAATGCGTGGAGACTAATGAGCATTATGGTCTAGAAAAGTACTAAGAAATTATCTTCATACTTTACGTATTCGTTCGAGAATATTTTGACCATATTAATCAATGTAACGGACAGGCAGCTTAAGTTTGGGTTCCCGTTGATATATCTTTAACGTGTATCTTGAAAGCGTCCTGAATTACTCCAAACTTTTTAACACCAGCTAGAAAAAATAAGTGTAAATATTTCTTCTTATTGTCCATCTTGTTAGATTTATCTCATAATAGTAGTAATTGTACCTATAATACCTAACGCTAGGTTCACACGGACGCATTCGATTCACAGTCTTTTGCAGGATCCGAATTAGTGGCAACACTATGTTACAGGATCCGGCTATAAACCGGATCCTGCTCAAAATTGACAAACGATCCTGCGACTACAAATCGGTCCGAAAGTCCGAACGTTTCTACAAAATGCAGGAATCGTTTTAATGGCAACAGTATTGCAATACATGCTTTCACTCAAGCTCGGATCAAGAAAACCTCATCTGATAAATCGGACGGGGCGGACGGAGGATGAAAGGTACCCGTTGTTGATTGTCTTTTCACAATTGCGCTTTCTGATCTTTTGTTTCCACGTCGTCTGAATACGGCAGTAATACGTCATGGCAAGATTGTTCACGTCCGTGGCGTCCAAGTGTTAGCGCCGAACTGACAAGGGAGAAATAAAACTGTCCACACGGAGTTTAGTGTTACAGGGCTAGGATCGTATACTTGTAAAACACGTTATCCCATTTTGCAGTATCCGGGAAAAAGTAGATCCGCCAAAACTTGACGCCGTGTGAACCTTCAGTAAATCTGTTATGAAAGCAGCTTTTCCTTATTTATTGTACTTAATACAATACATAGAGAGCGGCAGCCAGTGTTAATTTTTGCACACATGATGAATTATAATTTGGTATTAATTTAACCTGCTGTACAGTATTGCTTTTTAACATATTATGTTTTTGCCGTTGCTTTTTATACCTACCTAGATTATTTAAGAAGCAGTATTTGTATTTAATAAATATTCCTATACCTGATTCCTCCTTTTAAGACGAAACCTCAAAATCAACACGATTTATATAATTATGTTACGTGGTCCTAAACTTGACAATAATGTTTGTAAAATTTCTCTCCTATTCCTCAACGGCCTCATCCCACCGGGGTCGCACGCAGAATACGTACCTACGTCATGAAATATGTAATATTTAAACTGTTTGCTCTTTTTCCTAAAATCTTTACTATTGTGATGTAGATTCATTTGCAGATTGTTTGATTTATAGCACAGTATAGAAATAGTAAACAGATATCTATACAAAAGCCGGGTACAATTACCTATTACACACACTACACATATCATTTTTGTACAGGCTTTTCATTGTGGAAGTCTAATGTTGTCACCGTATGAATAAAACTGTACACTTACTCAAGAAAGTTCTCACACTAATGTTTTACTCGCTATAGATTTTGTAAATTCATGTTTTGCTTTACTACTGAAACATGTACACTCACAACACAACAATACAAAGATAAAGTACCTATGTTTCTACTTATCTAAAGAATTACAAATACTTAATGTAGGTTACCAAGCATAACTTACCTTATTTTTATCTTTAGGGCATTTATAAAAAAAATATTCTTGTCACGTTTACTTGGCAACTATCCATAAACAACACAAAAATACCCCATTCTCAACCTTAAAAAAACAATCGTCCTGCTGCGTCGTTGTGTCCCATGGCGTGTCCTGTGGTCATGTCGGCTCCTCGGTAACACAGAAGCGCAGACGAGGTGAGGAAGCCACGATTGGGAGGGGACAAGTGTCCGTTCTCTACATATTATTATGTTGTTCTGTGTCTGTAGTATATTCAAAAAGGGTATTGTAACCGCTATTTCCTTTTTATTATGATTTCTGAAGTAGCTCCCAAAAACGTTTCAATTATTAGGTTAGGTTTCAAAATTACGTTAAAAAAAAAAAATAGGTTTTCTAATAAGCATTTGTTGCGAATATTTCCCATTTTTACACCAATACTCTCTTTCATACTTATTCGCTCTTACGTCGTTACGAATGCGGTCAGTCAGCCTAATTCCTACAGGTTTTCCGAAGAGATTGCATTTCGACCGCATTGTTTTTACTCTCATGCTCATTTTGTAACCCAACTCTTGCTTCCATATAATAATGTTGGGACAAGCACTGCGTTGTGTATTGTGACACGTGCCTTCTGGCTGATGTGGTAGCTGCCGAAAAGTTGCCCCAAGGTCTGTTGACTCTATTTTCCGCATTTACTCTTCTCTTTATATCAGTGGTGTACCTTCCATCCCGACACATTCAAGATATGCAATTATTTATCCACTTGTTCTAGCACACAAATGCACTAAAATATCAATCACAATGAATCACATTCAAGATATGCAATTATTTATCCACTTGTTCTAGCACACCATTGCAGATTGTTACTCTAACATTTGTTCTGGCTTTTCTTCTTTCAAAGACCATCAATTCGCAATCACAGCTTGGGCAAGGTAAGGTGGAGGGGCTCTAAATTGTGCGATGTAATATTTACAGGAGCGGTAGTCACAAATGTAGTGACAAGAGGGGAAGGGGCTCCAAAAGCATATCTTAGTGAGAATGAAACGAAAAATTTTAAGTGAATGGCTGCATGTTTCCTTTTTCTATATATAATAAGGTGGACTAAACAATATTTACAGGTAGAATAGTACATTGTTACCCTAGGGGTGAAAGTAAGCCTATAGTTCGAGGGACTAAATAAGTCTTTAACCCGAGGTAAACACTGTGCTTTTCATTATGAGTACAAGGAAAGTAAATATAAAAACATGCAAAAATGAGTGAATTTTAATTTACATCAACTGCTGAGATAATTATATATTTAAAGTTTTTTTTTGTGGCCGGCCAGCTTAACAGCCACTATTTTTCATTATCAACATTGAAAAAATGGTAAAATATTTTACCGAAATCTATATTATTTTAAAGAAATATTTGAAAGTAAGTAAATTATAATAGGTGGTCGTTAAAAAAAAATATTTATTTAATACTTAACTTTGTTATTTCAATTAAAAATCGCGCTGTGATTGAGTGGCTGTAGTAAGTTAGATAAGGTTCAATAGAAATGTGAAAATGATCTAGTTTTTTTTTTATAATTTGGCAGCTGTCAGTTGAAAACGATTCTCCCTAGGGCTGAAAAGTATTACTTTCAACTCGCTCCTCAGGCAACTTCAAAGCTACTTTCCGAGTATGAGTAATGAAATAGCACATTGTTACCCTAGGGATGAAAGCAAAAGAAAAACTATTGGAGCCCTCGCTACGCTCGGGTGCCAAACCCCGTCTCGGGACTAAATAAGTCTTTATCCCGAGGTAAACACTGCTTTTCATTACGAATACGAGGAAACTAAATTAAAAATCATGAATTAGCTAAAGAAAAAATGGGAGGCTTTAAAAAATTTAATTTGGAATCGCCGTCTTCCCGCCTATTTTGTTTTGTTTCCTGTGGCCTGTCAGCTATTCAGTCATTATTTTTCATTTTAATCATTGAAATAATGTAAATCTTCGTTATTTTAAAGATTGATGCATTGATGCAACTACATTAAAATAAAGTCATATAGAAAATAATTCTTTAATAAATACTTAACTTTAGGTTATTTAAATTTTACATCGCGCTGTAATTGGCTGGCTGTACAGAAAATAGAACTGTTTTTTTTATAATTACTCAGCTGTCAGTTGAAAGTAATTCTCCCTAGGGCTGAAAAGTATTAATTTCAACCCGCTCCTCAGGCAACTTCAGGCCTACTTTCAGAGTATGAGTAATGAAAAGTTTATTTTTTGCTTCAGTAAAAAGGCTTTTTGTAAAATATGTTTTTTTAACGTACACAGGTCAGACATAAACATAGGGGAAATCAAAATTTTATTGTTTAGTTCATCTGTCTGTCTGTCACTTAATACTTGTAAGTTTCACGGAATAAATGGGGCTGTTATATATTGGATAATTTTGTGAAACATTTAATTTTTAAAATTGAATTTAAATTGTACAAATTACCTATATATTATGTAATTGTAATCTTAGATTTTCAACATCAAACATCCTAATTCTTAACTTGAATAAACACCAGATTTGATTATTTGGTGTATGCGGAAGTGGCTAAACTTATTTTTAGTTTTCTTTTATCTTTTGGAGATTATTAGATATAAAGCATACTTGTGTTTCAGTGTTTATTGGTGTCAAAGTGATTTAAGTTTAAGATCTTTGATGCTGAGGAATCAAACAAAGCAATAAAAATAATATAACTGCAGCATGATATTCCTGTAGCACCTGTTGACTAGACTACAAACCCAGAAATAGGATTTTGCACCTGAACAATCCATTGCAACACCTTAATAGACAATACAGGTCTACCTAACCAATAGCCAGTGTCACGAAATTATTGCCGATACTCTTTTGAGCTTAGTTCAATTTTTTATGATATAGCTAACTCTTAGCGTCGTAGTAGTGTTGTCATCTTTGGGGCAAGACCTATTCATTCCATCAGTTTCAACTCTTGTTACAGTATTTAAATGTATCGTCTTTGACTTAATTTTACACACTAAGAGAAGTTCTTATACTATCTAGTTTAATAAAAAAGAAGCAGTGGTGGATTGATTTTTGTCACGAAGGTATAAATAAAATTATAATTAAGTAGATATAGAAAAATAAAAGAGGTAAAAGACTCAAGTTTTTTAAACACATGTTTACAATTAATGTCTAATTTTAAAATATTTTTTTAAATACTAACCGAAGGTATTAGACTAACCTCAACGCAACCTGCCTGTTGAGGTTAGGTTTTTGTCCGATATATAATTATTGTACTGGTCTTAACGTACCATTTTGCATCTAAAGTAAGTTAAAAAATAAAGTTTGTGAAGATGTTTGGATGTTTGCCCGTCAACCACTCGTAAACGACTAGGCGGATTTGGATGAAATTGGTAGGTAGATAGGTGAGATACTGGAATAACATATATGATTATCCCGGAAAAATTCATTGTTCCTAAACGACTAGATCAAATTTGAAAATAGTCGCAGGCATATATTTTTCATATTTTGGGGTTTTGTATTTTGGATCCATCGAATAATATATAATAATAACTATTGGCAGGTCGGCCCTTCCTGCCAGTCAGCTAGTTGCTGCTCTCAGTTTGAAAGAGAGCTGACTGTTAAACAAGACTTAAAAAGCACTACAATATATAAAAAACTCCACAACATATTATCTAATCTGCCTGGTACCTTATATAGAGATTATTGTTTGATAGTCTCTTTTCCGGGGGTCGGTAAGTAATTATAAGTGAGGTTCACGATCAGTAGGCCTAGCCAAGTTCAAATTCTATGATCGCTAACGCTATAACAAAACTCGGCCGTGGGGGGCCGGCTTTAGAATTGTCCCACCCCTCTCCACCCATGGGAGTCGTAAGAGCCGACTGAGGGAATACGGGGGGAGTGGGCAGCAGCACTCCCTCGAGTATTAATTAACAATATCCACTGCGATCGTCAACCCGCCTGCCAAGCGTGGCGATTACGGCACTATCCCCCATATGAGCGCACAGGACCTCGTTGTGGCGTTCTCTTGGGGAGGCCTATGTCCAGCAGTGGACGTCGAAAGGCTGATGGATGGATGGATGTATAACAAAACTATTAAAATGTGGACTATGGGAATTTGATATTCTTAAGGATAGTCACGTGATTTCAATTTGCCATACATTTCGATAGTTTTCTATAGCGTTAGAGCTCATAGAATTTGAACTTGGCCCACCGATACTGTTGAACAATATCGAAGTCTAGAAAAAAAGTTAATGGTTAACAATTTTTGGTTTGCCTCACTAAAGTAATTAGGTATATAAAAAGAGTGTTCAAGGTGGGTGTTGGTTATACAAACATATTATTTAAATTCAATTAGTAAGAATGTAGCGGTCTATGGTCCCGACGCGACCAAGGTTTGTCTTGCTGACCGCCAATTGGACGCCGATGTGAGATTGAGTTGAATCTATCGTACCTAATTGGAGGCTACTGAAAGTTACAGATAAAAATTACAATTGTGATTACCGATAGAAATAAACTGAGTATGTCGAGATCTCGAGGTTTGTACGAGTACTTAAATGTGGCGGTAAGTGTGGCTTCGCGATTTAATACTCTAGCTATATATGTTAGTGCAGTTACATAAAATGCGAAGGTTACCACTGCATCAATCCCGCCAATATGAACAGTGGCATATATATATATATCTTTGATCAGCAGCCTGTGTGCCCTTGATGTCACTGAAATCTATCATCAGTTTCCGTCCCTTCACTCTGAAGACTTGAAACAAAAATAGCATTGGGTGGTAAGCGCTTCTTAGTTGTAAATATTTCCATGTTTTCTTTACCTTGCAGTATTTAGAACGCCTAAGAATTTTTGATAGTAGTTGAGCTGTACAAATTTCTTCAACATAGCATCACGCCTATATTCCTCGAAAGGGTAGACAGTGGTGTATTACACACCCACGATTCGACAGCTATGTTTAGGTCCCACGTAATAGGGGGCGAGCCTATTGCTGCTACTGAGAAATTTTCTTTTTTACGAAAAAGCCCAATAAAGTTGCCCGACCCGGGGATCGAACCCGATACCTCATAATCAGTAGTCGCACACACTACCGCTGCACCACCGAGGCAGTTGCAGCAAATTTCTTCATTGTTGGATATTATAAAATAGGTAATAATTTAAGTGTCCACAAGCAGGGCCCATTATGTGCCAGTTTGGCTCAGTATTAATACTTATAATGCAGACAGCTAATGGTATTTTTAAGGTAGGTATGTTGTAATCGTTTATTTTTTAATATAAGTTATAACATAAGTACTCTTTACTGCAAAGCTAAAACAGGGTTTTTCAGTTGCAAAGTATCTAGTTGTGTTTTGGTCATAGGGGTTGATGATTTAATTCCTCTTCTCAGTTGAGTAAAGCTGGATTTTCACGGTGTGACAGATAAGACACACAGAGAATCATGGCTTGTCTGATACAGTTAGCAATAAAAAACTTGCTTTAAATGGTAATGCATGCCTCAGAGATATTCATTGATGACGTTAGACGTCTATCATCGTATTATGCTAGCTAATTTTCGGGCTAAAACTATTTTTATCCTGAAAGCAAACCCATCCGCAATGATGGGATAAAATATAATCATTACATTACAATATTTCAAATAAATGTATACTCTTCTAGAACAAATAAATGTTTCGTCAAGAGATGGGCTCCTATTAGCCGACCTGACTCCTACAGCCTCTACAAATTGTATAGTTGTATTTAATATGTATATGTAAGATGTAAAAGAACATATAAATCGATGCTGATGACGGACTGACGCATGTCACTTGTCTGTGCCGAGCGGGACATTCAAGAAACTATGTCGTAAAATTTCATTATGACCACTAATATCAGTGTCAGTGCCGGGTAGATTGGTAGAACACATAGATAAATAACTATACTTGGAATAGATACGCCACTTTGGATTCAGTTTTGGAGATTTTGTTCTGTGGTCACTAGATGGCGCTATGTACAATGTATGAAGCGCGGTGATACTGCCGCCACTAGATAGCGCTTTTGTTAATATTTTTGTTTTTGTAATTGCGTGATCCTTAAGTAATAAATTGATCCATCCATCCATCCATCAGCCTTTCAACGTCCACTGCTGGACATAGGCCTCCCCAAGAGAACGCCACAACGAGCGGTCCCGTCATGGGGGATAATGCCGTAATCGCCACGCTTGGCAGGCGGGTTGGCGATCGCAGTGATTGTTGTTAATACTCGAGGGAGTGCTGCTGCCCACTTCCCCGGTATTCCCTCAGTCGGCTCTTACGACTCACGTGGGTAGAGAGGGGTGGGAAAATTCTAAAGCCGGCCCCACAAGGCCATAAGGTCAAAAATTGAATCAAGTAATAAATTGATCACAATCACTGAGCTCACACTTGAAGATTTTGTAAACTGTTATTGAATTTTATAAAATTGTTGCATTTTAAAGTATTTTTTGGAAATATTTAATGAAATAATGTGCTTCTATTGAGAAAAGCGCCATCTATATTATTTTCTAGACACTAAACAGCTAAGTTTTCTAGACACTAAACAGCACCACCAGACGGCGCAAAATAGCACACTATTTTTTGGTGAGCCAATGTACGGCAGATGCACCCCCCTGGTAGAACAAGTCAACAAATAAACACACCATCGCTGTTATATCAACACATATGTTTGGGTTTGTTTCGCTATGCTATAGGATTAGCATTTTTTATTTAGCATCTATAACGTCCCTGCTGGCAGTTTATTCAAGAGTGGTTGATGACTGGCGTTATGGTATGATAAAAAGCAGTCGTGGTTTCATACCACTGTGAAGGCAAAGGCAGTTGATTCTAAATAATGAAAAACATTTGTTATTCATATTTATTTCCAATAAAAACTTGGTTCTAAAGTTTCCATCGGTATTTTCATTGAAACCGATTATGTTTGTCAGATTTTATCTGGCTTTATAAAGCCGAGGGCTTCTCAAGAATATAAGAGATATGGCAAATGACAATCCCTTTCTCTTAGGTTTGCAAATGATAATCCCTTATCCACGTTGTAGGTTTCATTCGGAAGTAACCTGTTCTATGACAACGACCCCTCAACCAATGAATTATTTGGAGCTACTTGAATTATTTTCATTATTAATGACATAGGAACGTGCAGCCGAAACTGTTCAGCCTTCTCGGTGGACATGTGTTGTTTAAGAGCTTTTATGGTCTTCCAGATTATTGCTATTGCTCCAAATACGCTACATTTGCATTGATATCAAGTAATCGATCTCGTTGCCTTCTTGTGGCGTTTCGTAAATGTTGTTGCGATTCCTGCCTAATCAATTTTTTCTCAGCTATAATAAGCAGTAGTGCTTTACTATATCGAAAAGGATTCGAGTATTACACGAAGACTGCATTAAGAAACTGCATTTGCTCCAAGGAAGACTTCTATAATCTGTTGCGATTCTTCGCCATTAGATTCTGTGATGAGTAACTGGTAAGTTTATCAACTACGTTAGACAATTGGTAACGAAATGTTGATCGTTTTTTGACAGGGGAAGTAGTGATTGCGAGTTAACTTTACCACAGTATAATAAGTATACAGTATTACGTCTTTCATGGAAACTCGTTGAATCTACGCGCTGCGACATGATGAACAATAGCTCTTGTCAGACGTGAGTGTACGCAGTGATTTCACGGACGTAACCCTTGGAGGCGCTTAGCATGTATTATCTGCATACCTTTATAAAGCTGTAATAGAAATAATATTTGAGAAAAAATTACTGCATGGCTATTTCATGTCACATAACACAAACCATTCTTTTTTCTAGAATTATTGTGTTTTGTCTGTTTGTTTGTTCGCACAGCACGCAAATACGGATTACAATACTGAACGGATTTTGATGAAGCTCTTGAGGTATACGTTTAATCCCGCTGCCATATCGGAAACCTCACATATCACATAGAAACTATCTTATTTAAATTTATGCTAGCAAAAGCTAGTTGTTAATTATGACGAGCACGACAACTTAGCGACTGTATTGTGGGATGTTTAAACTCATCTACATAATAATGAAGCCTGGATTGTCATTTTTGTGTAAATCTTTAATTTAATTACTTACGCTTAAATTCTATTCTACCCACTCACAACTGTGTAGTAAAAAAAACTAAATTAAAAACTTTAAAAGTTGCAGTTATTACTCATATAACATTCTAGTAAAAAGATATTAACAATTTATTAGCACTATCAACTACATAATACGAGAAACATCAATTCGGGCATTCCTAGTGCATGGTCGTGCCGTAGGTAATTATTATAAGGTTACTTACTACCAAGTTAAAATACTGTATACTATAATTATACTGTGATGTTACATATTAAAATGTTATCAATTATAATATGAATTCTGATA
Organism: Leucoma salicis; assembly: GCA_948253155.1. NCBI lineage: Eukaryota > Metazoa > Arthropoda > Insecta > Lepidoptera > Erebidae > Leucoma > Leucoma salicis. The sequence continues at coordinate 25,184,418 of OX411808.1, forward strand.
ACAGGTTTTTTTTTCATGGCTTATTAAAGGACAAACGAAATATCGTTTTATAAGGCAACATCCACAATATGTACTCAACCCTGAGTTTCGAGGGACTTTACAAACTTTCAATTGACAGACATATTCAGCTTCGTAAAATAATTGCAATTTTAAAATTGTCATGTTGTCCATTCCATGAACACTATTATTATACAACTCGTAGTAGACGTTGGGAAAACGAAACTTGCTTGTTCGGACTGGTAAAATGGTGTAATATTTAGAATAGCGAAAACGATTAACAGGACAACCAATATTTTGTACAAGAAATACCAATTTGGAATCTATTTTACAAGAAAAAAGAGCACCCAGCCGCCTCTATTCAATAGAAAAATAATCAAGGATAATCAAACAATTTAATTGAGCTGTCAAAAAACGATTTACACGTATGAGAATTTTACCATTATTTATGAAAAGACGCGAAATAAATATTTAATTCAATCTTATATTTAGTTATTATTATTATAGTTTTTGAAGTAAATCATATAGATCTAAATCATATAGATCAGTACTACATTATATTATGCCTATTTATATGAGCTATTTGATGCCTAAAATTGTTTAATTTTTTACATTATGAGACGTCGCCCAATCTGGTTGGGAGGTCATTCTCGTCACGTTATTATGAATAGTTTTATAGGTGTGCTGCTACTTCTATCTTGATTACGCATTTGGCGTGTACGTACACTGGTACACAGCTCAAATTGCGGTTTTGTATCGGCTTTCACTGATCTGATGAACTGTAATGATCTTATGGAAGACAAATATTCGTATGCTTACAGTATTTTATTATTTTACATTATTTTATTACAACATAATCACATGATGTTAATCGAATAATCTACTTTTGAACTGACTCTACCACGTTTCTGAACTATTACAACGAATTATAATTGCTGTTGATTTTACTAACTAAATTAATCTTAAAAATCTTAGAATCTTTAAATGATGAATGAAAGCTCTCTTATAAAGAGAGTATTTTCAAATAGTTTTTAATATTATTATTCTCTCACCACTTATTTTTTTCTGATTACCAACCTATTCGTTAAGTGCTGGAAAGAATTTGGAAAAGATTATATTGGCAATTTAAGCATTGTTGAAATTACTTACTTACTTATCATCACGCCATTTCCCTTGCGGGGTAGGCAACATTGTTGAAATTACATTGAATATAATACTAGATAACTAGAATTTTCAATTTAAATAAATTGAATCTTAAAAGAGCCATTGTGTTGCAAAACGTAATTATTAAAATTTGTGTTGTTGTGTTCACAGGTTTCAGTTTTCAGCTAGGCCAGACAACGGGATGTTACCAGGTTAGTATAATATGTTTATTTTATTTACTGATTGATCTAGTTGTACATGGTGCGGGTACTGGAATTATCCCGATGGGGAGGGGAATAATTTCCTTTAGATATGAGATAATTTATTATATATATTTTTTATGTCTGTTAAACATTATTGGCTAAATGAATATAATCTATATTTTATTATTATGAAAACGCAACAGTACCTACTGTTTAAAGTACAAATTATTTGTGAATAAAGAAAAAGAGATTTTTAGTAGGGGCGGGAATCGAACCACGCATCTTTTCCAATCCGGGGAAGTGCTCTAAGCCACTGAGCTACGCTACTGACCTTTCGATCATCCCAAATTCTTAATCACATTTGTCTTACGACTAACGCCATCTACCGGCAAGCATTACATGTATCCAGTATAGTAAGTTTAATTTTGCAATTAAAATTCATACTATTTGATGGCGCGATTTAATCGATGGCGCGATTTCAATGAAATCATTAAAAATGAAATCATTGAAATCTAATAATTTGTACTTTAAAAAGTAGCGGAGCATGTCAATTGCTAAAAGAAATAGATCTAAAAAGTACCTACTGTGTTGTTGACAAAAAAATACTTAGATGATTTAGGGGTGTCAGGAGCCCCAATTTTTTTTAGAATTCTTGTTAGCCTATTTCCATTCTATGAAACTTGATTTTTTGTTTGATAGCTCTTTTGATTGTGATGAAAAACTGTCAGTAGGCACATTTTATCTAGCTACTATATCGCGATCCAGAGAATATAACCAAAAAACCAGCTTTGGCCAGCTGTGCATAAAGTGCTTCCATTTTCTTAATCCACCACTAGATGACCAGCGCTAATGGTTACGATTGGTTACCTAACAACATTATGTACTTACTGTATTTGTAACCCAGCACCTATTTGATATAAATAGCGTATCAAACATCAATTTTGACACAGTATTAAGGGAGATATAGATATATCTAGGCTACAGAACACTTTATAGAAATAATACATATAAGACACGCGATCTGCGGTCCGTCTAGCTTTTCTATGTGGCCTGTCATTAGCTAGCATTAAACTATATAAATAAAGCATTAAATTACAAGGTATTGTTGAAATTTAAAAATAAATATTACGTTGCAAGTCCGTGGCACAATTCCCCACAGCAAATAAACTTGTTAATGGTATACAAAACAGGTTGAGGTTGTAATCGCACGCACATGTGTCACGTGGCACTTGGAATACCCGTAGTAACTACAAGCATCGGTTACTTGTAAATATTATATACGTATAAACTGAATTACGAGTGAAGACCTTGCACGGACTTTGATTAGTTTTGGATTACATTAAGAGCATTGAAGGTTAGCTTTCACATAGATTTTTTTGCCGCAGGTTGCCAAAAAGATGCCTTGACCACAATTTACAGGAAGTTAGAAGAGTTGTGCAAGGTACGAATGATTTTTGTTAAGAATATAAAACTTGTTACTAAAATTTTTGGTCGCACCAGTTGAATACGAACATGTGATTTATTTAAGACCTTTCGTCTGGTAGTATTAAAGTAGTAGAAACTTAACTCAAACATTGTGATCAAATATTTTTGTTACAAGTTTTGTATTTATACCTATATCAAATAAAAACCTTATAATGATGATTTATTTATTTTTGTCTTCTTTTCCCGACTGATGTATAATGAAGTATAACTTGTAATCTGATATAGTATGAAAGAAAAGTTATCAAAACAGATATTTAATCATATAATAAATGGCTGCAGAATCTTTAAAAACAATTGTGATGATTTTATAAATATAGTACATATTAAACACGTTTTACGCCATGTCATGTTCTGGATATACGCGTTGTAATTCGGGACGTCCAGCATCAAATACTGGCAATTTCCTATGAAGTAAATCTAAATGTACATCGCTTTGCGGAATAGTATCAAAAAGTTTCTTGACGTAACTCGAAATAATCGCAAGTCTGAACGACGTAACTCGAGGGCTGCATTTAACTCAAAAAGTTTGCTCCAACTGAAATGTTAGTGTACCATAGCTAAGTCTGATTTAATAACTTTTCTTTTATAAAACATCGCTTATTACTTATTTATTATCTAATGCATATCGTTGATTAACGTAACGATTTCTTTTACAGTGCTAAGACGAGTTGGCGCGTTCCTGCGTTAACGTCCAAAAAAATATTAAGATCGTATTAAGCAAGTAAGTTATAATAATAATGGCATATTTAAAAAATATTTGTAGTAACAATATTCTACAATGATCCTGTAACAAAAATACTAAAGAAAGAGCAGTATACGCGTTGGTAGTTAAAGGTTTTGGTACTAGTTTCGGGCACGGTTACCCAATTTTTACTGTAAATGCTCAATAGTAGCCATATTTTTTAAATTGTATCTTCAATAATTTAGCTTTATACCTTGCCTTGTTGCTGTCAATAGAGTGTTGTCCTAGATTAATACTTGAAACGAGTATATCAAGCGATCATAACTAGCATCTTGAATAGATTCCTTGACGAGGGCTTTCATGGAATTCACAATACTGTGGATAATAATTTAAGTATTTTGATGCGATCGTCATGTTATAAACATTTTTATAACAAACCATGATGAATCCTTTTATTTATGTCTTCTTTTCCCGACTGAGGTATAATGAAGTACAAACCTATTTACTGAAGTTAAATAATTATTGTTGCTAATAAGAGTTATGTAGTGGAACAAGTTGTTCAGAAATATTTTTATTTTGTTACAGTCCACGAAGAAAGAAGAAATATTCGAGAACAATTAGTTTAATAGATAGTGTAATATTTGATATGTTATCAGCAATAAATATAAAATAGGAAACAGACAACTGAAGCTACCTTTCACTCAATAGGTACTCAGTTTCTATTTTTGTTACTAGGAAGAATCTAGGGTTGCCAGATTTGTTTAACTAAATATCATGATATAATGGATGAGCACATAAATTGACGGGACAGTCTTTACATAGAGTATATGCTCGTATTTTTTAAATATGTTCCACAAATACGTGTTTCCCATCAGAAACAGCATCGGCAATACCTACTTTATATTAATTTACTGTTCAGAAATTATCGGCTTGATAGCCTCGTCTATTGATATTGTATAACGTAATCTTAAGTTTAAAAATAGTAGATAAACAATTAGTATGTAACTTATTACAAATTACAAACAAGTATTAAATAGACTGATTTTGTCCACTAGCTTTCTTCAATCTATTCAAGGGATTGCTTGTTTATATGTATTTAAATAGTATAAAATACATGTTTAAAATTAAAACATCGTTTTATTGTATTCCATGTCCTTGGGGGGAGGTATTACAAGAATAAAATAGTGCCTGCATGCCACAACATTTAATACTGCAGTGTGACTGTGTAGATCTACATATAAAATAATTTGATAATATATACTGTCATTTATTATAATTCATTTTAATTACAAGTAAGTTTCATTTAATAATCTATCTAAACACAAACCTTGGATGATGCAGATTTATTTGGATTGATAAAATAAATTGTTGGTGATGCGAAGTTCAGAGTCATCTAGTAAATATACTAGCCTTTTTTCGCGGCTAGTTGTTAGGTTATATTACCTCAAGTGTCCGATACAGTAGTGGGCTAAAAATGTATACCAGTTTTTAAGTTTCATCAAAATTCGTTCAGTAGTTTTTGAGTGATGCGCGAACAAACACAAAAAATCTAAAAAATTGTTTTGTGTACACGCCTATATAGCCTAAATACAGTATTTTTTTCTTAAATATCAATGTACAGACACAGCGTTACAGCTTTATTATAGTTAGAACAAGTATAATAGACAAAGGGCCCCTGATATACAGGGACATATCTTAGTGTCCAGGGTCTCTGACCGTATTGGTCAAACACTGCCCTAATATCAACATATTGTGCTAGTGTAATCAACATTCCTCGCCTCGCGCAAATGGTGACTCTGCATTAGTATAAAGATAATAATCTCCCAAGTACCGCGAGGAAGCCTGATAACCCATGTAAGTGGCGTTTTCTTTGCATTCTCCCCTATCAAATTTCTCCCAACTTTCACAAGGATAGGCGATGAAAAGAATTTGAGCGTTGATAGATTCTATGAAATATTGATTCGACCGGCCATGACTGCAGGAATCTGTAAGGAACAAAAGTACGAAATATTACAGTATAATTATAATGAGTGAGCCAGCGTTATAGTAATAATAATGATCTACAGACCGTAATGTCGGTCACGTCCGACACTACATAGCTAGTGTCTACATAGGACCTACACACATATAGTGCACGCGTGTGCGCAAACAAGCGCATTCCATAGACCGATGGGACGCCATTATGACGGATAGAGATCAGGACTAACGGCTACGTGTCTTCTTTCTAACTCTTGAGTTCTTTGTTATCTTGACCCGGAATTCAAATCAAAGACCTCATGACCCGCAGTCGCATTTAGTACCGCTAGACCACCGAGGCCGTTAACGAGAGCATAATATATATATCCCAATGTCGGTGTCCTGTTTCGAGCGTCGTGGGTTTGATTCCCATACACGACAATTATTTGTGTGATTAACAAATATTTGTTCGGAGTCTGAGGTATACTTTGTCTCCATCAATGGTATATTTGTAAAATGCCTACAATACAAGAATTCTTCCCTTGTGCAGGATGTTGTAAATAAAATATTACTCGCTTGTCGAAGCATATGTAGTTCATATATTGTTACGCTTATATCTATCTACCTACACTATAAATTGATTGATTTTTTATGTATAGTTGACGTGGCAACAAATATACCTACGTATACTTGCTTTTCATTATATTGTAGGAATATACCTACTATTACTAAAGAAGAATGTCAATAGGTTAATAATTACCAATAACACTTTGTATCCCAGTACAACCTGGTTGTATCGGACGTCCATTGTTAGGATAAAAATCGGCATGCCCGTGACTCTTCCCGTAGCCTAATAGTCCGCCGCTTGTGTGGATTATATCAACAAATTCATCGTCTGTTCTATCCAAGCGACAGTCTTCAGGCATCATTGGAAGTTCGAAAAATGGTCGAGCGGGATCCAGGCCTATACTTACATAAGAAAACAAATTGAGAGGCTCATATATGTACATATGACGACGGGCCTCGTGGCGTAGTCGGTAGTGTAACCGACTTCCGTACACGAGGTCGTGGGTTCGATTCCCACTCGGGACAATTATTTATGTTTGACTGCGTCTGGGTGCCGCTGCGCTCCATTTCTCAGGTATGGAATGAAATAATCTGCTACAGCCAAAACACACTGACGTACTTCATGACCGGTCACACAGGAGACTGTGGTACCGATCCGTTCGGGTCCGATAGCAAGTGAGTACTCTCGCTTGGTATCCAGCCCTACCACCAGCAATGGGTGATAATTGCTTACTTCTCTTTAGTCGCCTTGTACGAGTCCCGCGGGAAAGGATGGAGTGGTGACACTTGTATTCTTAGTTCGGTCACCACAGGCATTAAAAAAGGGATAAAAAAAGTGTCACGTTTTTGTTCACCCATCTGACTACCAGCCGAGCGAAAGTTGCTTAATCTTGCCGATCGTTCGAACTGCAAGTGCACATCTAGGCTACCTGATACGAGTATACCTATCTATTTGTATTCTTAGTTAATAATTTAATTAAATATCTTCCCGTTATTCTATCGTTTAAATACTGAGGATATCTAGAATAACTCACCAGTGATTCGCTGTATTTTGAAGTTTGAGAACAAAGCAGTGTATGCCATGACTTGAGAGCCTAAGCTATGTCCTATTAAGTGTATATTGTTTCCATTTTGTTCACATGTCGCTGCAATGGCGTCTAACAATTTAGCTGTTTTCTTCCCGATGTACCTAGTACTAAATGCTGCCCATGGATAAATGGGATTTAGAGATAATTCACTCCAGTCTATGATAATGACGTTATAATCGGCTCTTGCTAACAATTGATTTTTTATATTCTGAAGCCATGACGTATTTTGACTTCCAAACCAGCCATGCGTAACAACTTTGATTGGATTTGAATAATCAAAGAATTTACTTGTAAATATCTGATCCTCGTGGGGTATAAATAATTCTTCTGGCTCGGCATTATTTCTAAAAGAATATTCAAATAGTAGTTGCATAAAATAAACAACTGCCTTGTTTACGATGATTATTGGAAAATATAGTATACTCTTAATAAACTAATTTTTGTTGCTTAAATTATATACCTACATCATTAATGATGTAGAGGTTCAGATTACTTCAGATATCGACCTCCTATACTAATTATGAGTGCTGGGGGTTTGATTCTCACACAGAACCAATAAAAGTGTCTCGGGACCTTTTTTTGACTTATTGGTGGCCCTGGACACTAGGATTCTGGGGCTGTAGCCATCGGGGACATAATGGCTATTATCTTGTAGCTATGTGTGTAAAAGTACAACTCACTTATAAAATATAATTTTCATTTATTCAGTTTTTTCTAAAGACCCACATTCGAAAAGCTAATAAATAAGTGGGCAATTAAAACGAGTACATGAGTAGTAGGGGAGACTGGGGACACTTGATCCCCATTTTGGTTTTTCATTAATATCGTTATTAAAGTTTTACAGAGTATTTTAATATCATTGCCTAGAAAATTTATCCTTCTATCCTTTTGCATCATTCGATTATGAAATGTATCTGTGTTAACCTGATTTTTTATCGTTTTTCCTGAAGACTACAAAAGGATCAAGTGTCCCACGTTCTGGGACACTTGATCATGGTATGGGGTAGATTTGATCATAAGGAAAAAAAAGTGCATTTTAGTGCATAATATGCATGAATGAAGGTTTGTTTAGTAGGAAATTTGTAATTTATGAAACTTAATATTTATTAACATATTTATGACCTCATAGGTACCTAAGTACTATAGTTTTCCTAATCCTTAATATTACGTTTTTTTGCAGACGCTTTATGAAAAAAAAATCTTCTAATTTATTAATTATTATTACAGTTGTTTTGGTATGAAATCAACCTTAATCTTCTAAATTCTTAACCATATTCTTGCTACTTTTGTTTCCTTGCATACCTTTTCAACGTCATTAGAGGCACATTGAAGGACTTGGCTATGCTTTTTAAGCTATTATTAGGTACCTTTTAGGGCAGCTTTGACTACTGGCTTTTATTTTGTCTATTCGTTGGAGTTTGTCAACCCTTCCTTTTGTATATTCTAGGCATTTTAAAATCTATAGTAAGTAAAGTAAAGCAAAAAATAATCTTGCAAGAATGTAGGGGATACTTGATACCATAATCAAGTCTACCCGAATTTGCCATGATCAAGTGTACACTGAACCGTTATTTTACAAAAAAATATTTTTCGAAATCAAAACAAAATGATTAAAGAAAACACATCTCTACACACACTTTAATAAATCAGGTATAAGCAATTTTAATTGTAATTCGTAATTTATTTATATGATTATCTTAAAATAACAATCAAAATACTTGAAAAAAAAGGAGTTGACACGCTGTAAACCACTGCTTTGAAGTTGTCGATATTAAGCTTTCAAAATGATAGTTGTTCATTGACGATGGCAGTTAAGATCAGTGTGGCATGTTACGAATTTAAAAATAAATTTTACTTTTGTAGTTATGGCCTAGGGATCAAGTGTCCTCAGTCTCCCCTACCTAAGTGTGATTTTGCAAAATACATTTATTTTTATGCTGATCTCATGATGAGCCGTGAGGGGCCGGCTTTAGAATTGTCCCACCCCTCTCTACCCACGGGTGTCGTAAGAGCTGTCTGAGGGAATATTGGGGGAGTGGGCAGCAGCACTCCCTCGAGTATGGACAAAATCCACTGCGATCGCCAGCCAACCCGCCTGCCAAGCGTGGCGATTACGGCATTATCCCCCATGACGGGACCGTTCGTGGTGGCGTTCTCTTGGGGAGGCCTATGTCCAGCAGTGGACATTGAAAGGCTGATGGATGGATGGATCTCATGATGACTATTACAGGCCATGAACTGGGGCCCTAGACACTGTCTGTGCAATGAGAAAAATGGGCTGGCTTGGTGTTAATCGCGACATTAAGATGGCTGAGATTGTTTTTTTTAAATAAGATGTTGCTTGAAACGAGGTACGGTTTTTGACCCATTTAAAAATGTGTGATATAAAGCCGAGCGTCCACTGATCCACACTAGCCGCAACGCACGCACGACACGTAACGCATTGAACAGCGAATGGAATTGCGGGCGGTACGGATAGTGGATTCAGTGCTAGAAAAATTCGTACAAAGGAAACAAAAATCCGTTGCGTGTCGTGCGTGCGGTGCGGCCGATGCGGACCAGTGGACGCTCAGCTTCAAGGTGTATATATATTATGTATATAGATATGACTAAATCTGTGGGTGTATACCTTACCTGGTATATAAATAATAGTAAGCATCTCCATATATAAAACCACGAGTATCGTTAGGGGTTGAAGAGAAGTTCATGACGTGGGTGTTTCCTTCGTCATCATCCACCAGTATCCATTCCTCTCCGTATCCGGGGGCATATTCATACTTATATGGGAGCGTATTTACACTAACGACTGTAATAAAGTTCCACGTAAGGGTAAAATGACCAGTATCAGATATTTTTTTAGTTCCAAAACGATTTCAAGAAATTTATTACTGTTCTTTCTGATGTTAATATTGTTGACGCAAATTAAAAAGCCTCATTGATCTCGTGGCAATATCTGTAGTGTTCCTATTTCTTGACGGATCCGAAAGTGCTGGTAACACCCTCCGTTTCCGTCTTGTATGGTGGTGAGTAATCTCTGTATGTTTCGACCTATAGAGGAAGACGGTCGATCTTGTCACCAATTTTCTTACAGCGGCAGTTAGTGATTTTGATGGATCTGCCTTTTGTGTTAATAATTTCAGTTTTTATTTTATTTTACTCGATTTCGAATCTAATTATTTATTAATTGATCGAGTAAAATGAGGATCGATAAAAATATTTTGAACCATGGAGCACTGGTAAATATTAGGGGTCGAATATTTGGGAATGGTACTTACTTACTTATCATCACGCCATCTCTCTTGCGGGGTAGGCAGAGAGAACAGAGTGTTGGAATGTACGTTAATGTGTTTAAAATTATCATACGTAGAAGATTTCGAACTACGAAATAAATCTATAATAGGTATAGGTACCTATAGATATAGGTATATTTAGATATTGTTATATATATTTTTAGAAGTCGAGACGTCAAGACGTTAATTATGAATGTGTTATCGAAATTAATAGTCCAGAGGAGTAGTCACGATTGCTGAATTGGCAAGGGATCTGAACGGTATCCAGGAGATGCAGGTTCAAATCCTGCTCGTGACTGTTATTTTCGATTTCTCATTTTCATACTTTGTGTTCATAAGTAGATACGTATGTTTATTTCTTGTGCATTTTCAACCACAGGATTTTTTAAAAATAATGTAGTAAGTAATGATGAATTTATCTGACAAATATTACATTGAAAATAATTAAAAAATCATATTTACCTATTAAACTTGTAAATATAGAAAGTATCTGTGAAATCATTTTCCTCCTTAGAGCTTGCCTACAAAAATTGGTGCTGTTATTGATACTTTTAAATAAAGAACTTTAACTTCTTTCACAATAAGCAGTACAAATTGAACTGTGAGTTCCTATTAAGACTGTAAACTGTTCTTAACTCTGTAACCAGGTAAAGTAGGCACCTATTTTTGCATATTGAGCAGCTCGTGTTAGTAAGCGATAAACCTACTATCGCTAATTATCATCTGCATTTTTTTCGGGTTCGTTAAACTAGTTCACTATATGCATACTTATCCATTGAGTGATACTACACGAGTACATACTATTTACTAGTAAATGTGAAACTTTTGTTTAAACTACGTGGGTGGCAAACAAGCATACGGTCTATAGAGGCTAGTAATACCAGAGGCATCACTCGCGCGTCGCCATCTTCAAGGAAAAGGGGTAGGAGGTGGATAGGCAGAGGATAATAAGGAGAGGATAGGGAAGGGGTATGGGCCTCCAGCGCTCTCACTCACCATACGCAACAATGGTAGGAGTACCTAACGTTGTTTCACGCTGATCCTTTGTGAGAGGGTGGTACTTCCCCGGTCGAGCCGGCCCATTCATACTGGGATAAGCAAGGCTGTTTGATTGTTATGCTCTCGCGGCTAAACCACACCACTGCCACTGAACCAATTTTAATTAATTGACACGGAGTAAGCATGAATGGGCGGGTCTTGTAATCCTAACTTAATTAGAAGGAACTCCATTTTTTTTTTTTTTTTTTTACCGCAGTGTGATTCTCATACCACCGAAGGAATGTAACATAGTTCCAGTGGCCCGCCAACAAAGGCGAAGAGACGGCACACGGCGGGTTTCTTTAGTGGGTGAGGGCCCCACACTACCCTGTTCGTTGCCCCGAACGACGGGGTGTGCGGTTAGGAACATTTTTTTCCCGCTTTAACAAAAAAAAAAAAAAAGGTGATTCTCATAATATTCGTTCGTGACCATAGATATCGTATATCTACGTTTGTGACCACCGTAATGGTAAGGGTGTATAGTGTAGCAGTAACTCAAATTCAGCGATAAGGTCTTTTTATGCATTATTTGCTAACAGCGAGGCGTTTAAATGCCCAGAAAAATTGGACGATATTAGGTAAGTATATTATAAAGTTCTATTTAATTACTAATATTACTTTAGTCAAAAAGTTTCAATTGTTTTTGTTTCACAATATAATTGTAAGTTTGACACAAGAAACGGAATATGGTTCTCAGAGTCGACGGTACCTATACAAAATAAGTTTTAGAACATTTGGTTTATCGTTAGAGCATTACCAGATTTTTAGATATTTTTATATACTTTTAGCATTTGACATGCGTAGCCATATAAATCAACACAGTGTGAAAACGTGAAATCGAAAATAACAGTCACGAGCAGGATTTGAATCTGCATTTCCTGGATACCGCCCAGATGCTTTGCCAATTCAGCCATCGTCACAATTGCTCGGGACTGCTAATTTCGACAACACATTCATACTTAACGTCTTGGGTGACGCCTGCGCCATCAGAACAAGTGGATGAATTTGTATATTTTGGATGTGGATTCAGTCGGGATGGAAGGTACACCACTGATGTAGAAAGAAGAGTGAATGCGGGAATAGAGTGAACGGAGCATTGGGACAACTTCTCGGCAGCCACCACCTCAGCCAGAAGGCACGTGTCGCAAAATACAACGCAGTGCTTGTCCCAATGTTATTATATGGAAGCGAGAGTTGGGTATGTAAAAAGGAGCATGAGAGCAAAATCAATGCGGTCGAAATACGATCTCTGCGGAGAATCTGTGGAGTGAGGCTGACTGACCGCATTCGTAACAATGACGTAAGAGAGCGAGTAGGTATGAAAGAGAGTATTGGTGTAAAGATGCGAAAGGGAATGCTCCGATGGTTCGGACATGTGGAAAGAATGCCGGACGAGCGACTGGCTAAGAAGATATACAATGCGAAAGTGGAAGGATGTAGGTACAGGGGGAGACCGAGACTTACCTACCTAGACCAAATTGGTCATGTATTGAAGGAAGGTGGAGTTAGGAGTCTCCGAAACCGGCGAGCGTGTATGAAGAGAGTTATGAATGTTGAGGAAGCGAGAGATGTATGCAAGAATAGAGCCTCTTGGCACTCTGTTCTCTCTGCCTACCCCGCAAGGGAAATGGCGTGATGATAAGTAAGTAAGTATGCTTACCAAACACAGAAACCAATGAGCAGCCCTAATTTTTTGTTAGCGCAGGAATAAGTAAAGGTTAGGAGGCACGCCCCATTGCTTAGGGTAACGAGCAGGGTAGTGCGGGGCCCTCACTCACAAAATAAATTCACTGTATGCCGTCTTTCCGACTGAATTGGCGGACCACTGGAAATGTGTGACATTACTTCAGTGGTAACCAATTAGCAGTCCTAGATTTTCACTAGTGTGTAGGATGGTATACTTCTAGGGGGTCAGACAAAATAATTGGCATTTTTCAGGGCGGCGTGGCGAAAAGCGTTGTAAAAAGACAAATACTACAGGAGATATAGGTAGGTAGGTACTTAATAGAAATAATACCCGCTAAAAGAATATTTAATACAATTATAATAGGTAGCTATGTAGCTACAGTAAAATTTTAAACTAACTTGTCTTCGCTTGCGTTAGCTGCCACGAATAATGGAGTTCGTTTGGTCAATGGTTCGGCGACAATAACCAGTTTCCCTTGACTATCAATTCGATATATTTTATGTCTTAAATCTATCTCCTGTACTACTCTTTCTAATGTGCCTTTGGTGAGGTCTTTAACTTTCTCTCGATCCTTTTTAAAGGTAACACCGTGTCGTTTTTGAAAAGACTGAAACCAATCCTTGCCTGGTACATCCTCTTTAAACGGTGTTATTAATCCATTTCGAACTATATATTCTTTAAGTAAAACCGCGGTTTCTCTCTGTGTTAAAGGAAAACCGTTATTTCTTAACATCGCAAGACTTTCAGCTATGCGTTTTTCGGTTTTTGGTGAAAACACAGTCGGTCTACCCGTACAGCCCCAAGGAGAGTGAAGTCTTGTGTGCAGCGAGGATACCGGTATTTTATAGAGCAACGCCGCAGCGCGCGTGGACAAGCGCTTATTTCGCACATCATGTAAGGCTCTCTGTATAGTTGCTTCAGTGTATGTTTTCTCTCTTTTGCGCTTGTAATTGCGGACCATCTGTAACAGTAAATAATTTCGGATATTAGATATCTTATTTTATTTACGACTGATGACATCGACCCGGGTTTGTTTCTGAACGGTATTCAGAAGGCGCGGGATTAAAGATAAAATGTGAATTACTTGTATGTAATACCTAGATATATGTTATTTAGATGCTGATCTGTAAGAGTGTTGGAATCGACTCCCATATAAGTTTGCGCTGTCTGCAAATTGCTTTTCGGGTCTGCGTGTACACAATGTAGATACCTACATGTAACATGAATTGACTATTTATTCGTATTATAGTGTCAGGCACGATCATTTTTTTGTATATCGGGGTAGGTACTTTTTTGTGGCTTATTTGCAATAGGAGTATTAGTAAAATGGGCTTACTTTGACACGATAGGGCAAGTTTGATGATCACTATAAAATGTTACTTAACTTTTTTGTACATTAAAAGTTCAGTCATCTAATATATCATTGTCAAGGCGCTGACGCACCTCAAGATTGGAATAAAATCTATAGTAGGTACCTACTTACTACTAAAAACCATACTCATATTGTAGACAACGCTATTGCATCAATATATTTATCTAAGTTTTAATAGTCAAACTAGATTCTGACCGTGACTTCTGCTTGGTAAAATCAAAACTTAGTCAAACAATGCATTTTAACACATCACTCTAAGGTGCATTCTCTATGCAGATTGCTATCCAAAACAACTGTCTCTTTTTCTGGCATAAAAAAAACCATATAAGTGCCTAAACATTAGCAACTGCCTCGGTGGTGTAGCGCTAGTGTATGCGACTGCTAATCATGAGGTCTCGGGTTCGATCCCCGGGTCGGGCAATGTTATTGAGCTTTTTCCTAAAAAGAAAAATTCTCAGTAGCAGCCCGGAGTTTGGAAATGTGCCCGGTAGACGTCAATAGGCTCGCCCCTTATTACATGGGACTTAAACATAGCTGGCGAGTCGTGGGTGTGTAATACACCTCTGCCTACCCCTTCGGGGAATACAGGCGTGATGCTATGTTTTTTTTTCGTAAACTTTTTGACAGCAAGTGAGAAAAGAGGGTTCAAGCTTGACATAGTTATATATAACAATTCTAATAAGACAGGTACTTAAACCTTTCAGTGCTTAAGGTTGTTTTATAACTGTTAGATACATAGATAGGTACCTACATCAATACATAATATATACCTTACTGGAGCATAACTTTATGTATGACCCATTTAGTGCCCCATTGCGAAGATTCAATTCAAGCCATTCCACATGACAAGTGCCGAGAATTTCTCTTATAAAGTCAGACATGCAGATCTACATGTAGGAATACATAATGCAGTTGAAACATAAGTTTAATCTTTTAATATATTTAAGGTGCGGCGCAGACGACGTACTATCTACGGCGCACTTTTTAGTCTGTAAAAATAGAACCTATGTAATTAAATGCAGTAACGCATACTAACTAACTTATCATCACGCCATTTCCCTTGCAGGGTAGGCAGAGAGAACAGAGTGCCAAGAGGCTCTATTCTTGCATACATCTCTCGCTTCCTCAACATTCATAACTCTCTTCAAACACGCTCGCCGGTTTCGGAGACTTCTGACTCCACCTTCCTTCAATACATGACCGATTTGGTCTAGGTAGGTAAGTCTCGGTCTCCCCCTGTACCTGCATCCTTCTACTTTCGCATTGTATATCTTCTTAACCAGTCGTTCGTCCGGCATTCTTTATACATGTCCGAACCATCGGAGCATTCCCTTTCGCATCTTTACACCAATACAGAGAGTATTCATACCTACTCGCTCTCTTACGTCGTTGTTACGAATGCAGTTAGTCAGCCTCACTCCACAGATTCTCCGCAGAGACCGCATTTCAACCGCATTGATTTTACTCTCATGCTCCTTTTTGCATACCCAACTCTCGCTTCCATATAATAACGTTGGGACAAGCACTGCGTTGTGTATTGCGACACGTGCCTTCTGGCTGAGGTGGTGGCTGCCGAGAAGTTGTCCCAATGATCCGTTCACTCTATTTCCCGCATTCACTCTTCTCTCTACATCAGTGGTGTACCTTCCATCCTGACTGCATCCACATCCAAGATATACAAATTCATCCACTTGTTCTAGCACACCATTTCCTATTGCTACTCTAACATCCGTACTGGCTTCTTCTCTTTCAAAAACCATTATTTTGGTTTTGCTCACATTCACACATAGGCCCCTTTTCTTACAATCTTCAGTAACGCATACGACGCACAACAAGTCCGGCAGAAAAAGAACCGCGTGATTCTTGCAGACCGCGCCGTACAATAAGTGCGCGAAAAAAATAGAACGAGCGTTAACGCAGACGGCGCACAATTTAATCTGCAATCTGCACTCGTTAAGTGGTGGAGGTAAAGTATGGCGCTAGAGATCGATGTTAATACAAGTACAAAACAGCCCAACAATTTATTTATGATAAATACTTCTGAGCCAGAATATCATGATAGACATTTAAAGAGAAAAATGTGGTAAGAAGTGTGCTGTAGTGATCGCACGATTATTATATAAATTCACAACAATATCTTTTATAAAATGGCTCCCTATGTAAACACTGTTGAACACAACAACACAAACTGATAGAGAGATTATTTTGTACCAGACCAGAGGGGTCCTTACAGGAATCATAGAACATCAATTATATAATTATATCAATCGATTCACGACAGTAAATATATCTATGTGAGGAGGTTGAATGGAAAATAATATTATCCCCACAACTTCAAGTATAAAAAAATACATCGCGATATCTGCATTTCCACAGTGTATAGGTACGTCCCTACAGTTCTGCCGACTAAATGATCGTAGATGTGCGTCGTGTGCGTTAAGTCTGCGAAAAATCCGCGACGCACTTTTAGCGCGCCATGCAGACTTTTTGTGCGCCGCAGATTCGATCGCACAAAAAGTGTGTCGTCAGCGCCTAAGCGCTTTGATTTTTAAAGATATTAGGATTACTAAGTTTTGATGCTTAAATAGTAAATTGAGGGGTATTTACATCGTCTATGTCGTAATTGCCTTTCAAACTCGACAACATAGTGATAGCATAGTATTCATTATTACTCACCTTTGAGTTACACGTTCACTTTATGAGAAAAGATCATAAAAAACATCAAAATGCGTGCATAAATTGCGTCTTCAAGATTGTTGATAAACACCACAAAACACCACACTAGTGTGTCAAGTGGTGTCAAGTCACAACTGTCAACAGATAAAATCAGTTGGGTAAAACAGTTTCCGAACTAGAACCGCCACCTATAATTTACTATAAGAATGAGATAATTCTCAATGCATTTATAGATGTCGCTAATAATCGTTAAGTTTTGGACTATAGCGGAATATTACATTGTTTGTTTCCTCAGACTAAGAACTACTAGACGGAGCCACGGCGTGGCCGCACTTGAAGCAGCAATATTTTTTATAAATGTTGCCAGGTTGACAAATATTTAACCATATTTGGGCAAATTAAACGATAGTTAGAATGAGGTCTGTAACTAGGTCGTAAATAAGAAACTCTTTGTAACAAATATTTTATTGAAAATTGCAACGTTTATCAAAATAATTATTTAAAAGTAAATCTGCCACCCCTTCTATTCATCCAACCATCAGTCTTTAAACGTCCACTGTTGGACATTGGCCTCCCCAAAGAGAATACCAGAACTAGCGGGCTTGTGCTGACTGCATCCAACGGCTCCCTGCCGCTTTGACCATATATTTGGGCCATCTGGTGGGAGGGAACGGGACGGTATCCAGGAGACGCAGGTTCGAATCCTGCTCGTGGCTGTTATTTTCGATTTCAAATTTTTCACTTTGTGTTTAATGTATGTTGCTAAGCATGTCAAATGCTAAAAATATCTATAAAAATATCTAAATAATTATCATCCTTCCAGCGCTGATTTAATTAATCGAATAAGTACTTTTGTTTATTGCATTTAGTAGCAGACGAGCCACGGCCCATCTAATGGTAAATGTCAACCGTCGCTCATGGACTCAACTATACTGAGAGTATTGTCAAGCCGCTGCTCACCATTTCATTTCACTGATATGAAATGAAAGAATAAACGGCTATCTCCTGCTACGACCAAAAGGCAATGATGTGCTTCATAGCCAGTCCCACGGGAGAGAGAGTACTACAAGTGGTGAAGTTAGCTATATGAAGAATACCACGACCTTATGAATTTGTGCTGCCACCTACCATTTAGGGTGTGAATATATCTTATTTAATTTTGTTTTACTCCTGGGTTTTATTTTGAAACCCTTAAATCCCAGACAGGTGTCACAAGAGAGAGCAAATTAGTTTCTCTGATATTTAGATATTTTTATAAATATTTTTAGCATTTGACATGCTTAGCAACATACATTAAACACAAAGTGAAAAATCGAAAATAACAGTTACGAGCAGGATTCGAACCTGCATCTCCTGGATACCGTCCAGATGCTTTGCCAATTCAGTCATCGTGACCCTTGCTCCTGACTGCTAATTTCGATAACACTTTCATACTTAACGTCTTTGGGTGACGCCTGCACCATCTGTCGGAAGTATTTTCATACATTATACCGACCAGGTTAACTTAATTTTACAATTAAGATTTTACCTAATAATGACGCAAACCCTATAAATATTTAGATATTTTTATATATATTTTTAGCATTTGACATGCTTAGCAACATACATCAAACACAAAGTGAAAAATGTGAAATCGAAAATAACAGTCACGAGCAGGATTCGAACCTGCATCTCCTGGATACCGTCCAGATGCTTTGCCAATTCAGCCATCGTGACCCTTGCTCCTGACTGCTAATTTCGATAACACTTTTATACTTAACGTCTTTGGGTGACGCCTGCACCATCTGTCGGAAGTATTTTCATACATTATACCGACCAGGTAAACTTAATTTTACAATTAAGATTTTACCTAATAATGACGCAAACGTATCCAGGAGATGCAGGTTCGAATCCTGCTCGTGAGTGTTATTTTCGATTTCACATTTTTCACTTTGTGTTTAATGTATGTTGCTAAGCATGTCAAATGCTAATAATCCCAAAGTGAAAAATGTGAAATCGAAAATAACAGTCAGGAGCAGGATTTGAACCTGCATCTTCTGGATTCCGTCCAGATGCTTTCATCGTACGTATCCAGGAGATGCAGGTTCAAATCCTGCTCCTGACTGTTATTTTCGATTTCACATTTTTCACTTTGTGTTTAATGTATAGTGCTAAGCATGTCAAATGCAAAAATATATATAAAAATATCTAAATAAATGCTAATAATATATATAAAAATATCTAAATATTTATAGGGTTTGCGTCATTATTAGGTAAAATCTTAATTATAAAATTAAGTTTACCTGGTCGGTATAATGTATGAAAATACTTCCGACAGATGGTGCAGGCGTCACCCAAAGACGTTAAGTATGAATGTGTTATCGAAATTAGCAGTCAGGAGCAAGGGTCACGATGGCTGAATTGGCAAAGCATCTGGACGGTATCCAGGAGATGCAGGTTCGAATCCTGCTCGTGACTGTTATTTTCGATTTCACATTTTTCACTTTGTGTTTAATAGTTTCTCTTATTCTAGATTATGACTACAGCGGTAGTCATAATCTAGAATTGAGATTTACTTACAAAGTTGAAGTACAAAGACTTTAAAAGCTATACTTACATGAACATATTCACTGGCAATGATTTTGCTCCCAACGTTACTATTTTCTTATTATGTATAATGAAACATCAACAAAATATTGTGAAGCATATTTTGGGTATTTCGTGGGTTGCCTCGTTTTCCCGTAACATCCACCCATTTCGATCTCGCGTCGGATTAGAGGAAAACCTAAAATGGTAATTTTTTATCATCATCTCATAAATGACATATAAATTTATTAGTAAAGTGAAAACTGGGCAAATTAAATTCGCAATAAGGCAACACCGAAACAATTCAAAGTAATAGAAATTTTGCTAGAAAACGTGTTTTGCGAGTGTATCTTAGTAGCAATTATTAATTTCGAGTAAAAAAAGCCCATTTTATATCACTTTACAGCATTCAATCATTAAATTATTTAATTTTCGACTACAATTATGAATGAAATGTTATACCTGTATTTTTTCTCTCGCTGTAGTTTTTTCCGTGTGGTGACGGATTAAGAATACAGATGTCACCACCCCATTCTTTCCCGCGGGTGTCGTAAAAGGCGACTAAGGGAAGTAAGGAATTATCACCTTTCTGCATTACTGGTGGTAGGGTGTGATGCCAAGTGGGATTACTTAAATACAAAGGGAAAAATGTGAAATCGAAAATAACTGTCAGGAGCAGGATTTGAACCTGCATCTTCTGTATACCGTCCAGATGCTTTACCAATTCAGCCATCCTGACAATTGCTCCTGACTGCTAATTTCGATAACACATCATACTTAACGTCTTTGGGTGACGCCTGCGCCATCTGTCGGAAGTATTTTCATACATTATACCGACCGGTAAACTTAATTTTACAATTAAGATTTTACCTAATAATGACACAAACCCTTTTAAATATTTAGATATTTTTATATATATTTTTAGCATTTGACATGCTTAGCACTATACATTAAACACAAAGTGGGATTACTTATTTGGCATCGGGCCCGAGCGGGTCAGTACAACGTCTCCCGTGTGACCGGCCATGAAGCACTTAGGTGTGTTTTGGTTGTAGCGGGAGATTCCCGCCCCTGTCCATTTTCCCTTCCTGAGCGCGTGGTGGGTTCGGTGAACGGAACGGGCATTGATAAGGGTCATGGCTTGTGCGTTGGGCGTGAGGGGCTGATACGGGGTACAGGGACACCCGGTGGGAATGGTTCGCCGGCCACCTGCCGGTCAGTAGGGGACCCGAACCCGGGGAAATCCTACCTCGGGAGGCTGTCCCGCCAACCAGTGAAAATCCCGTGGAGTTGCCGTCGTGCCGGAGTAGGAGACCGGTGTGGACCCGACGGTGACTCATTGCCCTGCCCTTCCTTGGACCACAAATTTTAATGCGGTTTTCACGGGTAGGTAAGACTTTGGTTGGAGCACAACAAACAGGAAATAATGGGCTGTTACCCATGCTACGCCACGAGTCTAGAGTCTAGAACACATAAATTTGCTTTACTGCCAATTCTATGCCGCGGGTATGGTATACTATACATCTAGACATCTATTAATAAAAATCCCCTGGGAGCATAGGTTTACCATGAAATAATACAACAATATAATCATAGCAACGTTATTGTATTTTTTGAATTGAATCCGTTTTGTGCTTACACGGTAAACACATGACCTTCAACACTTATAACTAAAAATATTCTAAAAATCATAACGGATTTTACTTGTGTTGTAAAAATGTTGCATGTGCATATTTTGTTTTCCATCGAGCCAAACTTATAGTGGATTGACAGGAGTGACAGTTAAGGTGCTCAGAATGACATTTGGAATATTTTATATCATGTGCTGATATTGTGCATTATGCTTTATTTTTTTAAATATACTTGGGTGCCCTGTATCACCACATTACATCAGCCAATGTGCAATTTAATATTCGTTTACTTACTCCTTTATACAAACTGATAAATTTGTTACATTAGTCTAAAATATTGCTATCTTTTTCATATTAGTCTAGAATCGTCGAATGATTTTTGGGCTATTATTTAGCAATGTAAAATCTTAGTCTCCAATTAAGTATACTAAATAAATTCAAGAATCGACCAATCGACCGAAGATACGAAAAGGTTAATTTGAAAAATGAAATAACCAGATGTATGCTGTTACTAAGTATACTTTTTACAGTATAACTTATTATTATTATTGATAGTAAAGTAAAATGGCAATTGAAAATGCAAATCTATGAAGTTTTTAGTAGGTATGAAAAGGAAGGATAATTTTATAATGGAAAAGACTAGATATCACATGGTTTGAGCTATATGTATATATATTACTCTTGTTTCTTATTCTCGTACGTACAATTATAATAAAATTGTCAAAATAATGCCTAAGTAAATACGTTGTGAAGAGCTCACGTTAATTGAATTTCAAGTCTTGGTGGTCGTTACACAATGTCAGATAAACGAGCAATTAAGGCATTGTCCTATATAAAACCTTTGTGTACTTATTCTTTGCACGCGTACAGGTACCTTATGTGCGATTTATTAAATCACGATATCGCTTTATCACTCGTCGAATACTTCCAAACGAACCAAATCAAATTACATTTGTTTATAATAACGGAACTATTACTTATTATGTACTTTTGTGATATGCCTGTCATACTAAATGTAAACAAATACGAGAAGTTAGTGCCTTTACATCACAGGAACGACCAAAAACGAAATTTGCCCAAGAATCAAGTCTTTTCAATATCTAAATTTTATTAAATTGCAAAGTAACAACATCTATATAGAGGCATAAATTCGCAACAAACGATCATGATTTAGAAATTTATAGATAATGTATATTTTTTACAGTTGGTCAGTCGAAAGTTATTGAGCATATAAATACATAATTACTTTAACATATCATACAGTGGATAATTTATTGCACAATCGTCGATCCTAATATTCTAAGTGTATGCTATGTCGAAAGTTATACAGAACAAGTAAACAAAAACAAAACAAATTTCTTTTGTGTCGTTAAATGTAGCTTAACTCTATAACGTCTCAGTGAACTAGTGATGTGTTTGTTCTCTGATTTGACGTGACATTACTCAGTGAACAGAGTTGACAGCTCGAGCAGTGTGAGCATTTAAATCACAATGTAAATTATTTTAATAAAATATTTCTGTACTTGTATTTTTCGTATTATAGTTTTTAAATTATAAGTACCTACAGCTACTTCATTACATGCTTAGCAACATTTATTTGAGTGTAGTAGGGACAGAGCAGTTCCAAAAAATCAAATGATAACTTTATATAACGCTTACGTGTTATTTAAAGTTAGACGATAAAGAGCTCACATTACCTACCTAATTTTGTCTGTATGAAAGACATAAATTAATACGTCACGCTGTCTACTCGAACTGACTCACTCTTTCACCTGACGCACTTGCGACATTTCCTCGTATCAGACCATTCCATGCACGCACATAAATTCCTACACCTTATTGTACCTACCTATCTATTTGTTATGAGTATTTATTTCAATTTCTTTAAAGCGTACATTTTTATTCTAATTTTAGGAGGTCCTTATTTCGATTTCCGAATAAAATAATGCGTGACAACCGCGATAGGTACAATACGCGACAACAAGTTTGCATTTTTGAAGTTAGCCTTAAACCGTGACCAACGTAGTTACGCTTATGAAAAAAATATAACGTAACGTTAATACCAAATACATTGCGAGGCTTCTGTAAGCTAATCTCATAAATACAAAATTATGTGGCGCGTATTTGTAATGTGCGACGTGCAAGGAAATATCTATGAGAACATTTGACACAAAAAGTAAAACTAATAACGAACATAATTCTAAACAGTCTTGGTTTTGACTGGTCAACTATAGGTGGGATCGCTCAAGGAACCGATAAATTAAACTTGTGAAATAACATTTATATTATATACTTGTTGGATGAAACATAACAAACATATACTTAATCGTTAGATGAATTTTTGTGATACAAAACAATTGACCGTACATTTGTTCTGGGCTTTCATATTCCGAACGCCTATTTATCTTATATACCGGCAGTTAAATGTCATTCATCTTATCCAAAATCTATAAATTGAGGATATCATTGTTTGTGAATCAAACGAGTTATAAATTATAACTATATAAAATGTTATCGTCAATTGGAAGATTTTCGATCAGATTATGTATTTGTCGTAACGCATTCAGTCACATTCATAACTAAATTATAAGTAATTCATTCAAGACGTCACTTAACTTGTATAAATGTGGGAAGTTGCTAATTCGGCAGTGCTATATTACGACATTAGCCAGTGCCTCCAACCCTGGCAGACAGGTCTTCAAAACCTCAATCATACCACACAATACTTAAATAAATAAATGTATAATATCTAACATGTTTTTACATATGTACAATTGTTCTTTTTAAGTTATTGTAACCATAAATTAAACAAATAAAATAAATTTGTACTTGTAAAATAATAATTCATTCAAAAATGTCAAACAATACTAAGTTTACGCGTTTTGTAATATCTTAATTATTTCTAAAATCTACTTAATGATTATTTTGTTGTATATTATAAACGAGATCACGGGTGTGACGGTTGAAAGTGCGGCCAGAGATCTGTGTTGTGCCAAGCTTACCAGTAATTAGTAAAATAATATCAGGGTCAATCAAATTTGTCAAGGCAGCTTGACGTGCGCTTGATCTTGTAAGGCCTACAGAGACCGGTAAGTGGCGGGCAAATCTCAGTCGCGCTCTCAACCATCAACCGTGGGTGCTCTTTTAGTAAATCGTTATTCGTAATTAGTTACAATAATAACTACAATATAATGTTGGTATGAGCGGTTTCGTGGATGCCTCCCCGCTCATACCTAAAGCGTTAAGGTGGACGTCCCTCGCACTGGCTGTTCGCCAAACATATCGTCCATACTCCATACAGTTGAATACAACGACTTGATCTGTATATGGCACTTTTCGTTCATAGTAATCACATTCGTTTTTGATAAATTCATGGAAATAGGTACGTTATGTCTAAAAATTCAATGAAAGTGGCCTCAGACTCAGGTTGTATTTCTTATTTCTGCATTTTGATTGTTGGATAAGATTACGTGGAACAATTTAATTGACATTTATTATGTAGGATAACAGATAATGCGAGTACAAGACGCCACAGCATCCACTTTTATACGTACATAATTACAGTCGCAATTATCCTTGTGCGACACGATTCATCGTTTTCTAAGTATCTAGTTTTATTATATTATGGTTGGCAGCGGAGTGTCGCCAGCCACCAGGTGGGATCTTTTAAACACTACATAAACAGTGAACGTATCAAATTATATCTACTTCCGAACAGCCCAAGTTTAGTGGAATTTTGGGCCGTATTACGATTGGTCTCTAACGTCGTTCGTACTCGATCAGCGAATATAGTTATTATTTAGGCTTATGGAAACATGTAAATTAGATTAATAAAGTAAATAAGTACAGATCGTTATCATGTTTTGAAGAGATCAAGCATTAATCTTTGAAGTTAAGGGATTCGGTGGGGGATAAAATGATCGATTTGCGAGCATTCGTTCAGCAGACGGTCTCGGCGGGTGCCGGCGGTGACAGCGCCAGCGGGGAGAGTGGCGAGAGGGGGGACAGCGGCGACAGCGCGGCCGGCTCGGGCGAGCGGCGGCGCAGCGCCTGGCGCTTGCGGAACTCGAGGAACTCCTCTTTCATGGCCCTCACGCGCGCCTCCACGTCGTCACGCGGCGGGCGCGGCGTGGACGGCGTGGGCGTGCGGTCCCACTCGTAGTGCACGTCCACCGACCCCGCGTCTCCGCCCCCCGCGTCCCCGCCACCCACGTCTCCGCCCCCCGCGTCCCCGCCCTCCACGTCGCGCACGCTCGGCGGTGGCGGCGGCGCGCGGTATGGCGGCGGGCGCCACTCGGCCAGGCTGCCCGTGCGGCTACTGCGGTTGTGCTGCGAGGACGCGTTCTTGCTGCCGAACCCGCTTGACGACGAGCGGCTCTCCGGCGACGCCTCGTGCGGCGGCGGCGCCGGCTCGGCCCGCGCCCGGCGCGCCACCGGCCGCCCGCGCGCCCGCGACCCCGCCGCCCCCGCCGCCGCGCCCTGCCGTAGCGACCGCAGCCGGAACGGCGATGGAGGAGTCGGGAACGATCCGTCACCGGAGCTCGGGAAGGGTACGGAGCTGAGGTCGGACACGTGCAGCGGTGACCAGGGGGTCCAAGCGGCGGCCCAGGGCGGCCACGGTGGCCATGCCGGCCAGTGTAGCGCCAGCGCGGGGGAGGAGGCGCGGAAGAGTGGCGGCGCGGCGGCAGGCCGCAGCGGCGCGCGCACCCGCGGCAGGAAGCCGCCGTCGTCTGAGGAGGAGGGCGCGGGGGAGGGGGAGGGGGAGGACGCGAGCGAGGGCGCGGGGGTCGACCAGTACCGCGCCTCGCCGCCGCAGCGCGACGCCGGCCACACCCAGTTGGCAGTGAACCGCAGACACTGCACTATACTCGATATTCCGCGTTCACTAAATCTGTGTGGCAAACAACAACTTTAACATAATTATATCACGTCAACAAATCTTCATACAAAATCAATTTGGTTTGACAGTCACTTTTAACACTCGTACTATTTTGCGAAAGTGAGTTTATTTGTTCATCTGTTTATTAAGCTTTCATGCCATATCTACTGAACCAATTATCATGAAATTTTGTATGGATTGGAGCTCAGAAATGATACAGGTTTTTCATCCCGAAAAAAATAATGGTTTCCGTAGCATATCTATGTTACATATATGAGTAAGTAATGAGCCGTAGAGTGGTGTATGTATTTACATTCGGAAGTCTACCCGGACAGAGTCGTGGACAGTAACTAGTACTGTATAAAACTAACCTGATTTCCTGTTTGAGCAGCACGAATATGAGCAGCACGAATATATAAATACAAGGTTAAAGTTTGGAAAATTATTTAATTACATGTTAAATCAATATTTGAATACCCTAACATAGTGACCATGTACTTACTTCTTAAAAGGCACTTGAGTGCTATCGGCGGCGCGAAGGTCGGTGAGGCGGGCGGCTACCATGTTGTATGCTGCAAGCGAATTATTTCTGAACGTTAAACGTAGTGAAGCCGAGCTCAGCCCACCCCGCCCACAGGCCGCCGTCCGCCACCACGACACACAAACACTCAATGTATTACATATACATACACCAACACCCACCATATTGTCAGTTAAGAACGCACGCTGGACACAGCATAACGATTACCATCGATAACCCTTCAAGCTAACTCTCGGCATATTGGCACTTTGATTCAGTAAAATTTTGGTAGAAGTGCTAAAAATTATTGGTTAAAGTGCCTTTGCCATGGTTATGCTAAATTATTTACGCTATACATGATATTATTAATTTATAGTCATTTTGTATTTTCATTAAGACAACGCCTTTCAATATTGAAAACAAACCACTTGGTAACTTTAACACGATCAAACAAATTTAAAAGAAGGGTTGTCGTGGACCGAAGCACCTTTGTAAGTATATGTGAAAAAATCACATTACGATTATACCTACGAATTACGTTAGTTAAAAAATATGTTTTGAAGGCAAAGACATTTATAATAATATATTATACAATGTCCAGCGTGCATTTTTGAGGTAAAATAAAGCATATGCTTAGCCGTGTATTCTTGAACTGTAACCATGCCAACAAAGACTATACACAACAGGGTCAAAAAAAGGCTAGTCACAGGTGAAAAACATGTATTTTGATACGTTATTAAATATAATTTAAATTATATACTGTTTATATAATTGAAATGATACCCTGTTTGTTATTGAGGACGGCTTTCTGTTTTGTTATTTTAATTTCTGTATTTATACTAAAACAATTCTTTATGAAAAATTCGCAAAAACGTACGTATTTTGATGCAAATTTTTTATTTGATAGCTCTTGATTAGACTTAAAAACTGGTATGGCTACATTTTATCCCGCTACTAAATCGAAAATCTCAGATATAACCTAAAAAGTACCTTTTGGTTGCGGCGAAGCCGCGGGCAAAGGCTAGTACTTCTATAAAAGTAGAGATAAGTTATAGATTTAATTTAAGGCATCTAAAAATAATTGTTATTCTTCTGTTAAATCTAGCCTTCTCCTGGCTCCTGGCGATATTATCAAAACATATAAATATGTAAGCATTAAAATAACGATTAGCCCATGCTGATTAGTTAACATCGAAAATTAAAGGCAACTTGTTAATGTTAACAAAGGTAAACGATATATTTAAAATAAATATGAATAAGTTTGCTATACTTTAAAAATAGCGCTCCTTGACTTTCTTCCATGGAATTAAACAACTGCCGGATTCAATATCATAGATGATTTATGAGTACATGCCGAACTAACTACTGATTGCCAATGTTCCAAATTATTGTAAAGCTTTGCAATATGTTTATGAGAATTTAAGTGTTATGTGAGGCGGGGTGTGGCGATCAATTAGATAAAAATGTTGCAACACGACCCAGCAAATTTATCTTACGTTTGACTGACAAATTTCCTTGATCGTGTATCGACAGCCTTGACTTAACAAAATGCATGTTTTACAAAATTTGTTATCACATAATTACATTGGTAGCATGCAAAAAGCTGACAAGTAAAATGCCTAGTGATATATGTATGCAGACGATATTCCTAATTATTACAGAGTCGACAATATGGTAAGTTATGCAAGGGGCTGTATTTTTTGTTGTATTCATATGGAAATTACGTTGTAGATAGCAGTGCCTGCTTGCTTGGTACAACGATAATGTCACTGCACAATTATGCCATATTTAAATTTAAATCTCTAGTTTGTTATGCAGCTTTATATTTGGGAATGTGCGTTTTTTTTTAATGAAACCAACGGCCCATAACTTATATTTTAACATTGCCATATAGACTAATAATCAAGCGCTCGTGTTAGTTATTAGTAACTTTGACGATTTTAAGTGCTATATTATAAGCCTATGAAATAAAGATATTTTATTTGAATTTGAATAAACGGACCAATTTATATTTAGTTTCATTTCCTGCCGTATTTTATGGAAATAATTATTCATCTTAAAATCCAAATTGAAAAGGACTGGAAAAGTATGTGTTCAGTTCTCACGCGGAGTAAATAAGAAACAATATATCTGTATATTTAGATGTAAATGTTCTTTTCTTTTTAGTGTCGCTTTTTCGTTTTATCAAGTTTCCAATCACAACGGTTATAAAGAAGTTTTTACTTCAAAAAGAATGCTCCTGCAACATTAAAACCCTTTATTCGTTTTTAAGAGTAAAATATTTGTACATTATGTTGAAGAAAGCAAGATAATGAATATCTCATTAAATCAACAAACTAATTGAAGATCAGAAACATAACATTTTATTAGGGTTGTAGGATATAAATCATTTTTCAGTAATCTTTAAATAAATATGTATTTTTTTATTTCACATACAGTTGCATAACAATCTAGTTCTTTTTATTTAAAATCTGTTATGGCACACTTTGCTTTTTTTTTTAAATATTTATTGAATTGAAAGAGGTGGCGGACCAGCGGCCGCTTGTGTGACGTTCGGCTCACCTTTCTCTTGCTTACGTCGCTTCCTCTTATTGCATATTTTGACCGCGCACACAGACAGTATGATCGCCACAATGAAGAACAGAATCCCACCGACCACGCCCGCTGTAATTGCTTTGTGCTTCACTCGCGCGGGCACTGGAAACTTCACCTCGTCCGAGCTCTCGTAACTGGTCGCTGAGTTGGCCAATACCCGGAAGTAGTACGTACGCCCTCCCACTAGGTTTTTCACTGTAAAATATAATTCTTCAGAAAACTCTCGATACAGTTATAAAATTATTTGAAAAAAAAACGCATCGGGCATTTCTTTTCAACGCTCACGACGACGTCAACGTACTATGCTATGATTGTGAACGATTTAGAGAGATTTTTGTTAAAAACATGAAATTTGATATATTTTGTTAAGCACTAAGAACGTAACTGTAAATATAAATTATAGGTAGTTGTTAAATTATCTAGTCAGCAAAATGATTTCAAGAGTCACTGTGAGAGTTTATTGAAACGATTCTGTTGTTTTGAGCTATGAGCGGCGGTTACTCCTTAGTCCTTACCATCAGGTGGGCCATGGATAGTCTGCCACCATAGAGCAATAAAAATAAATCCACTAGCTTGCTATAATTTTATAAGTAACAGACTACCAACCTACGCGGTTTCACCAGTGGTAACGTTACGGCTATACGTGATGTTCTATAGCCTATGTAACTCCTAATAACTTTCTAATTGTAAGTTGTTAAAACTCATTCGGTTCAGTAGTTTCAGAGCTTATAGATTACAAATAAACAAAATTAGATTTACATATCTATTTGCTTACCCAAATAGCTGGTCTCTTCAGGTCTTATCTGACCTCTGTTGAGCGTCTTCCACTGTGCATCAGTGCGGTATTTGATTGTATAATACTGGACTAAGTGAGCTCGTTCTAATGGTACTTGCCACGTGATCAGGAACCCGTTGTGGACCTCCGTTACTGTCAGATTACGTGGTTGACCCGGCTTTGGACCTAAAGCCGGGGTAATTTAGGATTAAAACGATTTTAATGATTCCAGCTTAAATTAATTATTCTGATATGAAATGTTACAAACGCTACATAATACTAAGTTCAATAAATTTATTTCACATTTAATTATAATCCTTACGTCTAATGAAGAACTTTAAGGAAGCAAATAAAATAACATCTATCTACACGTGCACAGCATGACAAAAATATAAAAATCGCACTTATATAAACTTAAACAAATTCAAAACTACAATGCAAAGCAATTCAAAATTCACACATCTCTATCAGTAGGTAGATAATGGTTTCTTTAACTGAGGTTGAATAAACGTCAAATAAGGTGTTTACAAACCGACTTCAAAAAAAGGAAAGTA
Source organism: Leucoma salicis (assembly GCA_948253155.1). Lineage (NCBI taxonomy): Eukaryota > Metazoa > Arthropoda > Insecta > Lepidoptera > Erebidae > Leucoma > Leucoma salicis. The sequence continues at coordinate 25,215,121 of OX411808.1, forward strand.
CTTAATTCTTCTTTTATAAACATTCAGATTTAACTTTTGGTTTATTTACAATTTTTAACGATTTTTTGCTTTAAGTTCAATATAGTTTCTAAGTCTCCCATTAAAATTTTACAATCGTATTTTGATCACAAAATACACACTACTCCGATAAATATTTATTAAGTATTATTTTAGAAGTCGGTACTAATTAAAAAGAAGGATTGCCATAAACAAAATACTTTACCGTGACAAAAGTGTTAACTAGTATGGACAACACAGGTTTTAAAGAATTTTTAAATAATTATAAAAAAAATTGGTGAATGAGAATGAACATTATTACTGTATAGTAGATATTATACCAGAGCTATCGGGTGCTTTTTGAAATATTTTGTCGTCTATTGGTCCGGCTGGAGTGGATGCGGCCTTCGGCTTTGCGCCTACATCTACGAAAGCAAATCCCAGTTAGCACACTACATACACCTCACCACACAATATTCCTCCATCCTTGCACCCAATGTTAGTTAAGCTGTACAAACCTTTTTCTAAAGTAATAAAAGGAAGACTCAATAAAATTTGTACCAAAAAGAACCTGTACCTTATAAGGCATATATCGGCACCTATCTGGTTATTGAGTCCAAACTAAACATTGATAAGAATATTACTATTAACAAACACCATAGGATTTATAATAAAATTTGTTTAACAAATATTTGACAAAAAAAAGGCTCGTGAGTTTAATTTCTGGTGTTTTTCATTAAAAGCCTCGGCAGTTTAGCAGTGATTCAATCGCGCTATTGGTCAATGGACATAATTTTCTTAACTAATATGTTTAATACAATTATAAAGAGACAATACATAGACAATATAAAATGTGTAGTTAGATCGCTTCGTTCGAACTCATTATATTTAGTATCATATCTAGAAATGCGACTAGGTAAGTATAATTATCACATGTAGCGTTATATCCCATAACCGGCACAAAGGACCAAATGATTTATCTATCAATACTTACCGAGAGTCCTTATAGTGATAGCTTTGCTCATCATGCCTTCACCTATTGTATTTTTGCTATTTACTTGGAATTCATATGTAGTTCCTGGCTGTAGTCGGTTTATTGTGACCTGTTTGAACAAACAGAATCATTATGGGTGGTAATAATATTTATTCAAATTAATGGAAGTTGTATAATATATTTAAACGGATATAATTAAGTCGACAGTAGGTTTAGTACCGACTCTTCACCACACAGTTGAGTGTCTTTTGATAAACTTTACTTCTGTCTATTATATATTTTTTTAAATACACACTGTACTACAATTTCACAAACACAAAGTACACCCAGACTCACAACAACCATTTGTGGATCACAGCAAAGAGTTGTCCCGTGTGGGAATTCTGTGCTTCATGTACGATTCAACAGCCCGGAATAGCTGAACCTAACTAAAGTTTTATCTTTTTTATCTATTAATTATATTAGGGTTAATTTTCTAGAAATCAGCTGGTAATGTTTAATTATTGTCATTTTAACCAGTATTCATTATAATTCCAACATAAGTTGCAATAGTTGTTACCCGTGAATAAGTCCACGTAAAAATGAGTTATTTATTATATTGTGTGGAACCATAAATATGTTTTCAAATTAAAGGTAGTCTAAATTGCTCCTTATAACATTAGCTATTTGCCAATGAAAGTACCGTCCAAATCGGTCCAGCTACTAACTTAAAAAAATGTTATACATTCAGTTAAGAAAGTATTGAGAATGGATGATTTGTTTATGGTCCCAAATTCAAATTTTTGTTTTTTTTTTGTTGTTGTTAAATTGGCACAACTGTTATCCATTTTGGCGCGGAGTTTGAGTTGCATCTGTTATTTATATTAAATACAGTGCTGATTTTAGTTATATCATATCTAGTATTGCGAATTTCATAATGGACAAAAACATCGAACAAAGAGTTTGTCTTAAATTTTGCATCGCAAATGGAATTTCGTGTTCGGAGTCACTGAAAATGTTACAGAAGGCTTACGGTGAATCGACTTTATTCGATTTACAAAAACACGTGCTTATGTACTCATAAGCCGTAAACGCTCTGTACTACTTGTACAGAGCGTTTAAAAGCGGTCGAGATGTGATGGAAGATTTGCCTCGCTTTGGTAGGCCATCAACGTCTGCAACTGAAGTTAACATTGCAAAACTGAAGGAAATAGTGACTGAAAATCGTCATTCAACTCATCGAGCAACTACCATATTCACCAGATATGGCTCCAGCCGAACAACTGAACTCAATTCCGGAAACAGCGTTAAAAAAATGTTTTGATGACTGGCTTATTCGTTGGCGTAAGTCTATCGTTTCTGAAGGAGCAAACTTTGAAGGTGATAAAATAAATTTGGATTAATAACATAAATTTTGTGTAGGTATTATTGATCTTTTTCCGGTACTTTCTTGACAGAGTAGTAAGTATGTGACGTATATACTTTCATATGCATTTAGTAAAAATCTGTTATTTAGACATTACAAACAGATTATTAATTTGTGTAGGTATGGTGCAGTGGTATATTTTTTCTCTATACTTACCTACCTGTGTGTGTCATTCTAATAATATATACACCATCGCGGCTAGAGGTCAAAAGCTTTGTATTGCGGATATAAAAAATGCGTTCTATTGTTATTTTTTGTGACCTATATAACAGATGTTCCGATTGAAATCGTAAAGTATATTTTTAAACACAAAGAGTGCAGTGACCCACGTAACTATATTTTTTATTTGACACCTTGTAAATTATATGGCATCATTGCAGCCAGTAGACTTGCATTCGTGCACAATTAGTTTTTTCAAAGTTTTTAGGCTATGGCAAAAGTTAGACACACAAGTTTAAACTTCTTTTTTTATTTAGGCCTATGGCAGAATGAACCTTTTCTTAGCTTGGATGTCATTATTTAAAAAATTAAGCTCCTTAATAACCCGGTATTAACGAGAAAAGTAAATACTTAGATACTAACAGATACTTTCTAAACAAAAACAAGAACTTTTTATTGTTGCGTGCCACCTAAGGTACGCACAAATACTGGTTGCTATCCCTAATAGAATTGGCGTAATACTTACAGAGGTAGCACCAGATGGCGTGACGGGGACTTTAGTCCACTCAGAGAAGCCCGCTTCCCTGTACCAGATAGTGTAGTCCTGTTTATAATCTGGTCCGCCAGCGTATCCGGGCTGCCATCGCAGCGTCACTTGGAACTCGGTCGCTGTACCAGATACGTTGTATGGAGCGTGGGGTTGCGTGCCTTCGATTACCAACTGCGTATCCGCCACTATCGTTGCCACCTGAACAAATATTTGGAATTAAAAAAAGCACTTGAGACTGGTTAAAATTTGAACGAAAAAACAGAAGAAATCCAGTTAGAGGCGCGTTATCAGAGTAGTAGCAAATGTAAAACAAATTTACTGTAGTGCAATACTCTGTGTTAATAAAACTTTTTCGATGGAGTCACGCATTTAAAAAATATATGGAGGTTCTCTTTTTATTTAATTTCAACATTAACGTTAGGAATTGGAAATCTCACACTATTAAACGACATTTAATAAGGATTTCCAAATACATACATGTACATTATTTTCCTAATATTTTTTACAAAATATAAATGTTTAGAATTTTTGATGAGAAGTGTATTTCCGAGTATGGGTCGATATATGCGTACCTCGTTGGAAGCGACGCACTGATATATGCCGAAGTCCTGGCGGCGCAGCGTGTCGACGGTGATGTTCCCGCCGAGCGCGCGCACGCGGCTCTTCTGCAGCGGCAGGCCGTCGCGCCGCCGCCACGTCACCGACGGCCGCTGCGTGCCCTCCGCCTCCTGCGCCTCGCAGTGCATCTCCACTGACTCCCCCACCTGACGATATCGGATCATCAATTCGAACTTGGAACTCTGACAGTCTACTGTTTCATAGTTAAAACGCTGTATGTCTGTCGATATAATTTATTTATTAATTCTAGTAGGTATATACCTAGACTTTTAAGGGTAAATATCTAAAAAAGGACATAAATTTGGTACTTTTTGCTTTAGGAATAAGGTCTTTCGCATTCTGAAACCGTTAAGAAGCTCTGCCAATTGAGCTATAGTGAAGTTCACTCGGGGCTATCAAAGGTTTAAACCCCGTTTCGTGGCTTTCATTGTCTATATCAATCGCTTCTTGTGTCACGCATTTTGAATTCTAATATAAAAACTTTAATTAATCTTTAAAATTCGATACAACAACATAATTTTTATGTTTTAGGATTTTTGCCTGCATGAGAATAAAATATTACTTGTAGAACCGGTAACAGTTTTTCTCCCTGGTTCTTAGTTAATAGTGTCTATCGCCATCTACGATCTTGTTTTATTATTCAAGTGCATCATTCTCAAATAAACCCAAGACGTCAGCAAACAAAATTATCAAATTCCTTCTTATTCTCTTTTAATTGTGGCAATCACTCAGTATCAAGTTTCATGATGCATCAAGTAAATTTATTAGGTAAAATGAATTCATTAAAGTCATACAAAATTATTTAAAGTCAAGTCAACCAAGCTTCAGTAAAGTTTAGGTACTGGTAGCTTCTATGGAGTTTTGCAGGTAAGTAACACGAAAAAAGCCGTGTGGGGCCGGCTTTAGAACTGTTCCACCCCTCTCCACCCATGGGAGTCGTAAGAGCCGACTGAGGGATACCGGGGAAGTGGGCAGCAGCACTCCCTCGAGTATTAACAACATCCACTGCGATCGCCAACCCGCCTGCCAAGCTTGGCGATTACGGCACTATCCCCCATATGAGCGAAACACATGTGGCGTTTTCTTGGGGAGGCCTATATCCAGCAGTGGACGTCGAAAAGCTGATGGATGGATGAATGGATGGAACACGAAAAAAACGTTAGGCCGCATTATATTACTACTGAAGGAATGTAATATGGTTCCGGTGGCCAATGTATGCAAAATCTATACCAGTTTTTAAGTCTAATCAAGAGCTATCAAATAAAAAAAACAGATAAACAAACAAAAAATCTAAAAACAATTGTTATGTGAAAAAACGACGTCTTTCGTGTTTCCGCCAAAAACTCCAAATTATCATATTTAAATACTAGTGTTGTTGATACACGTACCTTGCGTTGGTATAAGGGTTCTGGTTCCACGGTGAACACAGGTGGCTTACGAACTAAAACTTCCATCGGACCTATGAAAATAAAACTGTATTAAGAAATAATATGGAAGACCTCCAGCGTGCCGGTTTTTTTTTACCGGTGATTACACATTCTGTGAGTTAAGTGAAGTTCCTACTGCGGTAAACGTGAGATTCAAAATAAAACAAGCACAGACATGTGGCAGTTTTCAAATTGAGAAGTGTCTTCTCAATAGAGCTCTCTATAATTATTTTAAGATAGGCTTCTGCCTCGTCATACTTTTCTGTATAGCCCCTATCTATCTACAATAATTTGTTTAAATAATAATTTACTACTAATGACTGAAAAGATATTTGCGCCGAAAAAAAAAGAAAGAAAAGATTTCGTGCCTCATAAAAGCCGCAAATAATATAAATAAATTAAAAAAAAAAACACAAAAGAAATTAAAAAAACGAATCCTGAAGATGATCGTGACGATTATATTGCTGATAACAGACGATCAACGAGTAACGATCATCGCCGATTGTGAAGAGGCCTTAGTGTTATAAAATAAAAGAATCACAACCATTGTGTGCGTCTCATATGCGACAGAAAAGGGTACAAAGTTCAGCTTGTGTTGTGATGTCGTAATGCCATCACAACGCTGATTTTCAGCAATGTCCTGTCTTGGCTACCAAAAGGCGAGAACTCCTCAATCGATGAAAAACCAGTGTCTTTGGTATTTTTGTATTTAGTCTATGGACTATTGTAAAGTTGAACCAAAATCAAAAAACTAAAAATTTTATAGATCAAAATTTCAAATAAATTTAGTGCATTAGAGGTGTAATGTATTTTTTTTATCTTTGTAGAACAGAAACAAATGGTTTATATTGAACATTTATATACCTGACGAGCCTTGAGTGCCTTGAGCGTTATACGGAGTGCAGGTATATCTGCCTTGGTGGTTCTGATTTACGCGGGTGAACAGTAACGAGCCGTTATTCATGATAACAATGTCCTTCGTCTGGTAAGGCTCAAGGAGGCGCTTGTCTTTCGTCCAAGTGACGTACTGCAGAGGAGGATTCGCTTTTATGTAACATTGTACCACGCCTGCTAGACGGAACGGGAGGTATTGTACTGTCGGCGTGAATGTTACTTTAGCTGGATCTGGAACAAAATAGAATGATGTTATTTTATAGTTGCACCCAGCAAAAGGACAGATCAGTCTCATTGAAAAGATTGGTCTTGAATAAAAATTCTGGACTTGTTCTAATGTCGCCAGTACTTGATTAGTTGGTTGGTAGATATCAGATAGACAGCCGCTCCGTATTGGTGGATCAGCTAAGACCGAACAGATTGAAAGCCGACTTCAAAAAAATTCGGCATAATACTATGGAGATGATATCTATAGAAATAATAAAGAAAGCTTACATTCAACATTGAGATAGGCAGAAGCACTTTGCGGGTCACCGATGCCGTTAGAGACTTCGCAGAGATACTGTCCTGAATCGTCCGCAGCGACAGGGTTGATAACTAAAGCACCATCTCGTCGTATCGTCACTCGGGTTTCCAGGGCTGCCACTTCAGCAACTGGCGCGCCTTCTCGGAACCATTTCACAGTTACATTTCCAGGTAGGGCTTTCGCTTCGCAGGAAAATTGCACCTTCTCTCCTTCTAGCTTCGTCTGGTTTGTAGGTGGCATCTGAAATAAAATTAATATAATAAACGCGATTAGTTCGCGGCACATAAATATCTGGATGTCTAAAAATATAAGAGTATAAATACCATCTCCTTGAACGGCTGTTTCCCATCATACTTAATGATATTTCGTAGCCTGCTTAGACTACGTATTCTCTTAAGCATTTTTCGTTTATCTATTAGATACTGCTCGTGACTTCGTCTGTGTGACTTCAAGAATTGATTCAATATTATATTAACACGTCACTCTACGGACTCACTCCAAGAAATTACCCATATTGCCCTCCTTTTCTGGGTTTCATACTAAGTATTTCATGATGATTAATTCAGCAGTTTTGGTGTGAAAAACAAACAAATACACTTTCACATTTAGGTATATCATCATCTTATAGCGGCTTGATTAAATAAATAAATAAATACATATTCACGGACATTTCGCACAACGTCCTCTGGTCCCAAACTAAGCTTAACGCTTGTGCTATGGGTACCAGATTACGGATATAATACATATACTACTTTTTTTTGTAAATAAATAAATATAATAGATAGAAAACACCCAGACGCAGTACAAATATATGTGTTCATCACACAAATAATTGTCCTGAGTGGGGATCGAACCCACGACCTCGTGCACGGAAGTCGATTACACTACCAACCACGCCACGAGGCCCGTCAAATTCAAAAAAAGCATCATTATTGTAGTGGAAGTCCCTTTCTACCACGGAGTACGGGAAAAGAGTACTCCGTGCTTTCTACTCAGTAAGGTAATACCCGGTGTAAGGATGCTCTAAGCCTACACCTACTCATTGGTACACAATACGTTTTTATATGCACAGATGGCGGAGTGGTTCAGATACCGGCCTCCCGCGTGAGTGTTGTGGGTTCGATTCCCACACAGGACAACTCTGTGTGATCCACAAATGATTGTTCTACGTCTGGATGTTCTTTGTGTCCGTGAAATTACATGTTTGTTGTGTATAAGTCCCCCGCGATACAAGGATTATTACTTAGTGTAGGTTGTTGCCATTAAAAAAAAATTAGACGTCGCGGAACATATACCAGATGTGAAAACATCGAAATTATTTTGTAGAAATAATGAGTACCTAGAAATAAAATGGTGATAACTTTTTCAATGTGCTTGTATAAAATTATGACATGTGTAAAATAACGGAAATGGACATAATCATCAGGCCCTGGATATCATCTAGAGCTGAAGTACTTGTCAAAACGAATCAAACGATTTTAAAGTTGATGGGATTGCGGCGCTTTATAGCGTAGTGCACATGGCCATCCGGCTCCATTATCAGATCCTGAATATCATCTAGGACTATGGTACTATTCAAGATAACTCAAACTAGCCCTAAATCGATGGGTTACGACGTTTTATAACGGAGTTCCTGTGGCCACCTTCTAGCTCAATCATCAGACTCCGGATACCATCTAAAGACAAACGATTCCAAACTCGATGGGGTTTCGTAGTTTCATTACAGAGTTACTGTGGTCACTTTCCAGCTCCATCATCAGACCTTGGATACCATCTAGAAGGAAAGTACTCGTCAAGATGAATCATACGAGCCCAAACTTGATGGGGTTATGTCTTTTTTTAATGGAGTCCTATGGCCACCTTCCAGCTCCATCATCAGACCCTTGATATCATCTAAGACTGGAGTACTAGTCAAGACAATTCAACCGAGCCCTAACTCGATGGAGTTGCCCTATTTAATTAAAGAGTTATCATGGCCATCTTCCAGCGCCATTATCAGACCCTGAATACCACCTAAAGACAAAGTACTCATCTAGACGAATCAAACGAGTCCAAAGTCGAGGGGGTTGCATGGTTGCATTATAGAGTTGCTATGTCCACCTTCCAGCTCCATCATCACATCAGCTCCATATTATTATAATATTGCATTGTCACGCGATATACGTATGCGTGTTAAATTTCAATCTCAATCGGAAACCAGGAAGTGTGTCAAATCCAAGATTTGAACGGGACACGTAAAATAAAAGTGTCGCCACGCTAACAGCCGATTTAATTCTCCCTCCGCATTAGATGTTTCACATCAAAGATGTCAGGTAGGAGCTATTGTGATGCCTCAACGGTCTTGAAGCCTTAACGATGTCCGCGTCTAGAGTCCGGTCTACTCTGCAGCACGCACCTCAACTCAGCCGTCTAAAGATGCGCTCACTGAATCCGCTATTCTCATTTTGATGATGTCGTACGGTTCGTACACTAACCAATGATAATTGTGTTCCAAATCGAATTTTGGCTATCGCGCTAAGCATTTCAAGTACGTAGAGCACAAAGCGTGAAAATGTGAAATAGATAATGTTATACATCTCCAGATGTTGTTGAAGACTCCATGTGTTAGAAGTGTGGAAATTGGTTATCTGGTCTGTACTTTTATCAGAAGGCGTGTCCGTGGGGGATTTCCAACATAAAATGCGGCTTGGTTAGACGCACTGTTTATTCACTATAAACATATAAATGGTACAAGGGTGTAGGCACGACTGCCTTAGCGTTATATGAATACATACATGCTCCATCTTCGATCATAGTTGATCGAAGTGCTCCATACCTTAAATGCCGGGTAAACGGTAGCTAGTTCAGTAAATTCTAGATAAGTAGGTTTTAATAGAGTCAATCTTACAGTATAAAATAATCTTACTGTAATAACGGCTCCTCCAGCAATGATAACGCGCGCAGTATGCGACACTTGACCCTCGCCATTACGCGCGATGCATGTGTAGTCTCCAATGTCCTCGTGGCGAATGTTACTGATGCGCAGTTCGGTGCCGTCATTGAATATCCCCACTGTTCCTGATGGCTCCACGGGATTTGCGTCTTTGTACCAAAGGATCTCAGGCGTCGGAGTCCCTTCCGCCTGGCAGTTGAGGATAATGGCATCACCTGGAAATATTTGTGAAACTTGTTAGACATACAGTTCTGCAACATGAGATGGTATTTCGTTGAGGTGTGTCAGAATGAGGGTGCTTTTCCACCAGAATTGCGCTTCTTACTTAATTGTCCAATCTATATCAGTGCGTTGGAGGAGGAGGCTTGATTTTTATAGCATAGTTATGGTGGAATGGGGTAAGATTTAAAAATAATACATTAAAACTAGCTCACCTGGCGAACTTCGTACCCCCATATTTTTTTCCGTCAATATTTTGTGATGTGAATTATTAAAGTACTCTAATATCGCTATTACAAAAATAGGGGTTGGCAGTAGAAGGGTGAAAATTTTGGATTGTATGTATTTTTTAATAACGAAACAAAAAAAAAAATTTGGTCTCAAAAATTAAAATAAATTTTTGGACCACCCTTATCACCCCTAGGTACGAAAAGGTAGTAGTAGTTTACATCCTATTGTCAGACCTACTGAATATACACACAAAATTTCATAAGAATCGGTCAAGGCGTTTCGGAGGAGAATGACGACAAACACTGTGACACGAGAATTTTATATATTAGAATAAATCCGTCGTATGGGCGGATTTTTTTACCCATCTTTAGCTTTGTGAATCACTATTATGAAAGTATACAAAAATAAATAATGTCCACCGCTGGATGGACGCCTTCCCAATGCCTTATTATACTACGAGAGTGGCAAACAAGCATATGGTCCACCTGATGGTAAGCGGTTACCGTAGCCTACAGACGCTAGTAATACCAGATGCATCACATGCACTTTGCCAACTCGAAGAAAGGGGAAAGGAGGTAGATGAAATGAAAGAGTATGCTCATATTTGCCGTGTGAGGCCAGCTTTAGAATTGTCCCATCCCTCTCCACCCATGGGAGTCGTAAGAGCCGACTGTGGGAATACCGGGGAAGTGGGCAGCAGCACTCCTTCGAGTATTGACAACATCCACTGCGATCGCCAACCCGCCTGCCAAGCGTGGCGATTACGGCACTATCCCCCATTCTTGGGGAGGCCTATGTCCAGCAATGGACTTTAAAAGGCTGATGGATGGATGCTCATATATTGTATTGAATATTTCACAGAGAAAGACATCATCAATGTAGTTCTTTTACCTAGATAAAATTATTTGAAGCAATTTCTTCATGCCATTAGGTCAGGTTATGGTATATGTGAGATGGTACGGCATATTAATTTGTGGTATACCTTGCTTTAATACTGAAATTCCTAAAATCTCGTGATCAAGTCTCGTACGTCAAACATGCAGCTGGTACCTGGCCAATAGTGAAAATATGTTTTAAAATACGTTACCTAAATTAACGTAAATAATGTCTTCCGGTGTGATGGAGAAGCGTGGTGGCGCGTGAACGTCCAGATGGAACCACGTGCCATTCTTGTGCTGGTTCGGTGATCGGTTGAGGAATACCACCTTACACTCGTACCAACCCTGGATACAGAACAAAATATTGATAATTTGTACCTACTATGTTCTTTGTATAGTGCTAGATTGCAAGATCGTTAGTTATAAGAAAATTTACCTGGTCAGATTCGCGGATATTAGTGAGATTGAGGCTAGCAGCCCCGTAGGGGGAATTAGGCGCGACTCGCGACACCCTGCCCTCGTAACCTTCCCCGCTGTGTGTCGGGTAGCTCTCGTACCAGATGTAGATGGGGATGTCCTGTCCCTACGCCATACACAATATATTAGTGAAGATCTACTTCAGTTTTGGTGCAATAACACTTACAGTTAGGTATATACATGTCTACTTCATTTCAAATTAAAGTGAGCGATGCATAAGAGAAACATGGAATTCGCCTATAAGCGCTGGGCATGTGTAACACAGTAATCTATCGATAGTGCTCAACGAAGCAAACTATAGAGTAAGATAGTAGGGGGCGTATAAAGGCACAGTCCTGCTGTCACTATGAACAGTAGGTTTCGCGCCTAAAGCAAAATAAAGAGTTCTGAAAAAGTACTAAATTGTATGTTTTACATAATCTTCAAAGTTCTTTCTAAGTCAATGTTTGAATCACAAGATGAAAAATTCTATAATATATATATATATAGTCATTAATGATGTGTTGAAACATTACCATGGCTCTTCCCACTAAATTCGTTTTATTATTCAGAGTTCTGTGGTTCTTCGTAAAGGCGAGAAACAGACGGTATTTCCTGCGTATTTTTAAAACTGCGCTATTTGGTTAGATTTATTGTCATTTCTCTACTTTAAGCACGGCCAATTTGAACGTTTGGAAATATCATTGTGCAATCTGGATATAAATCACCCTAATTGTGTGCCCTGTGATGGCATAATCAATTTTACTCGTAACAGCGACATCAAAACAATTACTTTTCTCGCTTTTAACGATGGCGATTTATGTAATAAGTTTGTGGAAGCCGTGAACGAAAGTAATGGGTTCTTAGTAAAAATTAAGACTAGGTTTACAGAGACTGAAGTCAAAAAACTGTTCTAAGTTCTGTTTCTCATGCCTTGGTCACTTTATTTTGAAATGCACAATGAATTAGTTCGGCGTCGTTACGTTCCTGCACTACACACATTAACCTGCCTAAAGCTGTCAAGACGATGCTACACCAGCGATATTTACCGTGCTCCGGGTAAATAGGCACGTTGACTCAAATCAGTTTGTAGTTACAATACAATATCTACATAAACAAGAAAAAAACATGCATTGGATAAGAAAAAATATTATGTAATTTTTTTAACTGTATGATAACTTTAAATAACGTATAAATCACATAGATTTTACAATTGAGAAAGTTAGAATTGTCAGTTAGTAGGTATTAACATGGTATTAACAGTCAATAATTTTATAAAAAATATTGGTACCCATCTGATAAACCGATTATGTGATGGTAAATTTAGCGTGAACTAGAACAATACATGTAGATAAAGGTATTATATTCGTTATGATATAAAAATATATGACTAATCATTCGTTATGTGTGTTACGATTTTTCAGACGTTACCAAGTATTTTTTATAGTTTTAATATTATAGTTTCAACATGCACAGGGTCGAAGAAACTTAAAGCGGAACTACGGCATGCAACAAAATTAGTAAATTGTGCATTTAAGTTGTTACCATCAAAACATAAACATCATTTACTAGATTTTTAATTGTCAGATATGATTTACTAACTTTAAAGCTTACTCAGTGTATGTTTTGAAGTAACAAGTATACGATGATACATTAAAGTATGTAGTAAGTAAGCTACGTTTGCCGACAGAGCGTGGGGGAAGCCCACAGCCACAGGAAGAGAGAAACAGACAGAACCGCCGCCAGTGCGCGGAGACAGAGCTCCGTGTGAGCCGTGTAAGCGATAGTGCTCCCGACGCTATCTCATAAGTGCACCGAACAAACAAAACAATAGGAGGAAATAAATGTCTTTGTAAGTACATGTAAAGTGGCTGTGTATGTGTATGTTTTCTAACGGGGGTCTGTTCTCTGCTGCTCTCTCGGACTCGCTTTGAAGGCCTTTGTCACTGTGGTATAAGTGGACCAGTACGTCGATCGCGGTACAGTACGCAGAATAGGCAATACACAATACACAAAAGGCGTGGGTAGGGGGCGCGCGGGTCGAAGGCAGAGCCAAGCCCCCGGCCCGCGGCTCCTGACGTTACCACAGACTATACGAGATGTCGTGGCCGACACCACGAGATATACTTTACATTCGGCGGGCGCGTCGTGACGGGCCTTCCTCTACTGAACAGAAACACACACACGGTAGATGAGCAGCGTTGTATTGTAAGAGTGGAGTGTGGGCCGTCGTACCGTTTCGCCTACCTTCTTCTCCCACTGCAACACGTACGGCACCGGGATGTCTTCAGGGAAATCCACTTGGCAGTTGAACACGACGCTCTCGCCGAGGATCGCCGTGATGTGCACAGCATCTTGATGGTCTTGGTGGCAGGTTACTGTGACCACAAAAAAAAACCGTGTTCCAGTTTATAACTGGTTTTGATTTAGCCGCAACTTTATAGACAACTTTAGGGCAAGTAATAATCATGTTCTGAACTGTGCAAGTTGTTGCTCTGGAAAGTTTTCATTTGCCTTTGACAATAGAGTTAGTAAAATATAGAAAAAACAATTTTGGGTAAAGTACGTTGACGTGGTTAGTTGATTCGCCTCGTTCTTGAGTGTCATCTTTATTTTTTATAGTAGGCAGTGCCTTAGTTATGGTGTAAGGTAATTATCTGCTCCCTTAATGGCGGGATTTCTTGTTACGAGCGCGATCGCTCCAAGTGCACATCAAAACTAGTGCCGAGCGCAATCGGAGGGTAGCGACATAGCTCGTAGGAGTGCGCTCGGTCCGAGTCTAGCTTTGGCGATAGAATTTAGTCTCTATGGTACAAAAGGGTATGTGTGACAGACCTGGCAGGTTGGCTAGCAGCAGTAGGAGCAAGCCGGCGGCGATGTGCGGCGGTTGCACGGCGCGCCAGCCCATGCCTGCACTTCCATGTCACGGCCGCGCGCGGCGACTCATCGTTGATGCATCACCTGGTACAAGACACAACACTGTTCACTATGTAACACATGACAGACGATTAGTATATTTTTTGTAATATATTTAAAGATTACATTTTTCACTTTGTGTTTAATGTATAGTGCTAAGCATGTCAAATGCTAAAAATATATATAAATATTTATAGGGTTTGCGTCATTATTAGGTAAAATCTTAATTGTAAAATTAAGTTTACCTGGCCAGTATAATGTATGAAAATACTTCCGTCAGATGGCGCCGGCGTCACCCAAAGACGTTAAGTATGAATGTGTTATCGAAATTAGCAGTCAGGAGCAATTGTCACGATGGCCGAATTGGCAAAGCATCTGGACGGTGTCCAGGAGATGCAGGTTCAAATCCTGCTGGTGACTGTTATTTTCTATTTCACATTTTTCACTTTGTGTTTAACCATTTGTTTTTCAATTTCACATTTTCACATTTTGTGTTAATTTAAGTATATGGCTAAACATGCCAAATACTAAAAATATATATAAAAACTAGCTGCCCCGGCAAACGTTATTTGCCATGAATGTATATTATTTCTAGGAAACATTTTTTTAGTTTACTAAAAATAACTATCTACTATAAGTGTGCGGGGATTTACTTATAATCGAAAGCGTTGTAGACAATGAAAGTATACTTTATTTAGGATGTACTTTATTCCCAAATAATTTTTTATAGAATGTAAAAAAATATTTATTAAAATTGTCTTCAAATAAATTAAATTATTAATAATTAATAAATCCTTCTATCAGTGTATTGGTGAAAAACAGTGAATTAATATTGTATTCCTTTGCTTATTATTTGACTTACTTTTCACAATAATAAAACAGGTATATTAATTAAACACGTACACGTTTTCGTTTTGATTTAAAACTATTTCCAAAAAATGTTAAGTACAATATATACAGGTACGGTAATGGCCGTTGTTGGCGGGAGCTCACAACACGTGTTTATTTACATGAGATCACTTAATTAACTAATACTTAAAACTGTCTTTATCAGTTATTAATAAATTGCGAATAAATAATTATTGCACTGGAAATTAATAATAAATTTACGATGAGAGTAAAATTAACATGAGAGTTGCACAGAAAAATTAAAATAATACGTATAAAAGTCACTGCTACGATCGATACACAAATAAAACCAAAAAAAATGTTCGAAAACTGTATAGTGAGTAAGACAGGAGACCGGCTTCGTTCTCATCCTTACTCCGTGATGTTTGCTGGATGAGAGGTGACAACGGTAGATATCTGGCGGGGATAACTGATCGATTGATAGTTGATCAGTTATCGACCGGTGAAGGCAGAAGATCAAATTGAATTGAGAAAAAAATCATATCCATCCATCCATCCATCAGCCCTTCACCGCCCACTTCTGGACATGGGCCTCCCCAAAATGGGGGTTTTTCCATAATCGCCACGTTTGGCAGGCGGGTTGGCGATCGCAGTGGATGTTTTTAGTACACAGGGGAACGCTGCTGCCCAGTCCCCCGGTAATCCCTTAGTCGGCTTTTACGACTCCCATAGGAAGAGACAGGGTGGAGCTACTCTTGTGAAAAAACGGCAAAAAAAAAAAAATAATTAAAGGATATTATTCAAAATAAAAAAAATAAAAATTGGAAAAATAGGGGTTGATCGTAGAGGGGTGGAAAGTTGAGAGTAATATAATTTTTTTTATTCTAAGCCATGACAAAATAAGAATAAAAATCTTGCCAAAGAAATTAAAGTTTATAATTAACAAATAAAAAATAGGGGTTGATCGTAGAGGGTTGAAAATTTAGGGTTGTATGTATTTTTTAATGCTGTATCATAAAAAAATAAAAAAGTAAAAATTTATATAAAATTAAAAAAAAAAATTTAGGGGTGGACTACCCTTAACATTTAGAGGGATGAAAAATAGATGTTGTCCGATTCTCAGACCTACCCAATAGGCACACAAAATTTCATGAGGATTCTCATTGAGGGTTAAGCCGTTTCGGAGGAGTTTAACCACAAACACCGCGACACGAGAATTTTATATATATTAGATATCTAAACAACATTATACAATTTCGGATTATTTGGAAGATAAAACAAAATGGCTATGAACTGCTCCTCATTTTAAAATACTGTTTTAAATAAGCACATACCCCATTTTATTTTATTATATTGTGTTTGTTTCCCCCAACAATATTGTATGTTCTTGGTTAGCACCTACATTGGTTAAGTACTCGTATATCAACTTAAACATTGAAAGAAATTGGAGATTTACAAAAGTTCTCATGAGTTTCTTTGCGGGTCCTTCTCATGAAAAGCCTTCCTACGGAATCCAGCCGCTTGTGAGGGTTGCAATCGTGAAATTGCGGATGCATTTGCCTCAAGCGCTTACTTATTAGTAACTTTGAAGATGTGCTATACCTAAAATAAGCCTATGAAATAAAGATATTTTTGAATTTGACATTTCTACACTTAGCAATACAGACGTAGAGAGTTACGTACAGAGATGGTTCAGCTTGTAACGACTCGTATTTTAACTGAAAAACCAGCTGTTATTAAATATGCAGCACAACCGCCGCATTCCGTATTCCATAAATAAATGAAACATTGAATGACCATTTTTCAGTATTTTTACTGGTCTGTACCAAACCGGAGCAATCGTTAAATTTCTGTTTTATATTTATTTTTGATATTTCCAGTGGAACTTTGATATTTTACCAGATTTAACTTAAGCGTTTGAGTTTATTAAGTTATTATCTACTACTCAGGAATCTAATATCTTGTATAGAAACTAGCCTTGTTTTTGTTATATATCTGAGGTTCCCATATAGCAAGACAAGTAAATGTATATCAGTTAAGTCTAATCAAGGGCTTTCAAACATAAACGTTCCGTCAAAATACGTTCATTAGTTTAGGCGTTCGCGAAGAACAAAAAAAAAAACTTTGGATTGGGAGAAGCCTAAATGTCCTAATACAGTGTTTTTCTTCCAACAACTTGAACGTATGTATACAAATGTTATAGTAGTAAAAAGTAATATGTGGTATTATATAAACGTAAAAGTGAGTTTGTTTGTTATTTCTTGAAGTTTAATTACTGAATCGATCCACACGAAATTAGACTCTTTGTATCGACGGCTATTTTTGTATAGATTACTAGCTGACCCGGCAAACGTTGTTTTGCCATATAAATTATTTCTAGATAATCTTTAGGAAATTTCTAGCGTAGAAAACATAACTAACTTATTGTAAGTGTGTGAAGATTTGGTATATGAGTGAAAGAGGCACTCCATGCGCTGTGAACGATGACGGATTATAAAAACAACAATACTAATATCGCTATTAAAAATAAGGTTTGCCAGTAGAAGGGTGAAAATGTAGGGTTGTATGTATTTATTAAGGGCAATCATAAAAAAATTTATACAAAAATAAAAATTTTTTTTTTCGGGTGGACCACCCTTATCAATCAGGGGTATGAAAAATAGATCTCTATACATCATCCTATTCTCAGATCTACTGAATCTACACACAAAATTTTATAAGAATCGGTCAAGCCGTTTTGGAGGAGAATGGCGACAAACACTGTGACACGAGAATTTTATATACGTATTAGATTTATGTTCCAGATGATGATGTACCTATTTATATTATAGGTGAATAATTAGTAATCACTAAAATGAACACTAATCACGTAGTTTATATATTACTAATAGAGGGCTAACTGAGCGTAAAATCAATCAAGATTACAAGATCACCGCTTTATGTTGCAACAAAAGAGTCCGTTATACCATGTTGTTGTGTGGTACCCCGATCATTGTCGGTGTCACGATCAGATCCCTTGCCTACCTATAATTACTAATGCAATGACAATGTCTAACGATTTTTAATGAGTAACGATGCAAAAAAATTCTATAGTCTAAAGTACAAATTATTATTTGTGAATGTGGTGTGTGTGGGAAGCGAACCTGCATCCCTTCCAATCCGGGGAAGTGGTATAATACACTGAGCTACCGTACTACCTGTCGGCCATACCCAATCTCCTCATCACACATTCCCGCTCGCACTAAAGGTCTCTTTTTTCTGATTCACAAATAATAATTTGTACTATAAAGTAGCTGAGCATGTCAGTGTCAGTGCTAAAAATACAGATCAAAATGTTCTATAGTCTATTTATCCAGTTCATAGGCCGTCTAACATCACGCTATGTGTCTCAACAACGAAGCAGTTACTAACCCCTCGATCGTCTTATGAGGAAGATATATTATGCTAAGTAGTACCGCGAATGCCGGACACTCTAAGGCAGGGGGTGCAACTGCCCAATGAAAGAATGTAATATGGTTCCGGTGGTCCGCTAATAAAGGCGGAGAGACGGCACACGGCGGGTTTCTTTAGTGGGTGAAGGCCCCACACTACCCTGTTCGTTGCCCCGAACGACGGGGTGTGCGGTTAGGAACATTTTCGACGGGCCTCGTGGCGTAGTCGGTTGTGTAACCGACTTCAGTGCACGAGGTCGTGGGTTCGATTCCCACTCAGGACAAATATTTGTGTGATGAACACAGATATTTGTACTGCGTCTGGGTGTTTCCTATCTATTAAATGTATGTATTTACAAAAAAAGTAATATATGTATTATATCCGTAATCTGGTACCTACCCATAGCACAAGCATTAAGCTTAGTTTGGGACCAGAGGACGTTGTGTGCAAAAAAATAAAATAAAAAAAGAATGTCTGTGAATATTTTTTTCCGCCTTAACAAAAAGAAAAAAAAGGGGGTGCAAATGCCGATCATTCGCTCATCAAAAAAATTGTGTGCTATATCGCGCTGTCTAGTGATGCAGGAACAGTAACAACTTAGCAGTTTAGTGTCTAGAAAACAATGTAGATGGCGCTTTTATCAATAGAGGCGCATTAATTCAATACTTCCAAACAATACTTTAAAATACAACAATTTCATAAAATTAAATAACAGTTTTTAAGGCCCAAACCCTCTCCCTTTCCTTATTATCCCTCCTGTTCCACCTCCTATCCCTTTCCTTGGAGATGGCGACGCGCGAGTGATGCCTCTGGTGTTGTTACCGTCTATAGGCTACGGTAACCGTTTACCTTCAGGTGGACCGTATGCTTGTTTGCCACCCAAGTAGTATGAAAAAGGAAGTGGAAATAAAACATTTGTTATAAATTGGAAGTTCCGAGTTTAGGTCCATCATTTTTACTCTATGCAGATGTTCCTAAAATTCCGAAGGAAATGAATCATAAGAACTTAAATATGTTTAATTACTTGTAATACTTTTTTAGGTTTTACGATTAACTAGCCGTTATGTGAAGGGTGGCCTTTGAATTGCGGGTTGTCCTTGGACTGTTTCGTACCATGTAATTGTGCTGCATCACGACATAAAATCGACCTGCGCCCTCTTGTTATGTACAGCTTATGGCATGGACAATCAAGTTTATGTTACAGTATTTATATTTCTCAATGTTAAACATTATTACATAAGATTTACGGTTCGATTGAAAACGCTGCTACCTATTGAATTTTTAAGCGTCACTTAGATTAAATAGCGAAAATATTTCTTAAGTTTTCGAATTTAGATCATAAATCTTTTGGTGGGATATTCCAACGGTATTCAAATCCGTCACTGAGTTCCAATTTCGAAAATGATTAAATCCTCGTTTTATAGGTAAGTACGTGGCCCATAAATAACAAAAATTTAAATTAGAAACAAAAAAATGGTAAGTCTTACTTTTTAAAGATCGTAAATTAATAAAAAAATAATAAACTATTACTTTGTAAGGCGAAACGCCTTGTATATTTATCTAGTATAAACTGCTATCTCATTATATTCTAATAATTTAATGCTACTAAAGAATAAAATCTTGTTACACATTATGCTCAAACTCCGAACAACTATTAAACCAGTACATACGCCATTAGTGCACTGAAATTATTACTTAAAACACTCAACAGAACACTTACTACCATATATGCATACATACTAGCGCATTAGCCGCCGTTTCGCTTGCGTCATACTGATAGATGAAAATTCCATTTTAGATAGGATTTGCGCAAAACTTTCTTTAAGAAAGGATTTTTTTATTCTTTACCTACGGAATCAAAGAAACTTTTATGTAAATTTGCACGGTCCTAGCCCCAAAAGTTTGGGCTCTGCAATCATATGTCAGTCAGTAAGTCAGCTATCCTTTTTTATATATAGATAAGGTACAAATTCAATTCAAAACCAAAATAGTAATAATCTTTGAAGGAGAAGAACAGATGTTAGAGTAACAATAGGCATTGTTGTGCTAGAACAAGTGGATGAATATATTATATCTTAGTTATGAATTCAGTTGGGATGGAAGATACACCACTGATATAGAGAGAAGAGGGAATGCGGGAAATAGAGAGAACGGAGCATTGGGACAACTTCTCGGCAGCTACCACCTCAGTCAGAAGGCACGTGTGTCACAATACACAACGCAGTGCTTGTCCTAACATTATATGGAATCGAGAGTTGGGTATGCATAAAGGAACATGAGAGTAAAATCAATGTGGTTTAAATACGCTCTCTACAGAAAATCTGTGCAGTTACGTTGACTGACCGCATTCGTAACGACTTAAGAGAGCGAATAAGTATGAAAGAGAGTATCTAGTAGTAAAGATGCGAAAGGGAATGCTCCGATGGTTTGGAGATGTGGAAAGAATGCCGGACGATGGACTGGTTAAGAAGATATACAATGCGAAAATGGAAGGATGTAGGTACAGGGGGAGATCGAGACTCACCTACTTGGACCTAATCGGTCATGTATTGAAGAAAGGTGGAGTTAGGAGTCTCCGAATTCGGCGAACGTGTATGAAGATAATTATGAATCTTGCGGAAGCAAGAGATGTATGCAAAAATAGAGCCTTTTGGCACTGTGTTCACTCTGCCTACCCCGCGAGGGAGATGGCGTGATGATAAGTAAATAAGTAAAATAAGGTACATTTATAAAAAAGGTTTTTCTTTGTTTTCATATATATACATAGGTATTTATGATGAAGGTAGTAAATCGATTCAATAATTTACTGTTCATCAGAAATCAGAAAAGTGTAAAGATCAAACATTCCAACTCAACTTCCGTAAGCTCTGTTTCCGCAGTGATCTACATAGATCACATGATTACACTCAGGTAGTTTCGTATACATAAGTAGTTGTTGTAAAACAATACCCAGTCTCTGGAAATGCAAAGCGCGTAACAAGATGACTAAATTATCTGATCAGTTAATATGGAACAGGGCAGGCATCACTCGCGCGTCGCCAACTCCAAGGAAAGTTATAGGAAGCGAAGATAATGGATAATAAGGAGAGAAAGGGTCTCCAGCGCTCTCACTCCCCATATGAAACACAACTGTAGGAGTAACTACCGTTGTTTCAAACTGATCTTGTGTGAGAGGCTGGTACTGTCCCGATCGAGCCGGCTCATTCATGTTGGGAAAATCAAGGCTCTACAATTAAAAACTATTACAGAAAGGTTGGGTGATTGAAATGTAAACTGTGATTATATAAAACCCATGTTCAACCGCTTAATCAATGAATAACTTTTGTAAACAAACTGTAAAGGCATTGGTAAACATCTTTCGTTTGTCAAAAATGTTTGAAATGGAATAACCAGATGAAAGGACGCGTGAAAAACAAGTGTATGTGTACTTTAATCTGGTTTAAGAGCCAAGGGGATGCGTATTTGATGTATGTAATCTTGCAAATGGAAGTCTTGTGTGTGCAATATCTTTATTAACATGTGAATATGTTTACATTGCGTCATTCACCTGCCTTACCTCAATTTATATGGGGTTAGTATCTCAGCGATTTTTTTGTGTCTGTGGTGAAAGCAAGATTTTTACTAAATTTTGCTGTGACGCGAACACTTCTTGGGAACACATTTTATCAGTGATTAAAAAAAATTGTTCAACAAACTCTTATTTTTTAAGTTGCGGAAATTTAATAAATACTCGGTGCGTTCCTCTTTTTTTTTTGTTGTTGCTGTCTTAATTATCCTCTGCGCACATCCTGTCTGCCTGGGTACTTGTGGAGCCCTCATCCAACATTTTTTTGGACCTCTGGTGCTCGTATTTACCATACGAAAGCCAACAGTAGCACCTATCGGCGTTTCACACTGATCTTCTGTGAGAGGTTAGTACTTCTCCGATCGAGCCGGCCCATTCGTGCTGGGGCAAGCTAGGCTCTACCCAATTTGCCCACAAAATTCTGTGTAACAAGATTTCTATGAATTTACCATTATTACTACAGCATCAATTAAAAAAAAGACCTTTTGGCAATGATTAACCATCCATCCATCCTTTTAAAGTCCATTGCTGGACAGGCCTGGGGATAGTGCCGTAATCGCCACGCTTGGCAGGCGGGTTGGCGATCGCAGTGGATGTTGTTAATACTCGAAGGAGTATTTATATATATTTTTAGCATTTGACATGCTTAGCACTATACATTAAACACAACGTGAAAAATGTGAAATCGAAAATAACAGTCAGGAGCAGGATTTGAACCTGCATCTTCTGGATACCGTCCAGATGCTTTACCAATTCAGCGATCCTGACAATTGTTTACTCGAAGGAGTGCTGCTGTCCACTCCCCCGGTATTCCCTCAGTCAGCTCTTACGACTCCCATGGGTGGAGAGGGGTGGGAAAATTCTAAAGCCGGCTCCACACGGCACAATTAAATTTGATTTATTTATAAATTATGTAGGTACTTGTAAACGTTTTGGTACCACGTGTACACCACGTGTTGACACCATACTAGTTTGTGGTTCTAATGTTTTAGACTAACAAATTTTTTATGCTACGTGGGTGGCGTACAAGCATACGGCTCACCTGATGGTAAGCGGTTACCGTAGCCTATAGACGCTAGTAACACCAGAGGCATCACGGGCGCGTCACCATCTACAAAGAAAGGGATAGGAGGTGGATATAATAAAGAGAGGATAGGTAGGATACCAAGGAGAGGATAGGGAGGGGGTTAGGTTTATTACTTAAGTCTAATAATAAAAAACTACAAAAGAATTACAAAAGAAAACTGAGATTCGAGTGTCGAGTTGGGCAGCAGCAGTTTTGCAGTAACAGATTGGTGTAAGGAGAAACTGAGGCTAAGTTTATTTTGGAAAAATAATTGAGGGTTCTGCAAAATAAAGAAAATAAATAAATTCCACGCGGACCAATTCGCCGGTAGCAGCATAAATTTAAATTGTAAATTACAATTTGTAATTGATATGTATATACTTGAAATATGTAAACAATTTCGTAGGAAACGGATACAGCCATCCACGTATAACGATAAAATAGAATAAAAACGGAGTATGCGATAAACAAGGACCATAACAGGATATAATCACATTTTCCGCCACAAAAAGATATAAATACAATATATATATAATGAATATTTGGCACATGCGGGCTCTGATAACGTAGAATGAAACACAGTATGAACGAGATTATTAACGATGAAATTGCATTGTAACCTTTTTCAAGCACACGCCATGTTTTTTTTATTTTTTTATTGCATGTATTGGCAGACGAGCCACGGTCCATCTGATGCTAAATGGTAACCGTCGCCCATGGACTCGACTATACCGAGAGTATTGTCAAGCCGCTGCTCACCCATTCATTTCACAGATATGAAATGAAATATAAACGGCTATCTCCTGCTACAGCCAAAACGCAACGATGTGCTTCATGGCCAGTCACACGGGAGATAGTGGTACCAACCCGCTCGGGCCCGATACCAAGTGAGTACTCCCACTTGGTACCCAGCCCTACCACCAGTCATGCAATTGATGATAATTGCTTACTTCCCTTAGTCGCCTCATACGACACCCGAAACCAACCAACCCGGGAAAGAATGGGATGGTGACATTTGTATAACGAGCAGGGTAGTGTGTGTGGGGCCATCACCCACTGAAATAACC
Organism: Leucoma salicis; assembly: GCA_948253155.1. Lineage (NCBI taxonomy): Eukaryota > Metazoa > Arthropoda > Insecta > Lepidoptera > Erebidae > Leucoma > Leucoma salicis. Next base: position 25,239,302 of record OX411808.1, read on the forward strand.
CGCCATATGCCGTTTCTTCGCCAGTATTGACGGACCACTGGGACACTTTGAATATATGTACCTATAATCGTTTAGGTTACAAGTCAGGCGGCTGTTAGCTTTGTAATAAATAAAAATACTAATGTATAATAATAATAATAATAATAAACACAAAGTGAAAAATGTGAAATCGAAAATAACAGTCAGGAGCAGGATTTGAACCTGCATCTTCTGGATACCGTCCAGATGCTTTACCAATTCAGCCATCCTGACAATTGCTCCTGACTGCTAATTTCGATAACACATCATACTTAACGTCTTTGGGTGACGCCTGCGCCATCTGTCGGACGTATTTTCATACATTATACCGACCAGGTAAACTTAATTTTACAATTAAGATTTTACCTAATAATGACGCAGTCAGGATGGCTGAATTGGTAAAGCATCTGGACGGTATCCAGAAGATGCAGGTTCAAATCCTGCTCCTGACTGTTATTTTCGATTTCACATTTTTCACTTTGTGTTTAATGTATAGTGCTAAGCATGTCAAATGCTAAAAATATATATAAAAATATCTAAATAATAATAATAATTTATTTACAAGAATGTAGTTTACACAGTGGTGATCGTACATAATTAGTTACAAGAGAAGGAAATCTCTAAATTGAGTCTACCATCAGTCTTTATTTTTATTCCTAATGATGGCAGACGAGCCATGGCCCATCTGATGGTAATTAGTAACCGTCGCTCATGAACTCGACTATACTGTGAGTCTGAGAGTACTGTCAAACCGCTGCGCATCATTTCATTTCTCAGATATGAAATTAAAGAATAAATGGCTATCTTCTGCTACAGCTAAAACACAGTGATGTGCTTCATGACCGGTCACACAGAGGACGGTGGTACCGACCTGTTCGGGCCTGATAGCAAGTAAATACTTTCACTTGGTACCACCAGTAATGCAATGGGTGATAATTGCTTACTCCCCTTAGTCACCTTGTACGACACCCACGGGAAAGCATGGGGTGGTGACACTAGTATTCTTAGTCCGTCACAACAAGGATCCGTCAGACAAGTCTCTTCTCTCTTGGTCTTATTAAACGAAAGGAATTAAGTGTTTTAGTTGTAAAGAGAGATAGTCATTCTCTCTCAACTTCTCTGATGAACTCAGTATGGTGGTGGTGGCCGTGGGGCTGGCAGACCTGTGCTCCTGGTCTAGGTGAACAGCGGCTATCGCTTATCATCGAGGTAGGTTGCAGGTCTAGAAGATAATCGATTTATATACGTTTTCAATATCACAAATGATGAAAAGAATGCCGGACGAGCGACTGGTTAAGAAGATATACAATGCGAAAGTGGAAGGATGTAAGTACAGGGGGAGACCGAGACTCACCTACCTAGACCAAATCGGTCATGTATTGAAGGAAGGTGGAGTCAGGAGTCTCCGAAACCGCCGAGCGTGTATGATGAGAGTTATGAATGTTGAGGAAGCGAGAGATGTATGCAAGAATAGAACCTCTTGGCACTCTGTTCTCTCTGCCTACCCCGCAAGGGAAATGGCTTGATGATAAGTAAGTACAAAAGATGACGAGTAACACTGACCAGTCCCAATCTATATTTCGAAAAGAGCAAAGGCGTTGGCCGCGACTGTCATGAGTGTGCATCTATGCACTTACATAGGCTTCTATGTGAAGAGACAGACCATAAAATATCCTGACCACACTCTACTGCACTTTGATCAACGTTGTTCAATTTAACATATATAATATATATAAAATAATCATAGACAATATAAATCAACCTCACAGGCTCCACAAAAAATCATTACAAATACTATATAAAATTGAAGTGTCTGTTTGTAATGCCTAAGTAACAGCTTTTTACTAAAGTATATACCTACAACAAAATACCAATATGTATTTAAAGTTTTAATTCGGAAAAAATAATTATGTTGCCGAACAAAAAGGAACTTGGCTAAATTCTATTCGGACGAAGTAGCGGGTAGCAGCTAGTAATATAGAATACTAAAGGGAATTCTAATATTAAGAAGAAATATTTCACTAAAATAGTACTATCATCAATGGTAGATAATAACAAATAATAAGCGCGTGGCGGAACCGGTTTATTCTTCGGAATTAAGTGCGTATGGCAGATATTATTATTTTAGGGTTATATCAAATATTTAGGTTTCCAAACGAGTTCCGTCGCCATAAAAATTCGGAAGCGGCTGGTATAGTCAATACTACAATGTATGTGAGCTTGTCATCGATAGCGTTCCTGACCGCAGTTTGGTAATTACTCATAAATTCAACTTCAAAATATGCCTGGAACGTTCTTTTTATGTCATGTTTCATAATTTTTCAAATAGGCTTTCTATTTGGATGCTTAAAACTATATATAAAAAGTTAAACAAAGAAAAAATTTTATATAGCGTGATTTCAGTCACAAATGCCAGGTTTGTGTATGAAGTAATTTAAACAAAAGTAATTAGATAAGTATCTATGTGATTATGGGGTGGTAAAGAAACAAATTGTCCCCCTCCAACAGTCTAATAACGAATGTAAAGTATGCGACTTCTAACGGCGCGATCTGGCGTTCCCATCCCAGATCAGATAAAAAGTTATATCCGGCTACGATATTTTATTATAAAATTTTCAATAGGGCGGCGCCTAAAACTGTGTCCCCACACTCTTTCTGTATACTTAAATTTAAAATTGGATAGCTTATATCACTTTTCTTAGGAAATAAAATCACGTACAAAGTATAAGAGGAATCCTACATGTAAATGAGCTTTTCATCTTCCACTGGTGGACACAGGCCTCTCCAAGAACGCCACTACGGCCGCTCCTGTGCCACCTGGATTCAACAGCTCCCTGAGGCTTTGATTAGGTCTTAGGAAGATAGCAGTGCTGCACTAGCGAATAAGCCACAGAAATCTGAATTTCTGAGTTCTCTGGAATAGTCCCTAGGGGGATTTTACAAACAAACAAACACACATTACGTATTAGTACGCCCAGATTTGGCAAAATCGTTTATAGATAACAAATATAATTGTCCTGAGTGAAATCGAATCCGTAACCCTGGGTTGAGGCTGGTATATAAATCACTACGCTATTTCATTAATTTATGTTATTTTGTAGGAGGATAAATGTGTTTAAAAAGAGGTTTGTTATCATTTAATATAACCACACTACCAAATGATGCAAGTCCGGCCTGAGATATTAAGCTAAAACTATACAAGAAGGCTCCGTTTTAGAACCTAGCATTGTAGGTACTGCCTCTATTATAAGGAATATTTTTTAACTACTTTGTTAATAAGCCTTGTTAATTAATATAAAAGAGCCCGGATTTAATAATGTCATATATTATCAACTATCATAGAAAAGGTAATTATATTGTCCTCTTAGTTCTAATATCACGTCAACCACAAAATTAATTTATTGAGGACAGCCTGAGATCTTACACTGAAGATTGTTTTCCTAAAAAGTAAAAAAATTACATCGATCAAAAGAATATATATGATGTATAAGAATATATAACTAAAATATAGTTTGATGTTCTATTATGCACTAACGTGAGCAAATTAAAGCGAGTTTTATTTGGGTGTTAAACTTAAGCGACAATGTGTTAAAATATTAAATTATATACTTAGAGATGAGTACTGGAAATATTACTTATAATATTTAAGCGAAACGTTATACTTTCAGTGGCATAAAAAGAACATAAAAACTGATGCTTTCGCTCGTAATTTTTATTCACGTCTGCCTTCTGAGATGTAAGTGAGCACATGACTTTATTATTTTTATTGACGGTACAATTTTCACAGGGAATCAGAAAAACTGTAGGAAATTGGAGTATCTGGACGAAGAACGGTCGGCAATGGATGCTGCGGCACTGGAGGCATGTTATCGATCGTACCTTATCGTCGCGAGGCATGAAGGGGTGAATCGCGCGGCGGGTTTGTTGGTGGTGAATGCTGGGGTATTGTGGCACTGTCGTAGGGTGCGGCCGGGCTCCGTCATCTGTGGAGGGAGCTCATGGGATCGCTGGGGGCTCGGTGGAGCTCACGCGTGCGAGACGTCCCGCGACCGGCCGGGCACTGCCCGACGCCGCGTATTGATCGCTGCGCGCGCAAGCCGCCGCCCTCGTCCATGAATGGTCCCCGGTGAGCAGCTCACGTGCTCCGACGTCCCTGGCCGTCGTGACCTCCTCGCGGTGACTACGGCCGATGTTGCATGTCGATTATATCGATATTACGATTTGATGGTGTCAGTAACATATGTAATAGCCAATATCCGACAATTGAATTATTTTTTATATACGCAATATATAGTCTTATGTTACCTGCAGTGTAACTAAATACTTTTATTGTAATTAGAGGGAAACAAGGTTGCTGCCAATTTATTATGTTCAAAACAAACATAACGCACAAATAGAAAATCAAGTATACTACTCTGTCAAGTATACTACTCTGTCAAGAAGGTACCGGGAAAAGATCAATAATACATAAATTTTTTGTTATTCATCCAAATTTATTTTATCACCTTCAAAGTATGCTCCTTCAGAAACGATAGACTTACGCCAACGAATAATCCAATCATCAAAACATTTCTTAAACGCTGTTTCCGGAATTGAGTTCAGTTCTCGCCGCGAATTCTCCTTTATGTCTTCTACCCATTGAAAACGGGTGCCACGAAGTGGTAATTTGAGTTTAGGAAAAAGAAAGAAGTCGGCTGGAGCCATATCTGGTGAATATGGTGGTTGCTCGATGGTATTTGTTGAGTGTTTGGACAAAAATTCATTCACAATGACGGCCTTGTGCGAAGGCACATTATCGTGGTGCAAAATCCAAGATTTTTGTTTTCCACAAATGTGGCCTTTTTCGTCGAATTTTACCGTTTGACCTTCTGGCAAGATTTCCGAGTGTACAATACCGCTATAGCCAAAGAAAACAGTCAACATGACTTTGACTTTTGATCGACTTTGGCGTGGTTTTTTCGGTTTCGGTTCAGTTGGAAGTCGCCACTCCGAAGCTTGTTGACTAGTTTATATGTCAAACTCGTAAACCCACGTCTCGTCACCAGTAACAATGTATTTCATGAATGTTGGGTCGGAATTGAGTCGTTCTAGCATGTCCTCAGCGACTCTCATGCGACATTTTTGGAGAAAATTCAGGTCTTTTGGGACTAGCCGAGCGGAAACATGTTTCATACCCAAGTGATTATTTAAAATGGTACGGATCGACTCGTGAGACACAGAAAGTTCGGCGGCTATCTCTCTCAAAGTTGAATGACGATTTTCAGTCACTATTTCCTTCAGTTTTGCAATCTTCCATCACATCTCGACCGTTTTAAATGTTTTGTACCGCTCGTAAGCACGTGTTTTTGATAAAGTCGATTCACCGTAAGCCTTCTGTAATATTTTCAGTGACTCCGAACACGAAATTCCATTGGCGATGCAAAATTTAAGACAAACTCTTTGTTCGATGTTTTTGTCCATTATGAAATTCGCAATACACTCTAGATATGATATACCTAACTAAAAACAGCACTGTATTTAATTTAAATAACAGATGCAACTCAAACTCCGCGCCAAAATGGATAACAGTTGTGCCAATCTAACAACAACAAAAAAAACACAAATTTGAATTTGGAACCATAAACAAATCATCCTTTCCCAATACCTATTTTATCACGATACGGATATACATATATTCTGGGACAAATTATATTATTAATAGGCAAAGTTAATTCAAGGGGCATCTATCTTCGTCGTGCTAGAAGTACCTATTAGATATATAAACATAAACTATAGGTAGGTACTTTTTACACTACGAAGGCGAATTAAAGTATTATATACTTACACGAAACATTACTTAGAGAACGATTTGTGATTCATGCAAATATTACTGTTCTGTTCTTTCTTTTACAAGAAAATTGTTTTAGAATTATTTGAATTCCATCGTACAAGGGCAGCTTCGCCACATTATAAGCTACACAATAGAATAACCAACTAAACGACAGGTTTATGAGCCTGGCACTGATGCTGTATTGACTTGCGAAAGCTTGATGTTGATATATTAAATGAGGAAGCACGACTGCTACATATGCGTTGACTCTTATTAACCTCTAAATTAGCTTCAAACTTAGAGTATTTGTATAGATCTAGCCAATATAGAGGTACAAATAATGCCTGCGGTGGACGTAGCAATAATAAATTAATATTTTATTTTTTATTGACTACTTGATGACCTGGTGATTTTCATATCACCTACAATTTATTTTATCAGTGATTATCAATTAATATCAATCCCAAGCAATTTGTATCGTCTAAGGTTTGAGTTATCAAATGAAAGTATCTTGTAACTCAGAATAAGAAGTAATGCCAAACGGTCCATAACTAAAAGAGACGATTCCCATTCAAAATTATTTTGAATTAAGGTAGGTTTGTCGATATACGCCTAGTTGCTAATTACGCCTATGCCCTAAAAATCCTATTTACAATACAGCTAAAATGAATCTAAATACCTATGTACTAAGTCTCATCGCGATCCCGCACTTCGTCCTCGTCTCTTCCCAATTTGTACTCTAATACTGGACTGACCATTGGTGCGAGCAGATTCTGTGCGGTATTTACTTAGACAAACCAATAAGTTTACGGTAAGTTTTTATTGTTATTGAGGCTCATACACAAAAATCTAAGGCATATTCGTGTAAAATAAATATTGCTTGAATCTAAAGCAGCTTATTTTAAACATTAAACTATTAGTTTTTGTTTTTTTAGCAATCTTGCTAGAATTGGTCTGGACTGGTATTTACGCCTAGGCGGTATAAACCATACCAAATACTACTGTTGGCGCAATTGCTCACGATTTAGGCGTAGGTAACCTCTAGTGTTTAGCTTAAACCTTTCAAAAGTTATTTTGACCAATAGGTGCTGCAGCATTTCTACGAAACACCTGCTCAAAAAAGTCACCTCAAAATTAAAATAGTTGTGAATCTCGTGCCATGTCTCCACCGATAATTGACAATGAAGAGCTCCAACGTTAGGTATATATCCTTCAGGAAACCTCTCCCCCTTCTCAAGACATCTTATCAAATTGTTTATCATCATCACCTTGCTCACTGGTTGTGCATTCTGCTCTACAAGTTACTCCACCGAGCTCACCAAACGTGAATCCTTCTACCAGTGGCTTGCAACCTAATATAACATTTGTGTGTTACAGTTCATCTGATTATTCTAACGATGAAGATGCTTTTGACGCTGACAATATTCAGGCAACCGTGCACCCTATTCCAGTAGTAACTCCTTCTCCCTTTCTACAAGTCGCATGCTATCTACCAAGATATACTCTACTATAGATGTTTCTAATGATGAATATGCTTCTGATGGTGAGCATACTTCTGACATTATGGCTCGATTTGTCACTAGACCACAATTCAGCAATCCAGCAATTTTTAAGAATTTACTCATCTGGGTCAGACACCGATAGCAATAATAAAAATGATGAACCACTAGCTCAGTTACCTGAAAAATCACAGTTTCAACTATTTATGCCTACACGGAACTATGCAATTATTAAAAATCACCGAAAAGCTTTTAATTATAAAGGACAAATAATAACAAAAGATTTATTTAACGACTCAGAGGTGGTGATAGAGAAAGGGAATTTTAAAATTAAAAATGAATATTTTAGATATTTTTATATATATTTTTAGCATTTTACATGCTTAGCACTATACATTAAACACAAAGTGAAAAATGTGAAATCGAAAATAACAGTCAGGAGCAGGATTTGAACCTGCATCTTCTGGATACCGTCCAGATGCTTTACCAATTCAGCCATCCTGACAATTGCTCCTGACTGCTAATTTCGATAACACATCATACTTAACGTCTTTGGGTGACGCCTGCGCCAAGTTTTCACTTTATGTATAGTGCTAAGCATGTAAAATGCTAAAAATATATATAAAAATATCTAAAATATTTAAAGGGTTTGCGTCATTATTAGGTAAAAATCTTAATTGTAAAATTAAGTTTACCTGGTCGGTATAATGTATGAAAATACTTCCGACAAATGGCGCAGGCGTCACCCAAAGACGTTAAGTATGATGTGTTATCGAAATTAGCAGTTAGGAGCAATTGTCAGGATGGCTGAATTGGTAAAGCATCTGGACGGTATCCAGAAGATGCAGGTTCAAATCCTGCTCCTGACTGTTATTTTCGATTTCACATTTTTCACTTTGTGTTTAATTAGAAATGAATTTATTTCTAAGAGGAAGCTAGGGAAGCAAATTAACAAACACAATGAAAACAGAAACAAAAACCAAAAGGAAAACTACACATAGAGAGAAAAGAACGAGAAACTGCGTAAAAAGGATAAAGAAAACAACAGAGGTGATTGGTATTGCTATGCTTGTTATGAGGATCGTATTATGGTATTGCTGATATGAGACAATGTGTGAATTGCAAAAAATGGTACCATGAGGATTGTATTGGTCTGACCAACAATGACTCGGAAATATTTAGATGTCCTGATAGCCGTGACTAGGAATTATAACGAATTTTGAAGCAACAATTCATTTTAATTATGATCGTCGATTGCCTTGCCTTACCAATGGAAATTTTAATTTAGTGTGGGATATCACGCGTTTATTCTCGTCGAAAATCTTCATACTAAAGTAAATGCCCAGTTTGTACTTTTACCTATGTGCAAATTTGTAAAGGGTAATCCACCATCACAGTAGGCAGTATAACCATAACTGTAGTTTGCAGAAGGCGTTATAACCATAAGTGGGTTAAATAACGCCTGGTGTTGTTTTCTTTTTTAGAATTATTTTTTGCTCATAAACCTGTCTAAATACAGTTTAATCAAGCTGTAACCGTGTGCCACTAAAAATTATAAGAATTTATGTTATTTACCTTAGTAATTTAATTTTTTTGTTAACTGGTCTTTAAACTATGAAAAAATTCAAATTTTTTTAACAACTGTTGGTTAGGTTATTACTACTATCAGGCTGATTTTGGTCCTATTAACAGAAAACTATTATATCGCTGGAGTACGAGGATGTTATAAGGTAATTATCATAGGCGTAATTAAACCTCAAGAGTTTAATTCTGCCAAACTCAGTGTGTTAGAATTTGATTATTTTTTTATGTTATTTTAAAAATAGAACATTCATTCATTGTATAGATAGTAAAACAACCATATGATACACATATTCTTTTTTTGTGTCCTCTAATATTTATCAGATAAAAGTAGCTTAACCTTATGTAGGCATAATTCGACAGACATACCTTACTCAACTTTTCAACTGGTTTTATGGGATTTCCCTTTTTTTTTTTAATCCGACCCTGTATTGGAGCGAACAGAACAAAAAAATAATAAAAACATCGTTCATATTATTATTAGCCATGTTTGTGGTTTAGCGAGATTAACGAACAGCATTATATATTTATACAAGTGTCACCACCCCATTCTTTCCCACGGGTGTCGTACGAGGCGACTAAGGGAGGTAAGCAATTATCATCCATTGCATGACTGGTGGTAGGGCTGGATAGCAAGTGGAAATGCCCACTACGAAGCACATCATTGCGTTTTGGCTGTAGCGGGAGATAGCCGTTTATTCTTTCATTTCAAATCGGTGAAATGAAATGGTGAGCAGCGGTTTGACAATACTCTGGGTATAAATGGTGAGCAGCGGTTTGACAATACTCTGGGTATAGTTGAGTCCATAAGCGACGGTTACCATTTACCATCAGATGGACCGTGGCTCGTCTGCCACCCATGCAATAAAAAAAAAGCAGCAATTGATTTTTATATTATATAGATGATATGTGAGATACTGCATGGTAGTTAATAGCTGCTACTCATGGATCTAGCGATAGGTAGTGGTACTAGGAATAAAACCATGTTGCTCCAAGCCAAGTTCTTTCTATACGATTAAAACAGAACCTTTCGGACAATACAGTTTTGTGTTGTGTTTACCATCTGGCGGTGCTAATATAACGTGCTTGCTGCCTTTGGTGACACCCCCATGAAGGAATGGGGTGGTGAGATACCACGCGAACAAAAAAAAAAATACAAATTATTATTTAAATTTAAAATTTAATTTAACTGCCTCGGTGGTGCGGCGGTACTGTGAACGACTGTTGATTATGAGGTCTTGGGTTCGATACTCGGGTCGGGCAGCGTTATTGAGCTTTTTCGTATAAAGAAAAATTCTCAGTAGCAGCCCAAACTGGATGATGATGAAACGCGCCCGGTAGACGGCAATATTACGTCGGACTTAAATATAGTTGACGAATCGTAGGTATGTAAAATACACCTCTACCTACCCCTTCGGGGATACAGGCTTTTATTATTTGATTGCTATCAGGCCTAATGAAGTAAAGGCCTGACTAGTTTGTGATAAAACGCTTCTATTTCTCATTCATTACGTAATATGCTGGTGTTTCGGTTTTGCAACTGCGGCACATTTAAACATAAAACTAGTTTCAAGTTATTGAATTTTAGTTCGAGACACTATATCGACATAAGTTATGCTTCGTTCGTGAATTTCAACTTATGAAAGTATGGTCGGAAATTATGCTTTTATATTCTGCTAGAGGGCTACGGCGCACGCTATGAAATGCTACGATGCAACAAATACTCACTATCTACTATTTATTTTAGGAATATATTTAAAGTACTTATATTAAATGATTGAATTTTTATCGTGCGAGTGGTAACGGACTGACTATTCAGTTGTTGAGTCACGTAGTATCACTTATTTGCATATGTAGTTTAAATGAAACACTGACCGTAAACTAATTAAAATATATATTTTGGAAGAGCATGACGGTGTTTATACAAACAGTGTGAAGGAAGATAATAGATAATGTTGCCAACATAAATTGGGCCGCCCAAAATGTCTTTAAACTAAACCTTAAATTCTAGTACGTACATTTTTTGTATTGTATCCTTATTACAATAAAATGAAGTATGTTTAATATGGTGTATATAATATAATAATTGAGGGGTAAAAAAACCTTTTAATTGTATCTTATAAGCTACTTATCATCTATAGACAGAACGACTATTTTTGCTATAGATCGTGTGTGAAGATTACTATCAGCAGTTCTGACTTCAACAACACGTACCTACTTTGTTATCTAATACAAGATAAATCTTTGAAATTCTGCCTATGGGCCATTTCAATGGTGCATTTTGGTTGCAGATAGGGTTGCCGACTATACTTTATAATAACGTATCCTACTTTATTTTTGGTAAATATACTTTATACTTTTGCATAAAAATAAAGTATGTAAAAATAGCCTATTTCCAATCTTTACTGTGATGCTTAAAATTAAACACTTATTTAAATAACTATTATCGATACTTTTAAGCTGAAAAGAACGCGAAGGCATACACGATTTAAAATATTTACAAGATAGATTGAATATTAACGATTTAATTTCCAAGTCAATAAGATTGAAGTGATACAAAGGAATTCTACTAAGAACAATAAAGAATTTTCAGAAAAAATCAATTGACAAATGACAATATAAAATTAAAAATGCATTTGATACCCTGTGTAAACAAAATTATTTCTTATTTCATCATCTATAAATTTAATAACAAAAGAGTTAATATAGGGGGCGAGCCTATTGAGGTCTACCGGGCACATTTCCAAACTCCGGGCTGCTACTGAAAATTTTTCTTTTTAGGAAAAAGCTCAATAACATTGCCCGACCCGGGGATCGAACCCGAGACCTCATGAATAAAATTGTGAATAAATAAATAATGAATCTTTTTTTTTTAATAAATACTTTTTTCTTCAACCAAATACTTTATTTTTCCTGCTTAAAAAAATATGATACGTTATTTTTTCCAAGAAAAGTTGGCAACCCTAGTTGCGGAGTAGTATAGTAGCATGCTTTAAATTTGGATATTCTTTATACCATTTAGTGCGCTTATTAAGAGTTGAGTAATACTCATTGGACCATTCCAACTTAGACCCGATAAAGGGAATAAATAAAATGGAAAATCAATATTTCTTCCACATGGGCGTTACAGTAATCTTTGACTAAAACGTTATTCAGCATAACTTCTAAATAGGAGAACATGCTAGCTTATATCGTTGTACAGCTGTTGCCAGGTGTGGAGGAACACCCGTTTTTTTTTGGTTAAGGCGGGAAAAAATGTTCCTAACCGCACACCCCATCGTTCGGGGCAACAAACAGGGTAGTGTGGGGCCCTCACCCACTAAAGAAACCCGCCGTGAGCCGTCTCTCCGCCTTTATTGGCGGGCCACCGGAACCATACTACATTCCTTCAGTGGTGTGGAGGAACACCCTGCCTTGCTCTTGGCTTAAGCTAGTTTGAAGCACAATGTTTTAGTCGTTGTACCGCATACATTTGAAATTGGATATAAGTTTTACGCGCGGCGGGTCAGATACACAAAAAGAATTTCCTGTAGAAAAAAGGATGTGGCTGTTATTATATATTTTAACCCATTTATGGCTACGATCTCGTCTGCGTGGAATCACAATTGTCTCGATATATAGATACTCTACGGTGCATTAATAATATACATGAAAAAACAGCTTTCTCTCAGGAACCGACCATTATTTCCGGGATAAAAAGTAGTATGTGAAAGTGACGTTGTTTCTCTGTTACGCTTTAACGCTACAAGTATTTTTTTATACCTACTACACTGGTGACAAACAAGCATACGGCCCTGATGGTAAGCGGTTACCGTAGCCTATAGACGTTAGCAACACCAGAGGCCTCACTCGCGCGTCGCTAACTGCTAAGAAGATAGGAGGGGGAGAAAAAAAAAATAGACGTCGCGAGACGTCTAGCAGATGTGAAAACATCGGAATTATTTTGTGGAAATAAAATTATCATAGCTTGACAAAGTACTCCTCAAGACGAATCAAACGAGTATAAACTCCATATGGTTGCGTTTTTTCATTACAGAGTTACTGTGGCCACCTTCCAGCTCCATCGTCAGGCTCTGGATACCATCTAGAGACAAAGTACTCGTCAAGACAAATCATACGAGCCCAAACTCGATGGAGTTATGTCGTTTTATAACGGAGTTCCTATGGCCACCTTCTAGCTCCATCACCAGACCCTGAATATCATCTAAAGACAAAGTACTCGTCAAGACGAATCAAATGATTCCAAACTCGATGGGGTTGCGTCGTTTCATTACAGAGTTACTGTGGTCACCTTCCAGCTCCATCATCAGATCAGCTCCATGCCATCATAATATTCCATTGTAACGTGATATACACATGCGTGTAAAATTTCAGCTCAATCGGAAACTGGGAAGTGTGTCAAATTTAACTTGCAAAATTTTAACGGGACAAGTATAATAAAAGCGTCGCCAAGCTAACAGCCGATTTTACCCTCCCTCCGCATTAGATGTTTCACATCAAAAAGGGGGAGAGGAAGGATAATAAGTAGAGGATAACGGAGATGGGGCGGTTTAGGCCTTCGGCGCTCTCATTCACTATACGAAACTGTAGGCTATGCCTATGGTTGTTTCTGTAAGAAGGTGGTAATTCCTCGTTCGAGCCGACCCATTCATGCTGGGATAAGCAGTCTTTATGTCTGATAAAAGTACTTAATAGATCATATTAAAATTTTGCATAGGTACATATAGTTCCGAGCCCGCAAAAGGATTTAAAACCCGAAAAAATAAACGGCTCCTATTTTTGTATAAAATAGCTTATGAAGTTTATTATATCATAACCCTGAAGCCTGGCGGAGTGGTTTAGATACCGGCTTCCCGCCTGAGTGTTGCGAGTTCAATTCCCACACCGGACAACAACTGGTACGGGCACAAATGGTTATTCTGAGTCTGGGTGTACTTTGTGTCCGTTAAATTGTATGCTTGTAAAGTCCCCTGCGATAGATGGATCATTCCTTAGTGCAGGATGTTTTTTTTTAAATATTGGACTACTTTAAAATGTTAAGGATAATAAGCTGTTCATTTGAGCAGGGTGCAGTAGTACACTCACAGCAATGAGATGAGTACTCATATTACAGGAGCGCCGTGGCCTGTTGCCAGCCGGCTCACTAGCGTCTCATGAAAGCCTATAAGTGTGCTTGTTATACCAAGAGTATAATAATATTCTTACTGCGAGCCGTACCAAATTATCTGTGTTATAAAAACAGCTTATTTTTTTCTCTTTTGTTTTATGGAATGGGGCAAAGGATGATATTTATTAACCGTATAAAAGAACTGCCTCGGTGGTGTTGCGGTAGTGTATGCGACCGCTAATCATGAGGTCTCGGGTTCGATCCCCGGGTCGGAAAATGTTATTGAGCTTTTTCCTAAAAAGAAAAATTCTCAGTAGCAGCCCGGAGTTTGGAAATGTGCCCGGTAGACGTCAATAGGCTCGCCCCCTATTGCGTGGGACTTAAACATAGCTGGCGAATCATGGGTGTGTAATATACCTCTGCCTACCCCTTCTGGGTATACAGGCGTGATGCTGTGTATAAAACAGTTTATTCGTCTTCGTGTTTATGGTTTAGATTTGTTATAGTTTCAGACCTTTATCCCCACCACTGAAGTAATAACACACAGTGGTCTGCCGGTACAGGTGGAAAGACGGCACACGGCAGGTTTATTTTGTGGGTAAGGATTCCACACTACCCTGTTTCTTGCTCCGAATGACGGGATATGCGGTTTGGTAATTTTTTTCCCTCAACAAAAAAAAAAGAGCTTTATCTCTGAAAGGATCCAGTTGAAGTTTAACATATCCACATTTTGCCTATTTTTTAGTCTTGCCAATAGTGGCGGATGAGTCCAATTGATGATAGTAACAGTTTCCCAGGGGCTTTAGAAGCACGTGGCCCCTTCATGCTGGGATAAGCAAAGATCTACCACTAAGTATTCAGGCCAGAAGAATCATAAAACCTTTTGACTTGTCATTATTTGATAACTTCGTATAGAGAAAAGATTACATCCCTTCTAAGTGAGTCTTTTCCGACAGGCTTGAGAGCAAAATAACATGTAGGCAGGGTTGCCACAGGGGAGCTCGACAAGAATACCCTACTACTGTAATAAAAGAAATAATAGGGTTAATGTGTGAATGGATTACGATTAATAAAAGCCCTTGAATTTAAATAATATTATATATAGCTGCTACCCGTACGTGACTCTACGGCACACCATTATCTCTATAAAAAAATATTGCATAGGAATCTCATATTTTTTTGGGATATAAAAATATTCTATATACTAATCCAGTTACTATCAGGTGGCCAAATTTCATCCAAATCTCGTTCTTGCCTGATTGTTTAACGAACATATAAACTTTCACATTTATAATATTGGTAGGCTAAGTCATGATTGTTGGATTATTGTACACTCGAAGAAAATTACCTTTATAATAAGGTGAAGTTCCCTACGTAAACACACACCAAATAATATTTGCTTATGCGACAAGAGAGGCAAATAAATCAGGTCAGGGAATCAGTTACCGTTGCCTACAGAAGCAGTAATAGGGAAAAGTCACGTATTTTGGAGCACAAGAAGAGGAATAAGAAGTGGATGGGCAAGATTATTGAAAGGAAAGAGGGACCTTCGACCTCCGAACATATATATCTTAAACTAGATTACCCGGTGAACTTCGTATCACCTACAATTTATTTATCAACGATTATCAATATAGATTATTTAGATAGATTATTAAATGAATCTTGCTTGTAATGCAAATGAATTAGAAAGAAAGACAGCTGTCATTTTGTCATCAGTTAGCCAAATACCCATACTTGCCCATACTTTTGTATGGGTATTTGGCTAAATACCAGTATGTAATTTATTTACTTTTTCAACTTTTTTATCGGGTTCCCCTATTTATTTTTTATTTTTAAACCACTCTTGTATTAGAGCGAACGAAACAGAAAAACAATTTACGAGATCTTCCTTATTCCTTTATCAAACATGATTTAAGATTACTCATTTTAAAGCTTATCGTGCCGGGCTAAGGACAAAAAATTAACCCACAGACTAAAAATGTAACGCTTGTCTTAAATTTGAGATTTAAAATCAACTAAAGAAGGGTCCTTGAATAGATGCGGAATTCCGCACAGGTCGATTAGTCTATCATTATTTTACGGCAATATTTTATTAAAGTACCACTTTACCGGCCATGACGGCTTAAATTCGAACATTCGACGTATACTTGCTCAAGAAATTTAAATACCTTTACGTATCCAAGTCTCTCGTTATTTATATCTAAAAAAGGCTTTGAAATAAAGAACAGCTTATTTAAAAAACAGAACTCTGGACAACCCTGGCAGACACACCCACATAGGTTGCTATTTCGTGACCGGAATGACTGATGGAAGACGGGAGTCGGGTTCGCCCATAGGAAGGGATGCGCAACGAAATAACTTTCTCTAAGAAAAAATACTACACGCCTTTTTGTATTATGGACATTTTATATCGCCATCTTTGTACGACACGCTCGATTTATAATAAGTTGATGTTTTTGCGAACTGGACAGTGCAAGGACTTGGATATATATTATTTGCACTAGGCTCTAGCAACTTTACCCGCGTGGGCTTCAGTAATTATATAAGACACTACAGCACACTTACGATCTATACGCAAATATTCCTATACAATCTGAACTCGATTTTTCAGGAACAAAAAGTAGCTACGTCATTCTCTGACCCCTAAACTTTTCGTACCTGTAAGCGAACAAAAAATAAAACAAATTATTGCAGAGGAAACGTACTATACTCTACTACAATAATCTATCACTGTGCCAAACTTCACCCAGATCGGTTCAGCCGTTCTGATGTGCTTAAATAACAAATATCCATCCAAAATTTCGCATATAATATATTATATGTATACATAATATTTAGTAAGATTTATGCACGGACCTTCGATCATCAATACTAACATGACTGTTATCACGAACAAAATCAAGCTAAAAACTGTCCGTGTGACTATATACTTATACAGCTACATCTGTTTACTAACGAACTGAGACAAAGGTTTTCAAACAGTTTTAAGTTCAACCTAATTACAATCATGGCACGTAATACAGTCACAAATATTAAGTACACTCCGTATGGTAACGGACTAAGAATACAAAAGGTGATATTTAAGTATACTCTATTCGTTCCCGTGGATACGAGGCGACTAAATAAAGTAAGCAATTATCACCCATTGCATTACTGATGGTAAGGTTGGGTACCAAGTAGGAGTACTCACTTGTTATCGGGCCCGAGTGGATCGTTGCCACCGTCTACCGTGTAATCGGCCATGAAGCAGTTCGGTATGTTTTGGATCTTTTTTCATATCTTGCTTGACCACTTACCATCAGGTAGGTACTTTAGGAACTACCTACACTAAGTTCAAATCTACAAACCTCTATACGCTATGTATTAAATCTTGATTGTAAGAAACCCATAAGATTTCAAGTTGCAACCCAACTGCCATTCATTACGTTGGTGCGCACAGAATTATATCACAATCAAATAAACAGTATCAGAGCAATAGAAGAATTTCATTAAAAATGTATCACATGCACTATCATGACCCAGTAACTAACATCGTCAGCGACTTAAGTATCTGATGCAGTTAAATAATGCACCAAGATGGAATGCGCGATATCGTCGCCGCGAGGGTTGTCTGATAAATATATAATAAGACACGACACTCCACTTTAATAACCGCCAAAGCCTATTAAACTTACAGCTAACAGCGCTAACTGCAGTGCCTTCGATTTGTCAACTAACTAAAGGGTTTGCTTACGTACCTACGCTCTGATATTTTTTTATACTGGTGGCAAACAAGCATTAATCGGCCCGATGGTAAGCAGTTATCGTAACCTATAGACGCTAGCAACACCAGAGGCACACGTCGCCATTTCCGATGAAATGGGTAGGAGGTGGATTGGAAAGATACTAAGAAGAAGATAGGTAGGATACCAAGGTACAAGTACCTAGCGTTGTGGCGCGCTGATCTTTTGTGAGGGTGGTTCTTCCCCGATGGAGCCAGCCCATTCATGCTGGGATAAGCAAGGTTCTACCACTAATTTGACATAGCTTGCTTGTCTTTCTAATTGTCTAAATATTTTGTCTGTGTGGTGACGGACTAAGAATACAAGTGTCACCATCCCATTCTTTCCCACGGGTGTCGTGTGAGGCGACTAAGGGAAGTAAGCAATTATCATTCATTGCATGAGTGGTGGTAGGGCTGGATACCAAGTGGGAATACCTACTTGGTATCGGGGCCGAGCGGGTTGATACCGCCATCTCCCGTGTGACCGGCCATGAAGCACATCATTGCGTTTTGGCTGTAGTGGGAGATAGCCGTTTATTTCATTTCAAATCGTTGAAATGAAATGGTGAGCAGCGGCTTGACAATACTCTGCGTATAGTTAAGTTCATGAGCGACAGTTACCATTTACCATCAGATGGGCCGTGGCTCGTCTGCTACCAAATGCAATGAAAAAAAATATATTTACAATTTCACGTTTTATGAACATAAAGTGCAAAAATGTGAAATCGAATCTGCATCTCCTGAAAAACCGTCCCAGATGCTTTGACAATTCTGTGTGACTGTCTCGTCTCGTGACTGTTATTTTCGATGACACATTTTTGCACTTTATGTTATTATAGGGCTGAGCATATTAAAGGCTTAACAATATATCAAAATATTTAGTACATTTTATTTCATCTTGAACTATATTTTAAAAGAATGCTCGGAGGCGTTGCGCATTATACATTATTAAAGTAAGTGCAATATCATTCATGGTAATGAAGCTCATAAACGACAATTAATACTTCATGGCTGACTGTTGATATTATGATGACTTTTAAGGTTGACGGTACCACCTAACCGTTAGGGATCAGCAACAATTATGAATTCTTAAATTAACACAAAATGTGAAATCGATAATAACAGTCACGAGCAGGATTTGAACCTGCATCTCCTAGAATACCGTCTCAGACGCTTTGCCAATTCAGCCATCGTGACAATTGCTCGGGATGTGATTTTCGATAACATATTCATTCTTAACGTCTTGGGTGACGCCTGCGCAATCTGTCGGAAGTATTTGCATTACATCGACCAAGTTAATTTTACAATTAAGATTTTTACCAAATAATAACGCAACCCTATTATTTCTTTTTGTGCTCTGATTTTAATAACTTCCACTGACATAAAATGTCAACGCCGAAAACGGATAATAGTCAGCTATTATGTGGACAGCATTGCATTAAACAAAATCTAAAGATATAAAGAAAGCTAACTGCTCATGAATCTTATTTCTCGATTGTCGCGGCGTGCAAGTTTATCTTCTGAAGAGCAATCGAAGTTAACAGCTGTTGCGACCAAAGCGGATTACTCCGGCCGGCAGACTCGTGGGATATCGTATCGATAACGCGATTGTATGAGCTATCCGAGCTACGGGACACACTACGCGTCCTGGGAAAACGGAAACTAAGTTGAGTGCTAGTTAGCTTCTCGGTTTCGAGTGTGTCAACCGATGCTGGATTTAATTTCCTTCAATTATGCATCCCTACAGATACAGACCTTGTGAGTTTGTTATTTCGTAATACTAGATGACGCACCACACCCTCTTGCACACGTTAAATGATAACTGAGGGTGGTAGGATCTTCAGATCGTGCATTTCTATCGGCAGGTTTTTTATTTTTTGACAAGTACCTAAATGTTGTCAAACTAAGCTTAACGCTTGTGCTATGGGTACCAGATTACGGATATAATACATAAATTACTTATTTTGTAAATAAATACATATAATAGAATTTGGTCCGTGTGGTGACGGACTAAGAATATAAGTGTCACCACCCCATTCTTTCCCACGGGTGTCGTATGAGGCGACTAAGGGATGTAAGCAATTATCATCCATTGCATGACTGGTGGTAGGGCTGGGTACCAAGTGGGAGTACTCACTTGGTATCGGGCCCGAGCGAGTTGGTACCACCATCTCCCGTGTGACCGGCCATGAAAGCACATCGTTGCGTTTTGGCTGTAGCAGGAGATAGCCGTTTATATTTCATTTCATATCTGTGAAATGAATTGGTGAGCAGCGGCTTGACAATACTGTCGATATAGTCGATTCCATGGGCGACGGTTACCATTTACCATCAGATGGACCGTGGCTCGCCTGCCACTACATGCAATAAAAAAAAATAGATAAAAAAGACCCAGACGCAGTACAAATATCTGTGTTCATCACACAAATATTTGTCCTGAGTGGGAATCGAACCCACGACCTCGTGCACGGAAGTCGGTTACACTACCGACTATGCCACGAGGCCACACGAGGGTGGGTGGCAAACAAGCAGGCCCATTTGATGGTGAGCGGGTACCGTAGCCCATAGACGCTATCAACATCATTCCCGCGTCGCCATCTCCAAGGTAAGGGCTAGAAGGTGGATTAGAAGATAGGAAGAGGGAAATATAATAACGAGAGGCTAGGGAGGGGGTTTGGGCCTTCAGCGCTCACTCCATGGTGAGTACAGAAATACAACGGGAGGACCGTTGTTTCGCGCTGAACTCTTGTAGGAGGATAGTACTTCGCTGATCAAGCCGGCCGGGAATTACTTGATAGTAACTGAACTGTATAATCTATACTATTATAAAGCTGTAACAGAGCTGTCTGTACATTTAAGATATTTGAGGAAACAATATAATGGCGTGTTTAAACACAAGACGATTCGTTTTAGATTTTTTGTCTGTTTATCTGTTTGTTAGTTCGTGCGTCATACAAAAACTACTGAACGGATTTTGATGCATTTTTTATTTGAGAGCTCTTGATTAGACTTAAAAACTGGTATACATTTTATCCCGCTACTATATCGGGAACCTGAGATATAACCTAAAAAATATTCGCCGTGGGCAAAGGCTTCATTGTGATTGAGGAATCGCTGTGATGGCTGAGGAATTATTATGACTGCAACCAATCACAATGAAACGATACAATATCGATATAATTTGTGTATCATATTCTTTTGGAATGGTGACATTGTGTTCTTAATCAATTGCTTTACACAAATAAACAAACTTAATAAGTAAAATCACCACTCTCCTCTGAAGCTATTGTCTGCCAACATAGTCGTACCTACATGTGCCAAAGTGAGCGCAAATCTTCACGAGACCCTTATCTGTGTGTAATGAAATGAGTGGCGTATACAAATTGGCCTGTGCCCTCGCGTCTCAACTACCACTAACAATAGGTAATTGGTTGGAGCAATTTCGGCGTGATTGCTCGCCCATATGTCAATCTCGGGAACGTCTGTTACTAGTGGCACAGTAAATATTTACTGTGCTAGTGGTCACACATTCACACCTAGCATTTGCGTGCAATTTTTGTTTACTATTTGTTCTAGAGAAACGGTAGCTTTTTTCTAGCTGCACCGCCATTACATATGACGGGCCTCGTGGCGTAGTCGGTAGTGTAACCGACACCCATGCACGAGGTCGTGGGTTCGATTCCCACTCAGGACAATTTATTTGTGTGATGAACACAGATATTGGTACTGCGTCTGGGTGTTTTCTATCTATTATATGTATGTATTTACAAAATAAGTAATTTATGTATTATATCCGTAATCTGGTACCCATAGCACAAGCGTTAAGCTTAGTTTGGGACCAGAGGACGTTGTGTGAAATGTCCGTAAATATTTATTTATTGAATTATATTTAATGGCTCAAAGCAGACTAGCTTTACTAAATAGGTAAGTACCTAGTGACTATTTAGGTTCATCAATTATCAAATTTAGTAGTGTTCTTTCATTTACATTGAGTTTGTTAGAAAGTTTGGCGAATTTTCAAGTGATCTACGAAAATATTAATGTATGATGTCGCAAAACTTAACTAAAAGATGCAGACAGATAGGAAGACTGTAACGGTGGTGAGCTTATTTATTAAATGAAATTCAGCGTTTAATATTATGTATTTAGTAAGTTTTTACCATAAAGCAGCAATGTGGGTCTTTTTAAGAGGACATCGGCCATTTTTAATAACCAAATTAAACTAAAACCTCACTACCGTAAGTAAAGACTTTTTGAAACATAAAAAATATTGATAGGCCTGAAAAATTTCATCCATCCACCCATCAGCTTTTCATCGTCCACTGCTGGACATAGGCCTCTCCAAAATGGGGGTTTTACCATAATCGCCACGCTTGGCAGGCGGGTTGGCGATCGCAGTGAATGTTTTTTAGTACACAGGGGAACGCTGCTGCCCGGCTTTTACGACTCCCATAGGAAGAGACGGGGTGGAGCTATTCTTGGTGCCGGCCCCACACGGCTGAAAAATTTCGTGAGTCGTTATTTCTGTAGTATAATTAGCCAAGCGGCAGCGAGCCAACGTTGCATGGGGGATAGTTCGTAGCAAGAAAAGAGAGACAAACTACTCACAACTCTACTCTCTAACTAAACTCAACTGGATAACATACCAATAGCGACTGCATCCGGCCAAGAGTTTCTAAAACAAGCAAACACAATCTTGTTACAATAATAATAATAATAACCTGTTAATTTCCAAAAATATAACAGTAATAATTATGACATAATTAATTAAACTTCATCTTAAGCAATAGTATTTATCAAGAAATTAAAATGTAATCAAAAAAGAAATTATAATGCAAATGTAAAAAAAAATAAAAAAAAAATACTAATAACATGAATTATAATTTTCAATATTTAGATATTTTTTTATATATATTTTTAGCATTTGACATGCTTAGCACTATACATTAAACACAAAGTGAAAAATGTGAAATCGAAAATAACAGTCAGGAGCAGGATTTGATCCTGCATCTTCTGGATACCTAAAAATATATATAAAAAAATATCTAAATATTTAAAGGGTTTGCGTCATTATTAGGTAAAATCTTAATTGTAAAATTAAGTTTACCTGGTCGGTATAATGTATGAAAATACTTCCGACAGATGGCGCAGGCGTCACCCAAAGACGTTAAGTATGATGTGTTATCGAAATTAGCAGTCAGGAGCAATCGTCAGGATGGCTGAATTGGCAAAGCATCTGGACGGTGTCCAGGAGATGCATGTTCAAATCCTGCTCCTGACTGTTATTTTCGATTTCACATTTTTCACTTTGTGTTTAATATAATTTTCAATATTAAAGAAATCAGTTAAGACTTAAACATAATATATTATTTATTTATGGATGTCCCTGATGTATTTGTACAAAGGCCTCCTCCATCTCAGTCCACTTCTTTCTGTCCTGACCCATAAGCGTCCGAACCGAACAAGGTGCGTAAGGCACAGGTACATGCAGCCTTCATTTTTTCTCATACATATAATGAAATGGTGGCAGCGGCTTGGCAGTATCCATAGTATTGCTCAGTCTATGAGCACTGGCTACCACTTACAATCAGGTGGGCCGTGAGCTAGTCTACCACTATATGTGAAGAAGTGAATATTACCGGAATATATATATTTTTTTAATTAAGTATTGTAGTTATTCACGCAAGGAGTATCTAATTAACTTGAAAGTGTCACACATATTGTAATCTACACTTGTTTATTACCGAACTCTTGTTAATGAACGGCCAGTGTGAAATGGGTCGCGGGTGAATGTGCTGCCCAGTGTTGTCAGTATAGTAAATTATTTGCTAGATATCGATGAGTTCTTACTCCATATATTCAATTTTTATATACATAGCATCACGCCTGTATCCCCGAAGGGGTAGGCAGAGGTGTATTACCACGCCAGCTATGTTTTTAAGTCTCACGTAATAGGGGGCGAGCCTATGGCCGTCTACCGGGCACATTTCCAAACTCCGCGCTGCTACTGAACATAGGATTTTGTTTCATTTTACATAACTATAGTTACATAATATATAAACATTACGTATCTATAGTATGTGCCATTTTATTATATAAGTTAAATAATCATTATTGCAGAAAAATTCTCCCGAATTTTACGATCTAGCAACACTGATGCGCTCTGTAGCGGCTGCCAGTCTCGCGGCTAAAGCACCCGCCGTGATTGATGGCGCGTACCCGCAATCCACAGCCGCACCCACTGTGACATCCCTATGTACCCTATCTTCATCGCATTCTATTTTAGAATTTAATATTTGGAAAATCAGCGCCCAAAACAATATTAATTTTACTATTATAGAATGGATTTTAGGAGGAGAGCCCACCACTCACCCACGGATTGTCAATCCCGGTTATCTTTGGACAGAATAACCTAAGATTCCCAATCCGCACTCTCACAGATAGAGGAGAATGTGATAATAGCAAAGTAGCATGCACGATAATGACAAAAAACTCACCAACGCGACACAACCATGCGATACGGTAGAACTCTCAGAACCACAATATTGCAATATTCCGCAAAAATCCGAACATAAATTCGACACGTGTTTCACCTCTAAACGAGGCATTCTCAAGAACGCTCGGCAACAAATGAGCAAAGCTTACTCGTGCAACTTGCTTTTATACCCCTTCCACTATACAACAGTTATGACGTATCGCTCGAACGATATGAAAACAAGTTTAGTAGTGGGGAACTACAGCTAGTTTGTTCATTCAACAACATGTTACTACTGACTTTAATTATTTCTAATTGTTCTAAAACGGACAGTCTAATATTTCTATCACAAATATGCAAGGGCTCGAATGTATGACTATTATCTAATGAATGGTTACAATCTAATAAATGTTTCGCAAAATGTGACTTTTCAGGGTAATTATGCCTATACGCAGCTATATGTTCTTTATAACGAGTCTCAAAATTACGGCCCGTTTGCCCTATATAAACATTATTACATATTTGACATTGCAATTTATATACACCAGACTTTTTACATTTATCAATACTATCTTTACCGTTACAAAGATTTTTAAGCGAAAACTTAGGCCTAAACGCGGGATAGATACCGTGAACCCTCAGTGTCTTTGCTAACCTGTCTGATATGCCACCAAAGTAAGACAAAGTACATGTAAAATTAGTTTTTTCTACTGCAACAGGATACAAAAGTTGTTTTACTATGCTGGACTGTTTTCTTTTAACCAATTTGTCGATCAAGAGCCTATTATATCCGTTTGATTGGGCTATATTATAAATTATATTTAATTCCTTATTGTATGCTACCTTATCCAACGGAACATTAAAAAGACGGTGAATCATGCCATGAAAAGCGGCCAATTTATGCTGCCAAGGATGACAGGACGAGGCGGGTATAACCGTATCTGTATATGTCGGTTTACGATAAATTTCGAACTTATGTTTGTTACCCACGCGATAAATGGAAAGGTCAAGAAAATGCAAGCAACGATCCTGTTCTATTTCCAGTTTAAATTTTATTCCTGTATGCGCAGTATTTAATTCATTAACGAAATGATTAAGTTGTCTAACGGTTCCTGTCCACACTATTATTATTATATTAATTTTATTGCCATGGTTTTGTTCTATTAAATCAATACTATTCAAATTAATACATTAACTGTAATTTTGAAGGAATTAAAAAAATTTAGACATCTTTCATCGGCTACCGGCTTGGAATCTCAATAGGCGTACCCTTACCTAAAAACCCTGTCGGCCTCTTTAACATGCAATCTAAATTCCGATTTAAAGTGTGATCGCTCGCAGTCCAAAGACTCTAAAAGCTGTGGAATCTGTGGAATGCAATCAAAAACGTCTCAATGGTTGTGAGCGATCTATGGAGGCGACACATAGAATCGTTTCGCACGCTTCTCTCTGTGAAGACGTCACACACGACATTGGATATTTCACGCTGATGAAATAGATTATTGACGCATTGATATCATTATTACTTCTCGGTACAATACTCGCTTGTCTTTGTAATACAATAAAGATTAGGTACAGGTGTTCAGTTTTTAGAGATAAAAAGCCCTACTAACAATAACCCGTTGTTCTAGGTGAGTGACGCGACGCGATGCTACGCGTTGCTACGCGATGGGATGAGTTGCGGCTAGCACTTTAACCGCTTTGCGTCGCGTTCATATTAGGCCACAACGTAGGCCATAAGTACATACAACCTCTATTTGATATTTTCGTATCGCGTCGCGTAGTATTAACGCGTTTGTAACTCACCTAGGACAACGGGTATCTAAAATTTAATATATGTTATATTTAGAACATCATTATTGCGATTGGAAGAAAAGTCTTTAGTCTATAGACCTCTGAAAAAAGAAAAAGTTATATATGTTTCAATCTTACACTCAGTTAGCCTTATTTTTATAAAGACAGCACCCTGCACTAAGGGATAATCCTTGTATCGCGGGGGACTTTACTGACACACAATTTCACGTACACAAAGTACACCCAGACTCAAAACAAGTATTTGTGGATCACACAAATTGTTGTGCTGTGTGGGAATCGAACCCACAACACTCGGGCGGGAGGCCGGTATCCAAACCACTGCGCCATCTGTGCAGTATAATAGTTGTATAGACATTCTGCTATTCCTATCCCCGTGCACAAATACAGAATACGAGTAGTATTTGAAATCAACATCAATAAGATTCTAAAGTGTAAATAAAGTATGTGTATTTACACTTTTTAATAACGAAAATTAAGTATACATTATCTATCTATACTAATATAAAGCTGTAACAGAGCTATGCACATTTAAGATATTTGAGAAAACAATAATAATTAGGCGTCTCTGAAAATATTTATTTTTTTATTTTTGAACCTGAGATATAGGTAACCTAAAAACTAGCGACGGTGGAACCGCGGACGAAGACCATTAAATAATATGGCGGTGATAGAATAGTATCTGCTGAACAGATTCAGTATCTATTCAAAAGAAAAAAAATATATATTAAATGATATTAATTTCACACTTTCTGGACACAATTTTTCGATGAATATTTTTGTTGTGTTGTTTTGAAATGACTTATTTAACTCGTCGCATTAAGATCTGCCGTAACAAATTATTTTCAAAAACGTTTCTATATTTTTGAAGCTGTAGTTAAGTTGTAAATTATCACCCACCTGTTTCTAGAAAAGCGTGTTACCTACATATCACCTTAATACCAGCTATCATTAAAATCTATGACACTATTCCTGGGGAGTCAATCCCCTCAAATATCACCACCACAGAAACAACTAACTTTAAAATGTAATTATCCCTTTGTGCAGTCGTTCCGCGAATAGTCTGGAGTGCTTACTGACTTGACTTCGCTTATCTGGTTGGTCCAGCACTGAGGTTTTCATGGCATTGATAAGTTCATGAGCTACTGTTACCAATTATCACCAAGTAGTTTTAGTCCATGTGGTGATGGACTAAGAATACATGTGCCATCACCCCATCCTTTCCCGCGGGTATAGTACAAGGCGACTAAGGGAAGTAAGCAATAATCACCCATTGAGATTACTCCAAGTGAGATTAATCACTTGCTATCGGGCCCGAACTGGTCGGTACCACCGTCTCCTGTGTGACCGGTCATGAAGCAAGTCAGTGTGTTTTGGATTAGAGAATGAAATGGTGCACAGCGGCTTGACAATACTCTCGGTATAGTTTAGTTTCGGTATAGTTCTCGATATAGTTTTGAGTCCATGACAGTTACCACTTAACATCAGGTGGGCCGTGGCTCGTCTGCCATCATTAGCAATAAAAAAAACGTAGCTCCTTAGCTCGTTTGCCACCTTCAGCGACACATACCATAATCTTGAGAAGTAAAGGGGTAATACGTGGATAGTGATGTAATCATACAATATGATTAGATACCTCTGTAAACGCTTTTGGTGTGTAATTTCCGCTCACGTTTATCGCAATCGGGTCGTTTCGTTTATCCGTTATGAATCTTTTGATGTTACAGACACCACAGTTCGAGAACCAATTAATTAGTTTCAAACGTTTTCACAGCCATGCTTAAATTCGATCTGTTGTTAGCGATAGGCGCAGTGATTTCAGTGATTTTTGCTAAGTTTTAGTTTACACTGAACTATGAACAAATTTGGCTGGGCAATGTTATTACATATTGTTCACAGCCCGTAAATGAAACGAGGTTTTCATGAGGGTTTCCTCAAGCGAGTTTGCTTGAATTGGACCTGTGTGTTGGGCTATGGTCTAAGTCCACCTCCCCACCCCTCCTTCATGTGAGAGGAGACCAGTAACGTTAGAACAGTAATGGGTATTGTGTGATGTACGAAATGTTGGATTTAACGAAAAATAGGAATCAAGAGTAGGTAAGTGGGTTAAAATAAAACTAATTTTATTTCACACCTCACCAATTAATACATAAACATTGCTATACAACGTGGCAGTGCTGTCAGCCTTGTGGGCAAATTACTCACTGACAGCGAGTTTTACGATTGTTGCAAATATTATTATTGTATATACTCGTATAATTAGATTGATTTGATTATCTTATATTGAATTAAATTATTAGGTTTACGTATATATTTAAATTTAAAAATTAATAAAAATAAACATTACTGGTGGTAGGGTGCTACCAAGTACCAAGTAGGAGTGCTCACTTGCTATCAGGCCCGAGCGGGTTGGTACCACTATCTCCTGTGTGACCGGTCATGAAGCACATCAGTGTTTTGGCTGTAGCAGGAGATAGCCGTTAATGTTTTTTTTTCATATCTGTGAAATGAAATGGTGAGCAGTGGCTTGACAATATTCTCGGTGGAGTTGAGTCCATGAGCGACGGTTACCATTTATCATCAGGTGGGCCGTTGCTCGTCTGCCACAAAAAGCAATAGAAAAAAAAAATTTCACCCAATAACTACTCTTGGAAATCCTCATTCTGATATTTATATGCCTTATAGTAACCTATTTTGTGGTTAAAATCAATAAATGTTGCAATTATTGTGTAAACTTTTTACAAACGTAGTGTAGGTAATACGTACACCTGTATTGAGCATATTCTTATCTTTTATTTAGCACGTCTTTAGTAATTTGTTTATATATTTCTGTTGGCCTACATCTGGTTATTGTCGGACTCCATCTGATTCTATTCGTGTAATTGATGTTGGTAGCAAGAATAACGCTATAGTTAGAAATATATTCAGTATATACCTAATGTTATTTATATATATCTAGATATACTAGCAGACCCGGCCATGCGTTGCTGTGGCACTCATAATTCATTCGTTAATTTTGTAATAAAAAAAGGAAATCTTCGGGATGAAAATTATAATAAAAACATAGCATCACGCCTGTATTCCCCAAAGAGGTAGGCAGAGGTGTATTGCACACCCACGACTCGCCAGCTATGTTTAAGTCCCACTTAATAGGGGGCGAGTCTATTGACGTCTACCGGGCACATTTCCAAAGTCCGAGCTGCTATTGAGAATTTTTCTTTTTAGGAAAAAGCTCAATAACGTTGCCCGACTCGGGGATCGAACCCGAGATCTCATGATTAGCAGTCGCATACACTACCGCTACACCACCGAGGCAGTTGAAAATTATGCTATCGTTTATGTTGGAACAAATTAGTAATTATAACTAATTACACATTTTGAAAAAAAAACACTCGGTACCTATAAGCAATAAGTACCTAGTTTCGGAGTTCATCGTAGGGAAACAACGTAACAGGGAATTTCTATAAAAAGGTACCTGCGTACATGCTTAGTATCTGTTGATACTGGCCACCAAGCCACCAAGAGGCCGTGACCGAAAAACAAACGTGTTCCGTTTTTAAATAACTCAACCAGCCCTCAAATTTTTCGCATAAAAAGCTGCCAGTCTTTAAAAAATATATGTGATACACATTCATCGTAAATAGACCTATTGGTCGGTATTCACACGCGCTGAAAGGGCACAAACATGCAACGTAATCAACTCGGGCTGGTTTTAATCATCGCGGGGTGTTAGTTGTTCGACGAGCCTCCCCTCCCCCATCTATTCGCTACCTACCGACATGAATTTAATACACGAACGGTTCATCAGTTCCTGAACGACTCCAACATGATTCTGTAACGAGTATGATATATAACCTATTTACGTATTTACGTCTAGAACGGAATTGAGGGCGAGGCGATCGCATCCGCGACAACCAATAAATTTTCTTTTAATTTACGCCAGGTATATTCCATTTTCTACCGCTGTGAATGTGCTAAATGCCATAAAAATGGAATAAATCAAGTCAGATGCTATTCTAAATAAATGTAAATGACGGTTACGTTTTCGTTTTCCGAGAATGAAATGATATTAGCTAGCGAGTTGTACGTATCTTTGAAATTCTTATACTTTTGTGCGGACGTACTGGTAATGTCATTACCGAACGTCTACCCTCATTTGAGTTTTTTCGATGTACGAAAGTGTGAGGTTAGAGGCTTTCAAAACGTTAATAAGCACAACATAAAGGTACTTATTATAGTATTTATTTATTTTAAACTAGACTCTGCTCGCGAGTTCGCTTGCGTGAATATGAACACTTCACTCTATTGAATATTAATTATTTCTATGTAAAAATAGCTATCCCAAGAACCAAGCGTCCGGGATAAAAGGCAGTATGACATATACTTCTTTTTCTGGACTCCAGACTATGTATATGCAAAAGGAGAATGCCCACAAACGTATGGGCTTTGGTTTCATATTGTATCATGATGAAACTTATAATTAATTTATAATGTTTTAAGTGTACATACAATATTTATTATAAATAATACAATATCCATTACTTCGCCGGAAAAAGACTAATGAAGTTCATCAAATTAGGTTATATTTTACGTATTTGTACCAGTTAAGTATAAGTACAAATATTTTACGTTTTCCTATTTCTTTTTAGGTATTTAATGTGATAAGAATGAGCCGTCACGGGACGTCTCGCAGATGCGAAACATGGATTTCCTTTTTTTCTTCAAATATTGTTTGAGGCTTATATAATTGTTGGTAATGGCCCTCTCGTTATCCATAGACTAATTAAAACTGTTATTAGTTTATTGATTCACATTATACTTTACGACGTTAGATACTTTTGTTAACAGATAGCGTTAAAATCAGTAGTTGCAGAGTGAAAGAAAAGGAACAAACAAAGAATAAAATAAAGAAATAAAATCATTTTCTAGGTTCTTAACTATAGTTATGATTCGCATTCATAATATCATCAATTTTGATTCATAATATCGTAAGGATATTGCAAGTAGAAGAAGCACACAGCAAATTTCGTTCTATGATATGCGGATAGAGAGGGACGCTGGTTTGAATACTGCTGAGGGCCCCACACTCCCCGTTTCGTTGCCCCGAACGACGGGGTGTGCGGTTAGGAACATTTTTTCCCGTCTTAACAAAAACAAAAAAAAAATGTACAAATTATTTGTGAATAAAGAAAAAGAGATTTTTAGTAGGGGCGGGAATCGAACTACGCATCTTTTCCAATCCGGGGAAGTGCTCTAAGCCACTGAGCTACCCTACTGACCTTTTGATCATCCCAAATTCTTAATCACATTTGTCTTACGACTAACGCCATCTACCGGCAAGCATTACATGCATCCAATATAGTAAGTTTAATTTTGCAATTAAAATTCATACTATTTGATGGCGCGATTTTTTCAAACATTTTAGATCTATTTCTTTTAGCAATTGACATGCTCCGCTACTTTTTAAAGTACAAATTATTTGTGAATAAAGAATAAGAGATTTTTAGTAGGGGCGGGAATCGAACCACGCATCTTTTCCAATCCGGGGAAGTGCTCTAAGCCACTGAGCTACCCTACTGACCTTTTGATCATCCCAAATTCTTAATCACATTTGTCTTACGACTAACTAATGTCAATTGCTAAAAGAAATAGATCTAAAATGTTTGAAAAAATCGCGCCATCAAATAGTATGAATTTTAATTGCAAAATTAAACTACTATATTGGATGCATGTAATGCTTGCCGGTAGATGGCGTTAGTCGTAAGACAAATGTGATTAAGAATTTGGGATGATCAAAAGGTCAGTAGGGTAGCTCAGTGGCTTAGAGCACTTCCCCGGATTGGAAAAGATGCGTGGTTCGATTCCCGCCCCTACTAAAAATCTCTTTTTCTTTATTCACAAATAATTTGTACTTTAAAAAGTAGCGGAGCATGTCAATTGCTAAAAGAAATAGATCTACTCGTAAAATGTTTAAAAAAAAATGTTTGAATACTGCACACAGTAAATCTCTCTTTATTCACTTTCACCAATAATTCATTTTAGTAAAGCGGCTGAGCATGTTAAATGCGAAAAATACAAATCACATAGTTATATACGTACTTTATACTTTTTTCAAATTTTTTTTTTAATTTTTGCTTTAGCCCGGTTGTAATACGCCTCTGCCTACTCCTTCGGGGAATACAGGCGTGATGCTGCTTTTTTTTTTGTTTTTTTTTACGTACTTTATATATAATATATATCAATATGAGATAAGTTAAACTGTTATCAGAAGCTTGCAAAGAGGAAGGACGCGAATGTGCCGAGTTGTTTGTTTGACAGCCGCATCCCCCTCCCCCCACCTTGTCTACCCGGTACGGAAATCCACTGATATTGTGAGCTCGCTAGCCGGGTTTTTATATTAAATGTACCTATGTAACTAAGGTAAATTTAGTCTTACGATTAGATGTATTGTACTTTCTAATTAAATTCCATTAAATTATTTCTTTAGTAATTTTATTGTAACTCGAAAAGCTCGAATTTCTTAATAACTATTATTTACTACAAATTATAAGCCTTGGAAGATATTTTTTTGTAAGAATTATAATTATTGGGTGATAGAATGAGCAGTGGTGACATCAATAACTAAAGTATTTTGGAATAAATATCGTAAACAAATTGTTTTTGGATATATTTATCTATTGTCAAGTGCTCTTGTTTACGCGTTTAACAATCTAATAAATTTGCAAAAGTGGAAAATGATATATTATGCGGGCAGGATCTGAACCTCTCCTGTTACCGGTGGTCTTAAAAATAAGTAGATGTGAATGTGGAAATCCATATATCTATTGAGCATCTGCAATTGTATAGCGGTCTAAAACGTTCCCAACGGTAATGAAGGGTTCAAACTAGCAAATATAATTTTATCATTATCTAATATCTTTAAACGAGCAATTCTTGTATATATGCATATATATAATCTGAATCTCGGAAACGACTACAACGATTTTCATGAAATTTAGTATGCAGGGTGTTTTGGGGGCGAAAATCGATCTAGCTAGGTTTCATTTTTAGAAAACGTCGTTTTATCCGGGTTTTCAGGCAATGAAAAACTGCTACAATATTATTAGAAGACGAAGGTAAATTTCGCCACCATCTACAACGTTATAATAGCTCAGGTGGGGAATCGGGCGATTCCAAAACCAGAAGACCCCGGTTCGAATCCAGATGTCTCCAGCCCGATTTTTTTTCCTTTTTTTTTCAAGTTCTTTCTTTTGTGAGAAAAATTCACGATTTACAAAAAAAAAAAAATACCGAGCGAAGCTCGGTCAACCAGGTACTGCTTAATTACATGCCTATTTACAACTTCTTATTTACATGCCCATTTAAGAAGTTATATTATTTATCCTTGTTGCCATTTCAATTTCCTTTCTTTATTATCAGATACAAGTTGGTTAATGCGTTTTTTTTAATAGATTGAGATAAGCAAGTAAATTTCCGTCACAGTAGATTATGGATCGTCCAGACGTGAATTCAGGCTTATGGGAAATAGGAACAGTTACGGAATGAAAAACTCGCTAATGTAAAAGCATTGATATGCTTATTTCTGATTTCCTTGTGGAATAAAATCATAAGAAAAGGCCAAGTGAGAGTCGGACTCGCGCACGAAGGGTTCCGTACCATTGACTAGGTAAACAACATTACACTATTGTAACTCTCTGTAACCGTGGTGTTTGGCTGTTACCAAATTTTTGCAAGTAAAATTTGACTCATTTCGTGGTTTTCAACTTAGACTTAGATGCGCAACGAGTAAAGAAACAGGTTTGTGTATGAGAGCCCCCCTTAAATATTTGTTTTATTTTAATTTAATTATTTATTTTTAAAGAGAATATATAACTAAATATTCTGTGAATATTTAACTGTTGCCGTTGTCAATATCGAGCAAAAACGAGTAAAAAATCACGTTTGTTGTATGGGAGCCCCCCCTTAAATATTAATTTTATTTTCATTTAATTATTTATTTTTAAAGTTAATATATAACTGAATATTCTGTATACATTTCAAGCGTCTACCTGTTGCTGTTATCAATAGCGAGCAAAAAAGGGCAAAAAAAATCACGTTTGTTGTACGGGAATCCCCCTTAAATATCATTATTTTTTGTTTTTAGTATTTGTTTTTATAGCGGCAACAGAGATACATCATTTGTGAAAATTTCAACTATCTAGCTATCGCCGTTCTTGAGATACAGCCTGGCGACAGATGGGCGGACAGACAGACGTTGTATGGGAACCCCCCTTAAATATTATTATTTTTTTGTTTTTAGTATTTGTTGTTATAGCGGCAACAGAAATACATCATTTGTGAAAACTTCAACTGTCTAGCTATCGCCGTTCTTGAGATACAGCCTGGTGACAGACGGACGAACAGACAGACAGACAGCGAAGTCTTAGTAATAGGGTCCCGTTTTGACCCCTCGGGTACGGAACCCTAATAAACCAACTATACGAGTGTGTTCGGGTATATTGAGTGAAGCTAAAATTCCGGGTGTTGTGGTTGTGACGTTTGATTTGGTAACTGTCGAGTTTGTATCGTGGCGTATGTGTGGAGCTTTAACTGCAAGGTCTCGAATTTGAGCCCTGAAAAGAGTTTTATTGAATTATTGCGGCAGAAAATTCTCAGCGACAAGAAGTCTGCTCCCGTTTGCCAATATCAATTGTCACTACTGTTGTATTTCTTCTTCTTCTATACTATTATTATAAAGAGGTAACGTTTGTGCATTTGTGACGTTGTAAGGGGTAATCTCTGGATCTACTGAACCGATTTTCAAAATTATTTCACCAATAGAAAGCTACGTTATTGTGGAGTGTCATAGGCTATAATAATTTTCAAAATTAATTACGCATCTTTACTTAAACTTGAATAATGTAATCCAAGTTTTAAAAAAAATTGCTTTCATCGCGTGCGCTGCGGAAACTATTGAGGATAGAACAAAACAATGTACTACAATATTAAAGAACGTATCAAAATCTGTAAATAGTCCGTGATAGCATATGCCTATCTCCTACGGATAACTCACAATAACTGCTTTTACTGTTAAAATTGTGGATTCAAAATAATTTTGGTGGAGCTTATTTAGCCCATATGGTATTAATATAAATATATCTTTACTAGCAGTGCCCGCGGACTCCGTTCCGCGTTAGAAATATTTTTGTCCCGGCCCGTTTGTCCCGCGTAATACTACAGGTTAAAAGTTCGGGATAAATAAAAAATATGATAATGAAGTAATTTTTTGTTATTTTGTTTTTTGTTGTTTTTTATTGTTTTTGTATGTTTTGTGTTTTTTATATTACTGTTTATTGTTGTTATTTTTATTACTTGATGTTAATATACACTATTTACATCATGTTTACTTATTTTAATTGTACAATACCTACTTCTCGATATATTAAGAATAAGAAAAAGTTTATTTACCTTAAGTTAAAAAAAACAGTTGTATACATTATAAATGCATGAGTAGATATTAAAAGTACTAACTACATAAAATGAAGGTATACAGTTTAATAAAATCTTCACATCGCATCCTAGATTTAAGTGAGATTATGTGTTGTTGCCAGATCAAATTTCTATCAATTTCAATCCCAAGATATTTAACACAATCAGTTACTAAAAGAGTATAGCATCCGCAATTACCAACATTAGAACATGTATGAGCTTGTATGCAAAAATCTATTCCAGGCTGATTACTGTAGATGGAAAACGTTACATATTTTGTTTTAGAAAAGTTGAATGTAAGCAAATTATTACTTAACAGTTCCATTATAGTTCGCAAACCGTTCTCAACCGTTGTACGTACATCATTCCACGTTGATCCCCTAAATAAAATTGCAGTATCATCAGCGAAAGTAATTATTTTGGCATTATGTAATACAGTATTACAAATATTATTTATATAAACCAAAAATAGGGTTGGCCCGAGTACAGAGCCTTGTGGCACACCAAAATTTATAGGCAGTTGAGAACTGTATATATCACCAATTTTTACAGCATGGGATCTATCGACTAAAAAACTTTTGTTTAGATTTAATGGAATACGACGTATAGCAATGGATTCCAATTTTTTGATTAGTAGAGGGACAGAGACCGTATCAAACGCCTTGGCTAAGTCCAAAAAAACTCCAACGCATTTTTGCTTACTATCTAAACTTTCAACAACATGCGATACGAGACTGTTTATGGCATCTGTTGTAGATCGTTGCTTCCTAAAACCATATTGATTTTGTGAAAGAAAATTGTTGCTTTCAAGAAAATTCATTAATCGCTTATTTATGAGCTTCTCTAAAATTTAACCCAAGGTAGGTAGGAGTGATATCGGGCGGTAATTAGAGATATTGACTCTGTCCCCCGACTTAAATATAGGAAGTCCATTAGCTTTTTTTAGAACAGTAGGAACAACTCCAGTTGAGATACAGAGATTGCATAGGTGAACAATGGGCAATCCTAGTATATCAATATTTTTCTTAATAAATATGGAAGATATGCCATCCCAACCTGATGATGTAGTGTTTTTCAACGAGGCAATTATTTCATTTAATTCATTTATGTCAGTTTCTAATAGCATAAAAGAATTTAATTGGGTGGAATTGGGCTTATAACTTTTTACTAAGTCATCTTGGGTTATGTTTAGATTTTGTAAGGTATTAGTAGCTAGATGATTTCCAACATTCACAAAATAATCATTAATAAAATTAATGGACTCCACTGGGGTTGCTCTCAGTTTCAAAAGGTCACTAGATATATTATCGCTTTTGCAGTTGTTGATATTACAAACACGTTTTAAAACATTCCAGGTTTTTTTTTTATATCTTTCTTATTGTTTTCAAGATCAGACCGATAATAATCATTTTTAAGATTGTGAAGAATATTATTACAGTAGTTACGATAACGGTTGTAGGTTATTTCTAATTCCTTATTGTTAGGTGACTTCTTATGCCGTTTATGCAAAATATCTCGAAATCGCATACACCGTAATAGTCCAGGAGTAATCCATAGTTGAATAGTTATTTTTCGATGTGGAACAGTAGAGATTTGGGTACAGTTTTCAATTACTTTTGTTACAGTGTCTATACACATTTCAGTCATCCTATTTGGTTCACTTATTGTAAAAAATTCATTCCAATCTATTTGAGATAGCAAAACAGAAGCTTCTTGGTATTTTATGATTGTACGGGTTTGTTTAACTCTGCGAAGGCTATAATTTTTCGAAGAGAATAGAGCAAGATACAGGTAGCTGTGATCTGTAACGGATGTGTTGCATATTACAGATAATAACTGGATAGTAGATTTTGCCAGGCAGTGATTTTGCCAGGCAGTGATCTAAGCACTTTGTTTCACGAGTAGCTATATTATGAGATGGTAGAAAACCATGTGTAGCCACTAAGTCCAAATATTCATCAGATTTAGAGTCAGAGTTGTTCAAAATTATGTCTATATTTAGGTCTCCAATTATGTAGACATTAGGAAT
The DNA here is from genome assembly GCA_948253155.1 of Leucoma salicis. Taxonomy (NCBI): domain Eukaryota; kingdom Metazoa; phylum Arthropoda; class Insecta; order Lepidoptera; family Erebidae; genus Leucoma; species Leucoma salicis. The sequence goes on from OX411808.1 coordinate 25,276,866, forward strand.
ATTTCCAAGACTAGTTAATAAGAGATCTAAGGAATTTAAAAAAGATGTAATCGACCCAAACGATGGGGATCTATATACACAAATAAATGCACAGTTTTCACCAATTTTGACCACTAAACTATCCGCTTCAGTTATATTTGGTTCAAATACTGTAACGTCAGATATATTATTACGAACATATACTATGACTCCACTATTTTGATTAATATGCCTACACGTATGAAAACCATTATACTGATTTATAATTGGTATAATATCACAATTCTGCAACCAACATTCTGTCAATATAATCAAGTCATAGTCAAGCTTGCTTCGTGCTAGAAAAGTATTAAAATCATCTAAATTTCTATTAACACTACGAATATTTTGTGAACCTTTAGAGAAATTTTATGTTTTAGACTAATATCATAAAATGCACTCGGATCCCGAACCAAATACGACCTTACTGTCAACATCACTGGCTACTACTTCAATATCACTAATAATTTTTAAAATATAATTTATAAAGTTGAATTATAGGAGAATTTGGTTGGTGAGCCGAAACACTCCCACTGTAAACCTGAGTTATTTTACTTAATAATATGACTGAAAATCGCCTGAAACGTAATAAAATATGCGTATAAAATAATATGTTATGTAATAAATAAAGAACAGGATTGTTAAATTAAATTTAATAATATTCCTTGCAATAAGTAAATTATAAAATATATGTATTTTTTAAAATAAAAGTAAATAGATTATTGGCATATAAATTAAGACATTGTTTAAATATTGACCATACTTCGCGGTGCCTATAGTAAAGGACTTTTGAACTATTGTATTACAAGAGATTAAGACAAGAATGATTAAATATATACTTATAGAATCTAGTCACAGTGACTGCAGTGCTTTAACTTGATCCAATGATTTAATTAGTATAGCAGGTTCGCCCTCTTTCTTGCAAATAAGTACATTTCCCCGAGATGTCCAGCAATATTTATATTCTCCATTTTTGGCTAGAGCACGAGCCGATACGAAGAGTTTTTTGGCCATAGTTGTTAAAACTTCTGATACATATATACGAGATTTATCTCCTTGGATTCCAAGGTGTTCTGAGGTCAATTTGATGTTATTTTCCGCTTTGTTAAATTTTTTGCAAGCTTTTAACAGTTCTTCTTTTTGTTTTACATGTCGAAATTCAATCACAATAGGAGATTTATCATTTTTACCTTTTCGGAACATTTGTGGAATATATTCCATTGGTTGGATATTTAAGGTCTTATATAAGGTCGTATATAACTGAGTTATATTTTCTTGGCCATGCTTTGGGACATTCCTGATTTCCACCATATTCTTTAATTGGTGCTTTTGAATCTCATGTAGCTGGAGCTCAAGTTCATTTACTCTATTTATTGCTATTTCATGTGAAGACTCCAGAGTAGCGACTCTTTTGGTGACTTGTTTAATATTATCAGCATTCGCCTGGAGCAGTTTTATGATTTCAGCATTCGACTCGATTATTTGTAAATTCTGCAGTTTTAGTTCCTCAACTTCAGTGTAAAGCATGTCCTTGAATGATTGCATTAAGGAAGCTTTTATATCCATGAGGTGATCATCTGGATTCTTACGCTTTATAAGATTCACATTTTTAACAACGTCATTTAGTTCATTGCCAGTGTTCAAATTAGGTTGAGAAGAATACATCATTGATTGACTAGAGACAGGTGAACGTTGCATTTTTATTTAAAAATCTTACGTATACTATAATACTCGCACAATTTTACTGTGGGTACTTTTGGAATAATTAGTCACAATAGAAATAGAATAGTAAGAGCTTGCCTTTATTCCTTAGTTGTATCTTCAGTTTGTAGCAGCACAAGCTGGTCCTTTGTAGGAGTTTATATTTACTGAGATAAACTATTTTGATACTGGCTGTACAAGACCTATACTTAAGCGGACGCGGTGTTTTAGCAAAAAATTATACACGTCTATGCTTCAAGACCGTTCGAGCGACAATCATAAAATATTAGTAGTAATGTTGTCATTTGGTACTAAAATATATTGTCTTTCAGGAGTTCCAACCCGAGATAAGCCAACATATAACTGCCCATCGGAACAACAGTGCCTTCTCAGGTCAATGCCCACCAGAGAAAATGTTTGACCCTGGGACTTATTAATAGTGAGGGCAAAAGAGACCTTGACGGGGGTAACCTTTTAAACGATATAGGTAAATCAGTCGGAATCAGGGGTATCCGCGGAATATAAGCAAGTTATCCCACTGCTTGCCCTGTGAGAATGGTCGCCACGATTATATTCTCCCGAGACTCTTTTACGAGCAGCCTTGTGCCATTACACATATTGGGAGGTCTCAAGTTCCTTAAAAGCATGATAGGAATGCCGACTTTTAGCATAAGGTCGTGGGGAGGTAAAGGACTCAAAATACACCTCTGCCTACCCCTTCGGGGAATATAGGCGTAATGCTATGTCTTTTTTTTGCTTCTCTATAAAATCTTTTGGAATCAAGGAGGGAATACTGCTAAGAACTAGTTTACCCTGTGAAAGAGGGAGCTATATACACAAAAAAAAAATTACTATCGCCAAGTCACTTACCAAAGGAAGTTACCTCGAAGGAAACCGTAGACTGGTTAGGTTTCACTTAGTTAAAGTAGTAAACATATCAGTTTTCATAACCACAAGTACATCCTGCAGGCACCTGTCTAGTGAGAGACCCTTAAGCTCTGGAGCTGTTTTTTGAATCTCGAACGTATTTGAAATCGTAGGACGCCCTGATACAAATAAATCTTCGAAACCAACTATAGGTACCTACATAAGCAAGATCAAAATAGATACTTAGTAATCAGTATGAAACCACAGAAATAACAGGCATTTCGTTTTATTTGTGTAATTTAAAATTTTAGTGCAGTAGAATCCGTTTATTATGACTCCGCCTATATTGACCAACCGCTTATTATGAAGTAATTTTAACACAGCGAAGTTTGGTTTTCATATAAAATTCTTTATAAATAAATCAGATATAATGACTTCGCTTATAGTGACATGTCGCTTATTGTGACTCATCTATACTATTATAAAGTTGTAACAGAGCTGTTTCTGTACATTTAAGATATTTGTGAAAAAAGTACTGTATTAGGCTATATATACGTGTCTGAACAAAAAACATTTTTTTTAGATTTTTTGTCTGTTTATCTGTTTGTCAGTTCGCGCATCTCGCAAAAACTACTGAACGGATTTTGATGCAACTTTTTCTATTTGATAGACCTCGATTAGACTTAACGACTGGTATACATTTTATCCCGCTACTCAAGCAAAGGCTAGTTTTTAATAAATTGCGTCCAGTTATAGTGACCGACACGATTCTTAACACCTTTGGCAGTATTCGGGATAGTCACGTGATACACGACGACGTTCGGCGCGTGCAAGGCTTTTTTGTTTTGAGTCACTACCCGAGTATAAACAAAATTCACGACCTCATTTTTTTTGGTTGACCGCTTGACGTGATTTGCCCCATAATTTATACTTAGTTGAAGGTCACGCCTTGTTCATTAGTGATTTGTGAAAAAAATTACATCTCAACCTCGTCGTAAAGCATTTAGGATTGAAGAGAAAGGTGCAATAATGCTTTGTGTGACGTCCGCTTAGTATGACGTTTTTGTTATTTCCCTGCGATGTCATTATAAACGGATACCACTGTAAAACAATTTTATGTTGATGTGTTTAATAGAACTTATAAGTGCAAGTACCAGTGACAGATAGGGTAAAAAATAGGCTAGCGTGGTATGGGCATGTGATGAGTAGGAATGAATGTCATATAGGTACAAGAATGTTAGACATGAAAGTAAGTGGGATGGAGAGCGATTAGTTGGTAGGCCAAGGAAAAGGTGGATGGATTGTGTGAATGAGGCCATGATAAAAAAGGAGTGAATGCTGAGACAGTGAATGACAGAGGAAAGTAGAAGAGAAAAATAGTTTGGAAAATCCAAAAGCGCATGCCTCATAATCTTCATTTTTCACAATAAAATTGATTATTTGATAAGTACTTAACTAATAATGTATTAGTCTTACTAAGAAGTTTTCAATAAATCACATAGATAGCGCTAATTTCAAAAAGTACGGTGGTTTTCATGTCTTATACGCCATCTAGCGCAAATTTTAAGAAGTACTTCTATATTTAGATATTTTTATATATATTTTTAGCATTTGACATGCTTAGCACTATACATTAAACACAAAGTGAAAAATGTGAAATCGAAAATAAAATCCTGCTCGTGACTGTTATTTTCGATTTCACATTTTTCACTTTGTGTTTAAAGTAAGTACTTCTATATTGGTCTACAGAAGTAATTCTCACGAAATAAGGATAGCGCTGGTTTTAGTGTCGAGTCGAGCGTAAATATTCACTATTATTTTGTTTATTTAATAACAATTAAACAACATCGAATCAGACCGTGAAAAGTGATAGGGCTCTATTCGTAATTATACTGAATCGTAAAAGAAAAAGCATACTCGATTAGTAAAGTATTTCGGTCGTTATCGTGTTAACATACATTATCCGAACATACCTACAACACACGGACGTCCAAGATAGAACTTTAAAAAAAACTTTTTTAAGTAGTTTAAATAACAAAAATGGCATCAAAAATATCATTGTATTTTTTCTTGATATGAGTGTGTGTATATATTATTTTAGTGCAATATATGATAAATAGAGACATTTTAAGTTTGAAAAATCAGTTGTTCTGTATGAAGCGAGAGTAATACCCACCTCAACGTTTCGCTTATGAGGCGTGCAATATGTTATGCCGACCCTACTTGTGGGAAAAGGGCAGAAAATAAGTGTTTTTACATAGAAAACGCTATTATTAATTCACTTTATTACTCGTATCTCAAAGTGGTCTATGGCAAGATGGGAAATGTTGTTAAATGGTCCCTAATCACTAAAAGGTTAACAAATAGGTACTGACCTTGTAACATAATCGAGGCACTAACTAAAACTAAACTACCCTACTATCACATAGTTGGGTCCAAGTCTCCATTTAGAATTAGATAAATTATGCCATAAGTCCAATACTGGTTGATAGACCTTAAGAGGTTAAATAGCGCTTATAGATAAATCTATTAATCATAATTTCGCAAATAACAAATGAATCGAATATAACAAATTAATGTCAATATCGCGTCTAGTTATATTGAATTACCATTCGATATGTTTTAAACCACATTTAGGCATAACGGAAACGTCTGCCCGATAATAAAAAAAGAAAGTTATAATTATAGCAAGCAAAAAGTTTAAGAAAATGTTACTATCTTATTATTATTTTTTTTGATTGAAATGATTATAGAGGATGTTACAGTGTTTTTTTGACTACTAGCTAGAACGCGACTATGTGCTATTTTATGTTAAGTTTGATTGAAATGACGAAGCGTACCAACATTGGATAGAAAATATTTACTTATATCCTCACCTCTCAGAATGTTATTTTAGCATAAAATGGCTTTCCTGAGCACTTTTATTATGCAAAGTTATAAAATTTAGACTGGGCAAAGAACTAGAAAACCTAATAGTTTATTTGTCCTTCAAAAGATCTTTATTACTTTTTTTTATAAAGAAATGGGACTATCTCAGGAGTGACCACATAAATTTGCTTAAAATGAAATGAAATCCATAAGAAAATAAGTTTAAATAAGTAACTATTATTTCATTAATATTAGTACTAGCACTGAAGTAACGTTATACAGTTCTAGTGGTCCGCCAATACTGGCGGAGAGACGGCACACGGCGGGTTTACTTAGTGGGTGAGGACCCCACAATACTCTGTTCGTTGCCCCGAAAAAAATCTTTTCCCGCCTTAACAAAAAAAAAAACGTGAGTGCGTGTAACCTTTACGCGCGATTAAAGTAAAACTTCTTTGGCGTTGACGAAAAGAAAAAACTGCAATTTAAAATAATATTTTTTTATAACTGTTGAATTTTTATTCACTTTGCTATTCACAATTGATCCGTTTGAAAATTTGGAAATAAATAATCCTAATTGATTATGATATTCGCCACTAGCTGGCGTATAACTCAAGAAGCGTGGAGTATATGACATATACTTACGACCAATCCAAATTATTATTTTTAAATAGCGGAAACTACACAGACTATAGCAAGCGTTACTTCCGTCAGAAAAAAAATCTGAGTTACTCCCTAGTCGCACCTAAAGAAGTTTTACTTAAAAAAAATGAATAAAAGGTATAGTTCGCACTACGAGTACTTAGATAGTATTTTATTAGATAGCCAGCAATTAAATTGTACATGTACTGTAATGTAATACCCATTATTATCTACAGTGTACAATTTTCTGCGAAACCTTATTAGTCATAACGCATAATTCCGCAAATTGTTTTAATTTACATAAAAGCTTAATGCTTTCGTAAGGGAAAACAGTGTTATGTTACTTTATATATGCATTAATTCATATCTCATATTAGAATACACCGCCATATAAAATACCTACCAAAGGGTAATTTGATAATCATTATTTTTAATTGATACGGATCGCTTCATTTCATTTTAAGTAATTTTTCTCACAGACTAAACACAACCCTTTTTAGAAGCTTTTATTTAGAACATTTGTCCTAGTTCAGTAGTTTCTTGCAATGACTTTTTATTTATTTATTGCTAATGATGGCAGACGAGCCACGACCCACCTGATGGTAAGTGGTAACCGTCACTCATGTACTCAACTATACCGAGAGTATTGTCAAGCTGCTGCGCACCATTTCATTTCTCAGATATGATATGAAAGAATAAACGGCTATCTTCTCTACAGCTAAAACATACTGACGTGCTTCATGACCAGTCACACAAAAGACGGTGGTACCGACCCGTTCGGGCCCGATAGCAAGTGAATACTCTCACTTGGTACCCAGCCTTACCACCAGAAATGCAATGGGTGATAATTACTTATTTCCCTTAGTCGCCTTGTATGACACCCGTGGGAAAGGATGGGGTGGTGACACTTGTATTCTTAGTCACTCTTAGATACTTAAAAATAATCAAAGTGTGCAAGCCACTTTCACCCGAAGATACATTACTACATATGATAGACGTGCTTGCAGGTGCAAATTGCTTCGCAGTAGTAGATTCTTAGCCGCTAAATCTTGACAGCCATACACAATGTCGCACATAGCTTTCTATCTCGCCAAATTAGTATTACGTAGCACACAATGTACTAATAATAATATGTCGAAATCACAAAAACTCAACGGACATCTGGAAGTTGACTAAAACAAATCAACAAAAATCAAGATGAATAGCGTAAAAAACTTAGCTTTTGGTAACTAGATGTCGCTTTACATGTAGGTCGTCCTTTGAATCGCGCTGTTAAGTATTTTCGTCAAAACTTTAAGTATTCAGTTGTAGAATTCCTCAATCGCTTCTTGCCGGCTCGGTCTCTGGAAGTCTGCGGACTCCATGAGTCGAGGCATCTAACCTAACCATCTTCTAGGGCCTCTTTTGCGGGGTAGCGGGTCGACTTTCGAGTCAGGAAAAATTGAGACCCCGCATCATATAAAATACATTAATCATATAAGGATGAGCTCACGTCGTACTCGTCGTAGTTAAATCAGCATTTTTGGCAAGGAAAAATATTGAAAAGCTGTATAAATTATTAACGAGGAATTAAAAAGTAAAAAGGACAGGAACAACCCACTCTGTCCATCCTATAGAATAAATATTAATAATAATTAATGTTCTTTCAAGAGTCAATTTCCATCCACTAGTAGTGCCTATTAAATTTTTTATTTTTTAGTAGTTAACGAAATTAAAAAAAATTTAAATCTCAATATTTTTATAATAATTATAATATTTATTACAAAAATCCATTCAGGTTAAGTTAATTATTACTTGCATCAATTTTTGCAAATAAATCCTAAATAATTATTGACTAGATTCTGTCTGTAACCTACTGTTTGCACTTATGAATTGGGTGTCATTATCTTTATGTAACAGCTATCCCACAGGAATCGTCCGTTATTCAGAATTCCGTCATTCATGAAGTCGTGGACAATCTAATTTAAAATATTAGCAAGGACCAGATTCGTGAGTTGTTTAGGCCTACCTGACTTTCTGATCAGAGAGACAGCTGGCTGGCACTCTGCAGACCAATGAGTTTAAGGCAAGGTTTTTCTCTGGAAGTCGTATATTATGTACTAGCTTCTGCCCGCGACTTCGTCCGCGTGGAATAGTTACTTTAAGCTAACGCTAACTTCAGTACTTGATCATTATTTTGCTGCGGTGCTATTTTAAAACTGCGATATCTCCTAAGATATTCATTGAAATCGAATGATGTACAGGGAAATTTTATTTAAATTAAATACTTGTGATGAATAACGTTTTTATTTGGATAAGTACTAATATCATGTTTATAAAAACATCTTCGCAAATAATGCATTATTTTAGAACAAATTTGGTTAGCATAAAAAAGGTTATAGTGAGCCAACCTTAAAAGATATGATATGCTGTCACGGACTTTTTGTTAGAACTTTTAAAGGGAAACAATTCTGCCTTACATGATTTTTTGCGAAACTTTCAACTGTTTACGCAGCGCAAACAGCGGAAGCTCTCAAAAGAAAAGAAAAAAACGATTTTGAAACATTCTTTATTGGTGCTCCGCTCCTATTGGTCTTAGCGTGATGATATATAGCCTATAGCCTTCCTAGATAAATGGGCTAACACTGAAAGAATTTTTCAAATCGGAACAGTAGTAGTTCCTGAGATTAGCGCGTTCAAGTAAACAAACAAACTCTTCCGCTTTATATATTTATTAGTATAGATATAGGTAGTATTATAGTGTGAAATTATCCTAAAATGACAATATAATATCTGTTGAAGCAATAGCTTTATAATGAAAGTTATGAGTTTATAAGTTAAATGTTATTTAGTAAGTGTAATAAATTGCGAGGGGCTATATCGGATCTTTCGGGTCTCAAAGGCTTATTTCGTCATTTCAATATATCGGGCGGTGAAGACGGTGTCTATTGTATGTGTAGTGACGGACTAAGGAATTAAAGATACAAGTGTATTTGGGCGTTGTAAAGGAGGTTGTAAGAAAAATAAGTTTTTTATCATCCATTGCAATACTAGTGTAGTAAGTGGCAGGACTTAATTATTGTATAGCCCGAGCGGGTGAGTACCTATCACGTGGAAGACACTTCGGCGTGTTTTGATTGTAGCGGGAAATACCCAATTACAATAATGAAATCATATTAATATAGAGGGCCACAAAAACCAGTTGTCATATTTGAAATACTGAAGTCAGGCATCATTTTCGATCTCATGACATTACGCATACTTTGTTATTTTAGCACTTGGCATACACTGCTACTTTTTTATACTACGTGGGTGGCAAACATGCATACAGCGCATCTGATGGTAAGCGGTTACCGTAGCCTATAAATGTTACAACATCAGAGGCATCACTCACGCGTCGTTATCTCCTAGGAAAGGGATTAGGGGTGGAGAGAAAGGATAATAAGGAGAGGATAGGATGCGGATACTAAGGAGAAGACAGGAAGGATAATGAGGAAATACATATACAATAGCACGCTATATACAATAGCATCACGCCTGTATTCCCCTTCGGGGACGGAATACAGGCGTGATGCTATGTTGTTAAGGTAGCTGAGCATCTCAAGTGCAGATACAGATTAAAAAAATAACACAAGAGCGGACAAGAGGGGGATTGGGCCTCCGGCGCTCTCACTCACCATACGAAACACAACGGTAGGATTACCTACCGCCCACCGAAGGAATGTAACATGGTTCCATTGGCCCGCCAATAAAGGTGGAGAGACGGCACACGGCGGGTTTCTTTAGTGGGTGAGGGCCCCGGGCCCGAGCGGGTTGGTACCACCGTCTCCAGTGTGACCGGCCATGAAGCACATCGTTGCGTTTTGGCTGTAGCAGGAGATAGCTGTTTATTCTTTCATTTCATATTGGTTGAATGAAACGATCAGTGTGTGTTACCAGTGATGAGATATGGAACAGAGACGTGGTCTCTGAATGTTGGCCTCGTATCAAGGCTCAAAGTCGCTCAGCGGGCCATGGAGCGGGCTATGCTTGGTATTTCCCTACGTGATCGAATCCGTAATACAGAGATCCGTAGGAGAACGAGAGTGACTGACATAGCCCGCCGGGTTGCCATGCTGAAGTGGCAACGGGCAGGCCATATCGCTCGACGAATCGACAACCGTTGGGGAAGAAAGGTTCTCGAGTGGCGACCACTGGACGGCGCAGCGTAGGACGGCCCCCCACCAGATGTACTGATGATCTGGTCAAAGTCGCGGGGAGCCGTTGGATGCGGTCGGCACAGGACTGCTCGTTGTGGCGTTCTCTTGGGGAGGCCTATGTCCAGCAGTGGACGTCAAAAGGCTGATGGATGGATGGATGATGGAAATGAAATGGTGAGCAGCGGCTTGACAATACTCTCAGTAGAGTCCATGAGCGACGGTTACCATTTACCATCAGATGGGCCGTGGCTCGGCTGCCACTACAAGCAATAATAAAAAAAAGTTTTTTTTTACGCACACCCCGTCACTCGGGGCAACAAACAGGGTAGTGTGGGGCCCTCACCCACTAAATAAACCCGTCGTGTGCCGTCTCTCCGCCTGTGTTGGCGGGCCCCTGGAACCATGTTACATCAGTGGTATATTGCGCTGCACCTAACTTAAAGAAGTGTAATTGTGAATTGTAATAAATTAAATAGTGGACAGCTATAATGGAATTAAGGAGAACATAGTGTATAATATGTCGCTGTTAGCGCACAGACTACTTTTTATCGCGAAAAAATGGATAGTTTCTGTGGTATATCAAATTTTTGTATAGCATGCTGTGGCAGCCTGTAAGCGAAAATCTTCGATCAAAAATGCAATAGATTTCGCGTCGACCCGAAAAATAAGTCTCAGTTAAATAAGAACGCACTTGAGAAGTGAGCTCTTATTTTGTTTAGTTCAAAAAGTACTATATTTGTTGCTATTTAAGCTTGATTTCACAGTAAATGTTATTTGTCTTTTCACTTTTAATGGCAGTAATAAATTATTGCTTTGCTCGTTTTTTTATGACGAATGACCGTAAATGTAAGATAATATTTTAAAGATTTGTGACTGTGCCATGATTGTAATTAGGTTGAAATTAAAACTGTTTTAAAACCTTTGTCTCAGTTCGTTAGTAAATAGATGTAGCTGTATATTAACACGGACAGTTTTTAGCTTGATTTTGTTCGGGACACTGTAGCTATCTTGTTTTGTTAGTATTGAATGAATTGATGATCGAAGGTGAAAATACACATGTTGATTTCTATGTACTATACGTATTTGGCGCTCATTTGTGTACTTTTTTTTGAACGTTATAAATAAAATAAACAAATAAAAATAAATACATAGATTATTAGTGGGCCGATTTCGGTATATTTTTTAAGTCTATGCGGACTAAGTAGCGGGCAGTAGGTACCTATATTCTACCCGCACCTTTGGCGTGAGTTTTGTATGTAAATACGTCACTCTAAAAGCTCATATCCATTTCTGCGCTAAAGACTATATGTGTGCAAAATATTATGATCGTTGGCTCAGTAGCTTCAACGTGAAAACACAACAAACAAACTCACTTTCGCATAATATTAGTGATAAATCGATGGTACTTTCTACTGCAGTAACCCATTGCACTGTCAATAACTGAACGTAAGTCATAAAAGTTAATACGTCAAACAGTTATTGATTTTAGCACATCCAGTTGTTTCAGCAAGAGCCGTTTGAGGGCGCGACCGGGTTGCGAGAGGTTTTATGAGGCAGGGAAGCGTGCGGGGATCGGGAGGAGGCAGTAAAATGGCTACCATACCTCCACACGTGAATATTTGATGGTTGAATCTCGCTGTGGCTACGAGGTGGCATTTACAGTATCAGAAGCAACTCTATATCTCAATTGACGCAGATAATTGACTTTGCTGATTAGGGTCTAAGCTTTGAAAGCTTCCGTGTTAATCCCGAGGCGTTTTCGAGATACTTTCCATTTCAATTTGGGTATAACGCGTAAACGCGAATTATATCGTAAATTATTTACCAATAGGCTTAGGCAAATGTGTTTTGTAGTTTTCGTTTTATTACGAGAGGGTTATGATATGTACTGTTCGATGTCAGATTACGAAGGAACCATTGAGATTGGTACATGAGTTATAGTAATACTGATACAAAGAAGAGTGTACTAACTACTAGTTCATTTATCTAAAAACAAATTATTTGTGAAAGTGACGACGACCACCATTAGGTGCCCGTGATAGCTTAGCTGTCCAGAGCTTCCCCGGATGGGAAGGGACGCAGTTTCGAATGCACGCAGTAAATCTCTCTTTTTCCGCTTTCAAAAATAATTTGTTCTTTAAAGTAGGTAGCTGAGCATGTCAAATGCTAAAATACAAATCACAAAGATTATTATTTCGTAAAGGGATCTAAAAATCTAAAGTAAGTATAGCCCTCTCCATGGCACGTTGCGTGACTTTGGACTTATCCATGAGCACACTTAACATAGCATCACGCCTGTATTCCCCAAAGTGGTAGGCAGAGGTGTATTACACACTCACGATTCGCCAGCTATGTTTAAGTCGCACGTAATAGGGGGCGAGCCTATTGCCGTCTACCGGGCACATTTCCAATCTCCGGGCTGATACTGAGAATTTTTCTTTTTACGAAAAAGCTCAATAACACTGCCCAACCAGGGGATCGAACCCGAGACCTCATGATCAGCAGTCGCATACACTACCGCTGCACCACAGAGGCAGTACTGAGTAACCGCCTTGGATTACTGATTATCCAAAAACTAATTCGTAATAGTATTGGATGTCGATCACATTGCCTATAGCGTACATGCCTACTTATTAATTCAGCATATATTATATACAAAGTATGTGACTTTAAGTGCTTGCAAAAAACCACGATATAAATCCTCTGGCTTTAAATAATTATCGCGCTTCGCTGTAATGGTTATATTATTGCAAAACTTTCTCCGTATGTTTGTACTTAGTCGTTTATCATATATCTTCGTCTGGGTTAAGGATACCCCAGAAACTCTTAGACAACCAAGGGGGGAAAATTTGATTTCGGGCGAGTCTTTTTGCTTTAGACTGCTAGGAGATGTTTTAGTTGTCGGCATATTAAAGTAACGCAAAAATAAAATCTTAACATATCGTAAAAAGTTACTTAGTTACTTAATTTTGGCGTTCGTAATTAGAAATACAAACTCTATGCTTTTTACTCGTAAAAATTGGTAGCAATTCCTATTAGTAATTGTCAGCGCTATAATATTCCCTATATGATTTGCTGTAAACTTATTTTATACTTTTACTAGGTATTCCTTTATAGTACAAATTATTTGGGAATGTAGAAAAAGAGAACTTTAGTGCATCCGATAGGTGGCGTGGGTCGTAAGGACAAATGTGATTTGGAGATTGGGTATGGCCATTAGGTCAGTGCGATAGCTTAGCGGCTTAGTGCACTTCCCCAGATTGGAAGGCACGCAGGTTCGAATCCCGCTCGCACTAAAGTTCTCTTTTTCCACATTCACAAACAATTTGTACTTTAAATTAGCTGAGCATGACAAGTGCTAAAATATAGATCAAAAATATTCCTTTATATTTTAAACACAGAACTTTTAAAAATGTACCCAAATTATGGGGATTTTTTCTTTCCGCAAACAACACTTTCACGCACACATCTTTAAAAAAGTGGCTTCACTTTTTAGTTGGCAATGCGGTGTCTTAATTTTTTGTTAATCTTTTGTGCAATTATTATTATGACATGTCTTTCTTTAAACGAGGATTAAACTTAGAATTTTCTCAAGTAGCGGCTAGACAGTGTCTTTGTTAAAAATTGCTAAAATTCTTAAGTGGTAGTAATTGCTTACCATCAAGTTATATGTGAGATTAGGAATTGCTCCTCTGCATGTGTCAGTCAGGTACATCGCTTCATAATAAATATGCAGACTAAGTATCTATTAGCCTGATGTACATAGGTAGAATTATACCTAATATTGTAATATATTTAAGTAATGTTATATTCTCATGTGGTGGCCTTTGGGGAGTCTTAAATGGGGCGCTGAGGGCGCGGCATCCGTTAGGCGCGTTCTAACTGCTAAGTGACTTTTTAATATTTTAACTTTGAATAGTAAAAGTGTGTCCCAATAATTAAGGTGTTTTTGCTGCGCTGATTACGCCTTTTGTAGTGAAAAATACAAATATGAAAACCCCTCCACCTTTGGACCTCTCTCACTTTACTCCATCAACAGATCTTTGCCACCTATTCTTTGACACCATTCCAAAAAACCCACTATTTAGTACTTTTTTGTGGAAAAAGCTTGATATTAAACAATCGACTGAACAGAGGTTTTATATCATTGCTAAGAAACCTTTACCTTTTCAAATAAAAAAAATATCGTTTATTTATTTAGGAAGCCATAGATATGTATATGTGTGTATGACTCATCTATACTCACACATAGGGAGACATAGGCATATCCGCTTACGTCGAATATAAAAAAAAGTCGTAATTATTTATTTGTGTAGAAAGTGTTTTGGTTAGAAGAAAACGTTTAAAAAGTTAAAAATAACCTTAACAAGGTTAAAAAAAGCGTTAAATAGTTTTCCTTCTTCCTTGCAATTTAGAATGCTATTCAATACAAGATATTTAGTGTAAAACGGCTAGTTTCAAATAAGCAGATTACATTTCGAAATACTATTATAATGATTATTTGCGTGAAGGGCCACGTCGTCATTAATATTCCAAAGTGTGTTAGGTAGGGCGAAGGGCAATCGCCTTATGCAAGGTTTTGAATAAATTACAAATGCGCGTTTGAAAAAACAAACTTGGGTAACGTTTGAGGTAAAGTGTTGCTAAATATACATGAGCGGCTCTACCTGCCGCTTGTAATTGAAACATGATTATTGAATTGAAGTTTGGTATTGACGAATAATGAAAAATTTTACAAAATATACACCTACATACTTATTTATTCTCATAGGACCTAGAATTGGGTCAGTATTCGTATAAGTACGCCAGTCTATGGTTAAATAAAAATAGTTTTAAACTTTTTTCCAGGTTAAAAATATGTTAATGTGCCAAATTTCATCCAAATATTCAGCCGTGTTTGCGTGATCTGTAATAAACATTCATATTTATAACTAGCTGCGTCCCGCGGTTTCAACCGCGTAAGTTTTCATTCCGTGGAAAACGCCCTCTGCAGAGAACATCGCAGCGGCAGCGCGTGTCGCCGAACGGTTTGCGTATTTAATAGTATTTATTACATTAATTACTTTAAACATTTTTATACCCGTGATTTCGAAATGAAATGTCCGATTCGAATAAATAAAAAGAATTTTACGGCTATACAATCAATCACCCTTGATGATAAAATTTTATCTTTCTATTTGGATATGCATTAATACGACGATACGAATATAACCAACTTTTGTCATGCATTGAAATTATTGTGAAATTGATACATTACGTCGTCGTGCACGCCGGGAGCTCGCAGACGCCGCTGCGCACTCGCCCTGATGATGAGCATCGGATACGCTCGAAACCCGGGTCGACGTAATCGATCCTAAACGTGAGTTACTGTCGGTATAATAATAAATCTTACTTTTGTCATGAATGATCGCCTCTCTAGGCCGCCTAGGCCCGGGCCTACCGCGCCTTGGGACAAATCCGACACACACACACACACAGTTGCATTCGCGTAAAGGTAATAAAAGCCTATCAGATAAGAAGCTAGCCGATGCACGCGTCACTACGTTTCATGAGAAAGTTTTTACTAGCTGTCAAAACGAGTCCAAAAATGTTTGACACATTATCATCCTACATTTAAGCAGCGTTCTTTCGTAACTCCTTAAAAAATTGTTTCACAGCCAATCACAGCCCACTTGAGAGTCTATTTAAATTTTTTCCAGTGCTTTCTGTCGAGTGAAAATGTCAAAAGGAAGACGAAAAGCTACATAAAGTCTTACTCGGTTCTAATTAAAACACAATGAATCTCATTAAAATGTACCACGGCGCTAAGTAATAAAGTCGTGCCCACCTAAATCATAAATACTCTGAAAATATTTTAATAAACCTTTTTAATGATATTGTAGGCAGTAACATTTAATTTGTTTTGAACTTTTTATACGAATTTTTTTGAATATTTATCTGAACATAAAGGTTTGCTATATATATCGACCTTGAGAATTAAGTATATGCCTACACAAACTTCGTGTTAATGACCTACTGATTTATGATATGTTTTATCAAAACAACTGTATAATTTGCCAGCTCTCTGCTACATAATAATTTAATAAGAGATATCAAACAAAAAAGTTTTATTCAAATCCGTTCAATACATAAAAACAGACAAAAGTTTAAAAAAAAGGTTTCCTAGACATTTAGAATCTAAGAGCATAATGCAGTCACTCTTTCTCACATAATATATCTTCAATGTACAGCCACAGCTCTGTTACAGTTTTATAGACAGAGGCCCTCGTGGCGTAGTCGGTAGTGTAACCAACTTCCGTGCACGAAGTAGTGAGTTCTATTCTCACTCGGAACAAATATTTGTATGATGAACACAGATATTTGTATTTCGTTTGGGTGTTTTCTATCTATTATATGTATGTATGTAAAAAAGTAATATATGCATTATATCCATGTGGGGCCGGCACCAAGAATAGCTCCACCCCGTTTCTTCCTATGGGAGTCGTAAAAGCCGACTGGGGGATTGTCGAGGGACCGGGCAGCAGCGTTCCCCTGTGTACTCAAAACATCCACTGCGATCGCCAACCCGCCTGCCAAGTGTGGCGATTATGGCAAAACCCCCGTTTTGGGGAGGCCTATGTCCTGCAGTGGACGATGAAGGGCTGATGGATGGATGGATGGATGGATCCGTAATCTGGTACCCATAGCACAAGCGTTAGGCTTAGTTTGGGACCGTTGTGTAAAATGTCCGTGAACATTTTTTATTTTTTTTATTTATTATTTATACTAACAAATTGAATCCTTTCGAAAAACACTTATAGATAATTCAATTTACATAGATTCAAATCGTCTATAAGTTAAACCATCTCAGTGGCGGGAATCCGATTATTACCGGTAAGTAATTAGGTGTCTTGTGATACTCCGACGTTACCGCTTTCCGCATTTCCTGAATAGATGCAGATCTGGGATCCGATCTCCGTTACTGACGAGATTCGCTCTAATAGATTTTCTCTGAATAGATTTTCTATATAATCTTTTGCAGTATCGCCAGCATAATCTTCGGCTTTACAAATTGTATGAAGAATAAAAATGGTTCCAGAGCTTAGATGATTGCATTTTCTTAACTAGAATTTGCATTTTGCATGTAACGATGCGGAAGGGAATGCTCCAATGGTTCGGACATTTGGAAAAAATGCCGGACGCGCGATTGGTTAAGAACGTACTTATACAATGGGAAAATGGAAGGATGTAGGTACAGGGGGAGACCGAGACTCGCCTACCTAGACCAAATCGGTGATGTATTGAAGGAATGTCAGGAGTTTCCGAAACCGGCGAGTGTGTGTCAAGAGAATTATAAATGTCGTGGAAGCGAGAGACGTATGCAAGAATAGAGCCTTTTGTCACTCTGTTCTCTCAGTCTAACCCGCAAGAGCGATGGCGTGGAAAAGAATGGGGTGGCGACACTTGTATTCTTAGTTCGTCACCACACGGACAAAACAGCTTTTTTTTGTTGTGGCTGGAAGTAATATGTCTAACGCAAGCCCCGTTATTTACGCCAGTGAACAGGGTAGTGTGGGGCCCTCACCCACTAAATAAACCCGCCGTGTGCCGTCTCTCCGCCTTTTTTTGACGGGCCATCGGAACCATATTACATTCTTTCAGTGGTAACCACTAAATAAACCTACCATGTGCCGCCTCTGCACCTGTATTGGCAAATCAATGGAACTGTGTGACTTCACTTCAGTGAAACATACGAAGCCTTCTAAAATGGTCTCCGATTTTATGTTAAAATTTATATAAATATTTGAAGAATTGTATAACTACTATATCGGTACCCTTTGGGACTCGTTTAAAGATGATCGTGCGTAATAGGATCATCCACTTAAATATCCGGAAGTGTGAATAATCTTTTTTTGGAAGTAAATCACCTTACTGAGAGGGCTTTAATTGGCACACTGCCACAAACTCAAAAGCCAAAAGCTTTCAAACGATTTCGAGTTATCAAATAAGTGTTTTATTTAACTTACTTTTGAAAAATTCAGTTTTTTTGTATTTTCTCCTCATTGGTAATCAAGAATACGGCCCACCTGATAATGTTTACCGTGGTCTATAGGCACTAGGGCATAGTAATCTGGTACTAATTTTTGAACTACGGGGGTAGCAAACAAAAAATACGCCACTTGATAGCAAGCGGTTATCGTAGTCTATAGACGCTGCCACCTACGGATCGCGGTCGACAAGACGCGGTACCCGTGATCCACCGTAGCAAGGACGGGTGAGGGCGCACGGTAGGTTTTTAGTGGGTGAGAGCCCCACACTACCCCGTTGTCTCTCCGGGCAACGGAGTGTGCGGTAGGACATTTTTGCCCGTTTAAAAAAAAAAGTTGTAGACGCTAGCAACACCAGTAGCATTACTCGTGCGTCGCTAACTCCAAGAAAATGGATAGGAAATGTAGAGGAAGTATAATAAAGACAGGATGAAGGATGAGGAGGTAGTTTACGCTCTCACTCACCATATGAAACACAACTGTAGGAGCCATGCATACTGGGATAAGCAAGGCTCTGTCACTGAGATCTGATACTCAGGTTTCTGTGCACCAGGGGCTTCAATAGTTTACGTTAAGAGAAATTATGGCTTTCATAATACTTTGGTAAGTAATAAATAATTTTAAGGTTAACTAGCCTATTAAATACTTAAAGCCACACACAATAATCATTTCATAAGTTGCCATTATGAGGCAATAGCATTACACCTACCAGTGGCATTCCAGCTGTACAATGATATAGTGCAGCAGCCTTTTAGAATGACTTCAACCAATATCATTAAATGTATCCAAGGACATATGTATATTGCGGTTGTATCCCTATGTAAGCCATACATAGGCTCCGGTTACAATTCCATCAAATCAGGTAAGAGTTTGGAGATATATTTATCAAGGTATATCTGACTGCACAGATGGCGCAGTGGTTTAGATACCGGCCTCCCGCCCGAGTGTTGTAGGTTCGATTCCCACACAGGACAACTCTTTGTGTGATTCGTAAATGGTTGTTCTGAGTATCGATGTACTCGTGATTTGTATATTTGTAAAGTCTCCCGCGATATAAGGATTATTCCTTAGTGCAGGGTGATGTCTCTGATAAAAATAAATAAATCTATACTTATACATATCTATACTATTATAAAGCTGTAACAGAGCTGTGTCAAGATATTAGAGAAAAAATACTGTAATAGACTATAGTATAGGCGTGTCTAAACACAAAACAATTTTTTCGAGGACCTGAGATATAACCGAAAAACTAGCTTACGATGTTTTCCTTCACCGAGCAATATATATTGTAATAAACAAATACACACTAATTTCGAAAAATCTCGAAAAGCCTGAACGTTGGACTCGTGATCGAAGTCGATACTACAGTCCACGGTTTTACCGTTAGGCTTGTGTGTATGCTGCAGAGATATTTATGACTATTCACGAAGTCTGTTAACTCGTTTCGGGCCACCATATTGGACTGTGGCCTAATTCCCTAAGACCAAACCCGTGTCCAACAGTGGGACATTTATAGGCTGTGTATCTATTTGGTATAAATCATTGTTCTCCAAAATTCTTTGAAAAATTTATCAAAACACATAACTAATCCTATCTTCTCTGCTAAAAATAAGCTGCTTATGTACGTGCCTACAGGCATAAATCTATCGATAGGACGTAGTGAGCTTGCAAACACTTGTAGTTGGTAAGGTATCTCAATGTTCACTTGCGTCATAATCGAAACTTGACCTTTTTACGACATATGCATTATGCATTAATATTTGCCGCCAACGCATTTGTGTGTAGGTAGTACAATAATACAATTTGTCCATAATTAGTATCAAATAGGCTTCTTAAATAAGGCGTATTGGTCAATGCGATGGCTTGGCTTAGCGGTTAGAGCACTTTCTTGGATTGGAAGGGACGCAGGTTCGATTCCCGCTCGCGCTAAAAATTATGTTTTTCCACATTTTACAAATAATTAGTTCTTTAAAGTAGAAAAAATACAGATCTAAAAATGTAAAAAAAAATAGTATGGATTTTAATTACAAAATTAAACTAGTAAGTAATATTGAATTAATGCATGTAAATGCATTCGATAGGTGGCGTGGGTCGTAAAGACAAATGTGATGCGGAGATTGGGAATGACCGTTGGTCAGTGCGATGGCTTAGCGGTTAGAGCACTTCCTAGGATTGGTACCGAGACACGGGTTTGATTCCCGCTCGCACTAAAAGTTCTCTTTTCCCACATTTCACAAATAATTTGTTCTTTAAGGCGTATTCCTTATTTAAGAAGATTTAATAGGAGATTTTTAGGAGAACGGGAGTGACCGACCATATCCTGTAGTAACAAAACGCATCTCCATACCATGTTATCCTCTCCTGGATTAAAAAGAGAGAGAGAGAGATCCAGGTATTCGAACAAACAGTAAATTAATTTAATTTGTCTTGTTTACAATCAAAGTCCCCTTTTAATTAATAAGGAACACTGGGCCCTCTGTAGAAAGCATGAGACACTACATAACCCATCGGGTTGGCACACTGAAGTAGCAATGGGAAGGCGAGATTGCTCGGTGAACCGATAACCTCTGGGGAAGAAAGGTTCTCTAATGGCCTCCACGTATTAGAGGACGCTGCATAAGATAGCCTCCCACTAGGTGGATCGAAGGTCAAAGCCATAAGGAGCCATGGGATGCAGGCAGCACACTACCATTCGTTGAAGCGATCTCAGTAGACATCGATAGCCTGATTGATCGATGGATGGAATACTCGTATTATTAATAGACTGCATTCACTTACTGGAAACTAGTCCTTGTGTCGCGGAAATCTTACAGACATTCAATTATCTGATAAAAAGTACCTACACCCAAAACGAGGTGGTAGAGCCTTGGTGAATTTAACATTAGTGGGCTAACTCAAAAAGGCAAGTATACACAGAATATCACAAACCATCAGATAATCAGATCATGGTAGATATTCCTATAGGTAAGTATAAAGGCGCGATATTTGTTTAATTAAGCGAAGTTTAATAAGAACATTTTTACAACGAAAAAAAAGTTAATAGGTACCTTCTCAATTAGTTCGCGTATATCTTCTTTGTTTAAGAATCGATTTTAATTAAGTTTTTGTTGCAAAGGCGAAGCTCCAATTTCTTTAGCATCAGGAGATTTATAAGGGACCTCCTTCAAATCAAATAGGAACATTATAGTCCTTGAGATATTGATGGGCTTATTACATCCAAAAGCTAGTTAGTAGATATATGGGCAAGAATGTTCTGGACTGGGATATCTTGGTTAAAACAGCTCATGCCTCGGGAAAATTATCTACATTACAAGACATTCTGTTCCGCGTCAGACAGACGTAATTTTTATTGCTTTTGTCTGTTACCTATTATCTCTTTCCTTCGCGATGCACGAGTGATGCCTCTGGTGTTGCTAACGTCTATAGGCTACGGCAACCGCTTACCATCTTGTTTGCCATCCTCGTAGCATAACAACGGTAAACATTCTTGACGTATGTAAGCCCTTTTGAATAGTTATTTTCTAATTCGCTTGTTAGTTTCAGAGATTAGCGCGTAATAAACAAACTCTTTAGCTTTATTATTTTAGTATAGATAATTAATTGAATGAGGCGACACTTGGCGGAAGTCCATTATTACTATTATAGAATGGATTTTAGGAGGAGAGCCCACCACTCACCCACGGATTGTCAATCCCGGTTATCTTTGGACAGAATAACCTAAGATTGCCAATCCGCACTCTCACAGATAGAGGAGAATGTGATAATAGCAAAGTAGCATGCACGATAATGACCAACGCGACACAACCATGCGATACGGTAGAACTCTCAGAACTCTCAGAACCACAATATAGAACTCTCAGAACCACAATATTCTTCAATCTTAGGTTATTCTGTCCAAAGATAACCGGGATTGACAATCCGTGGGTGAGTGGTGGGCTCTCCTCCTAAAATCCATTCTATAATAGTTAGTATAGATACTTATGAGGCTATAAGTATAATCAATCTATATATAAAATATAAATGAAATGATTGAGATCTGCCGTTGTACGTGCATCACGGGAAACCTAATAAATTGAATTCAATTTTAAGTTTTCTAAGTTTTATTTCTTAGACAGTTGGACCTTATCTAAAAAAACATAATTCCCATGTCTTCATTTATAAAGTTATAAGAAACAACAATTACTATAAGCACATACCTAGGCAAAGCGGACGAAGCGGACGATGACTATTGGTTCATTTCGGTTTACCTGTTTCTGGTTGAATGTCGAAACTGTTGTCTTACCTCGATTCTGGAAAATAAGAAAACATGGCGTTAATAATAATAAAAATAAATAAACACAAAGTGAAATAAATTGTGTTTAATGTATAGTGCTAAGCATGTCAAATGCTAAAAATATATATAAAAATATCTAAATAAAATAAATAAATTGATTTTTTCTAGCATACTTGGTTCAAAAGTATTTTTTTATTTACGCAGTTGTACAAAAATATACTGTGGTCTAGGGAACTAATTGTACAAAATCTTTAATATCTACTCCACAGCAATTAATAATATTAATGCAAAAAATGCTATTCATCTACAGCACTTTAATAATCTAAAGGCAAAAAATTATACTCCACAGAAACCGTTTATTTTTCCAAGATACAAAGTAACTTATGCAAGGTTCTGAACCATGTATGCTAAATTATTAAATTAAAATTTTTGAATACGCTTTCAGAGAAAGTAACTACCTATCGAAATTAAAATATTTCCTGTACATTTTTAGCTAATTACCATCACCTATGCTAACCTCTCTGTTTATGTTAACCGCATACCCCGTTGTTGAGTCAAGGAACAGGGGCCGCCGGCAGACCACTGAAGCAATGTAACACAGTTCTAGTAGTCCGGCAATACAGGCAGAAAGACGGCACACGGCGGGTTTATTTAGTGGGTG
Source organism: Leucoma salicis (assembly GCA_948253155.1). Lineage (NCBI taxonomy): Eukaryota > Metazoa > Arthropoda > Insecta > Lepidoptera > Erebidae > Leucoma > Leucoma salicis. The sequence continues at coordinate 25,300,098 of OX411808.1, forward strand.
AGGGCCCCACACTACCTTTCGTTGCCCCGAACGACGGGGTGTGCAGTTCGGTACATTTCGGCCACGAACAGGGTAATGTGGGCCCTTACCCACTAAATAAACCCACCGTGGGCCGTCTGACCACATGTATTGGCAGACCACTGCATGGCATTACTTCATTGTGAGGAAATCTGTGAAAATGGCTGAGAGATTTTCTCGATGGCTTATTAAGTTAGCCAACCCGCTCTGGACTAGCGAGGTGGAATACTACCTAAATCCCTCTCATTCTCAGATGAGGCCAGTGCCTAGTGGAATAGAATCGGATTAAAAAATATAAAATGAAAAATAAAAAAAAATAAAACACATTAGTTTACAAAGCCTCCAAAAAACAAAAGCGACTATTAATGTTTACTCTAACACTGATCGAATCGCACAAAACAACGAAGTCTTTATATCGAAGATAAGAATCACAAAAAGAGCACTCTTACGAAGGGTCAGTTGGTAAGCTGTGACGTCCTTGGCACGGCTAATTATAGCTCACTCCAGCATGTACTGGGTCACTAAGCCATGTATTTATAACGGCAGGTGTTGGAAGTGTATAGTATTGTTAGGGTTGATACGTTTAACATTTGCGATGCGATGGCATCCTTATTAGTAAACTGTATTCCTAACTATTATAAAGCTGTGACAGAGCTGTGTTTGTACATTTAAGATATTTGAGAAAAACTGTATTAGGCTATATAGGCGTCTCTAAACACAAAACAATTCTTTTAGATTTTTGTTTGTTTGTTTGTTCACGTATTACGCAAAAACTACTACTATTACTTATCATCACGTCATTTCCCTTGCGGCGTAGGCAGAGAGAACAGAGTGCCAAGAGGCTATATTCTTGCATACATCTCTCGCTTCCTCAACATTCATAATTCCTCATACACGCTCGCCGGTTTCGGAGTCTCCACCTTCCTTCATACACAAACAAAAAAAAACAAAATAAACAAACAAAAACTACTGAACGAATTTTAATGCAACTTTTTTGTTTTATAGCTCTTGATTAGTATATATTTTTATCCCGTTACTATATCGAGAACCTGAGATATAACCTAAAAACTAGTTTTTGGCTGGGGCGGGCAAAGGTTAGTTAGTAATAAATGCAAAAGTGAGTTTGTTTGTTTGTTATCCTTTTACACCATAGCTACTAAACTAATCATCATGAAAGCTTGCACACATATAGTTTGGAACCCAGTAAAGTACATAGGTTACTCTTTATGGGAGAAAAGTTAATGCTCCTTTTTTTTTGTTTAGGCGGGAATACCGCACACCCCGTCGTTCGTGGCAACGAACAGGGTAGTTAATGGTTCCTGTGGGATAGCTATTTTTACACAGACAGACAGTAATTAATGTGTCGTTGATTGACGTATTTATATTTTTGAGTCCATGCAGACGGAGTCGCGGGTAGAGTAGAAGTTGGATATAAAAGTTCAACTTGGTTTCTACTCTGTTACGACAAACAAAACCGATTTGTTATTGTTCGTTTATATTTGGATGCTAATTACTCAATCATGTAAAACTGCTAAACGGATTTGAATGAAATTTGCCACACAGATAGTAGTTAGTGATCTCAAGTAATAGCATGTGGTTTTATTTCGGGAAATGACAGGCTTATCGATAGTGTTCCGGTGGCCCGCCTATAAAGGCGGAGATACGGCACACGGCGGGTTTAATTAGAGGGTGAAGGCCCCACACTACCCTGTTCGTTACCCCGAACGACGGGGTGTGCGGTTAGGATTTTTTTTCCCGTCTAAAAAAAAAAAGGCTTATTGATTGTAAACTATTCATGTTAAAATTACCGATTTAGTAGAATGTTTTCAATACTTTCTGATGTCGATACATCGTCATCGCTTTCGATTGTCGAATACATGAGTTCTGTATTCCTTATTTTAGGAATCAGTTGCCAACCCTAAATATTCTCTCCGTATAAATGTTGCAGAAATCTGTATTTCACCGAGTTAAAAATAGCGTCTGAGAATCATGACCGGTAGAAATAGATGATACATAATGTATTTCAGTGAAAATAGCAATAATAATCACATATAAAGATATGTGATTATTATTGTTATACACATACATAGCTATGTGTTTCCACCGGCATATGCAGCTATGTGTTTACACCGGTTATGACATTTTTGCGACTCTATTGGTAGAGTCTTGCTTATCTGAATGGGCCGACTCGATCTAGGAAGTAACACCCTCTCACAAAAGATCAGCGTGAAACACAGGTAGTTACGCCTACCATTGTGTTTCGTATGGCGAGTGAGAGCGCCGGAGCCCCAAACCCTCTCCCTGTCCTCTCTTTATTATCCTACCTATCCTCTACTTAAAATAATTCTATCCCTTTTCTTAAGCTTGGCGACACGCGAATGGTGCCTTTGGTGTTGCTAGCGTCTATAGGCTACGGTAACTTACCATCAGGTGGGCCGTGAGATTGTTTGCTACTGACGTATTGTAAAAAAAAATTACGTGGTTAATGAGAAAATACTTACATGTTTTAGTATTTGTAGTGCGTCATGCACTAGACCATGGGTCAGCAACCTTTTGGCCGCATTTGCCGTGTGGGGCCGGCACCAAGAATAGCACCACTCCGTCTCTTCCTATGGGAGTCGTAAAAGCGGACTAAGGGATTACCGGGGGCCCGGGTAGCAGCGTTTCCCTGTGTACTAAAAAATCCACTGCGATCGCCAACCCGCCTGCCAAGCGTGACGATTATGGTAAAACCCCTCATTTTGGCGAGGCCTATGTCCAGCAGTGGACGATGAAAGGCTGATGGATGCATTTGTCATATTATTTCAAATGGAAAGGCATTATATTTTATTAAGAAATGACGACAAATAAAAAAAGGAATATTTACGTTATAGTTACTTATTATTATTTAGGTAGGTATATAAATTAATATACTAAAAAAATCAATCCCGGGCCGCAAGAGGGAAGCTCGCGGACAGCATGTAGCCTGCGAGCCGCGTGTTGCCGACCGCTGCACTAGACAATGAGGTGTTATTAATTCTATTAAGTGCCTGCAATCCTATTTTGAATGGTTTATGGCAAAAAATATAGACAGACACAACAATTTATAATATAAATTAAGATGTGAATGCCTAAACTAAAGCTTGGTCTGCATACCACTGGAGTAGTTACAGTGGTATGCCAGTGTAGGTGGTTGTTTTAGTGGATTGTTGAACGACAGGGTGTGTGGGTAGGAACATTTTTTCTCGGCTTAACAAATATTAAAGACTTGATCTGCAAGATCTAGGCAAGCTTATAAAATTGTTGGCGTTAATTCTTTATTTTTGGGGAATAATAGTTCCAACACCAAAGGCGCTTTCAGACTAAGATCATTAAATGCGATCTGCTATTTTAGTAGAGTTAAAGATAATAATTACTTACAGTCTGTCAGTATTACAGATGAATCATGCATTTTTTTTTAAATAACAGAATTTGTGCTTTCTATATAAATTTTAATCCGAAATCGTGCTCTCTGTATAAAAATCAAGTCTATTTCATTCTATCACTTTAAGAAAGAAGATCTACCCGCAAATAATTTCCCATTTATACCTTTTTTATTAAGGCTGGAATAAATGTACCTAACCGCACACCCTGTTGTTCGGGGCAACGAACAGTGTAGTGTGGTGCCCTCACCCACAAAATAAACCTGTCGTGTGCCGTCTCACCCCTTGTGGACCACTGGAACTGTGTTACATTACTTCAGTGGTTTCCCATTTATTTCTACCTAATATTACTCTGATGAATATGTTTACGACTAATAAAAACCAAACTCAGTTCAACTTATTTCTGCCCACCCGTACTTGCTGGCTAATTGTTACGCTCCTAAAGATAGTAGCGTGTTATTTAATAATATTCGAGAAGAAATTTGCATTTCGTACGGTACTACCACACACGTTAAAAAAAAAAACAAAACAAACTCCAGGTTTTTATATCGTTATATGAATTAAGGATGGCGCTAGCAGTCAAAATAAACAGCTGCATGAACAATGGCCCCGGCGCCGCTGACAGAGGCCACCCGGACGTGTCCATCCACGACAACACGTTCACTCACTTAGTTCCCACATAGACCCCCATGCATTCATTATGTACTTGTACAACTTTGTTATTATAAGCTTATTTTCTACGATGTTATTCCCATGGATGTTAGGCAGGCTCTTACACTATAATTACAATTAAGGTCTATATTGGATAATGAAATAATTTCGCCTCGGTGGTGCAGTGTTTTTTCGTTAAAAGAAAAATTCTCAGCAGCAGCCCGGAGTTTTGTGCCCGGTAGACGGCAATAGGCTCGCCGCCTATTACGTGGAACTTAAACATACCTGGCAAACCGTAGGTCTTGTAATACAACTCTGCTTACCCCTTCGGGGATACAGGGGTGATGTTATTGATTAGAATAATTTTCTGCTGTAAGCGTTAGAAAAAAATTGGAAGTATTGTATGTAAAAAGATAACGTATAGTGGCAACCCAAAATCATCCCTGTTCCCAATGACGGTGTGGAATTTCTTATTATGTAGGTAATAAGTAAAAGCCGGGACACGGACCCTTGCCTTTTCATGACCGTGGATGTTATAAAGTATCCGAAACGCGATAAATTCCGTAATATTAGTTTTATCTCGCGCAAACATTTGAAAATCTCATTGAAATCTTCTAACATTGTCAAGAATGATAGATGAAATTGCATATAAAAAAATACCAAAGAATTCTACACTTTCGGTAGTCCGTCAACAAGATGCATACTACAAATATCACATGCTCGTAGGGCCGTCTCCAAGAAATTTCGGTATCAGCCTCTTAAACAAGGTTCGTAACCGTCCAATCATTAACGTAAACGGGCGTAGGTATAATAAAATAGCGAACAGTATTGAACCAGCTTATCAGTTGTGTTCAGGGTTGCCAACCATTCAAATTAATATATAATACGCAAGGGGATCTTCTCAGAGATGAGCTATATACAAAGTGACTCGTTCTGTAATTATTTTAATGTTTGATTGTCAATAACCTCCACTGGCACATTTATAAAAAAAAAATAGGAAAGACCGTATCTAATAAAAACGCCGCTGCCCGAAATAAAAAATCTACCAGATAGTTTAGTTCCACAGTCTTTAGGTATGCTCTATTGGTTGTATGGTTGTGTGCCATGTGGGGCCGGCTTTAGAATTGTCCCACCCCTCTCCACCCATGGGAGTCGTAAGAGCCGACTGACGGAATACCGGGGGAGTGGCCAGCAGCACTCCCTCGAGTATTAACAACATATACTGCGATCGCCAACCCGCCCGCCCGCCAAGCGTGGCGATTACGGCACTATCTCCCATATGAGCAAAACACATGTTGTGGCGTTCTCTTGGGGAGGCTTATGTCCAGCAGTGGACGTCGAAAGGCTGATGGATGGATGGATTGGTTGTATGCGTTGTTTAGCCACAGTCCAAAATAGCGAACTAGTTATCTTTGGCTTCTTTAAATACATCATCATATATAAGTACATAATATGATTCATTCAGACGTACAGAAGTTACGTGATAAAATTTCAACTTATTTCAACAGTAATAAATGGATTTCGGCTCCGGTCAGTGTGAAGATATATATATAAGTAGATCATGTTTTTAAGTCTAATCAAGATCAACCAAAGTAAAAAGTTTACCTATATCAGTTTAGTAGTTTCTGGCGTCATGTCAGAATAAACAAACAGACAATGATTCAAACAAATATTTTGGTTTCAGAATTTCCTAAACAGTCCAATACAGTTATTTTATGAAATATTTGCAGTTAATAATAGTAGATATATAATATAAAATAATAATATTGTATATTCTATCGAACGTGTTTTGTTATTCCTAGAGAAACTTAACTTTTTTAGTGAAAAATAGTAACTAATATAAAAATCTGGGCCGTCATCTACTTAAAAAGTTCAGCAGCACATATTTAACGAGAATTTAGCCATAACACTTTCACATGAAATATTAGTAAAATACTTTTTTAACATAAAGTATATTTCTATCAAGTTCGAATTTAAAATATATAATCAAATTATTGGCAACCCTATCGAATGTAGTGGTAAAGGCGGATCACGCGTCCGACCGGTCTGCGGTCATCGACCCTGCTAGAGCTTACGCGCTTCTCCGCTATGCCGCCATGTGTACAACTAGGTTCTTCAGACAGCCTTAAAAGGCGACACATTGACTTTCAAGTGGACAAAAAACTAGATAAACATTCCGATGAACGCAGCTTAGACACTCTTAGTTTGTAAGTACTCATATTGTTTATCAATAAACAGTTATTGTTTCATTGTTTAACACAAGTCTCCTCTGAATATGGAGGGTAGGTCTGTTATGCTGGTAGATAAGCTGTCGAAAAAATTGTCCTTATTTTATATGTGTTATTTCATACTTGTCAGGAAATTCGTCGGCATAGAATCAGGGATTGTGCCATTTCAGCTTACTCCTTCGAGAAAAAGGGTAAAACTATAAGAAAATCATTGTATATCATTCAAAACCAAGGACTGGAAAGAGTATCGATTTCGATCTACAGTTCGAAGACTTCACATGACACACATCTCTGACTTTTCGAGATGTATGTATTTGTTTACAAATTACACTGTTCAGTGAAGGAAAACATCGTGAGGAAACATGTATGCGTGACAGATTTTCTGTACGGTGTGTGAAGTCTGCCAACCCGCATTGGGCCAGCATGGCAGACTACGGTTTCAATCCCTCACCCATTCTAAGAGGAGACCCGTGCCCAAAAGTGGAAAAATAATGGATTCAAAACAAATCCAATCAGAGATGTTTGACCTGAATTTGGAATCAAGACCCCAGATGTGATCAAATTTAATTTATATTCAAATTTAAATTCTAAAATATCCTTATTTCATAGGCTTATTATATAGCACTTAAGATAAGTTACTATAACTAACACGAGAGCTTGAAGCAAGTGCATCCGCAATGTCCCTATTGCAATCGCCACAAGCGGCCGGATTCCATAGTAAGGCTTTTCGTGAGAAGAACCCGGCAAGAAACTCATGAGCGCCTTTTTTAAATCTCCAATTTCTTGCAGTGTTTATATTTATATACTTAACTAATGTAGGTACAAACCAAGAACATACCATATTATTAAACATAAAATGGGGTATGTGCTTATTTAAAACAGTAACTATTTTAAAATGAGCAGTTCAATCGCACTTATGTTTAGTTTGTCCTTGGTGGTTTATTACTATGATCTTTTACAGCTACTTTTGATGTATCATTGTCTATAACAATCCTTCTTCACAAGAACAGTAACAAAAGACACTATGTCACACGGGACAGCCGAGATACCATAAGGTTTTGTAAATATCTTGTCTCAGAGTGACGCTGTTTACTATTATTTTGATTCTACTAATTAAATAGAAAGAGGTACTCGTATCTTAATTCAATAGTTTCTTTCACAATGCATGCAATGCGCGCGTGTTCAGTGACAGTAGTTTGTACTTCGTTAACCGATTCTATATTTGAGTTCAAAGCGTTGAAGACAAACTAACCCACAAATATTTGTGTCTAGTAGAATCATTATGCCAATTTATTGTGTAGTCGATATCTGGTTTGTGTTAATGGCAATGTCCTCTATCGTTCCTGCTAATGTATTTTTTTTAGACGAATCAAACTGCCATTTCCCGTCAGTGTAAGCACTTGGGCTTTCTTGAGCTAGTGATCAACACCATCATTACATTTTTAGTAAAATGTTACAGTTATGACTACACAGATGGCGGAGTGGTTTAGGTACCGGCCTCCTGCTCGAGTGTTGTGGGTTCGATTCCCACACAGGAAAACTCTTTGTGTGATCCACAAATGGTTGTCCTGAGTCTGGGTGTACTGTTTCTATGAAATTATGTGTTTGTAAAGTCCCCCGCAATACAAGGATAATTTCTTAGTGCAGGGTATATGTCTATTACCATTGAAGCAATGTAACATAGTTCCAGTGCCCGCCAATAAAGGCGGAAAGACAGCACACGGCGGGTTTATTTAGTGGGTGAGGGGCCCACACTACCCTGTTCGTTGCCCCGAACGACGGGGTGGTTAGGTACATTTTTTCCAGCCTAAACAAAAAAGTTCTTCTGGAAATCCATTCCAAACGCTTTAAACTAGTGTTGTGATTACTAGAAGTACTAATTATGGTAATTTGGTTAGGTTACTACAAGTGCTAATTACGATAATTTGGTTACCGTCATTAGCACTAACTAAATTACCGTAGTGAGTACTTGTTGTAATCAATCTCTACTACCTTTGACGGCTTTTGAAAAGGCATATATAGCGATATTTTCAAAATCGCTTATATCTCATTTAGGAAATTAGGTACTTTTTTTTAGTGCGATTTTACTCCACATTCTCAATGATTTTCAATGATATTGTGGTGATCTATAACAGCTTATTTCTCCTAGAAGTTTATCTATAAAAATGCGTTTTGTTCAGTGACAAACGGACTTTCTTCTTCTATACTATTATAAAGCTGTAACAGAGCTGTGTCTGTATATTTAAGAAAAAAATACTGTTTTAGGCTATATAGGCGTGTCTGAAAACAAAACAATTTTTTTAGAACTTTTGTCTGTTCGTTCGCGCATCACGCAAATACTATTGAACGGTTTTTTGATGAATCTTTTTTATTTGATAGCTATTGATTAGACTTAAAAACTGATATAAATTGTATCCAGCTACTATATAGGGATCTTGAGATATAACCTAAAAACTAGCTTTTGGCTGCTGCGGAGTCGCTGACAAAGGCTAGTTTTTTTTTATTTTTGTCTGTCAATCCATCTAAATATTCATAAGGAATCTCTTTTGAAATGTCACTCCAAATTTCTATACTATTTTACTATGATAAAGCTGTAACAGAACTATTTCTGTACATTTAAGATATTTGAGAAAAAAAACACTGTATTTAGGCGTCGCTGAACATAAGACATTTTTTTAGAATGTCTGTCTGTTTATTTGTTCGAGCATCATGCAAAAACTACTAAACGGATTTTGATGAAACTCTTTTTGTTTGATAGCTCTTAATTAGACTTTGAAACTGGTATATATTTTATCCCGCTACTATATAGGGAACCGGCGATATATCCTAAAAACTGGCTAAAGGCTAGTATTTTAATAGAACTAAAAAAATTGATAAATACTGAATTAGCCATGACTATTAATGGAGATTTTTTATCTCAACCCATTATTATGGCACGGGCTCTGTCTCTTCTCTTTCTGTCATTACAGTCCTTGATTTTATTTACGCTAGGTCCTCTTGACCTATTACATGTTACAATAATTTAGTATTTTACAAGGTGTATGTATAACCAAGATAACAAAACCTCTACGAGCGGACCATTACAGAACGTACAAACAAACGAATATACATTAAATTTGTTGTTTGATTCAATTGCTTTGTCAATTGATATTACTGCATATTGGAGTTGTGTTTCAATCAAACAGTATTGCATATCTAACGAGGCTCTTGTAGCACGCGATCAATAAGCGGAAAATAACGTGGGATTTGTTGACTTAGCTTTCTCTGTAATTGTAAGGCAGTTATACTAAATTATGTGTCTAAATAGTATGGTTACGGGGGTACATCTTCTCTGTTATATCACTTCGCAGCTGTGAAAACGTCTAAGGCCGTGGTTTTAATTATCTACAATTGAGGATCCTGTAGAATCGTAAAATTTGTCATATATTGTAAAATTTCAGATAACAATAATTTGTACCTTATAATTTTTTTTTTCGATCGCGGAAACTCGGAAACACCGATGTTATAACCACAGGTTTTCATCTCTACCCTAAAATTAAGAAAATTCATATATCAAAAAAAAAATGGAGTCGCTAATAACGAGCGTATAGTTTAAAAAACGAAAAAGCTTGATTGGTGTTTGACATCAAATTGATTATTTAGTAAAAAACACCCCAATCATTGTTATTTTCTATTTTTTGTTTCAACTAGCTATTAAAGCGTGTTTTTTTAAACTAAACTAACTTATTTTTTTTTTTAGTCTCAGAACATCATCAAAAGTACTTCTATTTAAAAGACCCTATTTCTTTTTATCGTAAGTGTGAATATAGTATCGGATTATAATTAAAAAACCACTATAAAACGGATAACAGTTTTAAATTATCGTAGAAAATCACCTTAAAAATTCCGTTACATAGATGATAGAGATATACCAGGCAAAGTTAACATAAAATAAAAATACTTTCGAAAATCCAAGAGTGCACGCCTCATAATCTTCATTTTTCACAATAAAATTAATTATTTGATAAGTAACTAATAATGTGTTGGTCTTACTAAGTAGTTTTCAATAAAGCACATAGATAGCGCTAATTTCAAAAAGTACTGTGGTTTTCATGTCTTATATGCCATCTAGCGCTAATTTTAAGAAGTACTTCTATATTGGCCTATAGAAGTAGTTCTCACGAAATAAGGATAGCGCTCGTTTTAGTGTCGAGTTGAGCGTAAATATTCACTATTTTTTTGTTTATTTAATAAAAATTAAACCACATCAAATCAGACCGTGAAAAGTGATAGGGCTCTATTCGTAGTTATACTGTATCATAAAAGAAAAAAAATACTCGATTAGTAAAGTATTTCGGTTGTTACCTATCGTGTTAACATACATTACCTTACAACACACGGACGTCCAAGACAGAACTTTTTTCAACAGTTTTTGAACTAGTTTAAATAACAAAAATGCCATCAAAAATATCATGAGTGTTAAAAATAGTGTTTTTTTCTTGATATGTGTGTATATATTATTTTACAAGTGCAATATATGATAAATAAAGACATTTTATGTATGAAAAATCAGTTGTTCTGCGTTAAGCAAGAGTAATACCCACCTCAACGCTTCGCTTAGAGGCGTGCAACAGAACTAATATCTAATATAAAAAAATGCAATTCGATAATTACATATAATGTGTAACGAGACAACAAATATAAAAATTAAGGCACTAACTATATAGATACCTACTGAATTCATACTAACAATTTAACAGATTATTCGGTAAAATAATTGGCGTGTAACACTGAAAATATGTTGTCAGTTCGGATATTTGAGTGCTCTCTCTCTCACACCAATTATCCAATGTAATTTTGTTGGCGTGACATTTCGACATGTTTGTTAAGGCACATTGTCACACCAAATTAAGTTCAGTCACAATTATTATTTATTTAAATCGGTAAGAATATGTTGTTTTTTGTATCCCAATGCACAGTGGCGCATCGGGTGGTATTTATTAGGCACGGCAAAACTTTCAAAATGAATATGTACTAATAATAACTTTTAATCATGTAGTTTAAATTATAGAACTATTTTATTTTATAAAACAATTGGATATAAATTATTAATTACATTATTTTCTCAATCATAATCTGTACAAAAACTAATTCTTGTTGCCGAATAATTTTTAGTATTTCAGTATTGTTGAGTCGGTGGTTAATACTTTCCATTACGAGAGCCATGGCTCGTCTACCACTATAAGAAGGAAAACAACGAACACATATTATAATAATATGGGTTGCAATATGTAGGTACTCTTAAAAAAATAACGAAACATAATACTTTCTGATATTTACGCGAATGTTACACATTTTGAAATAAAACTACGTTTACGGAATCTATCGCGTTTACTTGATTTTACTACTATCCCGACGTAACATATTTTGTTGCAGCTTCACAATCAAATTAAATCAACGGACAGCGTGATATGTATACACAACAGTGCACAACTGGACACAGTCTGTACTCCGACTAGTACTTGGCTTGCAGTAAAAACATGCTCAGATAAAACAGGTGCCAGTTGATATATGGGTCCGCATTGGCGAGCTCATTGCAGCCTGCCTCACCTATAGCGATATGTACCTACTATATAGCGATCATCAACTCATTATATGCACAGTGAATACATGAGTAGATTGCTTTATTATACAGATAGACAATGTTTCAGTTAGACATGTTGGAAATATAGGTATTAGGTGCAGAAAAAAGAGAGTTTTAGTAGTAGAGCCTTGCTTATCTCAGCATGATAGTGCCGGCTCGATCGCGGAAGTACCTACCACCCTCTCACAAAAGATCAGCGTGTAACAACGGTAGGTACTTTGTGTTTCGTATGGAGTGTAAGAGCGCTGGAGGCCCCGTACCTATCCTCTCTATATTGTCCATCCTATCCACCTCCTATTCCTTTCCTTGGAGATGGCGACTTGTGAGCGATGTCATCTCCGTGTTGATAGCTCGTCTATAGGCTTGGCAGCCGCTTACCCTCATGTGGGCCGTGTGCTTGTTTGCCCCCCATGTAGTTCATATATATAAAAAAGGGTTAGGTATGTTATAACGGGTTTCATTGGCATTAAGATAGTGTTTCACAAAAGTTGCTAGGTTTTTTATAATTATAATGTTTAAATAAATTGAATATTTTGTAATCGTATCTAGAATTTTTTTTTATTGCTTACGTGGCCTAAACCAAGAGATAAATGAAAAATATATCTACTACAAAGTTTAATTTCATCAAAACTCCCAGAAACTTTATTCACTCGCAGCCGTGCGAAACCAGGGCAGGTCGTTCAATTTGACGCACAAGAATACAAGGGTCACTACTCCAATCTTTCCCATGGGTATCTTACGAGGCGACTGAGGCAAGTAAGCAATTATCATCCATTGCATTACTGATGGTAGGGCTGCGTACCAAGTGGGAATACTCAACTTGTTGTCGAGCCCGAGCGAGTTGGTACCACCATCTCCCGTGTGACCAGCCATGAAGCTGTTTTGGTAGTAGCAGGAGATAGCCGTTTATCACTCAATTCATTTTTTTTTAATTTTTATGACGTCAGTCGAGCCACGGCCCACCTGTTGGTAAGTGGTAACCCTCGCTCATGGACTCAACTATACCAAGGGTATTGTCAAGCCGCTGCACACCATTTCATTTCTCAGATATGAAATGAAATAATAAACGGCTATCTTCTGCTACAGCCAAAATACACTGACGTGCTTCATGACCGGTCATGAAAGGAAATGGTGAGCAGCGGTTTCTCAATACTCCCGGTAAAGTTGAGTCCTGAATCTCGTCTATAGCTGACACTGTGTATTATCACAGGTTTACAATCTATAAACTCTGGTATTATATTGCAATAATTTTAAAGCGTTTTTGTTTCTTATTTAATTTTTTTCTGTATTTGGCTGAAATCCACACAAACTACATTTCCGGCAAAAGCTCTACATATAAACTTTTATTTTATTTTATTTAAATGCATCAGCTGCGATCCGCAATAACATATTTTTGTAGTTTATTTTTGACGTTTTGCGCTGGCAATTTTACACATAATTCGCTCGTGAAGCAAATCGTTCGACCGTGCCCCTCTACAGTTAAAGTTCCCACGGGAATTAAGATTTGTTGAAGTACTTTCACTCGTTCCGAAACTCGATCGTTTTGTTCTTGAGATATAATTTTGATCTGTTTTTAATACGATTTGCTTATTATATAATTAAATTAACTGTCAAATCATATTTATGTTATGTTATAACTATAGAGGGACAAAAATAATTATGTTTATTTTCATCCGTATTTTAGGACTTGATATGGTTGCTACTATTCCCCTTTTTTATTTCTATTATGTTTATTGCTCAAAATCAGTTCGCTTAGTTCTGACATTAACATGGAGATGAAACCGATTGATCAGCCTAACTAACGTTTTTATTACTACTATCCCACAATCTATGCATATTGTGGTACACTTTACTGAGAAACTATCACACTTTCAGATTTGGGTTTTGACATAGTAATTTCAATTTATTTCTAGATGTGTTATCTATCATAAAACAGTATTTTATACACATAAAAAATATACCAATTTTTATTAATTAGAGTTTTATTGTATTCCTAACGCCATAGTAGGCTTTGACATAGTAATTTCAATTTATTTCTAGATGTGTAATCTATCATAAAACATAGTATTTTATACACATAAAAAATATAACAATTTTTATTAATTAGAATTTTCTGGTATTCCTAACGCCATCTGTCGAAAATTATAAATTAAGTAGAAAACTTCGCGAGCCCTCTCACTAAGCTCAGCTTTTTGCTAGTATATGTTTTAAGCATTTGACAAGCTTAGATTAATTAACACAAAGTGTAAAAATGTGAAATTGAAAATAATCCTACTCGTGACTAGCTGCTAAATCGACTGCAAACACAACTCATTGTGTTAGCCTAACTAATGGCAAGTGGCACTAACAGTAACTCATAACACCAGCTTTGAACTTTAGAAAAGTAGTTATCTATGACAATTTTTAGTTCCAGTGGCCCGTGAATACAAGCGGAGAGTTATTTAGGCCGCACTAACCTGTTGGATGCCCTGAACGACGGGGTGCGCGATCAAGTACATTCTTTCTAGGCTTAAAAAAAAGTACGTTGAGAAGAGAATAAATCTAGTCTAGCGGTAGACCACAGACTACCAATAAGATACTGTTTCTTGTTACTGTGTGTTATTCCTGCTTTAACTATTAAAGTTATTTAAAGTTCTATGGACAGTTGTATAGATCCCAGAGCCCTGCTGTTGGCTTGGTCCAAGACCCCAGAGCCAAGCTAACTCGGCACTTTACCGAAGATATCCCGGACGGCAGCCTGTACGAGATCAGAATGGCTCTCAAACAGCTAAAGGACGGAAAGGCACCGGGTGACGACGGAATTACTATAGAGCTTCTGAGGGCAGGCGGAAAGCCGGTCCTCAAAGCCCTCCAGAGGCTATTCAATTCAGTCGTTCTCGGGGACGACGTTCCAGAGTCGTGGACCAGGAGCGTGGTGGTGCTGTTCTTCAAGAAAGGTGACAGAACCCTCTTGAAGAATTATAGAACCATCTCGCTCTTGAGCCACGTCTATAAGTTGTTCTCGAGGGTGACCAGTGTGTGTTACCAGTGATGACATATGGAACAGAGACGTGGTCTCTGAATGTTGGCCTCGTAGCAAGGCTCAAAGTCGCTCAGCGTCATGGAGCGGGCTATGCTTGGTATTTCCCTACGTGATCGAATCCGTAATATGGAGATCCGTAGGGGAACGAGAGTGACCGACATAGCCCGCGGGGTTGCCATGCTGAAGTGGCAATGGGCAGGCCACATCTTTCGACGAACCGACAACCGGTTCTCGAGTGGCGACCATGTATCGGACGGCGCAGCGTAGGACGGCCCCCACCAGATAGGCCGACGATCTGGTCAAAGTCGCGGGGAGCCGTTGGATGCGGTCGGCACAGGACCGCTCGTTGTGGCGTTTTCTTGGGAAGGCCTATGTCCAGCAGTGGACGTCGAAAGGCTGATGGATGGATGGATGGATAATATACTTTCCGAAGCAAGTAGAGGTGTTTACAATAAGGTGTCATATTTCCAAAAGGCTGGTGAAGATGAACATAATTATGTTCTATTTCTTTACTGAGTAAGAGCACCACACTACCCCATTGTTTACATAAACAGATAGGCGTATGGTCGGCACAATTTTCCCACATTACCCAAAAAAAAAATACAAAAAATATACCATCACAATATTGCCCAGCCCAATAGAGCAATACTTAGTTTAAATTAATAATGCCGATAATTGACCAGAAAAAACAAATTACATTTAATACAAATCGCATTTCCGTAATCTATTCAACTTTTTTCATTTCGCCCGAAGATTGTATATGTAAGTAACTCGTTCGCCAGAAATCCCGGCAGGGTACCGTAGGCTGAGGGGAGACACCAAATTACCGACATAACGACAACGATAAAGCACTCAGCCGGGGAACCAATCCCTTTTACGGTTTAATCAGAACTCACTCCTGCCTAATGTTATACGTTTCACCGATTTGAACAGTACATTGTGTTACAGGTGGGTTAAACTGGCTAAATACCATGTATTTCTAGCGTGGGGATAAATCTATATACTATTTCTTTTACACTTATACATACATACATAGCATCACGCCTGTATTCCCTAAAGAGGTAGTTAGAGGTGCATTACACATCCATGGTTCGCTAGCTATGATTAAGTCCCTTGTAATGCGACGGCCTATTGCCGTCTATCGGGCACATTTCCAAACGCATATTTCCAAAATTTTTTTTAATCGATAGATCAACTGTAACACTCAAGATGATAAAAATTATGATTTATAAGCGATAGATGGCGTACATACTTCTGCCGAGAACATTCTGCGAAATAGATAGTTGTAGTATGAGACAAGACTGCGCGTAAGGTCGTAAGATCAAATCCAGTGTATCAATAATCTTATAATGTTCTTTTTATTTTGCATTTCCATAACTTAAATATTGGCTTAGGTATATCACAACATAGCGGTACAATTAGACCTGTTTCTCTAAAGGCAATATCCTTATAACAATGTTTTATCATTTAAATAATAAAAAAACATGTAATTATTTTTAATTGCTGATGATGGCAGATGAGCCACGACCCTCCTGATGGTAAGTGGTAACCGTCGCTCATGGACTCAACTATACCGAGAGTATTGTCAAGCCGCTGCGCACCATTTCATTTCTCAGATATATGAAATGAAAGAATAAACGGGTATCTTCTACTACAGCCAAAACACACTGACGTGCTTTATGACTCGTCAAACAGGAGACGGTGGTACCGACCCGTTCCGGCCCGATAGCAAGTGAGTACTCTCACTTGGTACCCAGCCCTACCACCAATACTTCCCTTAGTCGCCATGTACGACACCCGCGGGCAAGGATGGGGTGGTGACACTTGTATTCTTAGTCCGTCACCACACGGACAGAACTACGTCTCACATTACACGTTAACGTGTCTCACGTTACGGCATTTCTCGATTAAAAACTAAAGTTTTATACAAATTCCTCATAGAATAACGATGTTTTAAATCTCGTAACAAATTAAATAAGCATAACATCACGCCAATACTCAGTCCCGTTAGTTGGACGCCATGTTAAAATATGATGAAGAATGCCATTGACAAAAAAATATTCGTGTAAATATGGCGTTATTATGTACACTGACAGAAAATGCAGTCAACCTTGATTAACCAGCCCATCTATTCTTGTACTCATGTATGTTTTTGTATTGAAACTGTCGTAGGTTTGACACATAATATACATCATACTGCTACGCTCGACTTCGTCCGCTGCGGAGTAATCGGTCAGGCCGTTTCGGTGATTAGCCGGAATAAACAGACAGGAAAAACTTAAAAAAAGTGTATTTTGTTCTAGGTAACGTATGCATTTGGTAAAAGCTGTTATTCAGATATTACACACAGACACTAATATGATTTATGTGTTAGTTATTTATTTGTAGTTTCTTCACTTCTTCTGTAATAGAGAAAAAAGCTGCAGTATACATATGTATGATAACGGATTTTTTTGTTAAGGCGGGAAATAATGTACCTAACAGTACACCCTGTCATTCAGGGCACCTAACAGGGTAGTGCGGGTAAAGACAACGCCTTGCACTAAGTAATTATCCTTGTACCGCGGGGAACTTAACAAACATACAATGTCATGGATACGAAGTACAGCCAGACTCAGTACAACCATTTGTGGAGCACACAAATGGTTGTTCTGTGTGGGAATCGAACCCACAACACGCGGGTGTGAGATCGGTATCTAAACTACTCCAGTATCTGTACAATCTTATCCCTGATGAAGAACACTATTTCATTTCAGCTACATGTCTATCCTGTTAGCTAATATCTCCATGGAGATTGACCGGTGGGCGAAATTCATTTCAGAAAATATTATATTACTAAATACACGAAATCCCTTCTTTCTTTGGTAGAAAAAAGCTACTAAAAGATAAATTGGCGGTCATTATAGTAAATGAAGGGGAGCGAGGTTAGATCACATGTATTTTTTGTACCATAGTGATTATATACAGTTGCTTGCAACAGTTGCAACACACGCCTACACTCTATTCTCATAGGTATATTGTGTGTAACAATTTTTCTGTGCAACCATAAATAATCGCGGATATAGAAAAAAAATATTTAGATATTTTTATAAATATTTTTAGCATTTGACATGCTTAGCACTATTCATTAAACACAAAGTGAAAAATGTGAAATCTAAAATAAAAATCACGAGCAGGATATGAACCTGCATCTCCTGGATACCGTCCAGATGCTTTGAAAATTCATCCTGCTCGTGACTGTTATTTTCGATTTCACATTTTTCACTTTGTGTTTAATGTAGAAAAAAATTACTACAGATGGATCTAAAATCACGGCTACAGTCTACTATAACTTAGTAGTTTAAAGTCGATTCTCACCCGTATGTACTTTTTGTTTCATACAATAATTTATTCTATGTACAGAAAAAACAGTGGTTCGTAACCTCACGTAGAAGTTGCGGATTCGAATCTCACCCGTATGCACTTTTTGCTTCTTACAATTTTTTTTTTAATGTGCAGTAAAAGCACCCCAATACGTATCAGGCTATCAGCTCGACCCACTTGAGTTCCTGCAAAGGCGAGCTGTACGTATCATCTATAAGCCTGATCCTATGGACCGACTTAAGTCGTCGTTTTAGCAAAACAAGCATATGGCATGGTAAGCGGTAACCTCAGCCTATAAACGCAACGAAAGTATCACTCGGGCGTCGCCGCCAACTCGGATGAAAGGGAAAGGGGTGGTGAGGAAATAAGGGGGCTTGGGCCTCCGGTGATCTTAGTTACCATACGAAATACAACAGTAGGAGTTGTTACACGTTGATCTTCTGTGAGAGGTTCTACTTCCCCGATTAAGCCGGCCTATTCATGCTGATTGCCGTGTGGGGCTGGCTTTAGAATTGTCTCACCCCTCTCCACCCATGGGAGTCGTAAGAGCCGACTGAGGGAATACCGGAGGAGTGGATAGCAGCACTCCCTCGAGTATTAACAACATTCACTGCGATCGCCAACCCGCCTGCCAAGCGTTGCGATTACGGCAATATCTCCTCTTGGGGAGGCCTACGTCCAGCAGTGGACATCGAAAGGCTGATGGATTCGTGCTGGGACAAATAAGACTCGAGAAATAAATCAGAAAACATACGTCAAACAAATGCATAATAACTTTATTATAAGTATGGCCGTGTGGGGCCGGCTTTAGAATTGTCCCACCCCTTCTCCACCCATGGGAGTCGTAAGAGCCGACTGAAGGAATACCGGTGGAGTGGGCAGCAGCACTCCCTCGAGTATTAACAACATCCACTGCGATCGCCAACCCGCCTGCCAAGCGTAGCGATTACGGCACTATCCCCCATATGAGCGAAACAGCAGAGGACCGCTCGTAGTGGCGTTCTCTTGGGGAGGCCTATGTCCAGCAGTGGACGTCGAAAGGCTGATGGATGGCTGGATGAAGTATGTCACAGCAAAGCGTGTGCCGAGTCTGATAGTAGGTGTGCATACAAAAAAAAGTGCACGCCTCATAATTTCATTTTTCACAATAAAATTGATTATTTGTATAAGTGTATAAAACATAATTATGTAGACACACTCGTTCTCATGTGCCAATGTACTGTCTCAAGATCTTTCAAGGTGTCACTACTGTTGAATTGGGTGATAATTTTAATTGAATACCTAAGTAACTAATAATGTATTGGTCGTACTAAGTAGTTTTCAATAAATCACATAGATTGCGCTAATTTCAAAAAGTACTAATGTTGGCTCTCATGGCTTATAAAGATGGCGCTAATTGCACGCCTCATAAGCGAAGCGTTGAGGTGGGTACTATTCCCGTTTTACACAGAGCAACTGATTTTTCAAACTTAAAATGTCTCTATTTATCATATATTGCACTTGTAAAACAATATACATATACACTATACACACACATATCAAGAAAAAATACTATTTTTGTCACTCATGATATTTTTTATGGCATTTTTGTTATTTAAGCTAGTTAAAAAACTTTCATGGTGACTTATAATTCTAAACGTTTTTACGGGATTTATACCATGTAAATTTTTACTTACGAGTTTCCAATATTTCGGCACTGTTGCAAGCGCCAGTGGTAGTGGTTCCATAGATAGTGTTGCGTGTCATAAACGAGTGAGAAAGCGGGTAGACAGATATTTCTAACCGCAGAATAATAAAAACTATTCCCACCCGCAAGGACTTCAGTGGCTCCGTGATCATGGCGCTTGCAACAGTGCCGAAATATCGGAAACTCGTAAGTAAAAATTTACATGGTATAAATCCCGTAAAAACGTTTAGAATTAGTTAATTCAAAAATTCTGTATTGGACGTCCGTTTGTTGTAGGTAATGTATGTTAAGACGATAACAACCGAAATACTTTACTAATCGAGTCTTTTTTTTTCGTTTTAACTTGAGTATTACGTTATAACATACAGGATCCGCACATACAGACACACGGACGTCCAAGACAGAACTTTTTTAAACAGTTTTTTAACTAGTTTAAATAACAAAAATGGCATCAAAAATATCATGAGTGTTAAAAATAGTGTTTTTTCTTGATATGTGTGTATATATTATTTTACAAGTGCAATATATGATAAAATAGAGACATTTTAAGTTTGAAAAATCTGCTGTTTTGTGTGAAGTGACAGTAGTACCCACCTCAACGCTTCGCTTATGAGGCGTACAATAAAGTCGGACTACTTTGATAAATTATTAGACTCAAGATGGCTGAACCAATGTTTTAGATCTTTGATTAATTGTCTCCGCCCGGAATAGCAGAATAACAATTAAAATAAGTACATACTGGAAATTTTCATGACAATAATAATTTTTGCTCATTTGTTGCCGAGCGTTCTTGAGAATGCCTCGTTTAGAGGTGAAACACGTGTCGAATTTATGTTCGGATTTTTGCGGAATATTGCAATATTGTGGTTCTGAGAGTTCTACCGTATCGCATGGTTGTGTCGCGTTGGTGAGTTTTTTGTCATTATCGTGCATGCTACTTTGCTATTATCACATTCTCCTCTATCTGTGAGAGTGCGGATTGGCCATCTTAGGTTATTCTGTCCAAAGATAACCGGGATTGACAATCCGTGGGTGAGTGTTGGGCTCTCCTCCTAAAATCCATTCTATAATAGTAACAATAATAATTGTAAAAGAAAATTAATTTTCTCATACATTTTGCCTGGAACGGTTTTTTGGTGATATCTTGAGAACGAATTGCCTGATTTCGATTTTTTTTTATCACCTGGTCCAGTATTCAAATATAATCAAAAGAACCAACGATATACTTTACTTAATCACGTGAAATAAAAAACATAAAAATCACATGATGAATCAAATGTTTCATTTCAACAAGCTCTCACATTCTTAAGAAAGCTTAATAAATATTTAATTCCCGTTATTTTTCAAGATGTCAACATTTCCTCTAGCAGCTGATTACATAAACTTCATTATCAGTGCTATACAAATATTAATACACGAACCAAATGAGACTCCACTTCCGTTCACCTCCGCTATTCAATAAAAACGTTCCAGTTAAAAGGAGTAGCAATATTTTTCTTTGATTAAGCTTCCTTTACGGCACTTTTTTGGCGGCTATTAACCTATTTGCGTGACCTGAGCGGCTCGGCTTGCGAGGTGCCTACCGAGCAACACTGTACAAAGAATATTCTGCGCGAACTTAAAAGGTTATGTATAGAATTTGTGTGAGCGGTGAAATTGACAACGTTATTGTAATAGCATCGCAGGAAACTGCGATAGCCGAATTACAGAATCATGGTTAACTAAATCCGGCGTATCAATTTCTAACACGCGGTTTGCGTAATCATTAACGAATTAGTAATTAATCATTTGCATGGAAGATGACAGGAACATCGTGAGAACCGAGGTTTAGTTTGTAAGAAACCTGTCGTGATGTGTCCCTAAATGACAAAATACAGAAACGCTTTACATTTCATATTTATAACGTCTAGACTGAAATAAAGATCATAATTATTACCAGCCTCCCGCCCCAGTGTTGTGGATTCGATTTCCAAACAGGAAAACTCTTTGTGTGATCATTTGGTTGTTCTGAGTCTGGGTTTAATTTATGTCCGTGAAATTATATGTTTGTTGTATGTGAAGTCCCCTGCCATACAAGGATTATTCCGTACTGCAGGGTGTCGTCTTTAAAAGTTATGAAGAAACCGGTCGTGCAGAAACGCTTAAAAATTCATATACCTACATATATTTATAACGTCTAGTCTCAAATAAAGTCATTTTATTCCTTCTCCCTGCATGAATGGGCCCGGCTCGACCGACGACCAACGAAGTAACGGCAGGTGCAGGTAATGTTGTGTTTCATATGGTGAGTGAAAGCGCCGGGGGGATTTTTGCTCAGTCTCTAATATTGAAAGTGTGCTGCTGTAAGCTTCGGTGTTTGCTATGAAATTGGACTATCAAATCCAAAAAGATTTTTTCTAATCCGCTCGATATTAGTTCCAGAATTAACATAAAAACTTTATCATAATTAGGTCTATACAGCGTGAGTTCGTCGCTTGATAGCAAAAAAAAAAATTTACAAGTCTCTATGCAAATATAGCTATCCCTCTTAACATTATTCCGGGATAAACATACAATCTTTCACACTTATAATATTATACTAGCCTTTGCGTGCGGGCCTGCCTGCAGCAAAGATATTGTTTTAGGTTATATCTCAGGTTCCCGATATAGTAGCAGGATCAAAAGTATACCAGTTTTTAATTCTAATCAATAGCTATCAAACAAAAAAAGTTGCATAAAAATCCGTGCAGTAGTAGTTCTTGCGCCCTGAACAAACAAACGAACAGAAAAATATTCTAAATATTTTTTTTTGTGTACAGACTCGCCTAAATAGCCTAATTTAATACAGTACTTTTTTCTAAAAATCATAAATGTACAGACGTAGCTCTGTTACAGCTTGTTATGATATCTAGTAGAGTGTATAAATAGCGTATTCTGAGACCCATGTCCAATTGCTTAAGATATAACTCAATAAGCTATTAAACTTTCGAAATAGCCCCCGTCAACACCACATAGTAGCTACGGTAACACGAAAATTGCTGGAGCACCGTCGCACAATTTGTGTAGCGTTTCAATGTTAAAATGACGTAATAAGTACGTACAGGGCCTGTAGATACATGATCATTAAATAAATAATATATCATTAAACGCCGAGGTGGACAGTGAACACCTTTCACGTGTGGTTAGCTGCAAGAGTGGCTGACGAGTAAACTGCCTATTGAGTTGCAATTTCCACCACAAGTTAGTACGCATTGTGTTCTCTTCAATCACAACGTTTCGGAAATTAAATTGAGCTGTCAATCAGGGATGAACCGAAACTACCGGTATTCGAAATAAAAAAAAAGCAGTCATGAGGACTGCCGACAGAAGTGAAAACTTAAAACTATAAACAAACAGATATTTTTGGATATCCAAATTAATTAATTTTCAAACAATCGTTTGATCTTAAATTAAAACTTGTAAATCAAAACTGTTTACATTTATCGGGTTTTGACATCTATCGGCACTCTGAGCAACAATTATAATTACGTGACGTGTTAACGATGAAGTGAATCTATTTTGGATAGGGGCGGAGTCTAAATTGGTCTAAATGATTCATTTATTACAAGTTTTTTTTGCCCGACTGAGCAGACACACAAGCCGCAATTTAACATTTAAAACATTTTGTTGTTTTTTAAATAATTATTTAAAAATCTATCCATAACCGAAACTATCCGAAACTAACGGATAACATCCCTGCTGTATGCGAACATGCTCCACAGCTGAGATGACAATATTAACTATTATATTGTTATATATTGGTCAATAATGAAAAAAAAAATATAATAATTAAAAAAAGAACTAACGTATGCCCGTGCCAAAGACGTAGGTAAAAGCTAGTAATAAATGTATGGATCGTCATGGTGCCCCCGATATTGGGTTCAAATGTACACTTCAACACCAAAGGGCCTATATTCTTAATGGAGCCAGTATGCCAACAGCATTGATTACCAACATTATAAAGTAAGTTCGCGTGTGTAACTCATTGTGTATTTATACGCACGCCACATTGATTTACGTATATAGGGCACAATTTAACTAAGTACTCCAATTCTCGACTTGCTTCGAGTATGTTTAGCTGTAAGTACCTATGTTATTATTTATTTATTAAGTGAGATTACTCCCGAACAAGCCGGTTTCCGAAAAGGCTATAGTACCGTAGACCACATACATACGCTGCGCCAGGTTATACAGAAGACCGAGGAGTATAATCGGCCTCTGTGTCTAGCGTTTGTGGACTACGAGAAAGCCTTCGATTCGATCGAAACTTGGGCGGTGCTGCAATCTCTTCAGCGGTGCCAAATTGACTATCGATACATCGAAGTGTTGAAGTGTTTGTATAGAAACGCCACTATGTCTGTCCGAGTTCAGGACAAGAGCACGAAACCGATCCAACTGCAGAAAGGTGTTAGACAGGGAGACGTCATGTCCCCGAAACTCTTCACCACTGCATTGGAAGATGTTTTCAAGCTCTTGGACTGGACCGGATTAGGCATCAACATAAATGGCGAATACATCACTCACCTTCGATTTGCAGATGATATCGTGGTCATGGCAGAATCGCTGGAGGACCTTGGTACCATGCTCAACGACCTCAGCCGTGTCTCCCGACTAGTGGGTCTAAAAATGAACATGGACAAGACGAAAGTCATGTCTAATATCCATGTCATTTCAGCACCGGTTCTGGTCGGGAGCTCGCTTCTCGAAGTTGTCGACCACTATGTATACCTGGGACAAACTGTCCAGTTAGGTAGGCACAACTTCGAGAAAGAGGTCGATCGACGAATCCAGCTCGGCTGGGCAGCGTTCGGGAAGCTGAGGGAGATCTTCTTGTCCAATATTCCACAGTGTCTGAAGACGAAGGTCTACGACCAGTGTGTGTTACCAGTGATGACTTACGGCACAGAGGCGTGGTCTCTGAATGTTGGCCTTATGTCAAGACTTAAAGTCGCTCAGCGTGCTATGGAGCGGGCTATGCTTGGGATCTCTCTACGTGATAAGATCCGTAATACGGACATCCGTAGGAGAACGGGAGTGACCGACATAGCCCGCCGGGTCAGCATGCTGAAGTGGCAATGGGCAGGCCACATCGCTCGACGAACCGACAACCGTTGGGGAAGAAAGGTTCTCGAGTGGCGACCGCGTAACGGACGGCGCAGTGTAGGACGGCCTCCCACCAGGTGGACCGATGACCTGGTCAAAGTCGCAGGCAGCCGTTGGATGCAGGCGGCACAGGACCGTTCACTGTGGCGTTCTCTTGGGGAGGCCTATGTCCAGCAGTGGACGATAAAAGGCTGATGGATGGAAGTGAGATTAAAACATAGTTAAACATTAATAAAAAAAATAACTAACTTAACTGCCTCAATGGTAAAGCGGTTGTCTCTGCGACTGCTGATCTCTCGAAGGCTGACATCTCGGTTACGATCAAGGGGCAGGCAGTATTATTGAGCTTTTTCGTAAAAAGAAAAATTTTCAGTAGCAGCTTGAAGTTTGGAAATATGCCCGGTAGATGGCAATAGCCTCGCCCGCTAGGCGAAGCGTGGGTGTGTAATACACCACTGCGTACCCCTTCGGGGATATAGGTTTTGATGCTATGTTTTTTTTTTGTTTATAATGGCGGCAAGGGCAGCACAAATAATCAGATTTCTATGTTTTAGCGATGGTGTATAGATCTAATAATTTCTACAATTATGTCTTTCCAAAAGGGCTTATTTCTTCAGGAATGTTTATTTCTTGTTTATTTTTTAGGTGGATTGTGCGGACAAAAACATTAAGAAGTAAGCTTTCTATAGACAAATTTCTAGAGGAAATAAACTGTTACAAAACACCATAACATCATTGAATGTCAACACAAAGTGTGAATATGTGAAATCGAAAATAACAGTCACAAGCAGGATTTGAACCTGCATCTCCTAGCATAACGTCCCAGATGCTTTGCCAATTCAACCATCGTAACAATTGCTCGGGACTGCGAATTTCTATAACACATTCATTATTAACGTTGGTGTTAATTTATACGGCCAAGCAAGTGAAATTCTAAAAAATATCAAAATCATTGAATGTCACCAAGAATGTGGAGTTGGGACCGAATTGCACCAAAGAAAAAAGTTTATGGTAGTCAGGGCTGTAGCTCTAATGAGCCTGTCCAAAAGTGGTATTACCTATTACCACCTCCCTTTCTCCCACAAAATATCGCATAATTTATCGTATAATAAGATAATAACACATCTCTTGACTCACCTTAATATTATAATTCCTACGAATACCTAAGAAATTACAGCACTAGTTAGTGATGAAAAAAATCATTTGTGAATGTGAAAAAAGAGAACTTCAGTGGGAGCGGGAATTGAACCTGCGTCCCTTCCAATCCGGGGAAGTGCTCTAGACCGCTAAGCCATCGCACTGACTGACGGCCCTTCCCCAATCTCTACATCACATTTGTCTTTACGACCCTAATAGTTAATGATGGTAAGATCAACCAACCATAAGTACTTTTCAACAAAAAAATTCAACTGACGACCGACCAACTACAAGGTACACATAACTCAGTGAAATCAGTGAGTGAATACGCAATCATCCCCTATTTTTCTACCCTTAGGGTTAGAATTTTTGTTAAAAAAATTATGGGACCAACTTTGGAGTATATCCTATCCATACACGCATAATTTTGATTATTCATTTTATAATAAAATGAATAATCAAAATTGGTCTACTCTGTAAGAAATTATGCGTGGTCTAACATAAAAAACATACGTGTCGAATTGAGAACCCCCACCGTTTTTTTCGTCGGTTAAAAACAATATATTCGGAAGTCCGTAACAAAAGAATATTGGTATATAACTGTGTGTCCAATACTGTCATTACACAAATAACGAGTTTCGTAAGTTAGCCGATATCGAAATACGCATATTGTCTGCAGGTAGAGCTGAAATAAATCCGGCTTCATTACCGCACCAGTAAATCTGGCAAACTTTGCCCGTAGATTTTCGAGGCCTGGTCCCGACTCGGTCTACCTGCCCATCAACCAAATCTAATTTCGTCTCATATTTGTTTGTCCCTGTGAAACTTCTAATATAAACGAATTTACTTTATACGACTAAGTTTTAGTTTGTTTTCTAACTATTTTGTGTGTTTATTAGAACTGTATGTGGTAAAGTAGACTGCACCTGATTTACGGCCTATTTAAGTTTAATTTGAGAGAGAATTGCTGTTAGTTTTTAGAATGTTTTAAATTGTTGCTAGCGACAATATCTGAAATTTATTTTTTTCTAAATTGGTGTCTATCTGTATACAAACTGCGGAAATGTGAAATCTAAAATAATATTCATAAGCAGGATTTGAACCTGTACCTCCTAGAAAACCGTCCCAGATGTTATTTATTTATATGAGAGAAGATTTCACTAATACTTTCAACACGTTTATATTAAATCTGATGCCTAAATATGAATGTTCATTCTCCTAACTGAAGGGATAACAACTTCTATTTCATCCCATACATTTATAGCATCACGCCTGTATTCTTCGAAGGGGTAGGCAGAGGTGTATGTGTCACACCCACGGTTCGCCAACCCGTTTAAGTCCTACGTAATAGGGGGCGAGTCTATTGACGTCTACCGTCTACATTTCCAAACTGAGAATGTTTCTTTTTACGAAAAGCTCAATAACACTGCCCAGGGTAGAACCCGAGACCTCATGATCAGCAGTCGCTCACACTACCGCTGCACCACAGAGGCAGCTAAGTTGCATTTATATTTGCACAAAAGGCACTAAGTATACACTGATTCAATAAAGTATTTGATTTTTGACTGCATAGATGGTGATGATGGCTAAGATACCGATCTCTGATGCTTTTATTCAGGGTTCGATTCCCATGCAGGATAACTCTTTGTGTGATTCACAAATGGTTGTGAGTCTGCATGTAGGTGCCTTATGTCGGTCAAATTGTATATTTGTGGAGCTGAGAGATGCCAGTAGGGTGTTAATAAAAAATAACTTTTCAATGTAAATTCGTAGGACTATTAACTTAATAAAATTTAACACGTTTAAAAACGCTCGATTGACTCAGTTAGTAATCTGTGGGCCTTGCCAAGTTGCATTCTATGATCGCTAACGCTATAGAATACTTTTAGAATGTATGGAAATTTGACACCGCTAACGTTAAGTCACGTGACTTACCGTTATTTATATCGTTAAAGATTTTAAATATCCATACATTTTGATCGTTTTCTATAGCATTAGTGATCATAGAATGTAAATTGGCCTAGCCAATATTTCTTACATGGACTTAATAAAAAGAGTTCCTTTATACGTCCATGATTTCCTAAAACAAACTTATACATACTAAGAGGTATCAGAAACACTGCGTCCAATATCCCCCACAATTTATAGACATTAAAGGGAACTCATATGAGATAATAAAACAGCACGTTTAGTAGTTTATCAGCAGTTGCTCAGCGGGACACGAGGTAATTAACCCTGAAGTTTAGTCCGTAGTAGAAGTTGCTTCGAAACAAGCAAAAGCCGCGATATGAAGAAACTCGAACGGCAGTGATACCGCAGCGCCAACTTATCGCTCCCGTAATGTTATTGTAATGAAAAAAGTTTTTATTCTCTAGTTTCATTATTGTTTATTTCTTACTTTCTTATATATACGTATGCTTCTCGAGGATTGCCTATCGAGAAAAGTAATATAGTATCACAGTATTCGTAATAATCAAGCGTTTGGCATTCCAGAGTTCGTAGGTTGAATTTCACAAATGGTAGTTAAGTATTCCATTTTTAAAATATTGGTAACTGAATATTAGAATACATTTTTATTACGGCTGAATGCTGAATCCCTGTTCAAGCCACTGAAATTCGGTTAAACCGAATGTGAAATGAATTTTGGCCCATCCCCAATTTTTACATAGAGAACGTTAGCCTAGGTCCTTTTCTGGGCTCCAGATTATATTTATGCTAAATTTCTTGATGATCACGATATTGAACCAGTAAGTACAGAGTGAAAGCGTAAGAAATAAACAAACTTATTTTCGCAGTTATAATATTGGTAAGGATTGACCCAGTTCTGAAGAGGTCGCGGGCCGAATCTAGTTATTAGAATTTAATAGAAGTTATTAGAATTTGTGCTGCGTCGGAATCGAACACACAATAATCACTACCTACAGGAGTTTGCTGATTCAATTAAATTAAATGTACCTACGTATAATAACGTTGACACCTCAGAACTCGAGCTCCGTGTAATGGCTACGTGTGTGAGATTCACACTAACCACTCACATTTTTTAAGCAGGAATACAATACTTCGAAGTTATGTCTATATTGTCACGCGAGTATATTATCGTCTACTATCTACATTCTCGACTCCGTCTTACAAATACTTTTTACATGATCCAGAATTCCAACCCAAGTCAGAGTCAGTTACGTCATGCGTCATACTCGTCCCTATCACGTGGAATGTTGCTGTTACTCCTATGCTTAACACTTCAGTGATAAAGGCGTGAGATAACTTTTTTTAACGTTTCCTAGACACACAAATAGGTACCTATAGATCGCACTTGGAGTCTCTACAAATAAACTCGAAAAACTATAATATCTTACAAATATTAGTTCAGCCGAAACCATTGCAAACCATTGTCATCATACAATACATCAAAGCTAGTCAATCAAATTGACAATTTAATAGAAGCTGAACACGACTTCATGGCAACATTTCAACCTTTAGCGGATTTAATTTGTTTTCAAAAATATGGGCGGACTTAATAATGCGTGCCAACGGCTTTTCCCCGGGGTCAGTCCGGTCGACGCCCTGAACAGGACTCTTCTGTGGACCACAGAGAGTCATGGGGTCCAGGGTCATACACGGATACCGCACGGTATCAACTGGTTTGGGCCGAGTAGCGCCACGAACTCTTCGTGAATTCATTGCTGAATTTTAAATATATTCAACAGAAACTAACAACTAAATAGCTATCACCGGATCAGAGCGCAGTGTCACTAATCCGGTCCTTAATACTTAAAAAGTTATCTAACGATTAATTATTTATGTCTCGTTTTCATTTCATATAAGACTTAGTTAAATGTAAAAAAAAGATTATTGTGCGAATGAGATAAATGAAGAATATCAGGTAGAAGTTGATTACTTCGAATATACTTACGTTAGCTTAGCCGTTAAGGGGATTGGAATGAATTTACGGAATCCATAATTACGATTTGGGATTCAAAAAGATGTCTACGGATGGGCCAGTAGACACCTGTTTCGATTTTCAAAATAATATATCTTAGTAAATAGCCGATTACTCGTATTTCAAATGTACCATACGGCATTTAGTATGAATTTAAAGCATATCATTAAATATAGGTACATTCATGTATTTGAAGTTCTTCGCGACACGACGGGGATTCCCCAGGGCGCAAAGTATTTTGCAAAAAATGCAATAACATTTATCTTTTCTATTTGAAAAGTGACAAAAGTTAAGAGAATGTTCACGGTTCACACTCTGAGAGATACGAGGGTGATCTATCAATATTGACACGAGGGGTTCTTTGCCCCTTGTCGCTTTATATTTGTTTCGATTCGAGTCGATTGTAAGTGTATTTCAGAACACTTGTTTCTTTAACAAGATCTGACTGCACAACAGAATTAAAGGTTTTATGTACCTACCTCAGGTGTGGTCAATGGTTTTTGCACCTGTTCACATGAAAAATATTTGTTGTGTTCCAAGAATTCCTTCTATTCTTAGTCTTGCTATATATTGTACGTATTGTGCTTGTAAACGATTCCGCTACATACATTTATCCCCTAGTGTGAAGTAAAAGAAGACGAAAAAAGCAAAAGAACGTATACCTTTTTTTTTTTTTGGCGGGAAATAATGTTCCTAACCGCACACCCCGTCGTTCGAGGCAACGAACAGGGTAGTGTGGGGCCCTCACCCACTAAAGAAACCCGCCGTGTGCCGTCTCTCCGCCTTTATTGGCGGACCACCGGAACCATATTACATTCCTTCAGTGGTAAACGAACATATTATTGTACCTTTCGAACATATACCTGACCTGTTTTTTATTGTATAGGCATATAATAATGTAAAGGGTTGCGATATGCAAGTTTTCAACTGCCTCGGTGGTGTAGCGGTAGTGTGTGCGACTGCTAATCATGAGGTCTCGGGTTCGATCCCCGGGTCGGGCAATGTTATTGAGCTTTTTCCTAAAAAGAAAAATTCTCAGTAGCAGCCCAGAGTTTGAAAATGTGCCCGGTAGACGGCAATAGGCTCGCCCCCTATTACGTGGGACTTAAACATAGCTGGAGAATCGTGTGTGTAATATGCCTCTGCCTACCCCTTCGGACAATATAGGCGTGATGCTATGTTTTTTTAATATGCAAGTTTAATTCTTTTTCGTTGGGCCATTTTGCGACTGTTTTAAAGTCACGCCCTTGCTTGCATGGGTGCATGGGATCTATTTACTAATGAAGAAAATCTTTAAAATAACTTATTTATAAAATATTATATTCTACCCGCGACTCATGGACTTAAAAATATAAATACGTCACTCTACACTATGGAAAACTAATTGTCTCTATGTAAAAATTGTTATTCTACGGAAACCATTCATTTTGTCGGAATGATAAGTTGTCTGTGTTTTCTCCAGACTTTATGCATGCAAAATTTCATGATGATTGGCTCAGTAGCTATAGCGTGACAGCGTAACAAACAAATATACTCATTTTCACATTTATATTAAGCAAGGATTGAACTTAGAAAAGTTCAATCAAAGTTTAAAAAATATAAAACTAACTAACTTAACTAAATTATCATCACGCCATTTACCTTGCAGGGTAGGCAGAGAGAACAGAGTGCCAAGAGGCTCTATTCTTGCATACATCTCTCGCTTCCTCAACATTCATAACTCTCCTTATACACGCTCGCCGGTTTCGGAGACTCCTGACTCCACCTTCCTTCAATTTGGCCTAGGTAGGTAAGTCTCGGTCTCCCCCTGTAACTACATCCTTCCACTTTCGCATTGTATATCTTCTTAGCCAGTCGCTCGTCCGGCATTCTTACCACATGTCCAAACCATCGGAGCATTCCCTTTCGTATCTTTACACCAATACTCTCTTTCATACCTACTCGCTCTCTTACGTCATTGTTACGAATGCGGTCAGTCAGCCTCACTCCACAGATTCTCCGCAGATATCGCATTTCGACCGCATTGATTTTACTCTCATGCTCCTTTTCACATACCCAACTCTCGCTTCCATATAATAACGTTGGGACAAACACTGCGTTGTGTATTGCGACACGTGCCTTCTGGCTGAGGTGATGGCTGCCGAGAAGTTGTTCCAATGCTCCGTTCACTCTATTTACCGCATTCACTCTTCTTTCTACATCAGTGGTGTACCTTCCATCCCGACTGAATCCACATCCAAGATATACAAATTCATCCACTTGTTCTAGCACACCATTTCCTATTGCTACTCTAACATCTGTTCTGGCTTCTTCTCCTTCAAAAAAACCCTACAGCCAGATGCTTCTCCATAATTTTGCGCAAAGAAAACACTTGATCCATGCATCCCCTTCCATACCTGAAACCTCCTTGTGCCTCACACAAAAATTCATCAGACACCATCCTCATTCTCCTTTCAATAATCTTACCATACACTTTGGCTGCCAAACTGGTCAAGCTTATGGCTATGTAGTTTGCACAGTCATAACGTGAACCCTTGTTTTTAAACAAGGGCACGATGACTGCGCTTTTCCAGTCCTTGGGAACCCTTCCTGAGCTCCAACATAAGTTGAGAAGTATCGGGAAGGATTCCCAGACACATGAGCCTCCAAGCTTGATCATCTCAGCAGACACCATATCAATACCCGCTGCCTTACCATTGTTCAAACTTCTAATCGCCCATTCAACTTCATCCATACTAATGTCATCAGAGCATGCCGGTACCGAATGCTGATCTGTTAGATCACATGTGGCACCAGCATTACCCTGAACATCCGCATACATATTTCCAAAATATTCACTCCATCGGCTTAACACATCTTGTGTTTGCATAAGAATGTCTCCACCTTTAGACCTTATTTTATTCATTCTGAAAGCTGACCAACCACTCCGAGATTTCTTCAACTCCCTCCAGAAAAGTTTGGTGTTGCTCTCGAAGTTTTTGGTCAGCCTTTCTTCTGCAATCATATTTGCTCTATCACGCTTCTCTTTCACTAAGGATTTGGTGTCATTCTTACGTTGCCGGTATATTTCTTTCTTCTGTTCTTTCATACTTGCACTCAGGTTCAAAGAAGATACATAGGCCAGCCACGCTTTCTTCTTTTGGTCTACGGAAGCTGCTACTTCCGTATCCCACCATGCATCACCTTTCACTTTCCTATGCTTCTTTGAGCATCCACATACTTCTTTAGCTGTATCTACCATACTATCTTTCAATACTCTCCAGCATTCTTCTATGTCAGATCCCGGCTGACTTGCCATTGTCAGCGGTTCACGGACACCCTCTACATACTTTGCTCTTACACTCTCTTCTTGCAACTTTTCAATCTTTATTCTTTCAAGCTCTCCGAAGTGGACACGCTCTCGCCAGTGTCTCCACTTTCTGAACAGACCACTAAATCTCGCAATAACGAGATAGTGGTCCGTGTCGACAGTAGGACCCCTGTAGGCTCTTGTATCAATTTTACTTCGGAGGCGACTGTCTACCAGAATTAAATCTATCATACTTCTCTGTTCATTCCTTCTCCATGTATACATATGGATGTCCTTATGTTGAAAAAATGTGTTTGACACAATCAGGTTTCTCTCCATACATACATCCGCAATGAGCCTACCTGCATCATTTACTCTCTTATCACCAAATGAACCAAGCACGCCCTCGAAGTCTGGACGCTTGGTCCCAACCCATCCATTCAAGTCTCCGCATACGATCACGCGTTCACTAGCTTTTGCCAAATCCAGAACTTCCCTAACATTATCCCAGAACTTCTCTAGATCCGATGCCACCGAAGAGCCTACGGGAGCATAAACTGCGACCATGAAGACCCTGGTGACACCTAGTTTTATTCGTACCCATAGAAGTCTGGGATCAAACATTCCGTAGTCTTTCACACCTGAGGCCAAGTGAGCGGACAGCAACACCCCCACTCCCATGCTGGCCCGATTGCTTTGCGGTACACCAGACCACAGAGCTAACCCGCCACCAGGAAGATCACAGGCGTCGCTACCCTTTCGCTTGGTCTCTGTTACACAGAGCACATCAAGGCGTCTATCCGACATGACGGTTACCAGCTCGTGTAACTTACCTTCCACACCACCTCTTATATTCCACGTGCCTACTCGACACACTGCTCCCCTCGACTCGCCAAACTGGGCAAGGCGTGATGGGTGGCGGCCCCCATCGCCGCATCTGCCGTTGTTCGTACCGACGGGGGCAGGTCGGTACGCGTCGCCTCTGGGGCATGCCCTAACCCGCACTGCAGTACGCATTCGAGCCGGATTGAAGCCTGTGGATTACAGGCTGGCAGGGATCGCGACGAGCACGCTCCGGACTATGATCACCCAAAAAATATAAAAACCTGACCGAAACCGCGAAAACCATTTCGAAGTCCGTTGTGTGGTTTAGAAGAAGAAGAGCAACATGCGTGGATAGTGACTTTACTATTTATTATCTGCAATTAGTAAAATTTTGAAAGCTATATTTTTTAGAAGTAACATAGGCTACGAGTATGTAACTTCAAGCCTATGATCTTGTAGCAGTGACGTTAACGCCGATGCAACCGCTTAGTCCTAACTACTATAAAGTTGTAACAGAGCCGTGTCTGGACATTTAGATATTTGAGAAAAAATTACACAGAACAAAAAAAAAACTGTTTTTTTTTTTAGTTTGTTTTTTGTTTGTTCGTTTGCGCATCACGCAAAAACTGTTGAACGGATTTTGATGCATCTTTTTTATTTGATAGCTCTTGATTAGACTTAAAAACTGGTATATATTTTATCCCGCTACTATATCGGGAACTTGAGTTATAACCTAAAAACTAGCTTTTGGCTGCGGCAGAGCCGCGGGCATAGGCTAATTAATATCTTATAAAAGTAATACCATGATCTCTTCGCGTTTTCCCAAGAAGTAGTATGTAGTATCTTATTTAAAAATATAAGGACTTGTTTAAAAAACTCGTGTCAAAGAAAAGATCGTGTAAAAAGGCTAAATTTCCACAGGCGACAGTTAAATAAAAAAAGCTTTGACAATGACTAATGTTAGAAGCCATAATAGGTTGGTTATTAAGGCCGAGTATTTAGGGCAGAGTAAAAGTGGAATAAGAAGGTGGCTCTTAACATAATTTTTAGAGTAAAATATCGCTTTATGTACCTTAACACGTCATATTTATTATTCCTTTGGCCTTATTGGGCACTTCTAAAGCCTCGAAATTGCAATAACACATGCTTTTATGGAAATCAGATCAAAGAAACTACTGTCATGAATATACTACTTTCTTGACGAAGGTCAAGAAAGTACCAGGAATGGATGGTTTGTTTATGGATCCAAATTGAAATTTTTGTTTTTTTTTTGTTGTTGTTAGATTGGCACAACTGTTATCCATTTTGGCGCGGAGTTTGAGTTGCATCTGTTATTTATACCTATGAAATACAGTGCTGTTTTTAGTTATATCATATCTAGTGTGTATTGCGAATTTCATAATAGACAAAATCATCGAACAAAGAGTTTGTCTTAAATTTTTGCATCGCTATTGGAATTTCGTGTTCGGAGTCACTGAAAATGTTACAGAAGGCTTACTTGAATCAACTTTATCAAAAACACTTGCTTATGAGTGGTACAAAGGGTTTAAAAGCGGTCGATATATGATGGAAGATTTGCTTAGCTCTGGCAGGCCATCAACGTCTGCAACTGAAGTTAACATTGCAAAAGTGAAGGAAATAGTGACTGAAAATCCTCATTCAACTTTGAGAGAGATAGCCGCCGAATTTTCTGTGTCTCACGAGTCGATCCGTACCATTTTAAATAATCACTTGGGTATGAAACATGTTTCCGCTCGGCTAGTCCCAAAAGACCTGAATTTTCTCCAAAAACTTAATCACATGAGAGTCGCTGAGGACATGCTAGAACGAGTCAATTCCGACCCAACATTCATGAAACGTATTGTTACTGGTGACTAGACGTGGGTTTACGAGTTTAACATGCAAACTAGTCAAAAACTTCCAACTGAACCGAAACCGAAAAAACCACGCTAAAGTCGATCAAAAGTCAAAGTCATGTTGACAGTTTTCTTTGACTATCGCGATGTTGTGCACTCGGAATTCTTGTCAGAAGGTCAAACGGTAAATAAAGAATATTATTTTAGCGTTATGCGGCGTTTAAGAGAGCAAATTCGACGAAAAAGGCCAGATTTGTGGAAAGAAAATTCTTGGATTTTGCACCACGATAATGCGCCTTCGCACAAGGCCATCATTTTGAATGAATTTTTGTCCAAACACTCAACAAATACCATCGAGCAACCACCATATTCACCAGATATGGCTCCAGCTGACTTCTTTCTTTTTCCTAAACTTAAATTACCCCTTCGTGGCACCCATTTTCAATCGGTAGAAGACATAAAGGAGAATTCGCGGCGAGAACTGCGTTTAAAAAAGGTTTTGATGATTGGATTAATCGTTCGTAAGTCTATCGTTTCTGAAGGAACATACTTTGAAGGTGATAAAATAAATTTGGATGAATAACAAAATTTTTGTGTATTATTGATCTTTTCCCGGTACTTTCTTGACAGAGTAGTTATTATTGATACTACCGACCTCTAGTTGTCCGCGGCTTGTCTGATAATTTCATCAGGAGCGGTCTTTTGTCGCCAACATACACAACAATACTCCTCTTTACGAGTTACGTGCATATTATGAAACTACAGGAACTTTGTGTATAAGTCACTTTTTTACTATGTAACTCGGCCGATGAGAGTGAAATTCGATAAGGCGACAGCAACACTTTATACGCTGGATTAGTACCTAGGTAAATTTTCTCTCGAAAAATCGTATCTTATTTGTTTCGGATAAGCAGACGTGTTTATCTTCAAGCTGAAATAAAAATTATAACAATGTGTTTGATAGGAAACATCTTCTATAGATTATGTAGAACTTTAATAATAATAATAATAATTTATTTATTTCGGATAACAAATAATCCATAGCAAATTAAAATAAAATAGAATTTTACTAAACATCATTAAATTTAAATATTAAAAATCAAACTATACAATTTTTCTAACTTTAGTCCATTTAGTCGAAATTTCGTTTTGCTCTTACCGTTGTGTTTCGTATGGTGAGTGAGAGCGCCGGGGGCCTAAACCCCTCCCTATCCTCTACTTATTATCCTTCCTATCCAGCTCCTATCACTTTCCTTACAGAGGGCGACGCGCGAGTGATGCATCTGGTGTTGCCAGCGTCTATTAAAGGCAACGGTAACCGCTTACCATGAGGTGGGCCGTATGTTTGTTTGCCATCTACGTAGTATAAAAAAAAGTTCTATTCAAAATGGATTTCTCATCTACCATCAAATATAGGACATCTCTATGACGTGAGCGAATCCACAGGTAATGCGCTAGTATTATACATTAAAATTCTTAATGGTTTTTAATGATATACTACTAGCTACATATATATATTATATATTAGTTGAAGAAAGAATGTTTCATTAAACGTAAACCAAGGCTTAAGCCTTCAAAGGACTGGATCACTTTGGCTTACAATATGTAAGCTGAAAGGCTTTGCTTAAGGAATGGGAGGACCGAAGGCTGTTTGCTGCGGGTTATTGAGTGCAAACATTAGGACGAGGATCGCGCAAATACTCGCCCGCCTTCGAGGCTTTACTCGCCAAAGTTATTTAAGATTGAAATTAAATTTTTAAGAATTCACATTTTGAGCCTGTTCTTACAGAACGTCCATATGTGGTGACGGACTAAGAATACAAGTGTCACCATCCCATTCTTTCCCACGGGTGTCGTACGAGGCGACTAAGGGAAGTAAACAATTACTACCCATTGCATTACTGGTGGTAGGGCTGGGTACCAAGCGGGAGTTCTCACTTGCTATCGGGCCCGAGCGGGTTGGTACCACCATCTCCCGTGTGACCGGCCATGAAGCACATCGGTGTATTTTGGTAGCAGGAGACAGCCATTTATTTTTTGTGAGCAGCGGCTTGACAATACTCTTGGTATAGTTGAGTCCATGAACGACGATTACCATTTATCATCAGGTGGGGCGTGGCTCGTCTGCCACCGTACGCAATAAAAAAAAACGTCACGAACACTAATACTACGCAGGTGGTAAACAAGCCTACCTGAAAGTAAGCAGATAACGTAGCCTATAGACACTAGCAACATCAAAGGCGTTACTCTCTCGTCGCCAACTCCAACGAAAGAAATAGGGTGAGAACAGATAATAAGGTGAGGTGCTACCGACCGTTGTTTCATTTGTAACGGAAACGTTTTCCTATTTTCAATATTTCACAGTGTGTATTTCTTCCCATAGGCTGAGCACATAGTGCCTTTCTCTGATGATATGATATACGCCATATTCGATCATGATGAGCCAGTGCCCATATTACAAGGCAGACTTCACAAGTTGTCAGGTTTTCTAAAGACTAGAGGTGCCTCAAGATGTTCTCTTTCATCGGGAAGTTATATGTGTCTGTTTAAATCCACTAAATTAAAAATAAAACTGGTTTACAGATCCCTTAATATAATAAAATAAAAAGTATCAATAGCTTTAGGATGTGATTCCACCTGTTTATAATTCCCAAGTGATATTTTTCATAAGGAATTTTATCATGACATGTTATAAGTTGTTCTTCCGTACATCTGTCACTATTTAGTCTCATTACTTAGGTACTGCACCTAATTGTAACTACAACTTGGGCTTCAGAATGTAATTATCACTCTGGGGATGATTTTGGAAAAACTAGAATACACGTGTCTCATAATTTTAATTAAAGAGTATGTGTCAATCGACCCAGAGAATAAAAAGTTTCGCAGAAAATTCAATCCCCCATTGAACTCTATTAGGGTTGGGATTTGGAAAAACTCTTTCGTAAATATTTTGATGTATTTAGCACTTGACATGCTCAGCTACTTTAAAGAACAAATTGGGTATTTGTGAATGTGGAAAAAGAGAACTTTACTGCGAGCGGGATTCGAACCTGCGTTGAAATCGCGCCATCAAATAGTATGAATTTTAATTGCAAAATTAAACTTACTATATTGAAAGAATGCATGTAAATGCATCCGATAGGTGGCGTGGGTCGTAAAGACAAATGTGATGTGGAGTTTGGGAATGGCCATCGGTCACTGCGATGGCTTAGCCGTCTAGAGCACTTCCCCGGATTGGAAGGGAAGTGGAGGTATTCACTAAGAAAGGGTAAACCGGAAAGGAATACCGGAGGTATAAGTGGAGCACTTAACAAACAACATGCCCTTCAAATTTCATGTCTGTGGACTGTGGGTTGATATATCAGTCAGTCAGTATGTCAATGAGAACTTTGAATTTTATATAAATACCTACTCCGCTACCTGAAAGACGTTGTCTTGTTCCAACATTGGCGTTTCGTTTGGATGAAACGCCAATGTTGGAACAGGACAGCAATTTATTTCAGCTACTAAGGACATTATTTCATTAAAAAATGGCGATATTTGGGTTTATGACATTTGGTTGTTAGGTATTTACTTTTTTATTCAATTAATTGTATAAAAAATCCTGTAACCCTATCACGGCGACACCGGATCTAATTGTGAATCCAAACTATCCTTAAATCCACTTGACCATACACAAAAAAAAATATCGAAATCAGTCCATCCGTTTGGGAGGAGTTCAATTACATAGACACGGACAGAAAATTTATATATATAAAGTAAAATTTATGAAATTAAATCAAAAATTACAATACACTTTTTATAAGTTTTCATTTCCACAACTCATTACTGTCTCCATAATTACAATTTCCCGTGGGAACGTTATGTAGATCTTTAGTAACAATCATCCGAACGGCTGTACCGTGGTTCGCCACCTGTCCCGTCCCGTCTTGTTCCCACGGGCACAAAATGTGGACAGCCGCAGGTCGTTTTCATGACAAGTGACAATTCCTTGTATTTGCCTACCCGTCCGGGAAACAGACGCTGCTAGTCTGTGTATGTACTCTGTGTACCTATGTATTACAATTTAGGTTGTTTATCCAATGTGGGATTTTACAATTTGATGAGATAATCTCTCACGATTCCTTAGGACATTTTCCTTGGTCAATCGTGGACCATTTAACCAAATAATCTAAATTAAACAGTATAAATCCAAAGCCTTATCACTTACTTAACATCACGCCATCTCTCTTGTAGGGTAGGTAGAGGGAACAGAGTGCCAAAAGGCTCTATTCTTGCATAGATATCTCGCTTCCTCAAGATTCATAATTCTTTTCATACACGCTCGCCGGTTTCAGAGACTCCTGACTCCATCTTCTTTCAATACATGACCGATTCGGTCTAGGTAGGTGAGTCTTGGTCTCCCAACAACATCCTTCCACTTTGGCATTGTATATCTTTTTAACCAGTCGCCCGTCCGGCATTATTTCCACATGTCTGAACCGTATTTTATTATTAACCAAGCTTTACTAAAAACAATATAACAACGAATTGTAAGCTCCAGTAATATTGAACCGGCATGTTCGCGTTCCTTATCAAATACCCAAGAAACGGATTCCTCTGGCAATTCAATCCACACTCTCTACAAAGGAGAGTAATTAAAACACTGCACTATTACGAGTTTAAGAATCGATTTTCACAGAATATTACTACACTATAAACAAAACATAAAAAATAGATTAAGATACATTTATAATTTGAAATCAAGGTCAAGACAGCGTATAGCAGTGGAAAAGATCAGAAAAAACTTTACCAAAGAACCACTATAGCGACAAGTGCTCGGCCGGACATCGAACTGCGCTTGTCGAGCAGGTTTCACCTGTCGAGACCACATCCGACCACTCGGCATCCGTCGCTCCTTGTCAGCCGCAATTACGTAACCGACACTCGCGCCAAACTTCTAACTTAATTAGATGTACTTCGTTAAATTACAGAGTATTTGAAGCCGTTACTTGTTAACGTCATAGCGTATTTGTAATAAGATACTAACTTGACTACTTTGCAAGCTAAGCGCAAACAACTTTGTGACATAAATATACATATAATAAAAGAAAATATGTTACTTAACAAAAGACTTTTACTTTAAAACGTTTTAAAGGAAACTAAATATTCAATAATATTTACAAACCACTCAACCGATTTTTAGATGGTAAGCGGTTACCGTAGCCTATAGACGCTAGCAACACTATAGGCAGCACTCGCACGTGCCACCTCAAAGGAAAGGGATAGGAAGTGGAGTAATGATATGGAGACGATAGGAAAGATAATAAGTAGAGCACAGAAAGGAAAATAAGGATAATAAAGAAAGGACATGCAGGATAATAAGGGAAGGATAGGGAGGGGGTTTGGGCCTCCGGCGCTCTCACTTACCATACGAAACACAACACGAAGCTACCATTGTTTCACGCTTATCTTCTG
Organism: Leucoma salicis; assembly: GCA_948253155.1. Taxonomy (NCBI): domain Eukaryota; kingdom Metazoa; phylum Arthropoda; class Insecta; order Lepidoptera; family Erebidae; genus Leucoma; species Leucoma salicis. The sequence continues at coordinate 25,341,716 of OX411808.1, forward strand.
TGAGGGGATGGTACTTCACCACTGAAGTAATGCAAATAGTACCAATGGCTCGCCTACACAGTCGGAGAGACGGCACACGGCAGGTTCCTTTAGTGGGTGAGGGCGCTACACTACCCTGTTCGTTGCCCCGAATGGCGGGGTGTGCAGTTAGATACATTTTTTTCCGCCTTAACAAAAAAAAGGGGGTGGTACTTCCAAAACCGAGCGGGCTCATTCATGTTGGAATAAGCACGGCGCTACCTAGAAAACGTATCTAAATAATAGAGATTGAACAATTTAGCACTTCATGTTTAATATACAACAATTTCCATTGAAATAAGGCTAAATTAAGGTAGATTATTCCATTATTATGAGGGATGGGAAAAGTACCACTGAGATAATGTCAGAAGTTTTCAGTGGCCAACCGATAAAGGCGGAGAGACGACACAAGGCGTGTCTATTTAGTGGTTGACGGCCCACACTACCATGCTAGTTGCTCCAAATGACAGTGTGTGGTTAGAAAGTCACATTACACACTGTTTCATAATTACTTATCATCACGCCATCTCCCTTGCGGAGTAGGCAGAGAGAAAAGAGTGCCAAAAGGCTCTTTTCTTGCATACATCTCTCACTTTCTTGACATTCTTAATTCTCTTCATACACGCTCGCCGGTTTTGTAGACTTATGACTCCATCTTCCTTCAATACATGACTGATTTGGTCTACGTAAGTCGAGTCGCGGTCTCCTCCTGTACCTACATCCTTCTACTTTCGCATTGTGTTTATCCTCTTAACCAATCGCTCGTCCGGCATTCTTTCCACATGTCCGAACCAAAAGAGCTTTCCCTTTCGCATCTTTACACCAATACTCTCTTTCATACCTACTCGCTCTCTCACGTCGTCGTTACGAATGCGGTCAAATCGTCACAAAATTTAATAACTTATTGATCCGTTACCACCATATTTTCAGTAAAGGAATCAGTAAATTACCTATGAGATAGCAAAAGTGTATAGTTGACAGTAGCACATAACTTACGTAATTTACTCACTTACTTATCATCACGCCATCTTGCTTACGGCGTAGGCTGAGAGAACAGAGTGGTAAAAAAGGCTCTATTCTTGCATAAATTCCTTGCTTCCTTAACATTCACAATAGAAATTGAGTATTCGTATATAACGTTGATTGATTAAATATATAAACATATCGTGTTTTTTTGGTTTATCCATATAACACGGCAACTTCATATTTAAGGAATTAACGGCCTACATTTCAAGTTTAGTTATAATATTTTGAACTACTTAATCGTCTCAAACGAAGAGCGCACTCCACGAGTTTACTGTAAATTTAATACCCACACAATGTAGTGTGTAAGAAGGTCAGAGATAGTATTTTAGCACGTGAGATGGGTAACGAGAGGACGAGTGCGCATTTAGACAACCTATAATGACAAGGTCATTTATCATTAAAAAACTGTACTGTTATTGATTAAACTGTACACTCACACTAAGAACAACCATGTGTGGTTCACACAAAGAACTATATGAGTATCGAACGGTATCTACACCAACAGCAAAAACTGTTCAGTCGTTTTACGTGATCAATTAACAAAAAAAGTGTGTGTTTACTTATGTACACGCGTTAGAAATTGTACTTCTTATTATTCTTTATTTAAATATCACAAAAATACTAAAATGTTGACTATAGCTAACTTCAGGGTGTCGGTGTGTCGTGACGGTGTGCGCGCGCATCGTAAAAAATTACTATCATCATTTTTCCCTAACGCGCCAAAAGAAAAATAACTTCAAAAGGTATTTAATACATTGAAAGTTTTATTATAATGCATTATCTAGTTAAATAAAGTTTATTTAAATATCACAAAAAACTAAAATGTTGACTATAGCTAACTTCAGGGTGTCGGTTTTTCGTGACGGTCTGCGCGCGCATCGTAAAAATTTACTCTCATAATTTTTCCCTAACGTGCCAACAGAAGTATAACTTCAATAATCAAACTATTTAGATATTTTTAGCATTTGACATGCTCGGCCATATAAATTAACACTAATTGTGAAAATGTGAAATCGAAAATAACAGTCACGAGTAGGATTTGAACCTGTATCTCCTGGATACCGTCCAGAAGCTTTGCCAATTCAGGGCTGCGTCATTATTAGATAAAAATCTTAATTGTAAAATTAAGTTTACCTGGTCGGTATAATGTAAGAAAATACTTCCGACAGATGGCGCAAACGTCACCCAAGACGTTAAGTATGAATGTGTTATCGAAATTAGCTGTCATGAGCAATTGTCACGATGGCTGAATTGGCAAAGCATCTGCACGGTATCCAGGAGATGCAGGTTCAAATCCTGCTCGTGACTGTTATTTTGGATTTAACATTTTCACACTTTGTGTGATTAATATTCAAACTTTCACATTTATAATATCAATTAGGATTTTTTTTTTTATGACTATGAAAAATTGCAGCTTTGTCGTGATACAAGGCTATAAAATTCGTATTACAATCATAAACTCATTTCTCGTTATAAATAATAACATTATGATTTGAATCAAATATTTATGAATACTTCTTTCTTCTTTATTACCTATATAAGCTCCACTGAGTAAATTGTGGAAATGCGCCTAGTAGAGTGAACCTACTAGAAAAAAATGGGGTGGTGATATTACGGTCTCGGATTGTCACTACAACATGACTACACCTATACGCTATGAAATAATCAAGTTTTAACGACACCTCTAAATTACCTAAGTTATGCTTTAAATCCAGAATACGCATTAAATATATAACAAAACAGTTGAACGCAGTCTGTTTATTTGACTATAAGATAAAAACAAACAACGGTTTAAAGTTTGTGCAAGTCTGTTTGTCAGCGCACATCTCTTAGTTTACTGAACGTATTTTAACGTAGTAGATAGAGATAGGTATCAAACAGAATATACCACTGGATTACAGGATAAGATAACAGAATTGGAGATTTCACATTTAAATTTATTCTAATCCAACCCTATATACAAGAAATACGGCACAATATTAACAGTCATCAATGTTGCCATCGAAATATTATAAATGTATATTTTTAATTTAATAATAAAATTACAATATTTCTGGCAGCGCTGTCACTATAAAAGTAGGCTGTCTATCTGCGGCTTCTGTGCTCCTCATTCACACAAGCACTTTCACCGATTCCCTGCTCATTAGTTCGCCACACCGCCTCTTTAACAAATACTTGGCGTTTACAAATGCTTCTTCTTGTGTCTAGTCCACGATATGTTCGTCTATATTCTTTACGAATCTGTTACATAGATCTTTTATAAGCCACCACACCATTCTTTCCCGCGAATGTTATATGATACGACTAAAGGATGTAAGCAATTGTCAATCATCATTGGTAGAAGTGAGTGCTGATATGTGCGTATATGAATACGTCGTGGTAGACTTTGCAAACATGAACTTAAAGATACACATTACCTACCTATTCAGAGATTAAAAAATATGAGGTACAATAATCTTCCAAATTCGAAAGTAACTTCTATTTTTTTTATAATACGTGGGTGGCAAACATGCATACGACCCAACTGATTGTAAACGGTTACCGTAGCCTATAAACGCTAGCAATACTAGAGACATCATTGGCGCGTCGCCATCTCCAAGAAATGTGATGCGAAGGATATTAAGGGAAGGATAGGATTTGGACCTCCGGCATCTTCACTCACCATACGTAAAACAATGACAGGAGTACCTGCCGTCCACCGAAGGAATGTAACATAGTTCCAGTGGCCCGCCAATAAAGGCGGAGAGACGGCACAATTTTTCCCGCCTAAAAAAAAAAAGAAAAGAAAGGAGTACCCTGCGTTGTGTCACCCTGATTTTATGTGAGAGGGTGGTACTTCCCCGATCGAGTCGGCCCATGCATGCTAAGGTAAGCAATACTTTCATGGTTAAACTTTGATGCAACTTATTTAAACTAATCCGTAGAATTACTAGTAGTAGCACAGGTATGTAAGTTTGTGAAAAAGTTTTTCACACGTTTTTGTTTTTGTTTTTTTTGTTTTTTTTTTACTAAGTTTAGTTCGACTCACCATCCTAAAAACTATGTAACGAAATGAATTACACGTGGGTAAAGTAATGCTGTGAGTGAACCGAAAACGTTCGAACAGGACACCCCCTTTTTTGATTTTTTTTTTTTGTTAAGGCAGTAAAAAAATTACCTAATCGCACACCCCGTCGTTCGGGGCAACGAACAGGGTAGTGCGGGGCCCTCACCCACTAAAGAAACCCGCCTTGTGCCGTCTCTCCGCCTTTATTGGCGGGCCACTGGAACTATGTTACATTCCTTCGGTGGTAGAACAGAACACCTCTAATCGACCTACTACGCCTACACTACGTAATTTAACGCATGCACTTACACGTGATGTCGCTCAGTACAGTCGTAGTTAATTTACTTACTCGCTGCATTCTCGTCAAGTTGAATAGGTATGTGGGCGGCAGAATGTGCCTATTACCGTTATATCTACTATCAATCGATATAACTAATTATCTTATCCAAGGAATATTCCTCAATAATGATAGTGATAATCAAATGTATTTCAATCACTCAGTAACCTACGTTTTTTTATACTACGCGGCTGGCAAATAAGCTGGCCCACCAGTAAGCGGTTTCCGTAGTCAATAGACGCCAGCAACACCAGAGGCATTTCTCGCGCACGCCTACCCCAAGGAAAGGGATAAGAGGTGGAAACTTAACTTATCATCAAGCCATTTCCCTTGCGGGGTAGGCAGAGAGAACAGAGTGCCAAGAGGCTCTATTCTTGCATACATCTCTCGCTTCCTCAACATTCATAACTCTCTTCATACACGCTCGCCGGTTTCGGAGACTCCTGACTCCACCTTCCTTCAATACATAACCAATTTGGTCTAGGTAGGTAAGTCTCGGTCTCCCCCTGTACCTACATCCTTCCACTTTCGCATTGTATATCTTCTTAGCCAGTCGCTCGTTCGGCATTCTTTCCACATGTCCGAACCATCGGAGCATTCCCTTTTGCATCTTTACACCAATACTCTCTTTGATACCTACTCGCTCTCTTACGTCATTGTTACGAATGCGGTCAGTCAGCCTCACTCCACAGATTCTCCGCAGAGATCGTATTTCGACCGCATTGATTTTACTCTCATGCTCCTTTTTACATACCCAACTCTCGCTTCCATAAAATAACGTTGGGACAAGCACTGCGTTGTGTATTGCGACACGTGCCTTCTGGCTGAGGTGATGGCTGCCGAGAAGTTGTCCCAATGCTCCGTTCACTCTATTCCCCGCATTCCCTCTTCTTTCTACATCAGTGGTGTACCTTCTATCCCGACTGAATCCACATCCAAGATATACAAATTCATCCACTTGTTCTAGCACACCATTTCCTATTGCTACTCTAACATCTGTTCTGGCTTCTTCTCTTTCAAAAACCATTACTTTGGATTTGCTCACATTCACACGTAGGCCCCTTTTCTTACAATCTTCTGCCATTACGTCGACTAGGGTTTGCAGGTCAGTCGCAGACTGCGCTAATAGGACCGCATCGTCTGCATATAGCAGCGAGTTAACCACTGAGTCGCCCATCTGAACTCCCACATTCATTTCATTCAACCTTTGTAGACATTTATCCAGATATATGATAAACAGTCTGGCTGATAGAACGCAGCCCTGTTTAACGCCGATATTGACGTCAAACCAGGGTGACATTCCATCATCCAGCCGCACACAAGCTCTGCAGTCCATGTAGTTGGACTGAAGAGAGTGGAGAGCAAGAATAATAAGTATAGATGATGAGAGTTTCATTATATACATTTTTTTGAGCTTATTCGTTGTAATACTATAACGTGTTTTTATAACCACGCCTTATTGAAAATAAATTGTAGACGCTGTGTTTTTTTTGCCTTGTGGGGCCGGCTTTATAATTGTCCCATCCCTCTCCACCCATGGGAGTCGTAAGAGCCGACTGAGGGCATACCGGGGAAGAGGGCAGCAGCACTCCCTTGAATATTTAACAACATCCACTGCGATCGCTAACCCGCCTGCCAAGCGTGGCGATTACGGCACTATCCCCCATATGAGCGAAACACATGTTGTGGCGTTCTCTTGGGGAGGCCTATGTCCAGCAGCTGATGGTGTTTTTATTATTGCTTATGATTGCAGACGAGCCACGGCCCACCTGATGGTAAGTGGTAACCGTCGCTCATAGACTCAACTATACCGAAAGTATTATCAAGCCGCTGTGCACCATTTTATTTCTCATATGTGAATGAAAGAATAAACGGCTATCTTCTGCAAAACACACTGACGTGCTTCATGACCGGTCACGCAGGAGGTACTGACCCGTTCGGGCGGATAGCAAGTCAGTACTCTCACTTAGTACCCAGCCCTACCACCAGTAAAACCAGTTAAGTTTGTAGTTATTTTTGTATCTATATAAAGCACTTGAAATGTTTGGCCAGAGAGATGCATGAACCAAGGCAAGCATCCATCCCGCCGTGACGCATCGGACGCTGAAGGATGCATATCTATCAATATACGGTAATTCTCGAACCTCTGAGCATTCATTTGAGGATGATGGGTCTCGGATAGTCTGTGATCTTACAAAAAAAAAACCAAATGTATACGAAACCCTCTTGCTCAAGCGATTAAAGCTTAAATGATAGGACTGATGCGCAGAACGAATACCTCGCCCATGACTAAGTAAACCAAAGAAAACTGCGTTATAATTATGTAACCCTCTTATTCATCTATTATATATATAATTCCAGTGTCACGATGTTTGTCCGGGATGAACTCCGAAACTACTGAACCGATTTTAACTTTTTTTTCATTTTATATGTGTGTTTTGTTCCAACTTAAGAGATAGGATACTTTATATCTCAATTTATAATTTCAATATTTATTCATGAGAAAATATATGGCGTACGAAGTTCGCCGGGTCAGTTAGTACTACTCGTATTATAAAACTGTAACAGAGCTGTGTCTGTACATTTAAGATATTTGAGAAGAAATTACTGTAGTAAGCTAATAGGCGTGTCTAAACACAAAACAATTATTTTTTGTGTGTTTATCTGTTTGTCTGTTTGTTCGGTCGCGCAGCACTCAAATACTACTGACAGAATTTTGATGCAGATTTTTAATTTGATTAAACTTAAAAAGTGGTATACATTTTATCCCGCTATATATAACCTAAAAACTAGCGTTTGGCTCTAGCGGAGCCGCGGACAAAGGCTTTAAAACACTGTTTAAGCTGACAAATGGTTTGTCACTTTCCATCAAATTTTCAATGTACTTTGTTGAAAAGGGACAAAACAGTATTTTAGTTAAATCAGTGCTATAGTGCTGTGTTAGTTTATATGAATAAGGTCCTAAATCTTTACAATTGAGAAGCCGTTACAGCCTCCTGGTTACAGACCTGGAGGATGAGTGTCAAAAAAGGATTTCCTTGCTTTAAAAATATGAATTATAAAAAGTAGCGGAGCATGTCAAATGTTAAAAAAATATATAGATCAAAAATGTTTAAAATATGAATAAGTTCTGCATGTTTACATGCAGAAGCGGGTCGCCTGAGGCATTCAAAGATCTAATTCCTACACTTATTTATATACTCCATGGGTGGCGAGCAAGGATACGGTCCACCTGATGGTAAGTGGTTACCGCAGCCTATAGACGCTAGCAACACCAGAGGTATCACTCGCGCGTTGCCATGACCAAGGAAAGGGATTGGAAGTGGATAGGAGGGACAACAAGAAGATAATAGGTAGGATATTAAGAAAGGATAGGAAGGATAATAAGGAGAGGATAGGGAGGGGGTTTGGGCCTCCAGCGCTCTCACTCACCATACGAAACACAACAGAAGGTGTATTTGTGTATTTATGTATATGATATTTAATATTTTATAAATTATTGTTACTTACGTATTAAATAGGCAAACTAATAAGACTATGAGACTGTAACACATTTCGATTTTGAATTAAGAGCACAATTGCATGTGACGCATTTGGGCGGAGTCGCCACTTCTGACTATGAAATACATTGTGCGGCTACCATCAGTTTCTCATACGCGGGTCTACTGGATGTGTTGAATTATACCCGGTATATACTACGATTTGTGTAGCAGACAACTGGCTTATATTATGCGTACTCTCTACATAATAACTCAAACTTAATATGAATACATACTAGCTTCCGTCCGCGACTCCAACGCGCATAACGACCGGTGTGCCATAAGACATAATATATCTACTTATACCAAACAATCGGATACGTCATGTAGTTTGTTTTTTGATAATCCCACAGGAACTTAACATCTGCGAGCAGGATTCGAACCTGCGTCCTATCCGGTCCGGGGCATAGCTTAGCGGTCCAGAGAACTTCCTCCATGTCAAGTGCTATACAGATCAATAAACCTAACATTTCTCCGATTAATATTTTCATCCAAATGTGTTAAGCCGTTTTTGCGTTATCCTAACAAACTTTCACATCTATCCTATTCTATTATAAAACTATAATAGAGCTGTCTGTACATTTAAGATATTTTAGTGTTTTATTTTATTAGGTTATTTAGGAGTATATATATATATATATATATAGGTATATATTCGCCGTGTGGGGCCGGCTTTAGAATTATCCCATCCCTCGGGAGTCATAAGAGCCGACTTAGGGAATACCGGTGGAGTGGGTAGCAGCACTCCCTCGAGTATTAACAACATCCACTGCGATGGCCAACCCGCCTGCCAAGCGTGGCGATTACGGCATTATCTCCCACGACGGGATCGCTCGTTGTGGCGTTCTATTAGGGAGGTCTATGTCCAGCAGTGGACGTTGAAAGGCTGATGGATGGATGGATGATTTAGGAGTATTTGAACCATAGAGTAACTTATGATTAGAACATATTTTAGAATTTCTGTCTGTTTGTTTGTTCGCACATCACGCAATTTATTTATTTATGTTTGTTCAACTGTTCACTAAACTTACAGTCAACCCAATACGTCTAGTAAGCCATCACAAAACTAAAAAGAAAACTAACTACTACTAAACTAAATGGATTTTGATGAATCTTTCTTGTTTGATAGCTGTTGATTAGACTTAAAAACAGATATTTTTATCCCGCTACTATAACGGAAACATGAGATATAACCTAAACACTACCTTTTTCCTATAGCGCAGTTATACGAGAATATAAACATTATTTATGCTCACACTTCTTGAATAAAACTCCTAATTTTGCTTGTTTTGGTCACATACTTTTGGAGCAGTATGCTCGAGTTAAAACATGTTACGTAATTTTGTTTTGCTTTTCCGAGCCGTACAGTGGAGCTCTCATCTACATATTAAACACGAAGCCACTGAAAATCAGAAGTACGCGAGATCTTGAATTGCTTTAATTTGTTGCTGTAGCGCTATATGAAAGTATTTTAACGGCGGGGCAGATTCGAAACGTCAAGTCACAGTCCCAATTATCTATAAACAGTTATGAATTGATTCGCTTTATATTGTTGCTATAGTAAGTTATGTTAATTGACATGCCCACACGAGACCGAGACGGAATAGTATAAGAAAGCCATTTACTTGCTGTCTCTTGAAAACATATCTGATAATTGGAACTGAGTTCCAAATTTAAATATATGCACGTTCATATCTACACTATAAATTATAAAAAATATATAATTTTATAATAGAGATACTTAATATGTACTAAGTAATCTAAAATTTGTTTAATTGCTTTTGATTAGCGTTAACTGGTAGCCTACCTTCTTTTTTGTTATGGCGGGAAAAAATGTACCTAACCGCACACCCCGTCGTTCGGGACAACGAACAGGGTAGTATGGGGTCCTTACCCACTAAATAAGCCCCCTGTGTTGCATTACTTCAGTGGTCCGCCAGTGGCTTACACTTTCAGGTACCCTCTACTGAGCGACGCATCCGCACACGGAGCGTCACACCTTCGCGGGAGGCCGTGCGCATGAACTGGTTGTATATTATATAGCTACTACTTATACCGGGAATCTCTTTGGTTGCCAAGATACGGTTTAGGTTTAAAAAACTAATAAAATGTTGTCTATAGTAGAGTTGTGTGCAAAGGCTCTTCCTTTATCAATATAAAGCATAGCATTATAAATTCATAATTAAGAATGTATTTCCAAATAATCTATCGAGGATAAAGGCATAAGACAAAAAATATTTTAATTAATACCTACACACAACGGACGAAGTACACTAATCATATACCTGAATACACATTTCTCGTACGAACATTCTCGTATTCGCACCGAAACAGCACAGAAGTGCTCTTGCTTTGAGTGCCTTTTATAATATTTTCTATTTTTGTCTCAATGATTTTCCATCTTCCTGTTCGCTACTCATGTAACATCACTTGTTAATTATTAAGAAAACAGGTATACTAGCAGCTTGCTTTAGACTTTGGGACCCCAAAGATTAATAATTACTAGCAAAAAGCTGAGCTTTGTGAGGGCTCGCGAAGTTTTCTACTTAATTTATAATTTTCAACAGATGGCGTAAGTACAATAAAATTCTAATTAATAAAAATGGTTAAGTATATTTTGTATGTGTATAAAATACTGTGTTTTATGATAGATAACACGTCTAGAAATAAATTTAAATTACTATATCAAAGCCCAAATCTAAAAGTGCAATATTTTCTCAGTAAAGTGTATCACAATATGCATAGATTGTGGAATAGTACTAATCACAATGTATATAGTTAATGCGATAATAATCTGTAAAATAAATGTGTTTTGTTGGAATCTATAATTGTTATAATAATAAAGAGTTCATTTGATGATGATCTCAAATTATTAAGCAACTCCCATTTTTTCCCCCACACAACCCTGTTCGTTGTCCCGAACAACGGGGTGTGCGGTTGGGTACATTTTTTCACTCCTAAACAAAAAAAAAGCAACACCACCTACCACCCTATTACACGAGTGTCGTAAAAAGAGAGATTAGGTAAAGTAAAATTAAGTGCTACACTAATGTAACCATAAAAAATGAAGTTAAATATAGTGCACTTATAGAACTGTAAAAATATAGTTAAATATTTATAGTACACTTATATAACTAAAAATATTATTAAATAAAGTTCTACGATTTAAAAAAAATGTCTAAATTTTTATATATATATTTTTTAAGCTTTTGACATGAAAGGCATTCGAACTTTACATTTCTTTTTATTAAATATAGTGCACTTATATTATCTTCAAGAATCTTTCTAAGCTATATCTAGTATTCTTTCGATATTTTTTCACAGAATGTGCTTATAAATACCACGTACGTCTCTGTAAAAATAATTTTCTTTTCATATAAAAATACTTCACATTTTTCAAATTGCATTCAGAGCACTTCTACGCGAAATTCTAAAATCATGGCGTATTCAAAACAGCTTTACATTTGAATGGGAGGAAATTTAAGCGGTGCTGTACGAAATTTTAAACTTCTATAGTTTCGTTTGATCTGGCTCTGTAGATACTTTTGCAAATATTTGCACTGCTTTCTTGCGATACTTTGACTAAAGTTCCTTTCGATTCTGAAAGTTTAGTAATTTAATTCCTTTGAGTTTCGCTATGGTCTCCTTGTTTGTGGTCTATGGTTTACTACTCAGGAGATGACAGTAAACAGAATTTAACAGCTGAGAAAAAATAGAAACTTTGTTTTAATGTAATAATTTAAGATATTTAATATTATTAGCAAAACATAAAGTTGGTGTGACTTACTTACTTATCATCACACCAATTCCAACAGAGTGCCAAGAGGTTCTATTCTTGCATACATCTCTGGCTTCCTCAACATTCATAACTCTCTTCATACACGCTCGCCGGTTTCGGAGACTCCTGACTCCACCTTCCTTCAATACATGACCGATTTGGTCTAGGTAGGTGAGTCTCGGTCTCCTCCTGTACCTACATCCTTCCACTTTCGCATTGTATATCTTCTTAACCAGTCGCTCGTCCGCCATTCTTTCCACATGTCCGAAACATTGGAGCATTCCGTTTCGCATCTTTATACCAATACTCTCTTTCATACCTACTCGCTCTCTTACGCTATCGTTACGAATGCGGTCAGTCAGCCTCACTCCACAGATTCTCCGCAGAGATCGCATTTCGACCGCATTGATTTTACTCTCATGCTCCTTTTTTCATACCCAACTCTCCCTTCCATACAATAACGTTGGGACAAGCATTGCGTTGTATATTGCGACACGTGCCTTCTGGCTGAGGTGATGACTGCCGAGAAGTTGTCCCAATGCTCCGTTCACTCTATTTCCCGCATTCACTCTTCTCTCTACATCAGTGGTGTACCTTTCATCCCGACTGAATCCACGTCCAAGATATACAAATTCATCCACTTGTTCTAGCACACCATTTCCTATTGCTACTCTAACATCTGTTCTGGCTTCTTCTCTTTCAAAAACCATTATTTTGGTTTTGCTCACATTCACACGTAGGCCCCTTTTCTTACAATCTTCTGCCATTACGTCGACTAGGGTTTGCAGGTCAGCCGCGGACTGCACTAATAAAACCGCATCGTCTGCATATAGCAGAGACCTAACCACTGAGTCGCCCATCTGAACTCCCACATTCATTTGATTCAACCTTTGTACACATTTATCCAGATATATGATAAATAGTCTGGCTGACAGAACGCAGCCCTGTTTAACGCCTATATTGACATCAAACCAGGGTAACATTCCATCATCCAGCCGCACACAAGCTCTGCAGTCCATGTAGTTGGACTGCACCGTTTATAGCAGTCTACCGTTAATACCATATGCCGGCAAAATGTCCCAAAGTTACTTTCGTACAACCGTGTCAAATGCTTTCTCCAAATCCACAAAACTGCAGAAAACCCTCTGACCTACAGCCAGATGCTTCTCCACAATGTTGCGCAGAGAAAACACTTGATCCATGCGGGGATGCATGGATCAAGTATTTCCACGCCTGAAACCTCCTTGTGCCTCACACAAAAATTCATCAGACACCATCCTCATTCTCCTTTCAATAATCTTACCATACACTTTGGCTGCCAAACTGGTCAAGCTATGTAGTTATGTTATATGGTAGGCTATGTAGTTTGCACAGTCATAACGTGAACCCTTGTTTTTAAACAAGCGCACGATGACTGCGCTTCTCCAGTCCTTGGGAACCATTCCTGAGCTCCAACATAAATTGAGAAGCATCAGGAAGAATTCCCAGACACATGAGCCTCCAAGCTTGATCATCTCGGCAGACACCATATCAATACCCGCTGCCTTACCATTTTTCAAACTTCTAATCGCCCATTCAACTTCATCCATACTAATGTCATCAGAGGATGCCGGTACCGAATGCTGATCTGTTAGAACACATGTAGCACTGGCATCCCCCTGAACATCCGCATACATATCTCCAAAATATTCACTCTATCGGCTTAACACATCTTGTGTTTGTGTAAGAATGTCTCCACCTTTAGACCTTATTTTATTCATTCTGAAAGCTGATCAACCACTCCGAGATTTCTTCAACTCCCTCCAGAAAAGTTTGGTGTTGCTGTCGAAGTTTTTGGTCACCCTTTTTTCTGCAATCATATTTGCTCTATCACGCTTCCCTTTCACTAAGGCTTTGGTGTCATTCTTACATTGCCGGTATATTTCTTTCTTCTGTTCTTTCATACTTGCACTTAGGTTCAAAGAAGATACATAGTCCAGCCACGCGTTCTTCTTTTGGTCTACGGAAGCTGCTACTTCCGTATCCCACCATGCATCACCTTTCACTTTCCTATGCTTCTTTGAGCATCCACATACTTCTTTCGCTGTATCTACCATACTTTCTTTCAATACTCTCCAGCATTCTTCCATTTCAGATTCCGGCTGACTTGCCATTGTCAGCCGTTCACGGACACCCTCTACATACTTTGCTCTTACACTCTCTTCTTGCAACTTTTCAATCTTTATTCTTTCAAGCCCTCCGAAATGGACACACTCTCGCCAGTGTCTCCACTTTCTGAACAGACCACTAAATCTCGCAATAACGAGATAGTGGTCCGTGTCGACAGTGGGACCCCTGTAGGCTCTTGTATCCAGAATTTTACTTCGGAGGCGACTGTCTACCAGAATTAGATCTATCATACTTCTCTGTTCATTCCTTCTCCATGTATACATATGGATGTCCTTATGTTGAAAAAATGTGTTTGACACAATAAGGTTTCTCTCCATACATACATCCGCAATGAGCCTACCTGCATCATTCACTCTCTTATCACCAAATGAACCAAGCACGTTCTCGAAGTCTGGACGCTTGGTTCCAACCCATCCATTCAAGTCTCCGCATACTATCACACGTTCACTAGCTTCTGCCAAATCCAGAACTTCCCTAACATTATCCCAGAACTTCTCTAGATCCAATGCCACCGAAGAGCCTACGGGAGCATAAGCTGCGACCATGAAGACCCTGGCGACACCTAGTTGTATTCGGACCCATCACCTGAGGCCAAGCGAGCGGACAGCAACACCCCCACTCCCATACTGGCCCGATCGCTCTGCGGTACACCAGACCACAGACTTATCCCACCGCCAGGAAGATCACAGGTGTCACTGGCCTTTCGCTTGGTCTCTGTTACACAGAGCACATCTGTTTGTCCGACATGTTACCAGCTCGTGTAACTTATCTTCCACACCACCTCTTACATTCCACGTGCCTACTCGACACTCTGCTCCCCTCGACTCGCCAAACTGGGCAAGGCGTGATGGGTGGCGGCCCCCATCGCCGCATCTGCCATTGTTCGTACCGACGGGGGCGGGTCGGTACGCGTCGCCTCTGGGGCACGCCCTAACCCGCACTGCGGTACGCATTCGAGCCGGATTGCAGCCTGTGGATTGCAGGCTGGCAGGGATCGCGACGATCACGCTCCGGACTATGATCACCCAAATGAAGTTGGTGTGAGAGTTAGACTTATTAAAGAACTGCCATATGCAATGCAATGCCTCTGATCTATTATACTCTTACGACAAACAAACGCAAAAATAATCTCTATAAAAAAACATCTATCCCACATGAACCCTCTGCTTATCCGGGATAACAGCAGCAGTGCAGTACTTCTCTGTACTGCCAACTATATATTTGTGAAATTTGGTGATAATCGGTTAAGTATTTACGGTCTCAAGAGGTAACAAACCCACTTCCATATTTATTATATTATTAAAGGAAGTAAGGATAAGGACTAAATAGGAACTCGTTGATACAAAGAGATAATAATTGAGATGATCAGATGCTTTAATAAATAAGCAAAGAGCGAAAAAAACAAAGCAATTAAAAATTATATATAAAAAACACATTATTTATTAAAAACAACCACATCGTATGTGTTTACCCATTGATAATCACAGTCTATCTATATTATTATAAAGCTGTAACATATAGCTATGTCTGTACATTTAACATAATAGACAGAAAAATAGGCGTCTTTGAACAAAAGTAATATTTTTAGAATTTTCGGAATTCGGACTTCACGTAAAACTTCATCCTATAGACAGGTAAACAAAATGTCAGTTGGATATAGCAGCAGCCGCAGCAAGCTCAAGTAAAAAAACAAATTAGCAAGTAGGCAAGTATCTACCGTACCATTCGACACCACATTAATCAGACCATATCATCTCATACCTGAACGCATCAATAAATTGACACTACTCCGCGAGATATCTTACTTATTTCACGCGAAACTTGAACGCTACAAAGTCTAGCATGCTTTGCTTAGAATGCGACAAAGCCAAGTTGTCTCACGTTATCAATTTGCAATGAATCTATCGCGAAAATGTGCTATCGCTTTCTCTACGTTTAAGTAGGTTTTCAGCGCTTTCATTTTCCTACCTTCATAAAGACTCGGGAACAAAATTCGTACTGAGTTGTTTCCCTAGCGCTATAACTAAATTTAATAGGTACATATAACGAATAATATGTACGAATAGTAAGTCGCAGTTAGGTGACTGCAATTGAGCGGTCCAGAGCACTTCCACGGATTATATGGGACGCAGGTTCGAATCCTGTTCGCAGTAAAAGCTCTTTTTTCCATTTCTACAAGTCATATAAGAGTATTTTTCAGAACACTTAGTGTGATATTACTTCAGTAGTTAATAATTAGAAAGGTGTAGGATTATAAGTATTGACCAACTTTAAAAAATAACCAATGTCCAATATAATGTTGTGTCACAATAATAAATAAACAACATTATTATCATAACGGAAACGTGACAACAATATTTGTCGCTGGATTTTTATCCTGATCACATACAACTTCGTTACGTGGTGTGAATTTTATTTAATGCTTTGTATTTTAATGTGGCCTATACTAAAATATGTTGCTGATCGTGGTGGTGCAACCAGTCTGGACATGAGTAGGTTATACGCACACTTTGGTTAAAAGTAGTCTGAATAAATATTGCAGTTTTTGCAGGTAAACGTTTGCCTTGGAGTTCGGTATAACCTTTTCGGACGCCCGGCGTGGATATAAAGGATTTCCGTTTAAGATAAAATGTTTGTGCCATTTAAAAAATCTATTAATATGTATATACAAGACATACTACTACAAGATTGAATAATTGATTGAAAAGGAAAATATGTTCGTCCTTATCTCGTATATAGATCCACAGACTTATATAGGGAAAGAACGTGAATGCACTACTGCTAGTATCGTATACTTTTAACAACAAATTATTTGTGAAAGTGGAAAAAGAGATGTCTGCGAGCAGGATTCGAATCTGCGTCCCATCAACAGCGTTACAACCAAAACACATACACACACGGTAACACTGACAGTGCTACTGACCCGCTCGGGCCCGCTAATAGGTGGTTATTCCCACTTAGTACCCAACTCTACCACCAGTATTATAATAGGTGATAACTGCTTACTTTCCTTGGGAGGCCTCACAGGACAGTCGTAGGAAAGAATGAGAGCCAATTAACAGTAAGTACCTCATGGTTGCTGGTGTCTCGTCAGCTGACCAGTGAGCAATAAAAAATAATATCCTTACTAATATTACAAACTAGAAGTAACTACTGAACCAATTATCATGCAATTTTGCATATAATATAGCCTTTGCCCGCGGTTCCGCCGCAGCCAGCAGCTAGTTTTTCGGTTATATCTAAGGATCCCGATATAGTAGTGGGATAAAGTTTATAAGTCTAATCAAGAGTTACCAAATAAAAAAAATTGCATCAAAATCCGTTCAGTAGTTTTTTCGTGATGCGCCGCCGAACAAACAGATAAACAGACAAACAGACAAAAATCTAAAACAAATTGTTTTGTGTTTAGAGACGCTTATATAGCCTATTACAGTATGTATTTATTCTTAAATATCTTAAATGTACAGACAGAGATCTGTTACAGCTTTATAATAGTATAGACGAAGTCCAGAAAAGGGCCTCAAAAACTAATGGTTCCCGTTAGATAGTTTTCACATATAGATAATGAATGTGGCATTGAGTGACGTACCTAATTATGTTCTGAAGTCCACATGGGTAGAGTCACAGGCAGAATCTAGTCCATAATATTTTGTAACATGCAACTCCCAGTTGTTCAATACATAATACATAGAAAATGTTGCCAAGCAAAAAAATAGAACAACCGTTTTATTCTGTAGTAGAACTTGGCACGAGACTACAACAATACTTTTAGTGACGGCCATCAGTGATAAATAAAACGAAACACGATTAACTTACATTATTGTTATTTTACTTATTAGTGAAAATTAACAAATCAATATATCGTTTACTGTTTTTTTTTTAATTCACTAATATTTCTCCTACATAAACTATTCACTTTTTCTGGATAAACTCCTATATTATTTTTGATCTATATTGTTTAGCTTTTTTTGTGAATGAGGAAAAGAGATTTTTTTTCCCGCTCGTACTAATAATCTCTTTTTCTTCATTCACAAACTTAGACTAAGAACTTAGTCTGAGTTCACAAATAATTTGTACTTTAAAAGTAGCTGAGCATGTCAAATGCTAAAAAATATAGCTCAAAAATGTTTGAAAAATCGCGCCATCAAATAGTATGAACTTTAATTGCAAAATTAAACTTACTATATTGGATTAATGCATGTAAATGCATTCCGATAGATAGCGTTGGTCGTAAAAGACAAAATGTGATGAGGAGATTGCGATGACTGAAAGGTCGGTACGGTAGCTCAGTGGCTTAGAGCACTTCCCCGGATTGGAAGGGACGCGGGTTCGTTTCCCGCTCGTACTAAAAATCTCTTTTTCTTCATTCACAAACTTAGACTAAGAACTTAGTCTGAGTTCACAAATAATTTGTACTTTAAAAGTAGCTGAGCATGTCAAATGTTAAAAAATATAGCTCAAAAATGTTTGAAAAATCGCGCCATCAAATAGTATGAATTTTAATTGCAAAATTAAACTTACTATATTGGATTAATGCATGTAAATGCATTCCGATAGATAGCGTTGGTCGTAAAAGACAAGATGTGATGAGGAGATTGCGATGACTGAAAGGCCGGTACGGTAGCTCAGTGGCTTAGAGCACTTCCCCGGATTGGAAGGGACGCGGGTTCGTTTCCCGCTCGTACTAAAAATCTCTTTTTCTTCATTCACAAATATTTTGTACCTATATAATTTTCTGGGTTCTAGACTATATGTATGCAAAATTTTAGTAGAGTAGTTACGGCGTAAAAGCGTAACAAACAAAGAAACAATCTTTTCTTTTTTATTAACATAAAATGCGAGTTATGTTGATAAATTACGTAGATTGAACGATTAAGATGAGTTTATGTATGGTGGGTTTAAAATAATATGATAATTCCTTAGAAAATTGAGAGCAATTGATATATTCTTAATATCCTATGGAGAAAATATTTTCGTCTTGAATTTCTTTATTTTTTCATCACACTTAGCTGTAGATGTTAGTACCCATACCACCACGCTATTTGTGGTATTTGAATCTAATTTAAATCTTAATATGGACCAACATAATGTATAAAGTATGTGCGTAGATAAATTAATAAAATATATTGAAACTAGTATAAGCCTGTAACTTCCTCTATGCGGACTTCAGAACTGGCTCAGATAGTATAATACGTCACTCGACAGCAAATAAACTCGCACATCGCCATCTCTAAGGAAAAGCTTAGGACGTGGTTGTGAAGGATATTAAGGAGAACTTAAGTAGGATACAGAGGAGAGGATAAATAGGATACTATATATACGATAGGTTAGGGAGAGGGTTGGACCTCTGGTGCTCTCACTCACCATACGAAACACAACGGTAGGAGTAACTACTGTTACCACCGAAGGAATGTAACATAGTTCCAGTGGCCCGCCAGTAAAGGCGGAGAGACGGTACTCGGTGGGTTTCTTTAGTGGGTGCAGGCCCCACACTACCCTGGCCGTTGCCCCGAACGATAGGGTGTGCGGTCAGGAACATTTTTTTCCGCCTTAAAAAAAAAAAGTAACTACTTTTGTTTCACGCTGATGTACTGTGAGTGGTACTTTCCCGATCGAGCCTGCCCATTCTTGCTGGGATAAGCAGTTTAAGGCTCTACCACTACACCACCGAAGGAATGTAACATAGTTCCAGTGGCCTGCCAAGAAAGGCGGTGAGTAGCTACATAATATACAACCAATTAACTGCCTCGGTGGTGTATGCGACTGCTAATCATGAGGTCTCGGGTTCGATCCCCGGGTCGAGCAATGTTATTGAGCTTTTTCCTAAAAAGAAAAATTCTCAGTAACAGCCCGGTGTTTGGAAATGTGCCCGGTTGACGTCAATAGGCTCGCCCCCTATTACGTGGGACTTAAACATAGCTGGCGAGTCGTGGGTGTGTAATACACCTTTGCCTACCCCTTTGGGGAATACAAGCGTGATGCTGTTTTTTTTTTTTTTTCATTTCATCCGCAAGGCCTCCTGCGAAGGTGCGACGCTCCGTGTGCGGATGCGTCGCTCAGTAGAGGGTACCAGAAAGGGTAAGCCGCCGGAGGACCACTGAAGTAATGCAACACAGTTCCAGTGTTCAACCAATACAGATGGAAAGACGACACACGGCGGGTTTCTTTAGTGGGTGAGGGCCCCACTCTACCCTATTTGTTGCCCCGGACGGCGGGGTGTGCGGTTAGGAACATTTTTTCCCGCCTTAACAAAAAAAAAGGCTCTACCACTACAGTCAGCCTTCGCTTATCGTTTATTTACTCGCCGTGTACCTACTTCGTGTTCATTAATCGTATGTACAAACAGAAAAGCCGCTGCAATACAGATTTTATTTCCTAGTGCAGAGAGAACAAAATAATCCAATAAAAAGTTGAATAGCTCAGCGTAACAATTTGCCCATTAGGCGTCAGCACCTCAGCACCCCTCTAGCTCAGTTATACAATAGACACTGCCGGCCGGACTTACAAATGTTATCTCTGAAGTGAAAAGAACGAATCATTTGAACGTAAAGATATGCCACTCTTTCATGTCTTTAAAACCCAGTTTAAATTCATTACGCTAAATAGAGTCCAATTATGACAAAATAAATCTTTGTTGAATAGATACTTATATAAGTATTAGATAAGTCCGTTTAAGAAGTTTTGTTTTTGTAAAAGAGTGCACTTAGATATTTTTGTAGTACACAAAAAATGCAAACAAAGACAAAATGGCATCACTGACCTTTTTTTATGCATCCCTCTCGTTGGTGACAGACAGGAGGTATTTGGGACTCGCTATTCACTCAAATTACGCCCGGAATACCCACTAAAACCACAGCGGACCCTTCCACGCCTATTAGGGGGCCGGAAGCTCATCTTATGAAATTCTAATCCACGATTATGCACTGACCTAAAGAATGCCTGCTTGTTGGAAGATTTTCTCGATTGCTTGGAAAATCTGCATTGGCGGTCTAGACTATTACTTAAATCTCTGTCATTATGAGAGACACATATTTAGAAATTAATTTTGAAAATACGCAAGTCAAAAAATTATATGTAAGTAGTAAGTGCAAAAATTTGTTCTATGTGGGAATCATAGCTGCAGAGTTCAGTGCGAATTAGATTGACGGTACACGGCGGGAATATTTAATGAATGAAGGCCCCCCGTACAATTCCCGAATGATAGGGTTTACGGTTAAGAACATTTTTTTTCCGCCTTAACCAAATAGGTACCTACATACAATGATATGGAAATATTAGGCGATTACCACACTGCCACACACCACGCAGCGTAGCGCGTGAATGCGTGTTCTAACGTTGTTTGTAAGTATCTCCGTTTGTATAGAAAACACGCACAGTTCAACACACAGAAAATGCATCAACGCGCGTTCATGCAGATCACGCGCCTACAAGCAGAAAATCCTGCACACACGCACGTGGGTGCGGGGCGAGACGCAAGGTATGGCACACCGAGTCCCGCCCACCGCAGTGCCATGTTCTGCACTGCACTATCACCATAGCCAACAGCATTGAATGAAATGAGTCAGAGCTGCCGTGAATCCACAAAACGCAACAACGTGCGTGAGTGCGTAAAAAACCCGCACGATGATGCAGATCTGCACTCCCGCAAGTACGCGCGTAGATGCGTCGACATGTAACATGCAGCGTGATGCGTGGCAGTGTGTTAATCACCTTAATGACATTACTAAAACATTCAAAATACATTAGTTCTTAGGAAGACATTTTTATGTAAACAAACAGTGCTGCTCTCAACGGCAATGTATAACATAAACAAATCAGTTCTTCGTATTCTCCCACACTATTCCTTAAATCAATATTGATATATTCTATTCAAAGGGCATTAGGGAACATAATGGGACGCAGACGTTCTTCCCACGTTAGATGTCATGTCCATTCTGGCATACAATTGAATGAATACTAGCTCTTCAATAACATTAGTTTTATATTTGAACTACATTAATATTTTTCTGATATTTAAAAATAAGTTTATGTATTGGATATGTTCGCATGTGATTGTGGTTTTTATTTCATTTAATCATAGTTAGGTAGCGGTGATGTCAAATAAACAATTAACAGACACAGCACAAAGAAACCTCGTGAATAGATACTATGCTTAAACTTGAAATTATATTGTTTATCACAGAATTAATTATTGTATCCACATTAGTTAGCGTGGAAAATCTACATCAAAAAATGTGCATATATGCAGTTTTTAAATGTTAGAACAGATTTCGTAGAATAGGGGGGGTCCATTAATTACGTGAGCTCAAAATAGAGGGAAAGGGACAAATAAACCTGATCAAATCTCATTTAAGTGCATAGATAACTAAAAATCTAGCATAATTTGTAAAATACATTATTAAAAAGATAGTAAGGTTAGTTTCAATCTCTATCTCTCTTAGAATAATAGGCTTTATCTAATTTAAATTAAACAAAACCTATTCTGCTCCAACCCAAAATCTATTTCACCATAAAAACATATAAATTAAATGCTTTTTTAATCACCACAATTTGCTGCATAAGCTGGCGATATTAGTCACTTGCGTACATTCTAAAATAAACATCTATACTAATAAATGGAGAGCCGGTTTTTTTTTTTCGGCTATATTGAAAAAACTACTGAACCAATCGGAATAATACTTATACCATAAGATGCAGCGTGTTTCGGAGAAGGTTTTAATACATGATATGTTAGTGATTACTTATCCGGAACCTATATTTTTGATGTGAAACATCAAATGCGGAGGGAGGGTAAAACCAGCTGTTAGCATAGCAACGCTTATACGTAATAATAGGAGTTCTATCCGAAATTGATTTTTCATTGACAATACTATGATGTGAGCGAAGCCACGGGGAATGTAATAGTATTATATATGTTACAATTTCAGCTTCCTATATAGACTTTAGTTTTGCCTGTGCGTTTATCGTTACCGCCGTGTGGGGCCGCTCCACCCCGTCTCTTCCTAAGGGAGTCGTAAAAGCCGATTAAGGGATTACCGTGTGACCGGGCAGCAGCGTTCTCCTGTGTACTAAAAACATCCACTGCGATCGCCAACCCGCCTGCCAAACGAGGTGATTATGGTAAAACCCCCATTTTGGGGAAGCCTATGTCCAGCAGTGGACGATGAAAGGCTGATGGATCGATGGATGGTTTATCGTCAAACGGTTTAAATATTATAGATTATTGACAGATTACTTCATAACGTGATTTATTCATTACTACAGTTGGTGGGCTTTAAAACCAAAAGCAACAATGGAAATACAAAGTTACAAAACTAGTCATAGACTCTGGTTTATCTCAGCACGAATGGGCCCTGCTCAATCGGGGAAGTACCACCCTCTCACGAAAGATTAGCGTGTAACAACAGCTGTTACTACTGCTATTGTGTTTCGTATGGTGAGTGAGAGCGCCGGAGGCCCAAACCCCCTCCCTATTCTCTCCTGGTTATCCTTCATATCCTCTTCTTATTATCCTTCCTATCCACCTCCTAACCCTTTCCTTGGAGATGGCGACGCGCGAGTGATGCCTCTGTTGTTGCTAACGTCTATAGGCTACCGATAACGCGATAGCGCCTCGATAACGGTCAACGGTGTGGGCTTCCCAATCCAGGCCCACATCAAATATCTGGGCCTGGTATTGGATGGACGGTGGCACTTTGACGAGCACTTCCGCCGTCTTGCGCCAAAACTCATCGGCACGGCGTCCGCCCTCGGGCGGCTGATGCCGAATTTGGGTGGACCGAGTCTTGCGTGTCGACGACTCTACGCGGGGGTAGTACGGTCGATGGCATTGTACGGCGCGCTCGTGTGGGCGGAGTCCCTGGCCGCTCGCAATAGGGCCCTTCTGTGGCGTCCCCAGAGGGTCATAGCGGTCAGGGCAATACGCGGGTACCGCACGGTCTCGACCGATACAGCCTGCGCGTTGGCCGGAACCCCCCCGTGGGATCTGGAGGCGGAGGTACTCGCCGACGTCTATCGGCGGGCGTCGACGGCGCGGGCGGGGGGCAGCCGCCCCTCGCCCAGCGCAATGTCATCGTGGCGGGAAGATGCCTGCCGCGCCATCGTCCTAAAGTGGAAGTCTCAGCTGGAGACGCCCCGGGCTGGTCTCAGGACCGTGGGGGCGCTCCAGCCGATATTGGAAGAATGGGCCGGGCGGCAGCACGGGATCCTCTCCTTCCGGTTGGTGCAGGTTTTGTCCGGGCATGGTTGCTTCGGCAAATACCTGCACATGATCGCTAGGAGGGAGACGACCCCAGGCTGTCACCACTGCGGCTTTGACGAGGACTCGGCGCGGCACACGCTCGAGTCGTGCCCGGCCTGGGATGTGCAGCACCGGGAACTCGTTGCAGTCATAGGCGTGGACCTGTCGCTGCCGGCAGTTGCGCGAGCGATGGTTAGCAGTGACAGGGCCTGGACCGCGGTCGCCGCCTTCTGCGAGGCTGTCATCTCGTGGAAGGAGGTGGCGGAGAGGGCCCGGGAGGAATCCTCCTTCGCGGACCCGATTCGCCGCCGGCGCGCGGGGCGGCCTGCGCGCGCTTCCCTGTGCCTTATGCCGCCCTAGCCGAGGCTGCGGACGGTGGGGTCGGGGAGTACCCTGCCGTTCGCGGAAGCCTACCGCGAAGGTGCGACGCCCAAGTGCGCGAGGCGTCGCTCAAGAGAGGGTGCCCGAAGGGGCTGCCGCCTGCGGATCGCGGTCGAAACGACGTGGTACCCGTGATCCGCCGTAGCAAGGGCGGGTGGAAGCGCACGGTGGGTTTTTAGTGGGTGAGAGCCCCACACTACCCCGTTGTCTCCCCGGGCAGCGGGGTGTGCGGTAGGACATTTTTGCCCACCTAAAATAAATAAAAAATAATAAAAAGGTAGGACGTATGCTTGTTTACCACCCATATAGTATAAAAGAAGCTGATATCTCTCTCGAATACAAACTTTAAAAATGCATCTGATTCAAGCCAAAAATACAAAATTCCATTTGCATACAAAGTTTCACTAAAAACTCGCACCATTCAGAAAGTGTAAAACACAGTGTTATGAAATACCACAGACTGATTGTACAAATAGACGAATGTACTGTTATAGGTGTGTTTCTGAACCTGTTCTAAATGTAACCACAGAACATTTTTACTTGAATGTAACTGATCAGATTATAACGAGGTTACACATCAGACAACATATACTTTTTTGTTTGTTTAGGCGGGAAAAAATGTTCCTAACCGCACACCCCGTCGTTCGGGGCAACGAACAGGGTAGTGTGGGGCCTGCACCCACTAAAGAAACCCGCCATGTGCCATCTCTCCGCCTTTATTGGCGGGCCACTGGAACCATGCTACATTCCTTCTGTGGTCCGCCGGCGGCTTACCCTTTCGGGTACCCTCTACTGAGCGACGCATCCGCGCACGGAGCATCGCACCTTCTCGGGAGGCCTTGCGGGTGGCGGACGTTCCCCGGTCCATCCACCCGCAGCCTCAGCAAGGGCGGCATGAGGCGCAAGTACCTGCACCTGCGCCGCCCCGGTCGCTGGCGGCGGTTTGGGTCAGCAGAAGAATCCTCCACCCTGGCTCTCTCCGCCGCTTCCTTCCGCGAGATAACCTCCTCGCAGAAGGCAGCGACCGCGGCCCAGTTTCTGTCGCTACCAAGCATCGCTCTAACGACGCTCGGCAGCGAGAGGTCCCCCCCTATTTCCACGACGAGTTCACGGCGCTGCTCGGCCCAAGCCGGGCACGACTCGAGCGTGTGCCTCGCCGTGTCCTCGTCACAGCCGCAGTGGTGGCAGCCCGGAGTCGCTTCCCTCCTTGCGACTATGTGCAGGTATCTGCCGAAGCAACCGTGCCCCGACAGCACCTGCACCAGTCGGAAGGTAAGTACTCCATGCCGTCACCCCGCCCACTCCTCCAGCACGGGTTGGAGCGCCCCTACGGTCCAAAGACCGGCCCGGGGCGCCTCCAACCGTGCCCTCCACCTGGCCATGGCAGCTCTGCGGGCGTTGCCCTGCCACCTGGCCACCTCCCTGGGTAGGGGGCGTCCGGCCCCCTCCCGCTCTTGCGATGCCCGCTGATACACCTCGGCGAGCACCTCCGCCTCCAAGTCCCACTTAGTTTATGAATTTGCCTATCCAAATGTAACCGTTAGTATTTTAATAAAATAATTATTAAAGAAAAACATTCTCTCGTGCAGCGTTATTGAGATTTTTCGTAAAAAAAAAAAGGAAAAATTCTTAGTAGTAGCTCGGAGTTTGGAAATGTGCCCGGTAGACGTCAATAGGCTCGCGCCCTATTACGTGGGACTTAAACATAGCTGATGAATCGTGGGTGTGTAATACACCTCTGCCTACCTCTTCGGGGAATACAGGCGTGATCAGTACCGGATTAAGGTAACTTGATGCCCTAAGCAATCTTCCCCTGTGGGCCCCCCTATCCATAAGTGAACTACAAAAAATTAATTTAAAAAAAGTTAATACGTATCGTAGGTAGAATATGTTGTGTCGTTCCTCTTGCCCTTATCCCATGCTAGGTGGAGTCAGCACAACATGATTTCCCATGTTGTCCTAAGATTCGGTTACCTATATTTTTAGTACCGGCCGCCTACCTGACGTCAACTCACCTCTGGAACATCTTACACAGCCAACATATGTGTTCGTCACATTAGACCATGGATGGGAATCGAACACACTACCGGCGTCGAAGGCAGGGTCACTACCAACTACGCTAACAGGCTCCCCAGAATATGTATATACACAGGTTCTGTCGTAAATATAAGTACATAAAACTAAGTTATTTTGTTGAAATGGAGGCCGAATGAATGAGCAAAGAAGTAAAATTAAAAAAAAATACAAATAATATATGTTAACAATTTTGATACCGTTGGCAACCTTAAAATAAAAAGTCAGTTATTTACGACAGACCTTGTATACCTATATATATGAAGGACGAAAAAGATATGTAGGTAGAGTAGGAATAGAATAATTAATGAATTATTATTAGAAACCAAAACCTTTTTATTCGTTTATTAAATGCTAATTAGGTAGGTAACCACCTACGAGCTAGCGAGCGGAAGTGAGGTCATGACTGCGACCGAACCGAACGTCAACGGCAATATTTAAAACGCGCGGATTTTGAAATTGCTTAAACTTTCGTGTGCTCGTTTTTTTTCCCGGTTGTCTCTGGTGCCCTCGTAGACGGGATGCCCTATTGCTTATTGGCTAATCCAAGACTCGGCGTGATGCTATTTTTTATTTTATTATCTTATTTTTTTAAATAAAATTCGTCCACTTCATAGCAATATATGCAAAGACTTTAAAAAATCACGGTTGCCGTTGCGGACTTGGCCGCATCTCTTGGCAGCCAGGTGTAAACAGGTATGATTTTGTTATAATTTAACGTTCATCATGGACATTCATTATTTATATATCAAATTAAAGCTATTTTTTCTGTGTATGATGATATACACTTGCTTTAGTAAATCTAACCGAAAATAACCCTTATTTTCGGTTAGATTTGCTGGTTGGATCTTAGGCTATAAGTTTAATAGTCTCATTAGTATGAGACAGAGTCACTTTATATATTGGCGATACTTGATTACTGTCATATATTAAACTTTTTTTTTTGTTAAATCGGTTATCGCTATAAAATATATCGCTACTAAATTCAAGAGTTATGAAACAAAAATGTTTCATCAAAATCGGTTAAGTAGTTTTGCATAATGCGCAATCAAACAAATAGAGAAACAAACAAAAAAATTAATAAAATTGTTTTGTGGTAAGAGACGCCGAATTATAGTATTTTTTAGTAATTTTTACTATGCAATAAAATTAAATTTAAATTTTTAATTTCAATCTCACGTCAAAACGCACGCCATTTGTCATGACGTCACGCCTCAGTACGTGACGTCTTTCGTTTTGATTGGTGTTTAAGCTATCATGGCGGATTGTTGTATTTTGTACGTTTATTTTATCAAATATATTATTAATCCCACCATTAAAATAAGAATTAATAAATTTTTCGAAATCCTTGAATCCTATTTCATTAGATCACTTTAATATATTGGCGATACTTGATTACTGTCATCAAGCCTATTATCAATCGATTCAGTGCTCAAACAATGATATTAACCAAAAATAATTTATTTTTTGTTTGTAGTGTTTTTTTATAAAATAGGTGCGTAGGTTAGAGTAGGTGGTACATGATGGGGAGGCCTTCCCTGGAGTGCATCTCTTATGAGAAAGCGTCGAGCACAGGAGGCTGAAAATGACAAAGATGAGCGCGTAAAGCGCAGTAGAGAAAGAAATATAGCACAGCGAGTCTTTCGAAGACCGTGAAGAAAGGTTGGCGTACCCATATATATAATATGGGTATGCCAACTAAACGCACTGCTCCAATGAGCCAGAGAGGTTTCGAAGTAAACGAAAAAATATCATCGATGTATAAAAATTTTACTTTTTGATGTGAAGCATGTAATGGGGAGGGAGGTAAAATCGGCTGTTAGCGTGGCGACGCTTTTTTACTTGTTCCGTTCAAATCTTGCAAGTTAAATTAGACACACTTCCCGACTTCCTATTGAGTTGAAATTTTACAAGCATATGTATATTGCGTAATAATGCACCATTATGATGACATGGAGCTGATCTGATGATGGAGCTGGAAGGTGGACATAGGAAATCTATAATGAAACGGCACAACACTATCGAGTTTGGACTCGTTTGATTCGTCTTGATGAGCACTTCGTCTTTAGATAGTATCCAGGATCTGATGATGGAGCTAGAAGGTGGCCATAGGAACTCCAATATAAAACGACATAAACCCATCGAGTTTGGGTTCGTATGATTCGTCTTGACAAGTACTTTGTCTCTAGATAGTATCCAGGGCCTGATGATGGAGCTGGAAGGTGGCCACAGTAACTCTGTAATGAAACAACTCAACCTTATCGAGCTTGGAATTGTATGTTTCGTCTTGACGAGTACTTTGGTCTTAGGTGATTTCCAGGGCCTTTTGATGATGATTTATGTCCATTTCCGCTATTTTACACAGGTCATAGTTTTATGCAAGCACACATTGAAAAAGTTATGATCATTTTATTTCTACTCATTATTGTTACAAAATTATTTTGATGTTTCACATATGGTAGACGTCCCGCGACGTTTTTTTTTTGTTGATTTCTTAAAAAAGGCTTAATTAGTTTTGATTAAATTTAAATGGGACCACCTCTAAAGTAGAACCTACCAAACAAAAAAATAATTATTGGAATCAATTCATAATTGGCGGAATAATCGCGTAATAAACACACACAAAAAAAACATACAGCTGAATTGAGAACCTCCTCCTTTTCGAAGTCGGTTGCAAAAGTGAAGAGTTGGCGCTATGCATTTTTTCCCAACCCTTTTTCTGTCCCACTAATGGGCATGGCTACGCATTACACAATTAAAATATTTGATTTTAGTTCCGCGAATTTAGTTTGCATGAAAGTGTGATCAAACACATTGTAGAATAGGGTGTTCTAAGTTCATAATGAGGTCTCGTCCACCTGCATGGTGAGGGGGAAGCAAGTAGGTAAGGCCGCCTATTCGTCTAACCTCCATAGTGGTACAGTATATTTTTTTTAATGTTTTTTCAGACTCAGGAAATTCTACCGAATAAATTTTGGAAAATAGATAGCTACTCGTAATGTAAGAGACAGTACAAAAATCTTTGTCTACTCTAGATGATGGGAACTAAAATATGGAACGAAGTATACTGTTATGTGCGTGTTTGTAAATGAACCGCCCGCCGCGAGGCAGCCGAGCCGGCGCGACCCACGCTTTGTTCATATTTCTACCTGTACCTGTACTATCGCATGTGTATAGGCATGGGAACGGCTGCTACCACAGTTTAAACGCTATCTACGTATGCTATTCTTAATGATATGTCATAGGAACCAATTATTAATTTTTTGGCAGTGATTTCACAGGAAAGTTTTTGAAGTGATGTTACTTAGAACGCGGTAAAGCTGGTCTGGACTAAATGAAAATTGAATCCTGAGAAAGTTTTCGGACTCAGTTGGCAGTGTTGAAAGGGAGCGCG
This sequence comes from Leucoma salicis, assembly GCA_948253155.1. Classification (NCBI taxonomy): domain Eukaryota; kingdom Metazoa; phylum Arthropoda; class Insecta; order Lepidoptera; family Erebidae; genus Leucoma; species Leucoma salicis. Next base: position 25,371,717 of record OX411808.1, read on the forward strand.
TTATTTGCACTTTATAAGAATGACAGATGTAGTTTCAGGAGTTTGAGAACTTTTCTTTAATATAGAGTGTCATAATGATTTCTTAATTCTAAAGTAATCTGTTTGTGTGATGACCTAGGTACATAATACCACCATTCCCTTCCACTGATGTTGTAAGATATTAACCAAAGAATGTTTAGATGAGTGTAGATTATTAACCAAAGATTTAGACAAGGCTACTGCAAGAGAAAGAAAAACACGAAAGAAAGCCATGCCAATCTATGATAATAACCATAGATATATACTTATATAATATGTACTTATATATATTCAACTGCCTCGGTGGTGCAGCGGTAGTGTGTGCGACTGCTGATCATGAGGTTTCGGGTTCAATCCCCGGGTCGGGCAATGTTATTGGGCTATTTCATAAAAAGAAAAATTCTCAGTAGCAGCCCGGAGTTTGGAAATGTGCCCGGTAGACGGCAACGGGCTCGCCCCCTATTACGTGGGACCTAAACATAGCTGACGAATCGTGGGTGTGTAATACCCTCTGCCTAGCCCTTTGGGGAAAACAGGCGTGATGCTATGTTTTTTTTGAAGTTATACTTGTTTTGGCGCGCTAGGAAAAATGATGAGAGTAAATTTTTACGATGCGCGCGCACACCGTCACGAAAAACCGACACCCTGAAGTTAGCTATAGTCAACATTTTAGTTTTTTTGTGATATTTAAATAAAGAATAATAAGAAGTATAACTTCTAACTTTTAATTTAATTTAGATTAAAAACTTTTAAACTACGAAAACATTATATATAAAAATAATATCCCTGTTTCTCTTGGTCACGCCATAACTGAGAAGGACTTTACCGATTTCATTCATCTTTATTTTTAAGTTTTCCAATAATTTGCAGAAAAATTGGAAAATTTCAGAAATCTTAAGGTCTATATTGATCCAATTCTGAGATCTACGGAGACGAGGCCGCGGGCAGCAGCTGGTAAGTCATATATTCTGCTTATTGTCTATCTGTAAACCCATTGAGAGACATTCCATTGAGCATAAACACAATACTTTTACTGTTAGTTGGTAAGGCATTTGGATATCCGGGATTTCGACGTTACAGCATTATGTCAAGGTAACGGTGTTCTTTTAATATAATTGAAGAAAAAACATAACTAATATCTACTCAATCAGACTTCTGGAAGTTACTCAAATCCTCTCCTCAGCTAGATAAGAGCTTACATTCTTCAACTCGCTAAACATGTTATTTTAATTATAGCTCTAACAACAACTTAACTTCTTTCGTTTCTTTATTTATTTATTTTGTTCCTTTTTTTATAAGCTTTGTGATAGTATTTAAGAGTGTAAATATATAATAATCCTTTGGAAGTTAATAATAATAACAATAAATAAAAGCTCTAAGAACATTCTTAAGTCACCTTTACAAACAAAAACGAAATGAAAACCCGTCCAGCAGTTTTGAAGTTGTGATGTCACACACAGATACATACGTTAAATTTATAACACCTCCCGTTTCCGTCAAGGGTTAAAAATAATATATTATAACTATGCGATACTAAATAATGCACGCGAATTCTTCCGCGTTGTATTCAGAATATAAATACGGCTCACTCTACGGCAAACTAATGATCTTTATCCAAAAAATGATATTCACAAGATTAAATAGGTTCTTAACTATATGTATGCTAAATTCCATCATGAACGGTTGAGTAGTTGTAACGTGAAATCGTTACAAACAAACTAACGCACATTCGCATATATAATATTAGTAAAGGATACTAATCTCCCGGTAGAGAGTACTATATTCTTTGATATTAATACTAGACTGTACTATTTTTTATACTGCAACTAATCAATATAGCAGTTGCGACACAAGCAAATGAAATTGCTGTTATTTTTCACATGCTACTTGTGATATTTACATCCTTAATGTATACATATAACTACTTCACACCTCGCTCGCTTTCAATGAATCTTTTACAATAGAAACAGTCCCTGATACACAGAACTAAAGATCCTATTGAGAATACATTCTAAACTTGATATGTGTGAGGTAGACGCTCATTCACTATGCTTACTATTATTTAGTTTATAAGACGTGTTATTTGGGGAGGATGTCTTATGCATTGCGCCATATAGATGGGAATCGAGCCGATCGATCAGCCATACTCAACCTTTTTTTCATAGGGGCCACAAAGATGTTTCGGATATGGTGCCGCGGGCTGCAACATTTTATTTAGGTGTTAACATAAACGTAGTAACGGTTTCTCAATTTTTCATATTTATTTTTACTTAAATATACTTATATATGTTTATCGCAATGTTTAAATTGGTAAAATAAGGTTCTATTAATCAAAGCCTGTATAAGAAAGTCGCGCAAAAAGTAGCGAGTCAGGTTAATAGTGAAATAATTTTTTAATTTTTTTTATACTACGCGTATGGCAAACGTAAGAACCTGGCGGTAAGTAATTACCATAGACTATAGACGTTAGCAATACAAGTGACATCATTCGCACTTAGCTATCTCCAAGGAAAGGGATAGGAGATGAAGGATATTAAGGAAATGATAAGGAGTGTGTCTGGGCCTGCGGGGGCTCTCACTCAACATACGAAACACAACAGTGGGAGTAGTTACCTTTTTTTAAAGTTATACTTCTTTTGGCGCGTTAGGGAAAAATGATGAGTTTACGATGCGCGCGCACACTGTCACGAAAAACCGACACCCTGAAGTTAGCTATAGTCAACATTTTAGTTTTTTTTTGTGATATTTAAATAAACTTTATTTAACTAGATAATGCGTTATAATAAAACTTTCAATGTATTAAATACCTTTTTTCTATTGTTAGTGTCGTTTTTTCTACAAACGTAGAATAAGGCGAAAGATAAAATTTTTGAAAAGATTTTTATCTTGTTACGCCAAAGAAGTATAACATCTAACGCATGTACGTAAGTACACTCACACTATTTGTTTTGTTAAGGCGAGGAGAACATGTGCCGTCTCTCCTCCTTTATTGGCGGGCCACTGGAACTACGTTACATTACTTCAGTGGTGGGAGTACTTACCTGTCATGATTGCAGGCTGATCTTCTGTGTGAAGATGGTACTTCCCCGATCAAGCTAGCTCATTCGTGCTGGCACAAGCATGACTCTACCACTAGAGTTAATAATTGTTTTTTTGCATTTTTATTAATGCATTAGCTGTTGGTACGTGTTTGCCCATTTCATCCATTTTAACACAACAAATCGTGAGTTACAGCGGAAATGATGTATCTACACTACGATATTCCTATACTGCTAATAGGATTTAATTAATGTGTGTGTTGTGTTTGGTTATAAATTTTGAGGATTTAATTAGTTTACCATATATGCATAACTACTGATGGCCCGCGCACTTGCCTGTTTTTTTTTATATTTTATTTTTGATGGTGGCATACGTTCTACGACCTACCTGATGGTAAATGGTAACTGTCGCTCGTAGTCTCAACCACACCGAGAATATTGTCAAGCCGCTGATCACCATTTCATTTACAGATATGAAATGAAAGAATAAATGGTTTTCTCCTGCTACAACCAAAACACACCGACGTGCTTCATGGCCGGTCACACGGGAGATAGTAGGTACGACCGGGCTCGATAGCAAGTGAGTACCTACTCCCTCTTGGTACCCAACGCTAACAACAGTCATGCAATGGGTGATAATTGCTTACTTCCCTTAGTCACCTCGTACGACACCCGCGGAAAAGAATGGGGTGGTGACATTCGTAATCATAGTCCCTCATCACACGGATACAAATATAAGTCAATAAGAAATTGTGTCTTGTTCTCACTTTTATTTATCGCCTCATATAAAAAAGATAATTTCATTTCATTTCAATGAGTTTAAGAAACAAACAAGCAAGTTTTGATTAATTTTGATTTGTCACAAAATATTTCCATTCGCAAATAATTTTCGCGATTTCTAACCCTTGTTGTCAGTGTAGTTGTAAGCTATTAATTCTGCAAACACGATTTTCAACTTTATATAGTTGCAAATTAAGTTCATTTAATAAATACTGAGAAACTTCATTTATTATTTAACCATACAAATTAATCTTAAAACTACCTAATGTGCTATCACATATAGGTAGTTGAAATTTGATTGGTACCTATAGACTATATAGGTACATAATTTACAACAAAACCTGATGGTAGAAATGGTTACCTATCTTAGGTGGTAAAGCACACCACGATTAGCATTATTTGTTAGCGATACCTTTCACGGAGTACTGTACTGTATAGATGGAACTATGACTCAAGGATCTAATTACCTTGCACGGCACCCGTAGGAAAGAATTGTTGTGGTGACAGGGTAGTATGCACTACACTTTATTCACAGATATTGTTTTTTTGAAGATGTTTATGACTGCCCAGTCAAGGAAAAATACCGTGAGGAAAGCTGCATACCTAAGGGATTTTTTATAGGTTATAAAGTCAAAAAATAGGCTTCAAAAATGTCCTTTTCTAGACTCCGGACTAAGTATATATATATATATGTATGGATGGAATTGATATTTTCATGAATCGGTTAAGTAGTTACGGTGTGAAAGCGCCACAAACAAATAAATTTACAGATATATTTATGACTGAGATACCGACCACCTGCCCGAGTGTTGTGGGTTCGATTCCCACACAGTACAGCTCTTTGTGTGATCCACAAATTTAATGGTTGTTATTTTAGAATTTTTTATTTATATTTTTAGCATTGAGACATGCTTAGCCATATACATTAAACATAAAGTGGAAAATGTGAAATCGAAAATAACAGTCACGAGCAGGATTTGAACCTGCATCTCCTGGATACCGTCCAGATGTTAAGTTTACCTGGTCGGTATAATGTATGTAAACACTGCCGACAGATGGCGCAGGCTTCACCCAAGACGTTAAGTATGAATGTATTATAGAAAATAGCAGTTAGAAGCAATTGTCACGATGGCTAAATTGGCAAAGCATTTGGACGGTATCCAGGAGATGCAGGTTCAAATCCTGCTCGTGACTGTTATTTTCGATTTCACATTTTCCACTTTGTGTTTAATGATAATAGTTGTTTTGAGTCCGTGTGTACTTTGTGTCTGTGAAATTGTATGTTTGTAAAGTCCCCCGAGATACAAGGATTGTTACTTAGAATTCCAGCGTGTTGCCTTTTTTTAAAAGAAATAATAAGTATGGAATTAAGGATAAATATAATGATGTCCAGACCGTAACTTTGCGAACACTGTCAACCGACACTAGCCACGTACGTAGGAGATAATATAGTGCACGAGTGTGTGCGCTAATAGAAGTGCACTTTCTGATGCTTCACTCTCATAGTGCGATTGAACGGCATTCTGAGACGACCGGGGAGAGCTCAGACGTAAGATCTAACGGTTTTACTTGCTTTTCGAGACACAACGCCAACTTCCTAAGTCCGAGATAATGACAATTTCTTGACGGAAAACCCAATAACTTTTTATTGGCTCTACCCGGGATTCAAACCCGAGACCTCATGAACCGCAGTCACATGCACTTTCGCTAGACCACCGAGGCAATTAAGGATAAAGGTGCATGTGTACACAATATTAATGTAATATCTTTTAACATTGAAAGAACGTAATTACTTCTATATTTACACTAGCATAAAATTAAATTGAGTTTCTCAAAGTGGGTTCACCAACCCCTAGAGGATTGTAAATAGATCATGGAATCATGGTACTTTTTACTATGCAATGATAGTTATCTGGCCAGTATCGTGTGAAGTCACTAATTCCAGTATGATTAGACCGTCTCGACTGGTATAGGACACTTCCAAAATATCGGCGAAAATTAAATAATTCTTTATGTTACGATTTATTAGGTGTGTGAGAGCGCTAGAGATTCTATCAAGTATAAAAAACAATTTGCCATAAATAAAAATGTACCTACCACATGAATATCAAAAAACTTCGCAGTTAGTCGATACATCGGTGTTATGATCTTGTGGCTGTCAAGTACCATGCATAACCGCGATAGCAATAATATTAGAATAAATATAATAGACGTTGTTAAGTAATCACTGCTCTGAGGTCTGCTTATATATATTTATACTTCACCATTATTTAGTAAGTTCTGTACCTATATTAGGGGACAAGTGCAGTTGTAACTTTGAGAAACTCTGAAATACATTAGCCATTATTTAGGTGCTGCATTGTGAAATAAGATAATTAAATTCCAATCAGATTTAATGTAACCTTGAATGTATTATGTATTTTACGTATAACTCTTAGATAATTGTTGCTAATGATTGCTAAATTCTTGAGATATCTTTTTATTGCTAATTGATTGCAGACGAACCACGGCCCACCTGATGGTAAAGTTGTAACCGTCGTTCATGGAGTCGACTATACCGAAAGTATTGTCTAGCCGCTGCTCACCATTTCATTTCACAGATATGAAATGAAAGAATAAACGGCTATCTCCTGCTATAACCAAAACACATTGACTTGCTTCATGACCGGTCATACAGGGGATGGGTACCAACTCGTTCGGGCCCAATAGCAAGAGTGTACTCACACTTGGTACCCAGCCCTAGCACCAGTAATGGAATGGGTGATAATTGCTTACTTTCCTTAGTCGCCCGACGTCACCCGCGGGAATGGATGGGGTGGGCTTGTATTCTTAGTCCGTCACCACACGGAGGGAAGAAAGTTAAATTTTAGATAAGGTTTTTACATAGATGGTGTCCGTTAAACTTGTTTAGCGTGGTCGCAAGTGTCAAATAATGTCACTGTAACATTATAGATAACCAGTAATAGCATATTACTTGTAATAAATAAAACAAATTACCCACTACAACACACAATAGTCCACTTACTTATGACTAAACAAAGCTAATTTCGATAACGCGTTGCTTGTAATATCTCGGGTGACAGTCGAGAGCAGTTGTCACGATGGCTGAATTGACAAGGCATCTGGACGGTATCCAGGAGATGCAGGTTCAAATCCTGCTTGTGACTGTTATTTTCAATTTCACATTTTCCACTTTGTGTTTAATGTATATGGCTAAGCATGTAAAATGCTTAAAAATATATAATAATATACTACTTATATGACCCAGCAAACGTTGTTTTGCCATATAAATTATTTCTACATCGGCAGTAGAAGGGTAAAAAATTAGGGTTGTATGTATTTTTAAAGCTGAAAAATTGACCAATAAATAAAAATAAATATTGATGGGTTACCCTTATCATTTAGGGGTATTAAAAATAGATGTTGGCCGATTCTCAGACCTACCCTGTATGCACACAAAATTTCATACATATCGGTCCAGCCGTTTCGGAGGAGTTTGGTAACACATAAACACCGCGACACGAAAATTTTATATATTAGATAAATATCAAAACAACTTATGGCTTCTCTACCGGAAGTATTTGACTGGCCTCGTGGCGTAGTCGGTAGTGTAACTGACTTCCGTACACGAAGTCGTGGGTTCGATTCCCACTCAGGACAATTATTTGAGTGATGAACACAGATATTTGTACTGCGTCTGGGTGTTGTCTATCTATTATATTTATGTACAAAAAAAAAAGTAGTATATGTATTATATCCGTAATCTGGTACATAGCACAAGCATTAAGCTTAGTTTGGGACCAGAGGACGTTGTGTGAAAAATATCCGTGAATATTTATTTATTTTCGTATTTTTAAAGGTATTTCCGTTAAATGTAGTCTCTCTGTTCCTCTGAGGAATCTAGTTGTGTGCGATTGAAAGCGTCGACGATTATGAAATACAAGTGCTTAGGTAGCATTAAAACAGTATTACAGTATTATCTTACTTAAACCGCCAAACGAGGGCACTGGGGCGTGTGATTCTGCTACAATATACTGTTATTATTATATTATATTACAACTATTTTAGTCAGTCGCCATAATACGTACTCGCAGCTATGTTACATATATTTTATTCAATATATTCAATTAACCAAACTTGCTGGGACACAATAACACATATTTTTTTTAATCTATCTCAATATGTACTTAACCGCACATCCGTCGCTCGGGGCAACGAACAAGGTAGTCTGTGGCGGAGCATGTCAAATTCTAAAAAATATAGATCTAAAATGTTTAAAAAATCGCGCCATCAAATAGTATGAATTTTAATTGCAAAATTAAACTTACTTTATCGGTTTAATGCATGTAAATGCTTCCGATAGATGGCGTTGGTCGTAAAGACAAATGTGATAAGGAGATTGAGATGGTCGAAAGACCTGTACTATAGCTCAGTGGCTTAGAGCACTTCCCCGGATTGGAAAAGACGCAGGTTCGATTCTCGCTAGTACAAAAAATCTCTTTTTCCTTATTCGCAAATAATTTGTACTTTAAAAAGTGGCGGAGCATGTCAAATGCTAAAAAATATAGATCAAAAATAAGAGGTCTTGACGGAACTTCTACATTCTGTGTAGATAATTTTCTAGAAGTAAATAAGCTGTTATATACCAACATAATAAATAATATAAATAAAAATCATTGAGACCGAATTGCACTAAAAAAAGGTTTTACCAAAATGAGGAATGAGTCCTTTGAGAAGACTCCTCGAACTAATTGGTTTTATTTTTTAATAATTTAAATGTAGAACGGAACAAAATCAAACCATGAAATTCAGGTCCATGAGAATTTAAAAGTCTAGTTTTCAAACGTGGAGCGTGAGAAACGAGACTGAATAGACCTAAGTCGTTGGCAGAAAAGAAAGCGAACCACGATGATCTTACTTAATCCGTTGGGTACCTGCTCTGACATCACGGCTTTTGCAACTTTAGAAGGTTGGCACGCCATTCACAGTGCTATTGATCATTGTACGTAGGTAATAAAAAATTGTTAGGTACCTATTTGTATTTATAAACATAGATTCTATCTATTTATGGTGCTAAATATCTATTAATAAAGGATTTTAAGAAATTCATATTTTTTTGAATAGATTTAAAATCCTTATGATTTTTTTTTATTTTATGTGTATCAAACACATAAATTAAAAAAAAGCGCGCTCTCGTTCAGAAATAAATAGATGCTGTAATAAATTAATAGTAGTGTGCGAGAAGATTCGAAATAGAAAAAATAGACTAGTCGAACCCATTTAAAATTGTTTGTTGAAATCAAGTAATTTTATAACAGTATTTTTTTAATATGATTCCTAAAAAGGTAAAATAAAGTTGTTACCAAAGTCGAAGGGCTAGCTAGACGTAGCTATAAGTAGGTAAATACACAAATACTTGTCATTTTAATGGTAAGATTTTAAAAAAACACCTTCAATGAATGAGAATGGCGGTAGCTGGGTTGAAACAGCTTATTTGTCTGTTTTGGCACAAAAGCTCGTAATTAACACAGGAAAAAGTGCGTGGAAGTTATTACTGTTTTTAAGAGCAATATTAAGTTATAAAAGGTAGCGTTCAATTTTAATTTCGTTGAAGTAAGAATACTAAACATTATGGAATAACAGTTTTATTTCATTTCAATAACAATTTCATTTCTACGGAATCTGTTGAGTTGCCTTGATTTCCTACCGATGTTATGATAAATTTATGTCAGTGTTTAAATACCCAAAAAATATTATAAAAATATTATGGCTCACAAGCGTTCAGGCTTTCGTTTCGCTCGTGTTTCATAAAAAAATTAAAACGCCACCCTGGCCGTTATAAATCTAAATTCGTTAAGCCGAAAAGCCTTTCATTTCAGTGAACAACTTTAACACCAGCTTCAACATTAAAGCCACGTTAAAATATAGATATTATTTATGCTACAGGCTCACAGCTTTCAAATGATGTTGTTAGGGTAGATAAATCTTTGGGTAGTTTTTTTAATTCAACACCCTGCACTATGGAATAATCCTTGTATCGCGGGGGACATTACAAATATACAATGTTACAGACACAAAATACACCCAGATTCAGAACAACCGTTTGTAGATCAGACAAAGAGTTGTGTAGGAATCGACCTACAACATGTAGCAAGGGAGGTCGTTATCTGAAATACTCCGGCAACTGTGTTATATGTATCTCAGTTGATAATGGTACCTACAACTTTTTTCAACGAAATTGGAGCAAGACTTCCCTTTCATAATGTGAGATGTAACTACATACAATGTAACAAGCTATACGTGTAGGCTCCAGCCCAGAAAAGGACATACCTAAGCTACTTTTTACCCCGGAAAAATAAATGGGTTCCGTGAGATAGCTATTTTTACATAGAGATAATTGGTGCGCCATAAAGTGATGTATGTATTTATATTCTGAAATCTAGTAATCTCATAGGCAGAATCTAGTATAATATAATGAATTATCTCTGCAAAATTAGTTATCTAACAGAAACCTAACATTTGGCCGTGATACAAATATTGTAAGTATGTTTTGTGCTCTTTTTACCCAAATATGCTCAGCCATTTTTGCGTGATTGAGTAACAAAAATCTTAATATACAAACTTTCCCATTTATATTATTAGTATGACGTTTTCCTTCATAAACTGCGTATGTTTTTTATGAAGATTGCCAAAAGACTGCGCGCCTATTACTGCCTAATAACTAGACATATTATTTGAATACCGAATATTAAGTATTGTTAATATAACTTCTTGGTAAATTCGAGTTCATAACATGCGATTTTTAAAGCTGATGAATTAAAAGAAACATTAAGACATTGTAAATTATTTATTACTTTTTATACTTAATACCTTATTTGTATTTTGACATCATTTAGACCGTAGATATATAAAAGTACATTTCTATGGAGAAAATCATAAAGTTACCTTCACACTCCTTAATATTTTACCCTGTCCCCTATTCCTATTCTACCTTGTCCCTGATACACGGAACTAAAGATCCTATTGAGAATACATTCTAAACTTGATATGTGTGAGGTAGACGCTCATTCACTCTGCTTACTATTATTTAGTTTATAAGACGTGTTATTTGGGGAGGATGTCTTATGCATTGCGCCATATAGATGGGAATCGAGCCGATAGACCAGCCATACTCAACCTTTTTTTCATAGGGGCCACAAAGATGTTTCGGATATGGTGCCGCGGGCTGCAACATTTTATTTAGGTGTTAACATAAACGTAGTAACAGTTTCTCAATTTTTCATATTTATTTTTACTTAAATAAACTTATATATGTTTATCGCAATGTTTAAGTTGGTAAAATAAGGTTCTATTAATCAAAGCCTGTATAAGAAAGTCGCGCAAAAAGTAGCGAGTCAGGTTAATAGTGAAATAATAATATTTTTTAATTTTTTTTATACTACGCGTATGGCAAACGTAAGAACCTGGCGGTAAGTAATTACCATAGACTATAGACGTTAGCAATACAAGTGACATCATTCGCACTTAGCTATCTCCAAGGAAAGGGATAGGAGATGAAGGATATTAAGGAAATGATAAGGAGTATGTCTGGGCCTGCGGCGCTCTCACTCAACATACGAAACACAACAGTGGGAGTAGTTACCTTTTTTTAAAGTTATACTTCTTTTGGCGCGTTAGGGAAAAATGATGAGTTTACGATGCGCGCGCACACTGTCACGAAAAACCGACACCCTGAAATTAGCTATAGTCAACATTTTAGTTTTTTTTTTGTGATATTTAAATAAACTTTATTTAACTAGATAATGCGTTATAATAAAACTTTCAATGTATTAAATACCTTTTTTATATTGTTAATGTCGTTTTTTCTACAAACGTAGAAAAAGGCGAAAGATAAAATTTTTGAAAAGATTTTTATCTTGTTACGTCAAAGAAGTATAACATCTAACGCATGTACGTAAGTACACACACACTATTTGTTTTGTTAAGGCGAGGAGAACATGTTCCTAATCGCACACTCCGTCGTTCGGGATAACGAACAGGGTAGTGTGGGGCCCTCACCCACTAAATAAGCCCGCCGTGAGCCGTCTCTCCTCCTTTATTGGCGGGCCACTGGAACTACGTTACATTATTTCAGTGGTGGGAGTACTTACCTGTCATGATTGCAGGCTGATCTTCTGTGAGAAGATGGTACTTCCCCGATCAAGCTAGCTCATTCGTGCTGGCACAAGCATGACTCTACCACTAGAGTTAATAATTGTTTTTTTGCATTTTTATTAATGCATTAGCTGTTGGTACGTGTTTGCCCATTTTATCCATTTTAACACAACAAAGCGTGAGTTACAGCGGAAATGATGTATCTACACTACGATATTCCTATACTGCTAATAGGATTTAATTAATGTGTGGGAGTTGTGTTTGGTTATAAATTTTCAGGATTTAATTAGTTTACCATATATGCATAACTACTGATGGCTCGCGGACTTGCCTGTTTTTTTTTATATTTTATTTTTGATGGTGGCATACGTTCTACGACCTACCTGATGGTAAATGGTAACTGTCGCTCGTGGTCTCAACTACACCGAGAATATTGTCAAACCGCTGATCACCATTTCATTCACAGATATGAAATGAAAGAATAAACGGTTTTCTCCTGCTACAACCAAAACACACCGACGTGTTTCATGGCCGGTCACTCGGGAGATGGTACGTACGATCGGGCTCGATAGCAAGTGAGTACCTACTCCCTCTTGGTACCCAACGCTAACAACAGTCATGCAATGGGTGATAATTGCTTACTTCCCTTTACTGTATAGATGTAACTATAACTCAAAGATCTAATTACCTTGCACGGCACCCGTAGGAAAGAATTGGTGTGGTGACAGGGTAGTATGCACTACACTTTATTCACAGATATTGTTTTTTTGAAGATGTTTATGACTGCCCAGTCAAGGAAAAATACCGTGGGGAAAGCTGCATACCTAAGGGATTTTTTATAGGTTATAAAGTTAAAAAATAGCCTTCAAAAATGTCCTTTTCTAGACTCCGGACTAAGTATATATATATGTATGGATGGAATTGACATTTTCATGATTATCGGTTAAGTAGTTACGGTGTGAAAGCGCCACAAACAAACAAATTTACAGATATATTTATGATTGAGATACCGACCACCCGCCCGAGTGTTGTGGGTTCGATTCCCACACAGTACAGCTCTTTGTGTGATTCACAAATTTAATGGTTGTTATTTTAGAAATTTTTATATATATTTTTAGCATTGAGACATGCTTAGCCATATACATTAAACACAAAGTAGAAAATGTGAAATCGAAAATAACAGTCACGAGCGGGATTTGAACCTGCATCTCCTGGATACCGTCCAGATGTTAAGTTTACCTGGTCGGTATAATGTATGTAAACACTGCCGACAGATGGCGCAGACGTCACCCAAGACGTTAAGTATGAATGTATTATCGAAATTAGCAGTCAGAAGCAATTGTCACGATGGCTAAATTGGCAAAGCATCTGGACGGTATCCAGGAGATGCAGGTTCAAATCCTGCTCGTGACTGTTATTTTCGATTTCACATTTTCCACTTTGTGTTTAAAGATAATGGTTGTTTTGAGTCCGTGTGTACTTTGTGTCTGTGAAATTGTATGTTTGTAAAGTCCCCCGAGATACAAGGATTGTTACTTAGAATTCCAGCGTGTTGCCTTTTTTTAAAAGAAATAATAAGTATGAAATTAAGGATAAATATAATAATGTCCAGACCGTAACTTTGCGAACACTGTCAACCGACACTAGCCACGTACGTAGGAGATAATATAGTGCACGAGTGTGTGCGCTAATAGAAGTGCACTTTCTGATGCTTCACTCTCATAGTGCGATTGAACGGCATTCTGAGACGACCGGGGAGAGATCAGACGTAAGATCTAACGGTTTTACTTGCTTTTCGAGACACAACGCCAACTTCCTAAGTCCAAGATAATGACAATTTCTTGACGGAAAACCCAATAACTTTTTATTGGCTCTACCCGGGATTCAAACCCGAGACCTCATGAACCGCAGTCACGTGCACTTTCGCTAGACCACCGAGGCAATTAAGGATAAAGGTGCTCGTGTACACAATATTAATGTAATATATTTTAACATTGAAAGAACGTAATTACTTCCATATTTACACTAGCATAAAATTAAATTGAGTTTCTCAAAGTGGAGTTCACCAACCCCTAGAGGATTGTAAATAGATCATGGAATCATGGTACTTTTTACTATGCAATGATAGTTATCTGGCCAGTATCGTGTGAAGTCACTAATTCCAGTATGATTAGACCGTCTCGACTCGTATAGGGCACTTTCAAAATATCGGCGAAAATTAAATAATTCTTTATGTTACGATTTATTAGATGAGTGAGAGCGCTAGAGATTCAATCAAGTATAAAAAACAATTTGCCATAAATAAAAATGTACCTACCACATGAATATCAAAAAGCTTCGCAGTTAGTCGATACATCGGTGTTATGATCGTGTGCCTGTCAAGTACCATGCATAACCGCGATAGCAATAATATTAGAATAAATATAATAGACGTTGTTAAGTAATCACTGCTCTGAGGTCTGCTTATATATATTTATACTTCACCATTATTTAGTAAGTTCAGTACCTATATTAGGGGACAAGTGCAGTTGTAACTTTGAGAAACTCTGAAATACATTAGCCATTATTTAGGTGCTGCATTGTGGAATAAGATAATTAAATTCCAATCAGATTTAATGTAACCTTGAATGTATTATGTATTTTACGTATAACTCTTAGATAATTGTTGCTAATGATTGCTAAATTCTTGAGATATCTTTTTATTGCTAATTGATTGCAGACGAACCACTGCCCACCCGATGGTAAAGTTGTAACCGTCGTTCATGGAGTCGACTATACCGAAAGTATTGTCTAGCCGCTGCTCACCATTTCATTTCACAGATATGAAATGAAAGAATAAACGGCTATCTCCTGCTATAACCAAACCACATTGACGTGCTTCATGACCGGTCATACAGGGGATGGTTACCAACTCGTTCGGGCCCAATAGCAAGAGTGTACTCACACTTGGTACCCAGCCCTAGCACCAGTAATGGAATGGGTGATAATTGCTTACTTTCCTTAGTCGCCCGACGTCACCCGCGGTAATGGATGGGGTGGTGACACTTATATTCTTAGTCCATCACCACACGGAGAGAAGAAAGTTAAATTTTAGATAAGGTTTTTACATAGATGGTGTCCGTTAAACTTATTTAGCGTGGTCGCAAGTGTTTAATAATGTCACTGTAACATTATAGATAACCAGTAAATAGCATATTACTTGTAATAAATAAAACAAATTACCCACTACAACACACAATAGTCCACTTACTTATGACTAAACAAAGCTAATTTCGACAACGCATTGCTTGTAATGTCTCGATTGACGGTCGAGAGCAGTTGTCACGATGGCTAAATTGGCAAAGCATCTGGACGGTATCCAGGAGATGCAGGTTCAAATCCTGCTCGTGACCGTTATTTTCGATTTCACATTTTCCACTTTGTGTTTAATGTATATGGCTAAGCATGTAAAATGCTTAAAAATATATATACTACTTATATGACCCAGCAAACGTTGTTTTGCCATATAAATTATTTCTACATCGGCAGTAGAAGGGTAAAAAATTAGGGTTTTATGTATTTTTAAAGCTGAAAAATTGACCAAAAAATAAAAATAAATATTGGTGGGTCACCCTTATCATTTAGGGGTATTAAAAATAGATGTTGGCCGATTCTCAGACCTACCCTGTATGCACACAAAATTTCATACATATCGGTCCAGCCGTTTCGGAGGAGTTTGGTAACACATAAACACCGCGACACGAGAATTTTATATATTAGATAAATATCAAAACAACTTATGGCTTCTCTACCGGAAGTATTTGACGGGCCTAGTGGCGTAGTCGGTAGTGTAACTGACTTCCGTACACGAAGTCGTGGGTTCGATTCCCACTCAGGACAATTATTTGAGTGATGAACACAGATATTTGTACTGCGTCTGGGTGTTTTCTATCTATTATATTTATGTACAAAAAAAAAAAGTAGTATATGTATTATATCCGTAATCTGGTACATAGCACAAGCATTAAGCTTAGTTTGGGACTAGAGGACGTTGTGTGAAAAATATCCGTGAATATTTATTTATTTTCGTATTTTTAAAGGTATTTCCGTTAAATGTAGTCTCTCTGTTCCTCTGAGGAATCTAGTTGTGTGCGATTGAAAGCGTCGACGATTATGAAATACAAGTGCTTAGGTAGCATTAAAACAGTATTACAGTATTATCTTACTTAAACCGCCAAACGAGGGCACTGGGGCGTGTGATTCTGCTACAATATACTGTTATTATTATATTATATTACAACTATTTTAGTCAGTCGCCATAATACGTACTCGCAGCTATGTTACATATATTTTATTCAATATATTCAATTAACCAAACTTGCTGGGACACAATAACACATATTTTTTTAATCTATCTCAATATGTACTTAACCGCACATCCGTCGCTCGGGGCAACGAACAAGGTAGTCTGTGGCGGAGCATGTCAAATTCTAAAAAATATAGATCTAAAATGTTTAAAAAATCGCGCCATCAAATAGTATGAATTTTAATTGCAAAATTAAACTTACTTTATCGGTTTAATGCATGTAAATGCTTCCGATAGATGGCGTTGGTCGTAAAGACAAATGTGATAAGGAGATTGAGATGGTCGAAAGACCTGTACTATAGCTCAGTGGCTTAGAGCACTTCCCCGGATTGGAAAAGACGCAGGTTCGATTCTCGCTAGTACAAAAAATCTCTTTTTCCTTATTCGCAAATAATTTGTACTTTAAAAAGTGGCGGAGCATGTCAAATGCTAAAAAATATAGATCAAAAATAAGAGGTCTTGACGGAACTTCTACATTCTGTGTAGATAATTTTCTAGAAGTAAATAAGCTGTTATATACCAACATAATAAATAATATAAATAAAAATCATTGAGACCGAATTGCACTAAAAAAAGGTTTTACCAAAATGAGGAATGAGTCCTTTGAGAAGACTCCTCGAACTAATTGGTTTTATTTTTTAATAATTTAAATGTAGAACGGAACAAAATCAAACCATGAAATTCAGGTCCATGAGAATTTAAAAGTCTAGTTTTCAAACGTGGAGCGTGAGAAACGAGACTGAATAGACCTAAGTCGTTGGCAGAAAAGAAAGCGAACCACGATGATCTTACTTAATCCGTTGGGTACCTGCTCTGACATCACGGCTTTTGCAACTTTAGAAGGTTGGCACGCCATTCACAGTGCTATTGATCATTGTACGTAGGTAATAAAAAATTGTTAGGTACCTATTTGTATTTATAAACATAGATTCTATCTATTTATGGTGCTAAATATCTATTAATAAAGGATTTTAAGAAATTCATATTTTTTTGAATAGATTTAAAATCCTTATGATTTTTTTTTATTTTATGTGTATCAAAAACATAAATTAAAAAAAAAGCGCGCTCTCGTTCAGAAATAAATAGATGCTGTAATAAATTAATAGTAGTGTGCGAGAAGATTCGAAATAGAAAAAATAGACTAGTCGAACCCATTTAAAATTGTTTGTTGAAATCAAGTAATTTTATAACAGTATTTTTTTAATATGATTCCTAAAAAGGTAAAATAAAGTTGTTACCAAAGTCGAAGGGCTAGCTAGACGTAGCTATAAGTAGGTAAATACACAAATACTTGTCATTTTAATGGTAAGATTTTAAAAAAACACCTTCAATGAATGAGAATGGCGGTAGCTGGGTTGAAACAGCTTATTTGTCTGTTTTGGCACAAAAGCTCGTAATTAACACAGGAAAAAGTGCGTGGAAGTTATTACTGTTTTTAAGAGCAATATTAAGTTATAAAAGGTAGCGTTCAATTTTAATTTCGTTGAAGTAAGAATACTAAACATTATGGAATAACAGTTTTATTTCATTTCAATAACAATTTCATTTCTACGGAATCTGTTGAGTTGCCTTGATTTCCTACCGATGTTATGATAAATTTATGTCAGTGTTTAAATACCCAAAAAATATTATAAAAATATTATGGCTCACAAGCGTTCAGGCTTTCGTTTCGCTCGTGTTTCATAAAAAAATTAAAACGCCACCCTGGCCGTTATAAATCTAAATTCGTTAAGCCGAAAAGCCTTTCATTTCAGTGAACAACTTTAACACCAGCTTCAACATTAAAGCCACGTTAAAATATAGATATTATTTATGCTACAGGCTCACAGCTTTCAAATGATGTTGTTAGGGTAGATAAATCTTTGGGTAGTTTTTTTAATTCAACACCCTGCACTAAGGAATAATCCTTGTATCGCGGGGGACATTACAAATATACAATGTTACAGACACAAAATACACCCAGATTCAGAACAACCGTTTGTAGATCAGACAAAGAGTTGTGTAGGAATCGACCTACAACATGTAGCAAGGGAGGTCGTTATCTGAAATACTCCGGCAACTGTGTTATATGTATCTCAGTTGATAATGGTACCTACAACTTTTTTCAACGAAATTGGAGCAAGACTTCCCTTTCATAATGTGAGATGTAACTACATACAATGTAACAAGCTATACGTGTAGGCTCCAGCCCAGAAAAGGACATACTTAGGTATGCTACTTTTTACCCCGGAAAAATAAATGGGTTCCGTGAGATAGCTATTTTTACATAGAGATAATTGGTGCGCCGTAAAGTGATGTATGTATTTATATTCTGAAATCTAGTAATCTCATAGGCAGAATCTAGTATAATATAATGAATTATCTCTGCAAAATTAGTTATCTAACAGGAACCTAACATTTGGCCGTGATACAAATATTGTAAGTATGTTTTGTGCTCTTTTTACCCAAATATGCTCAGCCATTTTTGCGTGATTGAGTAACAAAAATCTTAATATACAAACTTTCCCATTTATATTATTAGTATGACGTTTTCCTTCATAAACTGCGTATGTTTTTTATGAAGATTGCCAAAAGACTGCGCGCCTATTACTGCCTAATAACTAGACATATTATTTGAATACCGAATATTAAGTATTGTTAATATAACTTCTTGGTAAATTCGAGTTCATAACATGCGATTTTTAAAGCTGATGAATTAAAAGAAACATTAAGACATTGTAAATTATTTATTACTTTTTATACTTAATACCTTATTTGTATTTTGACATCCTTTAGACCGTAGATATATAAAAGTACATTTCTATAGAGAAAATCATAAAGTTACCTTCACGCTCCTTAATATTTTTTTAAATCAAATCGTGGACTAAAACATATAGGCTTGGGTGTTTCACATGAAAACATGTTGTGTTGAACATAGAAGCATTATTATTATTTCGGAAATGATGAATACGTTTAATGTCTTTTGTATAAAACTCTATTATAGCGCTACGTACCTACTTTCATTACTTTGAATGTTTGCGATATTGCTAGTTTTTACTTTATCTGATATTTTCAATGTGTGAACGTGAATGAAACATATAGACTGTTTACTATAGTAATAAATCTTCTTACCTTATGTATGCCTGTAATTGTTCGGGCCCTATTCTTATATGGTTCCCCGGGGTCCGCAGTAGTTAAAATTGCCGCATTCCACTGTAGACGGGCGTGAGGCCGGCGCAGCTTCCCTATCTGGACCGGTCGCTGGCGTCCCACAGATCACTCCCGAATTATTTATCACATAAACTAATATTGTAACACAAAAACAAGGGTGATGGCATTCAAAATCATTGTTATTTTATACAGTTCGGTGTTCGTGAGTGCGTCAAGAGAGGCGATAACCGCACACAAGTACATCGACCGCGAAGACACGCGAGGTACTGCCGCGATCGCGATGCCAGCGCCACTCTACGCATGCGTGCCTTCCTAGTGCATCTATTCTAAAGCCTTATTTGCAGTACACACATAAACCCACAGAATAGTCAGTGCAATTCAGCAGGTTATCTTTAAAACAGGAGTCCCTTAAAGCCTAATGTCATTCACGGGATAGTGTCGAGAATAAGGATTGGTTTGACCCAATTCCAGGCACACAAATATTTGAGTGAGCTTGGGAGAGTGGCTGGTTGACGTAACAATGTTTCAGTGCATATTATAATGTACACTTATTGCTAATGTTTAGGGTTCCAAATATATTATAGTGCGCTGATATTTATATACATATTTTGTCAAATACTATTAGTATTAGATAGATAGATAACTCTTTATTGAAACCTTAAAAATAATATTACAATAATAGGTAAAGGCTAAACTGTATAATTGTTCCAATTGGCGGCCTTATAGGTAGCTCAGAGCGATCTCTTCCAGGCAACCATGGCATACATCATACACAGATATTTAACTGCAGATGCAGGTTGCCTATGTGTAAATTATTTTTTAGTAAATTTTAATTAAATATTCTTACTCTACTGTCATTCTAGAAATTCTAATTGATTTGGGGCTGACCTTTGCGAACAAATAGGAAAAACTAAAAATATTTTATTGAATTAAAACATGATTAAAACCTTTTTTTAGTATCTGATAAAAAGTAATGGATTGTCTATTAATAAATTTGGCGCGGTTTTGCCGATGACCGTTAGCGCCGGTTACGTTGTGGCAATGAAAAAAACACATTACTCAATTCTAGTTCGCTTCGCTTGCGTCGGGACCACCGACTAATTATATTTATTTTTTATTTTTTGTGTTGTTAACGTATTATCACAGATAATCTTTACATCGAACGCTGCTATAATCCTTAACCAGTTCTTGGGTGTTATCATTTGGCTGTACAGTTTCCATTAGCGTAACACCGCGCACTGGATTTTACCAACTGTGAGTTGTGTGTTGATTGGTTATATTGAGTGGGTTTGATTCCGCACTCTACTTACTCTTTTATAAATAATTGTTTTGTTCGGATGATTTCGCCTGTGTAAAGTTCCCGGCGACTTGGAAAGACTGAGAAATAAACTTTCGGGATGTGTGCGGTTTTACAAATTTAACTCACGTTATGATAGTCATGTACCCCACAGTATATGTATAGACTATTAAGAACCAAATAAAAAACCAGAAAGTTGGAGTACAGAAATCAATATATCATGTGCAGTAAAAGTGCATTGTTACCCTAGGGGTGAAAAAATGGGGTTTGGCGCCCGAGCGCATATATATCGATAGTTCGAGGGACTAAATAAGTCTTTAACCCGAGGTAAACACTGTACTTTTAAAAAGAAGTAAAAATAAAAATATGCAAAAATGAGTGAATTTTAATTTACATCAACTACTGAGATAATTATTTATTTCAAGTTTCTTTTTTTGGGGCCGGCCAGCATTACAGCCATTATTTTTCATTTTCAACATTGAAAGCATGGTAAGATATTTTACCCAAATGTACATTATTTTAAAGAAATATTTGAAAGTAAATAATAGGTGGTCGTTAAAAAAAAATCATTATTTAATACTTAACTTTCTTATTTCAGTTAAACATCGCGCTGTGATTGAGTGGCTGTAGTAAGTTAGAATAAGGTTCTATAGAAATGTGAAAATAGAACTAGTTTTTTTTAATAACTTAACAGCTGTCAGTTGAGAACGATTCTCCCTAGGGCTGAAAAGTATTACTTTAAACCCGCTCCTCAAGCAACTTCAAACCTACTTTCCAAGTATGAGTAATGAAAAAACTATTTTTCGTTAAGGCGGGAAAAAGTACCCTACCACCAACCCGACGTCGAGGGCAAAGAAAAGGGTGGTTAAGGGCCGTCGCCCACTAAATAAGCCCGCCATATGCCGTCTCTCCGCTTGTATTGGCGAACCACTGGGACTGTGAACCATTAATTATAAATAATAAATAAATATTCACAGACATTTACACACAACGTCCTCTGGTCCCAAACTAAGCTTAAAGCTTGTGCTATGGGTACCAGATTACGGATATAATATCTACATATATTACTTTTTTTTCGTAAATTCATACATTTATTCATGGACGTAAAAGGAACATTTATTAGATAGAAAACACCCAGACGCAGTACAAATATCTGTGTTCATCACACAAATAATTGTCTTGAGTGGGAATCGAACCCACGACCTAGTGTACGGAAGTCAGTTACACTACCAACTACGCCACGAGGCCTTTATGAGCGATGCTTCGACAAGCCGCGGCGGGAGCGTTGCACCTGCGTGGGAGGCCTTGCGGGTGGTCAACGTGACAAGTATTCGTGTGCACCGCCCAAGTCGCTGATGGTGTTTCATGTCGGCGTAAAGATTGTCCTCTCTGGCCCTATCTACCACCTTCTACAGCGAGTTATCCTTGCAGAAGGTTGCAATCGCGGCACAAATTCTGTTGCCAGGGCTGCTTCGCCCAAGCTGGACAAGTCTCAAGCGAATGCTACGCCGTGTACTACGTGGCTCTAGAGGCAATGATGCAGCAGATGATCTGGCTAGGAGAGGTTGTGTGTTGGTAGCTGTCGGGCCAGAACCTATAGCCTTACCCTTTGCAAAACTTCGGACCCTGGTAAGGAAAAAACTAGGGACCATCATCAATTCCGTTGGTCAAGTCACGGTGAGTGTAGACAGGCCATAGAAGCCATACCACTGTTGGACAGCCTAACCACCAAACTTCGGCTTACTAATCAGTAACTGCGGATAGTCACGGCAGCTATCACTGGTCACGGATCCTTTAACAAATATTCATTGTCTTAGGAATCACAGACAGTCCACTCTGTAGTCCTAGTTCAGATGCTAGTGATCAAATAATTATACATACATTTACTTACTCACATAATAAGATTAGTAAATTATATTTCTGTATTTTGTTTGGTTTCAATAAAGATTATTATTGTTATTAAAAATAATGTTTTGGTAGCCCAATTTCTCTCCAGGAGATCAACACAGCAACACCAAGGGGCTGTTGTCATTCTTCCGGGAGCTGAGGTGGATTGATTGAGGAAGGAGGAGGAAGAAGTTAAGCACTTCTTGCGACTATGCACAGGTATAGCCATGCCCTGACACAGCCTGCACCAGTGGGATAATAAGGACTCTATGCCGTTACCCTGCAGCCTAGGAGTCAGACAGCATTTTTCTACGACAAACTTATTGATTTAACTCTTCATTCTGTTGTCGATAGTTTGCAAAGCACTCGGCTAAATTACACTTTTTAATTGTGTTACATATATTCACCAGTGCGTGAAGAATAATATGGTGTGGAAATCTGCATGCCTAAGACTCAGAAGTCTCTCATCAGGTATTGGAAAATATAAAAATAATTTATGAAAAACAATAAGGAAATATACACGCATAACAGGCGCAATAATACACACGCAATGTAACGTGAACTTATATTTAAAAAAATCTACTTACTGGACAGATTGCAATTAGAATTTCTGAGTTTTATTTCTTAGATACTTGGCCCTTACCTAAAAAATATATTGCAATATCTTCATTTAATATAAATAACGATTATTATAAGTATACCTGTTCAGTGATGTGTGTTTTCTGCAAATATAATAAGCGACGTAGGTGAAGTCGCGGCTTTTTATAATATAGTATATATAGCTTTATAATACGACTATATTTCTATTGGCAATAAATAAAAAGTAAAAAATATTCTTATCAGTAAATAACGTTGGAAGTAAAATAGGTTTTATGGTAATTGTATCTCTACGTCCTTTTTGCATAGATTCTCCATAATATAGAGTTCAACGCGATCAATATTAAGGTGTATATTAAATAATAGCTATAAAAAAATAAATTATAGTTTAAAAAACTAAAATAACACGCTTTAAATAGCGCTAAAAAAGCGTGGGGTGCTTTTTACTATAAGTGAAATATTTGTAACATTTGATTATGCATCTCATGCTATTTTACAATCATTATTTATTGTAATATTATTTACTACTTTTTAGTTCAACTAACTATTTAAAGCGTTTTTAAACTATAATTTATTTTCTTCTTTTTAGTTTAAAATAGAAGCAAAAATTACTTCGCACGAGGTCTTCTTCCTCTTCCCCCTGGGGGAGGAGGGTGAGAGGGTCAGGAAGTTGTCCTCTTTCTCTGGCTCTTCTCGGTCCGTAACAACGGATCGGTCTTTAGTTAACAATAATTAATTAATTAATTATAATAATTAATTATTATTTCAGGCATCTACGGAGGAACGATCCCCCCACCACCCTGGTGTGCCCGGTGATCAACCCCTGCCAGGTGAGACCCACGGCGAACCGTGGGAGGCCCAGCAAGGCGATCCGCGATGGGACACGGACGGTGGTGGTGTTCTCCGGATGACATTAGGCTTCTTCTTTATAGTGTTAATAAAGTTTCTTGTGTGATTCTTGTGGTTTCATTTACTCACTAAATCGCGTGAGTAGGGCTTGTATTTCCTTCGGCCCGGTTGGTCGAGTGGTCTAGCATGCAGGGGTGCGATGTTCTTGAGGTGAACGTGATCGGAGGCGTCGGTTCTTGTAAACATTGAGGTAGCGAGTTTCTTTAGATAAAAGATTCTAGGTTCTCACACTTTAGGTCTCGTTGTGTTGTGGTATTTCTCACGTATCTCGGTGCATTTACGATGGTGCGGAGGCATAAATTCTCTTGAGATTGGAGGCGATTTTTGTTGGTTTTAGAGATGAAAACATACCACGCTGGCGCTGCGTAGGTTAGGCGTGGCCTAATCTAAGTTTTATACAGGCCGATCTTCGTCCGTAGTGGCAGTGCTGAGCGGAGAATTGGTGAGAGCGCCACTTTCGCGTGTTTAGCCTTGCTTATAGTGGTATCGATGTGTTGTTTGAACGATAGTTTTCTATCGATACGTATTCCTAGGTAGGTGACGGCGGGGCTCCATGGTATTTCTATGTCTTGGACTTTCAGTTTTGTAGGTAGCGGGTAGTTGCCGGAGATCATGGCTTGCGTCTTCGTAACGTTGACTGTAAATCTCCACTTCGCCAACCAGCTTGGGAGGGCGTCGAGTGTAGGTTGAAGTCTCTTGACCGCGTACTCAGGACGGTAAGACGAAGCATAGTAGGCCGCGTCGTCCGCGAATAGCGCTAGATGCGCTTGGCCTACTATGGGGATATCGTTGGTATACGTGGAGTAGCAGAGAGGGGAGACACAGCTACCCTGGGGGACGCCGGACTTCACCTCCTTTTCTTCCGATAGCTTGTTTTCAACTGCAACTCGTATTGTTCTATTCCGTAGGAAGGATGTTAGCATAGTTTGTAGAGTAATCCTTCGTGCCACACTTTATCGAAGGCGCGTTCGATGTCGAGAAGGATTATCGCTACGCACTCTTTCTTGTTGTAGCTGGTTGCTATTTCATTGATTACCCTCGTGCCTTGCAGGGTGGTGGAATGATGAGATCTAAATCCGAATTGTTCGGCGCGTGGAGTCACGATGGATGATAAGTTTTGCAGTAACAACCGCTCGAATACTTGAGATATCGTATTGAGCAATGTAATCGGACGATAACTGTCGGCTTTCTTTAAATCCTTACTGGCCTTGGATATCATTATCACCTTGCCGACCTTCCACGAAGAAGGAAAGTGGCCGGATCTTGTGATTCCATTGAATAGCCTAGTGATAGAGACTATTTGTTTGAGCGGCAGATGGTGTAGTGCGGCGTTAGTGATGCCATCTAGGCCCGGAGCTTTATTCGGCGGTAGCTTGGTTATTACACAGCGTATTTGGTTCGGTGTGTAAAAGGTGCGTTCGCTGGTTTCACTAGTATTTTGTAGGGCTTCTTGTAATTTTCTTTCTATATTTTCAACGTGTTGCCAATCAGTGCATGGATTCGGTGGAAAAGGGTTTTCTAAATAGGTAGCGAAGATCTCGGCTTTCTCCTGTGGATCGAACCTTAGTCGACCGTCGCTATGTAGTAGCGGCCTAGCTGGTTGCGGCGTACTACTAAGTTGGCGGCACAGTCTGTGAATGGACGGGACATGGTCACTTATTTTCCGTACATGAAGATTCCATGATTCGCCAGCGTAATGTTGAAGGGTGTCTTTCACTTGTTCAACTAGCTTGATGACCCGGGTTTTGATTGTCGGGCAGCGTGTATTTTGCCAAGGTTTGCATTAATCCTTTTTCTCTTTGATTAGGGATTGTATCCACGCAGGGAGTGGCAGACGTCGTCCCACTTGGGTGGTTGCTATCGTTGCTTTACTCAGAGAGTCTTGGATGTTAGTAGTCAGCGAGTAGCACGCTTCCTCGACTTCTTCCTTTGTACTGGCAGCCTTAGCAGAAGGTTTGTTGCTCACTTCGTTGTAGAAGGTCTCCCAACAGATTTTCCGCCTCCTGGCGGGAGCGGCGACTCTTCTTGGGATATCCTCGAGCGTGAGTAGTACTGGCCGATGATCGAAGGGCAGATCTGTTAATACGGTCTGAGTTATGGGCGATGTTATCCCCTTTATGATTGTTAGGTCGATTATTTCGCCGTGGCCTCTGTAGTCGTAGTGCGTAGGTTGCTCTGGTCCTATGACGTCATCATAGTCGTTGCTCACTGAGTCTCCATACAACCTTCGCCCCTGAGCGCAGATCTTTGTGGAGTGCCAGTGGGTATGTTTAGCGTTGAAGTCACCGGCTATGAGCGTAGGCTCACTGTTGGCACCGAACAGTGATCGAATTTCGGCTGTAGATATGTTTGATGTTGGTGGATTGTAGAACGCGAAGATTCTGTGGTTTGTAACTCCTAGACACACAAGCACACCCAGGGCTTGAAAGGAGGTGTATTCTATCACGGGAATCGGTTGGTGGATGTTTCGCCGATGAACTAGGACGGCGAGTCCTCGGTAGGGTTTCTTGTTAGTTACGACTTCATCTTTTCTGTAGACGTGATAATTCGGTATCTTGAACGTCGTATTTTCGGTGAGAAAGGTCTCGAAGATTAGCATGATATCTACATTGTATCCAGGAGATGCAGGTTCAAATCTTGCTCGTGACTTTTATTTTCGATTCTTAACCTTCCTTAACCTGTAAGTAGTAAGTCCTGTCCAAATCGGTCCAGCCGTTCCTGAGATTAGCCAGAAAAAACAGACAAATCTTTAAAAAAATATGTTTTGTTATAGGTAACATTATAATTATACTCTCGTTTACTTACTTATTTATCATCACGCCATTTCCCTTGCGGGGTAGGCAGAGAGAACAGAGTGCCAAGAGGCTTTATTCTTGCATACATCCTCAACATTCATAACTCTCTTCATACACGCTCGCTGGTTTCGGAGACTCCTGACTCCACCTTCCTTCAATACATGACCAATTTGGTCTAGGTAGGTAAGTCTCGGTCTCCCCCTGTACCTACATCCTTCCACTTTCGCACATCTCATTTAATACATTATTAGTAAAAAAACTGACATTAATAAAAACAGTCAAAATTAATTGTATTTATTTGTATACAAAAATAGCTTACTATTCCTATTTGTAAAGCATCTATACCTTTTTTTGTTAAGGCGGGTAAAAATGTACCTAACGGGCAACGAACAGGGTAGTGTGGGGCCCTCACCCACTAAATAAACCCGCCGTGTGCCGTCTCTCCGCCTGTATTGACGGACCACTGGAACTGTGTGACATTACTTCAGTGGTTTGGTGGAAATCCCTATAACTATATCCGAACACCTATCTAAACAAAATGCAACCTCCCCATTTCCCCCACATAATAAGACGTGAATATGCAAACAGCTAAAGCATGTTGTTATTTAAAATACTCAGTAACTTTATTTCAAATAAACATGTTTCTATTTACAACGAATACTTTCATGCAAACATCGCCCTCCCATTTCCCTGCTTTAAATTTGGAATTTCCAAAAATCCTAACAGATGCTTACCTTACAAAATAAACCTACACTCCATTCAGCTCTGTTGTCTCATTAGTTTACTAGCCTTTGCTCGCGGCTTCACCGCACCGCAGGCCTCCCCAAGAGAACGCCACAACGAGCGGTCCTCTGCTGTTTCGCGCATATGGGGAACAGTGCCGTAATCGCTTGGCAGGCGGGTTGGCGATCGCAGTGGATGTTGTTAATACTCGAGGCAGTGCTGCTGCTCACTTCCCTGGTATTCCCTCAGCCGGCTCGTACGACTCCCATGGGTGGAGAAGGGGTGCGACAATTCTAAAGCCGGCTCCTCACGGCCACGGCCAGTTTTTAGGTTGTATCTCAGGTTTCCGGTATAGTAGCGAACTAAAACAAATACCAGTTTTTATATCTAATTAGGAGGTAATAAAAAATCGTAAAAATGTGAAAAAATAGCTTTTTTTGTATAAATTTCTTCTTCACAGGTAAGTTTGATTCATTGTTAGTGGAAGTCAAAGTCATATAAAGTTAATCATAGTCAAGTCAAAGTCACGCTACAGCAAAGCGGTGGCGACTTTACTGCAGCTTTTATGGAGTTTTGGAGGCAACACGAAAAAATAAGTTATGCCGCACTACATCACTTGCCAACATTTATGCACATACACAAATAGTTAATAAGCAAAAGGCCACCACTTTTACACATGAATACTCTAAATAACACAAGTTTAGGAAAATAATGCAGAGCGACGACATGATCTTCTTAGTGATCCCGCCAAAAAAAAAACAAAAAATTTGAATTCGGAGATGTCTTCTTCAGGGTTGCCGTTCTAGCGACTTTGTCGCCAGAAGCAGAACTAACGGACTTTTTTAATGTTTGGCGAGTCAAATTTTGGGTTAGTATATATTGAAGGAGGCTAAAAATTGTCTGTATTTCAAGTGACTAACCTATTAGAGTCTCGATACAAATATATATTTGTGGAGGCTGGTACAGGTGCTGTCGGGGCATGGATGCTTCGGCAAGTACCTGTACACAGTTGCTAGGAGGGAGGAGACTCCCTGCTGCCACCATTGAAACTGCAGCAAGGACGGCGCAGCACACGCTCGAGTCGTGCCTGGCCTGGGCTGAGCAGCGTCGGGATCTCGCTGCAGTCATCGGAGAGGACCTGTCGCTGCCAGCTGTTGTCCGATCGATGGTCGGCGGCTATAGGTACAGGA
Source organism: Leucoma salicis (assembly GCA_948253155.1). Taxonomy (NCBI): domain Eukaryota; kingdom Metazoa; phylum Arthropoda; class Insecta; order Lepidoptera; family Erebidae; genus Leucoma; species Leucoma salicis. The sequence continues at coordinate 25,400,600 of OX411808.1, forward strand.
CCGCGGTCGCCACCTTTTCCGAGAATGTCATCTTGCAGAAGGAGGCAGCGGAGAGGGCCAGGAAGGCTGATCTCTCCTCTGGCCTGACCCGCCACCGGCGCACGGGGCGGTGTGGGCGCTTTGTTATGGGAGAAACTAAACAACACGGGTGTGCATATGCAGGTGCAAAGGCTTTATCGATATTGGTACGCAAATCAGACTAACAATGTAAAATGGGTAAATACACTCTCAGAATCATACAGACTGGAGTGTGGGGTGAGGCAGGGGGGACTAAGTTCTCCTCGGCTCTTTAACTTGTATGTTAATGGCCTGATAGAGGAGCATGGGTGTCGGATGCTCTATTGATGGTGTGGGCATGAATAATTTCAGTTATGCTGATGACATGGTGCTGTTGAGCCCTTCAGTGAGTGCACTAAGACAGTCAATCATTCTACTCGAGTAGCCTGTGGTTCTGTTGTTCTAAGAAATCGTTTTACGCTTTGCGCATTCAATATAATAATGGGTTTAGGATGTTGCTGGGACAGCCACGATATTGCAGTGCTTCAAACATGTTTGTGGAGGCTAGAGTGGATGGATTTCATGCTGTCATACGTACAATGACAGCGTCTCTTCTAAGCAGAATACGTGGCAGTTCCAACAGTATCCTGCAAGTAATAGCTGGAGATTATGACTGCGATATCCTTAAATGTTTTGTTAGCGTACTGATCAGGACATCGTAAGTGTTTTAGTTTATAAATGTTCTTTTTATTTATTAACATAGGTTATAAGGTTAATTTTTACTAACATAGTTAAGTGGTTTTTTATCTGAAATAAAAGAAATATTACTATTATTATTATAAGTGCTGGCAAGTGATGTAATGCGACATAACATGTTTTTTCCTGTTGTTTCCAAAACTCCAAAGAAGCTTCAGTAAGGTCGCCATCGTTTTACTGTAGCGTGACTTTGACTTGACTGACTTTATATGACTGACTTCAACTACGACTTGTTTGATGAATTAATCTTACCTGTGTTTAGAGAATAATGATGTTTAAAAGTTACTGTTAGGCAGATGGTTCTGCCAATGCCTTAAAAAAAAATAATAAAAAATACAGAGTACTTTGTGGTGATGGATTAATTAGCATTCACATTCATTTTTAGCATGCGAATGTTTATTTAGCATTTAGAAAATGAAAAGTAATTGCGAAATTTTGTGAAATGAAAAGGGAATTCATCGCTTCATAAGTTTGTACGTTATCATTATCATGCTGTATGATGCACTGGCAGCGTGACCTCTCTTTCGCACTCACGGGTAGTTGGGAATACTAAATCTATTTGTTTCACATGAACCTGTTTTCATTACTCGTTAGCAATATATCAGATAATGCGAATAATGAGGTTATCCAAGGCAATTACTATCTTATTGTCTATGATTTTCTTAAATTTGGGGGGCGTTTATTGAATGAATTGTGAATGTGTAAGTTATGATTGTTTATTTATAATAATATGTGGCACGTGCGGTGTGTGGCGCGCGACTTATTGTGTCAAAGCAACTTTAATATCTATATTATTGAAATAGTGGGAGTTTAGTTTACGTAAATACGTACCTATTCGATACAATAATTACATTCTTTCGTCGTATACTCATTTAATGTAGGTACTTAAAATAGATGTTACGCTAGGAGATGCCCTCTATGAAATATCTACCTATTTAACATGCATAACAAAAAATATTTTTCCTTTCTTTCTGACTGTATTTTTTTTCGCATATTTACAAAATTAACTAATTTAGAATTATTATGAATTATGTTCATATTAGCAAATAGCATAGCAATAGCAATTAGCATGCTACGACTCAATAATTCGCATGCTCATGAAATTTATGCGGATTCGCATTAATTACCATTACTATAATAGTAGATTTTATAGTACTTTGTGTTTAAAAATATTTGGTAGTTTTGTTTTGGTACAATAAATTAAATAACAAAGCTTTCATTTCATCAGCTGATTTCTTTATAAACGAGTGAAATATTTTATACCTATATAAACACACATGTTGAAATGAGTTACGAGATCTTACATCCGATACTTCAGTAAAAAGTAATAAACGAATTGAATTGAATAGATGAAAAGATGTCGAAACAAAGTATAATGTTTCATCCTATAATCAGCTCCATACAGCGAATAGCATTATATGAAACTAAAGCGGTGAGTTTATTCCAAAATTGATTATTGTAATAGTCTATATAAATACATCGTTCTATTTTAAGTTTTGATCAGTTAATTGTTTTGTCCATGTCATGATGGATATTATTAAATTGATGACAATATTCATCAATCTTATACTATTTCACTATCATCTTAAAGAACTTGTTTAAGGCAGAAACAAAATTAGAAACACCAACAGCGCATACATACCTTTTTTATTTTTTGTTAAGGCGGCAAAAAATGTTCCTAACCGCACACCCGGTCGTTCGGGGCAACAAGCAGGGTAGTGTGGGGCCTTCACCCACTAAAGAAACCCGCCGTGTGCCATCTCTCCGCCTTTATTGGCGGGCCACTGGAACTATGTTACATTCCTTCGGTGGTCTGCCGGCGGAACGCATACATGCCTGCCTATCATGCTAAGTTTTTATATTGATTGCTTCTTCTCATTGTAGAAGGCATGGGTCATGCAGATGCTATAGAATTTACTGTATTATACCACAAAGCCAATTTACGTCTCGGACATAAAATTTTCCTAACATAGTCTTTAAATGTAGAAGTATCAAACAAGTTACTTCTTAATATTTGTTACTACAGTAAATTAATCAAAGTAAAGAAGTAAATTATCCAAATTTTCAGAATTGTAATAAATTTACAATACAAAAAAAATAATTTTATGTTATGTCAAACTGAATATTAATTTTCTTTTGAAAATTTAACTTTCGAATCCTTTGATGCTATGGAGACTGGTACATTAACATTTATTTTTTTGTGTATAATGACTTGAATATGGGTAGGTTTTTTTAAATTATTGCTATTTGACTTAGTCCATATATTATGTTCCAATGTTATGCTATAGTATCTTATATATTGGGAAAGTGTAAGATTGTTCAATTGCAAAAATGTTTCACATCCAGCCATGAACTACAACTTTTATTTAAGTACTAGAAAAAAAACTAATGTGTGCTACAGTGTTTCTCCTATATATTTGCATCTTAAGCACTTGTAGTTGGACATACGGATTGAGTACAATCTTATATGGAAGGTCGAAGAATTATAAATTCTAAGTTATTATTTTGATTTTATTTCAGCGGTTTTATTTAATTGGCTCTAATAATACAGAAACAAGATTTCGAGTACTTAAAATAGATAGAACAGACCCTAGAGAGCTTATCTTGGTGGATGACAAAGTGGAGTACAATAAACATGAAATACACCAGCTGCTCAATATGATAGGGTTCGGCAATAGGACTGGACGGACTGGGGGTTTGAATAAACTGGTATCTGCATTTGGAATTGTGGGTAAATATTCTTTTACTATTTTTCAATGGATGTTGCACTGAAATGTAAAGATTATTATTATGTAGCGATTACTATTATCATTGCTTTGATCTCCCTCTTAAGTTATCAATGATTATGCAAGTATAAAAAATGTAAGTGTCTGTAAAGTCTAAATAACATTTTATTAAAGTTTTTCTGTCTACATGTCTGTCAGTTTGTTCCTTCTAATCGCCGAAACCGCTGAACCGATTTGGCCGGCTCTTTCACTGGCAGATTGCTGATTTTATAAGGAGTAACTTAGGCTATTTTTATTTTGAAAAGATAATTTAGAGTTCTGCACGAAAACAGAAAACTACAATGAAATCACGGGCTGCAGCTATTATGTAATATTATTGAAAATTATTTTTACAGGATTTATAAGATTCCTAGAAGGATACTACATAACTCTGGTCACGAAACGAAGAAAAGTTGCAGTGATAGGTTCACATACAATCTATAAAGTTGAAGACACAACTACAATATACATTCCACATGATAGTAATAAACCGCAACATCCAGATGAGCAGAGATATTTAAAAATGTTTTTGGCCATTGACCTCTCAACAAATTTTTACTACAGCTATAGTTACGATATTACTCATACATTACAAATGAATATGGCTCCTCCGAGGAAGCTTGCACCGGCATTATTTCCTAAGCCAGTAACTGCAGCGGTATACCATTCCAATTCGAGATTTAATTCCACTAAAGCAGAGAAGTGTGAGTGTCATAAATATGATGAAGATGATGAAGACATATTTGAAACATGGAAAAGTCAATTGGCGCAGAGAAAAAAAACTGGGTCAGTATATTATGACTTAAAATGATTTCTCTGTATTTTAAATTTAAGTTCGGACTTTTTCTGTGTGTTTGTGCGTTAGTCAAATGCATTGTTTCTTCACTGATGACCTGATTGTAAAGGTGAATCTGAAGACAAACCAGCAGCTTTGATGATTGATGGCAAGAAGCTTACACAACTCATGAACTGTGCATAGCCAAAGTTCTGTGTGTTACTATTTCAAATTTTCCCTAACAGACAGATAATTCACATTCACATTAGAGAAATCCCTATCTATTTCAATTCAATATTAAAGTGAGGTAGTTTGATCTGTATTTTAGCACTTGACATGCTCAGCTCTTTATGTAACTCACTAAATCGTATCGACATCGTATAATCTCGCTTGTGATTGGTAGAGAAACCGACGCGTACTATCGCAATAATACCTCGGCCAATCACGGTGATCTCTCAACCAATCACAATGACACGATGCGATGTCGACACGATTTAGTGAGATACATTCTAACCCCCCCTGGACCGCTGATCGGCCTCTGTGTCTGGCGTTTGTGGACTACGAGAAAGCCTTCGATTCGATCGAAACTTGGGCGGTGCTGCAGTCCCTTCAGCGGTGCCAAATTGACAATCGGTACATCGAAGTGCTGAAGTGCTTGTATAGAAACGCCACCATGTCAGTCCGTGTTCAGGACAAGAGTACGGGACCGATCCAACTGCAGAGAGGTGTTAGACAGGGAGACGTTATGTCCCCGAAACTCTTCACCGCTGCGTTGGAAGATGTCTTCAAGCTCTTGGACTGGACCGGATTCGGCATCAACATCAATGGCGAATACATCACTCACCTTCGATATGCCGACGACATCGTAGTCATGGCAGAATCTCTGGAGGACCTTGGCACCATGCTCAATGATCTCAGCAGGGTTTTCCGACTAGTGGGTCTCAAAATGAACATGGACAAGACAAAAGTCATGTCTAATGTCCATGTCATTTCAGCACCGGTCCTAGTCGGGAGTGCGCTTCTCGAAGTTGTCGACCATTATGTCTACCTGGGACAAACAGTCCAGTTAGGTAGGCACAACTTCGAGAAAGAGGTCAATCGACGAATCCAACTCGGCTGGGCAGCGTTCGGGTAGCTAAGGAAGATCTTCTCGTCCAATATTCCGCAGTGTCTGAAAACGAAGGTCTACGACCAGTGCGTGTTACCAGTGATGACATACGGAACAGAGACGTGGTCTCTGAATGTTGGCCTCATATCAAGGCTCAAAGTCGCTCAGCGGGCCATGGAGCGGGCTATGCTTGGTATTTCCCTACGTGATCGAATCCGTAATACGGAGATCCGTAGGAGAACGAGAGTGACCGACATAGCCCGCCGGGTTGCCATGCTGAAGTGGCAATGGGCAGGCCACATCGCTCGACGAACCGATAACCGTTGGGGACGAAGGGTTCTCGAGTGGCGACCACGTGTCGGACGGCGCAGCGTGGGACGGCCCCCCACCAGATGGACCGATGATCTGGTCAAAGCTGCGGGGAGCCGTTGGATGCGGTCGGCACAGGACCGCTCGTTGTGGCGTTCTCTTGGGGAGGCCTATGTCCAGCAGTGGACGTTAAAAGGCTGATGGATGGATGGATGGACCGCTGAGCTATCGCAGTCACCAAACGGTGGCACCCAATCTCCACTTCACATTAAAATTAGTTTTAGATGTCTTTACGACCCATTCCACCTATCGGATCATTAAAATGTTTTTGGGTCGTTCTCTCGTTTTGTGCAAATTTATGGCGTTCTCTTGAATACAATATTTTACTTAAGTTTGGACTTTTTAGTACGTAATATAATTATATACGTTAAATTTGATATTACTTTGAAGAAGGCACCTTTGCAATACTAATAAATACATAAAAAACAGACGACTGGTAATGAAACCATGGATGGCAATGAAATTCAGGAAGATAGTAATGTTACGCAAAGGATAGGAATGAAAACTTATAAGGAAGGTAACTCATGGCGAGGATGGTAATTATATTTAAGCGAATTTTAGTTATAATGCATGTTTTTTATTATTAATATAAAGTTGTGACAAAATGAAAAATTCAAAAACTGCATTATAATTACACGCCTTATAACAATACTTATTATTCGTCATCATTATAATAAATTTACTTGATGAGGTCTACGCTCCGACCAACACGTGCTCAATACCAGAACCCCGAAAACTTTCAGCTCGAACTACAAAATCGCTTTCAATGCCTAGACGAGTGAGATTCAGTGAACGATATGAACAACAGGTTCGCGGAAACTGTCCAAGCGGTCGGGTCGACCCTTTTTAAGACCAGTCGCGTCAATAGGACTCAAAAGCTTTCGGACTACGACCAGTGTGTGTTACCAGTGATGACTTACGGCACAGAGGCGTGGTCTCTGAATGTTGGCCTTATGTCAAGACTTAAAGTCGCTCAGCGTGCTATGGAGCGGGCTATGCTTGGGATCTCTCTACGTGATAAGATCCGTAATACGGAAATCCATAGGAGAACGGGAGTGACCGACATAGCCCGCCGGGTCAGCATGCTGAAGTGGCAATGGGCAGGTCACATCGCTCGACGAACCGACAACCGTTGGGGAAGAAAGGTTCTCGAGTGGCGACCGCGTAACGGACGGCGCAGTGTAGGACGGCCTCCCACCAGGTGGACCGATGACCTGGTCAAAGTCGCAGGCAGCCGTTGGATGCAGGCGGCACAGGACCGTTCACTGTGGCGTTCTCTTGGGGAGGCCTATGTCCAGCAGTGGACGATAAAAGGCTGATGGATGGATGGATAATAAATTTTTAAAAAAACTAACAAAATTTCAAAAATTTGTCTCAAAATGAACATGGACAAGACGAAAGTCCATGTAATTTCAACAACGGTCCTAGTCGGGAGTGCGCTTCTCGAAGTTATCGGCCACTATGTCTACCTGGGACAAACAGTCCCGTTAGGTAGGCACAACTTCGAGAAAGAGGTTAATCGACGAATCTAACTCGGCTGGGCAGTGTTCGGGAAGCTAAGGAAGATCTTCTCGTCCAATATTCTGCAGTGTCTGAAGACGAAGGTTTACGACCAGTGCATGCTACCAGTGTGTTATGACATATGGAACAGAGACGTGGTCTCTAAATATTGGCCTCGTATCAAGGCTCAAAGTCGCTCAGCGGGTCATGGAGCGGGCTATGCTTGGTGGTATTTCCCTCCGTGATCGAATCCATAATATGGAGATCCGTAAGAGAACGGGAGTGACCGACATAGCCCGCCAGGTTGGCATGCTGAAGTGGCAATGGGCAGGCCCCATCGCTGGACGAACCGACAACCGTTGGGGAAAAAAGGTTCTCGAGTGGCGACCACGTATGAGACGATGCAGCGTAGGACGACCTCCCACCAGATGGACCGATGATCTGGCCAAAGCCGTGGGGAGCCGTTGGGTGCGGTCGGCACAGGACCGCTCGTTGTTGCCTACGGGCACGTGGTATCATTTCACTGATGCTGCATTTATTTTTTATCTTTACTTAAGAGATATCTTTTCCTTTCTTTTTTTTTTGTATTGCATAAAGCTCTGGGTTACTTTTTATTATTAAGTTTTTTTTTTTTCTTAGGGGATCTTTAGCTAGCTTTTCTTCTTTGGTTAAAGGTGTTTTCTTAGGTTTCGGTATCTGATAAAAAAATACATTATAAGAACAGAAAGTAGCTTCTTATTGATCAACTGCATGCTACAGCGCAATATCGGTGTAACTTTTCACATTAAAGAAGGTTCATTTTGTACTTTAAGTCAATGAGATTCAAACTGCGTAAGTATATCACGTACTTTCAATACTTCTTGTACATTTTTGATCTATATTTTTTAGCATTTGACATGCTCCGCTACTTTTTAAGTACAAATTATTTGTGAATAAGGAAAAAGAGATTTTTTGTACGAGCGGGAATCGAACTCGCGTCTTTTCCAATCCGGGGAAGTGCTCTAAACCACTGAGCTATCGTACCTTCAATATTTTAAATTGGTTAGCTAAAAGACTAAACAAAATGACATAAAAGTCAATATCAATAACATTTCTACAATAAGTACTAACCTTCTCACTTGATGGAATGTGATGAAGGCACTTTCGTGACAAAACTTATTCGCAGACACAAGAACGAAAATATTTTCACAATATAAACACAGCTGTGGTCTGCGTGAAGCACCTCGGGTGACTAACCAATAGGAAGCGTGTACGATGGTTACTCACCAAAATTGTTGTGGGTATCTACACTTTAAAGCGAATATCAGTTCGCGCGTAGGTAATGAAGGATTTCAAGTACCAAAGACTCATCATAACATAAATATGTACAGGGATCATTAAATCGGATTATTTTTAATTTACTTAATAACTAATTACTAACCTATCAATTAAACTAATTATGTCACTTAAATGTTAAATAAGTGAGCAGTTTTATGCATTAGGCACAGAGTTGTATGAAATATAAGCAGCACTAAGATTTTTCCAAAGTTATTAAACATAGTGTTATTTTTCTAAAATATATGTATACAGGCAATATTCCGGACATATAAATACACTATTATTTAATTGATGACTTTTTAAAAACGTAATACTTTACTTTTAATTTGAGTTATATATATGGTGAATTGCACGAAACGCGAGAACGACCCTTTTATTCTTTATCAAAGCTGTGTTTTTTTTTTGAGTTTTTGTTTACACATCACTTATCTTAAATATCTTTTTTGCCGCATTATTTGCTTCCAAGCCCACCTAATTCCTGAAGGAATGCCTTCACATTGAGACTGAGTGTATCTGCGGGCTTCAAATTTGTACCCCCAAAATAACCAAATTAATTTTAAAATTTTTATTACTGTATGTTTTCAGTTACAGTGCTCAAAGGTTAGATTTTGGTATACGCACCGTACCCGAATGGAGGTTTGTTTGGAACAGCCACTTGTTATCCGCAGTCCATTCACATCTACATCCAGATTGGATCCTATACATTGTCCATGGGTTTATTGTGCAAAGCAATTTGAACATATTCGGTCGTCCAATATATCTCACGTTGATAGCTAGACGGAGTAATAGGTATGCAGGGACCAGGTTCTTGAAGAGAGGTGCAAATATGCATGGTGATGTAGCCAATGAAGTGGAAACTGAACAAATTGTTCATGATTCTATGGTCTCATCATTTTCATCTGGCAGGTAACTTTTTTATTTTTTTTACGCCTTTATAACCCGCACTAGGCATTGTGGTGGGCTACGGCCTAACTATTTGACTTTGAGGGGATACCCAAGCAAAATAGTGGATCAGCTAATTGAGTGGATACAATAATAATAATAATATATATATATTTATTCACTTCTCACAAGGAAAGTACATTAATGAAATAACAATACATTTGCCACTGATACCATGAAAAAAGTCCTTGTGAGAGTCTGGAGTCTGAACTAGGTAAGAACCTGTACTACAGAACTCCAGGCTCTCTCCTTAAAAGCAACAAAACAGGATGTAGCAATATTTATGTAGTGTGCTTGTGAGCTTTTTGGGCTCATGAATTTTAGATAATTTACATAATTATATATAAAGTGTGCATCCACATACAGGTGTGTTGTGTGTGTGTGTGTTTGTGTGTGTGTGTATGTGTGTTTGTGTGTAATACCCAGGGGCAAGCAGAAGTACCACTGAAGTAATGTCACACGGTTCCGGTGACCTGACAGTATAGGCGGAGAGACGGCCTACGGCCGGTTTATCTAATGTATGAAAACCCCACACTACCCTGTTATCCCGAACGTGGGTTCGATTCCCACTAGTACAAAAAATCTCGTTTTCCTTATTCACAAATAATTAGTACTGTAGTTTTCAAGTCTTATATAAAAAGTGCATGCCTCATAATCTTCATTTTTCACAATAAAATTGATTATTTGATAAGTACTTAACTAATAATGTATTGGTTTTACTAAGTAGTTTTCAATAAATCACATAGATACCGCTAATTTCAAAAAGTACTAATGTGGATTTCATGTCTTAAACGCCATCTAGCGCTAATTTTAAGAAGTACTTCTATATTGGTCTACCTCTGTCATTTTGCAAGGCGCCATCTGGCAATTAGTAAGAACAACAATTCATGAGTTTACATATATACCTGCATAAGTGCATATAATATATATAAACATGTAAAATTGAATAATTTATTAAACTGTAAACAAAAACAATTTAAGAAAACAAAAAGACATCGCTACTTTCCTTACAAAAAAGCAATATTGTGGTTCTATATATACAACAGCAACAATTCATCTTCATCTGTAATGAATACATCTAAAATTGCCACTTGCGACATCTAGGGCTGCATTTGTCAATATCTCTTTTACTTTAAAACAGCGACATCTATCGATAGAAAACTGCAACTTTGGACAATATTATACGACTTATTTAAAAATCAATGAGTTCAACAAGAAATCTCTAAACCATTTATCTTCCTAACTTGGTTGCCTTATAATTTTATACTTTGTTCTAAGTGAAAACACCATGACGCCAAGGCCACGCAAAAAAAATGTGGAATGTAAAATATGTTTTTTTCGTGTTTTATAACGTTGGTGTGTTATTATTTACGTGTGTTTAGTGTTTTTACTTATTGTTATGGATAAAATAGTTATTATACTTGACAAATATCATCAGTTCGTCAAGCAAAGGTAAAAACTTTCTTTTAACAAAAAACAATGTACCGGCCGGGCGAACGACGTTCTATTCTGTTGACAATAGTAAAACCACCGGTGGCTTGGCTATGCGTACGTAAAAAGGTAGGTAGTTCTCATGAAAGGCGCTGGTTGTAGTGTCGCGTCGAGCGTAAATGCCGCAAATATTCGAGTATTTTTTTGTTTATTTAATAACAATTAAACCACATCGAATCAGAACGTGAAAAGTAATAGGGCTCTATTCCTAGTCATAATAATTCGTAAACGAAAAAAAAAAGACTCGATTAATTAAGTATTTTGGTCGTTATCGTGTTAACATACATTACCTACAACTCACGGACGTCCAAGCCAGTTTTTTTTCAAACAGTTTTTTAACTAGTTTAAATAACAAAAATGTCATCAAAAATATCATGAGTGTTAAAAATAGTGTTTGTTCTTTATATGTGTGTGTAGATATTATTTTACAAGTGCAATATATGATAAATAGAGACATTTTAAGTTTGAAAAATCAGCTGTGCCGTGTCAACCGGGAGTAGAACAAACCTCAACGCTTCGCTTATGAGGCGTGCAAAAGTAGTGTTTCTATTATGTTTTAAATAAAGACAATCAATGTATCGCGGAAGCAAAAATATTAAAAAAAAATACAGAGATACAATTTTACGGACACAAAGTACACCCAAATTTAAAACAAGTATTCGTAGGTCACATAAAGAATCCCACCGAAGGAATGTAACATAGTTCCAGTGGCCCGCCTATAAAGGCGGAGAGACGGCACACGGCGGGTTTCTTTAGTGGGTGCAGGCCCCACACTACCTTGGTCGTTGCCCCGAACGATAGGGTGTGAGGTTAGGAACATTTTTCCCGCCTTAACAAAAAAAAAGAAGAATTGTCCTGTGTGGGAATAAAACCCACAGCTCGGGGCATGCAAGGTCCGTATAAACCACTACACCATCTGTGTTGTCATAAAAAAAAAATATGTTTCAGGTTTAGTTCCTTTGTCCAATTGCGAGGATCAATACCAACATACTGGTCACAAGACATATCAAAAATGGTGCCAAAGCCAGCAATCTCAATAGACTTGAGCGACCCATTTGCCGAGATCCCCGGTAAGCACTTAAACAACATGTTGAGAAGATACGGTTCTCCGTTAGTCTTTTTGAATCTCGTGAAGAAGAAAGAGAAGAAGAAACACGAGTCTTTACTCACTGATGTGATAAGTAATGCTGTGAAATATTTGAATCAGTTCCTGCCGCCTGAGTATGCTATACAATACTACCATATGGACATGGCCAAGGTGAATAAGGAATCAGATTCTAAAGTCTTGGATAAGTGAGTAATGAGTTCATTTTTAACACGCTTTTATTAGCTTGGCATGTGTGTGCCTGTGTTTTTTTTATTGCCTATGATGGCAGACGAGCGACGGCCCACCTGATGGTAAATGGTAAATGTCGCACATGGACTCAACCGCGAGTATTGTCAAGCCGCTGCTCACCATTTCTTTTCACAGATATGAAATGAAAGAATAAACAGCTATTTCCTGCCTCGAAACACCGATGTGCTTCATAGCTGGTCACATGGGTGATGGTGGTACCAACCCGCTCAACACCCGCTCAACACGCTTCCTACGAACTAAAAAATAGAAAGTAAAGTCATAATTAATAATAATGGTCCATTCAAAGCTTCGATCAAAAAGTTAGTATTGATGATCGAAGATTCAAAGCTTCATTCAAATCCGACTGACATTTCCAGAGATTAGGATGTAACATAAACTTCTTCAGGGGTTCGGTGAAACGAAGGACCGTAAAGACAGTAATAACGAGGTCGATCCCCCGTCAAGGAAAACTGCATGCCCGAGAGATTTTCTCGACGACTTGCGTACTCTGCCAACCTGCACTGGGCTCGCGTGATAGGCTTAGGCTCACTATGAGAGGAGACCCGTGCCCAATAGTGGGAGAGTAAAAAAAGTCCACCGTTACGACACTGATAAAATTAAATAATGACGGTAAATTTATAATTTTCTTCAGGTTATCAGCAATAGCCCGGACAGTAGTAAGAAGAACAGGTATATACCTAAGTTGCGGGAGCTACGGAGAGGAGTTGGGGGCTCAGGGTCACCAGGGCGGCCGCCTGCAGACAGGGCTGGTGCGCGTCAACTGCGTAGATTGCCTCGACCGAACTAATACCGCACAGTTCGCTATCGGCAAATATGTCTTGGCATATCAGGTAAGTTCCTGAGCTTTTACTTTAAAATAGATTTAGACAACAACCTTCATTAGCCTTAGGGGCAACAATTTTTTTTTTCAGCTTTACGCCTTAGGGTTGATCGGAGAACCGAATATAGAGTTTGACTCGGACTGTGCGAGATTGTTGGAGGGTCTCTATGAAGACCACGGTGATACGTTAGCATTGCAATATGGAGGATCTCAACTTGTACATAGGTAATGTGTACTATTTGCATATTTATGACGGAGTAGTCCAAGAACCCGTGACCTTTTCGCTTTTTTTATATTTATTTTAAAACTGAAACATAGCTCTCTGTACTTACATTTAAGATATTTGAGAAAAAAATACTGTGCTCGGCTATTTAGGCATACCACTGATCCACTGAAGTAATGTCTACCAGCTCCAGTGGTCCGCCGTACAGGCCGAGACACGGCACACGGTGAGTTTATTTAGTGGGTGAGGGCCCATACTGCCCTGTCTGTTGCCGTAGGTACAGGGGGGAGACCGAGACTCACCTACCTAGACCAAATGGGTCATGCATTGAAGGAAGGTGGAGTCAGGAATCTTTGAAACTGGCGAGCGTGTATGAAGAGAACTACGAATGTTGAGGAAGCGATAGATTTATACAAGAATAGAGCCTTTTGGCACTCTGTTCTCTGTGCCTACCCCACGCAAGGGAAATGGCGTGATAATGAGTAAGTAAATTAATATGTTTTATTGCAGAATAAAGACTTACCGCAAAACGGCTCCTTGGTCTTCCCACGGGAATGATATAATGCAGACATTGAGCAGATATTACTCAAACACATTCTCCGACGCAGAGAAACAGAACACTATGAATCTGTTCCTCGGTCTGTTTGTACCAGACCCGATGAAACCTGCCATTTGGGAGTACCAGACTGATTACTACTTACACCATCCGGAAGCTGCTGTGTATATACCTCGGAATAGGTGAGTACTAGGTATCATCTGCCTAGACTTATTCAAATTTTTTTGTTGGGTCGGCTTCCGATCGATTGCGGTCGAAATACGATCTCTGCGGAGAATATGTGGAGTGAGGCTGACTGACCGCATTCGTAACGACGACGAAAGAGAGCGAGTAGGTATGAAAGAGAGTATTGGTGTAAAAATACGAAAGGGAATGCTCCGATGGACATGTAGAAAGAATGCCGGACGAGCGCCTGGTTAAGAAGATATACAATGCGAAAGTGGAAGGATGTAAGTACAGGGGGAGACCAAGACTCACCTACCTAGACAATATCGGTCATGTATTGTAGGAAGGTGGAATCAGGAGTCTCCGAATCCGGCGAGTATGTATGAAGAGAATTATGAATATTGAGGAAGCGAGGGATGCATGCGAGTATAGAGACTTTTGGCACTGTTTTCTCTGCCTACCCCGCAAAGGAGATGGCGTGATGATAAGTAAGTAAGTAAGCTTCCTAGCTGATCAACCAGTGTTTAGACGGAGCGATTTGACCTCTAGTACCCAACTAAGGGGACGAATGGCGACCTTATGACAACAAACAAGACCGGCTGTCAGGATTTTATTTGACAGTCGTTACCCACTGCTAACGTGCTTTCCGAAGTACGGAGGAGGCCAGCTAGCACCACAAATAGATATCTCTTTTAGGTCAGTGACCGAGCACGGGTCGCCTTTCAAAATGAGCGATTTAGGTTATAGTTGTGGGAGAGCTTTGCTTATCAGCATTAATAGGCCGGCTCGACCGGGGAAATACTATCCTCTCACAGAAGATTAGAGTGAAACAACGGTGGATACTCTTTCTGTTGTGTTTCGTATGGTGAGTGAGAGCGTCGGAGACCTAAACCAGCTCTTCATCCCTTTATTTTTTCCTCTCCCACATCCCGTTCCTTGGAGTAGACTACTCGTAACTCTCGCAAGAGATGTCTCTGGTGTTGCTAGCGTCTATGCGCTACAGTAACCGCTTACCATTAGGTGCGCCGTATGCTTGTTTGCCATCCTTGTAGTAAAAAAAATAGCTCATTACATTAGCTTAATGCTTGATGGTATTTTTAATAAACTGCCAAGAAATTCTCTGGGAGATAGTGATGCATGAGATAACTTAGCATCTAAAACCTCTCCCACCAGATTAGAATAAGACGCAGGTTCGAATCCTGCTCACAGATATTACTTTTTCCACAAAAATAATTGTTCTGTTAAGTAAGTAAGTAGGTATGTTAAATATCCTTATTTAATATTATAACAGCGAAAGTTGGTTTGTTTGTTACGCTTTTATGCTATAACTACTGAACCAATCATTGTAAAATTTTGCTTACATGTAATCTGGAGTCTACAAAAGACATGGCCTATGTTTCATCCCGGAAAAAACGAATGGTTCCCGTGGGATATTTATTTTTAAACAAAGCAACATAGCATCACACCTGTTTTCCCCGAAGGGGTAGCCTGAGGTGTATTTACACACCCACGACTCGCCAGCTATGTTTAAGTCCCACGTAATAGGGGGCGAGCCTATTGACGTCTACCGGGCACATTTCCAAACTCCGGGCTGCTACTGAGAATTTTTCTTTTTAGAAAAAAGCTCAATAGCATTGGCCGACCCGGGGATTGAACCCGAGATCTCATGATTAGCAGTCACATACACTAGCGCTACACCACCGAGGTAGTTATTTTTAAATAGACGTAGTCCGGATGGTTTTGTTTTATGGCTTGTAGTGGCAGACGAGCCACGGCCCATCTGATGGTAAATGGTAACCGTCGCTCATGGACTCAACTATACCGAGAGTATTGTCAAGCCGCTGCTCACAATTTCATTTCACAGATATGAAATGAAATAATAAACGGCTATCTCCTGCTAAAGCCAAAACGCAACGTTGTGCTTCATGACCGGTAACACGGGATATGGTGGTACCAACCCGCTTGGGCCCGATACCAAGTGAGTACTCCCACCTGGTACCCAGCCCTACCACCAGTCATGCAATGGATGATAATTGCTTACTTCCCTTAGTCGCCTCACACGACACCCGTGGAAAAGAATGGGGTGGTGACACTTGTATTTTTGGTCCGTCACCACACTGACTCCGTGTAGAAACTAGTTGTATACAAAAAAAAATACTTCAGATCTCTAACAAAATGGTGGGACGACGACGTCCTCCGTCACTTACCAGTGCCGACTAACGAGATGAGAAAGCTGTGCTGCGAGATCATTGGCGTTCAGGGTGACAGTAGTACCATCGAGATGGTAGACCCTTACCACGATTACAACAGACCATTCGAGTACACTGTGCTGGCGGAATCCTTCGAGTTCAAGGTATTTAAATTATTTAAGGGAAGCTAGTAAATCATTATAACTGCGAAATTGCGTTTGTTTGTTTGCTTGTTACGCTTTCACGCTGCAACTACTGAATCGAACCTTATGAAATTTAGCTTACATATAATGTTCCCGCCAAAAGGCGGGACGAATGAATGATTGAGTGACGTATGTACAGCGCCACCATTCATACAAAGACGGTTGAACATTCGAGTTGAAATTCGTGTCGCGTACGGGTCGGAGATACTTATGGTCTCCCGATAAATAATTATAATTCAGCCCTAGTGTCTGCGCTAAACCTATAAAAGTATTTAGTGTGTGTTGTATGTACCTATCGCCCTAGTGTTGTGTCCATCAAGTGCAAATACGCTCATAGACATCTGTGTAAGGCAATACCGGACATTGAACTCAACCCCCTGGCCAGGGTATCGCGTGTGTCTGTGTGTCTTACACCCCCATTCAGCTCAAGAAAATTGGTGGTACCGTTTGCCATCAACTCGGCGCACGTCAATGTTGTAGGCGGCTCTGGTGAACCGCAGGGAAGTCTTCTTCTTCTTCTTCTTGCCACCCCATAGCGCCACAACAATATAGTTTAGAACCCAGGAAAGTATAGAGGCTACTTTTCATCAAAAACTAATTTTAATTTTCCGTAGAATGACGTTATTTTATTTAACCCAAATTCTGTAAGTATTACGCGTAGACGAAGCCGCGGGTAGATTACTACTGCACGTGGATAATATCTATACAAAAGTAGCTATCGCAGGGACGTTTCATATTTCCGTGATAAAAAGTAGACATTTTTGTATTCCGTACTATAATATAAATATATTTGCGTGTATAAGCAATATTTCATGATATTGAGTTAAATAGCTCCGACGCGAAAGTTGACAAACAAACACTCACTTTGACATTTATGTTATTATAAAGCTGTAACAGAGTTTTCTTTACATTTAAGATATTTAAGAAAAAATAATGTAAAAATAACGTATTAGGCTATTTAGGCGTCTCTGAACGCAATAATGTTTTTTTAGAGTTTTTGTCTGTTTGTTTAGGATCCATTCAAGAACTACTACCCGGATTTTAATAAAGCTATTTTGTTTGATAGTTCTAGATTTATTTTATTCCGCTACTATATCGGGAACCTGAGATATAACCTAAAAACTAGCTTTTGGCTGGGTGAAGCCGCTGGCAAAGCTTGTAATATTAGTAAAGATCTTGTTCCGTTTCAGATGTTCCACACGTTACGGGACTTAGCACCGACATTCTCGGAAAGCTTCAGTCCGTTTGTAGTCCGCGGCCGCACAATGGGACACACAAAAGGTCCGACGTCCAAGAATCCGGTGATCAGTGGACGATCCAGTACCACTTCTAATAATTCTAGCGAGTATGTAGCAAATTTAAATTACTTTAGGTGGAATTACCTAAAAATATATTATCGTTTGCATAAGACGACTAAGGAATCCCATACGTCATCTCGTACTTAGAGTTTAGATGTTCAAGACGGCAGAAACAGTGGCTTAGAGTGGATTCGACCAAACTCGAATATATACAAGAATAACTATACCGAGAATAATCTATTCCACGATTTTATTCTCTTAGATAATCAACAGTCGTTTTTCCACGCCATTTGACGTATCGCTTATACTTGGAATAGCTATTCGCGAATAGCGAAGTGAATGTAATAACCAGCAAAAAGAAATTGTTCCACAAACGTGACAGTGTATAGCTTAACTCATCTCAACTCTTATTTGTCGTATTATAGCGTGAGAAAGTAGCTGTCACGCGCCCGAAACCGATATTGGTTTCGAAAAATGACAGCACAAAAAAGATGACGCCATTTTTTTTATTCTTGGATTAACTCATTATTCAATGCTTATCGGTGGTATAGTGAATATTCCCAAATAGGCTCGCTATTCTTCGAATTTTTGTTGGTAGAATGTAAAATTGATTTATTTTCGAGTAAGTAGCGATTTATTCTAAAAATAAAATGTATTCTTGTTTGGTCGAATCCGCCCTAAACGTTTTAATCTCGACCTCTTCTAGCATGGAACATTTGTACTCGAAGAGATGAATGCCAACCTCATATAAAGTGTCACTATTGTATCGCGCCATCTGTTGAGCGCCCTCCATAATTTAGTGGTGGGAATTTCAATGCGTCTGAGTAGGCCTACCTATTACCACCATATTGTTTTAAGGTATTTCAAGTGCGCTCTTGTGCTCTTGGTTCACCTAATAGCGCCGTTTCTAATGAAAGCTTAATTTTATTCCAATAATAAAGTACACTGTGCACAAGTGCACTGACCTGTATCTATCAAAGCCTGTGAACAGAAAAAAATAAAATGTTTACAGTTCCAATGGAGACTCGTCTACAGACGACGACTTGACCAATTCCGCTCCATCGTCGAGGCAGTCCGTACCGTCCCCGCTCTCAGTGGTAGCCAAGATACTAAAGGCCAAAGAGTCTGATGAACCACCATCGTTGTTCCCCGCCATCAAGCGAATGAACAGGATATCTTTGGGGGAGCCAAGTAAACGGGATATGATCATGTAAGTATAACAAATAGATATAAGTTATTCCTGCTTGTAACAGTGGCAAGGTCTGTGTGACTACCACTGAAGTAATTTCTCACAGTTGCACGCGTCAGGTTAATTTTTCCCGCCTAAACAAAAAAAGAGTGTGTGACTATAGATATTGGAAGCTTCTTGCTTCTAGAGAGAGCTGGAGTTAATAAACCGATTTATTGTAATTAATATATTTTTTTACTGCGATTCAGGTACAAGCGCTACGTGAACTTTGAGAGACGTTCAAATCCTCAATACAAGTCTGACATCCACGTCGTGATGACAGTGAACAGTGCGTTCACGATTGATAGTTCTGTGGATGTCATACCGCCCACCGTTTCCAAGGCTTCTAGAGAAATATACCAAGATTACATAAAACGCAGCACTGGACGAATTAAAGTAAGCTCGGATTCTATGGCGGCCTATAAAAAATATGTTAATTTTAGTCTATAGAATTGTACCATATAAATGAATTATTATACTCTCGATTCTTGTGAAAGTCGCCTGATTGGTATTCAATAATGTAGCTCCATGTATTAATAAAATAATATATTATCTTTGTAATGTTCGTATGTGTTTGTCTTGTGTGTTGTGCTGTTTTTTTTCCTCACAATCTCGATTACAGTATTTGCCAGCGACGTGTGTAAAGATTATGTAAATTGCGAGACAATGGTCTAGCATGGGTATCAGCTGCTGGTGTGGAGACACTTCAGCCGCCCGTGGCGTATGTAGTATAGTAATATTTCTAATTCAAAACATAAAAAATATCGGGCATTTTGTTATCAAGCAGGTTACAATTAAAAAAATATGTAGGTAAGTATATTTATTTCACATTTGTTACTATAAAATGAAGTGGTTCAATGTTTTATTGTCTCCAAAGCAAATCAGCCCCCTGAGGCAGAATGTCATATTTCACGTGTCGACCGTATCGAGATCACTGTGATTGGTTAAGAAACCGACGCGTGATGTCACAATAATCCGTTGGCCAATCACGGTGATCGTACAAGCGAGACGATATGATCGACATGTGAGATATGAGATTCTGCCTAACCCCCCTGGATAGTGATTGCTTGTTGCTATTTAAGTTGCTCACCTAAGTTTTATTTAGATTTTAAAAGTTTTTTCAGCTGGATTATGACTAAAAATATTATATGCAAGACGCAGTGATAACCTGGTGGTAAAACCAAGGGCTGCAAAAACAATGATCCCGAGTTTGAACCCCAATCCAAGGTCACAGCACACACCTCTGAATTTTCAAGTTTTCAAAAATATATGTGTATTTGTTTACAAATTATCACTGCTCGGTGAATAAAAACGTTGTGAGCTTTTCAAAAAACCGAGGCTCTATGTTTCTATAGGCCGCGAAAGAGGCCACCATCAGGGCATTGCTTCATAGTTCGCATCGGCATCGAGGCAACTTTTAAATACGTTTACCTAGTCCTCGATCCTCAACGTAATCGATCAGATATTCGAATTCAAAGTTGTGTTTTGTATGGTGACTGAGAGCGCCAGAGGCCCAAATCCCCTCCTAATGCTCCATTCGCTTCTTATTATCCTTCCTCTCCACCTCCTATCTCTTTCCTTAGAGTTGGCCACGCGACGTTTTGCTAGCGTCTACGGGCTACCAAACCGCTTACCATAAGGTATGCTTGTCTGCCACTCTCGTAGTATAAAAAATACTGCAGCAATGTGATTACGTCAAAATCTCCAGGAGACATCTGCGCCAGTGGGCCTTCCTGCCTAGACTCCGGACTGTTATCTGGAGGCGAAATCCCTTGCATGCCTAACCGTTAGCGTAAGGAGCGCGGGAACAAGGCATATAACTGGTACCTACTCCGAATAATCAAGGAGCATAGGTGTCTCTGGTCTATGCTCCACTGGACCATACTGCCAGAATAGAAGGAATGCCTTGTGTGGGCAAAGCATGCCACTATATATACCTAATTACTGTATATATATATATATAATTCCCATACCATAATGGAATCGCTTCTCGCTACACGCCATGTTTCAAGCTATGGTGCCTTTTGCGAGAAGTTGATGTAAGGCAGCAGGTACGGTTGCAGGCGGCGCACGAAGAGACGCAGAAACAGGTCCAAGAGGATAGCATTCGTTTTTAGCGAGTGCCCCGCGATGATGAAGTGCCGGGTCCTCTAAATCAGCAGTGGTATGCCAGGCCGAGACGGCACACAGCGGGTTTATTAGTGGGCGAGGGCCCCACACTACCCTGTTCGTTGCCCCAAACGACGGGGTGTGCGGTTAGGTACATTTTATCCCGCTTTAAAGAAAGCTCCTCCAATTCAAGACAGCCTTCAATAATGGTGGCCAAGCGGCCAAGCCAGGGGTCGTGGACTTTGCGAAGAGCTTATACCTCGCCTAGGGCTGGGTCGGCTGAATGTACACCGCGGTTTTTTAGCAGATATAACTTGTAGGTATATTGGGAGTCCGGTATAACCTTGCCTCCTGCTCGACGGGCGGCGAAGGTTTTCATAAAAGGTTTCCTCACAAACGAAAAAGAAACAAGTTTTGATTTAGCAAATCATTGAAGTAAGACCATATATAATTCACGTTGATATAAAATGAAACGGAGATCTGGAGATCATTACTAATATAAGTTAGGAATTAATATGTTTAGGTAACAATTTTTGAAAGGCGACTAAGTTGGTCGTATACCAATATACAATATTATTGTCATATACGAAAAAAGTATTGTAGGATGAGTTATACCTTTAGTATTGGGACAGCGTTTTTAGGGTGCCCCTGGGTGGCACTAATGGAAAATCCGGCTTGCCCATGATACTTCGTACCGTTCGGCTATTATTATTATAGTCTGTTGCTTTAACAGCGCAGATCTCCCCATGTCTGTCAGTGTCAGTAGACTTGTGTAATGCTTGTGTAGTTCACGAAAATCACGAACTATTAAGGAAATAGTTCCTGACACTGAACTAGAACGATCTATTCCGTGAGCTAGTTCGTATTCGGTCTTAGTTCATCGATAGCGGTAAGGAATATAGTTCGTATCTCGACTCAAGAAAAATTTGTAATTTAAGGCGCTATATTTAATGTCACAAAAAGGAACGAACTAATAGCATAAAACTAGAGTTGGGCGTTTTCGTTAAATTTTTACATCGATGCGTATCGTTAATAATTAAACCGTGTCCGTTGCCGGCATCGTTTTTTTCGGCATCGATGCCAATCAACTATAGATCAGATCAGATGCGATTTAATAAAATTATTGCCATCCGATCCGGCTGATGTCTACGCATCGCTTAGTCGGAAACGACAATATTTTTGGTTGCCTTACAATAGTTTTGTTAATATTATTATTCTTAGATACGATGATTAACGTTGCCGCATATTTTTGGTTGCCTACTTTACAATAGTTTTGTTAATATTATTAGATACGATGTTTAAAGTTACAACCTAAATTCATATATATTTTTACTAGAACTGTAAAGGAGGTTTTTTTTTACTGCTTATGGTGGCAGACGAGCCACGGCCCACCTGATGGTAAATCCTAGGTCTGCAAAGTATTAAGTAAGAGAAAAAAAATATGAATGCGACCTATTAGTCACAAAATAATGAAACAGTTAATTTACGTCATCAAAGAGTTATAATAAAGATCAGTGTAGGCATGGCCCAATAATACAGGCCTGCTCAAATCACGAAGTGACATACAAAATTTTGCCGTGCATACGTCATCAACAAGGCAGCATTGGCTCTCAAATTTTTTTTCCCCACAATTTATCCACAAACCCCTTAAAGGTTAGAAGTCTGAAATAAAAAAGTATTACTGTGTATAAAAGCTAAAATATATTAAACTAGACTCTACCCACAACTCCGTCCGGGTGGTTTCAGAATATAAATATGTCGCACTACTGCACTTTAATTAGCTTTATGCAAAAATAGCTAACCCGAAGAAATCATTAATTTTTCCGGGATGAAATGTAGACTGTGTCCTTTTCTGAGCTCTAGTACTCTGGGGTTCAGTAGTTACACCGTGAAAGCGTAACAAAAAACTAACAAATAAAGTAACTTTCCCATTTATATTATAGTAAGGATATAAACATTTGAAGATGAGTCGCGAATTATAAACGCGACTTGGATTAGAAAAATGGTGGAATTTTTATGTGGCGTACAAAATTATAAAAAAATATTTAAATATACTCCAATTTGTCGCCATGAGCTGTTTGTATATTATAACACCTCTCTGAAAAGGCACTTTATAAATTAACCTCTAGCTTATTTTCAAATTTTCTATTTAAACGTTCTATTCTCCATTCTAACCAGCATTATTTTTTTTATAATACCCACCCATGGACTTAATAAATTTCTTTAATACGTCCATGTACCCACCATCATTATTTATGGTAAGCTGTTACCGTAGCCTATAGACGCTAGCAACACCAGAGGCATCACTCGCGCGACTTCTGCTCTAAGGAAAGTGATAGGTAGTGAAAAGGAAGGATAACAAGGAGAGGATAAGGAGGACCTCAGCACTCTCACTCACCATACGAAACAATAGTAGGAGTACCTACAATTGTTTCACTTATTAGGTTGTATATTTTTCATGTAACATATCACCATTGTTGGAAAAAATTTGAGATTCAAGCTAGTTTACTCGTTGGTTTGAAAGAGAAACTGCTAAAAGCGATAGTTGTCATGTATCTGTCATATACAACAACCACGCTATGCTGCCAGACTAATAACTACGATTCTGCTCATATTAATAACTATGATTCCTTTTTAAAGTATAAATTATTTGAGAATAAGGAAAAAGAGATTCTTTGTACTAGCGGGAAACGAACCCGCGTCTTTTCCAATCCGGGGAAGTGCTCTAAGCCACTGAGCTATAGTACAGGTACTTCGACCATCCCAATCTCCTTATTACATTTGTCTTTACGACCAGCGCCATCTACCGGAAGCATTTACATGCATTAAACCTATATAGTAAGTTTAATTTTGCAATTAAAATTCATACTATTTGATGGCGCGATTTTTTTAGACATTTTTGATCTATATTTTTTAGCATTTGACATGCTCCGCCACTTTTTAAAGTATAAATTATTTGAGAATAAGGAAAAAGAGCTAGTAGCCCGCTAGTACAAAGAATCTCTTTTTCCTTATTCTCAAATAATTTATACTTTAAAAAGTGGCGGAGCATGTCAAATGCTAAAAAATATAGATCAAAAATATGATTCCTTTTTATAAAAATAAACCAATTTAGACTAGAAATTCTGAAATTATAATTACTGTAAGCCATTAAACATTCATTTTTGATGAGTAAATGATTGGTATTATCATTTTTAATATGCCGTCATCTGTTATTATTTACCCTAAATAATTTTATTTGTAAAACGGCAAGGAAAATGTGACGTCATTATGACCTAGTTGCGGCAATCTGTCAACGATTTGAGCAGGCCTGTATTATTGGGCCATGAGTGTAGGTAACTAAAGACCTAATAGAACTACAGAACTAGATGACCTAAGGAAGGAACAGTA
Source organism: Leucoma salicis (assembly GCA_948253155.1). Lineage (NCBI taxonomy): Eukaryota > Metazoa > Arthropoda > Insecta > Lepidoptera > Erebidae > Leucoma > Leucoma salicis. The sequence goes on from OX411808.1 coordinate 25,425,158, forward strand.
ACTAGAGAACTAATTGAACTAGATGTCCGAACTAGTTCATTTGGAAAAAAGAACTAGTTCGGAGCGCTCCCTTTAGTGACCGAGCAAGAACAAGTCTATCTGTCAGCCTTAGACAGGGTCATAGATAAATAACTATACTGGGAATAGATACGCAAAGAAAGATTTTGTTCTGTGATCACTAGATGGCGCTGTATACAATGTAAGAAGCGCGGTGATATCGCGCACCGCTAGATGGCGCTTTAGTAAAATTTTTGTGCGTGGTCCGTAAGTAATAAACTGATCACACAATAACTGAACACTTAAATAAGGATTTTGCAAACTGTTATTTAATTTGTTCATTTCATCCAAATTGTTGCATTTTAAAATATTTTTTGAAAATATTTAATAAAATAATGAGCCTCTTGAAAAAAAGCGCCATCTATATTCTTTTAGAGACACTAAACTGCGATAGGGTTTTTGATCTATATTTTTTAGCATTTGACATGCTCCGCCACTTTTTAAAGTACTAATTATTTGTGAATAAGGAAAAAGTTTTTGGTCGTAAAGACAAAATGTGATAAGTAAATTGGGATGATCGAAAGATCTGTACTATAGCTCAGTGGTTCAGAGCACTTCCCCGGATTGGAAAAGGCGCGGGTTCGTTTCCCGCTAGTACAAAAAATCTCTTTTTCCTTATTCACAAATAATTTGCGATAGGGTTATTTATCTAAGCTGTCAGCTGATAGCTCAACTTCAACCCGTAAGAATAAGAATTAACTTGCGCACTTGCAACGCTGCGCACTGTGCAACCGCTTTAATATGCGCGCACATAGAATTTAATATATTATACCTACTTATATATAAGAAAGGCATACATTGCAAGTTTAAGTATTAGGAATCCTAATATCTATTTAATATCCGTCTCACCATGAGTGATCCGTGCCCAATAGTGAAACAGGGAAAGGGTCGCAAGGGGTTGAAATAATAAATATAATATAGGGGTACCTATGTATTAGGCATTATTATTATCTAGGTTTATAGAGGTCAGTGGGAATAGCAATGACTGTAGTTGTGTTCCGATATACACTGCGAGCTCTATCCAGTGCTCATACTGGAGAAAAATCGTTCCGTTGTAGACTGACAGTATACTAGTACTTTTTAAACTTTCGCGTTTTAACTAACTTATAATCACGCCAATCCCTTGCGGGGTAGGCAGAGAGAAAAAAGTGCCAAGAGGGTCTATTCTTGCATACATCTCTTGCTTCCTCAACATTCATAACTCTCTTCATATACGCTCGACGGTTTCGAAGACTCCAGACTCCACCTTCCTTCAATACATGACCGATTTGGTCTAGGTAAGTAAGTCTCGGTCTCCCCCTGTACCTACATCCTTCCACTTTCGCATTGTATATCTTCTTAGCCAGTCGCTCGTCCGGCATTTTTCCACATGTCCGAACCATCGGAGCATTCCCTTTCGCATCTTTACACCAATACTCTCTTTCATACCTACTCGCTCTCTTACGTCATTGTTACGAATGCGGTCAGTCAGCCTCACTCCACAGATTCTCCGCAGAGATTGCATTTTGACCGCATTGATTTTGCTCTCATGCTCCTTTTTACATACCCAACTCTCGCTTCCATATAATAACGTTGGGATAAGCACTGCGTTGTGTATTGCGACACGTGCCTTCTGGCTGAGGTGGTGGCTGCCGAGAAGTTGTCCCAATGCTCCGTTCACTCTATTTTCCGCATTCCCTCTTCTTTCTACATCAGTGGTGTACCTTCCATCCCGACTGAATCCACATCCAAGATATACAAATTCATCCACTTGTTCTAGCACACCATTTCCTATTGCTACTCTAACATCTGTTCTGGCTTCTTCTCTTTCAAAAACCATTACTTTGGTTTTGCTCACATTCACACGTAGGCCCCTTTTCTTACAATCTTCTGCCATTACGTCGACTAGGGTTTGCAGACTGCGCTAATAGGACCGCATCGTCTGCATATAGCAACGAGTTAACCACTGAGTCGCCCATCTGAACTCCCACATTCATTTCATTCAACCTTTGTAGACATTTATCCAGATATATGATAAACAGTCTGGCTGATAGAACGCAGCCCTGTTTAACGCCGATATTGACATCAAACCAGGGTAACATTCCATCATCCAGCCACACACGAGCTCTGCAGTCCATGTAGTTGGACTGCACCGCTTGTAGCAGTCTACCGTTAATACCATACTCCGGCAAAATGTCCCAAAGTTCCTTTCGTACAACAGTGTCAAATGCTTTCTCCAAATCCACAAAACTGCAGAAAACCCTCTGGCCTACAGCCAGATGCTTCTCCACAATGTTGCGCAAAGAAAACACTTGATCCATACCTCCTCTTCCACACCTGAAACCTCCTTGTGCATCACACAAAAATTCATCAGACACCATCCTCATTCTCCTTTCAACAATCTTACCATACACTTTGGCTGCCAAACTGGTCAGGCTTATAGCTCTGTAGTTTGCACAGTCATAACGTGAACCCTTGTTTTTAAACAAGGGCACGATGACTGCGCTTCTCCAGTCCTTGGGAACCATTCCTGAGCTCCAACATAAATTGAGAAGCATCAGGAAGGATTCCCAGACACATGAGCCTCCAAGCTTGATCATCTCAGCAGACACCATATCAATACCCGCTGCCTTAGCATTTTTCAAACTTCTAATCGCCCATTCAACTTCATCCATACTAATGTCATCAGAGGATGCCGGTACCGAATGCTGACCTGTTAGACCACATGTGGCACCAGCATCACCCTGAACATCCGCATACATATCTCCAAAATATTCACTCCATCGGCTTAACACATCTTGTGTTTGCGTAAGAATGTCTCCACCTTTAGACCTTATTTTATTCATTCTGAAAGCTGACCAACCACTCCGAGATTTCTTCACCTCCCTCCAGAAAAGTTTGGTGTTGCTCTCGAAGATTTTAGTCAGCCTTTCTTCTGCAATCATATTTGCTCTATCACGCTTCTCTTTCACTAAGGCTTTGGTGTCATTCTTACGTTGCCGGTATATTTCTTTCTTATGTTCTTTCATACTTGCATTCAGGTTCAAATAAGATACATAGTCCAGCCACGCTTTCTTCTTTTGGTCTACGGAAGCTGCTACTTCCGTATCCCACCATGCATCACCTTTCACTTTCCTATGCTTCTTTGAGCATCCACATACTTCTTTCGCTGTATCTACCATACTATATTTCAATACTCTCCAACATTCTTCTATGTCAGATCCCGGCTGACTTGCCATTGTCAGCCGTTCACAGACACCCTCTACATACTTTGCTCTAACACTCTCTTCTTGCAACTTTTCAATCTTTATTCTTTCAAGCCCTCCGAAGTGGACATGCTCTCGCCAGTGTCTCCACTTTCTGAACAGACCACTAAATCTCGCAATAACGAGATAGTGGTTCGTGTCGACAGTGGGACGCCTGTAGGCTCTTGTATCCAGAATTTTACTTCGGAGGCGACTGTCTACCAGAATTAAATCTATCATACTTCTCTGTTCATTACTTCTCCATGTATACATATGGATGTCCTTATGTTGAAAAAACGTGTTTGACACAATAAGGTTTCTATCCATACATACATCCGCAATGAGCCTACCTGCATCATTCACTCTTTTATCACCAAATGAACCAAGCACGTTCTCGAAGTCTGGACGCTTGGTCCCAACCCATCCATTCAAATCTCCGCATACGATCACGCGTTCACTAGCTTCTGCCAAATCCAGAACTTCCTTAACATTATCCCAGAACTTCTCTAGATCCGATGCCACCGAAGAGCCTACGGGAGCATAAGCAAGCCATGAAGACTTTGGTGACACCTAGTTTTATTCGGACCCATAGAAGTCTGGGATCAAACATTCCGTAGTCTTTCATACCTGTGGCCAAGCGAGCGGACAGCAACACCCCCACTCCCATGCTGGCCCGATCGCTCTGTGGTACACCAGACCACAGAGCTAACCCGCCACCAGGAAGATCACAGGCGTCGCTACCCTTTCGCTTGGTCTCTGTTACACAGAGCACATCAAGCTGTCTGTCCGACATGACGGTTATCAGCTCGTGTAACTTATCTTCCACACCACCTCTTACATTCCACTTGCCTACTCGATACTTTGCTCCCCTCGACTCGCCAAACTGGGCAAGGCGTGATGCGTGGTGGCCCCCATCGCCGCATCTGCCGTTGTTCGTACCAACGGGGGCGGGTCGGTACGCGTCGCCATTGGGGCATGCCCTAACCCGCACTGCGGTACGCATTCGAGCCGGATTGCAGCCTGTGGATAACAGGCTGGCAGGGATCGCGACGAGCACGCTCCGGACTATGATCACCCAATGACTATTTTATATTCATTAAACACATTTAACGGGTCCTATACGCGCATTAAACTTATCAAAATACTATTATTTTGACCAACCTCGACGTTTCGGCTGAGTTGTACCAGCCATGGTCACGAGTAGACTGGTGAGAGCAGGTGTTCGTCGATTATATTGTGTGAGAGTATCTTCAACTAACCTCACTTTCTGACCGCAAAGTAGGTCCCTACACACAACATTAACGGTATCGACCATTTTTCTGAGACACAAATCGCGACGCGGACATTTGGCCACTACGGGGTTCCACGATGATGACAACCTAAAACCGACCGTACCGTAACACGACGCATACGAGCTGTGATCAGGGATTACCAGACTTTATTAATGGAGGAGACATTTTCACGTGTGCATAAGCCTAAGGTTGTGCAGCGACCCCGATTGTATGGACTGCCAAAATTGCATAAACCCAATGTACCATTGCGACCTATCGTAAGTCAAATAGATTCACCGACTTCGATCGATCTTGCCAGGTACGTCGCGTCCGTGCCGTCACTAGTGGGATAAACACAATCTTTCGTGAAAGACGCGTCATTTCGTCGAGTTCTTAAAGACTATCAAGCTGGAACCAAATGACACCATGGTCAGTTTCGACGTCGAGTCACTTTTTACTAACATACCGGTTAAGGAGTGTGCTCATCAACAGCGTCCAGAAATATAACAAATTGCACAATTGAAAATTATTATTATTACTTATTGAATATTGTTTGTTATTCAAAGATACCGAAACATGGAAAATGTAGGTAAAGAAATTGTGTATAATGCACAACAATAACAGTGTGAAACCAATACTTTTTTTTATTAATGGCTACTCGGTTTGAGTATTTGCCAATGGCTTATTTTGGGGTATATTTCTTCTTCACAGGTAAGTTTGATTCATTAGTCGAAGTCAAAGTCATTTAAAGTTAGTCATAGTCAAGTCAAAGTCACGCGAGTTTTGGAGGCAACACGAAAAAACAAGTTATGCCCCACTACATCACTTGCCAACACTTATGCACCTACACAAATAGTTAATTAGCAAGGCCACCACTTTTACACATTATTACTTGAAATAACACAAATTTGGGAAAATAATGCAGAGCGATGACATGACCTTCTTCATGTTCCCGCCAAAATCTTAAACCAATACTTTGTATGAAATGAAAGTAAGGAAAGATCAGTATACTGGACTGCGTCCCGTTATAAACAGTAACCAGTATAGCTAACTATAAAGGAACGACTTCGCAGTATTCTAAATTGACGTCACACTCTTATAGTACTCGCAGGCTCACAGTGTATATCGGAACACATCCAGTGACTGTGATATATCATTTTTGACAATGATTTTGTTTGACATTGACAACTTTGACATTTTCAGTTGTAGGTAATTAATCCCAATTCCTGTGAGAATATTTATGGCAATTGTTGTGTAAAAGTTCAAGCTAAATCGGGGGGCGGATGGCTGTCGCATTAATGTAAGTGATTGATAATCTCTCCTAAAACCATGGCCATGTCCAAAGGCTTTAAAGTCCTTGAGAAGTCGGCACCGCCTAATCCGTACAGTATAATACTGCAGCATAGAAATAAAGATTCGGCATTACTGTTCGAGTCTCTAGCTGTAGTATCACTATCGCCTCAAGAAACAGAAACACTGCGGAAGCAATATCATAAAATTGCAGACGCTTATGGATGTCTTGGCGTTCTACAACTCAATTCTGGCGAAACTTGTCTTCTATACCTAGTCCTCGTCACGGGCTGCTGCTCAGTCGGCAAAATAGGTGACGTAGAAGTGTTCAAAATAACACAAACACAATTTTTACCGTTATTTTATCAAAACCAATCGGAAGACAAAGTCTCTGAAGTGAGGAAATTAATGAATTCAGGTACTTTCTATTTCTCCTGGAATTCTGGAAAGCCTACTAACTTATTTGATCTTACTCTATGTGCTCAGCGAAAAAGCAAAGGTGCTAGTCCTGATAATAGATTCTTCTGGAACAGAACCTTATTTATACACCTAATAAGATATGGCATTGATTGTGATGAATGGTTAACTAGAGCCATGTGTGGCTCCGTTGAAATCAGAACTATTTATGTTGGACATAGACATGCAAGAGCTGTGCTAGTATCAAGACTCAGCTGTGAGAGAGCTGGTACTAGGTTTAATGTTAGAGGTTGCAATGATGATGGAAATGTAGCCAACTTTGTAGAAACAGAACAAGCTATTTATATTGATGATTCAGTTGCATCTTATATCCAAACTAGAGGCTCAGTTCCATTGTTTTGGGAACAACCTGGCATTCAGGTAGGATCTCATAAAGTAAAAATGTCTCGAGGATATGATGCATCCACTAGTGCATGTGATAGACACTTTTCACAGTTGAAACGTAATTATGGCTCCATAGTAGTGGTGAATCTTCTAGGATCCAGTATGATCGGAGGTAGTGAAGGAGAAGCAAACTTGAGCAATGCATTTCAAAAACATTTAAATGATTCTGCCCATTGTGATGTAGTACAGATTATTTTTGATTATCATCAAGAAGTTAAAGCTACATCTATAGATACGGCTTTAGCAAGATTCAAAAGAATTATTGAGAAACACTATGATGAAATTAGTATATTTAGTGCAAAGAGTTCTGATATCTACAACATACAAAAAGGAGTGATACGCACCAACTGTTTAGATTGTCTGGACAGAACTAATTCTATACAAACTTTCATTGGATTAGAAATGTTAGCTATACAGTTGATGTTATTGCAATGCATTGACAAGAAACAAAATGTCAATAGATTTGAAGAAGTATTTAAGCAGATGTGGGTAAACAATGGTAATGAGATATCAAAAATTTATGCTGGCACTGGTGCCATACAGGGTGGTTCTAAACTTATAGATGGAGCAAGATCAGCAGCTCGCACTATTCAAAACAATTTATTGGACAACTCAAAACAAGAGGCAATTGATATATTGCTCTTGGGATCTACTCTAAACTCCGAACTTGCGGACCGTTCTAGAATATTGTTGCCTTCTAACCTGCTACACACTTCTACTCCAGTAATGCGAGAAATGTGTCGCAGATCAAATGAATTCACGCAGCCAACCTCTATCCGCCTCACCATTGGTACATATAATGTAAATGGTGGTAAACATTTCCGGAGTCTTGCTTATAAGGATGTATCATTAGCTGACTGGTTACTTGATTGCCCTAATTCTTCCTTAGTAAACACTGTCAATTTAAAAGAACATCCTTCTGACATATTTGCTATTGGATTTGAAGAAATTGTAGATTTAAATGCCAGCAATATAATGGCAGCTAGTTCTGACAATGCAAAGGCTTGGAGTGAAGAACTGGAGAAAGTGTTATGCAGGGATGCCCCATATACCTTACTATCAAGTCATCAGCTTGTTGGAGTTTGCCTTTTCGTTTTCGCTAGGAAAGATTTAATCCCGCATATTAGAGATGTTGCACTTGATTCTGTAAAAACTGGTCTTGGTGGTGCAACAGGAAACAAAGGCGCGGTTGGCATTCGTATGGTAATTTATGGCACATCACTATGTTTTGTTTGTGCTCATTTTGCTGCAGGCCAATCTCAGGTTGCCGATCGTAATGCTGATTATACAGAGATAACCAGAAAAATCGCCTTTCCAATGGGACGATCTTTATATTCTCATGATTACGTATTTTGGTGTGGTGATTTCAACTACCGCGTGGATTTAGATAAAGATGAAATACGCTTACTTGTATCACAGAATAATTTACAGCGTGTTTTAGATCACGATCAATTGATACAACAAAAAGATCAAGGATTAGTGTTTAAGAATTGCTTTGAAGGTGATATAACGTTTCCTCCTACTTACAAATATGATTTATTTAGCGATGATTATGATACTAGCGAAAAATGTAGAGCACCTGCGTGGACTGACCGTGTATTATGGCGAAGTAGAAAATGTACTATAGATCCAGAGACTACGTCTCAATTACAAGCTGGTAAATTATTGCATTATGGCCGCGCAGAACTTAAACAAAGTGATCATCGGCCAGTGATTGCAATTTTAGAGATCGAAGTTTCTCAAGTAAGCTATACAAAGTGTATGGAAGTATTCTATGAAGTAGTCAAAGATCTTGGACCTCCTGACGCAAGTGTCATTGTACAACCTTACGAAGACCTCACTGGCGATGATGATGTGTTTGATGATAATCTCATGTCTGCTGTATTGCAAGAACTAGCCACGTTTGGAGAGATAACATTAGTACATTTCATTGATCATACACTGAGTATAACGTTTAGAGAAGGTCAGAATGCACTCGCTGCTGCGCAAAAGGGCCACATAACGGCCTCTTCCATCCCACTACAAGTATCCTTAAGAACGCCTGACTGGATCGAAATTGTCCGATCAGAAATCAATTTGTGCTCAAATAATACTATTCCGCTTTCTGGGGAAGCGCAACCAGATCGACCGCTTAGGTCAGCACCTCCAACGCCGAGGAGGCAGCAGCCTAGCAGGCCGCCTGCACCATCGCCGACTCCATTAGTCCCATCTAGAGCTCCGCCGGTTCCTGTGACTCCAGCGCGACCTCCACCACCTCGCCCAGCGCCTTTACCGCCAGACGCTGGTAAAACATCAGCTCAACCTCCGATTACGTCACCGCCTATTGATAGCGTGCCGCCTCCAACATGTGCGCCTCCGCCTCCCCCTGAAAGTAGTACCCCACCTCCAGGGGGCCCTCCAACTCCTGTAGGTCTTGCAGGAGGCCCTCCACCTGTAGGTATTACAGGAGGCCCTTCACCTCCGCTAGGTCTCGCAGGAGGCCATTCACCTGTAGGTCTCGCAGGAGGCCCGCCTCCCCCTGTACCCGCGAGACATGGAGCGCCGCCACCGCTTCCCGCACGTCCTCGACCCGTCACATGAACAATAATTGTACTGTTATACTACATAGTAGTCATTGTTATGTTTATATTATTATCTGATTTTATACGTACCTATCTATTGTTTGTTATATTTCAAATTCTGAACGAATTTAATTTTCTATTTGCATTTGCATCGACTGTTTTCCGATTTAATCGATTTTAATATTGTTTGTAAATAATTTAAAAATATAAAGCTGTACTTTATATTTAAGATTATTCTTATTTTTGCAAGTTTAATTTGTAAGTCCCTTTAAGTTTTAAGATCAATTAATTTTAAGCATTTATAATATATTTGTGAATAAATAGTTTAATGCCTTCTTTGGACTGAGATCATAGACTAGCGCAAGCACTTTGGTGGGGTTCTATACGGAGTCACATTAGACATCAGCTTTTGGGCTTATGAAAGCATTTTGTTATACTGATTTATGAAATACCTACCTAATTATAACTGCGTGTTTAGCGACGTGATCACAATACATATTCGATCTTATTTCGCTCATATTATATTGGGGTGGTTGGATATTTATATTGTCTACATAGATGGCTATTATATTAGACCAATATAACATTAAAAAAATATTTAAGTGCAAGTATGTATATCTAAATATATTATTAATTAACACTTCTAATGCAATTTAAAATGCATTTAAAATAGAAGTTGGATCAAAGATTAAAATGTTTTTTTATTTTATTTTGTATTATCTGCCCTAAAATTTTCTTAGTAGGTCCTAGTTTAGTATTGCCAACACTTAATACTCGCATTTCCATATTTTATCTTACGCATTTAACTGACAAGAAAACATTGAAAGCGCTCGGAAACTAAATAAATACACAGATTATATTCGTCTATTTTATTACCCGCTTTTAGAACGTAATTTTAAGATGTCATGTCTAAAATAATATTTAATAGAGTAAAATTTCTTTCGTTATATCATTATTTATATATATTTCTTAATTGTTGTTTATAATATGTTGTCTCTTTATATATTTGTTAGCTCTTTAGGTAGTTATTATACATGAGATTGTCTTCGAGGAGAATTGTAAGTAACACCCTCGTGCTTGGCAAATACGTTGACCTATATTTTCATATTTTTACCTATGTATTTTTTTTTTTACTGTAGAACATATCCATGTTAATAGTTTAAGATTTACTTGTGCATATAATTAGATTTAAATCTAATTATATACTTTATATAAACTATTTCACTATGTATAACTAGTGTGCAAAAATCTCGAGAAATGTCTTAAAATATTTTTGTACTTACCAATTTTTGTTTAAAACGATCAAGTTGTAACTAATTCAGGAATACTGTCAGATAAATCATTTAGTATCCATTGGAAGATAGATCAATATCGGAATATTTGTACTATCAAGATTACGTAACGTAGACATACAGTAGGTACCTATCCTTTGTGTAATTATATTGACCCTGTTTTCAATTATTTCCGCGGTCAGAGTCACCTCCCGATGTCTTCACTATATCTAGGTTTACTAATAGATAGTAGGTATTTACACATCCTAACATTTCTAACAGAAAACTTAATATTGAATTTATAAGTTATGATTCTTTAAAACATCGAGTGCGATAACAGTTTTCAAATCACAGACCAAGAGATCCAAGCTGTGTAAAAGTTTTCCGTAAAAAGATATTAGTGAAATTAAAAATGATTACCGTAGTAGTGAGCTGGTAACCACCATGTTGCGAAACCAGAATCCCAAAAAATCATGGCGTTTGAAATTCCAGATGTTATTTTATTATTTTTCGCAAATTAATGTAAGCCAGTAGTTTCTAAGAGAAATACATAGGTATAGGTTAAATTGATGGAAATGACAACGATCACATAGTTTTCTAAGGTCACATTATAGGACAAATTATTGTCTGTTATTGATCACATTATGCCGCATTTGTATCATAATGCTATGATAATATTAATCGCTTGACCAATTTTATCTAGGTCTTGTTCCACTGATAAGTTTGCAGTGTAACATTATTAGATATTTTATCAGTCTTCAATTGAACTTTTCATAGTTTCACCGGTGGTTTTGGGCTCAAATCATGTGTCGTGAAAATTGTAATCAGGTTTACAAATCTTAATATCAACTTTATAATAGCACGCGGAAATAAATTACAAAAGGCTAACTAAACGTAGTGGTTATATTCTCTTTGAGGCTAACCGCCATTACGTTAAACCTAAGTCATAGAGGCGGCATGTGCTCTTTTCACCGCTGCTTATACCGTCGGAGTTAAAAAAATATATAGAATATTATATTTGTTTGTTGTATCTATTGTTGAATGTATGAACAAGTTACGTGCATCATGCCATGTTATGAGTCTCCATTAGTTATCTCATTTTAAATCACACTCAATTAACTTTTTATTTTTTTTCATAAAACAATGAATCTACGTTAAATTATTACTATATGCTTTAGATAACGTAGATTAAAATATGGCATTTATACATAATTAAATTATTAATATGGCATTATAACAGCTTTTTTACTACACTGCAAGGCTGTTTGCATTTTTTTAATATAGTTGCCACACGTATTTATGTTTTTAGGATTGGCAAGTTTGGTAACATTCAAATTATTTTTTAGGATTCAAAAATGTTCACTTATGATTATTCGTCGTTTTAGATGATTCGTCAAAAAATAATTAGGTACTTACCTATCCTAATATTGTCTTGTTTTTGGTCGCTTATTTTGTCTAGATGTTAGGAAAATATTACATAATTATATATTTAAGTAGTTATATCATATCGAAACAAATAAAATTATTAAGCACGTTGAGCAGTATTTCGAAAATGTAGATTGATGTTTCAATTATAATGCTTTACATATGTTATTGAATGTATAACTTATATAAATTCATGTTTAATGGTTTGCAATACTACGGCATAGAAAAGGCCAGTATTTGGATGTTAAATAGTTATGAAATAGAGACGTTTAAATGGCAGTCCGTTTCATTTTTTTCATGCCCTAGCTAAGAAATTTTAAGGTTAAACCGCATTTTAGCGTACAGATTTATTGCGCGATTACATATTCGAAGGCAAATCAACGACAGCTCTCGAAAAAGGCCAGAGTGAGGAGCCTGACCACTAATGCCACATAGTTCCAGTGGTCTGCCAATACAGGTGGAGAGACGGCACACGGCGGGTTTATTTAGTGGGTGAGGCCCCACGGTACCCTGTTCGTTGCCCCGCACTACTAAGTGTGCGGTTAGGTATATTTTTCCTGCGTTAACAAATAGAAAACAGGAGTGAGGAGGAGGTGCCTTTATAATGAGAGTGAGAGGCAAAACAGATGAGCACAGGTCACAGGAAGTCGAAATCCTCTGTCTCTGTTTACCCCTTTAGAAACGGCGTAATTCGTGTATGTGTGAAAATAATATAGCTGTTTTTCTGCTGCGCTGTTTTGCTGTAGTGACTCTACGATTGACTTTAATTACAAGTTTTTCAGGCAAGTATAGTGATTTAAGCATACTAAAATATAAACGTTATTGAGTGCACAGTGCAGATGGCGGAGTGGTTTAGATACAGCCTCCCACCCGAGTGCTGTGGATAGGATTCCCACAGAGGACAATTATTTGTGTGATCCACAAATGGTTCTGAGTCTGGGTGTATTTTGTGTCCGTCAAATAGTACTTTGTCTTTAGATGGTATCCAGGGTCTGATGATGGAGCTGGAAGCTAGCCATGCAAAACTCTGTAATTAAATGGCCCAACTCCATCGTGTTAGGGCTCGTTTGAAATTTCTTGACTAGTACTCCATTCCTAGATGATATCCAGGGTCTGATGATGGAGCTGAAAGGTGGCCACAGTAACTCTGTAATGAAACGACACAACCCCATCGAGTTTAGAATCGTTTGATTTGTCTTGACGAGTACTTTGTCTTTAGATGGTATCCAGGGTCTGATGATGGAGATAGAAGGTGGCCATAGGAACTCCGTTATAAAACGACATTACTCCATCGAGTTTGGGCTCGTATGATTCGTCTTGACGAGTACTTTGTCTCTAGATGGTATCCGAGGTCTGATGATGGAGCTGGAAGGTGGCCACAGTAACTCTGTAATGTAACGACGCAACCCCATCGAGTTTATATTCGTTTGATTCGTCTTGAGGAGTACTTTGTCAAGTTATGTATAATAATTTTATTTCTACAAAATAATTTCGATGTTTTCACATCTGGTAGACGTCCCACGACGTCTAGGTTTTTTTTTACCTTCACCCACTAAAGAAACCCGCCATGTGCCAGCTCTCCTCATTTATTGGCGGGCCACCGGAACCATATTACATTCCTTCAGTGGAGGGATTTAGACCCCAAGCTGGCCTAGTGCAGCTTGATAGACTTCACAATCCGTTCAGATCTCTCAGGCGTGCAGGTTTCTTCATAAACAAATATACACATACGAGGAGGGATCAAAAAGTAGTGAGAATGAGATAGAATATAATGACTGTTGAATACTTAATAATTTATTTTTCTACATAGTCTCCGAGTCTCTCTGCACACCGAGTCCAGCGCTTTTCTAAGGCTTCAATCCCTTTCAAAAAAAAAGTTTTGTCTTGGTCCTGCAAAAAGCTCTCCACGGCATCCATCACCTCGTTATCGTGTACGTACCTGTTTCCCCTTAAGTATTCTTTCAATTTGGGGAACAGATAAAAATTGCTAGGCGCCAGATCTGGTAAATAAGGGGGGTGGTCAACCAATTCGAAGCCAGCTTGCTGAATGGCAGCTATCGCAACTCCTGACCTGTGCGCGAGTGCGTTGTCGTGATGAAACAGCACGCCACTTCGAAGTTTCCCTCTGCTTTTCTCTTTGATGTCATTCCTCAACTTGGGAACTAATGCTGCATAATATTGGCCTGTAATAGTGGTTCCACGCTCCAGGTAATCAATCAACAATAGCCCTTCTGAGACCTAAAATATTGAGGCCATAACCTTGCCAGCCGATGCCACGGCACGAAACTTCTTCGGGGTCGGTTATGATGGCCGTTTCCATTGCGAAGATTGCTGTTTTGTCTCGGTATCAAAATGATGGACCCATGTGTCGTCCATTGTTACGAAACGAGACAAAAAGTTTTCAGAATCTTCTTGAAACTTGTCCAACAGTATCTTCAAAATGTCAAGTCGATTTTGTTTCTGACTGTCGGTTAACATTCTCGGCACCCATCTTGCGGAGACTTTTCTCATATTCAAAGATTGTTTCAATATGGATAGAATACTTCCATATGAAATGCCCGTTTCTTGAATTAAATATCGGATGGTAACTCTTCGATCGCTCAATACAATTTTCTTGACTTTCGCAACATTTTCTTGGGTGACTGACGTCGATGGACGGCCGCAACGATGTTCGTCTTCCGTGCTCGTTCTCCCTACTCGAAATTGAGAAGCCCACCTTACAACAGTGGAATACGGCGGAGCAGACTCTCCTAATGCCTCCAAATCGCAATGAATCTCTTGCGTCGTTAACTTTTTTAAACAGAGGTATTTATAACGACTCGCACTTAGTTTTTCTCCATTTTCGAGAACACGTTCCGACACGAAGCAAACAAATGACTACATTCAGAAAAAAACAAAAGAGAATCGAATATTTTTTTCTTTTTTAATATTACAAATATGTATCTGAGCTATGCCTGCCAGTATTTTTTTTTTTTCTTACCAAGGAGTATGTCGTTCTCACTACTTTTTGATCCCTCCTCGTATATGTAATCACGAAGACAAGAGGTGTGTGCCGTGCAAGGACCTCGGCCTGGGGAACTCGATACTATTAAAGACAGTGATCCTTGTTCTTGGTTTTACCACCTGCTGTCAGTGTAATAATTTAATATTTTTTGAGAATTTTACCTATAAGTATCTGAGTGTCCCAATTTATCACTTCCGTCTTTTTTTTATACTACGCGTGGCAAAGCGTACGGACCACCTGATGGTAAGCGGTTACCGTACCCTATAGACGCTTGCAACATCAGAGAGAGGCATCACTCGGGCGTAGCCATCTCTAAGAAAAGGGATAGGAGGTGGATAGGAACTATATAGTTCCTTGATATCAAGGATAGGATAGGTAGGATACATATGGAGGGGATAGGAAAGATAACAAGGGATAGGGACCCGGTTGGGGCCTCCGGCCCTCTCACCATGCGAAACAATGGTAGATACCACTACTATTGGCTCACGCTGATCTTTTGTGAGAGTCTGCCCATTCATGCTGGGATAAGCATGACTCTACCAGTAGGAAGAGCACCTATCTGTAATGCATCCTAATAGCAGAGTAACAGTAGGGTGGCAGAACGGAAAAATTTCAACGGGCCTACTGGAAGGGGCCCCGGATCGCATAAGCGTGCTTAAAGGAATCCTCATTTGTCATATTAAAACGTCAACGTGAAGTTATATCTCAAGTTGCCGATACAGTAGTGTGATAAGTTCGCGCATCACGCAAAAACTACTGAGTTAGGTACCTACCTAACCTTTTTATTTGATAGCTGTTGATTAGACTTAAAAACTGGTAGGTATACATTTTATCCCACTACTGTATCGGGAACCTGAGATATAACTTAAAAACTAGGTTTTGGCTGCGGTGGAGCCGCGGGCAAAAGCGAAGATGGATTAATAATTACATTTATTTAATTACCAATATATATATTATCTATCATACAGTCAATGATAAGAGGTTAGTCTCCAGGTTATGACGGGCTCAGCATTGAACATCTACGTTATGCTGGCCCACATTAGCCACGTGTATTGGCATTGTTCTATCACCTTTGTATGAGTCATGCATATTTACCTCAAAATATGTTAAAAACTTGTGCCAGTAGCTAAAAATAAAACGGGTGTCTTAACGGATAAGGTTAATTACCTATAGGCCTATTTCATTGGCCACGGTGATTTCTAAGATATTGGACAGTGTGCTTAATACGCAGCTGAATAAGTATGTACAATTACATGATAATCAGTTCGGATTCCTTACTGCTTTATCTACAGAAAGCGCAATATTTAGTCTTAAAGAAACTGTAAGGCACTACACAGATCGAGGGACACCTGTCTACGCCAGTTTCCTGGACTTATCGAGTGCTTTTGATCTGGTTTCCTACAATGTTCTCTGAGAAAAACTAGAAGATACTAAAGTAGGTACCACCAGAAATTATCAATATTTTTTTAAATATTGGTATGAGAACCTGTGGGCCGTGTGGGGCCGGCTTTAGATTGATCCACCCCTCTCTACCCACGGGAGTCGTAAGAGCCGACTGAGGGAATACCGGGGGAGTGGGCAGCAGCACTCCTTCGATTATTAACAACATCAACTGCGATCGCCAACCCGCCTGCCAAGCGTGGCGATTACGACATTATCCCCCATTCTTGGGGAGGCCTATGTCCAGCAGTAGACTTTAAAAGGCAGATGGATGGATGGTATGGGAACCAGGTTAACAGTATTCAATGGGCTGGGGCGTATTCGAGCTCGTACAAATTGGAGTGTGGTGTGAGACAGGGGGGTTTAAGCTCTCTTACACTGTTCAATTTATATATGGATCAGCTAATCTGTGAGCTGAGCGGCACCAGAATCGGTTGCCATGATGACGGCATAAGCGTAAATAATTTAAGCTATGCCGATGACATGGTGCTGCTCAGTGCGTCGGTATGTGGTTTAAGGAAATTATTGAGCGTTTGTGAAAAATATGCTTGGGATCATGGACCCTAAGAACCCTAAGAAAAGTGTTATTATGGTATTTAGAGCTGGTGGAAAATACCCAGAAACGGTGCCACCAGTTGTATTAAATCAGGTACCGTTATCGAGGGTGTACAAATTTAAGTACCTTGGGCACTTATTGACTGTTAGCCTCAGATACGATGAAGATATTGAGAGAGAACGGAGGGCGCTGTCAGTTAGAGCTAATATGATCACACGCAGATTCGCGCGAGCCTCTAAGGATGTGAAAAACACTTTTTAGCGCATACTGCACATCTTTTTATACTTGCAGTCTGTGGGTACGTTTTTCACAGAAATCATACAGCGCCCTCCGTGTACCTACAGTACAATAATGCATTCAGAGCACTGATGGGTTTGCCTCGCTTCTGTAGTGTATCGGGGATGTTCGCAGAGGCAAATATAGATGATGCACATCTTTTTCTGTTAATTGCTTTTACTCAATTAACAGAAAAAGATGTGCATCATTGGTGCGCAGGAAGCGGGGCGGATCCAATATTTAAGATATTGTGCATGATGGTCAAGAGACTGGATTGCGTTATTATAAATCGTTGATCCAGGCTATCGGCCGTTGATGTTCTTAATATATACCTATATATGTATATATATATATATATATATATATTGTTGTTTGCATCTAATATTATCCAATTAGTAAAAGTACATGATATATCTATGTTTCAATTTTAAAATTAATTTATATTTGCGCTTAAGTACCTACCTAAATTTATATAAAAGACACTAACATACATTTATAAGTAGGTATTATTGTTACTAACATAAATATGAGTCTTGGCTTCTTGAAATAAAGAGTATTATTATTATAGTACAGTAGGTAGTATGTGAACAGAAGTTTGTGCACGGCGCCTTTCGTAAGCGCCTGAGAATTGAGATATAGCATTCTTCCTTTTATAATAATAAAAATTCTTTAAGTATTCTTATAAATAATATAAAATGGTGTTTAGGTACTTGTTTAGAAATAACTATATAGTCTCCATACTAGGATTCCCCGTATTAGGGAGACACGTTTTTATTGCAGGTGGATAGGCCACGTCACGTGGAAAACAATCTTGTCGCACCATGCGATTACAGCTGTCATGAATCTTACAAAAATTATATAAAAGTCTGTATGTTCAGATGTTTGTTACTCAATCACGCAAAAACTGCTCAACAGATTTGCACGAAATTTAGGACGTATTCACCTAAAGGACATTGCTCTGCGTCCACACATAGTTCAGCTTTCTTTTTGTTAAGGCGGGAAAATATGTTCCTAACCGTCGATCGGGGCAACGAACAGGGTAGTGTGGGGCCCTCACCCACTAAAGCAACCCGCCGTGTGTCGTCTCTCCGCCTTTATTGGCGGGCCACCGGAACTATATTACATTCCTTCAGTGGTCCGCCGGCGGCTTACCCTTTCGGGTACCCTCAACTGAGCGACGTATCAGCACACGGAGTGTCGCACCTTCGCGGGAAGCCTTGCGGGTGGCGGACGTTCCCCGGTCCATCCACGAAGACAAGCGGGGCACGACTCGAGCGTGTGCTGCGCCACGTCCTCGTCGCAGCCGCAATGGTGACAGCCCGGAGTCGCTTCCCTCCTTGCGACTATGTGCAGATATCTGCCGAAGCAACCGTGCCCCGACAGCACCTGCACCAATCGGAAGGTAAGGACTCCGTGCCGTCGCCCCGCCCACTCTTACGAAACCGGCTGGAGCGCCCCTACGGTCCGAAGACCGGCCCGGGGCGCCTTCAGCCGCGACCTCCAGTTGTCCATGGCAGCTCGGCGGGCGTCGCCCTGCCTTCTGGCCACCACGCTGGGTGGAAGACGACCACCTCAATTCCGCTCTTGCGACGCCCGCCGATACACTTCGGCGAGCACCTCCCCCTCCAAGTCCCACGGAGGGGTTCCGGCCAACGCGCAGGCCGCCTCCGTCGAAACCGTGCGGTTTCCACGTATGACCCTGGACGCGACGACTCTGTGGCCTCCACAGAAGAGCCCTGTTCAGTGCATCCAGAGACTCTGCCCACACATACATAGTTCGCCCTGAATCCAACCGCAAAGCAAAATTAGGTTTTGAATTAAAACTAGAGATGGCCGTATGTGATTTTAACCGAATACGAACTTCAGCCGAACATTCGGTAAATATACAAAATTCTGCCGAAGTTCGGTGTTTCTCGGGAGTAACAAGTCATATTCTATGTGTATTTTTTATGAAAGACAACGCCATAAAGCAATAAAAAACAGTCAATGTAAGGGTACACCTTATTTCAAATTATTGGGTGTATTAACTCATAAGACTCCTGGATTGTGAAAAAAACTAAATTAATTTATACATTTTAATTTATCTATAATAATTATAGTTTAACAAATAACTGACCATACTTAAATGGCCTTCGAGTAGTGGCATATGTGACTTATTTAGCAGCTATGACAGATGTGATTTTTCGAAATTTTAGTATAAACTTTACCATTTTCTTATACCGAATGTTCGGCATTTAAAACCGAACTTTGGCCGAATGCCGAAGTTCGGTTCAAGCCACCGAAATTCGGTTAAACTGAATGTAAAACGAACTTCGGCCCATCCCTAATTAAAACTTGCAATTATGTATTACGTTATTGAGAGAAATAAATAAAAAAAATATATATTACTGAATTCCCATACAAAAATAATTTTATTGCGGCCTAGCTTGAGGATCGTACTATTACAAAAAATTTCTCCGAATTTGAGGCAGCAGCAGCAGGGTGTTTGTTTTAAACATAAATAATGAAGCTGGAATATAAACGAACCAGTTTACGTATGACAGTAGATTGGTGTTTCACTATCTCTTGTCATAGTTTTCAATTTAGTTGGATTATAATCCTAGAGTTACGTATTTCCAACGCTGGATGATGCTCTATTAAATTTTTACCAGTTTCAAAAAATATTTTTAACCCTCGACTCAAAAAGAGGGTTGTTATAAGTTTGACGTGTCTGTCGTCGGTCTGTGGCTCCGTGAAGCGATTTCAATTTAGTTTTTTTTGTATGAAAGGTAGGTATCTAAGTATGTACGAGTATTAATAATTCTAAAAAAAATACATCGCGTTTTGGGACCGCTCCAAACCTAACAATTCAATTACAAATAGTCTAAACTAACCTTTTTATTTTTTTTTATTTTAGGTTAGCAAAAATGTCCTACCGCACACCCCGCTGCCCGGGGACACAACGGGGTAGTGTGGGGCTCTCACCCACTAAAAACCCACCGTGCGCCTCCACCCGCCCTTGCTACGGCGGATCACGGGTACCACGTCGTTTCGACCGCGATCCGCAAGGCGGCAGCGCCTTCGGGCACCCTCTCTTGAGCGACGCCTCGCGCACTTGGGCGTCGCACCTTCACGGCAGGCTTCCGCGGACGGCAGGGTACTCCCCGACCCCACCGTCCGCAGCCTCGGCTAGGGCGGCATCAGGCACAGGTAAGCACGCGCACGCCGCCCCGCGCACCGGCGGTGAAGGAGGATTCCTCCCGGGCCCTCTCCGCCACTTCCTTCCGCGAGATGACAGCCTCGCAGAAGGCGGCGACCGCGGTCCAGGCCCTGTCACTGCCAACCATCGCTCGCGCAACGGCCGGCAGCGACAGGTCCACGCCTATGACTGCAACGAGTTCCCGGCGCCGCACATCCCAGGCCGGCCACGACTCGAGCGTGTGTTGCGCCGAGTACTCGCCGCAGTCGCAGTGGTGACAGCCTGGGGTCGTCTCCCTTCTAGTGATCGTGTGCAGGTATTTGCCGAAGCAACCGTGCCCCAACAAAACCTGCACCAACCGGAAGGTGAGGACCCCGTGCTGCCGCCCTGCCCATTCTTCCAAGATCGGCTGGAGCGCCCCCACGGTCCAGAGACCAGCCCGGGGCTGTAACAAATAATATTAGAACCGATCTTGACTTTTCATTGTGACATTTTACACACAATTTCTAAAGCAATTCCAAAACTGTAATTCAGATTTAAACATAATCTAACAATGCTTTAGAAAAACAAAATATCTATTATATTGACTTTAGGTAAACATGGCAGGCGCATTGGATGTGCAATAGTCCCCAAAAAGTCACCACGTTTTAATAGTCCCTTCGAATGGTACTTTTTTCTTCAATATGGCATGCAGCTAGTTCGTGTTAAATAGAAATTTAATATGCAATTTATATTTAAAAAAATACTAATAGTTATCATGAATGTCCGATGCTTATATCGTTCAGGGCGAAAAATGATATTGTCCTTTGTTAGAGATGTGACTTATGTAAGACTGCAGCTCTGCCACAAGCAACTAGTAAATAATACACAAATTGTTAGTTATGCAATCTTTTATTTCGTCTAATCACAGTGCTGACACATAACACAGGCAGCTAATACCATTAATGTTTTAAATAATTTAATTTAATTCTTGGGGGGCACTGCATGAATGTAGATGGTATGGCCCACTCCAAAAAGGCCTACAATGCAGAGCGCCATGGTAAATCGGTACAGAATTACGTCGAATGGACCACCTTTCAAGAACACTGGGACGTCATTGTCTTCCTAAAATGTTCAACAAAATATCAGCATTAGTAAAACAAGAATATATTGTCGCTATCTCTGGTTAGTGCTGCAAGTTAATTAAGAAAGTAGGCAAGTCTCCATTTTTAAGGACAATTGGTCTTAAATGTTTACTTCGCCTACATATTTATGATGGGATAAGCTAAGGAGAGTACCTACCTATATTCTTAGTTCTACACTATATATACTAATGGTATATGAATTATAATAGCTACAAAGTTACTACTTTTGTTTCAATCAGTCCCTTCTCAAATGCATTTTATCTACATAATTGTGCATAATATGCACAATTATGCCAGTTACTAAGGTTTTAATATCATTATTATAATTTTTTTTTTATCATTATGATATCAATCATTTTTTGACAATTCATCACTGCCTTGTAAAAAAAGATGAGAAAACTGCAGCTTCCTCATGTCTCCCGAGATGTTTCCTTGAGATGAATTGTAAAATTTGCAAATTAGTACTGCCAGCTTGGTGGAGATGGTTGGGTGTCAAGTGGGAGTACTACCATCTGACTGGACAGTAAAGAACCTCAGTGTGAGTTTGCTGTAGCGGAAGGTGGATGTCTATTAATTTATGGCCCATCCATGAAATGAAAGGGTGAGCAGCGGCTTGGTAGTATTCTTGGTATTGAATCCGTGAGCAGCGGTTACCACTTACCATCAGATGGTGGCTTATCTGCCACCATATGCAATAAATAATGTAAATTAAAAAATATATTTTTAAGGATAAGTTTGTATTACATAAACTATTTTAATTTGTTTTGATAGGGATTGACAAGTCTTATATCATTTTTGATCTGTATTTTTGCGCTTGACACGCTCAGCTACTTTATAGAACAAATTATTTGTGGAATGTGGAAAAAGAGAATGTTAGTGGGAGCGGGAATCGAAAATGCGTCCCTTCTAAACCGAGGAAATAGTGCACTTCCCCGGAGTGGAAGGGACTTAGGTTTGATTCCCGCTGGCACTATAGTTCTCTATTTCCACATTTCACAAATTATATGTTCTTTAAAGTCTTATATCAGTTTAATCGGAAGTTTATAGTTCAATTATGCCACTATATTAAAAAAAAATTTAAGACCCATACCCAACCACCAATCCCAAAGAGATAGTGGTTTGATATTTTTATGAAAATGAAAACAGCAGTAAGTAGGTATATAATCATAATAATATAGGTACGAGCAGGCCGTATGGGGCCGGCCGGCTTTAGAATTGTACCACCACTCTCTACCCACGGGAGTCGTAAGAGCCAACTGAGGGAATACCGGGAGAGTGGGCAGCAGCACTCCCTCGAGTATTAACTACATCCACTGCGATCGCCAACCCGCCTGTCAAGCGTGGCGATTACGGTATTATCGCCCATGACGGGACCGCTCGTTGTGGCGCTCTCTTGGGGAGCAAAGCAGATGTCCAGCAGTGGACGTTGAAAGGCTGATGGATGGATGGATAGGTAGGTACTAGGAAAAAATCACTATATCTGGCCTATTAATTTACTGTTGTGAAGGAGGCTCGTACAGATTAATAACTGTAACAATTACAGGAAGACATTGTCTTATAGTTTATGTAGAGGATTTTAATTAAATTGGATAGTTACATAAATATAAGCTTATTACCTGGAACAATTTTTGTTTCTGGCGGATCTTTTCTGGTACAGGCGGGTAAGGAATGTTGGTACCAGGCACCAGCTTCCTCGGACCTGGAGCAGGGCACGCTTCACTTACTGTTGAGAGCGGCGCGGTGTACTGAATAGTGGGAGCCTCCACTCGTTGTAGAGCTATTGGTGCCTATGAGGAAAATATACTGATAATGTACAAAAATAACCACAGAGTTGTATATTATAATAGGTAGTAAACAAGTGAAAACTTACAACAGGGAATAATGGACTTTGTAAGTGGGATGCAGCCACCAGCCTACCAGTAAATTTGCCCAGTTGATGGTACATTTTGAAAAATTAATAACTATTTTATTCACAGTGCCTGAGAATCTAGCGATTACGAAACAAGTACTTATCTGGTGTTACGTTCTGAAACGTTATTAAAAAATAAGCAGCTAGTGTTCATGTTCATGTAGATAGGAAAACAAAACTCAACTATCTCAATCGTTTTAAAAAACAATAAAATAATACTTAATTTTCGTTATTACAATTTCCATAAAATATTTTAATTAATTGTTTTAAAAAATGTAGAAACTTTTTTCGTTGCTTAGTTTGCCTATATTTACGTTGGTTAATATCTCAATAATACAAATCAGTAATTAAAGTCCTTAAATATGTGATTTTTTTATATTTTAACCCTTAATTATTTAACGAAGCTAAACTAATTAAAGTTTATTTTCTGATAAAAAGTTGTTCTGTTCCAATTCTGAATTCAGAACGAAAAGTGCGGCCATGTTACTTTTTGAATTTGATTTGACAGATAAATCTTTTCTTTTACTTTGAGCACGTTTTTCAGAGAGAAGGTGAGAATGAGTTTTTAAAAAATATGGAGTAGTATTTCTCTTATTTCGCATAGAAAATATTCGAACATTGCAACAACAATATTAAATTTACTTTGAGTGTCAAATAGATTTCTTATTCCAAATTTGAATATCCGCGTGGCGTGTCATGTCTAGGATTCGCTTGTCAATTGTTTTTTAGTTTCATTCATCGTTTTGGCATACAACTACTTATATTTCTATTCTAACCATAAATTTAGTACAGTTTGTGTGACCGTTTCACCGTTCTTTTCAGCTCTACAATATGCAGATCTTTGTAAAAACCCTAACGGGTAAAACCATCACCCTAGAGGTGGAAGCTTCAGATACTATCGAAAATGTGAAAGCTAAGATCCAGGATAAGGAGGGCATTCCACCAGACCAACAACGTCTTATCTTCGCTGGTAAACAACTGGAAGATGGCCGCACACTTTCTGACTACAATATCCAGAAAGAGTCAACACTCCACTTGGTACTCAGGCTTAGAGGAGGTTAGTAGAATTACGAAAAAGCTCAATGCTATGTTTAGTATAATTACATTTTTTAGTAACAGGAAGAAATTCTAACCAAATATACTATTGCCAAAATAGGATTAAGGTTTACTTATTTCGTTAACTTTGTGATCAGATAGTCAAGAATTTCTTACTAACATTGTAAATTATATTTCATAGGTACTATTGAGCCTTCACTCCGTATATTGGCCATGAAGTACAACTGTGACAAAATGATTTGCCGCAAGTGCTATGCCCGCCTGCACCCTCGTGCTACTAACTGTCGCAAGACGAAATGCGGTCACACCAACAACCTCCGCCCCAAGAAGAAGCTGAAGGATTAAATCCATTTGCAATTGTCAACAGTTCCATCTAATATTTTGCAACTAACAACTAAGTCCAAATTAATAAATATGTAACACCGTTACCATGACTTTGATTGTGTTCTGTTTTTTAATAAGATACCATTAAGACTTCCCTTCCTGTAGAAGTAAGTATAGCCTAGGAAAGGGATAAGAGGTAGATAGGAAGGATAACGAGAAGTGGTTAAAGAGGGTGTTTTGGCCTCTTTCAATATTCACCATAATGATACAACTGATTACCTAACTGACATTCATGTTGATCTGTGTTAGAGTGGCAAGTACTTCTCTTGTTAAGCTGTCCTATTCAAGCTGTGTAAAGCAAGGCTTTACCACTGCCACAACTCATTAGTTGTAATACTGTGCAATAGTTAACTGTCCTTTGTCCCACCCCCAATGGACTCTACTGCTTAACCGAGTAAGTTACTTTTTAAATAGGAGCATCAAATGTAGCAAGGGGAAATCAATTCTTAACAGCTTACGCCCTCTCGGTAGAGAGTACTATATTCTTTGCTTACGCCTCTGGGTAACATGTGGGTATGTATGTAACCAGCCTTTACCCGCGACTTAGTCGCGGCCAAAAGCTGGTTTTGCGGTTATATCTCAGGATCCCGATATAAGAGGTGATCTATTTCGAGGTTCCCTACTTTTTTAAAGAAAAAACAGAAAATTCAAATTTAATGGAGAATGTTTATTATCATTTGAAAGAACATTCTTTGGCATTTATTTTTTGAAGATTATGTCTATCAAATGTTGGCCGTTGCTACGTCGCAGATGGTCCATCCGTTGAGTCCAATTTTCGATGACTCGTTCGTCCCTCAGTCGGCTCTTACGACTCCCGTAGGTGGATAGGGGTGGGACAATTCTAAAGCCCCACACGGCAATATAATAATACATAGTATAGATAAAAGAATTTGAGTTACAACTTCCAAAATCTGTTTTTTGTTTGAAATGTGTTCACTAAATGGATGTGACCATTATTTAACTAGTTATAAGTTGAATTACACCTAGGTAAATGGTAAAATATGAACAGAACTATTTATGATTTGTCAACCATATACCTGTGCCTTCTCATATTCCTGCAAATTAATGTTTCTTATTCTTAGAACGTTATTCTGTTACTTCAACAAATAGAGGAAATAGTAAATAGGTACCCTTGACATGATGCAACATCACCTGGAATTTGCAGGATACTAAACTGCCACAGCTACTCAGCAGGTAGTGTTTGGGTTCATTGCAAAGCTCTCAATATTCCTCGAGTGGCTCACGCTTTTTACCCGACTACGGCGAAGCCAAAAGGAAGGATTAGGATTCTAGCAGTCTACGTATGTTTGTATTTACTTATGTTCTGTTCTCCTTCCCTTCTTCTGTAGCGCTTAAACTTCATCCGATTATGATGAATAATTTGGATTCGTTATTATGGCCCGGGTAACACATTATATGGCTCTATTTTGACCATTTTTGTACCTATACATTAGGTACTCGATTTCTGTCTAAATTGCACAGATGTGCGGTATGGCTTAGATACCGGCTTCCCGCTTGAGTGTTGTGGGTTTGATTCCCACACAGGACAACCCTTTGTGTGATCCACAAACGGTGGTTCAGAGTCTGGGTGTACTTTGTGTCCGTGATATTGTATGTTTGTAAAGTCCCCCGCGATAGGATTATTCCTAAGTACCTACAGGAAGTTGTCTTAAAAAAAAAATCTTGTTTCGTACTTTTTGGGTCACTTTTTAATTTCCGTAGTCGGGTTACAGTTTTTAAACTTGTATTTTTTATTTAGAAACATCTGAATATGTATACACTACAATGTTCAGTGTTCACCGGAACAATGTATTGTAGGTACCTACTGTTATACGAGATAGTTTTACTTGTATAGTGATTTACTGAGAATACAAGTATCATCGCCTCATTATTACCTGAGTGCATGTGGTAATATTCCCTTTGCCTGTTTTACGAGGCGCCTGAGGAAAGTAAGCATTTATAACCCATTGCATTAGTGACGGTAGAATTAGGTACCAAGTGGGAGTATTCATTTGTCATCGCTGGCTCGAGCGGATCGGCACCACCGTCTGCCGTGAGACCGACAATGTGTGACAAAAATTACACCACATTCCGTTCCCTTATAACATAGCCCTTTATACCCAGAACCCCGTGGTCTGATGGTAATTTTACATTATCTATAGTATACCTATGCAATAAAATATAAGTATTTATGGGAGTTTATTTTTAATATGTTTTATAATTTATAAAATAAGTACAATGTAAATATTTTAACAATATGACTTAAATGCAGTAAATTCATTATTTTGTAAGGTTCAGGTTTATAGTAAAATGTAAATATTTATATCACAACCACCAAGTTACAGTAAAAGTAGGTATAAAATACTGATTACATATTATTTGTCAATTGATATACTCTTTTTTTGTTAAGGCAGGAAAAAATGTACCTAACTGCACACCCCGCCGTTCGCGGCAACGAACAGGGTAGTGTGGGGCCCTCACCCACTAAATAAACCCGCCGTATGCCGTCTCTCCGCTTGTGTTGGCGGACCACCGGAACTATGTTATATTCCTTCCGTGGGGTCAATTGATCAAGGGTAATTTTACATACCACTGAAGTACCTAATTTAACATAGTTCCAGTGGCCCGCCAATACAAGCGGGGAGACGGCACACGGCGGGTTTATTTAGTAGGTGAGGGCCCCACTACACTATCCTTTTCGTTGCCCCGAATGACAGGGTGTGTGGCTAGGTACATTTTTTCCCGCCCTAACAAAAAAGGGTTGATTTTACATGGACTGCAGCAAAACATATATCAACAGATACATTTTTTTTTATAGAACTAGTCTGTGCAGCATCTAAATGACACATTAAGGAAGTCCTTGATTTCGAGTAATTTAGAATTAAAATCATATCACAGTATATGATTCTGCATACTGATTACCAGTAGGTAAATTATAGCCTATATATTATATCTATGCTACTTAAATCTAGTTGGACGGACAATAAAAATAACTAGATTGCACAATAACAACGTGGAATGTAATAATAACATATTAGCAATTACTTTAATAGTAATTTTAATAATAAATTTAATAAAAAAATTAAAATGTATAATGTATAAAAAATAAACTCTCTATTTCCAGATGGATTACCTACAAACGTGAAGGCTACTTATCTACATAAAACAACATCACGCCTGTATCCCCGAAGGGGCAGGAGAAGTGTATTAAACACCCACGGTCCGCCAGCTATGTTTAAGTGCCACGTAATAGGGGACAAGCCTATTGCCGTCTACCGGGCACATTTCCAAACTCCGGGCTGCTACTGAGAATTTTTCTTTTTGCTAAAAAGCACAATAAACATTACCCGACTCGGGGATTGAACCCGAGACCTCATAATGAGCAGTCGCACACACTACCGCTGCACCACCGAGGCAGTTACTACCTATCATAGATGTAGTATTAGATAGATCGGTGATGCAAAAGAGTAAGAACATAGTATACGCGTATATTAGAGCGTGATAGATAGACGAGACCACTATCATACACGCTATGGACCTGTATGGACCTGACATCAATCGTCAACGATGCAAATTTCGCATATTTTAGGAAAATTGGAGAAGTTATCGTTTAATTCTGTATTAATTGACTTGTCTAATCATAGTTACGTGTGCAGTGCCCGGATGTAACTCATATAAGAAAGAAAACACACAGAATTGTACATTTCACATGTAAGTAATTTGTTGTTTATATGCAAAGCTTATGAACTTACCACAAACGCTGTGCTCATACACGATGGGGAATTTTATTGCATTAAATCATATGCATGCCCGGAATGCCTTCAAATTCAATATAAAAAGATAACAAATACGTGAATTTTGTGATATAAAATTTACAATGTTTCTTTTATAGAGATTGACACTATCGGTATTTCGGTATCGATAAAATGACTTCGATGTGTCTATTATTGGGAAAGGCAAAGCCTTGATTTATGTTTCAGTAAAGGTTATAATATATATATAAGATAAGGTCAAATTAATCCATCCATCCATCCATCAGCCTTTTAACACCCACTGCTGGACATAGGCCTCCCCAAGAATGGGGAATAGTGCCGTAATCGCCACGCTTGGCAGCGGTCGGTTTGGCTATCGTAGTGGACGTTGTTAATACTCGAAGGAATGCTGCTGCCCACTCCCCCGGTATTCCCTCAGTCAGCTCTTACGACTCCCATGGGTAGAGAGGGGTGGGACAATAAGATCATTCTATACGGTTATCATTTTTTGAGTAAATGTATTTTTATCTTTGGATAGTTTATATTTTAATGTAACGTTTTAGATTTCCTCTGAATATTGGTGTTCGATAAAAATGGCTTAAAATGATTGATAGAGAAAACTGAACTAACTTATCATCACGCCATTTCCCTTGCGGGGTAGACAGGGAGAACAGAGTGCCAAGAGGCTCTATTCTTGCATACATCTCTCGCTTCCTCAACATTCATAACTCTCTTCATACACGCTCGCCGGTTTCGGAGACTCCTAACTCCACCTTCCTTCAATACATGACCGATTTGGTCTAGGTAGGTGAGTCTTGGTCTCCCTCTGTACCTACATCCTTCCACTTTCGCATTGTATATCTTCTTAACAGTCGCTCGTCCGGCATTCATTCCACATGTCCGAACCATCGGAGCATGTCCTTTCTCATCTTTACACCAATACTCTCTTTCATACTGGATTCCCAAAAATTACTCGAAATTATGCAACAAGCACTTTGAACAAAAATGTTTTTGTCATAGAGGCCCACAGAGAGTAAAGCTACGTTCCGGTTATATACCCACGTTATTTGAAGCCGGTACGTCATTTTAGAATTTCAATATAAATTGTGTACCACCCTTGGCCAATACTGCTGTTTGTTTATGTTTCTGTTAATTTATTGTATTTCACTAACGTACCTTGTGTACCTTCCGGACATTGTGACAGGTGACGTATCCCGGATTTATCAATACGATCCTGAAACAAAGCGTCAGTCGACAGTTTGGTTGTTTCAAAACGAACCAACGCTACGAAACGACTACGAAAGTGAGGCGATCGAGAAGCGCAGGGAAATTTTTGACCGCTAGTTTCTTCACTTTGACGGGATATCTGGATTCAATTCCATACCAAAGCAGCATCAACGCCGAATGGTACACTACAAAATGCCTGCCAGAAGTTTTGCCTGCAATGAGCAACAAGCGACCGAACACCGGGCTCCGCAGTGTACTGCTTCACCATGACAACGCGCCCGCACATTCAGCTCTCAAAACGAGCGTCTTCCAGGACACCACACCGCTCAGTCTTGGGTCACCCTCCTTATCTGATCTGGCACCGTGTGAGTTATTTTTATTCCCTAAAATAAAATATCAGCTGAAAGGGATACAGTTTTCATCGCCGTAAGATACACAGCGCTTGAGAAAGCCGTGGAAGATGTGTCTGCCGTGGACTGCAAAAATGTTTCGAAAATTGGTTCAGACGCATGAAATTTTGTATAGAGGCTGATGGAGAGTTCTTTGAAAAAAATTAATTAAAATATTTTATCCATAGAAGTTATTTTTTTAGTTTCTCAAAACTTTATGAATGTCCCACGTATTAATAAAACATGTTTCATTTCAGTTTTATTTCTATTCCCTCGAATATAAAATTTATTTGAATTCACTTTGCACCTCATGACACTAAAACAACACAATGTGTCGATAGTCGCGTTTAGTGAACGTCCCAGCACTATTTGAAGTGCACACATGCACATGACACGCACACTGGTACGTGTCAGTTTTGGTCTACTCATAATTACTCTATAGCCGATCTATCCTATATACTACATCTATGCTACCTATCTATGTATTCAAAATACTCTACTCGTAGAGCTTAAAAACACTGTATTGCTGACATAAAAATAGTTCAAATTAAATCGACATTTTTCCATTTACATAAGCAAAATGACCTGTAGATTTATGGCCGGTCACGGAGCTTTTATACAATTTAATCTTGTGTATAAATCTTTTCATGTTTTGCAATGAGCCATATCGTTTCCATTATGGTTTTCGTAAATAACTCAGGTATATTTGCAGTTTTTCTACACCATACCGAAATGAACTACTTTGATCTTGGGCGGCTTCGGAGGTGCATTCTCTGGAAGGTAAGTAAACAAATTATAATTTCTAGTGTGTGACTTTTTTAATGTTAGATATTTTAGTTAAAATTCAGTCAATTAGAAACCGGATAAGAGGTAAATAGGTCCATTATTTGGGGTTTAACAATAGTACATTGTTACCCTAGGGATGAAAGTAACTTATTTAGGCCCGAGACGGGGTTTGGCCCGGTCGCAGCGAGGGCGCCTATAGTTCGAGGGACTAAATAAGTCTTTAACCCGAGGTAAACACTGTGCTTTTCATTACGAATACAAGGAAAGTTAATACAAAATAATACAAATCTCTGCTATACGGAAGTATATAAAAGAAATCTCTACAACTCGAAAAAATAAATGAAGATCGGATTCCCGCTTTCTCGCCAATTTTTTTTGTGGCCGGCCAGCATAGCAGGCATTATTTTTCGTTTTCAACATTGAAAAAATGGTAAAATATTTTACTCAAATCTATATTATTTTAAAGAAATATTTGAAAATAAGTAAATTATAATATCGTTAAAAAAATCTTTATTTAATACTTAACTTTGTTATTTCAATTAAACATCGCACTGTGGTAGTAAGTTAGGCTTAGAATAAGGTTCAATAGAAATGTGAAAATAGAACTAGTTTTTTTAAAATAATTTGACAGTTGTCAGTTGAAAACGATTTTCCCTAGGGCTGAAAAGTATTACTTTCAACCCGCTCCTCAGGCAACTTTAAACCTACTTTCCGAGTATGAGTAATGAAAATTATATTACAAACGTAGTATTTATGGTTCGTAAAATTGCACGTTATATTTTAGATTATAACACAGACATGTTTTGAATGCGCAGAGTTATAATTTAGTTTTTTTAGAATGACATTCATTAGTAAACTGTTTCTATAAATTGCTTTTATGGTAATAGGTAAGCTGCTTTTAATCACGACTGAATCTTTTCTATTTTACCAAGCTAAACTTGTGTTGTTAATTAAACAATTAGATACAATCAAGAAAGGAGTAATTCTTCAACCATTACAAGAATAAAATATTATTTATAATAACAGTATCTAGATAGTTGTGTTATTTACGTGCATCATTTATTTGACATCATACATCAATAAATTAAAAGCCCAGGATAAGGAATCATGACCCCAATGAGCTCATCCTCCTGGACCCGCCATTGAGTACAACACATGCTGAATGGTGTTGGTGGTGAGGTAAAACCCGATAGAGATCGACATTGACCTTTCTTTTTTTTTGTTTAGGCGGGAGAAAATTTTCCTAACCGCACACCCCGTCGTTCAGGGCAACGAACAGGGTAGTATGGGGCCCTCACCCACTAAATAAACCCGCCGTGTGCCGTCTCTCCGCCTTTATTAGCGGGCCACTGGAACTGTGTTACATTCCTTCGGTGGTAGATTGACACCTAGGCAAATATATCTGAAGATCATGCAGACAGTTTATAGTCTGGCCATAAATACTGTTACAATAAAAAAAAACCAATAATGTTACATTTGAATTTGGATTCTGTCATTCTTAAATGAATATTCAGTTAGTTTTCTCATTTTCGCGCTAATTTGTGTTAAATATTCTGTGAATTTGAAACGGAGTGGGTAATAAAAAGAACCGAATTGCTGTTGTAGCTTTACACAAAGTACGAGTAGGTATGGAGCCAAATGCAATTTTGGAAACACTCCATCTGCTTGGTATTAGTCAATAAGCCGAGTTTATGTTCAAATCTATATAAAAGTTTCTCAATTAGTCAGCAGAGTATAACGTGGGCATTATCCAACTTCAGTGACGGTTTGGTGGGGTGTTAGCTATCGAGGGGCGACTGTGCCATATTTTTGTGAAAAAGGTATCAATATAGGATTCTTGAGTATGTGAATAATAAGTGCGAAAATTTTAAATCTAAAATAATAGTCACGAGCAGGATTTCTCCTGGAAAACCGTCCCAGATGCTTTGATAATTCAGCCGTCGTGACAATTGCTCGGGACTGCGAATATCGATTGCAAATTCCTTCTTAATGTCTTGGGTGACGCCTGTGACATCCGTCGGATGTATTTGCATGCAAATACATCTGACGATTCCATTCTGCATTCCCGGAAAAGCAGGAGATGCAGGATTTGAACCTGCATTTCCTGCTTTTCCAGGAGATGCAGGCTCAAATTCTGCTCGTGACTGTTATTTTCGATTTCATATTTTCGCACTTTGTGTTTATTTATGTGGCTAAGCATATTGATTGCTTATATACATAAAGATGACCAAATATTTATTTGGTGTGAATCTTAATTGTAATAATTAGGCTTAGTTGGTCCCGATCATAAACAGCTGGATTATGACCTATGGTCAGTTTTAGTGACAAGCTCTAAACGCCATGATAATTTGAATTTCCTAAACCAATCCAAAATGTTACCAGTAAAGAATTTTCCTATGGAGAAAGTGCGTGTTTCAATTGATAACTGGCAACGTTTAAAGGATTGTGTTAAGGCCAATGGAGATAATTTTGAATAATAATTTTTTTTTTGAATGCTAATATATTATTGTTTATGCTAATGCCATAGTAATAAATGTTTCATGCAATATATAAAAAAAATATTTTCCTTGTATCAATATTTATGGCAAGACTAGGGATAGAGAGAGAACATGCTACCCAATGAGAGGGGGTGAGAGCGTGCTTGCGTGTTTAAAGAAAAAAAAGCCCGATATGCAGTTTGACAGAAATAGTGTTACGCCTTTTTTGTGTCAAACTTATAGCATATTTAAAACATTTCTTTTTAATTTACTACAAATGTTAGTATAGAGTTTTTCAACAAGAACTTGATGAAGATCTATCAGATATCATTTTTCATTCATAATTACAAAACCTTACTTTTTTAATACAATAAAAATTTGAATCATTGTCATCTTTTATTGTTTTATTTTGATTTACAAAACAAAGTTTTTGTTGAATAACCCTATACAAGTATATATAAAAAATCCTTCTACCCTTTGACCTCTCTCTTGACACCATCGTCAGAATCTGGTCACCATGTATCTATAACCTATCCATCGCGATCATTTTAATCAGCCCAAACACGACATCATTCTAGTAAGTTAGTGAAAAAAGCTGATAGTACTGAAACGGCTGAAAAGATTTAATCATAGCTAAGAACGCTTGATCAAGTTACCTTATAAACAAAAAAAACTAAATCAAAATCCGTTCAGCCGCATGGAAGCTATTACGCCACAGACAGATACATACATTAAATTTTTTTTGGTGTAGCAGGGTTCATACGGAGAAAGCATGATCAATACAAATCGTGCAAAAATTGCGTGCTCACACATATATGGGTGCAAATGTCATGCGTGCGTCAAACTTCGACGTAGTCGAGCGTAGTACCGGCGGCGTTCTGTTGCTCTTGTACGAATTGCTGTTGCTGAGATGTGTGTTGCTGCATCATGTGTTGCTGTGGGGTAAACGCCGACAAGTACTTGTGCGGGGGACATAGCGGCAAACTCGCTGCTAGTTCCCGAGCGGTTGTTGACTCCTGATAGAAACGTTTATTATTATTCTTAATTCAAACACTAGGGTATTATTTCAACGGTGCCGTCCACTCAAGGTTATTAGGACAACATGTAAGAAGCTTGCAGGAGGACAACTCAAGAGATTTAGGTCATTAATTACGTCATTATCTTGTTTGACCGTGTAGTCTTTCAGTCTGTTTCGATTTTAAAAGGAAGGTGGCTGATACTATCTCTCTTCGTCTCTTTCTTCCCAAGTTTGTAAACAGCTGACCTCTATACCAATGGGCAGTCATAGAAATCGAGCCTTTGCCGATTTTTAGGTTGTGTCTTGAGTACCCGATATAGATATAGAGATAATACATAATTATATAATTTTTTAAGACAAAATCCGTTCAGCATTTCTCGATTGGTTTGCGAACAAAGAAACAGACATATAGACAAAAATTAAATTAAATGTATTGGGTTCAGAGACGCCTAAATAACCTAATACACAGTCAGTTATAGTATTTTCTGCTCAAATATCTCAAATCTGTAATATATAGAAGTAATATACAGAAGCCTTTGCCCACGGCTCCGTCGCAGCCAAAAGCTGTTTTTCGGTTATATCTCAAGTTTCCCATATATTATTATGTATACCAGTTATTAAGTCTAAACAAGAGCTATCAAATAGAAAAAGTTGCAAGAAAATCCGTTCTGTCATTTTTACATGATAAGCGAACAAACAAACAGACAGACAAACACAAAAATCTAATAATAACTGTTTTGTGTTCAGACACACCTATAAAGCCTACACACTACTACAGTATTTTTTTCTCAACAAACTTAAATGTACAGACAGCTCTGTTACAGGTTTATAATAGTTATTAGGATTTAAGGAATTATAAATGTTTTTTTAACGAGTTATTTAAGTGACAAAGTTCTAGAATTCTTTTCGACTTTAGATTAGCACACTATTACCTATGTGTGACGAATAAATCACTTACCGAAACAACAGCGATAGTAACTGTGTCTGAAAATTTAACTTTATTCCTTTCAACAGTACGATACCCTATTTTCTCAGGTATTTCGTTGTCAATTTTATACGGCCTGTCCATTAAACTTGTACTAGGATGGTAATTACTGTTGTTTTGGTAACGATAGAGTGTATTACTTCTTTCTGCGACATCGTCTCTCAATTCGGTTTGGTATATATGCTTGAAATGTTTTGTTGTCATATTATTTGTACGAGGTAACATATCTATATTCTTCACAGGTAATTCATTAATAGTAGTTAATCCATACTTAGGTTTATAATTTGACAGCATATCCATACTATTCCAACGCGTACTATGGACATTATGTATAGGTTTCGGGAAATCTCGTTCACAATCTAATCTTGCGTTGTCCCGAATGTCCGTTGCCCAAATCGTATTGTCTCTCTCTAAATATTGGTGTAAGTTAGGTCGTATGCTATTTGTCGATGTGAGTTCTGATTGCGTGATCGGAACTTCCACCATGGTTGTTAGGTTCTGAAGAGACACGCGCGGTAACGGCGGTGGCTTGGTTTTGAGTTCAGGAGTTGAATCAGACTCATCTTCCGAATCGGAGTACGTATGTGAGCTGCAGTCGGAACAGGAACCTGAGCATTCAGATACTGGAAATATTGAAAATTACCATCAACACAATTTCTTAATGAATATTAATATTGTTATTCGTGAAAGATATGCTAGTCCATCCATATATACATCACCCTTTCGTGAGGCGCACTACACACAACAACAGACAGTACAGTGAGGCGCACTATACACAACACACATACAGTACAGTCAGGCGAACTATACACAACACACAGACTGTACGGTGAGGCGCACTATACACAACACACAGACAGTACAGTGAGGCGGTCTATACACAACACACAGACAGTACAGTGCGGCGCACTATACACAACACACAGACAGTACAGGCAGGCGCAATATACAGTACACATAGACTGTACAGTGAGGCGCACTATACACAACACACAGACAGTACAGTGAGGCGCACTATACACAACACACAGACAGTACAGCGAGGCGCACTATACACAACACACAAACAGTAGTCAGGCGCGCTACACACAACACACAGACAGGACAGTGAGGCGCACTACACACAAAACACAGACAGTATAGTAAGGCGCACTATACACAACACACAGACAGTAAAATCAGGCGCACTATACACAACTCACAGACAGTACAATGAGGCGCACTACACACTAAATACAGACAGTACAGTAAGGCGCACTATACACAACACACAGACAGTAGTCAGGCGCGCTACACACAACACACAGACAGGACAGTGAGGCGCACTACACACAAAACACAGACAGTATAGTAAGGCGCACTATACACAACACACAGACAGTAAAATCAGGCGCACTATACACAACTCACAGACAGTACAATGAGGCGCACTACACACTAAATACAGACAGTACAGTAAGGCGCACTATACACAACACACAGACAGTAGTCAGGCGCGCTACACACAACACACAGACAGGACAGTGAGGCGCACTACACACAAAACACAGACAGTATAGTAAGGCGCACTATACACAACACACAGACAGTAAAATCAGGCGCACTATACACAACTCACAGACAGTACAATGAGGTGCACTACACACTAAATACAGACAGTACAGTAAGGCGCACTATACACAACACACAGACAGTACAGTAAGGCGCACTATACACAACACACAGACAGTAAAATCAGGCGCTCTACACACAACACACAGACGGTGCAGTGAGGCGCACTATACACAACACACAGACAGTAAAGTCAGGCGCGCTACACACAACACACAGACGGTACAGTGAGGCGCACTATACACAACACACAGACAGTAAAGTCAGGCGCGCTACACACAACACACAGGCAGTATAGTGAGGCGCACTATACACAACACACAGACAGTAAAATCAGGGGCGCTACACACAACTCACAGATAGGACAGTGAGGCGCACTACACACAAAACACAGACAGTACAGTAAGGTGCACTATACACAACACACAGACAGTAAAATCAGGCGCGCTACACACAACACACAGACAGTACAGTAAGGCGCACTATACACAACTCACAGACAGTACAGTAAGGCGCACTATACACAACACACAGACAGTAAAATCAGGCGCGCAACACACAGCCAGTAAAGTAAGGCGCACTATACACAAGTCACAGACAGTACAGTACGGCGTACTATACACAACACACAGACAGTAAAATCAGGCGCGCTACACACAACACACAGACAGTACAGTGAGGCGCACTATACACAACACACATACAGAAAAGTCAGGCGCGCTACACACAACACACAGACGGTACAGTGAGGCGCACTATATATAACACACAGACAGTAAAGTCAGGCGCGCTACACACAACACACAGACAGTCCAGTGAGGCGCACTATACACAACACACAGACAGTAAAATCAGGCGCGCTACACACAACTCACAGACAGGACAGTGAGGCGCACTACACACAAAACACAGACAGTACAGTAAGGTGCACTATACACAACACACAGACAGTAAAATCAGGCGCGCTACACACAACACACAGACAGTACAGTAAGGCGCACTATACACAACTCACAGACAGTACAGTAAGGCGCACTATACACAACACACAGACAGTAAAATCAGGCGCGCAACACACAGCCAGTAAAGTAAGGCGCACTATACACAAGTCACAGACAGTACAGTACGGCGTACTATACACAACACACAGACAGTACAGTCAGGCGCACTATACACAACACACAGACAGTACAGGCAGGCGCAATATACAGTACACACAGACTGTACAGTGAGGCGCACTATACACAACACACAGACGGTACAGTGAGGCGCACTATACACAACACACAGACAGTAAAGTCAGGCGCGCTACACACAACACACAGGCAGTATAGTGAGGCGCACTATACACAACACACAGACAGTAAAATCAGGGGCGCTACACACAACTCACAGATAGGACAGTGAGGCGCACTACACACAAAACACAGACAGTACAGTAAGGTGCACTATACACAACACACAGACAGTAAAATCAGGCGCGCTACACACAACACACAGACAGTACAGTAAGGCGCACTATACACAACTCACAGACAGTACAGTAAGGCGCACTATACACAACACACAAACAGTAAAATCAGGCGCGCAACACACAGCCAGTAAAGTAAGGCGCACTATACACAAGTCACAGACAGTACAGTACGGCGTACTATACACAACACACAGACAGTTAAATCAGGCGCGCTACACACAACACACAGACGGTACAGTGAGGCGCACTATACACAACACACATACAGAAAAGTCAGGCGCGCTACACACAACACACAGACGGTACAGTGAGGCGCACTATATATAACACACAGACAGTAAAGTCAGGCGCGCTACACACAACACACAGACAGTCCAGTGAGGCGCACTATACACAACACACAGACAGTAAAATCAGGCGCGCTACACACAACTCACAGACAGGACAGTGAGGCGCACTACACAAAAAATACAGACAGTACAGTAAGGCGCACTATACACAACACACAGACAGTAAAATCAGGCGCACTATACACAACTCACAGACAGTACAGTGAGGCGCACTACACACAACACACAGACAGTAAAATCAGGCGCGCTACACACAACACACATACAGAGCAGTGAGGCGCACTACATACAACGCATAGTACAGTGAGGCGCGCTCTACTCAACACACAGACAGTACAGTAAGGCGCACTACACACAACTCACAGACAGTACAGTGAGGCGCACTACACACAACACACAGACAGTAAAATCAGGCGCGCTGCACACAACACACACCAGTGCAGTGAGGCGCACTACACACAACACACTGACAGTACAGTAAGGCGCACTACACACAACACACACCAGTACAGTGAGGCGCACTATACATAACACATAGTACAGTGAGGCGCGCTCCACATAACACACAGATAGTACAGTGAGGCGCGCTCCACACAACACACAGACAGTACACTTAGGCGCATTACACACAACACACAGACAGTACAGTAAGGCGCACTACACACAACACACAGACAGTACCGGCGGCGTGGCGGGCGAGTGCGGCGGCCTCACGCGCCAGTTCGGGCACACGCGCTCGCAGTGCCGCCCAGCGCGCGTCCATGAACAAGTCCCACGCTGCCAGATCCACTGCGAGACTCAGGGCTTTCTCCAGCCGCCCGCGCCTGACGGACACGTATGGTAAACTGTTAGCGTAAGGAGTACTTAACAAATGTTTAATGCATGTAGTTTTGAAATAGAACTTCATTTATTTCAATTAAAACACGATACATTTACTACAGTTATATTTTGGCTAAATCGCCGCGTATCGTAATTACTCACGGCTGTGCTATTTTCAAACCAGAAGGACATGTTGTATCGTTGGCGGAACACCGCAGCAGGGTAGTAATTCTGAGCGTATGCTCACGTGAAGTATTAATTATTGTTAAAGTACTTGGGAACTCACCTCAATAGATGGTGAAAGAACTTCCTGGCGAGGTCGTGAACGGGGGCCGCGTACCTCGATGCGGAAGATCGGTGCGGGGCTCGCGGCGCTAAGTAAGTGCCCAGTGCGCCTTGTGCCACGGACTCGTCAGCTGTCGCGTCTGGAAAAGAGATATGCCTAAAAAAATGTCTAAAATGGACAGTAACTATTAATAGTCCTTAATTCTATTTATAATAAAATATGTATAATGAAACAATTCTCAAGTTTGTTTGACTAGGGCAAAAATATAACGACCATTAGGTAAAGTATTAAACTTGACATCCATCTAATTCATTCTTATTGATTTCTGATGTAGGATAGAATCATTATTTTGATATAGTTTATATATTATAACCTATATGTACCGTAAATCTAATTAAAATAATATATGCGTGTCATTATCAATTAAAATAAAATTATTTTCAAAATAGAAAACGTATCAAAGGCTGTATGAAACACATCCTTTGCCTTAATGACAGTTAATATATCAATATTGCATTACTTATATTATACCATAGAGTATAGTAATCATAACTAAAATATTATACTTTTCAGCATGGGCGCGGTACCAAATTAATATTTATCCTCCTGCTCAGTTTGTAGATGATGACGATATTAGTTGTTTAATGATGAAACAACAAAAATATTTACCTGTTGTTGTTTTATTATTGCATACAAATCCTTGCCATAACTTAACCTATGTTTAAAAAAATGTTTGGAACTGGCTACTACCTAGTTTTTTGATAATAATTTATATTATAATGGGTTTCCTAAGATTTGTTTTGGCGTATATTTCATTGTTGTACATTTCAGGCATTTTTTTGTATGGGTGATGGGCATTCTCCTTTCCACCCTAACTTCTAGTACCGTTTTGTGGCCCCAGAATATTACCTTGCGCGACTACCATTTATAATATTTCAGATTGAACATGTTTATAACCAAATTTGCTTAAATTCAACCTGGCTTCTATTAATTTAAATAACTACAAAAACTTCTCTCTTAGTAGTTCCAGAATTATACAGTAACAGCAAATATATAAAATATAAACTTTGTCTAAAGCTGTTTGTAGATCAAAAAATCGTAGAGCCAATCGTAGTCGTCATTTTATTGTTTTATTTTGATTATTAGTTTTTTTTTAAATTTAGGAGTTCTACTTCAACTAGAGTGAAAACCATAGAATTTAAAATAAAAATTCAATTTATATTAAATAGGTGCTACAAACCAGTCTTACTCCTTAACACCGCAAATACTAGCCTATTCATAGCCCAAAGACATTCAGTGCCTTCTCGTTCCCAATCCATTGCACTTAGTAATGCAACAGCATTTAAGGAGCGCTTCATGCGGATCCAGGCCTGTAAATAATTATTATTGCTAAAAACAAGCAAATCTCCACTATTTTTTTCATTATGATAGCATTCGCTTTGTGTTAATAAGTTTCGATCTTTTTTAAGCTGTATTTTAGCACTTGACATGCTTAGCTAATTTAAATAGCAAAAAAGTGGAAAAAGAGAGGTTTACTGCTATACATACTATATTGAAATAAAATGTATGTAAATGCATCCGATAGGTGGCTTTAAAGACATCTAAAACACATGTAAAGTGGAGATTGGGCGTCACCATTAGGTGACTGAGATAGCTTAGCGGTCCAGAGCGCTTCCCCGGATTGAATGGGACGCAGGTTCAAATCCTGCTCGCTGTAAAGCCCTATTTTTCCACTATCACAAATATTTTGTTCTTTTTCAATCTTATCAATTAAACTAGAAGTATACCACTGAGACAAATTGAAGCTATTGCTTACTAAGTCCTAAGTTGAATAGGCTGTATGAATGAAATAGTCTATAATATAAACAGTTACCATTATTAACCGTGGATGTGTAATGCGAAGTAATGCAAGGGGTCCTCCGGTAAATGTTACTAATATCATTGGTCCATTTCGTGCGCCTCTCGTAGCTAATATCTGCATCCCTCGAGAATCTCTGTAAGCAGGGCCCGTAGAATGTAACTCACTAAATCGTATCGACATCGTATCGTCTCGCTTGTGATTGGTAGAGAAACTGACGCCAGCCAATCACGGTGACACAATGCGATGTAAATACGATTTAGTGAGATAAATTCTAACCCCCCAGATTTTTAATGGCTACTATAGGCACAATGTGGATTACTTTACTCGTTTTTGATCTGTATTTTAGAGCTTGACATGTTCAGCTACTTTGAAGAATAAATTATTTGTGAAATGTGGAAAAGAGAACTTTTAGTGCGAGCGGGAATCGAAACTGCGTCCCTTCCAATCCGGGGAAGTGCTCTAACAGATCAGTGCTTAGCAGTTTTTCCACATTTCACAAATAATTTGTACTTTTCTCGTATCAATAGTTCAGAATAAAATCTAATAGTTAAAATATCGTCACTTTTGTTCGATACTTTGTACTAATATTCATTTAAACATTTGGTGATAAAGCCTTGCTAGTCCAAATTGAATAACCTATCTCGACTGGGGAAACGCCACTTGTTGATGGTAAGCTGTTACCGTAGTCTAATATACTAGCAACATCGGAGCCATCACTCGCATGTTGCCAACCCCCGGGAACAAATGAGATTGAGAAGGAAGGATCAGGGGATGGAGGCACAACCTACACCTACTACTTATCCTCTCCTTATTATTCATAGTCTCCACCACCTATCCCTTTCCTTGGAGTTGACAACTAGCGAGTTGATGCTTCTAATGTTGCTAGCATTTAGAGGCTACAGTAACCTGCTGGTAACAGTTGGCCGGCTTGTTTGCCATCCACGTAGTATAAAAAATGGGAAGGAAGGATTATAGATAGCAAATTATTTTAGGATTTAGGCCTCCGGCACTTTCATTCGCCGAACGAAACGCAATAGTAGAAATATCTAACATGTTTATACGTCAATATTCTGAAAAGAGGCACTTTCATGGTCGTGCGGATCCACT
Organism: Leucoma salicis; assembly: GCA_948253155.1. Classification (NCBI taxonomy): domain Eukaryota; kingdom Metazoa; phylum Arthropoda; class Insecta; order Lepidoptera; family Erebidae; genus Leucoma; species Leucoma salicis. The sequence goes on from OX411808.1 coordinate 25,468,187, forward strand.
GATTCTAGAGTGAGCAAGGTCCTAAGGATTTTACTCTGTTTGTTGCAAATTTAAATTCATAATAATAACTGCCTAGAATTACTGGCATTATTTAATCTGCGCGTTCCTTCTAGACTGCCCCGCCTCCCTATCACACCGCTCTACTCACCTTTGTTTTTGTTAAGGCGGGAAAAAATTTTCCTAACCGCACACCCCGTCGCTCGGGGCAACGAACAGGGTAGTGTGGGGCCTTCACCCACTAAATAAACCCGCCGTGTGCCGTCTCTCCGCCTTTATTGGCAGACCATCGGAACTATATTACATTCCTTCAGTAGTACCGCTCTACTCACCTTTGAGTAGGACGACTCGCCTTTGAGAAGGACGGTTTTAGGGACGAAAAAATGTGAAATCGAAAATAACACACATCCTGCTCGTGACTGTTATTTTCGATTTCACATTTTTCACTTTGTGTTTAACTCACGAATTTAGTTGACCTTATATAACATAAATAATTTATAAATGTAATAAAACACTCCTTCGCCTAATAGTAATAAATTAGATTATTTAGGTATTACTTTGTAATTTTAACTGTTTGTTTTATATACATGTGGTGTTTACCTATAAGTGATTGCTACATTGTTATTCTCACTTTTGCATGTCTTCATTTTAAGTTTATATATATATATATATATGTAAGTAATTGTTGGTGAACCTTCCATCCATACATCCATCAGCCTTTCATCGTCCACTCCTACCAAAAATGGGGATTTTACCATAATCGCCACGCTTGGCAGGCAGGTTGGCGATCGCAGTGGATGTTTTTAGTACACAGGGGAACGCTGCTGCCCGGTCCCCCGGTAATCCCTTAGTCGGCTTTTACGATTCCCATAGGAAGAAACGGGGTGGAGCTATTCTTGGTGCCAGCCCTACACGGCAAAACGTTAAATGGTGAACCTTAAATAAACAATAAGCATATAGAAGTATGGATTAAAAATACCGTAAGTATGAAGAAAGTTCTAAGCACTTGGAGTGATGGTGTAGAAGTGACAGGGCACGGTCGAAACATTGCAGCCGTCCCCCTTCTTCCGCTGCAATTATCAGTTCGCCTGCCCATTTTATCTCTGTGGCTATCTGAAAAACAAAAAACAGTAATTGAAATAGAAACGTACGTGTCTAATTAAAATGTAAGGCTTTATATAATATCTTTTCTATTACTAGCTAGCAACTAGCGACTCCGCCTGCATGAACGCCAGATATGAAAAATGCAAGTAATATAATCCGTAGTTTCCGCATCAGCTGACATTGGTTACAGTATTGGCTGTGAAAAAATATAAATCTATCTGGAATTATGCTCCATAATAAATCTTGAATGATGTTTAAACTTTTGCCTGCTTTTTTAAGGCAAGCATAAACATCTCGTCAACACGACGATTCGATTTCAGCGTTCTTTTCTACCACGTACGTGTAAGATCTGGAATAAACTTCCTGCTGCGGTGTTTCTTTAAACGAGGTTTGAAAAGAACACTTTACTTACAAAGGGCGGCGGCTTAAAGTCCATGAGCGGCGGTTACCACTTACGATCAGAGCCGTTTGCACGTCTGCCACCGTTGGCAATAAAAAAAAGAAAAAGAAGCATACCATGACACAAAGTACACCCAAATATGATAAGGAGATTGGAATGATCGAAAGATTTGTACGATAGCTCAGAGGCTTAGAGCACTTCCCCGGATTCGAAAAGAAGCGGGTTCGATCCCCGCTCGTACAAAAAATATCTTTTTCCTTATTCACAAATAATTTGTACTTTAAAAAAAGTGGCGGAGCATGTCAAATGCTAAAAATATTAATCAAAAATGTTTATGAATAAATCACGCCATCAAATAGTATGAATTTTAATTGCAAAATTAAACTTACTATATTGGTTTAATGCATGTAAATGCATTCCGATAGATGGCGTTAGTCGTAAAAGACAAATATGATAAGGAGATTGGAATGATCGAAAGATCTGTACGATAGCTCAGTGGCTTAGAGCACTTCCCTGGATTGGAAAAGACGCAGGTTCGATTCCCGCTCATACAAAAAAATATCTTTTTCTTTATTCACATATAATTTGTACTTTAAACTATTTATAGATTAGAAAAAAAGGTCTTGTGTGGGAATGGAACCCACATCACTTGGTCGGGAGGTCGGTATCTAAATCACTCATCTCAACTTGTGCTCTGTTCTACTTTTCGCTGTGCCCAACAGGGTCCATAATTGTTACTCTTTTATTTTTAAGCTACCACCTATTATATACACGTAGGATGAGTGAAATGGATCATATGAAAGGGTGTGAAAGAGATAGTTTGTGTAGAATACTGCAAGTGTGAAAGAGATGTAGTATGACAAGGAATAGTGAGCTGTGATTGGTAGTTATGAGTGAAAAGAAGTATGGCGATTTAGATTAAAAAAACGGAAGGAAGAGCCTAGAGAGTAAAGATGTGTAATGAGAGTAAATCAGATTTTGTAACGAGCTAAATAAAAGAAGTTGTTCAAAAATAGATTTGCATTATTTCGATCCTACATACATTGTGGAACTCGATAATAAATGAATATGCTTTAATAAATTAGTCCCCTGTAATAATCATAAGGGGTACACTTAGCCTAAACTCTCCCCGTAAAGAATGCCTTGATCAAGGTCGGATCTATGGAAAGCTGAGTCTGATACTGATAGTTTTTCTAATCTCATTGGTAAATAAAGTCAGGTGACAATTGCTCCTGACTGCTCCTGAATTGTCACGATGGCTGAAATGGCAAAGCATCTGGACGGTATCCAGAAGATGCAGGTTCAAATCCTGCTTGTGACTGTTATTTTCGATTTCACATTTTTCACTTTGTGTTTAATGTATAGTGCTAAGCATGCCAAATGCTAAAAATATATATAAAAATATCTAAATATTTGTAGGGTTTACGTCATTATTAGGTAAAATCTTAATTGTAAAATTAAGTTTACCTGGTCGGTATAATGTATGAAAATACTTCCGACAGATGGCGCAGGCGTCACCCAAAGACGTTAAGTATGAATGTGTTGTCGAGATTAGCAGTCACGAGCAAGGGTCACGATGGCTGAATTGGCAAAGCATCTGGACGGTAACCAGGAGATGCAGGTTCGAATCCTGCTCGTGACTGTTATTTTCGATTTCACATTTTTCACTTTGTGTTTAATGTATAGTGCTAAGCATGCCAAATGCTAAAAATATGTATAAAAATATATAAATAACATATACATCGCCAGATTTTCGAGAAAAACACTAGTGAAGTTCATCAAATTAGGTTATATTTTACGTGTTTAAGTACCCTACAATCATAGAAATATTTTGCGTTTTTTTATCAAGTTTTTTCTTATAGGTATTTAGTGAGACACATAGTTATCACTTTAAAGAAAAACAATATAATTACAATGTTTTAGAATGCATTAAATGTTAATTATTGCTAGTTTTAGATGGTTCGCCCACTATTACATGGTAGTGCTCGAACGATCAAAGTAGGTAAATTACTATTTAATTATCAGAGATTTATTCATCGAAATTTTGACTTGATATTTGAGTAGGTATTATAGATATAGAAAATTAAATTTTTGAGACTAATTTGAGTCTGATACAGAACAAAACCATGTATGGGCCTTTATATTCAAACAATTAATTTATTATTGCTATCCAATTTGGACAAATCTCTGTAGCTCGACTATATGACCCCTCCGGAACCCGTCCGTAAGTTAAAATAAATAAATAAATATTCACGGACATTTTTCACACAACATCCTCTGGTCCCAAACGCAAAAAAAAACAATCGGACGGTGGGGTCGGGGAGTACCCTGCCGTCCGCGGAAGCCTACCGCGAAGGTGCGACGCCCAAGTGCGCGAGGCGTCGCTCAAGAGAGGGTGCCCGTAGGGGCTGCCGCCTGCGGATCGCGGTCGTAACGACGCGGTACCCGTGATCCGCCGTTGCAAGGGCGGGTGGAGGCGCACGGTGGGTTTTTAGGTCCCAAACTAAGCTTAACGCTTGTGCTATGGGTACCAGATTACGGATATAAATACATATTCTACTTTTTTTTTGTAAATACATACATATAGAAAACATCCAGACGCAGTACAAATATCTGTGTTCATCACACAAATAATTGTCCTGGGTGGGAATCGAACCCACGACCACGTGCACGGAAGTCGGTTACACTACCGACTTCGCCACGAGGACCTCATGCCTTAATGCTGTAATAGTGCTCAAAGATTAGTCAGAAAATTTGTATAGTGAAGTACTCACAAAACCAGCTCTCGTGGTATGTATTATGCCAGCAATACAATGCACCACATGCAACGATCCGTCTATGCACGCGACTAACAATCGCGTGTCGCAAAGCGACCGTCGCACTACTCGTACAGGAGTCTGAAGCGATACATTTGTCGCACTATCGCGGGAGCACGATAATTTAGCCGCGCGATCGTCTGTATTGTTCACGTCATATCGCAGCCATTCTAAATTGATCCCCGTCTGAAATAACAGTACACTTTATAAATAAAATTGGCAGTAAACATATACATACATATTTACACTGGTAGTAGAGTTTGGTACTAAATGAAAGCTATCACTGGGGCCTTAGAATGTGAATCACAAAATCGTATCGTCTCACTTGTGATTGGTAGAGAAACCGACGCGTGATGTTGCAATAATCCCTCAGCCAATCATGGTGATCTTTGTGGATGTGGATACTCATCGTATTTAGTCGATATTTAGTTCCTAATATATAGGGCTGGTTAGACTATTAAATTTGCCGTGTGGGGCCGGCTTTAGAATTGTTCCACCCCTCTCCACCCATGGGAGTCGTAAGAGCCGACTGTGGGAATATCGGGGTAGTGGGCAGCAGCACTCCCTCGAGTATTAACAACATCCACTGCGATCGCCAACCCGCCTGCCAAGCGTGGCGATTACGGCACTATACCCCCAATTTGGGGAGGCCTGTTTCCAGCAGTGGACGTAGAAAGGCTGATGGATGGATGAGACTATTAAATGTATGAGCTTAAAAAAGACAACTTATTTTGAAATATTCGCGTAAATATCAGAAAGTATTATAAAGACAACTTACTTTATGACAGGTAATTTGTTCTACTATATGTATAACGCCGTCACCTTTGTACGATAGTTCTGCAGATAATGTTTCATTTTCTAATTGGTGGTAGGCAGCTAACCGGATTTGATGCCTGTAAAAATGAGTAATGGTCAAAAAAAATCTATGTCATCAACTTTCTTGGCAAAAATAGAATAACTTTTTATCCATGTCTTATCATAATTGGCCCTTTTTTTTGTTTAAGCGGGAACAAATGTTCCTAACTGCACACCCCGTCCGGGGCAAAAAACAGGGTAGAGTGGGGCCCTCACCCACTAAATAAATCCACCGTGTGCCGTCTCACCGCCTTTATTGGCGGGCCACTGGAACTATGTTACATTCCATCGGTGGTATCATAATTGGCCCACCCATTTCTGAGATCTTTAAGAGCAAATACGTAGACAGTGATTGTGTAGACCGTAGTCCATCATGTTAGTCCAGTGTGAATCTGCAGACTAAATACTGTAAATATACTCCATAAATATGGGCATAAATGTTATTAAAAAAAAATTAAATTACATTCCTTACCCGTTAACAGTGTACAAATGCAGATTGGCATGGTCTTCCACTATGGGGCTCCAGGGTACTGGCTCGGCTACTGTGACACTCCACACAAGAATTTTAGCACCAGTATTGCTCTCATTTGTAGATATGTACCTCTCTGTTTTTCTACTGGTACTTCCTAATTCTATACTCTGAAATTGGATGGTCTAGGTTTTTAGTCTATGACAAGAAAATGGCCTACTAACTAAAAAGGGGCAACCATGGCTTATAGACTCATGGCTAACATAATTTTTTTGGAACAAGGACCTTATCCCGGTTTGCAGTAAGTTGACTGATGGAAATAATCAAGGGAAAGTATTTTTTTAAAGTGGATCTATTGTTGGTTTTGTATATCTTAATTCAGCTTTATTGTGACTATCAATCACACAATTTGAGTTCATAATTTGATACTAGGATTTTTAGAACTTGTTATTCACAGGATATTTGGAAATTTGCTACCAATAACTAGATTAAAGTGTCACATGTTTTACATCTACTTACCTGTAGATGTGGATCTCTGTCAGAGATACGGCACGGTAGATTGGTGGAGTTCTTTCCAAATGTACAAAGTGTGCCTGTCCGGTCATTGTGTGTGATAAGAATGAATGATTTGCAAATTGCAACTGAAAAATTAAATTAATGGTATTATTTGATATCATTGCATTGCTTTTTTTTCCACAATAGAGAAAATAGGTAAGGGATAAAGATTAAATAAGGAATGGGATAGTGGTAACAGAAGAGAGCAATCTTTAAATTGGTATAAGAACAGAATAGATTTCAAAATGCAGGAATAGCTTAGTCATGTGTGACTACCACAACAGGGTTTGATACCTAGTCTAAAGACAAATTTTTATAAATTATATTTTATATGAAGTTATCATAGTGATAATTTTGCTAAACATTATTGTGAGGAAATCTGCAAATGAGAATTGTTTTTCACGGTGTTGCTATATTAGGCACATGCTCAACAGTAACACAGCAATGACTTTTAAGAACATAATAGTACCCGGTAATTAGACAGTAATAATCATGAAAACTGGTACCATATCTTACCGTTAGTAACAGTGTGTCCAGATATTTTTCCAATTAAATATCTATCAAACAAAATTTGTGTTACATCTAAAGTAGACGGTTTGACTGTGAGGTAGGCTATCACTCCTGAGGAGAATGCTATAGTAATAAGTGACTCTGTAGTCCATTCACAGGAAATAATACACTTATCGCGAAGTTTTGACTCTAATTTTCGAATTTGTCGCGGGTGAACTGTGCGCCACAGACCCCCTCGTCGCTCGTAATAATTCCTTTTAGTAGAATCATACACTGATTCCTCTAATCTTTTTTTCGTTTCATATCTGTAACAAAAATAATAAAGTAGTAAATAATCCACTTTAATTAGATTAGAGAATGAAAGTGCATGTGTATAAAATGTGTGGTACAAATAATTGTAGAATACTTATTACGATAAGAACTAATTATTTAATCGTAGCTAATTTCTTATTTACAAGATAATGAAAGTTATAAACATAAGTACAACTTGCTAAACTTACTTGAAACTTTTGAAATCACCGTTGCTAACTTGTAAGGCTTCGTCGTTAGTGATAAACTTGATATCGTAATTAATCATTATTTATTTTAAAACTCATAGCTGTTAAAATAAATGTTTTCTAAAATATTTAACCAAGCACAAGCAATATAAAAAAACTCGTCTATTGACACCTCCGCTAGGAGTAGTATTGTTCTGTGATTGACACTTGACAGTTTGACACAAAGAGTATGCCAAGAGCATTTAACACTGCGTTTTTTTTATTTTTTTTTTATTTTGTTTAAGGCATTGGAAGAACCATCAGCCTAACAGTAACATAAACTTCGTTATTCTCTCATCACACGTAAGTTTAGTTCATAAAACAAGTCATAGTCGAAGTCAGTCATATAAAATTAGTCAGTCATATAAAATTAGTCAGTCAAGTCAAAGTCCCACTCCAGTCGATGGCGATCTTACTGAAGCTTCTATGGAGTTTTGGAGACAACACGAAAAATTTTATATATATTTTTAGCATTTGACATGCTTAGCACTATACATTAAACACAAAGTGAAAAATGTGAAATTGAAAGTAACAGTCACGAGCAGGATTTGATCCTGCATCTCCTGGATACCGTTCAGATGCTTTGCCAATTCAGCAATCGTGACAATTGCTCCCGACTGCTAATTTCGATAACACATTCAACGTCTTTGGGTGACGCCTGCGCCATCTGTCGAAAGTATTTTCATACATTATACCGACCAGGTAAACTTAATTTTACAATTAATATTTTTACCTAATAATGACGCAAACCCTATAAATATTTAGATATTTTTATATATATTTTTAGGATTTGACATGCTTAGCACTATACATTAAACACAAAGTGAAAAATGTGAAATCGAAAATAACAGTCACGAGCACGACGTAAAAAGGAAAAACTACCACAGCGATGCCAAATGATATTGTGTTATAATAACATGACAAAAAGACATATGTACATGTACGGCGCACCTGCGTGGGCGGAGTCCCTGGATGCACCGAGCAGGGCTCTTCTGTGGAGACCGCAGAGAGTCGTCGCGTCCAGGGTCATACGAGGATACCGCACGGTGTCGACGGAGGCGGCCTTGGGCGTTGGCTGGAATCCCCCCGTGAGACGTGGAGGTGGAGGTGCTCGCTGAGGTGTATCAGCGAGCGTCGCAAGGGCGGGAGGGGGGCTGGTCGCACCCTACCCAGGGAGGTGGCCAGGTGGCAGGGTAACGCCCGCCGAGCTGCCATGGCCAGATGGAGGGCGCGGCTGGAGGAGCCCCAAGCCGGCCTTTGGACCGCAGGGGCGCTCCAGCCGGTGCTGAAGAAACAGCACACGGTGGGTTTCTTTAGTGGGTGAAGGCCCCACACTACCCTGTTCGTTGCCCCGAATGACGGGGTGTGCGGTTAGGAAAAATTTTTCCCGCCTTAACAAAAAAAAGGGCTTGATGGTGAGTGAAACCGTAAGTTTGCCACCCCTAAGCGGTTGCCGTAGCCTATAGACACTAGCAAAATCAAAGGCAACCCTCTGGCGTTATTGTCCCCAAGGAAAGGTACATGGCATGAAGAGAAATGATGATAGAGAGGAGATGAGGAAGTGCAGTCAGTAGTTAGGATAATGGGGAGGGAATGAAGAGGTGGTTTGGTAGGTTCCTAATTTAGGGATAGAAATACATATATTTAGACTTTTGAATTCAGAATGTTCAATTTCATTTTATATTTGACATAGGACCATACATTTCAATGGTTTTATAAAATCACGGGTGAAAAGTGGGTTGAATTTAGAAAGTAAATCCTTAACGCTGACAAAGTCGTGGATAACTGCTACTAATATAATGTAAATTTTTTCACCTACCTACATGGCTCACTTTTGCACATAGATCTATCTACCTAATAATTGAAATCTAATATCTATACCTACTACTAAAAAAATTGTAAAAGATCCGTCTGTACATTTAAGATATTTGAGAAAAAAATACTGTATTAGGCTATATAGGCGTATTTTTAACTACTCGCTAAGAAAATTGTAAATTTTCAAAAGTTGGGAAGTTATTGGATTTACCCCGTTTTTCGAAAATCGAGTTTTTAACGGATGTTGACGTTTTGAGGTCCTAGGAAGCTTTCTCGAATGTTTCCGTGATGATATCTGTATGTATGTATGTATGTGTGTGTGTGTGTGTGTGTGTGTGTGTGTGTGTGTGTGTGTGTGTGTGTGTGTGCGCGTGTGTGTGTGTGTGTGTGTGTGTGTGTTTATGTGTGTGTGTTAGTGTGTGTGTGTGGCCCTATGTAAACCTCTCATAACTTTTGAACGGCTAGATCGATTTCATCGGGGTTGGCATCATTCGAAAAAAACCAAACTTAGATTTTGAATACAATTAGTGGTTTTTAGAATAACTTTTAAACGGTTTTACCGATTGATTCCAAAAACTAATCAGGGGGGTTAGGCAGAATCTCTTATTTCACATGTCGATCGTATCGTGATCACTGTGATTGGTTGAGAGATCACCGTGATTGGCCAACTGATTATTGCGACATCACGCGTCGGTTTCTCAACCAATCACAGTGATCACGATACGATCGAAATGTGAGATATGAGACTCTGCCTAACCCCCCAGCTTATAACATCAAAAAACCATGTCGATCGCCGCCATTCCGGTCAAAATCGGTTGATTCGTTAGTGAGATATCGTTGTCGAAAAAAATTGAAAAAAAAGTTTTTTTCTCAATGTCTATGAAATTTTTAGTCTGACCAGTTTGAGCTTTAATATTCTTCAAAGAGCTCGAAAAGCTGCGTTGAATGCCGTAAACAACGAGAAAATCGGTTCATTCCTTAAAAAGTTATTTTAATTTAAATATTCAAAAACTCCTGTTTTAATAAATTTTTATCAAACATTCGAGCTCGACTACCTTGGGTTAATTTCCAGAAACTCAGATATTGCATTATGAAATCGGTTCATTCATTCAAAAGTTATTGCGATTTGAAAATTCAACAAATAGAGTTTTATTAAATCTCTATCAGACTTTTGAGCTCGAAGAGAGATAACTGTAAAGCATAGACCTCAAAATTACACGAAAATTATACTTTTGAGCACAAAGAGCTGTTTGTTCGTTCGCGCATCACGCAAAAACTTCCTACTGAACGAATTTTGATGCTACTTTTTTTATTTCATAGCTCTTGAATAGACTTAAAAACTACATTGTATCCCGCTACTATATCGGGAACCTGAGATATAACCTAAAAACTAGTTTTTGGGTGCGGCAGAACCGCTGGCAAAGGCTAGACTAGCATAAAATAAAATACTTTGGAAAATCCAAAACTGCACACCTCATAATCTTCATTTTTCACAATAAAATTAATTATTTGATGAGTAACTAATAATGTATTAAGTAGTGGTCTTACTAAGTAGTTTTCAATAAATCACATAGATAGGGTTAATTTCAAAAAGTACTATTGTGAGTTTCATGTCTTATACGCCATCTAGCGCTAATTTTAAGAAGTACTTCTATATTGGTCTATAGAAATAGTTCTCATGAAAGGTATAGCGCTGTAAGCGCTGGTTTTAGTGTCGAGTCGAGCGAATATTCAGTATTTTTTTGTTTATTTAATAACAGTTAAACCACATCGAATCAGACCGTGAAAAGTAATAGGGCTCTATTCGTAGTTATACTCAAGTTAAAAAGAAAAAAAAAAGACTAGATTAATTAAAGTATTTCGGTTGTGTTTTTTCTTGATGTGCGTGTGTATATATTGTTTTACAAGTGCAATATATGATAAATAGAAACATTTTAAGTTTGAAAAATCAGTTGTTCTGTGTAAACGAGAATAGTACCCACCTCAACGCTTCGCTTATGAGGCGTGAAATAGTCTGCGCTGGCACACTGCAAGTTGTTTCTGATCATCTGTGACAGGGTAGGTAGTAGGTACATCCCCAATCGAACCGGCCCATTCATGCTGGGATAAGCAAGGCTCCGCCACTAGTCCTACCGTGAAGCTATTACCTACCACAGCGGACAGCATTTTTTTTTTGTTAAGGCGGGTAACAATGTTCCTAACCGCACACTCCGTCGTTCGGGGCAACGAACAGGGTAGTGTGGGGCCCTCACCCACTAAAGAAACCCGCCGTGTGCCGTCTCTCCGCCTTTATTGGACAGCGGACAGCCTAACCCGTTGTCCTAGGTGAACGACGAACAACCACTGAAGGAATGTAATATGGTTCTGGTGGTCCAACCAACAAAGGCGGAGATATGGCACATGGCGGGTTTCTTTCGTGAGGGCCCCACACTACCCTGTTCGTTGTCACGAACGACGGAGTGAGCGGTTAGGAACATTAATCCCGCCTTAACAAAAAAAAAAGTGAGTGACGAACGCGACCCGACGCGATGCCACGTATTGCGGCTAATACTTTAACCGCTTTGGGTCGCATTCATATTAGGCGACAACGTAGGCCAGAAGTACATACAACCTCTATTCGATATTTTCGTATCGCGTCGCGTCGCGTAATATACTCGCGTATGTCGCTCACCTAGGACAACGAGTTAGAACCATATTCTTCGACTGTGCTATTATTATAATAATAATAATCTTATCCTCCATGACGGGACCGCTCGGTGTGGCGTTCTCTTGGGGAGGCCTATGTCCAGCAGTGGACGTTGAAAGGCTGATGGATGGTTAGATGGAATCTCCAGCCCGATTTTCAGTGACTGCAGCCAGTTTCAAGACACAATAGGGCCGGTTTCACCACCTGTTATTAAAGTCCCGAATAGCCTATTTGTCAAATAAAAACTGTCAAACTCGTACAACAACTGTCAAAAAACTGAAAATTTATTGACGAATAGGCTAACCGGAGTTGGTGAAATCGGCACTAATCCATTTACGCAAGTGATATAATAGTGCACGAGTATGTACGCAAACACAACTTCACTCTCTATTCGTCACTCTCATTTATTATAATGAACTCCGGCACAACCCGAAAGAGATCAGGCGCAGGACTAATGGCATTTACCACTGAAGTAATGTAACATAGTTCCAGTGGCCCGCCCACACAGGTGGAGAGACGACACACGGCGGGTTTATTTTGTGGATGAGAAACCCACACTACCCTGTTCGTTGCCCCGAATGACGTATGCGGTTACATTTTTTCACGCCTTAACAAAAAATAAAGGACCAATAGCGTTTCGCGCTTTCCGAGGCACGAGGTTGAAACACTGCCAACTTCCCAACTCCAACCTGAGAGAAGAGCGAAATTCATATGAGAATTTCTTGAGAAATAATCAGATAACTTTTAGTTGGCCCGGCCGGTGTTCAAACCCGAGACGATTCACGATCTGCATACTACTACTTGACAACCGAGGCAGTTGTTCTAGAAACTTATTATTAAAGGTCTTTGAGTTTAACGTAGTCCACTTCAATTTTATTACTATTTTATGATTACGGAGGCGACAAACAAATTTTAACGACTGCAATAACTCTGGTGTCGTCAATGCTATCAACAGACTGATATTTTGCTAAGTTGCGCTTAGTAATTTAAGATAAGCTAAATATTTAGACACTTTAGAGAACAAATTATTTGTGAAATGTGGAAAAAAAGAACTTTAGCGCGAGCGGGAATCAAACCTGCGTCCCTTCCAATCTGGGGAAGTGCACTAGTAGCACTGCAAAGTAAGTTTTATTAACACATTTAATAAAAGTTTATCACGAATGTGATGTATGCTAAAAGACCATAAATGAAGCACATTTATGTGTATCCATGTCACGTAATAAGTTTTTACTAAGCTGCCCTTGACCACTAAAGTTACACCATATTGACCATAAAGCCAGTTACTATGAGCTGAAATGGGATATTAATGCTAAACGCTTGCTAAAGTAGGTAAGCGGTAGTTAAGGAAAAAACGCGTGGAGGGGAAATTGATAAGCACTTATCCAATGAGTAATTCATTGGAGAACAATTTAGAGAAGATGGCAGAAATAACTTATTGAAATATTCCATCCATCCATCCATCAGCCTTTCAACGTCCACTGCTGGACATAGGCCTCCCCAAGAGAACGCCACAACGAGCGGTCCTGTGCCGACCGCATCCAACGGCTCCCCGCAGCCTTGACCAGATCATCGGTCCATCTGGTGGGGGGCCGTCCTACGCTGCGCCGTCCGATACGTGGTCGCCACTCGAGAACCTTTCGTCCCGAACGGTTATCGGTTCGTCGAGCGATGTGGCCTGCCCATTGCCACTTCAACATGGCAACTCGGCGGGCTATGTCGGTCACTCTCGTTCTCCTACGGATCCCCGTATTACGGATTCGATCACGTAGGGAAACACCAAGCATAGCCCGCTCCATGGCCCGCTGAGCGACTTTGAGCCTTGATATGATGCCAACATTCAGAGACCACGTCTCTGTTCCGTATGTCATCACTGGTAACACACACTGGTCGTAGACCTTCGTTTTCAGACACTGCGGAATATTGGACGAGAAGATCTTCCTTGGCTTCCCGAACGCTGCCCAGCCGAGTTGGATTCGTCGATTGACCTCTTTCTCGAAGTTGTGCCTACCTAACTGGACTGTTTGTCCCAGGTAGACATAATGGTCGACAACTTCGATAAGCGCAATCCCGACTAGGACCGGTGCTGAAATGACATGGACATTAGACATGACTTTCGTCTTGTCCATGTTCATTTTGAGACCCACTAGTCGGGAAACCCTGCTGAGATCATTGAGCATGGTGCCAAGGTCCCCAAGAGATTCTGCCATGACTACGATGTCGTCGGCATATCGAAGGTGAGTGATGTATTCGCCATTGATGTTGATGCCGAATCCGGTCCAGTCCAAGAGCTTGAAGACATCTTCCAATGCAGCGGTGAAGAGTTTCGGGGACATAACGTCTCCCTGTCTAACACCTCTCTGCAGTTGGATCGGTCCCGTACTCTTGTCCTGAACACGGACTGACATGGTGGCGTTTCTATACAAGCACATCAGCACTTCGACGTACCGATTGTCAATTTGGCACCGCTGAAGGGACTGCAGCACCGCCCAAGTTTCGATCGAATCGAAGGCTTTCTCATAGTCCACAAACGCCAGACACAGAGGCCGATTGTATTCCTCGGTTTTCTGTATAATCTGGCGTAGCGTGTGAATGTGGTCTATGGTACTATAGCCTTTTCGGAAACCGGCTTGTTCGGGAGGCTGGAAGTCGTCAAGCCTGCGCGTGAGTCGATTTGTAATGACCCTCGAAAACAACTTATAGACGTGGCTCAAGAGCGAGATGGGTCTATAGTTCTTCAAGAGGGTTCTAGCACCTTTCTTGAAGAACAGCACCACCACGCTTCTGGACCACGACTCTGGAACGTCGCCCCCGAGAACGACGGAATTGAACAGCCTCTGAAGAGCTTTTAAGACCGGCTTTCCGCCTGCTCTCAGAAGCTCTTTTTTTTTTCTTTTTATTGAAATAATAAGTGAGTATAAGTAGATATTTAACATTGACCCACCAACAAAATAGACCTCGTGTCCGCGCTCAAGAGTCCGAACCAAAAGAGTAAGAAAACTCCAAAAGAGAAACAATCGCGTGCCAGTCTCATTTGGTCCACCGACTTGACTATACGTTCAATATGCCATGCTGTATTGTGAAAACGAGTAAAAACTACTGAAATAAAGTGAAAAAAGAATATTTTCAGTAAGTAGACTATTGTTTTATCATTTGCAAGTATTATTTGGCTTAAAAACAAAGAATTTGTTTTAAATTTTTTATTTGTATAAACAATGAATTTGTTTAAAATTTTTAATTTGTAAAAACAAATCATGAACACATAATATTCACTAGAAGCTGCATAAGGTGATCATGGTGCGACCTATTGGTAGACGCTACATAAGCTAATATATTTTTGCAAAGAAAACACTATTATAATCATAGATGTAGCCTTATACTACATCTATGATTATAATCGAACAAGGTTTCAAATTAAAATGTTGAAGTTTATATGTGTTAATAAGTATAATGTATTTACGTTTAAAATAGTTGACTACACTTTTTTCGTGTACTTTGTACTAGACCCAACGTCCATTTTTATTAGGTCAATACTTCACTTTTTAGGTATATTGGCGACGCAAAGATTATCCGCGCGCCTCTAACGGCGAAATTTTGAAGTTGTCTAAGAACGACACTTCTTTAAAGTTGAGGTTAAGTTTACAGCACAGCACAGAACAATAGTAATCCTAGCAGAGGAGCACAGGTTTAGAGATAATCAGATGGATCATGATTACATACAGAAACCTGTTGCTAGAGATGTGCCAACTCGTCATAAACACAACTCGATTTAACTCGAGTTTAAACACTCGTAACTCGAATTGAAATCGAGTTAAGTGACTCGGGTTAAATGGATGTAACTGAGGGAAGAATGATTTGTTTTATTTTTACCAATTTAATTAACTAACCTCCAAACGGTATTTAAAAAAAAACATGCGGGGCAGTCTTTGTAGACTGCCGATAGAAGTGAAAACTAAATAACTTGTGAATTGTATCGAACCATTACTGGTCATTAACATATTTAGATATTTTTATATATATTTTTAGCATTTGACATGCTTAGCACTATACATTAAACACAAAGTGAAAAATGTGAAATCGAAAATAACAGTCAGGAGCAGGATTTGAACCTGCATCTTCTGGATACCGTCCAGATGCTTTACCAATTCAGCCATCCTGACAATTGCTCCTGACTGCTAATTTCGATAACACATCATACTTAACGTCTTTGGGTGACGCCTGCGCCATCTGTCGGAAGTATTTTCATACATTATACCGACCAGGTTAACTTAATTTTACAATTAAGATTTTACCTAATAATGACGCAAACCCTTTAAATATTTAGATATTTTTATATATATTTTTAGCATTTGACATGCTTAGCACTATACATTAAACACAAAGTGAAAAATGTGAAATCGAAAATAACAGTCAGGAGCAGGATTTGAACCTGCATCTTCTGGATACCGTCCAGATGCTTTACCAATTCAGCCATCCTGACAATTGCTCCTGACTTCTAATTTCGATAACACATCATACTTAACGTCTTTGGGTGACGCCTGCGCCATCTGTCGGAAGTATTTTCATACATTATACCGACCAGGTAAACTTAATTTTACAATTAAGATTTTACCTAATAATGACGCAAACCCTTGAAATATTTAGATATTTTTATATATATTTTTAGCATTTGACATGCTTAGCACTATACATTAAACACAAAGTGAAAAATGTGAAATCGAAAATAACAGTCAGGAGCAGGATTTGAACCTGCATCTTCTGGATACCGTCCAGTTGCTTTACCAATTCAGCCATCCTGACAATTGCTCCTGACTGCTAATTTCGATAACACATCATACTTAACGTCTTAACGTCTAACCATCCATCAGCCTTTCAACGTCCACTGTTGGACATAGGCCTCCCCAAGAGAACGCCACACCGAGCGGTCCCGTCATGGAGGATAAGATTATTATTATTATAATAATAGCACAGTCGAAGAATATGGTTCTAACTCGTTGTCCTAGGTGAGCGACATACGCGAGTATATTACGCGACGCGACGCGATACGAAAATATCGAATAGAGGTTGTATGTACTTCTGGCCTACGTTGTCGCCTAATATGAATGCGACCCAAAGCGGTTAAAGTATTAGCCGCAATACGTGGCATCGCGTCGGGTCGCGTTCGTTACTCACTTCTTTTTTGTTAGGGCGGGAATAATGTTCCTAACCGCTCACTCCGTCGTTCGTGACAACGAACAGGGTAGTGTGGGGCCCTCACGAAAGAAACCCGCCATGTGCCATATCTCCGCCTTTGTTGGTTGGACCACCAGAACCATATTACATTCCTTCAGTGGTTGTTCGTCGTTCACCTAGGATAACGGGTTAGGCTGTCCGCTGTCCAACAAAGGCGGAGAGACAGCACACGGCGGGTTTCTTTAGTGGGTGAGGGCCCCACACTACCCTGTTCGTTGCACCGAACGACGGGGTGTGCGGTTAGGAACATTTTTACCCGCCTTAACAAAAAAAAATGCTGTCCGCTGTGGTAGGCTTCACGGTAGGACTAGTGGCGGAGCCTTGCTTATCCCAGCATGAATGGGCCGGTTCGATTGGAGATGTAGGTACCTACTACCTACCCTCTCACAGATGATCAGAAACAACTTGCAGTGTGCCAGCGCAGACTATTTCACGCCTCATAAGCGAAGCGTTGAGGTGGGTACTATTCTCGTTTTACACAGAACAACTGATTTTTCAAACTTAAAATGTTTCTATTTATCATATATTGCACTTGTAAAACAATATATACACACACATATCAAGAAAAAACACAACCGAAATACTTTAACTAATCGAGTCTTTTTTTTTTTCTTTGTAACTTGAGTATAACTACGAATAGAGCCCTATTACTTTTCACGGTCTGATTCGATGTGGTTTAACTGTTATTAAATAAACAAAAAAATACTGAATATTCACTCGACTCGACACTAAAACCAGCGCTTACAGCGCTATACCTTTCATGAGAACTATTTCTATAGACCAATATAGAAGTACTTCTTAAAATTAGCGCTAGATGGCGTATAAGACATGAAACTCACATTAGTACTTTTTGAAATTAGCGCTATCTATGTGATTTATTGAAAACTACTTAGTAAGACCACTACTTAATACATTATTAGTTACTCATCAAATAATCAATTTTATTGTGAAAAATGAAGATTATGAGGTGTGCAGTTTTGGATTTTCCAAAGTATTTTATTTTATGCTAGCCTAGCCTTTGCCAGCGGCTCTGCCGCAGCCAAAAACTAGTTTTTAGGTTATATCTCAGGTTCCCGATATAGTAGCGGGATACAATGTAGTTTTTAAGTCTATTCAAGAGCTATGAAATAAAAAAAGTAGCATCAAAATTCGTTCAGTAGGAAGTTTTTGCGTGATGCGCGAACGAACAAACAGCTCTTTGTGCTCAAAAGTATAATTTTCGTGTAATTTTGAGGTCTATGCTTTACAGTTATCTCTCTTCGAGCTCAAAAGTCTGATAGAGATTTAATAAAACTCTATTTGTTGAATTTTCAAATCGCAATAACTTTTGAATGAATGAACCGATTTCATAATGCAATATCTGAGTTTCTGGAAATTAACCCAAGGTAGTCGAGCTCGAATGTTTGATAAAAATTTATTAAAACAGGAGTTTTTGAATATTTAAATTGAAATAACTTTTTAAGGAATGAACCGATTTTCTCGTAGTTTACGGCATTCAACGCAGCTTTTCGAGCTCTTTGAAGAATATTAAAGCTCAAACTGGTCAGACTGAAAATTTCATAGACATTGAGAAAAAAACATTTTTTAAATTTTTTTCGACAACGATATCTCACTAACGAATCACCCGATTTTGACCGGACTAGCGGCGATCGACATGGTTTTTTGATGTTATAAGCTGGGGGGGTTAGGCAGAGTCTCATATCTCACATTTCGATCGTATCGTGATCACTGTGATTGGCGTGATCACTGTGATTGGTTGAGAAACCGACGCGTGATGTCGCAATAATCAGTTGGCCAATCACGGTGATCTCTCAACCAATCACAGTGATCACGATACGATCGACATGTGAAATAAGAGATTCTGCCTAACCCCCCTGATTAGTTTTTGGAATCAATCGGTAAAACCGTTTAAAAGTTATTCTAAAAACCACTAATTGTATTCAAAATCTAAGTTTGGTTTTATTCGAATGATGCCAACCCCGATGAAATCGATCAAGCCGTTCAAAAGTTATGAGAGGTTTACTTACGGCCGCACACACACACTAACACACACACACAAACACACACACACACACACACACATACATACATACATACATACAGATATCATCACGGAAACATTCGAGAAAGCTTCCTAGGACCTCAAAACGTCAACATCCGTTAAAAACTCGATTTTCGAAAAACGGGGTAAATCCAATAACTTCCCAACTTTTGAAAATTTACAATTTTCTTAGCGAGTAGTTAAAAATACGCCTATATAGCCTAATACAGTATTTTTTTCTCAAATATCTTAAATGTACAGACCTGGATCTTTTACAATTTTTTTAGTAGTAGGTATAAATATTAGATTTCAATTATTAGGTAGATAGATCTATGTGCAAAAGTGAGCCATGTAGGTAGGTGAAAAAATTTACATTATATTATCTAATAGCAGTTATCCACGACTTTGTCAGCGTTAAACATTTACTTTCTAAATTCAACCCACTTTTTACCCGTGATTTTATAAAACCATTGAAATGTATGATCCTATGTCAAATATAAAATGAAATTGAACATTCTGAATTCAAAAGTCTAAATATATGTATTTCTATCCCTAAATTAGGAACCTACCAAACCACCTCCTCATTCCCTCCCCATTATCCTAACTACTGACTGCACTTCCTCATCTCCTCTCTATCATCATTTCTCTTCATGCCATGTGCCTTTCCTTGGGGACAATAACGCCCGAGGGTTGCCTTTGATTTTGCTAGTGTCTATAGGCTACGGCAACCGCTTAGGGGTGGCAAACTTACGGTTTCACTCACCATCAAGCCCTTTTTTTTGTTAAGGCGGGAAATTTTTTTCCTAACCGCACACCCCGTCATTCGGGGCAACGAACAGGGTAGTGTGGGGCCTTCACCCACTAAAGAAACCCACCGTGTGCTGTTTCTTCAGCACCGGCTGGAGCGCCCCTACGGTCCAAAGGCCGGCTCGGGGCTCCTCCAGCCGCGCCCTCTATCTGGCCATGGCAGCTCGGCGGGCGTTACCCTGCCATCTGGCCACCTGCCTGGGTAGGGTGCGACAAGCCCCCTCCCGCTCTTGCGACGCTCGCTGATACACCTCGGCGAGCACCTCCACCTCCACGTCCCACGGGGGGATTCCAGCCAACGCCCAAGGCCGCCTCCGTCGACACCGTGCGGTATCCACGTATGACCCTGGACGCGACGACTCTCTGTGGTCTCCACAGAAGAGCCCTGCTCGGTGCATCCAGGGACTCCACCCACGCAGGTGCGCCGTACAGCGCCATTGACCGGACCAACTCACCATCAAGCCTGTGTCTGCCACCTAGTATAATTATGATTTTTAAATTAAGAATTAGAACAAAATGAAATCATATAAATGTCTTTTTGTCATGTTATTATAACACAATATAATTTGGCTTCGCTGTGGTAGTTTTTCCTTTTTACGTTGTGCTCGTGACTGTTATTTTCGATTTCACATTTTTCACTTTGTGTTTAATGTATAGTGCTACATGTCAGATGCTAAAAATATATATAAAAATATCTAAATATTTATAGGGTATGCGTCATTATTAGGTAAAAATCTTAATTGTAAAATTAAGTTTACCTGGTCGGTATAAGGTATGAAAATACTTCCGACAGATGGCGCAGGTGTCACCTAAAGACGTTAAGTATGAATGTGTTATCGAAATTAGCAGTCAGGAGCAAGGGTCACGATTGCTGAATTGCCAAAGCATCTAGACGGTATCCAGGAGATGCAGGTTCAAATCCTGCTCGTGACTGTTATTTTCGATTTCACATTTTTCTCTTTGTGTTTAATGTATAGTGCTAAACATGTCAAATGCTAAAAATATATATAAAAATATCTAAATATTTATAGGGTATGCGTCATTATTAGGTAAAAATCTTAATTGTAAAATTAAGTTTACCTGGTCGGTATAAAGTATGAAAATACTTCCGACAGATGGCGCAGGTGTCACCTAAAGACGTTAAGTATGAATGTGTTATCGAAATTAGCAGTCAGGAGCAAGGGTCACGATTGCTGAATTGCCAAAGCATCTGGACGGTATCCAGGAGATGCAGGTTCAAATCCTGCTCCTGACTGTTATTTTCGATTTAACATTTTTCACTTTGTGTTTGATGTATAGTGCTAAGCATGTCAAATGCTAAAAATATATATAAAAATATCAAAATAGATATTTTGAAGATTTAAAGTTCCTTAAAAATATTGTATTACCCTGGATAGCATTAGTACATTTGTTACTGATATTAGAATTGCCTTTTCTGATCATCAATCGATAATAGCAGCATTTTTAGATATAACCTTTGCTTATGACAACGTTCTTATTACTATTCTTAAAAATAAACTAGATCAACTGATGGTTCCCGCGACACTTTCTAATTTCATATTAAATATTTTATCCGAAAGAAATATTCATCTTGATTCCAGTTTTGAGTCTAGATCTATCTGGAAATGTTTGCCTCAAGGCTCCTTATTGAGCCCCTTATTATATAACTAGCTGATACCCGCGACTTCGTCAGCCTTAAAGTTTTACTTTCTAAATTCGACCCCTATTTTACCCGCGATTTTATAAAACCATTGAAATGTATGTGTATCCTATCTATTATATATAATTCCAGTGTCACGATGTTTGTCCGGGATGAACTTCGAAACTACTGAACCGATTTTAACTTTTCTTTTTTTAAAATGTGTGTTTTGTTCCAACTTAAGAGATAGGATACTTTATTATTCTAAACGTTTTTACGGGATTTATACCATGTAAATTTTTACTTACGAGTTTCCGATATTTCGGCACTGTTGCAAGCGCCATGATCACGGAGCAACTGAAGTCCTTGCGAGTGGGAATAGTTTTTATTATTCTGCGGTTAGAAATATCTGTCTACCCGCTTTCTCACTCGTTTATGACACGCAACACTATCTATGGAACCACTACCTCTGGTCTCACTCACGTATCGAGCTCGATCACGACACACAACACTTACGGTGTCGACCCTGGTTTCTGAGGTGTTTTTCTTCTTCTTTGTACATAGACGAATCACGGGACGCCAGGTGCTAGATAATTGAAAACCATCTTCACGGTTGAAATTTTTGTATTTCGTGATTTCAATGGCTTCTCTCACCAATCTGGGTATATATTGGCGTTCTGTCGAAAGTATCTGAGGATTATGTAAATTCTCGATGTAGTGACTCGTTCCTGCCTCCAAAAGGTGTTGTGCTATCGCCGATTTTCCTGGGTCATTGTTTTTATAAGCCCTAATGTGTTCTTTCATTCGACATGCTACAGTACGCTTAGTTTGGCCAATGTATGAACTTCCACAGCTACAGTCCACTTTGTACACGCCTGGTCTTTCCAATGGGAAATAATCTTTCGGTGTGCGCAATAGGTGGGAAATCTTTTTTAAAGGAGTGAAAATCGTTTTTACTGAATACTTATTTAAAATATTTGCGACCTTATCTGTCACTCCTTTAACATATGGTAAATAAGCCGGCTTTCGTTCTACCTGAATGGGTCTTGCCTTCGTTTTTTGTCGTTGTAGAGGGAGCTGTCCCTTGTAACCATTCCTCCGTAGAGCTGCGCTTACATGTTGTAGTTCATCCGTGACATGTTCCTTGTCACACAAATTATATGCGCGGTTGGTGAGAGACGTCACTACAGAGTTTAGGTGTCAAGGGTGGTGATGCGAGTCAGCGTGCAAATAGCAATCTGTATGAGTTGGTTTCCTAAATACTGAGTGACTGAAAGAACCGTCCTCTCGGACTCCTACTTTGATATCGAGAAATGCTATGCTGCGGTTTTTCTCTATTTCATACGGGAACCGCATTTTGTCGTGTATGTTGTTCAAGTGTGTGACATATTCTTTAACGACTCCTTCATCGCCTTTTATTATAGAGAATACGTCGTCGACGTATCTTTTCCAAAGTTTAATTTGGCGTGGGGCGGTGGTGATGGCTATCTTTTCAAAATGTTCCATCCATATGTTGGCGACGATTGGGGCTACTGGACTTCCCATTGCCACACCGTCGATTTGTAAGTAGTACTCGCCCTTGTACACGAAATAATTAGTCGTCAGACAATGTTTCACCAGATCAACAAATTCTGCGGGGATCTTTTGTTGTTCTATTTTATCTGCGATTACCTTCATACAATCAGCTATTGGGACATTTGTGAAAAGTGATTCCACGTCAAAACTGACCATCACTTCGTCCGGTTCTAAGTTGTTGTGCTGAAGGGTCTCAATGAAATGACGAGAATCTTTGACGGAAGATCCAGTTCCTCCTGCTAGTGGATTTATGATGCTAGTTATATGTTTAGCTAACTCATATGTCGGGGAATCCACTTGACTCACAATTGGTCGTAGAGGGACGTTCTGTTTGTGAATCTTAGGTAGGCCATATAGCTTAGGTGGGTGGAGTTTCCTAGGTCTTAATAAATGATTCACTGTTTCTTCGCCAATCGCATATTTGCATTTATTAATAAGCTCTCGAGTCTTTCGATTCGTCCTGGCAGTGGGGTCGTATTTAACTTTCATGTACGTTTTTTCATCGGCTAATAAATCTCGTACTTTTTGTTCGTATTCATTAGTGCTCATAACAACCGTCGCATTTCCCTTATCCGCTCTTAAGACCAGTATCTCTTGATCGTTCTTAAGCTCTTGTAATGCGGACATCTCAGCGGCACTGATGTTGGGTTTAGGACATTTTGCACTGCGTATAGTTACAGCGATGTCTTGCCTTAAAACCTCCGCGTCCGCTGGCGGTAAATTATTTTTTCGGATAACTTCCTCAACGGTTCCAATAATTTGTTCGTAAGGGATGCGATTTGGACAAACTTTAATTTTATTTCACTTTCGCGTTGAAATCTCGACTTTATTACCGTCCCGTTCGAGTCCATTGACGCAACTGGCTGACGTTTACGTTTGGGATTTATTTCTCGTTGATACAGTATATATAGGCTTAGGCAAAAATGATGAACAGCTTGTAGAATGAACAGACTGTATCGGGCAAAAATTTTAGAGTAGATAGCATTGAAAGTTAAGGAGTAGGAAATAAATTTTTAGCGCCAAATTTTTTTGCGACCGCGCGCGCGGCTCGGCCCTCTTTTTTGCGATGTTGACTCTTATTGCAAGCGTTGGAGATTCTTTTGGACTTTTCTATCAATTGTTGAGGTCGTTGAGCCGAGACTCCCGGGAGTCTAACGCGTTTCAAGCGATAGTCCCATGTAATAGGGGGCGAGCCTATTGGCGTCTACCAGGCACATTTACAAACTCCGGGCGGCTACTGAGAATTTTTCTATTTACGATAAAGCTCAATAACACTGCCCGACCCGGGAATCCAACCCGAGACCTCATGATCAGCAGTCACTTACACTACCTCTGCACTACAGAGGCAGTTGAAGTATAAAACAGAGAAAATCCACAATTAGGCACTATAAGTGTACACTATAAGTTAGTGCAGATTACGCTTTCCTGCACTCGTTTCATTTAGTATTGTTTTCTGCAACGTATCAATATGCCTAATAATACCAAAATCTCTTCTTAAAAACTCATTGACTGTCTAGCTCTTCTTTCCCTATCAGAATACTGCTTTCATGTGCTCGTGCAGTTGCATTATTAACTCTCATAGAGGTTAAACGATGCGCTCTTTCCTCTGACCATTCCTGAGAACGCGCATCTCTCATTCTTTTGGCATTTCTCGAATTTTGAGATAAGGAAGACCATTTTTTAGGTGGCATCGTAGGTGGAATAAAAATAACCTAATAAGATAAATACACAAAAAGAATAAAACATTTTTTGATAACAAAGGAAAACCGCCTTCAAGTGCACCCAGGAACTAAAAAGCAATAAATAATTGGTATTTAGATACGATTTCCGTCCTAGACACCTACTGATGTGTTTGAAGCCGGTGCCAAAAATGTTTTTAATGTTATCTAAGTATTTATTATGAATTGTTTTTGTTACTTTTGGACTTGGCACCGGCTTCAAACACATCAGTAGGTGTCTAGCACGGAAATCGTATCTAAATACCAATTATTTATTGCTTTTTAGTTCCTGGGTGCACTTGAAGGCGGTTTTCTTTTTTTATCAAAAAATGTTTTATTTAGTGCTTTTTAATGATTTTTTATAAAATAGGTTAGAGTAGGTCGTACATGACAGGGAGGCCTGCTAAACGAAAAAAATCAGACAACGAAAAAATATCATCGATGTATACATTTTTTTTTAGATTTTTGTTGATATTATAAAAACTACTGCACCGATTTCGATAAAATTTTAATGGGACCATTTCGGAATAAACCCCTTTCAAACAAAAAATAATTTTGCAAATCCGTCAACATATGACAGAGTTATGCCCCAACATACATAAAAAAATATATAAACATCCGAATTGATTACCTCCTCCTTTTTTTGAAGTCGGTTAATATATCTACGGAATAAAAAGAACCTAATAAGATAAAAACACAAAAATAAAAAATGTATACTTACTTAATTGAAATGTATACTTAAATTTACAACGTTTAACTTGACAACTATATTATATAAAGAAAAGAAGGAGAAAGAAACAAAAACACTAAACAAATTAATTAATTATTATTATCTAATACCTACTTTAAACTTATCTAAAAACTACGTACCTATCTATGTATTTTTAAAATCTAGAACGCGCTTATTCCGAGAAGAGTCAATAAGAACCACGTCCGTTCGCATTAAGTGACAATGTGAGTGAAGTCGGCGCGTTTTTTTTGTGTGTGACGTTTGTTGTTAGCCTCAGATGGCTATGGCATCCTTACGCGGATAATTGGTGAGCGCAGAGGGCTCTCAAACCAACATTTAGGCAACGCTACCCGAGGGCACCCCCTGTGGGGTAAGGACCTCGGCTCGGGCTGTTGCTGGCAAAGTGGGATTTCCTACGTTTATGATTTGAAGTCGGTGCGTGAGCGCCCTGGCCTTTTTATAGATGCAGCGGATGGCCGTTTCGCGCGTTAAACAAAAATCAAAAAAAGATATATCTATGTGAAATACTATATATTTATGTATTTAATAATACACTTTGAAGAAATGCCTAACGATTAAACACGTTATTGTGGCTAATTTATAAAATATAGATATATACTATTCAGGACTTTTTTGTAGATCTTTTGAAGACCATTATCTTTGTAATACATACTTTTGGTGTATGATCAACGTATGCGAGGATAAGAGCTCGAAAGCGCATTTTCATCCGACTTGCTTCAAATTTATCGTCACTGCTCAGCTCCTATGTGTCTTAGCGTTATGTTATATAGCCTATAACCTGCCCAGAAGTATGGACTACAATCGTACTAAGTTTGGTTAAAATCCCTTCAGTAGTTTTTAACCCATGCGTGTATATACAGACAGACAAACAGACAGACAAAAAATTTACTGATTACATTTTTGACATCAGTATCGATCACCATTCATCCTCCAATATTAATTTTGAATATATAATAAATGTACAGAATTTAACTCTCTACAGTTTTATTATAAGTATAGATGTCTATACATGATCTACAATCTTCTTTAGATAGCGAAATAAATATACTACAATATGCGGATCTACCTGGAAAGGTTTGCCGCAAGGCTCCTTATTGAGCCCCTTATTATATAATGTGTACTTATACATATGATCTACAAAATGTACTACAATATGCGGATGATCTTCTTTTATATTCTTGTAACTCATCTATTACTAATGCTTGTACTTCATTAACATCTTCACTTAAACTTTTAAAAATCTGGCTTGATAGCAACGCCCTTGAACTATCGCCATCTAAAAGCGCTGTAGTTCTGTTTTAAAGGATACGCCTGCCCCCACCTGTTTTTGTGTACTATGACGGTAATCAAATTCCAGTGAAATCAACTGTAAAATTCTTGCGGCTAATGTTAGATTATAAGTTGACGGGTGTTGCTCATTGTGAGTATATAGCTACTAAATGTGAAAAGCGGCTCATTATATTAAGATGTTTGTCAGGAGTCTGGTGGGGAGCCCATCCTTTCTACTTGAAAATTCTATACAATGTATTAATAAGAAGTATTTTAGATTACGGAACATTTTTGTTAGAACCAGGTAATAAATTAGCTTTTAAAAATTAGACACCGTTCAGTCCAAGGCAGTGAGATTGGTTTGCGGGTCCATGGAATCAAGTCCAGTTAACGCCTTACAAATAGAATGCGTTGATCCTCCTCTGTCCCTTCGTCGTCAGTACATTTGTGACAGATATTTATTTAGAGCCTTACAATATTCTAGACATCCACTGCATTTAAAACTACCAATTCTTCTTGACAAAATAAACTCTTCAAGTTATTGGACCCATAAGTCTCTGCCGTGTTTAATTCAAAGTTTTAAGAGGCTTTAAGTCCGTGTGGTGACGGACTAAGAATACAAGTATCGCCACCGCATTCCTTCCCGCGGGTGTCGTATGAGGCGACTAAGGGAAGTAAGCAATTATCATCCATTGCATGACTGATGGTAGGGCTGGGTACCAAGTGGGAGTACTCACTTGGCATCGGGCCCAAGCGGGTTGGTACCACCATCTCCCGTGTGACCGGCCATGAAGCACATCGTTGCGTTTTGGCTGTAGCAGGAGATAGCAGTTTATATTTCATTTCATATCTGTGAAATTAATTGGTGAGCAGCGGCTTGACAATACTCTCGGTATAGTCGAGTCCATGGGCGACGGTTACCATTTACCATCAGATGGACCGTGGCTCGGCTGCCACTAGACGCAATAAAAAAAAAAAAGGCTTATTGCCTTGAAATCCCCAACTCATCAATCTGTCTGTTATCCTCTTTTTTGCAATTCTTATAAATCATTAGTCCTTTCCCCCGATGTTTATCTTAATTTGGGTATTAACAAAAATTACAGTAATTATGCTAATATTTCGTTTAACAATGTTCTGAGCGAGAACTGGAAGGATTGGCATCATATTTACACTGACGCTACCATTCTTTGGAATATGAGTTTCGAAAAATTCTTGTAAAATTCTTAGTGAGCGCTTACATCGCGAAAAGAGCAACTGTGTAAAATTTCAAGTCAATCAGATCTGTAAGTCTCAGAAATATCGTGATGAATAAGTGAGAGAGTGAGCGAGTGAGTGAGTGAGTGAGTGCGTGAGTGAGTGAAATTTCGCTTAGAAAAGATAGAGGCACATTCCTCTATGGATAGAGGATTCACAAAGACAACTCTTGAGTTGTCTGGAGGGATTCAACATCATGGTAATTTCTACCGTCTAAATTGTTGAATGCCCGGAGTGCATGTTTCCATTTACGTTAAATGTAAATTATTTGTGGACTAATAGAGACATACAGTCGCGCAAACGACTGTATAATTAAATTGAATCAGCTTACACTTAATTAAAATGTGTGCGTTCGGTCGTCGGGTTTTCCATTTTAAATTTATTTTTGTTATTGTTTCACATAAGTTCTTAGAAAACCGTAGTTTTTTTGTATTTTTTGACAGACTATTCTTCGAGGACAAATAATCAAAACGTCCTTTTAGTGTATTAAATAGGCTTTGTACACGAATAACAAGTAGGTATAAATATTTTGATCTGTATTTTTAGCACTTGACATGCTTAGCTACTTTAAATAACAAATAATTTTAAAAAGTAGAAAAAAGGAACTTTACTCGAAGTAGGATTCGAACCGAATCCTATTTCGGGCGACTGCAATAGCTTAGCGGTCTAGAGCACATCCTCGGATTGGATGGCACGCAGGTTCGAAACCTGCTTGCAGCAAAGTTTCCTTTTTACACTTTTTCAAATAATTTGATATTTAAAGTAGGTATAATAAAATATTAATTGTTATTTTCTTACTTGAATTCATGTTCAGGTGGAGGTAGTGATGGTTAATTTGACTAATGGTTGTTACTTATTCTGAGTCTGGTATTTTTCTGTATCCGTGAAATTATATGTTTGTAGGCTGTGTGGGGCCGCCTTAGAATTGCCCTACCCCTCTCTACCCACGGGAGTCGTAAGAGCCGACTGAGGGAATGCCGGGGGAGTGGGCAGCAGCATTCCCTCGAGTATTAACAACATCCACTGCGATCGCCAACCCGCCTGCCAAGCGTGACGATTACGGCATTATCCCCCATGACGGGACCGCTCGTTGTGGCGTTCTCTTGGGGAGGCCTATGTCCAGCAGTGGACGTAGAAAGGCTGATGGAAAGTCCCCCCGCATCTCTTGTCATATCAACTTTTTTCTTATACAATTAAAGAAAGTAGACATAGCCAGTAAGATCTACCTAATACCGACCAAAATAAAATGTCGCCTTAAAGTAACCTTGGAAGGAACGGAGATCCTAAGTACAAATAATACTAAAATTTATCAACGACGGAACCTAAACCTATATTTACACCAGATCGTGCCAAGGTTTAACTATTATCCTTTTTATTGCTATGACCACCCATTAAACGTTAACGTACTGACCTTTTAAAGACAAACCCATATGTGTGCAATTCACACACGGCAGAATTGAAACTTCTGATAAGTAGCCTACGAGAGATTGAGATGGATATAGAGTATCAGGAGTATTAGGATAAATGTAAGGTTTATTATTTTTTACCAAGCTTAAAATGACCTCTCATTAATTAAATTTAATGGAGCATTAAAATTCATTAAAATTTTGTTTTTTGCAACGATATAATGGATCCCGTAGTAATTCATGGGTCAACATTGGTAAAAGATCTTGTGAACCTCACCATAGCATATATCCCACGGAGCAGTTATATAAGGATACCAGATTGTTAACTGTGCGGCAGCTTTTTATACTTAACACATTGCTAAAACAGCATAAACATCTAACTTATAAAACACCTACTACTAATCATAAAAGGCGTTACAACCCCGTTGATCGTCGCAACACGTACTTCAAAACAAAATTTGCTAACCGCTTTTACTGTTACTTGGGTGGTTTCCTATACAACAAAATAAACAGGAAAGTGAATATTTTTAGTCTTAATAAGAATATATGCAAAAATGAGCTAACAGCCTGGCTACAAGACTTAAACTACCACGAAACTGAAAGACTACTTACCTGTCCGGTTTAATTCAGTGATAACTCAAATAACATTACCACATAACATATCACACCAACATTCACTCACACCTCTTACTAGTGTAGAATAAACTTCCTTATTCGACGACCCCAAGACTTCATAGTCGTAGGGCTAGGCAGGACACACAACACATACAAACACACACAAACACACACACACACACTTGCACACTAAACACACACATACTCGCACTACATACTCATAGATACACGCAAGCACTCACCCTTTAAATACTAGTTTCATTTACATAATAATTCCACTAAAGAACATGTGGCCGGAATGAGAGGAGACCTGGTGTCCTGAAATACAGACCTAGAGCCTAGTTTAGGCACCAGTCTCCCACAATATGAACCCTAATTAAGTGTGTTTATGTTACTCTTACAAATCTATCTATTGTGGTGAGAAAAATAAATGATTATTATTATTATTATTATTATTATTATTATATTGTAAAAGAAAAAAAGTATGAAAAAAATAAAATTATATATAAAATTATATATTATAGCAACATAAATAACAAAAGTATATGATTCACCTCGGGGGTAGGTGAGAAAAATATTTTATAACTGGCACGGGAATACTAAGTGAACATAGCAAAACAGATATATTGAATGCACATCACTTTTTCAAACTTAATATTATGTACACCGTGGTCATATGGTTTAAGTGTTGATCACGCAAGCCGGAGATCGAGGTTTCAAATCAACTACCAAGGAATACTTTTTGCGACAAAAAGATTATTTCAAAATTAAAGTAACTTTAATGAACTTTTCTGCAACTGACAGTTAATCCTATACATTTATTTGTTTGTTTCTTTATCGTGACGCATTTTCGTTACATTGAGATTCAAATCACAACGTTTCTAAAGAAGTCCATCCTTCCATCAGCCTTTCAACGTCCACTGCTGGACATAGGCCTCCCCAAGAGAATGCCTCAACGAGCGGTCCTGTGCCGACCGCATCCAACGGCTCCCCGCACCCTTGACCAGATCGTCGGTCCATCTGGTGGGGGGCTGTCCTACGCTGCGCCGTCCGATACGTGGTCGCCACTCGAGAACCTTTCTTCCCCAACGATTGTCGGTTCGTCGAGCGTCGTGGCCTGCCCATTGCCACTTCAGCATGGCAACCCGGCGGGCTATGTCGGTCACTCTCGTTCTTCCACGGATCTCCGTATTACGTATTACTAAAGAAGTTACTTTAAAAACGGATTTTTGGAAATTTTAACTTGGAACGCGGAAATGGGAAGGCGAGCTTTGTATAAAAGTCTTTGTTCTTTGTAGATAAAAACATGAAAATTTGAATCGCATTTACTGAGTATAAGTAAATAACGGTGCGCTTTAGTTTTTATGCATATTGTTGATCGAAGATGCATATTTAATTTACCTACACGATATGAGGGATTCAATTTTGTATAAGAGTCTCATTGTTTTTTAAGATTAGAAGTTGAAAATTAGAATTCTATTTACTTATTACAAATAGAAGAATAGCTCCACCCCCTCTCTTCCTATGGGAGTCGTATAAGCCGACTAAGGGATTACCGAGGGACCGGGCAGCAGCGTTCCCCTGTGTACTAAAAACATCCTCTGCGATCGCCTACCCGCCTGCCAAGCGTGGCGATTATGGTAAAACCCCCATTTTGGGGAGGCCTATATCCAGCAGTGGACGATGCAAGGCTGATGGATGGATGGATTACAAATAGAAATTTACGTGTTTCAGGGTTTTTGGATTTTTTTTTTATTGCCGACTATGTCAGACGAGCAAACGGCCTACCTGATGGTAAGTAGTAACCGCCGCCCATGGACTATGGCAACACCAGGGGCACAGCCAAGTCGCCGACTACCGTGATTAAAGTACTCTTCTCAAAAATTTTCACATTATTATAGGGGAAAATGAGTCGTGGTTTGCATGGGGTAGGGGCTGTTTTTTAACAGGAACTTTAAATGCCTATAGCATCGTTTGGTTCTACATTTATGATATTTACTTATTGCATAAATATTTTAACGGTCACTTAAATCACGTATGCGAAGCTGCTGGAACCAGCTAGTAATGTAATGTACTATGCTTAGATTAATAATATGTCTATTATCTAAGGTACTATGATAACTAATTAGAGATAAACATTACGAAACTAAAGACTTTGTTGTATGAATATAAATTATAATGCTCAGTTCAGGCTGTTTAAACTAGTTTTGAGGTGATAAATGTAGTCTCTATTAAAGTCAATATATAATACTGGATGGCTTGTTTAATTATATGCGTTCAATAATAATATTATAAGTTAATAGGCACGCGTATTTCACGAGTCCGCAAAATAATAGTTGTAATGTTTTTAAGGTTCGTGTATGTGAGTTTTTTATTTTGCCACAATTTAGAAATGCCTGAAAAGATTTGTAGATGTAAGATGTTTGATGTGATATCGTCAGAATCGTTCATGCTATCCTCCCAAGAAACGCAGACTGAAAATAAAAAACAACAACAATATGGCTGCTGTATGATTCATTATCAAATGTAATTTTTTTTTGGATTCAAATTGAAGGCCTTGACGAGCACATTCCATAACTATAGATATTTATTTGCATGCATTTTACAAAGGTAACGTGTACAGTACACGCAATACATTTCATCATACATTTATATAGGAGGCATCAACTTCAATAGTAACTCGATTTGTCACTGTAAAGTATAAAATAAATATTCTAAATATCTAAGTGTAAAATTTAAAAACAGGCCTGTATTTCCATAACTCAACTGGTATAGTTAGCAGGGCAGACATTTTTTAATAATTTTAGTTAAGTACCTATTTATTTTCAGTTATTGAAATGTGCAGTAGGTAAGTATTGTCCTGCTACCTCTGTTTTCTTCTAAAATTATTTAACATAAATAAAATAGATAAATATAATCAGCATTTGGTTAAAAATAAGTTTCGGCTGAAGTACAAACTTTTCAGACTTACAAAGAGGTTCTACACTTTTTGAAAATTCCACAAGATTCAAATATTTCTTTTACCAAATATTATTTATAAGAATCTTGTTTACATCAGACTCATATTTTCTATGTAAAAAATATTTTTATGGTATAATGAGGTTTGGAATGTTAAGAAGAGGAAGTTATACGATTCGAGTCGGCAGCTGGCTCACGGTCGAGACCTTGACGGAAATTTTTCGCTCATTGCTAATTCCAAGGATAAGTACGTATATTGAATATAGAGGGTGTTCTTGACACCTTTTACTTTTAAAATACTTTGTGTTTTGATAATCAGCTGACCATGTAGAGTGCTAAAATGTGTAACAACATATTTATAGGACTTACATGGTCGGAACAATGTATGCAGATCTATACGTTTTACAGATGGCGCGAACGCCCCGAACGAATGTCATGTAGCGCAGTTGACAGAGCATCTGGAAGGGTAATCCACAAAACGTGGGTCCAAACTTTGCTCGTCACTATCATTTTCTATTTAACATTTTTACACTTTGTGTTAAGGTTATGGCCGAGCATATCAAGTACTTAAAAATAAATTACTTATAAAAATAAAAAAAAAAAACACCCAGGAACTAAACAGCAAAAAAATATTTTGTTATGGCGGGAAAAATGTATCGAACCGCATACCCCGTCGTTCGGGGCAACGAACAGGGTAGACAGGTAAGACATGACGTTTTTTTTTTGTTATCTTTGTGGAATATTTAGATATTTTTATATATATTTTTAGCATTTGACATGCTTTGCAACATACATTAAACACAAAGTGAAAAATGTGAAATCGAAAATAACTTCCGACAGATGGTGCAGACGTCACCCAAAGACGTTAAGTATGAATGTGTTGTCGAGATTAGCAGTCAGGAACAAGGGTCACGATGGCGGAATTGGCAAAGCATCTGGACGATATCCAGGAGATGCAGGTTCGAATCCTGCTCGTGACTGTTATTTTCGATTTCACATTTTTCACTTTGTGTTTAATCTTTGTGGAAATGCATTTACGCATCCCTCCCGTCGGTATAAACTGACAGGGGGGTATGTGGGGCTCACCGGGCGCTCAAATTACGCCCGGAATACCCACTAAAACCACAGCGGCCCCTTCCATGCGTATTAGTGGGGCGCCGGAAGATCATCTTACGACATGCTACACTGACGCCCCAGGCAATGGCCTGCTGGCCACTGTCATCAAGGCGGTGGGAGGAGATAAGCGTAACGCCGCCTTCCTCTCCCTGGTCGCTGCCGGCGAATTGAGTTGGCGTGGGCTAATGTCTCGCGTACCCGCTCCCCGGCCTCCTTCAACGAAATTACGGCCTCGCAGAAGGAGGCCATAGACGCCCAGCACCTGCCATTGCCTAGCATTTGTGTGATTATGGTTGGCAGTGACAGGTCTCCCCCAATTACAGCTACGAGGGCGTGGCTCTGGGGGCCCCAGGCAGGGCATTCTTCTATTGTGTGGCACGCATTGTCTAATGGCGCGCCACACTCATGACAACAGGGGGTCTCTTCTCTTCCTATTCGATGCAGGTACCCACTGAAGACCCCATGTCCGGTGAGCACCTGCGATAACCGGAAGGTCAGGTTGCCATGCCTTCTATTCACCCAGCGGTAGAGGTGTGGCGCAATAGCCTCTACAGTCCCCCGCGCTAAGTACCCGCCTGCTAATTAGTCAGATAGTGTCATTCTTACTTCCTTTATTTATTTTCCTTTTTCTATTTCTACTCTTGTTCATACTGCTTTATTGGTCTAATGCAGCGATACTCAAAGTGTGCTCCACGAAACCATAGAGCTTCACAAAGCCTCTTTGGAGGCTACACAAAAATATGCGCATAATAAATAAAAATTAAGAATTATGTAATGTGGCAGCATAAAGGTAAAATCTGTCTAAATATTACTTTAATAGTTTTTTTAACTACGAGTAAAGGAGTATACTTTCATACCTTCCATTAAATCAAAAGGGTAGTTTCCTTAGAGTATACGTAAGCTATATCTATACTCTAAGGTAGTTTCAGATAATGTGATTAAGTACTAAAAATGTAGGTACACGAAACAGTTTATTATTTTAGGATTTTCAGATTCATATTATTTTGTCTAGTTTTTTTTCTCGTTTTTGTGGGAATGAATTAGACATTTTTGGTGCCAATCCAAATAGTGGCGACAGTTGTACCCATCGGATCTCATTTCCACGGGGGCGAAAGAGGGGAACCGAAGGCTGATTTATGGCATGAAGCAATCCATAATCTCTGCTTGCCCCTTTAAGGTACAAGCGTGAGTCTAGGTATGTTTGTATATCAAGTCTTCAAAAGGGATCCATCACCAAAAAAAAATTGAGAACCGTTGGTCTAATGGCATAATTTTACAAATTCTAATTGCGAGACACTATGATGTGCAGTGGCATGACAGTAGTCTTAGTTTAGTGAAATCCAAAAGAATTGCCCTTCACACAAGATAGGGGGTGAAACTTTTTTTACTATTACAGCATAGCCGGAGCAAATACTAACAGAAAACACGCTGTGTAATCTTAAGGGGTACCCCAGGGTTTATCCTATTGACAGGAGAATTTACTACAGTCGATGGCTTTCTTTGTAACGATAACTTCGGTAGTTAGGACACTTAATAACAATTTATCACGTTGACTTTTATATTTATGGGGTGTGTGACATTATGGTTTTATATTTGAAAACGCATTATTTTGTTTGTAATGTTGTTCATGTGATGATGGACAGTGGATAGGAGATGTGGTCAAAAAATTCTTTCCCATGGATTGCAAGAGAGTGTAAGCTGGAATAAACTCTGCATGAGCAGTTATTGTTAGACCAAACAACTTCAAATTAAAATAATCTATTTATTTGGTGACTGTCTAAGAAAACATTATAAGCGCCACCAACACTCTTCTGCGGGTGTCGTACGACATGACTAAAAGATCAAATTATTTGTGAAAGTGAAAAAAATTAAATTTACTGCAAGCAGGATTTGAAACTGCCTCCCATCCAATCCGGGAAAGTGCTCTTGATCGCTAAGCACACAGCCCACCTGATGGTCAATGGTAACCGTCACTCATGGACTCAACTATACCGAGAGTATTATCAAGCCGCTGCTCATAATTTCATTTAGCAGATATGAAATGAAAGAATAAAGTTCAGCGTAGCAGTAAATCCTAGCAAGAGCCAGGCGATTATCGTGGGTAGCCAACGTACGAATAGATTAGAATTTGAATCGTTGTCTCCGATTATCTTAAATGGTGTCGCTGTACCTTTTCGTTTCACTGTAAAGGACCTAGGTCTGCACATTGACTCCACGCTTAGTTGGAGGACTCAGGTAGCTAGTGTTAGTAAGAAGGTTTCTGGAACTCTACGTACTTTGTATAGATCGAAAAACTTCCTTCCTATTAAGACTTGTGCAATCCTTAATCCTCCCGTTAGTCGACTATGGCAATGTGAGTTATTTTGACCTGAATGCAGACCTCCTTGACAAACTAGACCGTCTTCTGAATAACTGCATTCGATTCATTTTTAATCTTCGCAAATACGACCATGTTTCTGCTTATCGTTCTCGTCTTAAACTCTTACCTATTCGTCATATTCGTCAGCGCAGAAATATGCGAGCACTCACATTTATATATTCTATTCTTATGTCTCCCACTTCACCTTCCTATCTAAAACCAAAACAACAGTCATGCAATGGGTGTTAAATGCTTACTTTCCTTATTCGCCTCGTACGACACTCGTGGGACAGAGTGGGGTGGTGACACTTGTATTCTTAGACCGTCACCACACGGAATAAGTGTGCTAAAATACAGATATAATATACAGATCAATATATAAATTTACTAGGGGTTTCTTCGATACTGCATGAAAGCACTAAGAAAGGATTTTACACAAATCCTATCCAAAATGGTTTATCAATATGACGCGAGCGAAGCTCTAGTTATACCTACATATACACTTAGTCAAAAGATTGCTAATAACTAAAACGAGCGCGAACTGCAACTGCAGCACTAATGTTGCGATTGCAATCGCCACAAGCGGCTGGTTTCCGTAGTAAGGCTTTTCGCCGTTATTTTTATCTCACTGCTATACCGTGAATACAATATAAAACTACTAAACCAATAATTAAAAAGCTAGCTTAGTTGAGCCACTAGTAAAGTGAATAATAGTGAATCGAATTACTACTAAAATGTAAGAAGAATCAATGGCGACGATAGCCACATATTACATTTCGCATGTTATCACCACAGCATATGTTGTCGATGTGTTTGAACACAATTTTTCCGTCCAGCCGTTGTTCGTAACAGCCTCGAAAACAGCAAACTGCACAGTTTATCGTTTATAAGGGTACTGGGACAGCAAAATTTTTATATAAATTTTTTATTTAATATAGGGTCTCTTGTATACAATTATATAGGCTAGCCCGTCATTAATTCGTACCGTTGCGATTTATCAATGAAGTAAATCTTCACTAAAAATTGTTTATAAATGATTAACATCTTCAATTAAAAAAACTATTATGGTTGTCTGTAAAGTCGGTTTACGGACGATAACTTTACGTGATAACGTAATGAAGAAATTAGGTTTGTACTTTTAAACAATGTAATACTGATAGAAATCGAATGATACGTATAAAAAGGTACGAACGCGCGTGCTGCTATACAATAATTAAGATACGCGATTTGCCCGGGACGCGTTCGGCGAAGAATATCATGTCGGTCGGTGGGCCGGCCACCTCCCAGAAGCTCTTCGGCCCGCGGCTCTCTTGTGGCATCGATCGCTATACATTTTTCGGAACGTGAGTCTTTTTCGTGCGTGCAGCCGGGCATCCATCGATTTATAAGACGTTGTCATGTCAATAATAATTAGGATACAGACAAACTTTCCTTGAATACAAATCTAAAGGAAAGTGAATAATATTTCAAAATCCATTGCGTATTTTAAAATAACTAAGCAGAGAAACACGCTGACAGTAATTTCATCTATACTATTACCTGTATACTATTGTACCTGTAAAAATTGTTTCGTGTTCAGAGGCACCTAAATGGCTTAATACTAATATAATATAATAGTGTGCCGTCTCTCCGCCTTTATTGGCGGGCAACTGGAACTATGTTACATGCCTTCGGTGGTCCGCCAGCGGCTTACCCTTTCGGGTACTCTCTACTGAGCGACGCACCCACACACGGAGCATCGCACCTTCGCGCGAGGCCTTGCGGGTGGCGGACGTTCCCCGGTCCAACCACCCGCAGCCTCAGCTAGGGCGGCATTAGGCGCAAATACTCACGCCAGCGCCGCCCCAGTCGTTGGCGGCGGTTCGGGTCTGCGGAAGGATCAGCCTCCCTGGCCCTTTCCGTCGCTTCCTTCCACGAGATGACCTCGTCGCAGAAGGCAGCGACCGCGGCCCAATTCCTGTCGCCGCCAAGCATCGCTCTAACGACGCTCGGCAGCGAGAGGTCCCCCCCTATTGCCGCGACGAGATCACGGCGCTGCCCGCCCCAAGCCTGGCATGACTCGAGCGTGTGCTGCGCCGTGTCCTCGTCGTAGCCACAATGGTGACAGCCCGGAGTCGCTTCCCTCCTTGCAACTATGTGCAGATATCTGCCGAAGCAACCGTGCCCCGACAGCACCTGCACCAGTCGGAAGGTAAGGACTCCGTGCCATCGCCCCGCCCACTCCTCCAGCACAGGCTGGAGCGCCCCTACGGTCCAGAGACCGGCTCGGGGCGCTTCCAGCCGTGTCCTCCATCTGGCCATGGCAGCTCGGCGGGCATCGCCATGCCACCTGGCCACCTCCCTGGGTGGGGGACGACCACCCACCTCTCGCTCTTGCGACGTCCGCCGATACACTTCGGCGAGCACCTCCGCCTCCAAGTCCCACGGGGGGGTTCCGGCCAACGCGCAGGCCGCTTCCGTCGACACCGTGCGGTATCCACGTATGAGCCTGGACGCGACTGTGGTCTCCACAGAAGAGCCCTGTTCGGCACGTCCAGGCACTCCGCCCACACAGGTACAGCGCCATCGACCGGACTACCCCCGCATAAAGCCGTCGGCACGCATTGTTGGGTCCGCCCATATTCGGCAGAAGCCGTGCAAGGGCGGACGCTGCGCCGACTAGCCTCGGGGACAGTTGGCGGAAGTGCTCGCGAAAGCGCCACCGCCCATCCAGCACCAGGCCCAGATACTTGATCTGGGCCTTCACCCCAATTTGGACCCCGTCCACCGTGATTGAGGCGCCAGCAGGTGGCCGATGTCGGGGCCCATGGAAAAGTAGGGCCTCCGACTTGTCCAGGGCCACCCTAAGCCCCAGCGCCCCGATCCTCCTGACCACCTCCGAGGTCCCTAAGGTGGCCAGGAACGCCGCTTCCTCGAAGTCCCCTATGCGGCTCTCATAGAGAACGCTGCGGCCCTCAAGTTAGTCCGCCACCAGCCACCTCAGGTATGCAGGCACCCCGTGATACTGGAGCGCCTCCCTGATGCAGCTGAATGGCAGACTATTGAATGCGTTGGCGATGTCGAGCGACACCGCCAACAGCACTCCACCGCCAGCGACGACCGCCGCGGACGCGGCCCTCAGGCGCATAATCGCGCCGTCCGTCGAACGACCAGCCCGAAAGCCGAACTGGGCATCCGACAAGTCGGGTCCGACGTCGCGCAGGTGCTGGACAATGCGGGCTGCGAGGATTCTCTCCAGCAGCTTACCCGCCTCATCCAGCAGCACGATGGGCCTGAAGGCCCCGACCGAATCCGGCGTTCGCCCCGGCTTCGGCAGGAGACCAGCCTTCCCTCCTTTCAGCAGTCAGGGAACCGTCCGGACGCCAGGCACACGTTAAACAGTTCCCTAAGGCGGGGCTCCAGGTGGTCCAGAGCCAGGGCAAGCACCCGGGCGGGTATCCCGTCCGGGCCGGGGGCGGTATTCTTCGAACGAATCCGCGAAACAGCCGCCCCCATTTCCGACGCAGTGACGGGCGGTACACTGACGTTAGCCTCCCGGTCGCTACCTGGCGATGCCATGACCGGGGGCGTGTGCTCCGCCCGTCGTGGGAATAGGCCCTCAACCACCTCGGTGAGGAGGCTGGGCTGAAGGGTCTGCGTGAGGGGGGGGCCCTGAGTGCGGAGCTTGTTCAGCGCCGCACGGTACGGGCGACCCCAGGGGTCACGGTTGAGACCATCCAGCATCTACTGCCTTTTCTCAGTTTTGGCGCGGCAGATAGCCAACTTGAACGCGGCTCGCGAAGTGCGGTACGCCTCGTACAGCTGGCCCTCCCGCTCCCCATCGCGGTTGCGCCGCCGACTGCGGGTGTAGGACCTCCGGCCACGAATGCACGCCGCACGGAGGTCCGCCAGCTCCTGGGACCACCAGTAGAGCCCCTTCCTCGGAGGAGGACGTTGCACTCGGGGCATGGCCGAGTCACACACCTGCATAATCGCAGCGCGAAATCGGCCAGCCTCAACGTCCAACCCCTCAGTTAGGGCTGGTGAGGACAGCCACGACTGAACGATAGCTGCCTCCACCAGTAGGTCCCTATCCAGCCTGCCCACAGCCCACCGCGGGAACGCGATTGACCCCCACGCCGTAGATTTGGCGTTGAAGTCCCCCACGACCAGGACGTGGCTAGGTGCCAGTCGCCGTATCGAGGTCTCCAGGCTGTTAAGCCAGACCTCGAAATCGGCCAGACTCCGGTTGGGGGAGAAGTACACGCCATACAGCGTAACTCTCCTCCAGTCGGTTGCTACGTATCCCGTGCCCCTGTCTCTGATCGACAAGGGCGGGGAGCGCAGCGCCGTGAAGCTGACGATTGCCACGGAGCCATCGCGGCTGCCCGCCCAATGAGGACGGTCAGGAACGCAATAAGGCTCCGCAGCTACGGCTACACCAATCAACCGCTCCACCATGGTTTGCAGGAGAAGATCCTGCGCCCTGGCGGAGTGGTTGAGATTCGCCTGGAGGAGGATAGTGTCACGGTTGAATTTTAAGCCGTAACCATATCCTCCTCCACCCGAGACGGTGGCGAAGCCGCGCTAGGGGGGGGCAGCCTGGGCCGATTGGCTGGTCCCCCCCTTTTTTGGGCCTGACGTTGGGGGTCTACATCCCTCCCGCCCCATGCAGTGCTTGGCAGGCCTATTGCCTGCCGCGCATGCGGGGCAGTGAGGGGCAGCGGTGCAGGATGCCGCCCGATGCCCTGCCTGACCACAGCGGAAACAGAGATCGCTGCAGTCAAAACAGTTAGTGCACGTCGGCCGGGTGTGTCCTACCGCCATACACTTATAGCACCTTGCGGGCCGGGGCTCCAGCACGGTGACCCGTGCAGAACTCCAACCCACAAGGAGCCTGCCTGTGGCAGCCAAGGTACTGGCCGCCGCGACAGGGCAACTCGCCCAGACGGCACCTACACCGCCGGGACCGGTCCTTATGGAGCCCACTCTGACGGCTTCCGAACATCCGGTTTTGGAGGCAATGGCCTCCCGGACGTCATCAGCCGTCACCGAGTCGTCCAGACCGGAAATGCGCAGTTCAGCGCATTTCACGGGTCTGGCGATGCGGACTCCACTACCCTCACCATACAGATCCCGTAGCCTTTCGGCTACCGTGAACTCCAAAATACGAGCCCCTGTCCGGGCTTGGCGGGTCCGGGCAGCAATAACTCCGAGG
Organism: Leucoma salicis; assembly: GCA_948253155.1. Classification (NCBI taxonomy): domain Eukaryota; kingdom Metazoa; phylum Arthropoda; class Insecta; order Lepidoptera; family Erebidae; genus Leucoma; species Leucoma salicis. The sequence continues at coordinate 25,509,864 of OX411808.1, forward strand.
TCAGAGACGTCAATCTCGTCCCGGGCTCTCCTCAAGATGGCCTGATATGTCAGACCTGCTTCCGCCTCCGGCAGCATGGTGATTACCACCGCTGCCGTTTTCAGCGCTCTAAGCTTGCGCGACTTTTTAGGGCCAGGCTTGCTCCCAGGCGCAGCGGGCTCCGCAGCCCGGGCAGCAGCCCCGGTCGCTACCCCCTTTTTTCTCTTGCCCCGGGACTTCTTCCTCCCGCCATCCACTGTCTGCCATCCCTCATCAGAGGGTGCAGGGTTAGACGGTGCGGGAGGTGAATTACGAGAGTCCCGGGGTAAGGTCACTGGGGCCCGCGAGGGCTGGCCAGCACACGAAAGAGGAGGGAATTCCTCTCTGGGCTGGCCCTTGGGGTGCTGCCCAGCCTTCTGCGCCGCTTTTACCTTAGGGCCAGTTTTACCCAGCCCCTTGGGCGGCGTGGTTGCAGCCGCGGAGTAGGTGGCCACGTGGCCGCCCTGGCAGCGGCGTTGGGCCTGAAGGCGGTGCGACCTTCTTCCCATCCGCGACCAGTGGCGGTCGGAGTCGTGGCTCCGGCGGCATCCTGGCATTTAGGGAGCCGGTGCGCGGGTCATAGACCGCACTGACGCGATCCATGAATTGGCGCATCTGCTTCTCCGTCAGGAGATCAGGGTCCGGAGGCCCCGCACCCGCCATTGAAGCAGAGGCTCCCGGCCCAGCCTTGGCGAGATCAGGCCTAGCTCGCAGGCCAGCGAGCTCCTTCCGGAGCTCTGCCACCTCCACCTCGAGGTGCTTGCAGCGGCAGGGCACCTCCAGCTTGCCGATCCCCTCTGGCGCTGGGTTACGCCGGAGGGACTCCACCGCGCTAAAGGCTACCTTAGTAGCCTCCTTGAGAGCCTCCGCGAGGTCGCCCCGAAGGCCTCGCGACGCATTAGCCACCGTTGAAACGATGTCCAGAGCGTCGGAAACCCTCTGGGCAACCTGGTCGGCTGTAGGTGGACCATCCTCGTTCGGAGGCTCCTCTCGGAGCCTCGATGTGCGTAGGGTTACCCTCTCCTCCACCGGGAGCTCCGCTCCCAATCCCCTAACTGCGGCCTCGTCCGCTTGCGATATGGATCGCGGCACCGAACCCAGGCCCCTACCAGCCCCTCGGCCTCTTTTAGCCGTTCTACTCGGTCTGCCCGGTGGGGGCATCGACGTAGAGCTGCCCTCGGACTCCGAAGCGTCGCCCTCGCGCGCAATCGAGCGCTTCAAGAGCCGCGAAGGCCGCTTCACCACACCGGCTGCGTCCGCACGGGACCCCGACGGCTCCGGCAGACAGACATCCGCGACCGCAGCAAGAGCACTACTGGCGTCCGACGTCTCCACTGTGTCAGCGGCAGAACTACTCCCCTTAGGACTTGCAGCGGGAGTGCTTTTTCTCCCACGGGTCCTCCTCTTTTTTGCTTTAGTCCTTCGACTATTGTGCCGCCCTCGTGACTGGATACCCTCCAGCCATTCATCCCTCGCCGGGCGGCAGAGCTTGGATTGGATTTGATTTTGAACTTGATTTTTTTTATAGGGGTTTTCTTCCCCGCGGTCCGAAGACCCCCGGTCCTGTCCGTTCAGGGTTACGGGTCGGGCCGAACGGTGGTCTGCATCAGACCTTGCCCACCGCTCGCAAAGCAAGCAGTGAGCCCGTCGCCCCTCAGGCTTAAAAGCCTCGTCTCCACCTCCCAGGGCCAGGGGAGCCACTATGGCCCCGCTGGCCCTCCACGGCAGACGTTCGGCCCACTGTAAGCAGTGAGCCCGTCGCCACTTGGGCTATAAGCCCCGTCTCCGGGGACGGGGAGGTCACTGTGACCCCGCTGTCCCCCTCCCAGAGTCGGGGGGGCCACTATGGCCCCGCTGACCCTCCACGGCGGACGTCCAGCCTATCCACTGTGCCCTCTGCTAGTCAGAGGGACACGCGGAGACCCGTCCCCTGCCGGGATTCAGCCACCGGCACCAGAGTGCCGACGTTGCCCGGGGTGCACCAACGCGGAGGTATCCCGACCCGCACCCCATAATAACGTAGACCCACAACCCATTACCATCACACTGTTGGGCCCGGATCTCCTCTCAGATGCCCTCTCATTCTTACTCCACAGAGGGACTACATAGGACTACATAAGTCCTACAGATAAGTTCCATATAGTCCATCCACATATATAGTGAGAGCGTCAGAAGCTCATAACAGTTTCTTATCCTTTAGCCTCTCCTTATTATTATTCCTCCGACCCTTTTCCTTGAAGTTGGCGACGCGAGAATTTTGCCTCTGGAGTTGCTAGCATTGTTCTGTGGAAAATGTATGCAAAGCATATATGGTATAAGAAATAAAGCAATACTGTTATTGAGGAACAATTTGCAACACGTTTTCTTTTTAAAAGCCTATTATTTTATTTTCGCCTTAACAGTATTGTTGACAAGGACATAAATAATTTATTCCTTTATTGGGCGTATTGTGAAGGATGGCTACGATATACCCATTTCACTTAATAAGCAGATGTGTGCAGATGTGCCCGCGGTTCCACTCGCGCACATTTCTTTCATGAAAACAGTCTGAAAATCTTTCCAAGGAAGGATCATCATTATCATATTTTCAAATCAATAAAGACCAAATTCTTCGTAATTTTATATAATGTTCCCTCAATTATATAAACATAGGAAAAATTCCAAGATTTTCTAAATAAAATCCAAGTAGCTATGATACGCATTGTTAAGATCATACATACTCGTAGTTGGGACACTAATAGTCTGTGCTCGTAGCATAAAAAGTACTCTGTGGCTCGTAGTCATTACGTAAGATGTCAGTAAACTACGTTTTATGAATCATTTGAAAAGGGAACTTCAAACATGAAAAAGAAAAATTTTGAATTGAGAGAGTATTTTATATACTACGATAGGTAGCGTGATTCTTAACATCAATGTGAAGTGGAAATTGGGTGTTAATGATGACTATCGTAGTCAGCTTAACAGTCCAGAGCACTTCCCCGGATTGAATGGGACGCAAGTTCGAATTCTGCTCGCAGAAAAGCTCTCTTTTTCAACTTTCAAAAATAACTTGTATATTTTATATAATAATTTGTAGAAATAAATTAAAAATTAAAACACTTCTTGCCATACATAAACACAGTTTATGTTTAATAGTACTTAACTGTTGGTCTGGTAATAATCGCGAGTCACAATCGGTACCATAAACCCTATCACCAGAACTTACCCCTTTACCCATTCCTTCTGCCAAAGTTCACAAAAGCGTTCCATCTTTTTTAAGGTTCACTAGCTTTAAATCTTCCGAGATTCTTACATAACTCCCTTAACCTCATTACTTGGAAATTTCATCCTGGAACGGCGTAAAAGTTAAAATGTATTAAAGGGATTTACTGCGGTAAAATTGTACACTGAATGTGTTACAAGCGCCTTAAAATGAATGTATCTTATTTACATTTCTATGTATTTGTGTATATTTAAATTTGAATCCTCATGCAGTCATGCTTCTTAATATGAAATTAAATTATGTTTTATCTAATTTGTACAAACGACGAAGTATATGGCGGAGATGTTTAAATACCGGGCTTCAGACACAGGACAACTCTTTATGTGATCCACAAAATGGTTATTTTGAGTCTGGGTGTACTTTGTGTCCGTGAAATATCCTGTATGTTTGTGAAGTTCCTCGCTATACTCTAGTTGCAGTGCGTTGAGAAGGTTATCAATTTGGACGTTTATATATTTTTTTATCTATGTTCGGGCATAACTCCGTTATATATAGACGGATTTGCAAAATTCTTATTTTGTTCGAAAGGGGTTTATTCCGAAATAGGCCCATTTAAATTTAATCAAAAATGGTGAAGCGGTTATGAACAAAAAAATAACAAAAATTAAAATAATTGTAAACTTCGATGATATTTTTTCGTTTACTCTGAAACCTCGCTGTCTCATTGGAGCAGTACCTTTAGTTGGCGTACCCATATACATTAAGGCGTATATTATATATAAAGCCTTTCTTAATGGTCTTCGGAAGAATTTTCGAGACACAGGGTTCTATTTCTTTCTCTATTACGCTTTAGGCGCTTATTAGTAAAAAATAAATGATTTTTAAAAACAGAAAACCGCCTTCTAAAAACGCTCAGGAATTGAAAAACAAACAATAATTGGTATTTAGATACGATTTCCGTGCAAGGCACCTCCTGATGTGTTTAAAGTCAGTGGCAAAAATGTTTTTAATATTATTAGTTCTTGGGTGTATATTAAAGGCGGTTTTCTTTTTTTTTAAATCAACTATTAAGAAAGAAGAAATCTAATATGTACCTAATGTTCATAGCAAAATCGGCCATCGTTATACTATCTATGATATACCAGACTCCTGGTGTACATAGTATATTATGCCTGGTAAAATACCGCCGTATCGAGAGTTTCTTAAGCCAGGGGCGAAATATCTGCTTTGCGTTCATCCATACTTCGTGAGTATCGCCCTCCATCGCTGTCAGCTCCATTTGAGTTTTTTATTTTATTTTTTTATTGCATATAGTGGCAGACGAGCCACGGCCCATCTGATGGTAAATGGTAACCGTCGCTCATGGACTCAACTATACCGAGAGTATTGTCAAGCCACTGCTCACCATTTTATTTCACCGATATGAAATGAAAGAATAAACGTCTATCTGCTGCTACAGCCAAAACGCAACGATGTGCGTCATGGCCACACGGGAGATGGTGGTACCAAAGCACTTGGGCCCACTACCAAGCGATCCCACTTGGTACCCAGCCCTACCACCAGTCATGCAATGGATGATAACTGCTTACTTCCCTTAGGCGCCTCATACGACACCCGTGGGGTGGTGACGGTTGTATTCTTAGTCTGTCCCCACACGGAAAAAAAGTTGGAGGTTAAAAATGTATGTGCTGCGATCCTAGGTCTACTTCTGCTAGGGTGTCAGATTACTAGGCCTGTCAATCTGAGGTCAGCGCGGATTCGGAGATAGCCAAGCATTCATTAGATTAAAATTTACTTTATTTGGGAGATTACTAGAAATTTTCAATTCACGCTCTGCAGCTGGCAGCACCCATGGTTTGAACCAAGATATCCACCCAAATCACCACGGTGAGTCATTTGGACAAGGATATCAGTGATCACTTGTTTGTACAGCTAGGATTATCTTAGCCACCAGTGAAGTAATGTAACACAGTTCCGGTGGTCTGCCAATACAGGCGGGGAGACGACACACGGCGGGTTTATTTAGTGGGTGAGAGCCCAACACTACCCTCTTCGTTGCCCCAAACGACGGGTTGTGCGGTTAGGTAAATTTTTTCCCGCCTTGACAATAAAAGAAAAAGGATGATCTCAGCCTCTAGGCAATTGCATTGTAGATAATTATTAAAATGATCAGGGTCAAAATCCACGCAGACTGATCACAGTCAGACATATCAACATCAATGATTAAGATTAAAACTTTGATGTTACATGAATTCGCTGATATTATACACTTTAAGTGACATCCTTTCTAAAACAAAAATTAAGATATTTTTATCTGTAACTAGCCTTTGCCCTCGGCTCCGCCGCAGCCAAAAGCTAGTTTTTGGGTTATATAGCAAAGTTATATAGGTATAGATTATAGGGCAAAGACTAGTATTTTATATAAAAAAACGCACTTGGTACTCAGACCAAATATGCACGTGATATAATGTAAATAACATGTAATAATATTTACATATGCATACCCATTCATTTAATATGCTGATAATATGCCTCCCAGGAAAGAGAAATACATATCCGTTATGCAAAATCTAATACGATTTACATTATAAATATAAGAATCTTTTTTTTTTCACAAAGAAATTATGAAGGCACAGGAAATATATTGTCATGATATGATGCGAATGGTATTTGGGGGCTGTAAAAAATACTTCGCGTACTGCATAATAATTATTATACTCGTAATATTGGAAGAGACATAACTTTTTTGTTGTTTGTTATATATAGGTATTGTCTGTGTGGTGACGGACTAAGAATACAAGTGTCACCACCCCATCCTTTCCCGCGGGTGTCATACAAGGCGACTAAGGGAAGTAAGCAATTATCACCCATTGCATTACTGGTGGTAGAGCTAGGTACCAAGTGAGAGACCTCACTTGCTATTGGGTCCAAACGGGTCGGTAGCACCGTCTTCTGTGTGACCGGTCATGAAGCACGTCAGTGTGTTTTGGCTGTAGCAGAAGATTAGCCGTTTATTCTTTCATTTTTCATACCTGAGAAGTGAAATGGTGCGCAGCGGCTTGACAATACTCTCGATATAGTTGAGTTTATGAGCAACGGTTACCACTTACCATCAGGTGGGCCGTGGCTCGTTTGCCATCATAAGCAATAAATAAAAAATAAAATATATATATTTATTAATCATTTGACATCCATAACATACCTACATACCATTGGTACCTATCTAAATAAAATTTTACGTATTTTAAAATGTGAATTCCAAAACATAGTTAGATATGTGCAGGATTTGAAGCTGCACTACCAGGAAAACCGTTCCAGACCTGAAGGGAGTACGATAGCTCAGTGGGTTAGAGCACTTCCCCGGAAAAGAAGGGAGGGACGCAGGTTCGTTCCAGATACTTTAAAAATTCAGCCATTATAGCATCCTATCGGGATTTTATAATACATTCTATCTTAATATCTTGGGTGACGCTTTCGAGGTCATTCATATGACTGAGCATGTCAAGTGCTAAAATACAGATCAAAATATTTGTCCGTTAAATAGTAATTGTAAGTTTTGAAAATTGTAGTTTTTAAGTAATTGCCGCGTGGGGCCGGCTTTAGAATTGTCCCACCCCTCTACCCACGGGAGTCGTAAGAGCCGACTGAGGGAATACCGTGGGAGTGGGCAGCAGCACTCCCTCGAGTATGTATTAACAACATCCACTGTGATCGCCAACCCGCCTGCCAAGCGTGGCGATTACGGCATTATTCCCATGACGGGACCGCTCGTTGTGGCGTTCTCTTGGGGAGGCCTATGTCCAGCAGCAGACGTTGAAAGGCTGATGGATGGATGGATGGAAGTATATACGTCGAATACACATCCACGGCTAATCTTCTGAACGCCTGGACCGATTTGGATGGAACTCACAGGACGGGGCTTACGGGATCACTTTCCCTTTATTTATAAAAAAATAAGGATTCTACAATTAAAAAAGTAAATAGGTAACTAAATTCCACGCGGACGTAGTTGCGGGTAGCAGTTAGTTTTATATAACACTGTATATATATCATGGACATGTCACAAATAATTTATTCTATTACCAAAGTAGACCTACACAACTAAGTACCTATAGCCCTAACTAATATTGCTATAGAAGAAGTAAGTCATTTAATTTTTTTTAACGGACAAAATTAAAAGTTTGTTGCCGAAGCAGTTTAGTCTGTAAATTGATAACAATACAATTTTAGTTTCACGTGAAACCAGTGTTCAAATGTTGTTTTTGTAAACAAAGACATTGCGCTCCGTCAATATCTAATCAAAATAACTGACATGTTTGTAGCTTTCATTCTATGCAAGGTTTGTCGCGTGGATTATGAATTTCACAGACAGTTAAATCGTTGGTAATGATCTCCAACATTATTTTGAAGATAAAATCATAAATCGTCTCTATTCAAAAACATTATTCAGCTCTATATTATATTCGTCGTCCTTTGGTCCCAAACTAAGCTTGACGCTTGTGCTATGGGTACCAGATAATATATAGAAAACACCAAGATTCAGTACAAATATCTGTGTTCATCACACAAATAATTGTTCTGAGTGGGAATCGAACCCACGACGCGCACGGAAGCCGGTTACACTACGACTACGCCACGAGGTCTCAAAGTTGTGAGGCTTTTAAGTATGAAAATGTGAAATCTAAAATAATAATAATAATTAAAAGTATTCCAGCTTTTTTTCATTTTTCATTCTAAGGGGGCAGGAGATGCAGGTTCAAATCCTGCTCGTGATCGTTATTTTAGATTTCATATTTTCACACTGTGTTAATTTATATGCCTAAGTATGTCAAATGCTGAAAAAATATATAAAAATAACAAAATGCTTTTAAGTACCACTCCTAATACTGTATCAAAATTAGTATTTACATTTAAAATAGTTTCCATCCATCCATCCATTAGCCTTTTAACGTCCACTGCTGGACATAGGCCTCCCCAAAGGGGGATAATGCCGTAATCGCCAAGCTTGGCAGGCGGGTTGGCGATTGCAGTGGATGTTGTTAATACTCGAGGGAGTGCTGCTGCTCACTCCCCCGGTATCACTGTAGCGGTAGCCTCAAACGGCTCTTACGACTCCCGTCGGTAAAGAGGGGTGGGACAATTCTAAAGCCGGCCCCACACGGCCAAAATTATTAAATAGTTTAGGGCAAAATATTCGCATGAGTTTAAGGTTTTGGCAACCACTTAAACTTAACTAGTCGCTTGGCCACGGAACACAATCATTAGTCAATGTCAAATGTCCCTCAAAGAGCAATTTCCAAACGTACTTTGAATTTCAACTCGCAAATGGCAGGCCACCGTTCTGTTTCCGTTTCAACAATCTCTATTACCTTCTCTATATATTATGTCATTTCTCAAATGTTTTTGTGGCTTTGAAATATGTCCCATGCTGTGTGAAAATTAATGATTGATACGCCATTTTCAAGAATATTTTTTCTTCTAATCCGAAAAATAAGTATCTAAGCATCTTAATATTAATGTTTTCGTAAACAAAAACAACTCCGTCGCGTTTTTTTTTTGTTGATTGTCGTAGCAAATTAGCTACGGCCTACCTGATGGTAACCATCGCTCATGGAGTTAACAATATACTGCGTCCTCACCATTTTATGTCACAGATTCTGTTTACAACGAATATACACTTAGGTGCACAGTACACGGCATACAGTAATACTGTCCCCTTAGAATGAAAAACGAAACGTTAGACGAACTTTCGTTTTGCTTCCATAATTTTTTTGTTTCATACAATCAATCACACAGTCAATCACACGTCGAAAGCTTGACTAATCAGGAATCACGCGTCGGACTCTTGATCCATCACAATGACTCGAAACGAAAGTTCGTCTAACGTTTCGTTTTTCATTCTAAGGGGGCTGATCCACTTTGGCCTAAGAACTATTTCCACTTAATATCCATCCCTATCATTAGTAATGTAATAATAACTTTTGTTAAGGCAGGTTTCTTTAGTGGGTGAGGGCCCCACACTACCCTGTTCGTTGCCCCGAATGACGGGGTGTGCAATTAGGGTTTCTTTTTTCTCGCCTTAAAAAAAGGATGCTACCAACGATGGTTAACTCCATCCATCCATCCATCCATCAGCCTCTTAACGTCTACTGCTGGACATAGGCCTCCCCAAGAATGGGGAATAGTGCTGTAATCGCCATGCTTGGCAGGCGGGTTGGCGACCGCAGTGGATTTTGTTAATACTCGAAGGAGTGCTGCTGCCCACTCCTCTGGTATTCCCTCAGTCGGCTCTTACGACTCCCATGGATGGAGAGGGGTGGGAAAATTCTAAAGCCGGCCCCACACGGCACTCATTAAATACATATTTATAGACACACAGAAAAAGTGCATAAGAGGCTTTGCACAAAATGAAACGAATCAGAATTGGTGAACATCCTTCTCTTTATAGCATCATAGCATCACGCCTGTATTCCCCGAAGGGGTAGGCAGAAGTGTATTACACACCCACGACTCGCCAGCTATGTTTAAGTCCCACGTAATAGGGGGCGAGCCTATTGACGTCTACCGGCCACATTTCTAAACTCCAGGCAGCTACTGAGAATTTTTCTTTTTAGGAAAAAGCTCAATAGCATTGCCCGACCCGGGGATCGAACCCGAGACCTCATGATTTTTCTTTCTTCTTCTCTTTATCCTTACTAATATTATAAATGCGAAGTGAATTTTCAATTAATATGTTTAAAAATAAAGTTTTTATTATATTTAGACATTTTAGATCTATATTTTTTAGCAATTGACATGCTCTGCTACTTTTTAAAGTATAAATTATTTTTGAATAAGGAAAAAGAGTGTCGTTAGACAAATGTGGTGAGGAAATTGGGATGATCGAAAGATCGGTAGGATAGCTCAGTGACTTGGAGCACTTCCCCGGATTGGAAAGGATGCGGGTTCGTTTCCCGCTCCTACTAAAAATCTCTTTTTCCTTATTCACAAATAATTTATATTTAGACATTACAAACAGACACTTCAATTTTATTATATGAATAGATTTCTTTATGTAAGCTACATAATTATTAGGATTGAACATCCGTAAACCTAAATGATTGAATAATATGATCAGGACTATTCATGATTTGTCAACCATACACCTGTACTTACTCAAATTCCTGCAAATAAATGTATTCTTAGCCTTTGTTTAGCTTTCACGCCATAGCTACTGAACTCATCATGGAGTTCTTCTTTATTGCAGCAAGTCCTGCAAGCAGCGGTGCGGAGAGTAATTTTTACTCGCGTTTAACGCCTTTATAATTCTGCTGGCCTGGGCCTGGCTTTAGTGCCCTTATTATAAGTGATGTGTCATATGATAAAAGCGTAAATTTATTAAGGTAAAATAAAAATCAATTGCTTTTCTTTGGTAAGCCCATCATAAATTAAATTTATAGTCAGCAGCATTATTATCGGTGGGAATCCCAGTCAAAATGTTGTTGGTTGGTTATCGCTGATATTTCTTGTTAATATAGTGTTGGGAACTAACCAAAAAGCTCCAGTATTTCAAAAGACCAAAAAAACTGTTTCTATTGCCCATTAGGTCAGAGATTACATACACCATCATCCAAAATTAATTTAGCAAGCACTCCACAGGCAGTTTTATGAATGTTGACTTAATTAAAATTAATGAGATTACTCCCTTTTGGTACATGAAAATAAATTGTTATTGTAGTCCTAACACTGCGCTCTACTAACACGTTAAAATGAGGAACGACATACTTTGAACTATTTGAGTTAACATACTAGTCAACCCGTGCGGAATTTCACACTCAGCGCACATCGATTTATACAGAATCTGTTTTGATATCTTTAGAAAAATCGACGCATTCATTAAAGGACTTTTACTTAGATGATTTTAAATCTCAAATTTAAAAGAAGCGGTACATTTTTGGACCATGGGTCTATTTTTCGATATGGACCGACAGAAAAACAGGTTAGCGAAATCTATACTATTATAAAGCTGTAACAGAGCTGTGTCTGTAAATTTAATATATTTGAGAAAAAATAACTGTAATAGGCTATATAGGCGTGTCTGAAACCAAAACAATTTTTTTTAGAATTTTTGTCTTTGTCTGTTTATCTGTTTGTTTGTTCGCGCATCACGCAAAAACTACTGAACGAATTTTAATGCAACTTTTTTCTAGCTTTTGGCCACGGCGGAGCCACGGGCAAAGGCTAGTAATATATAAGAACAAGCCTTTGCCAGCGGCTTCGCCGTAGCCAAAAGCTAGTTTTTGGGTTATATCTCAGGTTCCCGATATAGTAGCAGGATAAAATGTAGACCAGCTTTTAAGTCTAATCAAGAGCTATTGAATAAAACAAGTTACATTGAAATCCGTTCAGTGGTTTTTGTGAATCACGAACGAACAAACAGATAAACAGACAAAAAATCGAAAAATAGTTACTTTGTTAACCTAGGGATGAAAGCAACTATTGGAACCCTCGAACTATTGGAGCCCTCGCTACGCTCGGGCGCCAAACCCCGTCTCGGCACTAAATACGTCTTTATCCCGAGGTAAACACTGTGCTTTTCATTACGAATACGAGGAAACTAAAAATAAAAATCATGAATTAGCTAAAGAAAAAATGGGAGACTTTTAAAAATTTAATTTGGAATCACCGTTTTCCCGCCGATTTTGTTTTTTTTCTGTGGCCTGTCAGCTATTCAGCCATTATTTTTCATTTTAATAATTGAAAAAATATTAATCTTGGTTATTTTAAAGATATATAGTTGCAACTATATTAAAATAAAGTCATATAAAAAACAAATTCTTTAATAAATACTTAACTTTATGTTATTTCAATTTTACATCACGCTGTATTGGCTGTACAGAAAATAGAACTGTTTTATTTTTTATAATTACTCAGCTGTCAGTTGAAAGTAATTCTCCCTAGGGCTGAAAAGTATTACTTTCAACCCGCTCCTCAGGCAACTTCAGGCCTACTTTCAGAGTATGAGTAATGAAAAATAGTTTTGTGTTTAGATACGCCTATATAGCCTTTTTTTTTTGTTTAGGCGGGAAAAAATGTACCTAACCGCACACCCCGTCGTTCGGGGCAACGAACAGGGTAGTGTGGGGCCCTCACCCACTAAAGAAACCCGCCGTGTGCCATCTCTCCGCCTTTATTGGCGGGCCACTGGAACTATGTTACATTCCTTCGGTGGTCCGCCGGCGGCTTACCCTTTCGGGCACCCTCTACTGAGCGACGCACCCACACACGGAGCATCGCACCTTCGCGGGAGGCCTTGCGGGTGGCGAACGTTCCCCGGTCCAACCACCCGCAGCCTCAACTAGGGCGGCATTAGGCGCAAATACTCACGCCTGCGCCGCCCCAGTCGCTGGCGGCGGTTCGGGTCTGCGGAAGGATCAGCCTCCCTGGCCCTCTCCGCCGCTTCCTTCCGCGAGATGACCTCGTCGTAGAAGGCAGCGACCGCGGCCCAATTCCTGTCGCTGTCAAGCATCGCTCTAACGACGCTCGGCAGCGAGAGGTCCCCCCTATTGCCGCGACGAGATCACGGCGCTGCCCGCCCCAAGCCGGGCACGACTCGAGCGTGTGCTGCGCCGTGTCCTCGTCACAGCCACAATGGTGACAGCCCGGAGTCGCTTCCCTCCTTGCAACTATGTGCAGATATCTGCCGAAGCAACCGTGCCCCGACAGCACCTGCACCAGTCGGAAGGTAAGGACTCCGTGCCGTCGCCTCGCCCGCTCCTCCAGCACAGGTTGAAGCGCCCCTACGGTCCAGAGACCGGCTCGGGGCGCTTCCAGCCGTGTCCTCCATCTGGCCATGGCAGCTCGGCGGACATCGCCATGCCACCTGGCCACCTCCCTGGGTGGGGGACGACCACCCACCTCTCGCTCTTGCGACGTCCGCCGATACACTTCGGCGAGCACCTCCGCCTCCAAGTCCCACGAGGGGGTTCCGGCCAACGCGCAGGCCGCTTCTGTCGACACCGTGCGGTATCCACGTATGAGCCTGGACGCGACGACTCTTTGTGGTCTCCACAGAAGAGCCCTGTTCAGCACGTCCAGGCACTCCGCCCACACAGGTGCACCGTACAGCGCCGTCGACCGGACTACCCCCGGATAAAGCCGTCGGCACGCATTGTTGGGTCCGCCCATATTCGGCAGAAGCCGTGCAAGGGCGGACGCTGCGCCGACTAGCCTCGGGGACAGTTGGCGGAAGTGCTCGCGAAAGCGCCACCGCCCATCCAGCACCAGGCCCAGATACTTGATCTGGGCCTTCACCCCAATTTGGACCCCGTCCACCGTGATTGAGCCGCCAGCAGGTGGCCGACGTCGGGGCCCATGGAAAAGTAGGGCCTTCGACTTGTCCAGGGCCACCCTAAGCCCCAGCGTCCCGATCCTCCTGACCACCTCCGAGGTCCCTAAGGTGGCCAGGAACGCCGCTTCCTCGAAGTTTCCGCCCCGGGCCACGACCAGCGTGTCATCCGCATAGCAGATGACCGCCAGCCCAGGGGGGAGCCGACATCGTAGCACCCAGTCGTAACCGATGTCCCACAGGAGCGGCCCTAGAAACGCCTATATAGCCTAATACAGTAATTTTTTCTCAAATATCTTAAATGTACAGACATAACTAAGTAATAAGTTACAGCTTTATAGTATAGAAGAAGAAGGTATAGAGATATAAGAAGATATAAGAATAAATTATATTATCAAACATAGAAGTGGTTAGTCGGAACAGACCACTAGAGTAATATTCAATTCAAGCAACACAAATCGATTTTTTTCGTATGAACTTCACACAAATGTAGCGATCCGTGTAATACTCCATTTTCCCATTAAAATATTGCGAGATTTACATGTCGTTATACAAATTGCCGTGTGGGGCCGGCTTTAGAATTGTCCCAAAATTCTCCACCTATGGGAGTCGTAAGAGCTGACTGAGGGAATACCGGGGGAGTGGGCAGCAGCACTCCTTCGAGTATTAACAACATCCACTGCGATCGCCAACCCGCCTGCCAAGCGTGGCGATTACAGCACTATCCCCCATTCTTGGGGAGGCCTATGTCCAGCAGTGGACTTTAAAAGGCTGATGGATGGATGGATGGATACAAACGCGTTACCTCTTTTACCTTTTATCACAGAGGTTGGTACTGAGCAAGGGTTACCATTTTATAAGAACCCAACAAGGGCTCTCACCATCCAATTTTTTTTCCGTGAAGCACATTGAAAGAACTTATTGAAACAAAACTTTTTGCCAATATCGAGCCTCGTAGCGTAGTCGGTAGTGTAACCGACTTCCGTGCACGAGGTCGTGTGTTTGATTCCCACTCAGGACAATTATTTGTGTGATGAACACAGATATTTGTACTGCGTCTGGGTGTTTTCTATCTATTATATGTACGTATTTACATCTAAAAATAAAGTAATATATTATGTATTATTTCCGTAATCTGGTATCCATAGCACAAGCGTTAAGCTTACTTTGGGACCAGAGGACGTTGCGTGAAATGTCCGTGAATATTTATTTATTATTATTTATTTACATACTCGTGTCTCTCCAGTGTGTTGGTTAAAATCTATAATAGTTTACGAGGCTTGCGCCCAGCACTACTATAGGCTGAAAAGAGGAACAAAAAGTGTTTTTTAATGTTTACTAGTAGACCGAGCTGGCGTTGCTGTGGCACACTTATAATTCGTTCTATTTATATATATTAAAATACTTAATAGCAGTTTTCTGAAGTTCTTCCTTTGGAATCCCTTTCTGAATATAAAAATCGTTAGTTTTGCAAAAAGAAGAAATAATAGGGGTAAAAACCATCCTATCGTTTAAGTACTAACAAATCACATATTTAGAAAAAAAAATTCTTATGTAGTTTCGGAGTTCATCACGGACAAATAACTTAAAAATTTGGATCGATCTTTAGATTTTTTTTTATATAATTATAAAAATAGCGGTACGAGCAATGGAACCACTTTTCGTGGACTCAACAATATTGAGAATAATGCCAAGTAGTTACTTACCGTTACATTTCGTGGAGGGGAAAATAAATAAAAAATGCTATCTGAAAAGAAAGGAAATAATAAAATTATGTTTTAGTAGCCTTGATATTATTAAGTTTTCATGATTATTTATATTTATTTATTTATTTTAAAACTTTTGCACATGCCGAGTACAAGGCGGACTTAATGCCTTAGGCATTCTCTACCAGTCTACCTGGGGCGGAGCAGAAATGTAATGGTAGGTGCATTTAAGAATAATACTATAATATATAATATATATATATATACTATAATAGAATTACATACTAAAACCATAAGAATACTTATATGTTAAAAGAACACGTACATTAATAAATAACATATATAATATACATACATATATACTGACATAAATAAAAATAAATAACAAATGGTTTGTGTCAAAAGTGAGCGATAATTAGAGTGAAGACTCTGCCAAAAAACTGGAGTAAAGCTCGTGAACTCTAGCTTTGAAAGTTTTACGACTAGTGGCCATCCTGATCTCTAGAGGCAATGCATTCCAAAGTAGAATAGACTGGACATAGAAGGAAGAGTGAACAACACTGGAAGAGTGGGACGGACAGAGGAGAAGGAGGTTGTTAGCAGAACGAAGATACCGGTCATGTGTAAGAGGAAAGAAATTGAAAATGAGGCTTAAGGTACGCAGGAGCATTAAAAGAGTTTAGAAGAGAGTATAGAAATGTCAATGCTCGTAAACTGCGTCTTTGCCTTATTGGTAACCAATTCAAGAGCGTGCGAAATTTGGAGATATGGTCGTATTTACGAAGATTAAAAACGAATCGAATGCAATTGTTGAGAAGACGGTCAAGTTTATTTAGCAGATCTGCATTCAGGCCAAGGCAACACACATCAGCATAATCAATGATAGGGAAAACGAAGGTCTGCATTAACGTTGTTTTGATCGTAATTGGAAGGAAGTTCTTCAGACGGTAAAGCGAGCGAAGGGTACTCGTAACTTTCTGACAGATGTTAGTTACTTGCGATCACCAATCAAGCGTACTGTCTACAAAAATGCCCAGGTTTGTAACAACCCTGAAAAAATGCTGCTCTCTCTTTCTCTTATATTCAGCACTTACTATTACTGAACGCAACTTAGCTAAATCCAGTACCAAAATATATAACAGATTAACTTTTGTAAATAAAGCTTTTGTTTACAGCATAGTTGATAGTGGGTCTTAACTTCACTAATTGACTACACAGGTGGATTCGTTTAGATATCAATCCCATGTCGAGTATTGTGGGTCCGGTTTTTCACAAAGGACCATTCTTTGTGTGATCAAATATGTGTCCATTAAATTGTATGTACGTATGTAATCATCCATCATCGTCCATCCATCAGCCCTTCATCGTCCACTGCTAGACATAGCCCTCCCCAAAATCGGGGTTATACCATAATCGCCACGCTTGGCAGGCGGGTTGGCGATTGCAGTGGATGTTTTTAGTACCCAGGGAACGCTGCTGCCCGGTCCCCCGGTTATCCCTTAGTACGACTCCTGTATTCCCTTAGTGTAAATACTTATCTAAAATTCCCTGAACTGTTGCTGCGTTAGGTTTATGGTTTCTGTAAAAAATTAACATCCCTAGGAACCTACGCAGCTGTTCAATCGTCTCTGGTTTCGGGTATGTCTCTATAGCCTTAACCTTATCAGGTAAGGGACTAATACCCGTTTCCGTGACCTCATAACCTAAAAAATCTATTTTTGACTGCCCATAGACACACTTGCTTAAATTAATGGACATCTTGTATTTCCTAAATCATTCGAATAACAACCGCAAATTTTCCTTATTTAATGCCTCGTTATCCGACCCTGTAATGACGTCATCTAGGTATCCAAACACAACTGACTGTCCTATGTTATCCTTATAGCTACCCTTATCACTAAGACTAGAATTATTATAACCTATCTGTTCTATCTCCGCTAGTACCGTGTTATTTATGAACCTTTGGAAGGTTTGTGCTGCGTTACGAAGTCCAAACGTCATCCTGGGGAACTCATACAGCCCAAAAGGGGTAATTATAACTGTCTTTTCTACATCTTCTGGCCTAATCTTAATGCAATGGTATGCCCTACAAATATCGATCTTAGAAAATACCTTTTTATTATGTAAGCCGTACGTAATCTCCTGCACTCTGGGTATAGGGTACCGATCCGACTTTGTTACCGCGTTAAACATCCCCGCAAGGACGAATGTCACCATCTTTCTTAGGCACCACGTGTAAGGGGCTCGCCCATGCGCTTTTTGACGGTCTACATATTCCTAGCTCTTGCATTAACTCAAACTCCTCTTGGGCGGGTATGCACTGGCGGGCCCGTCATCTCTATGTGGTGGTAAACAGCATGTTCCGGCACGTCCTTAAACGTAGGTGGCTGTGTGATTTCCTGGAATTATTCTAGTAAATCCGCGTATGGTAAACTACTACTAATGCATTTTATCGAGCCATCGGAAAAAATACTCTTTGATTCACAAACGTACAAATTAGTAATTAAATCTATAAATCTATTATTGTATAAATCTACTGCAAGGCTAAAATTTCTTAAAAATTTGCCCCTGTTATTGGCTGCTTCACGTCGCACACAATAAATGGCCATTTAAAAACTCTCCTTAGATCAAAACTTAATTCTAAATAACATATTCCGTACGTCATAATTTCACTATTATTAGCGGCGTACAACTTAAAATCACACCTCTCTATACTGTGTCTCCTAAGGCAACTTTTAGGAATGACAGAGATGTTCGCGCCGGTATCTATTAATAAAGTATATCTAGTTAAACTATCCTTAACTAATAAACGATGGTTTTCTGCTACCTGTCCTTGGGTACACCCGTCCACCACTACCGAATGTACCGCGCCTAGTTTCCCGTGGCCTTGTTAGACCAGGCGCATGGCTGCTCGCAACGCCTCGCGTTCTTCTTAAATCGGAAGTAGAACCTGCATAGCCCGTCCGCGTCGCCGGGGGACCCCCTCCTTGACACCGAACGACTCCTGTATTCCTGCTGACTCCCGCTACGCGCGCGCCCCCGATCTCTTACTTCGTTGCTCAGCGATGCTACTTCCACAGCCAGCTTGCTCATCTTGTCGACCAGCTCTGTTACCGATCCTAGCGTGACCTGCGCTGAGTCATCGTTTAAAGCTGCTACGTCGCTGGATCCCGTGTTCTCCATGATTTTGTCTGCTATCGCGGCTAAGCTGTCCAGCGACTGGTCCTGGCACACGGTGATGACCGCCCGTACGCATAAGGGCATCATTGACAGCCACAGGCTCTTTAGCGTCTGGTCCGAGACCTGTGCTCTACGCCCTAACTCTCTCATCCGCTGCAGTAGATGTGTAGGCTTCTGGGCGCCCACTTCCAGCTCTGACACTAGCTTCTGGAACTGGCGCTCGGCGCTCTCCTCGTATACCTGCAGCAGCCTGTTCTTCAGCGTGGCGTATTTTTTCTCCTCTGGTAGTGACGTAACAGGTAACTCACCTGTTGGATGGACTCCCTTCCTAATTTCGAGATTACCATGTTGTACCTGGCCTCATCTCCCTGCTTCTGCGGCGCCATCACGGCCTCAAACTGGGTGAACCACAGCCGTGGCATATCCATCCAGAACTCGGGCAACTTCGCCGACACGCTGATGGCAGCGAGATCCGCGTTCAATGTCTCTGCTGCAGTTTGGGACGCAGGTGGTATCTTGTTCATGGTGCCAGTCGCTTGTTCTTGTAACAATTACGCGGAACGACAATCAGCTCTCCGACAACGGACAAAAAAAAAATTTTGAATCACCAGCACCAGAGTGACATTCGCGATCACGTCGGGTTCACCAGTGTGGGTGCTCCTTGTGGGGAAGATAATGAAACGTCGGTGAGCACTGGTTATATTCGTATATTAGTTTACATTTCGTTCTGTCCGACTGACCTCCTTACATACTAGCCTGCTTATATACATATGTGATTGCGACATTATAATATGCAATTTGCACAATTACCACAGTTAGGTTAAATCTGTACTAGAACCAGTTCTGGCTTAAACAGACTGACCCTTTAGAATCTTCTAGAGCCAAGCCTTCGATATTAGGTCTATTGGTCGAGTTCACGTCTTACGCCTTCTCCTCAAAGGGGGGGTGACGTGTTCAGAATTCAGCTATGTAACTGTAATCCATGTAATAATAGTGAGCTTACTGTCTAGCACACGCAATTCCAGTCACTGAGAAGCACAAAGTTAATAAGAATTATCTGTTGAAACATTCAGTAACAAATTTTACCCCAAGCAGAATTTTAACACATCACTTATTATGTTTGACCGAAGAGGTAGTAAGACTGACTAACTACAAAACAGAACAGAAAACAGCAACTAATCAAAAATTAATTATAAATTAAAATACAGTACCTACAACAAACGGACGTCCAAGACAGAATTTTTTCAAACAGTCCTTTAACTAGTAATAACAAAAATGGCATCAAAAATATCATGAATGTTAAAAATATTGTTTGTTTTTTATATGTGTGTGTAAATATTATTTTACAAGTGCAATATATGATAAATAGAGACATTTTAAGTTAGAACAATCAGTTTTTCTGCGCGAAACGAGATTAGTACACTCCTCAACGCTTCGCTTATGAGGCGTGCAATAAAACTTAAGATGGCTGTAAAGTTGTATAATTATAATACATACTTTAAAATATAAATACATAACTCTACTCTCTCATGTGTTTTCAAAATTTCATAATGGTTGAGTATAGTTACGGCAAATTAGCAAACAAACAAATTCACTTTTGCATCTATAATATTAATTACACAAAGTGTGAAAATGTGAAATCGAAAATAACTTTCACGAGCAGGATTTGAATCTGCATCTCCTGGAATAGTCTTAGTAAGGATTACACATTATTTGAGTGACCTACTTTGTGGAAACGTTTTCTGTGGCGTAAATTAATCAGATGATCGATTAAGCTAATGGAACTCTGAGTCAGAATCCCATTTGCTACCGCGGAACTGGCGTTGGTGTGTTACATTTTCTCACGCATTTTTCGAAGAATCTGTCTTGATGACAGATAATTTACCCGAAACAATTTGCAATTGTTATTACATTTTTCGGTATTCTATGTTTGCTTTAAACGATTTATGGTTTATTCTGCTAAATATTGTAAATCGTCCTTTGGTATATCACTAGGTACAATAATAGTAACACTGAAGTAATGTCACACAGTTCCAGTGGTCTGCCAATACAGGCAGAGAGACGGCACGCGGGGGGCTTATCCGACACTACCCTGTTCGTTGCCCTGAACGACTCGGGTGTGCGGTTAGGTGCATAACAGTAACAGTCCTATTTGAAAAATATTTCTCCAGATAAAGCCTGAAATATTTGCTTGACTCTTTCTTTCAAAGAGCTTATTGCACTTTCGCCGTCTATAGTCTATGTCAAATGTATTCTATTGGAGTAAAAGTGTTCTATGAATGTATCACTTAATGGGCTTATTTGTGTTAGTAACAACAGAAATGTGTGTTTTTTATACTACATGGGTAACAAGCATACCTGGACTCCCACCTGGACCACTTACCAAAGCGGTTACCGTAGCCTATAGATGCAAGCATCACCAGAAACATCACTAGCGCGTCGCCATCGCCAAGGAAAGGGATAGGAGGTAGATAGGAAGGATAATAAGACGAGAATAAGTAATCTAACCTAACCTCACACCCCGTCGTTCAGCGCAATGAACAGGGTGGTGTGGGGCCCTCACCCACTGAATAAACTCACCGAGAGACCTATGTAACTGTGCAATGCGATTAAAAAGCTTTTGGTTATCGAAAGGTCCAATAACATAATTTTATTATGTAGCATGTATTTAATGCGTAAGCGAGAATTTCGCGGCGCGGGTTCAATTGGTATTTTTTTGGTAAGGCATAGAATTTAGATTGTTGGGCCCGATAGACTTTAATAATCGAGCATTCGATTAAATTGAAAGAAACGTTGACTCCACGGATGTGCTACCTTCTGCTTGCCCCTTTGATACTAAAGGCATGAATTTACAATTTTCTGGATAATCAAACTGTTATAACTATAGAGCCATCCAGTGATAAAGCCTTGTTGATCCCGGCATGAATGGGTTGGCTTGATTGCGGATGTACTACCCTCTTACAGAAGACTGACGAGAAATAACGGTAAGAACTCCTACTATTGTGTTTTGTATGGTGAGTGAGAGTGCCGGGGGCCCAAACCCACTCCCTATGCTCTCTTTATTTTGCCTTCTTATCCTCTTAAGGATAATCCTTCATATTCTCTCCTTATTATACTTTGTCTCCACCTTTTTTTTATTGCATCTAGTGGCAGACGAGCCACGGCCTATCTGATGGTAAATGGTAACCGTCGCTCATGGACTCGACTACACTGAGAGTATTGTCAAGCTGCTGCTCACCATTTTATTTCATAGATATGAACTGAAAAACTAAACGGCTATCTCCTGCTACAGCCAAAACGCAATGATGTAGCCGGTCACACGGGAGATGGTGGTACCAACCCGCTCGGGCCCCACCAGTCATGCAATAGATGATAATTGCTTACAGGAAGTAAGCAATTATCGTTATTACGACACCCGTGGGAAAGAATGGGGTGGTGACACTTGTATTCTTAGTCTGTCACAACACGGACAAAACCTCCTATCCCTTTCCGTGGAGATGGCTACGTGCAAATGATGCCTCTGGTATTGCTAGCATCTATAGACTACAGTAATCGCCTACCATCAGGTAGGCAGTATAAAAAACACAATTGCGTGTGGTTTAATTAATTATGAAACAAAACAGGTGATAGGAACGTCATAAACAATAGCTATCACTTACCATAAGGACACATAGATTATGATAGATGACGATAAAAATCCAATAAAGGTAGTTAAAAGATAATGTTATTTGGATCCCTCTATAGTTATTTTATGGTAATATTGCTATTCATGAAAGTTGTTCTGCATATAAATGAGTATTATACTATCTTTTAAACACAAAGTGAAAAATGTGAAATCGAAAATAACAGTCAGGAGCAGGATTTGAACCTGCATCTTCTGGATTCCGTCCAGATGCTTTACCAATTCAGCCATCCTGACAATTGCTCCTGACTGCTAATTTCGATAACACATCATACTTAACGTCTTTGGGTGACGTCTGCGCCATCTGTCGGAAGTATTTTCATACATTATACCGACCAGGTAAACTTAATTTTACAATTAAGATTTTATCTAATAATGACGCAAACCCTTTAAATATTTAGATATTTTTTATATATATTTTTAGCATTTGACATGCTTAGCACTATACATTAAACACAAAGTGAAAAAACGTTAAACCCAAAGACGTTCGTACGTAGATCTTTTGAATCTTTTTAGCTGTAACTCCGTATCCACCTAGTAACCAATTTTTGTCCTCTTTATTTAATTTTTTATCCTAACTATCAATCAAAAAGCTGTAACAGAGCTGTGTCTGTACATTTCAGATATTTGAGAAAAAAAATACTCTATTAGGCTATAAATATAGGCGTGTCTGGAAATAAAACATTGTTTTTGAATTTTTTGTGTGTCTGTCAGATTGTCTATTTATTTGTTAGCACATTACGCAAAAACTTCAGGTCGGACTTTGATTTCCGCCAACTGTCCCCGAGGCTAGTCGGCGCAGCGTCCGCCCTTGCACGGCTCATGCCGAATATGGGCGGACCCAACAATGCGTGCCGACGGCTTTACGCGGGGGTGGTCCGGTCGATGGCGCTGTACGGCGCACCCGTGTGGGCGGGGTCCCTGGACGCACTGAACAGGGCTCTTCTGTGGAGACCACAGAGAGTCGTTGCATCCAGGGTCATACGTGGATACCGCACGGTGTCAACGGAGGCGGCCTGCGCGTTGGCCGGAATCCCCCCGTGGGACTTGGAGGCGGAGGTGCTCGCTGAAGTGTATCGGCGGGCGTCACAAGAGCGGGAGGGGGGCGGACGCCCCCTACCCAGAGAGGTGGCCAGGTGGCAGGGCGACGCCCGCCGAGCTGCCATGGCCAGATGGAGGGCACGGTTAGAGGCGCCCCGGGCCGGTCTTTGGACTGTAGGGGCGCTCCAGCCAGTGCTGGAGGAGTGGGCGGGGCGACGGCATGGAGTTACCTTCCGACTCGTGCAGATGCTGTCGGGGCATGGTTGCTTCGGCAGATATCTGCACATAGTCGCAAGGAGGGAAGCGACTCCGGGCTGTCACCACTGCGGCTCGTCGCGGAAATAGGGGGTACCCCTCGCTGCCGAGCGTCGTCAGAGCGATGCTTGGCAGTGACAGGAATTATCTCGCGGAAGGAAGCGGCGGAGAGGGCTAGGGAGGAGGATTCTTCCGCTGACCCAAACCGCCGCCAGCGACCGGGGCGGCGCAGGCGCAGATACTTGCGCCTCATGCCGCCCTAGCTGAGGCTGCCGGTGGATGGACCGGGGAACGTCCGCCACCCGCAAGGCCTCCCGCCATGGTGCGACGCTCCATGTGCGGATGCGTCGCTCCTGTTCGTCGCCCCGAATGACGGGGTGTGCGGTAAGGAACATTTTTTCCCGCCTAAAAAAAAAAAAAAAAAAAAAATGATGATGATGTAACTTTTTTATTTAATAGCTCTTGATTGGACTTAAAAACTGGTATAAATTGTAGAACCTAAGTTATAACCCATAAACCAGCTTTTGGCTACGGCGGAGCCGCTGACAAAGGCTGGTATTATAATAAAATTGTCACAAACAAGCACAAAGCACCTTGACGGTAAGCGTTTACCGTAGCCTATAGACGCTCGCATTACTCGAGAATGAATAACAAAGTTAGGATAATAGATCAAGGTCTAGGAGGGGAATTAAAGCTCCTGGCGCTCTCACTCATCGTACAAAACGTAGCAGCACGAATACCTACTGTTATTTTACGCCAATATTCTGCGTGAGGGTGGTACTTTTAAGGTACAGAAGGCTGGAAAGCAACGTATTATTACCAAGGACGTACCGACATTTAAAACGCGTATTTTCATCTACATGCACCTAAAAAACAGTGAATGTCATTTACTATTAGGTGAGTTGTGGCTTCCACACTACTCTGTTCGTTGCCCCGAATGACGGGGTGTGCGGTTAGGGACATTTTCTCCCGCCTAAACAAAAAAAAAACAAAGGTGAGCTGTGGTTGGTCTACCGTCTATAATATAATTTCCAAATCATCTGTAGACTTACTAACAACATGTGCTTGTACATAAATTATATTTAGGAGTTTTACAATACCGCGAAGTACCGAGGTTTTCGCGGTTCTGGCTAATTTATTTCCTCAGCAATAATACAATTTAGCCCGTTACTTTCTAAGTTTACGTTTGTGGATGAGTTATGTTTGCAAAACGAAAATCTAAGCGGTTTTGGAAATATATAGGCTTATACAAAGGCCTGCCATAAACAGCGCGGGTGTAAGCTATATTTCAAAGTCTCTAATAAATTCGGGCTCTATTACCACAAATGCGAATTTGAAAATATGCGTGGGACCTACCCAAACGGGCAGGCCATAAACAGACATTTGATGAGTACAGCTTTCATAGCAGACTTTTCAAAGTTATATATATGCGGTGTGTCAACAAGAAGAGCATTGTCTTATGTATGAAAAATTTGACGGCAAATGAGTTATTATTATTGAAATGGTTACTTATTTCTCCTACTGTGAATAGAGTTTACTGAGGAAGTACCAACCTCTCACAGAAGATCAGCGTAAAACTACAGTAGATACTCATATTGTTTTTCGTATGATGAGTGAGAGCACCGTGTGCCTAAATTCTCTGCTTTATTCCGTCCTTAATATTATCCTTCGTGTTCATCTCCTAATCCAATTCTTAGAGTTGGTGCCTTTTGTCTGATATGCTAGCGTCTATTGGCTATGGTAACCGCTTATCATTAGATGAGCCGTATGCTTTGCCACCCTTTTTTTTGTTTGTTAAGGCGGGGAAAAATGTTTCTAACCACACACCCCATCGTTCGGGGCAACGAACTGGGTAGTATGGGGCCTTCACCTACTAAAGAAACCCGCCGTGTGCCGTCTCTCCGCCCTTATTGGCGGGCCACTGGACCTATGTTACATTCCTTCGGTGGATGCTTTGCCACCCTTGTAGTATAAAAATACTGTATTAATTAAAAGCTTTTTTTTAATGTTTTTGTATAAAACGTAATTAATAATATAGGTACGTAGATACACCAAAAATTAAAATAGTTTCACGCCTGTATTCTCCGAAGGGGTAGGCAGAGGTGTACACACATACGGTTCGCACAGCTATGACCAAACTCCGGGCAGCAGCCCCGTAGCAACTGAGAATATTTCTTTTTACTTAGAAGCTCAATAACATTGCCCGACCCGGGGATCGAACCTGAGATCTCACGATCAGCAGTCGCTCACACTACCGCTACACCACAGAGGCAGTACACCAAAAATATTGATATGTTTTGCATTATAATGCGCTCAAAATGTCGACGACGCTTAAGAAACGTGTTAAAATAAATCGTTATGAAAAGGTTCGTAAAAGTCAGACGTTTCAGCAAACGATTTGTAACACTTTATCGAGGCTTCAGATAAACTCTGCTATTATCAGTAGGTAACTCTTAACTTTCTGAGATCAAGGTAAAATCGTATTTCAAGATTCAGAAACGAGTTCGGTATAATAATAAAGTATTGAAGGGATAAAAATGTAACTGTTAAAGTATACCTAAAAAAATTCCTTGCATTGCGAAGAAATTTACAAAAATAGTGGTTGTAAAAATAGTAGTTTTTTTTCATAATACTTTCTAACATTTACGCGAATTTCACACATTTTGAAATAAAACTACGTTTACGGAATCTATCGCGTTTACTTGATTTTTATGCTATCCCGTCGTTTCGAATACTTTACAGCATTCATGATCACGGGTGGACTTAGATGGTAGATGTCCAAAGCTGATATGTTGTTTCAACGATTTCATCTACCCACAGTAATATGATTTTACAAATTTTTGGTTTATTTATTTCAACCCAGATAATATTACTACTACTAATAGCTTAAAATCTCATACATTGTAAGCATAAAACTTAGAGTAGATATTTTTAATTGTGTTTCTAAAAATTAATAAAAATTTTTGTTTAAAGAGGAGTACTTATTATACTCATTTTAATATACTAACTTAAAGTCTCATACATAGTAAGCATAAAAAAATTTGAAGTAAATATTTTAATTGTGTTTCTAAACGATTACTAGGTGGGTTAAAATAAACCAAAAATTTTGTAAAATCATATACTGTGGGTAGATGAGACCGTTGAAACAACATATCAGCTTTGGACATCTACCATCTAAGTCCACCCGTGATCATGAATGCTGTAAAGTATTCGAAACGTCGGGATAGCATAAAAATCAAGTAAACGCGATAGATTCCGTAAACGTAGTTTTATTTCAAAATAGTTTTTTTCTTTATTTTAATCGGGTCTTTGAACGCAGTTCATCTCAGGCCCATCATGAACTAAAGTTAAACTATTTACATAGAATAAATATTGAATTAGTCAATATGGTCTTGACACTTAATTCTTGTACAATTTCTCAATTACTATTTAAAATGCAAGCAATTAAAGATATAAAAATGAATAATGATAAATATTCACGGACATTTCACACAACGTTCTCTGGTCCCAAGCTAAGTTTAACGCTTGTGCTATGGGTAGGCAGATCAGTAGGATATATTAAGATTTTTTTTTGTAAATACACACATACAATAGATAGAAAACACCCAGACGCAGTACAAATATCTGTGTTCATCACACACATAATTGTCCTGAGTGGGAATCGAACTCACGACATCGTGCACGGAAGACGGTTACACTACCGACTACGCCACTAGGCATTTGTTAATTTAAATTTTAATACAAGCATTAAACATTGTGTTTATTGTTTACAAGTCGCAAATCGTTAATCTGGACAATTTAAGCGTAAAGCTTTTACAACACGAAATACGATACGTTTTTATCGTGATATCAAATATTTTGTTGATTCTAGATAAAACGGATATTTTATGAAAGTTTTACGTCCATTGTGTTTTACACAAATTTTAATGTACACCAGCTGACCCGGGAAACTTCGTACCGCCTCACCTCAGAATCAATAAAATTTATTTCAACTTGTTAGCTGAATTAAATTCAGATTTTTAGTCGAAAATGCCAATGTTCTATATAAAATGTATGAAAAAATTAATTTTGTCCTCAGCTTTTCTGATGTTTTAATAGTTATACTATAATTTCGGGTGGAGACAAATCCAACAAATCAAAGTTCATAAAAATCGGTCCAGCCGTTTTTGAGTTGGTGTAACTAACCCGACTTTGTTTTCAGGTTATGTATTGCGTATTGTACTAGCTATTGCCTCTCTCTAGTCTCAAGCATAAGCAAAATTGTGACTGATTTGTTAGGTATTTTATTGGCCTGAACGACTAAACAGATTTAGTCGAAATTTGGTAGGTATACATATAGATGAAATACTAGATGAAATATAGAAAATAGTACCCCTAGGATATTTTTAGTTTCTGACACGACAGATTAAAAAACACAAGGGTCAACATCGCAATCGCTAAGGGGCTGATCAAGGGAAGTAAACAGCTATCACCCACTGCTATTATATGTATTATATCCGTAATCTGGTACCCATAGCACAAGCGTTAAGCTGAGTTTGGGACCAGAGGACGTTGTGTGAAAATGTCCGTGAATATTTATTTATTATTTATTTAAAATATAATTTTTCCTTTTCCCTGCACTAGGGAATAATTCTAAGGCGGTAAGGAGCATTTTTCTTGCCTAAAAAAAGGATAGCAGTACGTGGGAATATGTTGCTAGCATTTATAGGCTACGGTAACCGCTTACCATCAGGTGAGTTGTATGAATATATGCCCCACTTGTAGTAAAAAAAGTAGCAATATTTAAGAAGTCACTGCCTTTTTCTATAGTCCTATTTAATTATAGTAATTACCTCCAATCGGTAACGTCTGTCGATTACAACAGACACTAGCCAACGCAGGAGATATTTTAGTGCACGGGTGAGCCGGCAGACGTAAGTGCACTCTCTGTTCCCTCTCACTCTTAATCCGATGGAATGGCATTCCGGAATGACTGCAGGGCGATCAGACGCAGGATCGATGGCTTTACTTGCCTTTCCGAGGGTGAAACACCTCCAAATTCCTGACTCTGAGCTGGTATTGAGAATATCTTGGAAGAAAAATCCAATAATTGTTCGCTGTCTCAACCCAGGATTCTAATTCGAGACCTCGTGATCAAGATTTGTATACTAGAGTACGCGATAGTCCGTTAGACTAAATAGACCCATCCAGGTCCTATATAACTAAAGGAAATTGGCAAAGACAATATTTATATGCATCTCTTTTTTATTTATATACATTACAACAATCAAAATATATAATTGTTATCGTATTTTATAATAACATTGATATCTAACTACTTTAATTTTAACAATGGCGATATACTTTTTTCTAATATTAGAGATCATAACTTAAATGCGAGAACAGTTCACAAAGCTTGGATCTTAAATGGACAGGTGTGTTTAATAAAACCAACATTAAATAGATAATAAGTACATTTTATAAGCATAAAACCCATCACACACGTATCTATAATATATATTAATATAAATCATAGCAAGGCATATTACGATATATTTTCTATAAAAATGCACATGCAGCTATAATATAATTATAATTTTATAACGTCACTAATTTGTACCATAATTTATATTACAGTATGGTAGATTAATATATAGGTATTATAGCTACGTTGTGTGACGGGCTAAAATGTAGATATTTAGGATTGAATTTATTTTTTAGTACATACCTACTATTCAAGCTGCACTTATTTGCACTAGGTAAGTACTAACAAATTTCAACCCAAAATAATAACAATCAAGAATTAACACTTTTATAAATCAAGAGTCTAAATTCAAATGAACCAAGGCATTATTTTAGTTTCTACACTTTTCCCATCAAATAACATTATGTAATGAAAATTAAAACTTCACTTTTTCTTTAACGTTAATAAGGCCTGTTAGACATGAGCCTGGTCCAAAATGCCAGCATTAGATGAATAGTAGAATTTGATATTAAGTAGCACTCATTTGTTACACTCAGACGTGTAGGTACTAGATAGGTATGTATGTAGGTTGTTATGACAACAAATAAGCGGTTACCGTAACCCATAGACACTAACAAAACCGGAGGCATCACTCGCTCGTTACCAACTCCAAGAGAAGGTTAGGCATAGGATGGCATAGGGTGGAGAGGAAAGAAATTAAGGATGGAAGATGAGGAAAGGGTTTGAGCCTTTTTTGTTTTAAACTGTCGACAAGCACCTCAACGTGTTCCGGTTGAAATGAAGATAGCCGATCCACTTTCATTGCTATCAAGCGTAAACTTGATGAATACGATGGGACAAGGGCTTGGTAGGATTTTGATCTGTATTTTAGCACTTGAATGCTCAGCTACTTTAAAGCAGCGGGATCCTGCTCGCACTAAAGTTCTCTTTTTCCACATTCACAAATAATTTGTACTTCAAAAAACTGTGCTACAAGAATTTTTAACAAATTTACATTTTAAACCAGCATAAAATATACCATCTGTTTTCATCTTATCATATTTTCCAAGACGATAAGTTAGTGACGAGCAAAAGCGCCGTTCGTCGGTTCCAAGTTAGCGTTGTAATTTGACTAACTGGAGCCATTATTGAATTACACTGATGCAGTTCCAGTGGCACGAATAAGCAGTGATTTTGTTAAGAACAAAAATTTACTTTTTAAGTTTTTTTTTATTGTAATATTTGTATCATTGGCTTCAACTCGTTTATTGAGGCGTGAGTTTTTTTTATGGCATCGTATGTCTACGAATGTGTATTGGATAGCTTATTACCTCTTGTTAGTATAGTTATTTAAAAAAAACCAACATGACTGCACAGATGGCGGAGTGGTTTAGATACCGGCCTCTCGCCCGAGTGATATAGGTTCGATTCCTACACAGGACAACACTTTGTGTGATCCACAAGTGATTGTTTTGAGTCTGAGTGTAGTTTGTGCCTCTCTCTTCCCCCTCAATACAAGGATTACTCCTTAGTGCAGGGTGTTTTTAAGTTCCAGTGGTCCGCCAATATACGAGAGACGGCTTACGGCGGGTTTATTTAGTGTGTGTGTGGTGAGGGCCCCACACTACCCTGTTCGTTGCCCCGAACGACGGGGTGTGTGGTCAGGAACATATGCTCCCACCATAATAAAAAAAAACGTGGAGTCCCTCCGCACGGAAGAAGTGAAACTTCCTAATGTGGAAATGAAAATAGGAAGGGGTAGAAATTGATTTTTAGTGAAATCATATTGTTTCTTTAAGACAAACTTTATTAACATTGCTTACAATTCACAATTGATCGCATCTTTTAATTATCATTATCGAGTGGAGAAATATCCAAAAAAAAGGTATAGGCATGCGTTCGAGTGCCACGCATTCACTCTCGCTCTGTCTCTTTCTATTCCCTCTCCCCAGGAGCGTTGAACCTTTAACGCAACAGTGCTTTCATACCCCCTCCATGGTAGCGTTAAACGTTTGACGCAACCTTGTTGGACGTCACATTAGAAGTATCACTTCAAAAAATAAAAAAATAAATTGTTAAAAAACTTCACAAACGGTGGTATTTTTAAGACGATAATCTAGATTGGAACCTAAACATAGGTTGTTAGATAAAGCGCGTTCCATAGTACGATCGTGGTCGTTGTAGTTACGGGGAAAGCGTTAACGATAGCTCACAACGACGCTTGTAAATAGATGGGTCGATATGAGCATAACACTTACAAGTCGTTACACTTGGATTTACAAATGAGAAACTCACAAGTAGGTGGAACTAGTAAAAAAGCGGTTGTGAGCGTGTTCGTTGTAAGCCTCAAGTAGAACGCACTGTTTAATAGATTGAAGATGTCAGTTTGTAAGATTATTTGCAAAGTAAACAGTACCAAAAGTGCAACATTTGGTACTGTTTACACGCGCGTTAATGTGAAATGGACAATGCGCTTCTTCTAAGTAACAACGGACATCAATGGTCCTTTTCACTCGCAGAGAGGGCCTTTTGGTGTCGTGTTTGTTCATTTTTATGTTGTATTACTTGAGGGATCTTTGTTGTCGTGTTTGTCCATTTTTGTATTACTATGTTGTATCCTTTTGAATTAGGAATACCTTGTGTTTTGATTTAAAATTTTTAAATAATTTTCTAGTACCTACTTGCTATTCGCATGCAATTTCTAACTATGAAAAGAAAACAGTTCTGTGGCACAGTTAAACATTAAATTGTCAATTTAGTGATAAAATAACGAATTTTTATTGACTAAAATCATATTAGTAGCCTAAATCATTGTGATTTGACACATTTCTTGAAACCAAAATGTTGACTTTGCTAAGTTATTTAGCTTGTGTAACTAATATTGCTAATAAAGTACGCATGTATAATACCTTTTTAGAATCTACATAAACTATACATCTTTTTAAAATAATGGGCAGCTATAGCATAGTACTTTTTTTTCACAGTCAATGTTAAAATTTTGACATAAAGAAAAAAAAATACTTACAAAGTGCTTAAAATGTAAAATTTGACAGTATTTTACATTAATAATGTCTAATAGAGTAATTTTATATAATAATACAAGTATCCAGAAGTCAGATACAAAAAAGTACATTAAAATAAGTTACTTTGTTGAAATGGTGACCGAATGAATGAGCAAAGAAGGAAAATTAAAAAAAAATACAAAATTGTCTACCGTTTTCACACCGTGGCAATCCTAAAATAAAAAGTCAATTTTCTTGTAGCTTGACATCAGGGCTATCTCCGATTAACGGGTTATCCATTATTTACGACAGATCCTGTATATAAACGAAATATCATTCACTTACTCATCAGCCTCGGTGATGCAGCGGTAGTGTGTGTTCCCTGGGTTGGGCAAAGTTATTGAGCTTTTTCGTAAAAAGAAAAAATCTCACTAGCAGCCCGGAGTTTGAAAATGTGCCGGGTAGACGGCAATAGGCCCCTATTACGTGGGACTCAAACATAGCTGGCGAACCGTGGGTGTATAATACACTTCTGCCTATCCCTTCGGGGATACAGCCATGATGCTATGTTTTTTATGTTGATTTACTTATCACGATATCTCTAAAACTATATACTCGATTCTGAACGTACTTAGATACCAACTAAGAATGGATATTGAGAAAATTGCTGGTATAGCAAATTAAACACGGACAAAGTCAGGAATAGTTAGTGATATTACAAATGTGTAAGTGAGTTTGTACGTTTGTTACGCCGCTTTCACGTCGTAACTAGTTAACGGATCTTCATGAGATTTTTTACATAATATAGCCCAGAAAAGGACATGAGCTTTTAATCCTTGAAATATATACGGCTTCAGTGGATGGCTATTTTTTTGCACTGAGATATTTAATGGTTCGTAGAGTCATGCATTCATATTACGCTAGTCTCTGCTAGGAAAAAATGCTAGTTTTTAGGGTTACCTATGTCTCAAGTTCCTAATAGAATAGACAGAGTATAGTTTGTTATGAATAAAAGAATTATCATTATGATTCTGAGATAAAACGTATACCTGTCCTTAGAGCCGCTGAGAAACTGGATTTCTGTTTGTGTGTTCTATCGACTCGAGTGCTTTGTGGAACTGTTTTCAACATATCCTTTTTACCACTTAACCAAGAGACCTCGTAGTAGGGCTCATTCATACCAAATAGAAACGATCTCGTCCAAGACGGTTGTTTCAGAGTTCTTTTCACGTACGTGTAGGCTCTGGAATTAACTTTCTGCTGTAGTATTTTCTCAGCGCTACGACGAGGTTTGAGAAGAGCACTTTACTCACAATAAGCGGCGAATCGGGTGTTCCCCTGGTGTTGCCAAGGTTCATAAGCGGCGGATACTACTTACCATCAGATGGACCGTTTACTTGTTTGCCAGCATTGGAAATAAAAAAGATCAAGAGTTATTAGACAAAAAAAAGGTTTTATCAATATCCGTTTAGTAGTTTTTGCATGATGCGGCGAATAACAGACATAATTAAGTCTAAAAATAATTATTGGGTTCAGACACGCTTATATAACCTAATATAACATGTTTCTCTCATGTGCATTCTGTTACAGCTTTATAATAGTATAGATTGACCCGATTTTAAGACCATTTAGAGGAAGTCGCGGGCAGAGTCTTGTATTAATATAAAACAAAAATTCCTCCACATACGTACTTTATTACATTAATTTATACTAATGCTTCAGCCTTCATTTCATATGAATCAAATCAAATACATTTATTTAAATATCTTGTGCTTGGCACATACTTACAATCACGTTTACATAACTTTAAAATAAGGACCCAGTGATTCCAATTTTATACATTCCTTGACAAAGCCGATTTCCTTTGTTTTAAATATTGTATAATTATTTATAGAACTTTTTGTTCGTTCCTGAGGGATTTCACACAATACGCCTAACTTACGAGCATTCGTAATGAATATAAAACCTTTTTAATGAAATTCTTGCGTTAATTATAGATATTTTTTCTTTACAGCCAGGAGGAACGGGCTTCTTTATAATTATACGGTTTATAATTATATGTCAATGACCTACTACTACAGAGGCAAAACCGATTAATATCGGCAATATTTAATTTTTTTCTCTCTGTGTGTATATTAATTAGGTACATAGGTAGTGCTTCATTTTATTCCCTTGCTAGTTTCATGGCACCCGAGGAATAAAAGAGGTTGGTGACCTGTTGGTTTTTAGATTGACGCTTGACCCCTGAAATATGCCACCTCATTACTTTTGCCTTTTTTGTCGCTTGTCCCTTTTTATTAGTTGAAATTTTTCGACCTTTCCCATACATTTTTAGTTTACACGTAATAAAGTAAGGTGTACTTTGTTTTTTCTTGTTCTTGTTTTTTCAAGAGTTAATATAATATTCTGTGGTATTTGTTTGTACGAGTCTTTTAGGATTACATTGCTCTCAAACATTTAATTTTTCAGAACAGTTAGGGAAACATCACATTGTTTTTAATTAAATTCCAGATAATGTGATTGGTGAGGATTTACTAAATCTTTTTTCCAAATTTGTGGCTTTAATGAATTACTATGCGTATATTTCATGTACCTATCTTTTAATTTTGAATCCAGGATTCAGAGATCAAAGATATCATGGTTAGAAGTCGCACATATATTAATAAACCTAGAATATTCTACATTCTCATTCGATTATAATATGCATGATTTAACGCTAGAGCGTTTTACAAAGCTTTTGCACATTCACCACCAATGTGTTCTGAGATGAGTTCAGTAGGTGGTATGTAATGAAATGCTTCTTCTAAATGTAAAAAATTATAATACCGTCTGTTTAACATTTCTACTACACAAATAAGCACTTACAATAAGTGCACATTTAGTTCTAATCTTAAGTTTTACCAATAAACAACAACACTTCGTATGTACAATCACGGAACAGCATAACACTATATTAGGCCGTCAATCTTGAAGTTCAATCTCTATGAATGCGTCATCACTCATATTTACACAGACGTGTCTCAGGTAAGTCCACCAATATTACAGTTCACGTGGTACATGTAAGTGGCCAGTTCTTCACCGGTGAGTTCATCGTCAACTTCGCGTAGACTAGAATTGGAGATACTGCGAGGGGACTCGACTGAGTCAGAGGGCTCGTTGATTCGGAGTCGCCATGCGCGGGTCCAGCGATTGTTACCGCTGGGTGATTCGTTGACTGTGGATAATTCCCGCCCGTTGTAACACTGTGGAAATAAATGCGCTTTTTTACTTGTCTATCTATCTATATCTATTATATATAATTCCAGTGTCACGATGTTTGTCCGGGATGAACTCCGAAACTACTGAACCGATTCGAACTTTTTAAAAAAAAATGTGTTGTTTTGTTCCAACTTAAGAGATAGGATACTTTATATCTCAATGTGTAATTGCAATATTTATGCATGAAAAAATATATGGTGGTACGAAGTTCGCCGGGTCAGCTAGTATGTATATAAAATCAATTGCTGTTGGTTAGTCTCGCCATAACTTAAAATTGGCTTGACTGATTTGAATAATTGTTTTTTGTTTTGTTCGATCTTATACAGGGGTGATTTAAATCACAAAATTAAAAACAAAAAGCAAAGAAAACCATTAAAAAATGTTTAAAAATTGAAAAATTCAATATTGGAAACTTTATACCCATACATTTGGCTAACAGAACGACAGCTACCGTCATTCTTTCTAAATAAATTGTATTAAAAGCAAGTTTCATTATAACCTATTAAAACCCAAATCTTAGACAATACGATAGATAATAGCTGATAAAATAATTTGTAGGTGATACGAAGTTCACCTACTAGTAATTTATAAAATGTGTTCCGATTTTCATTCAAACGTCATAATGCTTAAACAAATATTCTAATATGCCTAATATTTTTCCAATATATTTATTTCTATATTTTATAATAGTATTTCATTGGTATCGCTTTATCTCCAGCGGTCGGCAACACGCGGTCCGCGAGCCACATGCGGCCCGGGATTGTATTTTTTAGCTAAAATAATTTATATACCTAAATAAATAATAATAATAAGTAACTATAACGTAAATAGTTATGGTACTTAATTGTAATGGGAAACCAACTTAATATGCCAAAAAACCCTTGTTATACAAAAAGAGTATAACGTGAAACGCCATTATGATACCGAGCATAAAGTTAAACTAGCAATTTTTTTAAAATTTGTTTGTTAGTTTTTATTTTTCATCATTTCTCTTAATAAAATCAAAATAAAATGTCTTTAAATTTTAAATAATATGACAAATGCGGCCCGCTTTCCTTTATATAGCCCCCCTGTGGCCCCTGGCGGCTAAAAGGTTGCCGACCCATGATCTATACAAATAAATAAAATAGTGTAATAAATAAAATAGTGTCTGTTTATAACATTTAAATAACAAATTCTTTCTAAAAGCTTACTAAGTACCTATAGGTAACACATTATACTTAGTAAGCTTACTTTATAACAAAACCTTTTCTTAAAGATTTGGTCTGTTTGACTGTTTGCTAAGGCTAATCTCTGGAACAACTCAACCGGTTTGGATGGGACTTTCACTGGCAGATAGCTGATCTTATGAGTAACTAGACTACTTTGAATTAAAAATTAGGGTTCCGAACAAAAAAGAAAATAATTAATTCTGAGAAAAAGTCACGAGAAGCAGTTATTTTATAATAATTATAGGTAACTAAGCTATGCTGCTAAAATCGTGCTGTTTTTCCATCTGATTTTTATAAGAAATCTGTGCGTTATATTGCACGCCTCCCAAGCGAAAAGTTGAGGTGGGTACTACTCTCGATTCACACAGAACAACTGATTTTTCAAACTTAAAATGCCTCTATTTATCATATTATATTGCACTTGTAAACTAATATATACACACACATATCAAGAAAAATCACTACTTTTAATACTCATGATATTTTTGATGCCATTTTTGTTATTTAAACTAGTTAAAAAACTGTTATAATGTATGTTAACACGATAACGACCGAAATAATTTACTGATCGAGTCTTTTTTTTTCTCTTTTACGCTTCAGTATAATTACCAATAGAGCCCTATCACTTTTCACGGTCTGATTCGATGTGGTCAAATAGTTATTAAATAGACAAAAAAATAGTGAATATTTACGCTCGATTCGATGGTACACTACACTAAAACCAGCACTATACCTTATTTCGTGAGAACTACTTCTATAGTCCAATATAGTAGTACTTTTTAAAATTAGCGCTAGATGGCGTATAAGACATGAGAATCACATTAGTACTTTTTGAAATTAACGCTATGTGATTTTTTGAAAACTACTTAGGTAAGACAGATACATTATTAGTTACTTATCAAATAATCAATTTTATTGTGAAAAATGAAGATTATGAGGCGTGCACTTTTGGATTTTCCAAAGTATTTTTTAATCTATGTGGAAGGCAAACAATCTTTCGAACAACCTAATCGTAAGCGCTTACCGTAGCCTATAAACACTGTGAAAACTAGAGGCATCACTCATCAAAAGGGATATTAGGTGGAGAGGAAGGATATTAAGGAGAGTACAGAGGATAAGGACCGGGTTTGGTCCGGCGCTCTCATTCACCATACGAAACACAAAAATAGGATTTTCTACTGTTGTTTGTATTCTTACCTCTGTACTACTAAAAAACTTTTTTTTTGTTAAGGCGGGAAAAAATGTACCTAACCGCACACCCCGTCGCTCGGGGTAACGAACTGGGTAGTGTAACCCGTCGGGTTTATTTAGTGAGCCTTCGCTCACTATATAAACCCGACGGGTGCCATCTCTCCACCTGTGTTGGCGGGCCGCACCACTATAAAAATACCTACTGATTTATAGACAATAACGTAATATATATATTTTTTCAATATATTTTTTGTTATAAAACCCATTTTCGGTAACAAATGAGATAAATTTCTCCTCGTCGGCGTCGCGTTGAGTAAATATTGTTATTTTCTTTTTAGACGTTTTTTCGCACGCTTGACAATAGCTCTGGGACTAAAGGATGATAATGAAGGGCCTTTAGAGTTCTTGCTAACAATTAAATAATATGAATGAACATCTTAATTTGGACAGTGACACGTGTCCAATAATTACAAAAAAGTTTTTACGCAAAGGTATTCGACTAAAATCCTCTTTGATGTGCTAAACAAGAAGTTATTTTCAAAAGGACTTATTCTAATTTCGAAATAAACTTTTGTCATCAGTGCTATTCGGTCCCAGCTCTACATTCTCTATAATTTTAATATCATGTTTGTCGCCGCGGGAAGCATTTAGTTGCTCAATTATAACAATGAATATTTTATTAATACTTATATTAACATTATAAGTATTAATTTAATTAATTTCTAATATTTTATTGTTATAATCATTTGTTAATATAAGTATTTTATTAATACTTATATTAACAAATGATTTTAATCATAGGCCTATGATTACCATCCTTAACGATTTCGTTTATTTGCTGGCAGCGCCATCTAGTACTTGGTTTAAATATTAATCAATACTGGCGATAGCATTTAAATTAATCTTGTTTTGCTCTAAATTAAAAGTAAATTTAATAAACTTAAATCTGTTTATAGTTTCGAGGTTTTTAAAATTGTAATAAGTGCAATCAATAAGTCATTTAATAAACCGACGTTATGTGACGTCTTAGGAAGATGGCGCCTGTGTTTATCGTTCAGATTCATGTCTTGATTTATTGCGCTTCTTAAATTAATATTACGAAAATTCATTTCAAATCAGAAATAATGTAATCTAATTTTTATATCGAAATAGCACATGAAAATCTTTTTCTACTTAATCGCTTTAAAACGGAATCACAACAAAGTTGGATTAATCATGTTGTGATGTGAATTAGTTAATAAATTATTTAAATAATTCAAATTAACATATTAATATTATTACTTTATTTTAATTAGAATTATTAGTCAATTTAGATCTGTTACAAACCAAATCAGATTTTGCTACGATTTTGTGTTTCTGTTTCAAGTTGCGATTTGTTTAAAATAATTAATCAAAAATCTAAAATAATTCTAACTAGTGTTGCTTATTGCTAAAATAATAATTTAGTTATAAATAGATTTATTAAGCTAGCCAATTTAAATTTAGTCACAAATCAAATCATATTCTGTCACTTACTTCTGTTGTAATTTTTTATGTTACGGACATGGAACGTCCATGGTCACGGATAAGGGTATTTAAATAAGCGTAAAGAATTTTTGAGGCTCATTAAAATTGTGAAAATCGTGCGTGTCTTGTTTGCATTCTACTGTGTGTCAGTGCTAGAAACTATCGGCTGCGATCTATATATATCTACGACGGAAGATGGAGGAAGATGCTACTGCGAGGGCTCCCTCCTTGTCATATTGTATTAGTTTATAACAGCATATTTCCTCTAGAAAATTATTTACGTAACAATACTTTGTTTTATAAATAATTTTATACTGTATCGACTGGTTGAGAAGATATACAATGCGAAAGTGGAAGGATGTAGGTACAGGGGGAGGCCGAGACTCGCCTACCTAGACCAAATCGGTCATGAATTGAAGGAAGGTGGAGTCCGGAGTCTCCGAAACAGGCGAGCGTGTATGAAGAGAATTATGAATGTTGAGGAAGCGAGACATGTATGCAAGGAATAGAACCTTTTGGCACTCTGTTCTCTCTGGCTGCCCCGAAAGGAAGATGGCGTAATGATAAGCAAATAAATACAATACTTTGTTTCACGGTAAAGAGACTTATTCCCTTTACAAAAGTAGCTCCACAAATTATGCTTCCTCAATCTAATAGGTAAGTACTTTTATCCCTAATAATGTACATTGAAGGATTAAACCTAATATTTTCATAAGTCTGAACCACTTTGTACATTTTTATAAATTGATTTAGCAGTAGTGTGTGCGATTGCTTATCATGAGGTCTCAGGTTCGATCCCCGGGTCGGGCAGTGGTATTGAGTTTTTCGTAAAAAGAGAAATTCTCAGTAGCTGCCCGGAGTTTGGGAATGTGGCCGGTAGACGCCAATAGGCTCGCCCCATGTTAGACGTGGGACTTAAACACAGCTGGCGAACCGTGGGTGTGTAATACACCTCTGTTTACCCCTTCGGGGGTACAGGCGTGTTAGATGTTATAGGTATATGTAATTTGATCTCGACATAATAATGAGCAAAACTATTGTCGTGTCAGACCCAGGTTTTGAACCCAATACCTTGCGATAAAAACTTGCACATCTATGCTAATTGTAGTTCTGTGAGGCAACCTCAATATTTTCATTTTTCCGTCACCAATACATTATTTTAAGCTATGTTATATAAAAAATGCAAACCATTTAATAAAGGATAGAAGTTAACTGATCAGATCGAAATTGAGATCAAAAGTCAAATTGGCCTCTGAAATTACAATCCTATTCTATGCGCCTTCGAAAGATTGGGTATTATGTAGGTACCTACTTTACATGGGAGTATAATATATTAGATAGGGATAGAAAAAGTAAAGTTCTTAGTTAGTGGGAAGAAATGCAAGTTGTTTGAGCACGCTGGGTGTGTGCCCTCGGGTTTTTCGAGATAATTGTATATTTATACCTAGTAGCCCTTGCCCGTAAGAGATTTTAGTTTATATTTCAGGTTCTCGAGACAGTAGCGAGATTTAACGCATACCAGTTTTTAAGTCTAATTAAGAGCTATAAAAAAAAATATAAAAATCCGTTTAGTAGTTTTTGTGTGATGTGCCAACAAACACCCAGTTAAACAGACAAAAAATCTAAAAAAGTATTTTCGGTTCAGTATTTTTTTTCAAATCTGTTACAGCTTTATAGTACAGATTATTTATTAACCTTTTATTATTTTAAAGAATTTGCGAAGCATCTAGTGCCAAACTTCAGGCCGGCTAAATAGGGATGTTCATTATTTTTGAACAGTATTTTAAATAGTGCATTAGCACACAAATGACGTGTACTTTATTACGTTACGTTGTATGTTAATACTTTTAAATGAAGAGTAGATACTTTTCCTGACATCCGATATAAACAAATAATAATTTCAAACAATCTGCCTGGTAATAATAATTCCATTATGTGGTATTTAATTTAACAAAATAGCTTTGAAATTATTAAACACAAAGTGGAAAATGTGAAATCGAAAATTAGTCACGAGCAGGATTTGAACCTGCATCTCCTGGATACCGTCCAGATGCTGAATTGGCAAAGCATCTGGACGGTTTCACATTTTCCACTTTGTGTTTAATGTATATGGCTAAGCATGTCAAATGCTAAAAATATATATAAAATATCTAAAAAAAATGTTTGAAATTAGTAAAAATATTGTGTTTTATAGCATTTATGTAACGAAAGAAAGAATGAAGAAACAGATTTACTTAGCTAACAAGCTCACAAAACATATATAAGATAATATATCCAACTATAAACAATGTAAGCTTCACACCTGTGCTAAAATGATTTCCAGTTCAGCGTTTTGCCAGGCTAAACTGCCAGGCGCTGGTTTTCTGGCAAACTATAAATTTTACAAACCGATGCCAACCGAGTTTTCGACATAGAATTAAGTTAATAGACACTATTAGCAAATGAAAATTCATACTATGCACTGCCCGTGGCTCCGTTCACGGGGACTTCAGAATTTAGTACATCACACTGTGGCAGATTAATTATATCTATATACCTATAAATAGCTATCCCACGGAAACTATTCATTTTTCTGGGATAAATTGTGATCTATTTCCTTTCCTGGTTCAATAGTTATAGCATGAAACTCACTTTCGCATTTATTAATAAGGACAAAACTATCGCTTTATCTGAAAATTATGTCTTTATTTGAATTCAGCAAAAGCGCTATTTCATCAAGTTTACAAATTCCTATAAATTGCTCTCTGCCATTTAAGCTATAAAGGTCTAACTATACAATTACGTCCCATAAACGATATTGCTTATAATATAGCTCGTGAACTGATAAATTGTTAATAAACGAATTGGCAACGCGCCCAGAATTTCTTGGAGACAAAATAAATAAATATGTCAATCTAGTACGATTAAAGCAGTTTTAGATAGTATTATTGAAAACATTTGTAGCAAATTCAGATTTGTTTATGAGATTTTTTTGACGATTATGATCTGTGCACTGAAATAAAGTAAAGAATTTAATTATGTGTAAAACACGTCAGACCGTTTGGGGCAGGCCACGTTTTCTAAATAGAAATTTTGTATTTAGAACATAATATATTCATCAATCATTGCTTCATCATCATATTAGAGAAAATCTTACTTTGTATTAATATCCAATATCAAGTACATTCTTTTAACAGGGGCTTAGATCGGCCCCCCGCCAAGACCGATTTACTCGGTAGCTACGGACTCCCCAACATAATATATTCAGACATGCAATATGATGCAATTGATATTGCATGCCTCATAAGCGAAGCGTTGAGGTGTGTTCTACTCCCGGTTTACTCGGCACTACCGATTTTTCAAACTTAAAATGTCTTTATTGCAGCCTCATAAGCGAAGCGTTGAGGTGTGTTCTACTGCCGGTTGACACGGCACAGCTGATTTTTCAAACTTCAAATGTCTCTATTTATCATATATTGCACTTGTAAAATAATATCTACAAACACATATAAAAACAAACACTATTTTTAACACTCATTATATTTTTGATGCCATTTTAGTTATTTAAACTAGTTAAAAAACTGTTTGCAAAAAATCTGGCTTGAACGTCCGTGAGTTGTAGGTAATGTATGTTAACACGATAACGACCAAAATACTTTACTAATCGAGTCTTTTTTTTTTCGTTTACGAATTATTATGACTAGGAATAGAGCCCTATTACTTTTCACGTTCTGATTCGATGTGGTTTAATTGTTATTAAATAAACAAAAAATACTGAATATTTACGGCATTTACGCTCGGCGCGACACTAAACCAGCGCCTTTCATGAGAACTACCTACCTTTTTACGTACGCATAGCCACCGGTGGTTTTACTATTCACCCGGCCGGTACATTGTTTTTTGTTAAAAGAAAGTTCTTACCTTTGCTTGACGAACTGATGATATTTGTCAAGTATAATAACTATTTTATCCATAACAATAATTAAAAACACTAGACACACGTAAATAATAACACACCAACGTTATAAAACACGAAAAAAACATATTTTACATTCCACAATTTTTTTTGCGTGGCCTTGGCGTCACGTTGTTTTCACTTAGAACAAACTATAAAATTATAAGGCAACCAAGTTAGGAAGATAAATGTTTTAGAGATTTCTTGTTGAACTCATTGATTTTTAAATAAGTCGTATAATATTGTCCAAAGTTGCAATTTGCTATTGATAGATGTCGCTGTTTTAAAGTAAAAGAGATATTGACAAATGCAGCCCTAGATGTCGCTAGTGGCAATTTTAGATGTCGATATCATTGTATTCAGATGCTGTTGTATATATAGACTTAGCCACAATATTTCTTTTTTTGAAAGGTAACTAGCGATGTTTTTTTTGTTTTCTTAAATTGTTTTTGTTTACAGTTTGAGTTTAATAAATTATTCAATTTTACATGTTTATATATATGCACTTATACTCATGGATTGTTGTTCTTACTAATTGCCAGATGGTGCCTTGCAAAATGACAGAGGTAGACTAATATAGAAGTACTTCTTAAAATTAGCGCTAGATGGCGTATAAGACATGAAACCCACATTAGTACTTTTTGAAATTAGCGCTATCTATGCTATGTGATTTATTGAAAACTACTTAGTAAGACCAATACATTATTAGTTATTTATCAAATAATCAATTTTATTGTGAAAAATGATGATTGAGGCGTGCAGTTTTGGATTTTCCAAAGCATTTTTTTCTAGTGGTAGAGTCTTGTTTATCCGAGCATAAATGGGTCGGCGGCTCAATCGGGGAATTACCACCCTTTCACAAAAGATCATTGTGAAACAACGGTAGGAATTCCTCCTGTTGCGTTTCGTATGGTGAGTGAGAGCACTGGAAGCACAAACCCCTATCCTCTCTTTATTATCCTTCCTATCTTCTCCTTAGCGTCATACCTCTCCTGTTCCTAATACCCTACCTACCTACCTATACACTTCCTGTCTCTTTGTTTGAAGATGGCGACGCGCGAATGATGCATCTGGTGTTGCCAGCGTCTATAAGCTACGGTAACAGATTACCATCATGTGGGTGGTATGCTTGTTTGCCCACGTAATATAAAAAAAAACTATCAACGCACTACCAAAACTACTAAGTATGAAAAGCGGAAATTTTGAATATAGGTTTATTTTATAAAAGCAAAAGTATGCAGTTAATTTTTTGAAATTTTAAGTATAGGGTGAACGTTACCAAAGTTTGTAAGAAAGCATATTTTTTTATAGTTAATAACACAAAAATCAATTATACAATTATTTTCAAAATTAAATAGATGGTCCAACAGCAATAAATAAAATATAACGTATAGATATTTTTATATATATTTTTTAGCATTTGACATGCTTAGCACTATACATTAAACACAAAGTGAAAAATGTGAAATCGAAAATAACAGTCAGGAGCAGGATTTGAACCTGCATCTTCTGGATACCGTCCAGATGCTTTACCAATTCAGCCATCCTGACAATTGCTCCTGACTGCTAATTTCGATAACACATCATACTTAACGTCTTTGGGTGACGCCTGCGCCATCTGTCGGACGTATTTTCATACATTATACCGACCAGGTAAACTTAATTTTACAATTAAGATTTTACCTAATAATGACGCAAACCCTTTAAATATATAATTTTTATATATATTTTTTAGCATTTGACATGCTTAGCACTATACATTAAACACAAAGTGAAAAATGTGAAATCGAAAATAACAGT
The DNA here is from genome assembly GCA_948253155.1 of Leucoma salicis. Lineage (NCBI taxonomy): Eukaryota > Metazoa > Arthropoda > Insecta > Lepidoptera > Erebidae > Leucoma > Leucoma salicis. The sequence goes on from OX411808.1 coordinate 25,554,620, forward strand.
CAGGAGCAGGATTTGAACCTGCATCTTCTGGATACCGTCCAGATGCTTTACCAATTCAGCCATCCTGACAATTGCTCCTGACTGCTAATTTCGATAACACATCATACTTAACGTCTTTGGGTGACGCCTGCGCCATCTGTCGGACGTATTTTCATACATTATACCGACCAGGTAAACTTAATTTTACAATTAAGATTTTACCTAATAATGACGCAAACCCTTTAAATATATAGATATTTTTATATATATTTTTTAGCATTTGACATGCTTAGCACTATACATTAAACACAAAGTGAAAAAAAAAAGTGCTAAGCATGTCAAATGCTAAAAAATATATATAAAATATAACGTGTTTGGTAGGTACAATAGACGTAAATTTGGTACCGAATCAGTAAGTTAATTTCAAGAGTTGTCATGTCTTACAATTTTGTACTTCTGAAAAAACGATGCTATAAAATTTCCTGTTCAGAGACTTCAGAGAGAGGTTCTTAAATTATTATTGGGACACAAATATATAATGTAAGGTCGACGTACACTGTATCGCAACATGCGATTTCATTGCATTTACAATGTATTTAACTAGCTAGCAGTTACCAGCAACTTCGTCAGCGTAAATATTTTACTTTATAAATTCCACCCCTATACAAAATCATTAAAACATATGATTCTAAGTGAAATATAATGAAAAGTGTGAAAAAACGCCCTTTTTGTTTACCTTTAGAGGGTACAGGCGTGATATTACGATATGTGATTACGTAAATAATTCATAGATATACGATAGCAGCAATGGCGATTGATATGCTGGCATTTGCCTATTGAAGAGTTCCGTGGTCTGTTTCCGAAACTCATCATCAGATCTTTACGATTACCATTTGGAATAAACCTGATTCAAATAAAAAAAAAATTATTATTTTGCAAATCCGTCTATAAATGAAATTGTACATAAAGGGTGTCGATTCGTCTAGCGATGTGGCCAGCCCATTGCCACTTCAACATGCCAAACGAGTGGCTATGCCAGTCACTTGTTCTCCTACGGATCTCCTTATTACGTTGTACGTAACACGTAGAGAAATACCAGGCATAGCCCGCTCCATGGCACGCTAAGCGACTTCGAACCTTGATACAAGGCTAACATACAGAGAACACGTCTCAGTTCCGTATGTAATCACTGATAACACACACTGGTTGTAGACCTTCGTTTTCAGACACTGCGGAATTTGGCATGGGAATCTCCGCTGAGCTGGATGCGTCGATTGATGTCTTTCTCGAAGTTGTGCCTACCTAACTGGACTTTATCTCCTAGATGGACAAAGTAATTGACAACTTCGAGAAGCAGATTACCGACTAGGACCGGTGCTGAAATGACATGGGCATTATACATACATGATTTTCGTCATGCCCATGTTAGTTTTTAGACACACTAGCCCAGGAAATCCTGCTGAAGTCATTAGAGAGAGAACGTGATTCTAAGGTCCTCCAGCAATTCTGCCATGACTACGATACCGTCTGCTTATTGAAGGTGCTGATATATGCGCTATTGTTGTTGATACCAAATCCAGTCCGACCGGTCAGCTTGAAGACATCTTTCAATGCAGGAGTGAAGAGTTTCGGGGACACATTCGGGGACACAAGTTATATTTTATTAACCCTTACCTACATACACCCTCACCAACTTCCATAATTGTAAGTTTGTTATTCTTTAACGCATGAACTACTGAACGGATTTTGATGAAACTTTGAACTATCATAGGCTCATGATCTACATATATTGAGAAAATGGGTTAAATAAATTCTGAAAATAAAACTAGACATCGCGGGATGTCTAGCAGATGTGAAAACATCGAAATTACTTTGTAGAAATAAAATGATCATAACTTGACAAAGTTCTCCTCAAGACGAATCAAACGAGTATAAACTCGATAGGGTTGCGTAGTTTCATTACAGAGATACTGTGACAACCTTCCTATTATATTCTATATATACTCTAATCTATGACTGAAGTTCTAGTCAGGACATTTCAAACAAGCACTAACTCGATGTAGATGCGCCATTTAATTAGAGTTTCCGATGGCCACCTTCCAGCTCCATCATCAGACCCTGGATACCATCTAAAGACAAAATAGGTACTCGTCAAGACGAGTCAAACGTGTCCAAACTCGACGGGGTTGCGTCATTTCATTATATAGTTGCTGTGGCCAGCTTCCAGCTTCATCATAGCCCCTGGATACCATCTAGACACAAAGAACTTGGCAAGGCGAATCATACGAGCCTAAACTCGATGGGGTTGCCCCGTTTCATTATAGAGTTCCTATGTCCACCTTCCAGCTCCATCATCAGATCAGCTCCATGTCATCATAATATTGCATTGTCACGTGATATACACATGCGTGTAAAATTTTAGCTCAATCGGAAACCGGGAAGTGTGTCAAATTTAACTTGCAAGATTTGAACGGGACAAGTAGGTACAATAAAAGCGTCGCCACGCTAACAGCCGATCTTACCCTCCCTCCGCATTAGATGTTTCACATGAAAAACCTCTATCTCAGACATATCTTAATAGCTCATCGGCTTAAAGCAGATTATATAAAGTTTTATTTTATTGAAATGCCACCTCTTATCTAAACAGATGAACAATCTGGCACAACACATTATTAATATAAAAATGCCGTTTCAAACGCTCAATCAACTGAGATATCGCGGCATTTGCTAGATCAATTTCCATATCACATTCTTTTTTATCCTCTTGGGAAACGCACGCGCCATCTATCGAATGCAACGATTTGCATACATTGGTATGCTTACTATATTTTATTGCCCATAGCACAAGCGTTAAGCTTAGTTTGGGGCCAGAGGACGTTGTGTATAATGTCCGTAAATATTTATTATTATTATTTATTTATATTACCCACGTTTAGTCAAAACACCTAATTTATATGTAATTTTAGTGAGAAATATTTACGCGTTTAAGGTTATTTGATCATTATTAAACCTTTATAATGGTAAATTAGTCCCATGACATTAAAGGTTGACCTTTCAGTTGACTTTAATCCAATAGTAGAGCTACCTCATTTGTTATTTAACAACAAAAACAAAAATCCGATTAACTATAATTCCGCATACCATTTATTTATAATTAATACTAGCCTTTGCCCGCGGTTAGTTTTTAACTTATATCTCGCGATCCCGATTTAGTAGCGGGATAAAATGTATACCAGTTTTTAAGTCTAATCTTGAATGTACAGACACAGCTCTGTTACAGTTTTATATATTAGTACTAGCCTTTGCTCGCGGCTCCGCCGCAGCCAAAAGCTAGTTTTTAAGTAATATCTCAGGTTCCCGATATAGTAGTGGGATAAAATGTTAAGTCTAATCAAGGGCTATCTAACAAAAAAAGTTGCATCAAAATCCAAAAATCGTTTTGTATTTAGACACGCCTGTATAGCCTATTAATACAGTCATTTTTTCTCAAATATCTTAAATGTAGAGACACAGCTCTGTTACAGCTTTATAATAGTGTAGATAGACTAGCCTTTGCCCGCGGCTTCGCCGCAGCCAAAACCTAGTTTTTTGGTTATGTCGATATAGTAGCAGGATAAAATATATACCAGTTGTTAAGTATAATGAAGAGCTCTCAAATGAAAAAAGATGGATTAAAATCCGTTCAGTAGTTTTTGCGTGATGCGCGAACGAACAAACAGACAATTATTCTAAAAAAAATGTTTTTGTAGTCACGCCTATATACGAGTATAGCCTAATACGGTAATTCTTTTACAATTATCTTAAATGTATAGACACAGCTCTATTACAGCTTTATAATAGTATAGATTAAGTATACATTTGAAGATGATTAAAATTGCTCAGGCACCGTAGGTTATAGTGTGAATTATAGTCTATGTTTCTTCTGGATAATGTTACTATATCATGGTGAAAGAATTATTATAATCCGTCCAGTAGTTTAACAATTACAAACAATATTTGGACCTTTTTATATATTTTTTTAGCATTTGACATGCTCAGCCATATAAATTAACACAAAGTGTGAAAATGTGAAATCGAAAATAACAGTCACGAGCAGGATTTGATCCTGCATCTCCTGGAATACCGTCCTAGAAGCTTTGCCAATTCAGCCATCGTGATAATTGCTCGGGACTGTGAATTGCGATAACACATTCATTCTTAACGTCTTAGGTTACGCCTATCGCCATCTGTAGGAAGTATTTGCATTTAGCATTTCAAATGATGCCAGATGGCTTATAAATAAGGGCTGCGTCAAACCAACTAATCTTAAATATTAAATTACATAATATAGTTGAATTACAAACAAACTAATCTATCCTCTTCATAACAAATGGAATAGCCTTCGAGAATAGGTACTTAATAAAGTAGGATGTTGTTTACATCCGCAAAACACTAATTATATGGCAGTATTGTAAACTGACTCAGCGGTTATTAATAACAAATATTTTTTGGCACATTTCTTTAAAACACGCGATATTCTTGTAGAGTATAAACCTACTAAAGAGTCCATTTAAATCACATTCACACCTTTCTTTCCCATTTTTATACAAATGTGAATGATCCTATGAAAGCATGCAACAATTATATTCATTAAAAAACAAGATAGGCCATGTGGGGACGGCTTTAGAATTGTCCCACCCCTCTCTACCCACGGGAGTCGTAAGAGCCGACTGAGGGAATTACGGGGGAGTGGGCAGCAGCACTCCCTCGAGTAAAGAACATCCACTGCGATCGCTAACCCGCCTGCCAAGCGTGGTGATTACGGCATTATCCCCCATGACGGGATCGCTCGTTGTGGCGTTCTCTTGGGGAGGCCTATGTCCAGCAGTGGACGTTGAAAGGCTGATGGATGGATGGATGGATGGATGGATGGATGGATGGATGGATGGATGGAAAGAACAAGATAATATTTTATTGTGAAGGAGATCTTGACAATAGATGTGAACTCAATGACCGCTCACTCAAGATCGTAACAACTTATATTTTTATAAAATACATACTAGATAGGTATTAGCTACGACTTCACCTATATATATGCTTTAAAATTTGATTAAGTAATATAAATACGTCATTCTACGCCACATTCATCTGTACGAATCTTATAAAGAGGAAAGATGGGTATTATTGTATGTTTGTAACGAATAAACTCATAAACTACTAGACTGATTTAAAAAATTATGTCACCAATAGAACGCTTCATTATCCCTAAGTATTATAAGCTATATTTATTACTAATATTATAAAGAGGAATGATTTATATTTTTACAAATGACAGGCGATGATGAAAATGAGAGCGGGTTGCAGTAGTATGATTGATTGATTATTTTTTACGTAGGTAGGTAACAAACACATTAACCTACTTTTGCAGTTATTAGTAAGGATAAAGATGGAAATGTAGTTAGCAGGACCCAAATTTCCCCACCGGATTTAATATAAACAATTTGTTGGGTTATAATCGATGAGCGATGATGGATTGAATTTGTGGAGAATCAAATTTCAATTTGATTTATCGGATGTTTAAAACTGGGTCACAGTCAATTTGTATTATAATAAATATTATAACTTTGACTGTGTGAAAATATATTCAAAGTAATTACTAATGTTATAAATGCGAAAGTGAGTTTGTTTCTTACGCTTTCAAGCTTTAACTACTGAATCAATCATCATGAAATTTTGCACACATATAGTCTAGAGCGCAGAGAAAAACGTAGGGTGCTTTTTTATTCCGGGAAAAATTTATAGTTTCTGTAGGATAGCTATTTTTTTAAGATAATATTAATGTGCGTATTTTATATGCTGAAGTCTACGCGGGCGGAGTGGCGGGCAGTTCCTTCAGCCTTTGCCCGCGGCTTAGCCGCGGCCTTAGATTAAATATTTATCCAGATGGAGTGTCACTCTTATAAACGTCATAAAAATCGGGCGGGAATTATTATGCTAGTGAGCGTGACAGCTGTCATTACGTTTGTGCAATTTGTGTTTGTGTGCGTGCGTAATGATACCAGTTTCAGTTGTGGTATTAAATTATGGGAAAATTATATTATCATAAATGCAAGACATTCTTATACTACAAAATGTTTCGTAGGTCAATTATCTCCTTCTATTTACTCTTATAATCTTAATATAATAATTTATATATAAACAATATATACTATATATTACTTCTTCTTTAATGAGAATATTACTATAACCCACGATAATTATAAATTTAAAAATGTAAACAATCTTCATCATTAAAATAAATAATAATATTACAAATAGTAGTATTGTAATTAATTCCGAAAATGACGACTGTGCAGCTTTATGGATCCATTAAAAAAGCTAATAATTATGTTAGGTAATGTTATATTATTCTCTATCTTTAAAATGTCATCAACTTTGCAAGATTACGCGGGAAATTTAAGTTCATAAACTGGTATCACATAAAAAATATGAACTAAAATTAATTTATTTTCGGAATATTTAAATGACTTATTTAGCCAGTTATTGTATGAAATAATGTTACTAACCGATGATAAGAAATATCTTTAGTGCTCATTTTCCGATTTTTTTAGTTTCGACACACTTTAAATACACTCGTTGACATTTTAAATGACACACTAATGCTCCTAGATACGACCTTGTCAAGTGACGTCACGATTGACACTAACAGCCTTAGAAAAGCATTGGGATGAAAGTTCACCCCAATTTTTTTTGACGCGTTTGCAACGCCTAGGCTCCATATAGAAATATAATTAATCTAAGGTCGCAGCCAAAACGTAGTTTTTCGGTTATATCTCAGGTTCCCGGTATAGTAGCGGGATAAAATGTATACCAGTTTTTAAGTAAGTAAAAAAAAAGATGCATCAAAATACGTTCAGTAGTTTTTGCGTGATGCACGAACAAACAGACAAAAATTGTTTTGTGTTTAGACGCCTATATAATATATACATATAATAGGCTATCTATTACAGTAATTTTTTTCTCAATTATCTTGAATGTACAGACAGCTCTGTTACAGCTTTATAACAGTAGGTATAGATTTATTTGTATTATAGCTTACTACTGAAAAATGTAGTCTAATGGCTCTATAATACTCAAATTCAGAACTCAGACAAAAAGGTACCTAATTATAATTAATTATTATTACTCAGCGAATATAATTACCACCATTACCATAGTAAAAGGAAAGAAGTAAGTTGTCTTCATACAAACGAACCGAGCGCGGTTTGCGTGTGTGTGTACCAGTGCCTAATAGTCACCGCACGCAACAATAACAAAATTTAAAACTGCTAAAGGTGCGCCCGGCAAGACTGCGCCGTCGTTTCGTACACATTGCCGTGCGCCCAGGATTCGTTGATCGCCGCTACCGCTCGGAATTTATTTATTCAAGTTAAAAGATGGCTACATATCGGAAAATAAAATACTGTATTGTATTTGGATGACATATAGACGAGATCTTCTTCAATCACAACACTAAAAACATTATAGGTATCATTGAAAAAAAAAAAAAATACTCGGCTCCCGTTCTATGTATGAAAACATATAATTAAGAAACTTTGTATTATAGATCCCTGATGTTCTGTCTAAGTTTTAAGATAATTTATTTTAATTTTGTGTATAAAATCTAACTCTGTATTTATGGCGATTGAATAAACTAAAAGTGACGAGCCCTGCGTGCGTAGGTAATTATCGCGCGCGGGGTCTTAGTCAACATACTTGTTTCCTTTTACTATGCCATTACTCTTGCGTACCCGCGTGATTATTCACCGATCACTGTTACAAGCATTAGTTATACCATCACCCTTTGGTCCCGTGTAGAAAACAGTTTGTTTCTGACCTCACCTGCGCTCTGGGAGGCGCGTCGTATAGGTGTGAAGTCGCCGTGGACAGCCGGCGTAAACGGCGGGACCTGACGCGTTCGGCTGCGCTCACGTCCATTCGTTGACGCTGCGACGCCAAAAGCGCACTATAAGTCCTTCCCATGCGAGGACCACCACCTCCACACCAAGTTGCTAACGTCATCTAATAACAAAATAAATAAATCAATAATACTTATATACCTTGCTTATCCCAGCACGAATGCGCCGGTTCGGTTAAGAAAGTACCACCCTCTCACAGAAGATAACCGTGAAACAACAATAGGTACTCCTCTTTGTGATTCGTATGGTGAGTGAGAGTACCGGCGGCCCAAACACTGTCCCTTTAGTTTCCTTACTACCCTTCCTATCCTCTCATTAGTATCATTCCTATCCTCTCCACCTCCAAACCCTTTAAAAAAACACTAAATCTCGAAGAGCTGATAGACAGCAGGACATGTTGTTTTGTCTGCACTCCTAACAATCGACGATCAATTGCACGAAAACATACGCTCTTTTAATGTAATGCGTACCCACCGGCTTCGCGCCACCAATTTCTTTCCAAATTCAGCGTGTAATGATTTCAGATTACACTTGTATTAAGGCACATTACCCAGTGATGTTCTAAGATTACGATAATGGCTGTAATACCATACAGAGAGCGTCAGCTCTGACGTCATATGACAATTAGCTTGAAATTGTAAGCCTTTGTTGAACTTTCTCAAAATTTTAAACTAGTCTTGCATCATGCGTTGGTATCTAAGAATTTTATTCTGTTTTTAACATCAATATATTAATTACATCTGCTGTATAGTACATAAAAAATTCCACTGTAAAATTGAAATTATGCCCTTGGAATGATAGCTATGCGTCTTTTTAGAGTGGAACAAAATTATTGATATTACGAACTTATGGCATAATAAAATTAATGAATGTATTTAACTAGTATTACTACTAATATCTTTATGTATTACAAAATTTGACGGTAATTGCCGGCTTTAGAATTGTCCCACCCCTCTCCACCTATGGGAGTCATAAGAGCCGACTGAGGGAATCCGGGGGAGTGGGCAGCAGTGTAGCGACATCTATCTCGTCACATACGAACTGACACATGAAAACTGACGTATCCTACATCGCGATATGGAAGTTATCTGAGTGATTCAACATAATTATATAGAAGAACCCGACAAACAACCGTGGGGCAGTTGCCCACCAGACACAACACCCGTCTGGTTAGAGGATCCTTCCTTTTCAATGGAGGATGAGGAACTTTACACCCTGTTCCTCTTACCCCCAAACTGGTGACCCCGAGCAAGAACGTCAGCGCCGCAGCCTTCGCAAAGCTACGTCATCGTGACGTCATCATCACTTCCTCAAGCTTTCGAGCAGCGAGTCACACAGCCAGCCAGCATCCACGGCTACTACGGGTACCACCAGCATGCAGCAGACGCGCATTCCTGGTCATCACCCACACAGCCTTCTCAGTGACCTTGGCACAGCACACTGCACTTCGGCCGGTCAGCAAGCAGAGACGCACTACTCTCCTGGTCGACGCAGCAGCCAGCCACTACGCAGCACTGCACCACTCCGACTCACTGGAGCATTCGCAGCATCACCCCGACTCACTGCGGGCATCATCACCGCAGACAGTTCCGACTCACCGTGAACTATGCATCTGGTTCCAACTCACTGGAACATTCCACTGGCCCGGCAAGCATCACAAGATGTATGGACGACTCAACCTGCTATCGACCTCCGGTCTCGGAGGGGAGTGATGCAGCGACATCTATCTCGTCACATACGAACTGACACATGAAAACTGACGTATCCTACATAGCGATATGAAAGTTATCTGAGCGATTCAACATAATTATATAGAAGAACCCGACAAACAACCGTAGGGCAGTTGCCCACCAGACACAACACCCGTCTGGTCAGAGGATCCTCCCTTTTCAATGGTGGATGAGGAACGTTACACCCTGTTCCTCTCACCACAGCAGCACTCCTTCAAGTATTAACAACATCCACTGCGATCGCCCACCCGCCTGCCAAGCGTGGCGATTACGGCACTATCTCCCATTCTTGGGGAGGCCTATGTCCAGCAGTGGACTTTAAAAGGCTGATGGATGGATGGATGGATTACAAAATATGTATATTTTTTGTTTGTCTGTCTGTTTATATTATAAGGAACAAATTATTTGTGAAAATAGCTTAACTTCGAGCAGGATTCGAACCTGCGTCCTATCCAATCCGGGGAAGTGCTCTGGAACGCTAAGCACCTAAGTTTTAGTCACCTTATGGTGACTTCTAATCTCCACTTTACATTTTGTTTTAGATGTTTTTACGACTTCTCACTTTCACAAATAATTTGTTCTTTAAATTAGCGGAGCATATCAACTAAAACACTTATAAAAATGTCTGACTATCTGCTTGTTTGTTCCGGCTAATATCCGGAATGGATAGACCGATTCGGATGGGACATTTACTGGCAGATAGCTGTGTTATAAGGAGTAACCTAGGCCACTTTTATTATAGAACAATAGTCGGGCTTTCACCCAAAAATTTCCACGGGGGTAAAGTCGCGGGTTGCTAGTTATAAAATAAAACTACTTTTACGGATCATGAATGCTGTAAAGTACCTATTTCAAACGACGGAATAGAAAACATCAATTTTTTTTAACTTAATTACAATATCTTAATTTATATTTATGAATATCTTATTTATGTTTAAAAACTAGTTGCTGTTTGGCTTGAGATTGTGTTTTTTTATCGTCTAGGACAGGGGTCTCCAAACTACAGCCCGCGGGCCAAGTCCGGCCCGCTAGTGCCGTCAATCCGGTCCGCTACAGCTTAAGACTAGTGACATCAATCTGGCCCGCAAGAGCCAATGTCTCATTGTTATTATTGCTGTGATAAGTTGAAGAAGAAAACAGAATGATAATAACTTCGTTTTATTTACTTGCAAGATAAAACTTAACGACAGAAATGATGACGCAGAAAACTTAAGTTAAGTAGGTATCTGGGTAAGCTTAAGCATATTAATAAGTAACAAATAATTGAAATGAATCCCACTAATCATAGTAAAACAAAAAACACTAATGAGATTTATGTAAATGTGTTTTGGCCCTTGGAACATACTGAAATAATCATTATGGGCCTAAAGCTTCAAAGTTTGGAGACCCCTAGTCTAGGAGAATTTTATGTGGCGCTAGCGGTTGAGTCAACTGTCTAAAGAATATACATAGTGTGGTGTGCTGTTCCGTGTGGTGACGGACTAAGAATACAAGTGTCCCCATTTTTTTCCACGGGTGTCGTATAAGGCGACTAAGGGAAGTAAGCAATTAACATCCATTGCATGACTGGCGGTAGGGCTGGGTACCAAGTGGGAGTACTCGCTTGGTAGCAGGCCTGAGCGGGTTGGTACCACCATCTCCTGTGTGACCGGCCATGAAGCACATCGTTGCGTTTTGGTTGTAGCAGGAGATGAGGTCGTTTATTCTTTAATTTCATATCGGTGAAATGAAATGGTGAGTAGCGGCTTGACAATACTCTCGGTATAGTTGAGTCCATGAGCGACGGCTACCATTTACCATCAGATGGGCCGTGGCTCGTGTCACTAAATGCAATAAAAAACAAAAACGTTCCTACACTAGACTAACTTATTCCTAATGCACGTGCTTTGGATGAGATACGTTACCCTCAGATTCAAAGCGAGAACTAACATTTAACTTTTTTGTAATTTCAGATTGCTGCTAACGGCAATGTTAAGCAACTTTTAATCCACATCAGGTGGGCGACAAAATTGAACACATTTAGTGGACACCCAGCTATTCCGTGGTTCGGAAGGCGCGTTCAGCTGTGGGCTATGTAACCCTTAGATATGAAATTGGTGTTTCGTCAAACTGGCCACTTTGATCTCAAATATCTGGCGTTTGGTTAGGAATTCCAAATTCAAATTTATTTCAAATTTAGGTTTGTGTATTTGTGTTTCCAATTTAGCGATTCATTTGTTTTCACGCCATATTGACTCCGATATTATTTTGTCTGATATTGCCAGCTGTCCCACAATCAGACCCTTCATATAAATACTAGTGATTAACTAGCCAAATAGATTTGGAATCCGACAAACAAGTTTGATTTAGGGCTACGATATTTGTGATGATTTAGGTAAAAATTCGGGAGAAATTAGCAAAGTCGTCTACAAGGACTGAATTAAGAACACTTTGGTCGTCTTCCAACGCTTTACAACAACAACTTTTCGCATATTACGCGGTAAATTATTAATAAATGATAGGTAGAAACGAGACTAATATTTCATAAGCTGAATTAGCATAACCTGTTGCACCTATTTTTTATCAAAAGAATTAAACTCCCAACTATTTAACTTGACAAGGAAACCGACAAATTAATTTGTAGTTTATAAAAAATAAACGACGAACAAAATAGCAGATAATAAAATGCGTTCATTTTTAAATATTAATTAATTTTTAAACGTTTTTCCCGTTTGGCGATATTGTGAACTGTTTTCAGTGCAGGATATTTTGTTACTTACACATCAATACATTTTAATCTCTGTATAGCGAATTCCTTTACAAACTTAACGGTCATTAATTTGGAACAGCTATTTGCAATTCGCAAATACATTAAATTTCTCTTATATCGAGGATAGTAGTCAACTGAAAGTTCATATAAAATATTATAGACAATAAATAACGAAGTTGCAGGCAGAAAGTCACATAAAAATATGTTAAATAACTCAGCGAGAGACAGAAATAGTTTAAAAACACGCAATATGAACAAACGCTTCACAGATCTATTTCATCTTTTAGACTGTCGTAGTGCACGCTAGAACTGGACAGTTTCCGTTCACTTAAACGTGAAATGGGAAATGAACATGCAATTTTCAATGCACTGCATTAAGGTAATTACCATTCTAAGCATCCGCTTAGAGTAGATCAGAAAGATGTAAGAAAGATAAAATAAATATATGTGTCTTAGAAGTGAATTTAGGGGGCCTTTGGCCTTGAAACGGGTGATAGAGACACGGAACCATCTTTTTATTAAGGCGGGAAAAAATGTCCTTAATCGCACACACCGTCGTTCGGGGCAAAGAACAGAGTAGTGTGCGGCTCTCACGCACTAAATAAACTTGCAGTGTGCCATCTCTCCGCCTGTATTGGCGGACCACTGGAACTGTGTAACATTACTTCAGTGGTAGAGACACAGAATCCTACGCTACACTGAAAGAGAGCTGTCATAATAGGACAGAGAGTAAGATACGTTACAACTCTTCAACTCGGCTTATCTGGGTGTAAACTCAAACATCAACCGCTACCAGCGCCTACTCTGAAAACAGGTTTAGGTTCTAAAAAGTCTAATTTAATATTTCAGGCTTAGTGGGAATGAAATGGTGATTGAAAGATTTTTGTCTTAATTAAGAGACGCTTTTCGTTTTAATAATCAATTCCATCAAGCCAACTTTTACAGTCACTTTCAGAAGTAATGCTAAGTTATATACGTAAGCATACTTTATAGGCATTAAAAATGCGTAAAGCAAGTAATAATATATCCACAAAAGATGATGTTAAATTTGGTCCTTATATATAGGCATTTCCTCAAGAAGTTTCGTATTTTGGTAAAACATATTTTATGTATTATTCAGGCTACGATTTATCTGTATACAAAATTTCGAACAAATCTGTTTAGTTTTTAGGTAATTTGCAAAATACCTATCCTACAAGAACTAATATTTTTTGCGATAAAAGTGTTCTTTATTGTGTCTCATCAATATACTTTCCATTTTTATTGCAAATTCGCAGTCGTTTATAAAGGCGGGATTGACGGGAATTTAAACATGTCTTTCTTTTACACTTTACTATTAATAGCATAGTACAATAATTTGGAAAATCCAAAAGTGCACGCCTCATAATCTTCATTTTTCACAATAAAATTGATTATTTAATAAATAAATCACATAGATAGCGTTAATTTCAAAAAGTACTAAGTAATGTGGGTTTCATGTCTCATACGCCATCTAGCGCTAATTTTAAGAAGTACTTCTATATTGGTCTACCTCTCAGTTCCGGGCCGCGCGCACGCCAAGGCCACGCAAAAAAAAGCTGCGGCACTAAAAATATACCGTTGGTGTGTTATTATTTACGTGTGTTTAGTGTTTTTAATTATTGTTATGGATAAAATAGTTATTATACTTGACAAATATTATCAGTTCGTCAAGCAAAGGTAAGAACTTTCTTTTAAAAAAAAACAATGTACCGGCTGGGCGAACGGCGTTCTGTTGACGATTGTAAAACCACCGGTGGCTATGCGTACGTAAAAAGGTAGTTCTCATGAAAGGCGCTGGTTTTAGTGTCGCGTCGAGCGTAAATATTCAGTATTTTTTTGTTTATTTAATAACAATTAAACCACAACGAATCAGACCGTGAAAAGTAATAGGGCCCAATTCCTAATCATAATAATTCGTAAAGCAAAAAAAAAAGATTTAACATACATTACCTACAACTACTGCTACAACTCACGGACGTCCAAGCCAGATTTTTTTCAAACAGTTTTTAACTAGTTTAAGTAACAAAAATGGCATCAAAAATATCATGAGTGTTAAAATTAGTGTTTGTTCTTTATATGCGTGTGTAGATATTATTTTACAAGTGTAATATATGATAAATAGAGACATTTTAAGTTTGAAAAATCAGTTGTTCCGTGTAAAGCGGGAGTAGAACCCACCTCAACGCTTCGCTTATGAGGCGTGCAAAACTCGTAGTCGATTAGTAAAGTTTCGCTCGTTATCGTGTTAACATACATTACACATGAACACACAGACGTCCAAGACAGAGCTTTTTTAAACAGTTTTTTAACTAGTTTAATAACATAATTGGCATCAAAAATATCATGAGTGTTAAAAATAGTGTTTTTTCTTGATATGTGTGTGTATATATTATTTTACAAGTGCAATTTATGATAAATAGAGACATTTTAAGTTTGAAAAATCAGTTGTTCTACGTGAAATTAGAGTAATACCCACCTCAACGCTTCGCTTATGAGGCGTGCTATAGATGTATATATTTTGTTTTAACATGCTAATGTTTGAAACTAACTATAGGATTTCAAAAATTAGCTTAATGTCCTACCTATCTATCCACTATATATAATAAATTTTTCATATATTATTCACCTCCTATCTCCAAGGAAATGGTCATTAGAGATGGCAACGCCCGTGCGATGACTCTGGTGTAACTCACGTAATATAAAATAAATAAATAAAAAAATATTTATTCTTGAAAATGGCAACTAAACTATACCATAAACAGCAAGTGCTAGCAGCATAGTAGCTAGTAAAAATAAAGATTAAAAACGACTTCAAACTAATATTGCCAGATGTTTCCAGTTATTTATGAAGAAGGCCAGATTGTAAAAATATTTGCATACCGGAAGAATTGAGTTTTTAAAACTTATTTTTCCCTTTCGTAAACAATGAATTTGTGTAAAAGCATTGTTGTACTAAGCCCCAGTCGCAATGTTTATTTTTCATAATTGTTTTGGTGGCAGTGTTTACATGAATATTGGACGGCACAAACTAAAATAAATACATGATTTACGGTACCTCCAGTGTTCCCATAACTATATTGCCAATAATTGTAATGTAGCCAGACGAAATAAAGCACAATAAGTATAAAAAATTCCATGAAACTGGCAATGGTATTTGAGGGCACAATCTTTTCATATAGGCCGTTGTTGAGTTGATTATACGTCATTCCAAGTTTTCCTGCTCACTGATTCCACAGGGATTTCATTTTATTTCGTTGGTCAGCTCTAAAGGCATCCATAAAATGGAGTGATGACTCTACAAGTATTTAGTACGTCACTTCTGGTACGACTTTACCTGGCCTATCATTGCATAAAACACATATTTATGTATCAAAAACCAATTTTGTGGAAGCCGCATATGTACATTAAACCATATTGGATTGGATTATTGACATTTGGCTGACCTCGTGATAAAGTATGCATGCTAACGTTTCGGATATTTGAAATGAAATGGAAAGGAATCCCTAGTTTTCAGAAAGTATTTGTGTGGAGTGTTGTGGTGTTTAGTATTTAAGCCTCAGAATAAAGGCGTTTTCTCTATTTTGAGATTTGAGCCGTCGTCAAAGTATTTGTTTTGATAAAGACTTTTAAACTTTCGCGATTTGTACACATCATACACACTATCCGCGTCTTAAATCGCGTATATATATTATTCTGAGGTTAAATCACGGCTCACGGGTTGAGGCAAACCGTGACCACGGCCGTTGCAATATGATCGAAACGTTGGGAAATACGAGGTATTTAATCTCAGAATATTACCGACCGAATTTTAGAGACGTAATGTGTGTAATAGTATTTGTGTATTTATTCTGAATCTGGGGATATTATGTAATCGCCTATTGAAAATTTGTGAATTCAACAATTAAAATATGACACATTTGAAATGAGTCAACAAACGAAATTTTAGTATAGTAGAAAATTGATTACACAACAGGCTTCGTAAAATTGTTTTCGCGTAGATCATATCACAAAAAGTTTAAAGATTTCTAGATTCTTACCTTGAATGCATTTCTGAATTTATTCGACATTATATTGTAGAGAAATGGGTTGATCGCTGTTGACAGATAATACAACACTCCAGATAAAAACGTCAGCACGATGTACACCTGCACAGAAACAATACAATATTAAAATATATGTGATAATGGCCTTATAATACTAATTTCATTAAGATATTTCTTACTTCGGATATTGTAAAAAGTGGTTAAATGGCAGGAGAAAGATTTGGCACTGAGTGAAGAGACTCAATTTGCCAGACTTGAAGAGGTCTACTCTTATATCCATGAAAACAGCCCAAAACTATCTTATGTTACAGTACTTGGGGCACATTGTCAATTATTTCTGTATTCGTCTTCTAAGCATAGTAATGTATTTTTATAATGGCAGTTTGTTCCCGGTATTAGTAAACTGCTTGTTCCACCATCGACCAGTTCGACCGTAGAAGTCTCTCTGCCTCTCGCACAAGATCAGTAAACCGACGGTAGGTAAACCTATTGTTGTGTTTCGTATGGAGCGCCGGAGGCCTCCGCCTTCTCATTGCCCTTTCATTATTGCTTTTCCTCTCTATCCCTATCAATTTCTTTGGAGTTCCGATGCAAGAGTGATGCCTCTGGTTTTGCTAGCGTCTATAGGCTAAAAGTAACTGCTTACTATCAGGTGGGCCGTATGATTGTTTACTACCCACGTATTAAAAAAAGCAGTCAGTTCGGTTCTCAATTTTATTACTATTAGTATGACGATAAAAACATACTCTAAATCTAAATGGTAACTATGTAGTCGTTTAAGTAATTCTTTTCAGAGTAATATGAGATTCATATTTATCTGAAATCCATTTGATCGAAATAAATACTTACCTACTAGGTATTCTATTCACAATATTTCCAAATCAAATTACAGTTAGCTTAGATATATTTACGAACGATTTCATCGACATATAAAAGCAATTTTATTTTATAGGCGTATTGTAGTAGGATATTATTTCAAATAGATTTAGATCAATATGTATGGTATTTACTAAAGTAATGAGCTTAGGAATGAAAATATCTTGTTTTGATTTTCTTTTAGACGTAGTTGATTTTCTTTGTCTATGTATTTTTTGTAACACTAGTGTTTTTGTTATATCTCATGTTTCCGGTATAGTAGCAAGGCAAAACTATTTAGGTAAAATCAGTTCAGTATTTTTTGCATGATAATAGACGGCAATAGGCTCGCCCCCTATTACGTGGGGCTTTAAACATAGCTGGCTAACCGTGGGTGTGTAACCTACCCCTACCCCTTCAGGGAATACAGGCGTGATGCTATGTTTTATGTTTTTTAATGATAAACAAACAAACAAACACACAAACAGACAGAAATTGTAAAAGAAAATGTGTTTAGGGACGCCTAAATAGCCTAATATAGTAATTTTTTCCTCAAATATTTTAAATATACAGACACAGCTCTGTTACAGCTTTATTTTTTATTTATTTTATTTTACCCGTTACTGTCTTACTATTGGTTAAAGAGCCCCCTCGGAGAGTGAGAGGGATTAAGGACATAGTACCCCACGCTACCCTAGTGCGGGTTGGCAGTTTATTTTATGTTATATTCTACTTCCCCAATAAGTGATACGCATCGAGATAATACGACTGTTTAAAACTAAGAAAACTGCTATCTGCCTGATCGGGACTGTCAACAAGTGAAGATTTTATTATTACCATTCCTACCACTTAGTGATAAATGGTGAGTATCTTTTCTCGTAGAGTATAATATAAAAACTAAGACACTCTACAACTCAGATATGTTTCTAGCTGGAAATGTATCTAGTCAAGTTTTTCTATCTAATAATTTATCTATTTCCATTTCTGTGTATATTATGAAGATAAAAATTTATATAGGAATGGAGCGGTCCAACTATGGAAGATATTAAGCGTAGGTAATCAAATCGTGTAGTCTCTATGCGTATTATGTACCTACCCTTAAGGGGGCGACTACGGCCCTTTTTGTTGTTAGTCCCAAATCATTATTAGATACAATTAATTTGTTCGAGTCGTGAATCACTTTGTGTATTAGAAATATATAACCGGAAATATATCAGCGGCATATAAGATCGACGACCGCTACGCGTTCGCCCTGATGATGAGCATCGAATATGCTCGAAACCCGGGTCGACAAAATCGTTCCTCAACGTGAGTTATTTCCGGTGATATATTTCTAATATGTATCAATCTCACGATAGTTTCAATACGAAAATTACTTTGTGTATATTTGAAAGATAGTTTTTATTATTGCTAATGATGGCAGATGAGGCAAGGCCCATCTGATGGTAAGTGGTAACCGTTGCTCATAGACTCAACTATACCGAGAGTATTGTCAAGCCGCTGCGCACCATTTCATTTCTCAGATATGAAATGATAGAATAAACGGCTCGGAACGGATCTTCTGCTACAGCCAAAACACACTGACGTGCTTCATGACCAGCCACACAGGAGACGGTGG
The DNA here is from genome assembly GCA_948253155.1 of Leucoma salicis. Classification (NCBI taxonomy): domain Eukaryota; kingdom Metazoa; phylum Arthropoda; class Insecta; order Lepidoptera; family Erebidae; genus Leucoma; species Leucoma salicis. The sequence continues at coordinate 25,573,552 of OX411808.1, forward strand.
TACCGACCCGTTCGAGCCGGATAGCAAGTGAGTACTCTCACTTGTTACTCAACCCTACCACCAGTAATGCAATGGGTGATAACTGCTTACTTCCCTTAGTCGCCTTGTACGAAACCCGCCGGAAAGATTCAGGAATCTTGTATCCTTAGTCCGTCACCACACGGACAAACAAATAGGTAGCGCAAGCTTCCATCAACATCCACTACCTAAGTCCTCCCATTAGTTCATCTGCTTTCAAATAATAAACAATATTAAAGAACATTAATGGTAAACACTTACCAAGTAGAACGTATCTGATGGATGTTCCAAACTCTTCCCGTATATGGCTAATAGCCGCTGAACATGGAACGGAGCCCAGCATATGAAGAAAGACAGAGCCACTGCAACTATAAACAAAATAATACAATTGAAGTACATAAATAATGTAAAGTTAATATTTAATTCATTGAGCTCTAATAAGGGGGAGAGGAAATGACTTACAAATTTACCGAGCCAATTCTTTGAAATCCAAAAATGGCGGAATTTCCGCTAGGAGCATCGAATATGCTCGAAACCCGGGTCGACTAAATCAATCCTCAACGTGAGTTATTGCCGGTGATATATTTCTAATATGTATCAATCTCACGATAGTTTCAATACAGAAAAGTATATAATAATATTTTATTCCATCCATCAGTCATTCGACGTCCACTACATAATAAGTATCCCTAAAAGAACGCCACAATAAGCAGTCCTTTTTATTTGTTAACACGGTCCAAAATACAAGTTTACGCACGTCACTATAGGTACCCCCCTATAGGATCCAGGGGGAGTGTCGGGCTTGATGTCATACAGGCTCGGTTCTTGTGTCGAGTTCATGAGCCACAATACCGACTAAAACATGAACGCAACGCCTTCTTCCGTCATAATGGAGTGTCATAGGATCGTCTACAGATATTCCACACCGACGCTCTAGTGACTACATCCATGGGTGCCTTGCGGTTTTGACCAGGTTCAAGTTTGTTTTAGTAGTTCGTCAGTCCTTCTGGCGGGAGGCCGACCTATGCTGCGCCTTCCTGTGAAACATCTAATGCGGAGGGAGGGCAAAACCGGGTGTTAGTGTGGCGACGCTTTGACGTGACAATACAATATTATGATGACATGGAGCTGGTCTGACGATGGAGCTGAAAGGTGGACATAGGAATTCTATAATGAAACGGCGCAACACTACCGAGTTTAGACTCGTTTAATTCGTCTTGACGAGTAATTTGTCTTTAGGTGGTTTCCAGGGTCTGATGATGAAGCTAAAAGGTGGATATAAGAACTCCGTTATGAAACGACATAACCCCATCGATTTTGGGCTCGTATGGTTACTCTTGACGAGTACTTTGTCTCTAGATAGTACCCAGAGATATCAGACAACAGACGATGATGGAGCTGAAAAGTGGCTACAGTAACTCTGTAATGAAACAACGCATCCCCATCGAGTTTATACTCGTTTGATTCGTCTTGACGAGTACTTTGTCTCTAGTTAGTATCCATGGTCAGATAATGGAGTTAGAAGGTGGCCATGGGTACTCATTAATTAAACGTCGCATCAGATCGATTTAGGGCTAGTTTTAGTTATCTTGAATAGTACCATGATAGCCCTAGATGATATTCATGATCTGGCAATGGAGCCACAATCCCATCAACTTTGGAATCGTTTGATTCGTTTTGACAAGTATTTCGGTCCTAGATGATATCTAGGGCCTGATGATGATGATTTATGTCCATTTCCGTTATTGTACACATCTCATAATTATACAAGCACGCATTAAAAAAGTTATAATCATTTTATTTCTACTCACAATTTTTTTTTAAGTAAATGCTTTGAATGCTAATAATAATACAATTCGATAAATTAATAAAAAATATTTTATTTAATGGTATGCTGCTAAGCCACTGCTAACCACTTCATTCCGAGCACACAAAATTAATAAATGGACGGCTTCTTCCCACTATATGAAAATTTGTGACGCATGAAAATCACAAATTATTAGTGATCCACCACTCTAGGTTGGAACCTAAATAGCGCAAATTAAATATTTTTAAAATAAAAGATATTTAATATATCCATATTTTTAAAACATCGATATATCGATAGTTGTTGGTTCTTCCTGCATCCCTAATTGACAGCTGAAATACAACAGATAAAGGCTTTGTTCCGATATACACTGCGAGCACTGTGATATCACGTGATCAACAGCTTCCATAAATATAACAATTTGCATTTTGAATATTATTATTATTATTATTGAATATTGTAAATCGAAGATACCCAAACATAACAAATGTAAAGAAATTGTGTTTATTGCAGTGTAAAACCAAAACTTTGTATGAAATGAAAGTAATGACAGATCAGTATACTGGACTGCATTCCGTTATAAACAGTAACCAGTATAGCTCACTATAAAGGAACGACTTCACAGTATACTAAATTGACATCACACCTTACAGTGCTCGCAGTGTATATCGGATCACTTCCAAATTACGCTGTCATCGTAACTATTAAGATGGCGGACGACAGCCGAAGTAAGTCACTTTTACTAGATATATGAAAATTAGGGCGCCTCCTCCTTATTAGAGCTCAATGATTTAATTCCATAATTGTCTATTGCCTTCTAATAATTTAGAAACATACAATTGACAACAGATGTTAGAGTATCAATAGGCAATAGTGTACTAGGATAAGTGGATCAATATATGAATATCTTGGACGTGGATGCAGTCGGGATGGAAGGTACACCACTTGTTTGGGGTTGAGATGTTTATCCTAACAAGAGATAGAAGATATAAAACAAATAGAATAAATAGATAAATTCAAAAGAATTAACTAAATGACTAAAAGGATGATGCGATTGTATGTGTCTCGCAAGGTATGACATATTACAGCTAACAGAATTTAATATAGAAATGTAAAAGATTGTGCTATGCGATTTAGAAATGATAATGAGTTGTGAAAAACTTATTGTACGGGTATTTTTCCATACACCATTGATATGTACAGAAGAGTAAATGCGGGAAATAGAGTGAACGGAGTCTTGGGGCAACTTATCGGCAGCTCCATACGTGTCACAATACACAACGCAGTGCTTCTCCCAACATTATTTTATGAAAGCGAGAAATGGGTATGCAAAAAGGAGCTACTCTTATGTATAATAAATGCGGTCGAAATGCGATCTCAGCGGAAAATCTGTAGAGTGAGGCTGACTCACAGCATTCGTAACGAGGATGTAAGAGAGCGAGTAGGTATGAAAGAGAGTATTGGTGTAAAGATGCGAAAGGGAATGCTCTAATGGCTTGGACATGTGGAAAGTATGCCGAACGAGCGATTGGTTAAACAGATATACAATGCGAAAGTGGAAGGATGTAGGTACAGGGGCAGACTGACACTAACCTATCTAGACCAAATTGGTCATGTAATAAAGGAAGGTGGAGTCAGAGGTGTCAGAAACCGGTGAGCTTTTATGACGAGAATTACGAATATTGAAGAAGCGCGTGATGGTTGCAAAAGTAGAGCCTTTTAGTACTCTGTTCTCTCTGCCACTCCACAAGGGAGATGGCGTGATTATAAGCAAGATTAACAGATAATAGTAAACCCAGACTCGGAACAACAATCTGTGGAACACACAAAGATTTGCCCTGTGTTGTGGACGGACTGGGCACGGAAGGTCGATATCTGAACAGCGCCTGTGTTTGTGCCTTGCTTTATAGTTCCTGGGTGATTTTTGAAGGCGGTTTTTTGTATGTAAAAATAATTTATCTTTTATTCAAATTATTAATTATTCTTTTATTCTCAAGTTATGATATCATCAAGGGAAATAGATATTCATTTATAGATATATATATATATATATATATATATATATATATATATAGATGATGCTCTGTAGTTCGATACGGTAATGATTTGCAAAAACGTCTAAAAGAATCAATTTTAAATTTTAAAGGGTAAAATATTTTTTATATTATTAAGGCTTTATATATATTATGGGTACGCCCACCTGATAGTAAGCGGTTACTGTAGCCTATAAACGCTAGCAATACCAGTGGCATCACTATTGTGTCGCTATCTCCAAGGGAAGGGATAAAAGTTGGGCAGCATAGGGAGGTGGTTCGGGCCTCCGGTGCTCTCACTCACTGTACGAAACACAACGGGGGGAACCTCTCACTGCCGAGCGTCGTCAGAGCGATGCTTGGAAGCAACAGGAACTGGGCCACGGTCGCTGCCTTCTGCGAGGAGGTCATCGCGGCGGAGAGGGCCAGGAAGGCTGATCCTTCCGCAGACCCGAACCGCCGCCACCGACTGGGGTGGCGCAGGCGCTACCCTGTTCGTTATCCCGAACGACGGGGTGTGCGGTTAGGAACATTCTTTCCCGCCTTAACAAAAAAAAAGGAGTAACTACCATTGTTACACGCTGATCTTTTGTGAGAGGGTGGTATTTCCTCGATCGAGCCGGCCCTTCATGCTGGGTAAGCAAAGCTCTACCTCTAGAAAAACTTCTACAAAGTATTCAAGAAAACTTAAAAAAAGATATGAATGAAATCGGTGAAGTCATTCTCAAGTTATGATATCATCAAGGGAAATAGATATTCATTTATAGATATATATATATATATATATATATATATATATATAGATGATGCTCTGTAGTTCGATACGGTAATGATTTGCAAAAACGTCTAAAAGAATCAATTTTATGATTGAAATGGTTTGATCGTTTATCGGTCTCGTATATATCAATATTCATAATTAAGTATTTAATTGTATACGTATGTGCACTTTATGTGTAACTATAATATTGATTGATTTATTAATACGAATGTAACCAAGCGTGGCCCGTCAAGGTTTCCCAAAATAAATTATTTTTAATTGTGACCTTGTCTATATGTTCTAAGAAGGGTTGGTCGCGCACATTACGGTATCTTTTCCCAGCCAAATGACATCATACGGTAGTTATCTTAGAGGGAGGGTCTGACGAAAATAGTTTGATGGAGGTTAAGACATTGACAAGTTAAGAAGGTTAATCTACACTATATAGGTACTAATATAACGTTCAAATCCATTGAGACAAGGTTAAGCTTTGTTCTAAATACTTAAGTTTCCTCGTGATTGGTCAAAATGAAATTGTCTAAATCTAAATTCATTTCTAATTAACGCCTTAAATATTCTACGATTGCCTCTGAAGTTTAAATTTATAATAGCCGGTCCCAAGTTCACGAGTGCCTATAAAGTTTGAAACTTCTAATAGCCGGTCCTAGGTTTGAATCTATAATTCGTCGTGCAAACAAATCACAGGCAGCACAGAGGGGCTACATGTTAATGTTATTATATAAGTATACCTATAATGCTTTTGTTATGATATAACTATAATTGATTTTGTTATTTTTGGACTAGGTACCGACTTCAAACACATCAGTAGGTGTCTAGCACGGAACCAATGAAGAAATGTAATATGGTTCCAGTGGGCTGCCAACAAAGGCGGAGAGACGACGACGGCGGGTTTATTTAGTGGGTGAGGGCCCCATACTACCCTGTTCGTTGCCCCGAACGACGGGGTGTGGTTAGGAGCATTTTTTTCCCGCCTTAACAAAAAAAAAAGCGTCTAACTCTGAAATCGTATGTAAACGTATGTAAAATACCAATAATTTTTTGCTTTTTAGTTCCTGGGTGTCTTTTGAAGGCGGTTTTTGTTCTTTAAAAATAATCTATATCTATACTATTATAAAGTTGTAATGGTGTTCACACGCTAGCATTTAAAGCGACATTCAACGGGCACGAGCAAGAGCATAAGCGTGTGAACGGTCTGCCCGTGGCTTCTCGGCTGCTACTTTGAATGGCGGGCTGCGCGCCGAGCTGCTTCCCGAGCTGCTTGCCGGGCTGCGCGGCGCGCGTGTAAGCGCGCCATAACAGAGTACATTTAAGATATTTAAGAAAAAATAACTGTATTAGGCTATATAGACGTGTCTGAACATAAAACATTTTTTTCTAGATTTTTTGTCTGTCTGTTTATCTGTTTGTTTGTTCGCGTATCACGCAAAAACTACTGAACGGATTTTGATATTTTTTTTTCTATTTGATAGATCTCGATTAGACTTAACAACTGGTATATATTTTATCCCGCTACTATACCGGAAACCTGAGATATAACCCATAATCTAGCTTTTGGCTGCAGCGGATCCGCGGGCAAAGACTAGTTTATTATATAATCACTAGCAAACCCGGGGCGACGCCTTGTTGTGGCTCGCTTATAGGCTGTCCCACGAGAACCATTATATTTCCGGAAACTTTTGTTCTTTACTGTAGACCGAATTATATAAATGAATAATTTCATGATGATGGGATGGTTGATGCTTGCAGTGTGGCAGCGATATGAAAAAAACAAATACTAATTTAATATTTCGGATAGCTCAAGCAATCATCGAAATTCGAATGCATACATATTTGAACAACGCAAATATCTGTTTTGGTATATTTCGCCATCTGCTGGTATGAAAATCTAGTCTTTGGTTTATGACCGCAAAATTGAAAAGTAGTCGATATATTGATTTGATAGATCTATGCATTTTAATATAGGTTAATTTTATTAATATTATTGTTATAAAAGGTTCCATCAAAATCCATTCTGTACTTTTTATTTACAATACTAACAGACAAAAATTCTAAAAAAAAAAATAGTTTTGGTCTCAGAGATGCCTAAATAGATACACTCAAATACAGTATTATTTTCTTAGATATATGTACCTAATGTACAGACAAAGTATATATATAGAGCTTTCAAACGGAAAAAAGGTTCAACAAAATCTATTCTGTACTTTTTCTTTAACAATTTGTAACAGACATAAATTCTGAAAAAAAAATTGGGTTGGTTTCAGAGATGCCTAAATAGCGTAATACAGTATTATTTTCTCAAATAAAGGTAATCTACGGACAAAGTTCTCTTAAAAACTTTTTACACGGTTTTTGAAATGTTTGGTAATATTATTCTGGTTTTCCTAAAGTACAGCTTAAATCCCAAGTGTTATTGGAAGTTAGAGCGACAGAGAAAATAAGGATCGTTACTATAAATTACTTGTGGAACGCTCGTGAGAAAACTTAAATTTTCGGGCCATCCTCTATTTTCCTATACTATTATAAAACTGTAACAGAGCTGTCTGTACATTTAAAATATTTGAGAAAAAAATACTGATAGGCTATATAGGCATGTCTGAACACCAAACGACTTTTTTTTAGAATTTTTGTCTATCTGTTTGCCTGTTTGTTTGTTCGCGCATCACACAAAAACTACTGAACGGATTTTTATTTAAAAGGCCTTGATAAGACTTAAAATCTCGTATACATTTTATCTCACTACTATATCGGGAACCTGAGATATAACTGAAAAACTAGAAAATTAATTATTTAAACTAGATTTTTTTTTAAATTTCTTTAAAAGAACTATTGGATGGATTTTGATGCAACTTTTTTTATTTGAAAGGCCTTGATTTGACTTCAAAACTGGTAGACATTTTATCGCGATACTATATCGGGAACCTGAGATATAGCCAAAAAACTAGCTTTTGGCTGCAGGTTTTATAAAATTGCGGGTAAAATAGGGGTCGAATTTAGAAATTAAATCTTTTACGCTGACGAAGTCGCGGGCATCAGCTAGTACATAATATTTTCACTGTTTACGCCACCGTTTTCATAAATTATGAGGTAGTACCATTTAAATATTTATTCTCGCAGGACAGTACTCGTAATAAAAGTTGAAGTAGATGAAAAAAGTTGTTCCCGCAAACTTGTGTGCGTAATTGACTGTTGGAAATGATTTGATTAACTTTGTTTTAATAAAAGTCGAATAAAAAATTGCCGGGTTTAAACTGGTAGACAATAAATAATAAGTATTATACCTACATGCGTTTATACTGAACACCTATACCAGTACTAGTGCAGCATAGAGTTAAACCTCAGACCAAGAAAAAACAAGACGGATCATTATGAACAATCTAGCGAAGCAGTAAAAACCATCCTCAACTAGTAATTACACGTGCTCACGTCTGTGGCTTACGTACACAAATACATGCACCAATGAAGTGACATTGTTGTATTATTGGAGCGGATTTTTTCATCACCATGTAACCTTATATATTTCTCTAATTTTTTAGTAAATTTATAAATTTATTGAACTATGCGACAGGATTGCGCTCGCCATGACGTCCCGCCAAAAACTCCCTAAGTGACATAGAGCACAAGTGATACCAGAGCATTATTTTAAATTACCCCAAACGGCCCAACGATTATCTGTGTACGTTACGTAAACAAATACGTCAGCATCCATTCCGTAAGTATTACTTTACTCTTTGATCCATTCTCTATATGATTTGCTGTCTAACTAATTTATAGTTTTACTATATATGTTTTCAACATAGGTCTTTTAACAAATTAGTCAAATTATAGGGATTCAGATGACAATACTTTCAAGCAAACATCTTTAAAAAAGTGTCTTCATTTTTTAATTGACAATGCGGTGCATTACTTTTTTTCTTGATCTGAAAGGTAGACAAATGCTACAGTCGACTTTCCAAATTAAGTGTATGTGCGTTTAATTATTTTTTATTTATTAAATAAATAAATATTCACGGACATTTCACACAACGTCCTCTGGTCCCACACTAAGCTAAAGTAGTCAGTTATAGTAAGTTACATACATATTATTATAATAGATAGACAACACCCAGACGCAGTACAAATATCTGTGTTCATCACACAAATAAATGTCCTGAGTGGGAATCGAACCACGACCTCGTGGACGGAACACTACCGACTACGCCACGAGGCCCGTCGTCAATATAGTAGGAGCAACGGCTCCGACAGCAGATTGGGGTGAGAGAGCGTATCCTCTTTTTTCCTTGATATCCTTCTTTTTGTTATTATTTCCTCCATTGGGGCAAAGGACAAATAAAATTGTTCACTTTGTAGTCTGTGAGTATATGAGTTTTGAAGAATTGGTTAAACGTGTTAATCTCTGAAAGTGATGGGTGGTTTTGAGACATCATTTATTCTGCAAAATCTTCATATCTATCACTATGAAATTTTTTGAAGTTGTTAGATGTTGGTACCATAGCTAAGCTAGGAGGTAAGCCTTAGAAAATTGCTAGATTACTGTGTACTCTCAGGCACCAGTATCTGCCAGTAGACGGAATTAATTCACAGGACGTCGATAAAAGTTCTCAAACGCCGCAGCTATTTCACGATGTTTTATTTCACTTTGCACTAGCTTTATACAAAACCATTGAGTTATATGTTAACTAGAGAAGCTATTCCAAACAAAAAACGTGTCACAGGGTGAGCGCACAGTGGACTTAGCTTTTACAGCGTTAAAACATTAGTTATAATCGCCCGTCTAATCACACTAAATCTATCTTAAAACATACAGCGCTAAAGCGCTTATAAAGTAGTTTTCTCACGCCCAAATCGTTATAAGTGTCTATGTAGTTGTTATACACCGCAAAAATGACTTCTTTTTTACCTACAAATATTTATTAGAATTCATACCCTACTCCAATATTATCTTGTGCATAGTAAAATTTAGAAGTAAAATAATATGAATTTATATGCGTTTATGTAAGCTTAATAAGTTAACATAACAGATTACGATATTTTTAATATCAAAAGACAAGCTTTTGTGTCAGCTCAAATAAATGAAATCATTAGACATGAATATTACGCTTTAGGTCATGGACATTTTTGTTCTTAATCTCTGTGCAATTATAACTCGAAGACTCAACAACGGCTTAAAATCATCGAAATTTAGGCTTTACATGGCTTGTCCAATATACGAAATTGGTTTTAAGAATAAACTCCAATTTCCATCCATCCATCCATCAGCCTTTTAACGCCCACTGGTGGACATAGGCCTCCCCAAGAATGGGGGATAGTGCCGTAATCGCCACGCTTGGCAGGCGGGTTGGCGATCGCAGTGGATGTTGTTAATACTCGAAGGAGTGCTGCTGCCCACTCCCCCGGTATTTCCTCAGTCGGCTCTTACGACTCCCATGGGTGGAGAGGGGTGGGACAATTCTAAAGCCGGCCCCACACGGCAACTCATATTTATCTCAAGGATAATAAAGGAAATGAGCAAATATTGTTAACAACTGCAAGATATTTTTGGTCTATATTTTTAGCATTTTACATGCTCAGATACTTTTAAAGTACAAAGTATTTGTGAAAGAGGAAAAAGAGAACTATAGTGCGAGCGGGAATCAAACCCGCTTTAATGCATGTAAATGCATTCCAATAGATGGCGTTAGTCGTAAAGACAAATGTCAAATGTGATGAGGAGATTGGGATGGCCGAAATTTGATTGGAAGGGACGCGGGTTCGATTCCCGCTCCTCATTCACAAATAATTTGTACTTCAAATGCAACATAAAAAAACCTCAAATTTAAGAACTCGATGAATTTTGTTAATCGGAATTATATAAAGTGTAATTTTAACTATTGCTCAAAGCAGCTAACAGAATATCTTATGATATAAAGTAGTGACAATTCTAAGTATTTAAGTTTAATTTGGATATGCAAAGTGAGATTCCACTCTACTCTTTCGTCTCTCTCTGTGTAATATAAAAAAGCTGATAATTATGAATGGGAAAAGAATTCAAGATTATTTTTTTACAATTTTTGGTGGATGAAGCGTCTGGAACTAGTTTCCGTTTGATTGTAATTTCCATGCTCATAAATGCTATGAGGTACCCAAAACCGGGTATTTTTATAAAAAAAACTAAAGCTAATAGTACTTAGAGTCAACTTAATTAGCTTGTCAAAGACGCACTTTTAACCTATATTAATTAAAAAAATACGTTCACAAACAAGGGCGAGCGAGTATCGCTTCGTGTGAAGAAATGTGACAAGAAGGGTCTATGTTAAGACCCACGTAATAGGGGACGAGCCTATTGCTGTCTACCGGGCACATTTCCAAATTCCGGGCTGCTACTGAGAATTTTTCTTTTTACGAAAAAGCTCAATAATAGTGCCGTCCCAGGGATCGAGCCCGAGACCTCGTGATCAGCAGTCGCTTACAATACCGCTGCACCACCGATTATGTTAACAGTTAGCCAATTTTTTTTTAATTGCATTGGATCATGTACCAGTTAAAAAAAATAACGCACACCGTGACGGTCGATGACGAAGCAGAATTTAGAATGAAGTAATTTATGAGCGGCCCTTTTCGGAAACATAATAATTGACATTAGGATATCTTTAAAATAAATATTTGGCGGATATTCCCGCATGTGAAGGTCAAATTAATAAAAGGAATTCATGTTTGAAAACATTATTCATAATTTATTTTAATAATCAAATGATAAATTTACATACTAATCTCATTACCTACATGATTGGAAGATCTTAAAAAAAACCTCCAATAAATGAAAAAAAAGCCGGTCAAGTGCGTGTCGAAGTCGCACATAAATAGTTCCGTACCACCGTAGAATATAATTACTGTGATTAATGTGAAAGAAATAAGATCGAATACATTTCATGTTTTATTAGGTTATTATCTATATATATATATATATATATATATATATATATATATATATAAGAGATTCCCACCTATATATTGACTCATCACGATATCTCTGGAACCATAAGGCGTAGCGACTTGAAATATGGTAGGAATATTCCTTTCGCCGAGTAGAGGTCAGCTAAGAACGATTTTACGAAATTCCACCCACAAGGGGGGTTGCGGGGGCGTTAACAATAGAAAATTCCCATTTTTAACCTATAGCTCCTATCGACTTCAAATTTGGTAGGAGTCTCTTATATGTGATGTAGAAATGATCTAAGAGCGGATTTTATGACAATCTACTCCTATAGGCTATATAGGCGTGTCTAAACACAAAACAATTTTTTTTAGACTTTTTGTCTGCCTGTTTGTTTGTTCGCGCATCACACAAAAACTATTGAACGGATTTTAATGAAACTTTTTTTATTTGAAATGCCTTAATTAGACTTAAAAACTGGTATACATTTTGTCTCGCTACTATATCGGGAACCTGAGATATAACCGAAAAACTAGCTTTTGGCTGCGGCGAAGCCGCTGGCAAAGGCTAGTGTATAATACAATGTTATTATACAGTCATACATTTCTTAAGTACCCATTTAATATTTTTCAAAAATAAGTTTTTCCTGAACAATAGTTATATTTACTCTGTAAAAATTTCGAGTATATCTGTTACGGTTCAAAAGATACAGCAAGAAACGTCAAAAATATCAAGTTATTGTATGGGCCCTTTTATTTTTAAATTATATTTCATGTTTAGTTAGGCAACAGAAATACACATTTTATGAAAATTTCAACTCTACCTATTCGTGAGAGATCAACTGACAGACGACGGACAGACAGCGGAGGCTTAGTTATAGGGTCCCGTTGGCACCCTTTAGGCACGGTACCCTAATCCATCCATCCATCACCCTGCTGGGCATAGGCCACGCCTAGAGAACGCCACAACGAGCGATCCTGTGCCGACCGCATCCAAAAGAAAAGAAACAAACTACGGAACCCTAAACATTATGTTAATTATTAATAAGAATATATATTTCATCCACTCAACATAATCTGATTAAGCCCCATTGTATCTCATGGTTTACCATGTCAAACACCATGATATTGAGGCCTCCATTCGAGATCTTCTATTTGAAGTTTATGTATATATTGCTATGTCCGCCTCGATCTGTTTACGTCTTCCGGCCCAATTTGTATTTCAAAGCATCGCGTTCATTCGACTGCATTGAAGAACCCGATATGGGACCCAATGTCGGGTTTCCAAATGCGCAATCATTTGCTCAATCTAAACATTTTGTGTTATTCTTCGTATTACGATCAGAATAAATTTGCTCTTTCTGTGCGATGTTAAATTACCGTTTTTTTCAAAGGAGCTGTCTGGATATAAACATAAAGAAGAGCCTTGTAGAGGCAGTGGTGCAAAACATTTTATTCCCAGTTGGGGAATAAAATGTTTTGCATAGTGGTGCGAACTCAGTGGAGTTCAAGCAATTTTGGTTACATAAATGTGTTTGTTTCATTAGCTTTATTGTATTCTAGGAATTGTCAAATTCATGATAAGCGCTTTCAAGTCTGGTGCTACCAGGAAACTACAGCTCATCAGCATTATCACGCTGTTATTAATAAAAAAAGGATATGCCTAGTACCTATGGCAAAGGAAGTATATAAAACAAGTATAATGAATTTAAGCATTCATAGCTAAAAAGTACTAGACTACACTCTATGGCTTATATGTGAGATATATATATATAATTATATTTTTTTAAGTACAACACCTTGCACCAAAGAATAATCCAAAAAAAGAGCAAAATTCGTAAATATCGTGGCTCATTTCATTTTCAACTTAAATGGCGCGTAAAATGTAAAGGAGGTATCAAAATTACTTGAGCAAAAAATCAACAGAAGCTATTCTTTTTCTAAAAGAAAATTTAAATTTTACTTAGATGTCGAACCGTAACAATAGATGGGTGCGCAATGACGTTTAGGTATCAGGTTTGTACCTTAACTTCATTCCTTGTTCATTTCCACTTGCTTTAGGTAATAGCCCTCTTCACTGCAGCCAAAATCTAGTTCTTAGGTTAATTATATCTGAGGTTTTAGATATAGTAGCGGGATAAAATGTATACTAGATTTTCAGTCTAATTAACAGCTAGCAAATAAAAAAAGTTTAATGAAAATACTTTTACTAATTCTCAAATATCTTAAATTTACAGACGCAGATCTGTTAAAGCTTTATAATAGTATAGATAATGAAATACAATATTTTGGTAAAATGACAAGGGTCAGGTTGGAAATGTTGTTCAATTTTTAAAACTTCATGAATTAAAAGACGAGATCTACGTTCAAAAGTGGGAATAGTGGATAGGAGGTGACATTCATTCATACCCTCTTTATCTAATATATAAAATTCTCGTATCACAGTGTTTGTCGCCATTCTCCTCCGAAAGGGCTTGACCGATTCTTATGAAAGGACATGTGCCATTTACGGCCTGTGGCAGACATAATGTTTTCAATATTTAAAATTAAACTAATAATTTATAAAATCCGTCAGTGGTTTTCTTTTCTTGATAGAACTAGAAAAAGATTATATTTTAAAAAAACTATTATTTTGAATTTGTACTTTATCGTAATAGTTATTGGTGGATGAGTGTTATCTGTTGACAATCAAATAGGATATTGCTGCTACGCTGAATTGACAACATTAAAAATTGTGGTACTATTATATTACAAAACAATATTACGTAGATATTTCTTAAATAATTTCGTGAGAACAGTAATATGCCTATTTAATAAAATATTTTTTTATAATTATTTGGTGCAAACTGCTATTATTTCTAATCAAGAGTAGCACTTATCACTCAAAATATTGGCAAAACATTTTACATCTGTTATGTCATGTCATTCTCTACTCATCTACTGTTGTTGTTGTGTATCGTGAATATTGTATTGTATTTTTATGAGTGTATGTTATATATTTAGTGTAATATCACTCATTATGTGTTTATATTATGTAGATATTATTTTATTTATTTATAATTATGGTGTTATTTTTGATCAAATATTCGATTTGAATTTCAAAATTATATTCATCTTAGATGTCTTTTATCTCCTCATCCAAAAGTTTTATTGTGAAAAGAAATACACAGGGCAATAAGATAGTCATTTATTTACAAAAAAAATATTGTTTTATGTAAGTCCTTTCCAGGCCGAGAATGTATGGGCATTTGGCACATCTCCTTTGTGTGTATATTCAGTAGGTCTGAGAATAGGATGTAAACTATTTTTCATACCCCTAAGTGATAAGGACCACCTCAACAATTTTATTTTAATTTTTAGGACCAAATTTTTAATTTTAAAATTTTTATGATTCGGCATATAAGTTAGTTTGTCGGTGTGGGGCCGGCTTTAGAATTGTCCCACCCCTCTCCACCCATGGGAGTCGTAAGAGCCGACTGTGGGAATGCCGGGGGAGTGGGCAGCAGCACTCCTTCGAGTATTAACAACATCCACTGCGATCGCCAACCCCCCTGCCAAGCGTGGCGATTACGGCACTATCCCCCATTCTTGGAGAGGCCTATGTCCAGCAGTGGAATTAAAAAGGCTGATGGATGGATGGATGGATATAAGTTAGTTATTTTTTTTTACGCTAGAAATTGTTTAAAAATTCTCTAGAAATAATTTATATGGTAAAACAAAGTTTGCTGACCCACAGCTAGTTTCTTATATAATTATCCGTATTCTTTACAACCACAGTGATAGCTTTTTTTTTTGTTAAGGCGGAAAAAAATGTTCCTAGCCGCACACCCGAACGACGGTTCGGGGCAACGAACAGGGTAGTGTGGGGCTCTCACCCACTAATGAAACCCGCCGTGTGTCGTCTCTCCGCCTTTATTGGTGGGCCACCGAACCATACTACATTCCTTCCGTGGTAGCAGTGATAGCCTAGTAGTCAAATCAAGGATTGCAAACATACTGGTATCGAGTTCGATCCCCGTCAAGGTTCTCAGTGAAGCATAATATCATGAGGAAACTTGTATGCCTGAGAGATTTTCCCAACAACTTTTGAAGTCTGACAACTCGTAGTGAGCTAGCGTTGACTACGGCCTAAATCCCTCACAGTAGTCTGGGTTGAAAATTTTCATCATCTTATTCCCTGAGGCAGGAAATGAAAAAACTGTGTTCGTTGCCCCAAACGTCAATGCGTATGAGCCACTGAAGTAATGTAACACAGTTCCAGTGGCCCGCCAATACAGGCGGAGAGACGGCACACGACGGGTTTTGTGGGTGAGGGCCCTGTACTACCCTGTTCGTTGCCCCAAATAACGGGGTGTGCGGTTAGGTAGGTAAAAGGCAAGGCGTATAAAATTTACTTAGTATTGCGAGCGTTTACAGGCTACGTTAACTGCTTATAATCAGACAGCTCTATGCTTGCTATTCTTGTATATAGTTACTTACTTATTTATAATCACGCCATCTCCCTTGTGGGGTAGGCAGAGTGAACAGAGTGCTAAAAAGCTCTATTCTTGCATATATCTCTCCCTCAACATCTATATACTATTATAAAGTTGTAACAGAGCTGTGTCTGTACATTTAAGATATTTGAGAAAAAATGCCTGTATTAGGCTATATAGACGTGTCTGAACACAACACATATTTTTTAGATTTTATGCCTGTTTGTCTGTTTATCTGTTTGTTTGTTCGCGCATCACGCAAAAACTCCTGTACGGATTTTGATGTAACTTATTCTATTTGATAGATCTCGATTAGACTTAACAACTGGTATACATTTTATCCCGCTACTATATCACGAACCTGAGATACAACCCGAAAACTAGCGTTTGGTTGCGGCGGAGGCGCAAGCAAAGGCTAGTACTATTATAAAGCTGTAACAGAGCTGTGTCTGTACATTTAAGATATTTGAGAAAAAATGACTGTAATAGGCTATATAGGCATGTCTAAGCACAAAACAATTTTTTTTAGAATTTTTTCTGTCTGTTTATCTGTTTGTTTGTTCGCACATCACGCAAAAACTACTGAAAGGATTTTGATGCAACTATTTGATAGATTACGATTAGACTTAACAATTGGTATACATTTTATCCCGCTACTTTATTGGGAACCTGAGATATAACCGAAAAACTAGAAAATTATTTAAACTAGATTTTTTTAGAATTTATTTAAAAAAACTACTAGATGGATTTTGATGCATGCTATATCGGGAACCTTAGATATAACTGAAAAACTAGCTTTTGGCTGCGGCGAAGCCACTGGCAAAGGCTAGTTCCTAATAAAATTCCCTTCATTCACGCTCGCCGGTTTCCGAGACTCCTGACTCTACCTTCCTACCTACATGAGCGATTTGGTCTAGGTAGGTAAGTAATAGTCTTGTAATATATAAAAAAACTATTCTGTTCTACGAGTCTTATAGTAACTGCATAAGGGAGTAAATAAAGCAGGTACTAGGAGAGAAAAAGAACTGCGTTTGTGGTGAAGCGGCAGTGTAAACGACTGATGATCATGAAATCTCGGGTTCTAACCCCAGGTCGGACAGTGCAGTATTGAGCTTTTTCGTAAAAGAAAAATTCTCAGTAGCAGCGCAGAGTTTGGAAATGTGTCAGGTAGACGGCAATAGGCTTGCCTCCTATTGCTTGGGACTTAAACATAGCTGGCGAACCGTGGGTGTGTAATACACCTTTACCTACCCCTTCGGGGATACAGGCGTGATCCAGCTTTTTTTATGGTAGGAGACAAAATCTACTCCTTAATTCCCACTGTAAAGAAGACTGGACCCCAAACGTATATTCTTTAAAACAAGAGAAAAAGTTAGCTTACCGAGCATTCTGATGACTCTTCTCTGCGATGCACCATTTCTATACTGCATCTGTCCATTCGCCTTCTCATTGCTATCCACCGATAATTTCTTCACCGGGTGCAGCACTCGCGAAGTCCTCAACTTAACTCCAATTAGCGCATACAACACTGATATCATAGACATCGGCACCACGAAAAATACAAAACTCGATATAACAAACACCTGATGTACTCCAACGCCCTTCACCGTGCACATGCTGGCATTGTGACCGTTTTCAACGTACGACACAATTCCAAATTGCATTGCTTGAGGCACAGCTGTGCATAACGCAAAGACCCAAATAGCAACTATAAATCTCACTGCTCTAGACAGTTTGGACATAGTATGTGACATGAACGGACGGCAAATAGCTATATATCTCTCTACTGTGAAGGCCGTTATTGTCAATACTGTTGCGTTTGCTGAAGTTTCGGATGCTAATCCGATGGCGATGCAATGAGCTTCTCCTAATGGATACGTGACAGGATTCCATAGACGGTGTAGCTCGAATGGTAGCCCACAAACAAGTAGAATGAGGTCTGATATCGCTAGGCTGAATAGGTAGAAGTTGGTGGCGGTGTGCATAGAACGGTTTCTCGCGATGACCACGCATGTGCTGATGTTGCCCAGGATCCCAGCAACAAAGATGATTACGTAGGTTATGGTTAAAGGCACCAGTAGATCTAGTGCGTATTGATCGTCATAGGTCACTTTATGGCCAGTCACATTGGTTGTATTTAAGACGAACGAGTCCACGTACTCTTCTATAGTCTGTGGCACGGGGAGCGTCATTTTATCTGTGAACAAAATGAAATTGTTGTTATTTTCTAGTTATACGCATTACTCTTTGGTTGTTATTGTCAATCTGTCGGATTTAGATGATATTAAATCTCTCACCACTAGACGATAGTAAGGCCTATCCATCCATCAGCCTTTTTAAAGTCCACTGCTAGACATAAGCCTCCCCAAGAATGGGGGATAGTGCCGTAATCTCCTCGCTTGGCAGGCGGGTTGGCGATCGCAGTGGATGTTATTAATACTCGAAGAAGTGCTGCTGCTCACTCCCCCGGTATCCCTCAGTCGGCTCTTACGACTCCCATGGGTAGAGAGGGGTGGGACAATTCTAAAGCCGGCCCCACACGGCATAGTAAGGCCTATATATAAGGCTAATTAGTGAAGTAGAAACTGATTGGTTTAGTTGGAAAAGCAATTAAAATTAGATATTATGTATATCTGTGGTTGCATTGGAACCGATTTAGACCAAATGCTTGTGTTCCAATGTTTTTGCGTTTCGCAATTTAGGCTCTTTTATCGTGTAGTGGTAGATACCACCTCTTACGAGTTCAATGAAAGAAAAATAATGCAAGTGTCACATCCCATTTGTTCCCGAGGCTACTAAGGAAAGTAAAAAGTTAACATCTTTACTACTTTCCTATATATTATATAACCGTTAATAATTTCATTTAATTTTCAAGTTTTTAAAATCAAAATTATAAGCAGTGGCTTGACAGTAAGCGATGGTTACCACTTTACAACAGGTGGGCCACGGATTGTGTGCCAACATAAACAATAAAAAAAAAACTAGACGTCGTGGGACGTCTACCAGATGTGAAAACATCGAAATTATTTTGTAGAACTAAAATGATCGTAACTTGACAAAGTACTCCTTAAGACGAATCAAACGAGTATAAACTCGATGGGTTTGGGTTGTTTCATTACAGAGTTACTGTGGCCACCTTTAAGCTCCATCATCAGACCCTGGATACCATCTAGAGACTAAATACTCGTCAAGATGAATCATACGAGCCCAAACTCGATGGAGCTATGTCGTTTTATAGCGGAGTTTCTATGGTCGCCTTCTAGCTCCATCATCAGACCCTGGATACCATCTAAAGACAAAATACTCCTCAAGATGAATCAAACGAGTATAAACTCGATAGGGTTGCGTAGTTTCATTAGAGAGTTACTGTGGCCACCTTCCAGCTCCATCGTCAGATCTTGGATACTATCTAGAGACAAAGTACCCGTCAAGACAAATCATTCGAACCCAAACTCGATGGAGTTATGTCGTTTTATAACGGAGTTCCTATGGCCATCTTCTAGCTCCATCATCAGCCCTTGGATACCATCTAGAGGCAAAGTACTCGTCAAGACGAATCATACAAGCCCAAACTCGATGGGGTTGCGCCGTTTCATTATAGAGTTTCTATGTCCACCTTCCAGCTCCATCATCAGATCAGCTCCATGTCATCATAATATTGCATTGTCACGTGATATACACATGCGTGTAAAATTTCAGCTCAATCGGAAACTGGGAAGTGTGTCAAATTTAACTTGTAAGATTTGAACGGGACAAGTATGTACTTACAATAAAAACGTCGCCTCGCCAACAGCCGATTCATTAGATGTTTCACATCAAAATTAAATATTTTCTTTTGATGTGAAACATCTAATGCGGAGGGAGGGCAAAATCGGCTGTTAGCGTGGCGACGCTTTTATTTTACTTGTCCCGTTAAAATCTTGCAAGTTAAATTTGACACACTTCCCGGTTTCCGATTGAGCTGAAATTTTACACGCATATGTATATCACGTGAAAATGCAATATTGTGATGACATGGAGCTGATATGGTGATGGAGCCGGAAGGTGGACATAGGAACTCTATAATGAAACGGCGCAACCCCATCGAGTTTGGGCTCGTATGATTCGTTTTGACAAGTACTTTGTCTCTAGATGGTATCCAGGGTCTGATGTTGAAGCTGGAAAGTGGCCACAGTAACTCTTTAATGAAACCACGCGACCCCATCGAGTTTGGAATTCGTTTGATTCGTCTTGACGAGTACTTTGTCTTTAGGTATCCAGAGTCTGATGATGGACGCAGAAGGTGGCAATAGGAACTCCATTATAAAACGACATGACTCCATCGAGTTTGGGCTTGTAAGATTCGTCTTGATGAGTACTTTGTCTTTTTCGATGGTATCCAGGGTGGGCAAAGTGCTAGTGAAAACACAGGTGGGTAACTCTGTAATGAAATGACCCAAACCCATCGAGTTTGTAATCGTTTGATTCGTCTTAAAGAATACTTTGTCAAGTTAAGATCATTTTATTTCTACAAAATAATTTCAATGGCTTCACATCTGTTAGACGTCCCGCGACGTCTAGTTTTAATCCGTTATAAAACTTGTTCTATGTAACATCATGAAGTTAAGATGCTCTTAAGGAAGTCGTGACACTGTTTTACTTCACTCCACTTTAATACGTGACTGTCACTCCTAATTTATTAATAACTAACTGCTACCCGTGACTTTGTTGGCATGGAATTTAGTTTTTGAATGTGCGAAACCCAAATTATTTTCCAAAATAAATAAGTTACTCCTCATAACATCAGCTATCTGTCAGTGAAAGTGACGTCCAAATCGGTTCAGCTGTTTCGGAAATTAGCTGGAACAAACAGCCAGAGACAGACATAATAACTTTAAAAATTTGTATTTTTATTATTCTCGTATTCATTAATCTAATATTAGTAGTAATCATCCGCATCCGATAGGTGGCGTTGGTCGTAAAGACAAATGTGATGAGGAGATTGGGTATGGCCTAACGTCAGTGCGATAGCTTAGCGGCTAAAAGCACTTCCCCGTATTGGAAGGGACGCAGGTTCGATTCCTGCTCGCACTAAAGTTCTCTTTTTCCTCATTCACAAATAATTTGTACTTTACAATAATTTAATTTTAAGTTAATATTATTTAAAATAGTTGTACACATTAATGTAGTTTGGTTTGGTCAAGTTGTTATGCATGTGTAAACATATTGAAGGTTACATACTAATTGGCCCTTAACTCGGACGAATGATTAATTAAAATACGATTAAGTTAATTGATTATTATGAGCAATGCGGGGGCGAAATATTTTATGTAGGTAATGTATGTATTTTTTTAAACAAGTACATGTGGAATGATAAATTTGTTGCGTTTGTGTGCTTCCATAATAAGTACATATTCGTATTTTTTTACATAAGAGATCAGTTGGTAAGGTCGCGCGCTGCCAACCTAGAGGTACCGCGGTGCCGGACTTAAACCCCACTTTAAGGTAATAGTTCACAAGGCTTATACTTTTTGAAATAGTATTAAACTAACACAAAGTGTGAAAATATGAAATCGGAAATAACAGTCACAAGCAGGATTTGAACCTGCATCTCCTGAAATACCGTCCCAGATGCTTTGCAAATTCAGCCATCGTGACAGGTGCTCGGAACTGCGAATTTCGATAACATTCATTACGTCTTGGGTGACGCCTGCACCATCTGTCGGAAGTATTTGCATACATTATACTTACCGACTAGGTAAACTTAATTTTACCTACCTAAGTAATTTTATTCACAATAATTATGTAATCCAGAATTTGCGTCATCATCTATACTATTAAAAAGCTGCAACAGAGCTGTCTGTACATTTAAGATATTTGAAAAAAAAATACTGTATTAAGCTATATTTGGGTGTCTAAACACAAAACATTTTATTTTAGAATATTTGTGTGTTTATATATTTGTTCGTTCGCGCAAAAACTACCAAACAGATTTTGATACAACTTTTTTATTTGATAGCTCTTAATTGGACTTAAAAACTGGTATACATTTTATCCCGCTACTAAATCGGGAACCTGAGATATAACCTTAAAAGTAGCTTTTGGCTGCGGCGGTGCAGTGGGCAAAAGCTAGTATAATACATGCTAGATAAAGTATTAAAGATACGAGTATCTAAGACAAATATAAAGTAGAGATTTGGAGTCACCAACGGTGACTAAGTGACTCTATCGAAGCTTTGCGGTTCAGAGCACTTCCCCGGATCGCATGGGATGCAGCTTCGAATTCTGCTCGCAGCAAAGCTCTCTATTTTCATTTTCACAAATAATTTATTCTTTGAAGTAACGAGTGCTTACATACAGATCTAAATACAACCAGATACCTTTGGTCCGTCTTTACCGTGATCATCAATTCACCACACAGAATATTTTACTTCTTAAATACGTTAATATGAAAGAAGCTGATACCATAAATCACGTTTATGGATGTGACTAGGGTTGCCTTTCTTGGATGAGAAATAGTTTCAAAAATATAATAGTGCTTTTGGGTATTTTAGGACAAATAGAGTACACATTAATTTTACAGATTACCTACCCCATTTTTTATTACATTGGCCTCTAATAGTTTACCTTTTATATATTTTTTTTATATTAGGATTACGAAAATATCATCTTTTAGACACTTTCGGAATAAGCTCAAGCGGTTACCAATCCGCCTTCGCCGAAATGAGTATTTCTTTCATTGCTCTATAGCATTTTATTTATGCCTTTATTTATTGAAGCGAGAAAAAAATGTACCGAACCGCACATCTCGTCGTTCACGGCAATGAACAGAGTAGTGTCCCTTACCAACTAAATAAACCCGCCGGGTGCCGTCTCTCCCCCTGTAGCCCTGTATTTGCGGACCACTGGAACTGTGTGACATTACTTCAGTGGTATTTTGTTTATGTCTAGCACTTCAATTTATCGGAGAACGTTTCCAATTCTTACATACCACGCATCCAAGGCTCCTGAGATGGTCAGAAAATTCGATAATAAATTGCAATTTAAACGACTTTAGCGACATCATCTGATAGAAATTCAATCGTAATCATAATTCCATTCATACATCCATCCATCAGCCTTTCATCGTCCACTGCTGGACATAGGCCTCCCCAAAATGGGGGTTTTACCATAATCGCCACGCTTGGCAGGCGGGTTGGCGATCGCAGTGGATGTTTTTAGTACACAGGGGAACGCTGCTGCCCGGTCCCCCGGTAATCTCTTAGTCGGCTTTTACGACTCCCATAGGAAGAGACGGGGTGGAGCTATTCTTGGTGCCGGCCCCACACGACCTAAAAATATTTACCTTATTATTTTAATTATAACTGTAGAGTTATTATGTATTAAATTATAAACAACCAGCTCGTGTTTAACTACCTACGTGATAGATAAGCTATCTCCGTCTCTCTCTGACAGGAGATCCGTGCCCCGTAGTGGCTCTAATAGCATAGTAAAGGGAAAGAAGTACGTTGACTCAGATCCCGTGCCCGCAATAATTACCTACGCACGCAGGGTTGCCCCCTTAGAATGAAAAACAAAACATTAGACGAACTTTCGTTTCGAGTTATTATGATTGATCAACAGTCCGATGCGTGATTCCTGATTAGTCGAGATTTCGACGCGTGATTCAGACAATCACAATGAAACGAAACGAAAGTTCTTCTAACGTTTCGTTTTTTATTGGCCACTTTTAGTTTATTCAATCGTCATAAATACAGAGCTAGTTTTTATACACAAAACTAAGATAAATTATCTTGAAACTTAGGCAGAACATCAGGGATCCATAATACAAAGTTTCTTAATTATATATTTTTATGCATAGAACGGGCGCTGAGTATATTTTTTTTGAATTATATCTATAATGTTTTTAGTGTTGTGATTGGAGAAGATCTCGTCTATATATCATCCAAATGCAATGCAGTATTTTCTTTTCCGATATGTATCTATCTTTAAGCTTAAATAAATAAATTCCGAGCGGTAGCGGCGATCAACGAATCCTGGGCGCTCGGCAATGCGTACGAAACGATGGCGCAGCATTGAAGGGCGCTAGCCTCAGACTAAGAACTACTAGACGGAGCCACGGCGTGGCCACACTTGAAACAGCAATATTTTTTTTAAATTGGCAACATTTACAAATATTTAACCATATTTGGGCAAATTAAACGATAGTTAGAATGAGGTCTGTAACTAGGTCGTAAATAAGAAACTCTTCGTAACAAATATTTTATTGAAAATCGCAACGATTATCGAAATTATTATTTAAAAGTAAATCTGCCACCCCTTCTATTCATCCAACCATCAGTCTTTAAACGTCCACTGCTGGACATTGGCCTCCCCAAAGAGAATACCAGAACTAGCGGGCTTGTGCTGACTGCATCCAACGGCTCCCTGCCGCTTTGACCATATATTTGGTCCATCTGGTGGGACGTTGTTGTGTGTTACGCTGCGCTGTCCGATACGTGGTCGCCACTCGAGAACCTTTTTCCCCAACGGTTGTCAGTTTATCAAGCGATATGGCCTGCCCATTGCCACTTCAGCATGCAAACTCGGTGGGATGCAAGATAAGTATTGCTTCTCCATATATTGCCGTTCTGTTCTTAATCTCATCTGGTAAATAATAATAAGTTATATTTAATAAAATAATAGTACACAAGAATACAATTAAATTATCTTTTCTTGCTTTTCTGGGTCAAATAAGTAAAGAATTATCATCCTTCCAGCGCTGATTTAATTAGTTGAATAAGGACTTTTTTTATTGCATTTAGTGGCAGATGAGCCACGGCCCATCGGATGGTAAATGTCAACCGTCCATCATGGACTCAACTATACTGAGAGTATTGTCAAGCCGCTGCTCACCATTTCATTTCACCGATAGATAATGAAAGAATAAACGGCTATCTCCTGCTACGACCAAAACGCAACGATGTGCTTCATAGCCGGTCCCACGGGAGAGAGAGAGTACTATAAGTGGTGAAGTTAGCTATAGGACGAATACCACGACCTTATAAATTTGTGTTACCACCTACCATTTGGGGTGTGAATATATCTTAATTAATTTTGTTTTACTCCTGGGTTTTATTTTGAAACCCTTAAGCCCCAGGCAGGTGTCACAAGAGAGAGAGTAAATCAGTTTCTCTGAAATCTAGATTATGACTATAGCGGTAGTCATAATCTAGAATTGAGATTTACTTACAAAGTTGAAGTACAAAGACTTTAAAAGCTATACTTACATGAACATAATCACTGGCAATGATTTTGCTCCCAACGTTACTATTTTCTTATTATGTATAATGAAACATCAACAAAATATCGTGAAACATATTTTGGGTATTTCGTGGGTTGCCTCGTTTTCCCGTAGCATCCACCCATTTCGATCTCGCATCTGGATTAGAGGAAAACCTAAAATGGTAAATTTTTATCATCATCTCATAAATTACATATAAATTTATTAGTAAAGTGAAAACTGGGCAAATTAAATTCGCAATAAGGCAACACCGAAACAACTCTCAGTAATAGAAATTTAGCTAGAAAACGTGTTTTGGGAGTGTATCTTAGTAGCAATTATTAATTACGAGTAAAATAGTCCATCTTATATCACTTTATAGCATTCAATCATTAAATTATTTCATTTTCGACTACATATGAATGAAATGTTATACCTGTATTTTTTCGCTCGCTGTAGCTTTTGTAGCATAGTACACTATTTTACAAGCACTAATATGATGTAGTCTTTTTCTCAAAACACTCATTAAAACAAATTAACATTAAATTTTAATTAAAACCCGGTTTTTTATATAAATTCTCGATTATGTCAGTTGAATCGTGACAGACAAAGCATTTTGACATCGTGACAATACCAAAAACTGGCCACGGCGACAAAGACAAAAATCTATGACTTTGTCTGTTTTTTGCACCAGTAAATTGTATCTTGTGTTCTCGCTCATACATGTCAAAGAATTTTCTTTGCTCTGTCTAGTTCTTAGTCTGAGGCGCTAGCAGTTTTAAATTTTCTTATTGTGTGCGTGCGGCGACTCGTAGGTACTGGCACGCACACATGTAAACCGCGCTTGGTTCGTTTGTGTGAAGATAACTTACTTCTTTCCTTTTATTATGTAATGGTAATAGGTTGCGATTTATTTTTCTATGACTAAAAACACATTACATATAGTAACAGTATGATGATTGACAATTCTAAAATTGACTCCTTGAATATACCTTGTAATGATGTAATAATACCAATTGATTCTGATACGACGTTTTATTGTTCTGTTGTTTAGCTAACGGTCAATGGCATTTGTAACATTTTTATAAGTGCTATAATTACCTCTTAATAGATACCACATACTGAGCAGTCGACGCGCATAACACATAGACATAGGTATGTGTTTTAGATCATATATAAAACTGCCAGAATTCACAACTTCAGTATCGACCAATTCTGTGATCTGTAGACGATATTTGATTGTAACAGTTATTTTGTGCCTAAAATATAGTTTGCATAAAAACGATGGGATCTTGTGCTTTGAAATGATGTGTACCACATTACTTAGAGTAAAAAGCTAATGTCACCTCTCCATTCCTTACAGAGGGTAACATAATAATATCACCCCATTGCTTCCACGGAGTAGCATAATAATGTCACCACCCCATTGCTTAGAGAGGAAACAGAATAATATCAGCAACCCATTGCTTACAAGGAGTAATGTAAATGCAGAATAATGTTACCACCATTACTTAGAGAGAATAATAGTCTAATGTCATCAACCCATTGCTTAGAGAGGAAACATATTAATGTCAGCATCGCATTGAATCAACGTGAATTATGTATAATATTTTACCGAATCAATACGAAAAATGTGTATAGTATAAAAATAGTAATGGCGAGGTTGAAATTCTGTCACAAACGTACTTAAATATGTGTGAAACCTAACTATTATAAAGCTGTAACAGAGCTGTGTCTGAACCTTAGTCTGAACATTTAAGATATTTGATTACTATATCGGGAACCTGAGATATATTTTATAACCTAAAAACTAGCTTTGAGCTGCAGCGGGACCGCGGGGAAAGGATTTTTACTGAAAATTACAAAAACACACACACACATAATCACGAACATAATTTATATGGTTATGAAAAATACGCTCCAAATACAACGAATTATTCGAAATCTGAATAGAATACAAAATTTAAAAAATACATGAAGTCTGTACAGGCATAATAAATTTGTTAAAATAAAAGAAGTTCCCTGTGGGATGGTGATTTTTGTATAAAGATTACTTACGTGCCAAATGGGAGATATATTTAGGCCTTGTGGTGTGCTATTAATAAAATCAATTATAGCTTATTTTTAATAAAATGCTTAAAGATAAGGTATATTTCTTTATGATAGTTCACTAGTAATTTAAGACTTAAATAATGGAGGTAATTTACTGTGTTTTCTTGTAGGCTTGATTATTGACCTTAGCCATAAAACCGCGCCGTAAAATCACCGCCTCTAATTAAAACGAATCATTCCAATCGAGAGTAATTGCAAGTAAATTGCAGGGCAAAGGTGATTACTTTCAGACGTCGATCTTATAGACAAATTATTGAGATGTAATAAATAGATCGATGAACTTAGTCTTCATGGCCTTGATCTTTAAACCGAAACTGACCAATTAAGTAAGGGTCTCTTAGGGTGTGAGAGGCTTAGGTCAAAGTGTAATACTTGGTACAAAATGGCTTAACAGACTTGTATTATATATTTTCAATATGAGCAGACTAGTTGCCTCAAATACCTATATGCATAGATAATATCTAGACACGCGGTAGCGTATCAAGGCAAGTTCAAGCTAAAGAATTGGTAAGCAGTACCATGTGTTACACGACCCATTTTGAGCCACTTTTGACCCCCTCATAACTCAAAAACGTTAAATTTGGCACTTCATAAAAACACCTCAAAGGATTATGTAGGTATAAACGTCAAAAAATCGTAATTTTTATCACTGACTGACATAATATATAGATCAACCTAGTTCAGAACCCTAACCCAGTTCCAGATGACCTAGAAAGTTCAAATTTGGCATCCAGATAGGTATATATAGGTGCTTAGGATAATATATTGAAGTCTAAGGTCTGACTTGGCCAGTTTTCATATACGAATTATATTATAGCCTTCACAAGTTCTTAAGCTGTAAGTTCTTGTTTTATTCTTCCGAAAATTTGGCATGCTGGTAAAAACTAGCCATCGAATATAGGGCTTTTCAATATTATTATCCTTTTTTTTTTGTTTAGGCGGGAAAAAATGTTCCTAACCGCACACCCCGTCGCTCGGGGCAACGAACAGGGTAGTGTGGGGCCTTCACCCACTAAAGAAACCCGCCGTGTACCGTCTCTCCGCCTTTATTGGCGGGCCACTGGAACTATGTTACATTCCTTCGGTGGTTCAATATTATTATCCTAAATAATATTTTAAGTTGTTATAAAATATTTTATTAAACACAAAGTGAAAAATGTGAAATCGAAAATAACAGTCAGGAGCAGGATTTGAACCTGCATCTTCTGGATACCGTCCAGATGCTTTACCAATTCAGCCATCCTGACAATTGCTCCTGACTGCTAATTTCGATAACACATCATACTTAACGTCTTTGGGTGACGCCTGCGCCATCTGTCGGAAGTATTTTCATACATTATACTGACCAGGTAAACTTAATTTTACAATTAAGATTTTACCTAATAATGACGCAACCCTTTAAATATTTAGATATTTTATTTATATATTTTTAGCATTTGACATGCTTAGCACTATACATTAAACACAAAGTGAAAAATTGTCAGGATGGCTGAATTGGTAAAGCATCTGGACGGTATCCAGAAGATGCAGGTTCAAATCCTGCTCCTGACTGTTATTTTCGATTTCACATTTTTCACTTTGTGTTTAATGTATAGTGCTAAGCATGTCAAATGCTAAAAATATATATAAAAATATCTAAAAAAAACTTAACATTCTATCAAGAAATTGAGAAAAATAAAAAGAAGTTATAGTATCGAAAATACAACCTGAGAACAGAAAACACTGACATTGTGACAGATCATGGAAGTAAATCCTACAAACAAACTCAGACTAATGGCCGTTCTATTGTGTGAATTGTGCATTAGATACTAGATAGCCAAGTAGCCCCTAAACCGGAATGGTGATTTGGTAAATATGAAGCTATAATTGGCACCACTTTCATTTCTTTACAAATTATTTTTTTTGGGCCCTAGAATGTATGAAAGCGTATTTATCTCCTTTCAGGACTGACCATTGATATTGGCACCCATTTAGATCTCACTTCTTTTGCCGTTACTTATTTGCCATCCATGTAGCATAAAAAAAAATGTTTTACAGATAAGTACCTACTATGGTTTCGTTGTATGTATTAGAACTTTTTGTATTCACAATAAGCTCACTCAGAGAAACGTGGTACATAATTAGGTGGAAACGTTGCTATATTTGAGTCGAAAACACACTGACACCTGCAACACACATTCCCTCATTGTACTGGAACTTATAATGACAATAAAGAATATTATTATTATTATTATTTGGAATATTGTTATTCATTGCAAAGTTCTGTATCTCACCGACGCGTAAGCAGAGGATATAATAGACTCGCTACTATTTTCATACTAAGGATGAGGAAAAGGATGCACATAATAATATTAGGTCATAGCAAGAGTGAGCGGGACACATGTATAAGTTTATCCTTTTCACGTATACGTTATTTTTGTTTGGACCCAATTCAACTAGGTTTCAACAATAAGGTGGCCAACCATCCCCATCATCGGTACTTAAGCTTGTTTTTGTATTTGCGTAAAAAAACGTTCATTAATCACGTTATATACGCTAATGTTACACGTTCTAATACATTTTAAGCAAAATATAAGCAAACTGCAATTTCTTTTGTATTTAACCGGCTAAAACAGGTAGGGTATTTTTAGTCTACAAATTTATAATCATAGTTATCTTCTAAAATTATTCAGTTTATCATATGTCAAACTATTGCTATCTCGACACTGCATACGCTGAGATAGTGTCTATTATATCCTCTGTCTACGCTTAGACGTTTTTAATAATTCAACTATAATATCTACTTTTAAAGTATAAATGATTTGTGAATGTGGAAAAAGAGAACTTTAGTGCGAGTGGGATTCAAACCTGCGTCCCTTCCAATGCGGGAAAGTGCTCTAAGCCGCTAAGCTATCGCACTGACCAACGGTCATAGCCAATCTCCATATCACATTTGTCTTTACGACCCACGCCAACTATCGGATACCCGGGAAGGAAGGCCCTCCTTATCCTCTCCTAATGTACCTTTATATCTTTTCTTTAGTATCCTTCCTATCCTCTCCTTATCATCCCTTCTCTCCACCTTCTATCCCTTTCCTTGGAGTTGGCGACGGGCGAGTGATGCATCGGGTGTTGCTAGCGTCTATAGGCTACGGTAACCGCTTACCATCAGGTGGGCCGCATGCTTAATTGCCATCAAAGCAGTATAAAAAAAAATTTGGAAAATCCAAAAGTGCACGCCTCATAAATAAACCACATTGAATCAGACCGTGACAAGTGATAGGGCTCTATTCGTAGTTATACTGAATCATAAAAGAAAAAAAATACTCGATTAGTAAAGTATTTCGGTCGTTATCGTGTAAACATACATTACCTACAACACACGGACGCCCAAGACAGAACTTTTTTAAACAGTTTTTTAACTAGTTTAGATAACAAAAATGGCATTAAACATATCGTGAGTGTTAAAAATAGTGTTTTTTCTTGATATGTGGGTATATATTATTTTACAAGTGCAATATGTGATAAATAGAGACATTTTAAGTTTGAAAAATCTGTTGTTCTGTGTGAAATTACAGTAGTACCCACCTCAACGCTTCGCTTATGAGGCGTGCAAAACATACTATTTGCTACAACGAACCAGAACTCCATTAATATGTCTTCTAAGTAGTGTACAATATTAAAGATTATGATTCTATTTATGATAGTGTTGAGGAGGGCACCACAAACTGTGAGGTCAATAAGTTCATTCCAAAAATAGACATCGTTGTATAGACACATTTTCCTTGCAAATAAACCATAGCTAGCAACTACCGGAGTTCAATCTGTTTGATCTGTTAAATAAATCAACGTAATACGTAGTTATAAAGTCGATCATTTTCCGAAGAAAAGTAATTTATTGGTAAAGTTTACATGAAAATTTGATTTTATTGCTTACATAATTTTCATCATTAAGTTTGACGAACTTTTACTAGACCTTATTAAAATATGTGTGTATAATTTAGCACATAGCAGCTTCCGAGCAAACATAATTTTGTTATTTAACTATTTTAACAGTTTAAATAAATAAAGAGAAATATGTTAAATAATATAATAAATCCTAGAGCTAGATCCGCTCAAATGTTTAGGCTAAGTGTACACGTACACACTCTTCGAATGTTTGAACTTGTAAGACAAGACAAACGCATAATGTCTGTATGTATATTATCTTATCAATGGTTCACTGTTTATTTCGGCATTGTGTGTTTCGATATCCATAAGAGACAAACATTCTCGCGATACACAAACAGCTGTTCAAATGTGGGTGTAGTTTTAGTTTCGCCGGTGATGCTTATTTGCTAGATTTTTTGACTGCACCGATCGAAATGCTTACCTACGTATTGTCAAGAAAAAGATATTGGTTATTTATATCCTGAAAAAAGGACCGGTTCCTCTGGGTAGCTATTTTACTTAAGGATAACAATTCATGAGCGAGTATTCGATGGCAGATAATTATCTATATAAATCAATTGCTTTTTGATCTGTTTTTTAGCACTTGACATGCTCAGCTACTTTAAAGTACAAATTATTTGTGAATGTGGAAAAAGAGAACTTTAGTGCGAGCGGGAATCAAACCTGCGTTTCTTCCGGGGAAGTGCTAATACTTGTTTATTTCATTTGTTCGCTCTAATACAGGGGTGGTTTAAATGTAATATAGTATATAAAAAAAGCAAGTTTCATTTAATAATCTATCAAGATTCACATCTTAGATGCAGATTGATTAGGATTGATAACCACTGATAAAATAAATTGTAAGATACGAAGTTCACCGGGTCATCTAATATTATTTATTATATATAACTAGCCTTTGCCCGCAGCTCCGCCGCAGCCAAAAGCTAGTTTTTAGGTTATATCTCAGGTTCCGGATATAGTAGCGGGATAAAATGTATCCATCCATCCATCCATCCATCAGCCTTTTAACGTCCACTGCTGGACATAGGCCTCCCCAAAAATGGGGGATAGTGCCGTAATTGCCACGCTTGGCAGGCGGGTTGGCGATCTCAGTGGATGTTGTTAATAATACTCGAAGGAGTGCTGCTGCCCACTCCCCCGGTATTCCCTCAGTCGGCTCTTACGACTCCCATTAACAATTCCAAAGCCGGCCCCACACGGCTAAAAATATAAAATGTGTACCAATATAAAATCTATACCTACTACTTTTTAAGTCTTATCAAGAGCTATCAAACGAAAAAGTTGCATCAAAATCAGTTCAGTAGTTTTTGTATAATGCGTGAACAGACAAACAGAAAAAAAATCTAAAAATAAATCGTTTTGTGTTTAGATACGCCTATATAGCCTATTACAGTAATTTTTTCTCAAATATCTTAAATGTATAGACATAGCTCTGTTACAGCTTTATAATAGTATAGATAGATTTGTCCACGAAAACGAAGTTGCAAGGAGAATCTTGTTATATTATAAAGCTTGTTTCTAATAAGTAGATATTATTGTAGATATGTCGTCAATCAATCCGTGCATATCGTCATATCTCAACAACAAAGTTGCTCTGGTATTCCATGGAACATCCATATGCAAACAGCAATAAATCCAAGGAGTGAATTATAAGATCTTCCTTAAGGAAGTAAATGTATGCGGCGGCATATTTCAGTTTATCTTTACGCAAGCCGCAATGAATACGAATCTGCTGAAAAAAATTGATTGTTTTTAGGATTCTGTATCCATATAACGAAATAAAGTCTTTCTTATTTTGGTCTATATTACATACTTGGGATTTCAGTAAGGTAATGTATGTTAAAATATTACACTAGCAGAAACAGCGAGATGTTGGCATCTGTTGGCGACGTAATGAAATGTGTATTTGTAGAGGAGGAAGTATTTTTTTTATTAAGGCGGGAAATAATGTTCCTATCCGCATACTCCGTTGTTCGCAACGAATAGGATAGTGTGGGGCCCTCACCTTCAAATTCAAATTCAAATTCAAAAATATCTTTATTTCATAGGCCTATTAAATAGCACTTAAAATCGTCAAGAATACACTAATAATCAACACGAGCGCCTGAGGCGAGTGCATCCGCAATAACAAAGTGGCGATTGCAATCACCACAAGCGGCCGGATTCCGAAGTAAAGCCTTTCATGAGACCCACCCACTAAATAAACCCGCCCTGTGCTGTCACCTTTATTGGCGGGCCACTGGAACTATGTTAAATTACTTCAGTGGTGGAAGTAGCCTAATTATGCACTTGCAGTTCAAACGATCGGCAAGCTTAAGCAACTTTCACATGGCTGGCATCAGATGGATGGCCAAAAATGGCGCTTATTGGTGGACATCTGACCTCCTCTGTGTTTCGGAATACATGTTAAGCATTGGGTCCCTGGAGCTGTTGAATAATATCCTGTCAGTCACTATAGGTTTTCAGAGTCGTGAATAAAAAATCTTAATCTGGTGTTGTTTTTTTCTTTCGGCTTTCTCATAGTCCACAAGCGCTATTCAGAGGCTGATATAAACTCCGCAGTCTTCTGTATGAGCTGAGGCAGCGTACCTATAAGTATATGTGGCTTATGGTACTATAACATGTTTAAGGAAACCGGCTTGTTCGTGAAGTGGTTTCTTACGACTCTCGTGGGTTGAGATGGGGTAATTCAGTTTTGAGGCCGGCCATTACTTATTTAATTAAATTAAAAACATGTTTAATGGTTGTGGCTCAAAAATGTCTGACAGTTATTTCCACTAAATCATTACGATGGAATGCTGTTTACTACGAGAAAGGTCGCATAAATTAAATCTTTAAACAAACTGGTTGTTTCGTAGTTAATAATGCATTTAACCATGTATATTACTTTTGAAGTAATTAATTGTAATTTAAAATAGCATGAACGACGTAGACCTTCGCAGACATTTACTCAAAAACTTCTCAGTCTTTTTCTCAAAACGTTTATTATAGAAAGGTATACTAGATTTTACGTGCGGCTTTGCCACTAGCATAAAGCTAGTTCTTTATTACAAATTTATGGGCTTACAATACATGACGCACATCAGTAAATCTTCCAGTCGGCACCGCATTTTGCGACATCGTCAACGATTATCGTCAAATTTCAGCCAATTTTAAATTCAGATCCAATAAAATTGGGACTAGATGAACTAAGATCGAGGCCAGTCTTCATCTCTGGTGAAGTCAGAAACGTACGTTTCCAACCACGCTAGTATGGATCGAGCTTTATGACCCGATGCTGAGTCTTGCTGAAAGTACAATTCTTGATTTTGGAATATTGTGTTGCTTAGAGGCTTAACCGCCTTCTCAAGAATCATACCTGGATTCACCTTTTGATACACTTCTCACAAAAATATGCCGTTAGATACGCCACCAAACTGTTAATGAAGTCGGAAAATGCCCACGATGTACTCTGCTGATTAATTGAGAAGCTTCTATAGAGCCTTGAGCACAAACTCAGTCATTCAACGTTACAATAGCTTCTTACATGAACCCTGTCAGGGCCCAGGTTCCTTATTAATTTCCAGGTGCTATATTAATTTCCCGATATAAAATCTTTTCTTACGGACAGGATTTCCTTACCGCTTTGACCGCCTTTTTCATACGAATACTACTACGTAGATGTCCTGATCTTTCTCTTAACACAAACTGAGGCTTGATTGCACCTATCAATAGACTAATACCGGTCGGATGGAAATTTTCAAAATATTATTTGCACAAGTTTTATTTTTAGTAATGAGCACGGGATATAATTACTTGTTTATTAAAAAAATACACAAAAATAATAAACCTTTATACATTAAACAGTAGATAACTTCTTGCCATAAGTATTTAAGTCGGTGCGTCACCGCGGCACACTCAAGACTGTTGTATTACATGCTCAAGTTCACCAATATTTCGCAGTGCGTCCTTTCGACCCGTTTGTATGAAGACATAATACCATGTATCTACTTATTGTACTATGGCATTGTCTACTACTAAAATGGGGGTCTACACTATTACTTGGTTTTATAACCAGTCTCCTGGATCTTTCAATGATAATTGCAATGCTTGCTTGAGAATAATAGATAAGAAAATATAGAGGCTTTTGGTCTTCTGCCTAATTGCACTAATAATAAATAAGCATGGCGAATGAAAGGGAAAATTCATTATGTATTTATATAACGAATATAAGTCCACAACACTTCCTGATGCTTCTTATAATTCAAAGTACCAACAATACGAACTTATTACAACTCATCTGAAAATCTAAAACTTTAATTTGGAGCGCGCATTCGCTTAGGGACTCAGATACTTTTTCAGGTGAAGTTTTTGGACCCTTTATCTGTACTTAGTCGTCAGCCCCTGGGGATCTATATAGATAATTTTGTAACAACGGGTAAAACCCGTGCTATGTTACATCCGGTATAAATAGTTTAAACAGAAATCTTTACTAATACTCGTATTATGGACATTTTAGGAGCAGATTACTTTAGGAGAGTTTAGCTCAGACATGATAACCAAAGATTGCCAACACTGCTCACAGATAAAGGGGAATGTAATAATCACAGGTATCATGCAAATAATGGAAAAATCTCACCAAACAGTTTGAAGAAGTTTCAAATTACATTTTAAAAAAAAATATATGTACTACGAAATTTTTTAGGAGTTAAAACCATTGTGATGTAGACATACAATTTCTAAAATGACGCCGTAATCTAAAAACAAGTGACAATCAGATGAAGCACAAATGTGTGTGTGTATTCTACAGCCAAATAGTTCTGTTTTCAAATATTGTAAAAACATTTAAATATTGTTTATGTAAGTGGCCAGTTCCGAAAACTTATAATGTGCTCTATGAATGTTGATATTATATATTTTAAGCACTTGATGTCGTGCTTAAAATATATAATATTTCTGTCAGCTCAACTTCTAGAACACTAAGTGTAAAAATGTAATA
Source organism: Leucoma salicis (assembly GCA_948253155.1). Lineage (NCBI taxonomy): Eukaryota > Metazoa > Arthropoda > Insecta > Lepidoptera > Erebidae > Leucoma > Leucoma salicis. The sequence goes on from OX411808.1 coordinate 25,609,833, forward strand.
TAGAAAATGATAACTACAAGAGGAGGTTCACTATCGTAGCAGTTGCTCGAAGCTACCAATTTGTATAGGTATTAAATTCCTTTTTCGTCAATTATTACACTAAACTCAATTATAACAGTTAAAATCATACCTACCAAATGATAACACAGTCCTATAAAACTGTTAAGCTCACGCATCAACTATAACAAAAAGCTATTTCGCTCTAACCTATTAAATGAAACGGCATTTTAATTCTTCGTAAGCTATTAAGGAACTATTTACTAGCTAATAGCTTATAGCTAGCGGTCTGATCGCACTTTTAGACAGCAAGAACGAGTTACGAGTTTTGGGGTATGAGAAACATTCACGGTGGTCTAGGGCAACACTAACGGTAATTCGGTGAAAATGATAATCAGATATTATAATTGTTACCCACCCTTCCCATCTCGTTACCACTACGAAAAGTGGGCTGTGGAGGCCGTTTTATTGTGATTATTCATGGGCCTACCCCCTTGGGAAACAGGCATGATTCTACGAATGTATCTATTCGTATTGTATGGATAATTTATAAAAGGTAATTCGGAATAGTCACATAATATTTGAGTTCCTGAGCTCTTTGTTGTTTCTTAGTGCTCTTTCAGATATTTTCTTTGGTTCCTGAAGAACAAAGTGTAGTGTTTCATAACTTATACGATTTCTTCAGAAACCGAATACCAAATGCAAAAAGATTTTTTTGCGTCTGGTAATTCTAGAGACAACGCGCCTCAAAAAAGACAAAAAAAAAAACAACCTCTTCAGCTGTGTTACGTTAGTATAGCTCTATAATTTGTTTTAATCGAAATGTTTGTACCTATTTATCCTGAAATATAAGTCTAATCTAAATCTATACTATAATAAAGCTGTAACAGGGCTGTGTCTGTACATTTAAGATATATGAGAAAAAACGACTGTAATATAGTGTCTAAACACAAAACATTTTTTTTAGAATTTTTGACTGTTTATCTGTTCATTAAACACAAAGTGAAAAATGTGAAATCGAAAATAACAGTCAGGAGCAGGATTTGAACCTGCATCTCCTGGATACCGTCCAGATGCTTTACCAATTCAGTAAAAAGGAGGAGTAGCATCTGGACGGTATCCAGGAGATGCAGGTTCAAATCTTGCTCCTGACTGTTATTTTCGATTTCACATTTTTCACTTTTTGTTTAATGTATAGTGCTAAGCATGTCAAATGCTGAAAATATATATAAAAATATCTAAATGTTTATCTGTTTGTTTGTTCGCGCATCACGCAAAAAGTACTGAACGAATTAACTAGTTTATGGCTGCGACGGAGCCGCGGGCAAAGGTTATTCTAATATATAAAATTCTCGTGTCACAGTGTTTGTCGCCGTTCTCCTCGAAATTTTGTATGTATATTCAGTAGGTCTGCAATTAGAATATAAACTATTTTTCATACCCCTATATAAGTGATAAGAGTGGTCCACTTCAAATTTTTTATTTTATTTTGTGAGCAAATTTTTTTTATTTTTTTTTATGATTTGGCGTAAAAAATACATACAACACTAAATTTTCACCCTTCTACTGCCAACCCCTATTTTTTAATAGCGATATTACAAATTTCATAATTTTCAAAATATTCACGAAAAAAAAATATGGCGATTCGAAGTTCGCCGGGTGAGCTAGTATTAGTATAAAAGTTTGCTAACTAAGTTTTATCATAGTGCTCTTCAATGAGCAATGTCCCTGAGTATTGGTATAAGTGTGCAACTTTTACCGCCAGATCTCAAGTTTCAATACTGGTTTTGCCAAATATGTTCAATAGTAACATAATGTTCGGGTCTGTACACGACAAATTACAGGTGAACTGTCGATGTTATAAACTGTTTCCTTATTCCTCTGGGAATGAAGGATTCAGACTATAAAAAGAATATGTTTTAGATTCCAATCGGTAAGAATTCTCTAAAATGAAAGAAGAAATGGTACAGGAGCTACTGCCTGTTCTTTTAAATGTTTAATAACAGGCTGAATCTTCGTGAGTAGGTTCCGTACGAAGAGACGCTCGAGTTTTTCTTTTTGAAAATCCTTGATAGAGGTAGCTAAAAAGTATTATTTCAAATAATGTATTTAATACTCTTACGAATACAATCATGTTTCCCCAATTACCAAAACTACAACTACAAAATGATGTTATTTAAAATATTCTTGTAGGACTAGCGATACATACTCATTTTTTGGTCACTAGGACACTGTTCTATGTATTGCATGTGTTATTTTTGTTATATGGTTATAAACGAAATGGTTATAAAAATAGACGTCGCGGGACGTCTGCCGGATGTGAAAACATCAATATTATTTTGTATAAATAATAAGTAGAAATAAAAGGATCATAAATTTTTCAATGTGTGCTTGTATAAAATTATGACATGTTAAAATAACGGAAATCGACATAAATTATCATCATCAGGCCCTGGATATCATCTAGGACCGAAGTACTTATCAAAACCAATCAAACGATTCTAAAGTTGATAGGATTGCGGCGTTTTATAGCGTAGTACCCATGGCCACCCGGCTCCATTATCAGACCCTGAATACTATCTTGAAACAAAGTACTCGTCAAGACGAATCAAACGAGTATAAACTCAATGGGGTTGCATCGTTTCATTACAGAGTACCGTTTTATAGCATAGTACCTATGGCCACCGTCCAGCTTCATCATCAAACCCTGGATACCATCTAGAGACAAAGTACTCGTCAAGACGAATCATACGAGCCCTCATACGATTCAATGGGATGCTGTCGTTTTTTAATGTTGTCCTCTGGCCACCTTCCAGCTCCATCATCAGACCCTGGATATCATCTAGAGACAAAGTACTCGTCAAGATGAATCATACGAGCCCAAACTCGATGGGGTTATGTCGTTTATCTTGGAATACCTATGGCCACCTTCTAGCTCCATCATCTGACCCTGAATAGCATCTAAAGACAAAGTACTCGTCAAGACAAATCAAACGAGTTCAAACTCGATAGAGTTGCGCTGTTTCATTATAGAGTTCCTGAGTCCACCTTCCAGCTCCATCATCAGATCAGCTCCATGTCATCATAATATTGCATTGTCACGCGATATACATATGCGTCTCAAATTTCAGCTCAATCGGAAACTGGGAAGTGTGTCAAATTTAACTTGCAAGATTTGAACGGGACAAGTAAATTAATAAAAGCGTCGCCACGCTAACAGCCGGTTTTGCCCTCCCTCCGCATTAGATGTTTCACATCAAAAAATCTGTGAAATCGACAACTTCCAAGCGTGGGACAGAGAAAACGTACCATTAAATTTGTTGGACTATTTCATTATATAAATATTTACAAAGATGCATACAAACAAAAATCAGCTGCTTATTTATATTTTTATGACCTCGTTATTTCGACATATTCAGAGTCATACAGTCCTCTACGGACGCTATCATTTTTGTAAGACTATTTTGTTCTTCTGAGTTTATTAATCAATTACCTTAATATTTCTATAAAAAACTTCATCCTTCCATCCATCCATCAGCTTTTCATCGTCTACTGCTGGACATAGGCCTCTCCAAAATGGGGGTATTACCATAATCGCCACGCTTGGCAGGCGGGTTGGCGATCGCAGTGGATGTTTTTAGTACACAGGAGAACGCTGCTTCCCGGTCCCCCGGTAATCCCTTAGTCGGCTTTTACGACTCCCATAGGAAGAGACGGGGTGGAGCTATTCTTGGTGCCATATAAAAAACTTACTGTCAGATAATTTTGACATCCCACCAAATCGACATGTGTATAGGTATAACCAATGGTATAACGAAACGCACTTTATTAGTTACATCTATCGAGATTTTTCACAGAAAAAAACTTGGGCGTCTCGTCGAACAGAACCTACTTACGACAATTCATTAATCACTTAAAAAACAGGCAGTAGCTTTGAACCAAAATAATACTTACATACAATTTAATTTTAATTTTTGGTACAATGTCTAAAATGCAATTAGTTTGTTCTTTTTAATGGACCCGCGAACGAAAAACTCAAAAACGATCCTATAAGCTGCCTTATAATTACACCTTCATATAAATTATAATTAGGATTACAAAAACAAATAGCTCAGAAGAACGTCATATTTTTTACGCGTTTCCTTGTTCAAAGTATCAGCAGAATGTACCTACATTCTACTATTGAATTTTAGATGTCGAAACAACATTGTTCAAAAGATTTGCCATGATTGATATTTTTCTACTAGAGCCAATTCGCTTCGGCATGTTTACAATTTTGTCATCAAATTATATTAACGCTGAAGGACATATAAGACTAGACATAGATACAACTCGCTCGTTGTCAACAATTTAAAAACTGATATGATGATTATATCTCGCTACTATATCGGAAACCAGAGATATAAAGCTAGTGCGTTATATAACTCTAAAACACTTATTATTATTAAATAGAAACCCCAGCTTTACAAAACGCAATTATAATAATCTCCCATTTTTAAAGATCTAAAAAATTCTAGCACGTTATTTTGATTAATCTCTGAAAACTTAACAGCGTAAATTATGCAAATTATATCTTTCGTGACGTCAGTGGGTTGAAGTTCCACGTTTATAAAAAAAAAATATATGTATTATTTTAGATATTTTTATATATATTTTTAGCATTTGACATGCAGCACTATAGATTAAACACAAAGTGAAAAATGTGAAATCGAAAATAACAGTCAGGAGCAGGATTTGAACCTGCATCTTCTGGACCAGGTAAACTAATTTTACAATTAAGATTTTACCTAATAATGACGCAAACCCTTTAAATATTTTAGATATTTTTATATATATTTTTAGCATTTGACATGCTTAGCACTATACATTAAACACAAAGTGAAAAATGTGAAATCGAACAGTGAAATCGATTTGTCAGGATGGCTGAATTGGTAAAGCATTTGGACGGTATCCAGAAGATGCAGGTTCAAATCCTGCTCCTGACTGTTATTTTCGATTTCACATTTTTCACTTTGTGTTTAATGTATGTATTGTACCTACCTACATTTAAAATATACATACACACATATATAAACTCGTTCCTGTTTCCCAGAGAGGGAGGTAGAGACACCGGATTGCCACTTATCATAAAGCGGCCTTCCGCGCCCTTTTTCGCCTCGAGATGTGACGGGTGTCAATCCAAGTCCTTGCTATTCTGATGAGTATTACTGAAAATCTTCTCTACGTTCCATGCATTGTATGCGAACTGTCTGTAATAAAATATCTAAATTACCGTGAGAACCGTATCAAAACCCATTTCCTGATTTAGAAGCAGAAAAACAGATAAGCGTGGACACCGAATTTGATTATTACTATCAACTGAAGATATATAAATATTTGAATTGTTTGGGTGTTGTTTTATATCTATTTAGAACGTTATCGCATTAGTCAATACATAATTTTTTAACAGTTCAAAAAATCTCAACCTTATCTCTACTGTGGAAAAATACTAACAAATAACATTTAATCGGAGTTTTGGCGGGAACGTGAAAGAATTATATATCGTCGCTCTACATTAGGTATTTTCCAAAACTTGTATTATTACAAGTATTAATGTGTAAAAGTGGTGGCATTTTATTAATTAACTATTTGTGTATATGCATAAGTGTTGCCATGTGATATAATACAGAGTAACGTATGTTTTCGTGTTGCCTCCCAAACTTCATAAAAGCTTTTTGAAATAAAACTTCGTTTACGGAATCTATCGCTTTTACTTGATTTTACTACTATCCCGACGTTTCGAATACTTTACAGCATTCATGATCACGGGTGGACTTAGATGATAGACGTCCAAGGCTGATATGTTATTTCAACGGTCTCATCTACCCACAGTATATGATTTTACAAAATTTTTGGTTTATTTTAACCCACCTAGTAATCGTTTAGAAACACAATTAAAATATTTACTTCAAATTTTTTTATGCTTACAATGTATGAGACTTTGAGTTAGTATATTAAAATGAGTATAATAAATACTCCTCTTTAAACAAAAATTTTTTGTTTTTATTTAGTGCTCAAAAATTCTACCATAAACTACCAATTACTACCAGTAAGAAGACAATCTTGGTTATTAGTTTATATTATTAAATATATGATTTTGCCAAAAGCTAAGACTAAAAAGCTACCACCGGATCGGAACGCGGCCTGACTGAGAAAGATCCGGCCAGAAAACTCAGTAGGCAACAAATGTTATGGATTATTATTCATAAAAGCTTTCAGTCGCCACCGCTTTACTCAAGCATGACTTGACTATGACTAATTTATAATGACTTTCATTGTGACTTGTTTGACGAATTATTTTTACTAAACTTAATACAACATGAAACATAACACTGGCAACAATGGCTTAGTCTGATTGCTATAATCAAAATAGAAGAAAAACAACATTTAATCATGGAAACAAATTAAATTGCGCGTGTAATCTTGTAGTATTAAAGATAATCTGTGTGATTATGAATATTAGCAACAAGTTTTTATTGCCTCATAACAAAGCGTATCTAATACGAATAAATTGAATAATATACATGCTTGTGTACTAAAAACATCCACTGCGATCGCCAACCCGCCTGCCAAGCGTGGCGATTATGGTTAAACCCCCATTTTGGGGAGGCCCATGTCCAGCAGTGGACGATGAAAGGCTGATGGATGGATGGTAGATACATGCTTGTTTTAACTTACAATATTAATGTACAAATTATTTGTGAATGAGGAAAAAGAGAACTTTAGTGCGAGCGGGAATCGAACCCGCGTCCCTTCCAATCCGGGGAAGTTATCTAAGCCACTAAGCTACCGCACCGATCTTTCGGCCATCCCAATCTCCTCATCACATTTGTCTTTACGACCAACGTCATCTATCGGAATCTTAGAGTTAGTTATTTATACTCTAAGATCGGAATGCATTTACATGTATTAATCCAATATAGGTAGTAAGTTTAATTTTGCAAATAAAATTCATACTATTTGATGGCGTGATATTGAAACATTTTTGATATATATTTTTTGAATTTCGACATGCTCAGCTACTTTTAAAGTAGTTTTTCATCAATTACAAATAATTTGTACTTTAAAAGTAGCAAATTCAAATTCAAAATAACTTTAATTCATAGGCTTATTATAATAGCACTTAAAATCGTCGAAGTTACTTACTAATTACTAACACGAGCACTTGAGGCAAGTGCATCCGCAATGTCGAGATTGCAATCGCCACAAGCGGCCGGATTTCGTAGTAAGGCTTTTCATGAGAAGAATCCGGCAAGAAACTCATGACCACTTTTTTAAATCTTAAATTTCTTACAATGTTTAAATTAATACTTAACTACAGTAGGTGAGCATGTCAAATGCTAAAAAATATAGATCAAAAATGTTTACAATATATCATGAATATACGAGTAATCACTGGCGATACACTTTTGTAATCTGTCGCCTGTGTAGTAGGTACCTATCTGGTTTCACCTAATTCTATTCCGCAAGCGTCGTCAGAGTTATGGTACGTCAATTTCCCTTCAACTTTCAAGGTTCTTTGGAAACAATTTTATCATAACAATAACCTTTTCCATACCATGAATACCTTATAGCCGTTATCTAATCCAACAATACATTTACAAAATACAATCAAGAATTGCCTAAATAAATAATTTCTAAAGAAAATGTGGACAATATACTGCGTTGAAACAAAAGCGGAAACGTACGTGGGATTCATTTAGAAAATTAATTAACTTTTCGATCCACACGTATTTCAAGATAAGGCCAATTAGAAATAACATTCGGGAAAAACGAAGCCCAACGAATAAAGACCAAAATGTTAAATTGTGTATCTGTTTTAATCTGTGTTTTAGCACTTGACATGCTCAGCTACTTTGAAAAGAACAAATTATTTGTGAATACATATTGTTGTATATCTATATATCTCTGCCGTGTGGGGCCGGCTTTAGAATTGTTCCACCCCTCTCCACCCATGGGAGTCGTAAGAGCTGACTCCCTCAGTCAGCATACCGGGGGAGTGGGCAGCAGCACTCCCTCGAGTATTAACAACATCCACTGCCCCATCGCCAACCCGCCTGCCAAGCGTGGCGATTAAGGCACTATCCCCCATATGAGCGAAACACATGTTGTGGCGTTCTCTTGGGGAGGCCTATGTCCAGCTGTGGACTTCGAAAGGCTGATGGATGGATGGATGGATGTTGTATATCTGGTGAAAACTTAGATATAACTCTGCAATGTCATGCTTTTAAATATTTGCTATTGCGATAAAGCTAGCCTATTTGCAGTCATATTTTTCAATTAGTCAGTAAAATAGCCGATAGCTATACACATATATACATATACATACAGAGATACGTGATAATAACACACAGAGATACGTGATATTAAGCATTAGGCCCACCTGATGGTAAGCGGTTACCGTAGCCTATAGACGCTAGCAAGAACTGAGGCATCGCTTGCGTGTCGCCAACACCAAGGAAAGGGATAGGAGGTGGAGAGGAATGGTAATGGTTTTGTCCGTGTGGTGACGGACTAAGAATACAAGTGTCACCACCCCATTCTTTCCCACGGGTGTGGTATGAGGCGACTAAGGGAAGTAAGCAATTATCATCCATTGCACGACTTGTGGTAGGGCTGGGTACCAAGTGGGAGTACTCACTTGGTATCGGGCCTGAGCGGGTTGGTACCACCATCTCCCGTGTGACCGGTCATGAAGCACATAGTTGCGTTTTGGCTTTAGCAGGAGATAGCCGTTTATTCATTCAATTCATATCGGAGAAACGAAATGGTGAGCAGCGGCTTGACAATACTCTCGGTATTATTGAGTCCATGGGCGACGGTTACCATTTACCATCAGATGGGCCGTGGGTCGTCTGTCACTACATGCAATAAAAAAAAAATAAGGGGAAGATAGAAGGGGGGCTTAAGCCTCCGCACTCTCACTCACCATAGGAGGAGGTAAGAGTACATACTACTATTTCACGATGATCTTCTGAGAGAGTACTTTCCCGGTCGTGCCGGTCCATTTATGCAGGAACAAGCAGGGCTTGGTTCGGCAAGGTTATGCTACATACAACGTTTTTAAACTTCAACCGCTTCTTCACAGTATACTGTTGTAGGTTTATTGTGGGGCTTATTTATTTATTTATAAGTATCTTACCATGGGATAAGAATGAGATGAGTATGTATTTTAAGCATTTATTCTTGGGGAACAAATAAATTGTAATTTTTTTCTTGTTATTTTTTCTGTTTAAGACAAACAGTTCTAAAAATAACATTTTTTTTATACAACGTGGGTGGCAAACAAGCATACGGCTCACCTGATGGTAAGTGGTTGTTGTAGCCTATAGACGTTAGCAACACCAGAAACATCACTCGCACGTCACCATCTTTAATGAAAGGGTTAGGAGATGAATAAGAAGGATAATAAGGAGGGGATAAGGAGGGGTTTGGGACTCCGGCGCTCTAACTCACCATACGAAACACAACGGCAGGAGTAAGTGCCGTTGTTACACGCTGATCTTTTGTGAGAGTACTTCCCCGATCGAGCCGGCCCATTCATGTTGGGTTAAGCAAGGCTCTCTATATACCAGGTACGAAAGTGGTTTTATGTTCATATGTCCCCACATAGCATATACAGTCATTTTTTTAAACATCTTAAATATACAGATAGAGCTCTGGTACAGTTCTGTAATAGTATAGATCAGGGGTTCCCAATCTTTTTCAGTCCGCGGCGCACATACGAGTACATGTTTACTATTTTGTTTCGGCGCCCTAAACTATCTAGCAAGTCGAAATAGATAGGTAGGTACAATGATACTAGTTAGTTAGATATGCACAAAAATTAAAACATCCACAATCTAGATTTATAAAAATATAAAACTAGCACAGAAAACATTTAAAAGGTCACTAACCTTTTAAGTTGAGGTTTCGGAAAATGGTAAAGAGAATCGCTTCACGGCACCCTTCTTCGCTTACTACGGCGCACCAGGGCGCCGCGGCGCTCACTTTGGGAACCCCTGGTATAGATAGATAGACAATACTCCTCCTACTTAATACAAAGTGTAATTTTACTTCAGAGATTATATTAACAAACTATACTATATAAGAAGGAAAAACAAATATTCTTCGAAGCGTTTCAGTAGAGTCCATCCTCATTTTCTCGGGATTCGCTCTTCAACTATAGAGACGAACTTTTATTATAGCAAGGATTCCAATTATATTTTACTAGCTTTTACCCGCGACTTCACTACGGGAAATAGCTATTTTTTTTTAATGCTCTCGGGCTTACGCAACGCTCGTCAGTGTAGCTCCCAATCGGTATAATTTTTTCGACATCTTCGATGATTATTAGTTATTCTTCAGGCAATTTGTACAAGATCATAGCGCATTACCTATATACATTTAAACCTTTCTTACCCATCACTATCGTTGGTGAAAACTTAGTAAATAATTGTAGTCGTTTTTAAGTTTTTACGTTCATACACACATACGGCATTGCGGGACTTTATAATATCCAAATTATTATATATCTGTAACACAGCTGTGTATTTTAAGATATTTGATAAAGTGGATGTTTTCGGCTATTTAGTTGTGTTTAAACACCAAACATTTTGTACAATTGTTTGTGGTAGTTTGTTCACAAATCTCTTAAAAAGTTTCGCTTAAAAGCTTTAATATTAAATTGTATCTTATCCATGTACTGTTTTTGTAACAAATAAACTTATTATTATTATATTATTATTAAACTACTGAAAATTAACTTCAGGGGTTTCATCAGTACTGACAGAGGTAGTTGAACTTCTCGTTTTGTTTGAACGCTAATGTACGGTGTTCCAGGAGATGCAGGTTCAAATCCTGCTCATGATTGTTATTTGCGATTTCTAATTTTCGCACTTCGTGTAGAGCACGTCACATGCTTAAAAAATATCACAAAAGTTATGTTTCTGTAAAATCAAGCTCACAATTCGTTAGGAAACTTTTATTTATTGTAGCTTTATTTTGTTCACAAGATTATACGTAAGCGTACAAAGGTAATTTTCTTTTAAAACGCTATTTATGGGACGCTAATCTTATAGACGACAGAGAGCAATAATTGAACACGACATGTCAGCCATAAATATGGACATTCAAAGGGAATATTGTTTGACTAAGGGAACCTTTGATATTGTAATAAGCCGATTTCATATGTATTCGTAAAACTAGCTACCGCGACTTAATCTTCCGGTATTTATTTAAGCCAGAATATTCATTTATATACAAAGTATTGTTCAAATCTTTTTATTTTGTAGGTGTATACGTCAAAATAGCTATCCTAATAGAAATATTTGTTATATCGATACAAAAAGTAAGTACCTAAAAACGAAAAGAATGCTCAGATGGTTCGGACATGTCGCAAAAATGCCAGACGAGTGACTGGTTAAGGTATGCAATACGAAAGTTGAAGAATGTAGGTACAGGGGAAGACCACGACTCACCTACTTAGACCAAATCGGTCATGTATTGAAGGAAGGTGGGGTCAGGAGTCTTCAAAACCGGTGAGTGTGTATGAAGAGAATTATGAATGTTGCGGAAGCGAGAGATGTATGCAAGGATAGCGCCTTTGGGCCTTAGGACTCTGTTCTCTCTGCCTACCCCGCAAGAGAGATGGCATAATAATATGTAAGTAAGTAAGTAAGTAAGTAAATCTTTTCTATTTGCCTATCATCTAAAGCCTATTTAGATATTTTTATATATATATATTTTAGCATTTGACATGCTTAGCACTATACATTAAACACAAAGTGAAAAATGTGAAATCGAAAATAAATTAAGTTTATCTGGTCGGTATAATGTATGAAAATACTTCCGACAGATGGCGCAGGCGTCACCCAAAGACGTTAAGTATGATGTGTTATCGAAATTAGCAGTCAGGAGCAATTGTCAGGATGGCTGAATTGGTAAAGCATCTGGACGGTATCCAGAAGATGCAGGTTCAAATCCTGCTCCTGACTGTTATTTTCGATTTCACATTTTTCACTTTGTGTTTAATGTATAGTGCTAAGCATGTCAAATGCTAAAAAATATATATAAAAATATCTAAATATTTAAAGGGTTTGCGTCATTATTAGGTAAAATCTTAATTGTAAAATTAAGTTTACCTGGTCGGTATAATGTATGAAAATACTCCCGACAGATGGCGCAGGCGTCACCCAAAGACGTTAAGTATGATGTGTTATCGAAATTAGCAGTCAGGAGCAATTGTCAGGATGGCTGAATTGGTAAAGCATCTGGACGGTATCCAGAAGATGCAGGTTCAAATCCTGCTCCTGACTGTTATTTTCGATTTCACATTTTTCACTTTGTGTTTAATCTAAAGCCTTTCAATTGTATAGGCATGATCACTGGCAAACATCCAAAAATGTTATATATTTATAAACTGTTGCATCGTAACTATTATAAAGCTGTAACAGAGCTGTGTCTGTACACTTAAGATATTTGAGAAAAAAATACTGTATTAGGCTATATACATATGTGTCTGAACACAAAACATTTTTTTTAGTATTTTTGTCTGTTTGTCTGTTAGTTCGTTCGCGCATCACGCAACAACAACTGAACGGGTTTTGATGCAATTTTTTTATTCTGTTATTATATCGGCAAACTGAGATATAACCTAAAAACTAGGTTTAGGCTGCGGCGGAGCCACGGGCAAAGGCTGGTTAATAATATTAACAGAAAGTAGGATTATATACAGAATTTAGACTGATGGGTGACATTAAAATGCTTTAACACAATCTCAGTGCCACAGCCGCTTAGTTTCTGGCACCATTCAAAAGGCTCTTTAGTGAATCCGTCTTGGAATATATTTCACATGAGGTACTGTAGTGGTATCCAGAAATGTGTTTATTATAACACATGTAATATGTATATATATTATGGGTATATATGTATACATACGTATATATTATTGCCAACGATGGCTTACGAGCGAACGGTCACTCATGGAGATCATAGCAACGCCAAGTATACCGCCCAGCCGCCGCTCTACCGTGTGTAAAGTACTCTTCTCAAACCTCGTTTAAAGAAGAACATGTCGTAGCAATGGGGAAACAGCGTAGCAGGAAGTTCATTCCAGAGCCTACACGTACGTAGAAAGGTGCGCTGGCCAACTACGACGTCTTGTGGTCCGCTGGGGATGTTGGTACCACCTCAAACACTTCTTCAGAGCACTCCCCATAGAGTCGTTAGAGCACACAAAGAGACCCAAAAACTCTTCACCGCCCCAGCGACTCCAGACTCCATTAAACTAATTTGAAGTATAAGTCGCCAGACCAATCCATGCTCATTTTGTTAGCAGACACTAGCCAACTATCAGAAGATATCATGTGTCAACACAAACACAAGCACTCCTGCTGCACTCTCTACTCCCTCACTTTAGTAGTCCGATGGGACAGCATTCCGATTCGACCGGAGAGAGATTAGCTTCAGGATCTTCGGCTTTTACGTACTTTCGGAGGCACGCACGTAAAATAATAGTACCAACTTCCGAGCTCCTATTGAGAATTTTATTCTTATTGTCAGGATTCATGCTGAAACCTGCAATGCTGAAGATGAAACCCAGTAGGTATGAGGTATACCTACTTTGTGAACATACTATTTAAAGAATCATCTCAGTAGCAGCCCGGAGTTTGGAAATGTGCCCCGTAGACCTTTCTTTTTTGTTAAGGCAGGAAAAAAAATCCCTAACCGCACACCCCGTCGTTCGGGGTAACGAAGAAACCCGCCGTGTGCCGTCTCTCCGCCTTTATTGGCGGGCCACTGGAACCATATTACATTCTTTCAATGATGTGTAACATAGCTAGCGAATCGTGGGTGTATAATACGCCTCTGCCTGCCCCTTCGGGGATAACAGGCGTGATGCTATGTTTGTGTACTATTTAAAAACTCAAACAAATAAAAATATATACTTAAACAAATGAAAATATAAATGACATCGTACCGGTAATTGACATCATGAGTTCAGCACACGATTCTGAACACTCCGATTTTCTTTTTATTTTTTTTTATTGCATGTTGTGGCAGACGTGCCACGGCCCATCTATGGTAAATAGTAACCGTCGTTCATGGACTCAACTATACCGAGAGTAATTGTCAAGCCGCTGCTCACCATTTCATTTCACCGATATGAAATGAAAGAATAAACGGCTATCTCTTGCTACAGCTAAAACGCAACGATGTGCTTCATGGCCGGTCACACGGGAGATAGTGGTAACAACCCGCTCAGGCCCGATACCAAGTGAGTACTCCCACTTGGTACCCAGCCCTACCACCAGTCATGCAATGAATGATAATTGCTTAAATCCCTTAGTGGCCTCATACGACACCCGTGGGAAAGAATGGGGTGGTGACACTTGTATTCTTAGTCCGTGACCACACGGACAGGACACGCTGGTGGATATTTGCATCAGTCTTTTCATAAAAATTAAATTGGTTTTTTAATTATTTTTCAATTGAATATGTGATAACATCGTTCTAATATATTGTTCGATTCGATATTTTTCTGAAAAATTGTTAACTTTGTAGCCCTTCGTGGTCGATGAAAATGTTATGGTGCATATTATTACAGTTACTTGTCATCATCTTCGCCCGGAGTAATAGGTATGATTTCATTCACACCCAGTATATATTGCTTGAAGTGGCAGTCGAGCCGCAACCCACCCGGTGTTAAGTGGTAACCAGTGCTTATGGGCTCAACTATATTAAGAATACGGCAATATCCTTTGCTACGGCCTAAACCAACCGAGGTGCTTCAAGGTCAATCATACAGCACCAACTAGCAGCAGGACCAGGCAGTAGTACTCTCACTTAGTACCCAACCCTAACGCAAGTACTGCAGTGGGTCATAACTGCTTACTTCCTTTAGTAACCTCGTACAACACCCACGCAAAAGAATGGGGTGTTGACCCTAGTATTTTTAGTCCGTCACCATACCGACCACAGAATAAATAGTATAAAAAACTAGTCCGTTTTTGTCAGTTTTCGTCTTAACTAGTAATCTTTATAATTTATTATCTCAAGGTTGAATCAAAACATAAGCAAAACAACTATATAACTTATTCTATCACGTGTAAAAACGATACCGGCTTTTAATAACTGGATTTTCCATGATATTTGAAGCTTGGATATTAAATTAGACAGTTAAAGCTCGGGTGTTCCCCTTGCTCTTGTAATTGCTTCTGTTTCATTGCCGACAAAATATTAATTAATGTTTACAATTCCATGTAATCAGCATTGGATTTAGGAGCGCAGATTCGAGTGAAAAACAGTAAAACCAATGCATTGTTGTCATTTTATTTATGGTACAGTTAATATTTGCGAGATTAGATAATTATAGCGCTATCTGTAATAACATTCTCAGATCAGGAATAACGGAATTCGTATTTCGGTTTCTAATGCGACATTAATTTCGAGCTCCCGCGTGTGTCTCCTAAATTCAGAGATAAATAATAAAATAGATCCACAAAATTACGAGGAAAAACAGTTGAATAAAAGAACGCACAGATAACCTTTAGAAATTGTTTTTTTTTATGTGGAACATGGTGGAATGGAAAAAGGAAAAGAAAGCTATAGGAGGTGGATAGGAAGGATAATAAGGAGAGGATAGGGACGATACTAAACCACCGAAGGGATGTAACAAAGTTCCAGTTCCGCCAATAAAGGCAGAGAGACTGCACACGGCAGGTTTCTTTAGTGGGTGAAGGCCCCACACTACCCTGTTCGTATAGTGCGTGGAGTCCCTCCGCGCGGAAGAAGTGAAACTTCGTAATGTGGAAATTGCAGGTTACTCGTTGCTAACGCTCGCGCTGGCCTGTAACAGGTATACTACGCGCATGCGTTCGAGTGCCACGCATTCACTCTCACTCTGTCTCTTTCTATTTCCCCTCCCCAGGAGCGTTGAACGCTTAACGCAACAGTGCTTTCATACCCTCTCCATGGTAGCGTTAAACGTTCAACGCAACCTTGTTGGAAGTCGCATAAGAAGTTTCACTTCTATAATAAGGAGAAGGTAGAAAGGGGGTTCAGTCCAGCGCTCTCACTCACCATACGAAACACAATGGATAGAAGCACCTACCGTTATTACACGTCGATCTTCTGTAAGAGGGTGTTGCTTCCCCAGATCGGGTTAAGCAACGCTTTACCACTAGCACGCAGAAGAAAATAGTTAATCCAGTCCCACTCCCATCAAGATGTTAAACTTTATGATGGGCATTGGTATGGCAGTGTTCATCAGTAGCGCTTGCCTCTTACCATTAGATGTGTAGTGGTTCTTGCCATATACAATAAAAAAATATGCCAATTAATAATCAAGTTCTCGAATTAATTGTTATCAAAATGCATTTGGTTGGAGGTTGGCAAAGGTCAGATTCAAACGTTTAATCACTCTGTCGATCCGACTCGTACACTCAATTGCAGAGGTCCAACCAAACAGGAAATTGCTGGCTATAAATAGTGTGCCCTGTCATTTAAACACTTTGACTCTCGTGATTTGAATGAAACATTGTTACAATAACGGACTCAATGTACTTTCTTCTTTTTATACTACGTGAGGGGCGAACAAGCAAGTGGCCCTCCTGATGGCAAGCGGCTACCGTAGACGTATAGACGGTAGCAACACCAGGGTCATCACTCGCACGTCGCCATCTCCAAAGAAAGGGATAGGAGGTGGATAGGGTGGATAATAAGAAGAGGATAGGTACGATACTAAGGAAAGGATACAAGGATAATAAGGAGAGAATAGGGAGGAGGTTCGGGCCTCCGGTGCTCTCACTCACCATACGACACACAACGGTGGGCGTAACTGCTGTTGTTACACACTGACCTTTTTGAGAGGGTGGTACTTCTCCGATCGAGCCAGCCCATTCATCCTGGGATACGCAAGGCTCTCTACCGTTAATACTAAACAGCTTTCGTTAAAAAACTGTCATTAAAAATTAACATAACATTTTCAAATGATAAAAATACATTTTCAATTAAGTACAAACTTAAATAAAAATGACTATATATTGTGACTACTTGTAAGAAAAAAATCGATACAGCTCAAACTAATTCAGTTTCTGTAGATTTTATAAACGGCTTTTTATAAAGCCACAAGTTTAGTTATAACCCAATCAGGTTATTAAGCTTTTTAATTAGTTTTTTTTGTCTTATTTTTGACGGTTATTATATTTTTGTGAGCAACTTTTAAAGGCTGATAAAGTTCGTTATGTTGGTCGGTTGGTACCTAAGTAACGTAACAAAAGTGACAGCATGACAAGTGCTATAAACACCCTTTTTTATTTTTTATATTACCCTGCACTGGGCATAATCTTTGCAACACTATTATATGACAGACACAAGATACACTGACTCAGAACAACAAGATTTGTCCTGTGTGGGAATCGAATCCACAACTCTCGGCACGGAAGGTGAGAATCTCAACCACTCCGCCCTTTATACAGTCTCACAAAAGCGATTCAGTGATTAATTACTTAAATGGGAACTTAGTGTTATACATATACTCATAGACTTACAATATACTAGCGTATAGAGTTATAGACGAACAAAGAGCACAGCAGATGTTTTCCTAGGTTATATTCAACACATTTAATGATAAAATAACTATACCGAGCACTATGAACCGAGAATTTTATCGACAAAAAAGTCAATAAATATAAGCCACGCACTATTATATTTTAAACGTAACAAAGTAACATCCAAAGAAAACATAGTATTTAATAAATATAGATTAAGACTAGATTCTTTTTAATAATTAAAAAATTGCCATTTTATTGTTATAATTTCGTATTTACTGCGACAACACATATCAATTTGTTGGAAATAAAGATGAAGAAAATTAACAATGTAAAATTTTAGTTGCCGTGTGGGGCTGGCTTTAGAATTGTCCCACCCCTCTCCACCCATGGGAGTCGTAAGAGCCGACTGAGGGAATACCGGGGCAGTGGGCAGTAGCACTCCTTCGAGTATTAACAACATCCACTGCGATCGCCAACCCGCTTGCCAAGCGAGGCGATTACGGCACTATCCCTCATTTTGGGGAGGCCTATGTCCAGCAGGGGACGTCGAAAGGCTGATGGATGGATGAAAATTATAGCTCTGAAATGAATATTTGTCTCAATTATTATGATAAGTAACATCACAAATACTGATGCAACAAGTAACCATTATGGGAAAATCTTATTTAGTGTAAAAAAATCACGATTATATTAAATAAACTAGCCTTACCGTAGCCAAAATCTAGTTTTTAGGTGATATCTCAGGTTTCCGATATAGTAGCGAGATAAAATTATACCAGCTTTTAAGAGTAATCTAGAGCTAACAAATAAAGAAAGTTACATCAAAATCCGTTCATTAGTTTTGCGTAATGCGGGAACGAACAAACAGATAAACAGACATAAAATCTAAAAAATGTTGTTATTTGTTCAGACACGCGAAATACAGACATTTTTTCTAAAATATCTTAAATGTACAGACACAGCTCTGTTACTGCTTTAAAATGGTATAGAAGATAATATATTATGTAAGTACTAAATCCTATGCGCCAAGTATTAATCCTTTTAGAAAAAAGTGTAGGTATAAACCTTTTATGTATTGCGATAGAATTAATTTATAGGTACTATCAACCAGTATCAAAGCTGTGCCTATATATCTTTAACATAATATTATAAACTGGATTCTGGATTATGTCCGCTACTGTTTAGTAGGTACATAAATATGTCACTCTACGGAACACTATTTATCCTATATATTACAAAAATAAACATCCCACTGGAACTATTTATTTTTCCAGGATAAAAACTTTTCTGTGCTCCAGAATATACTCGTAGGTATGTGTGCAAAATTTCGTGATGGTTTGTTCAGTAGTTACAGAGTTCAAGCGTACCTAACAAACAAACAAGTCACTTTCGCATTTATTATATTAGTAACTACTACTAGCCTTTGCCAGCGGCTCTGCTTCAGCCAAAAGCTAGTATTTTGGTTATATCTCAGGTTCCCGATATATTAGCGGAATAAAATATATACCTACCAGTTTTTAAGTCTAATCAAATAGCCTTTGACTTTTTGATTTTTTTAAACGAAAAAGTTTTATCAAAATTCGTTCGATAGTTTTTACATTAAGCCCGAACAGATAAAGACAAAAGTTCTGTAAAAATCGTTTTATATATTTATTTATTTATTTAAAACTTTTGCACTTATATAAGGTACAAGGCGGACTTAATGCCTTAGGCATTCTCTTACAGTCGACCTGAGGTGGAGCAGAAATTAACGATGGTAGGTGCAATAGACAAATAAATATCAATACATAATAATATGTATATATATATATATATATATATATATATAACTAATACTATGATAAACCTACATAATGTACACACCTAAAATAATATAAGAAACATATATATGATAAATATACTTACATATATATTTACACGTTATTGTACACCATAATTATGTTAATATAATAGTTAGGTACAAAGGTTTTGTGTTCAGACACGCCTACATAGTATACAGTCATTTAATCTAAAATATCTTACAGAAAAAGCTCTGTTATAGCTTTATAATAGTATAGATCGATAGACAGATAAATAGAAGTAAGGATATGAAAGTGAGTTTGTTTGCTTATTTGTGTTTGTTTCGCTTTCACTTCGTAAGCGCTTAAACATTCATCATGAAATTTAGCATGCATATAGCTCGGAATCCATAAAAGACATAGGATACTCTTAATCCCGGAAAATGGGTTTTTCCTGTGGAACACGCGGGCAAAATCTAGTTAAAGATATTTGAAAAAAGCTTTCTTACAGTATTTAGGCATCCTTGAATCCGAACAATATTTCTTACAATTTTAGTCCGTTTATATGTTTATGGCCGCATCACGTATAAATTACACAACTGTCTACGGACTCGTTAGCAAGATTATTACAGAGAGCCAGTATACATATATAAACTTAGAACTTAGTCTCTGTCGTGTCGCAGTTGCCCATTCCAAACATAATTCAAGTAGGGCAGACCTAGTAATAAGGTCACAATGTATGCATATTACGCCGTTCTCTGAGGGCCTAACTATGAACAAGCCCCAAATAGGTACCCAGCCGCTGAGGTAACATGAATTACGGTCATTATCGGCTGTACAAAGAAAGATCTAGCACATACTTTCATAGTAATGTTATAAATTGGTGTTTCGTATTAAAATTGTTAGAAAAATATATTCTAAAGGCCTAGAATTTACTTGATTAGCATGAAATAGTATGCGGTGTATAAACTATACGTATATAAAAAATTGATAAAGGTGTACATCTGGAGTATTGTATTATATGGTTGCGAAACATGGACTATGACGCAAAGAGACAGACAGCGGCTAGAAGCTTTTGAAATGTGGTGTTGGCGAAGAATGGAGAGAGTAAGCTGGACAGAGAGAAGGACAAACGAAGAGGTGCTAAATATGGTAGAAGAGAAAAGGTGTATCCTTAATACCATCGACAACAGAAGAGGCCAAATGCTGGGCCATTTGATACGACACGATGATCTAGTCAAAACCATCCTAGAGGGAAAGATTGAGGGAAAGAGGAAGCGAGGAAGACCAAGAAGGAAATTTATACAGCAAGTGAAGGAAAGTCTGGATGTCGTGTCGTATCAGGAAATTAAGGAAAAGGCACTATGCATAGAGAGCTGGAGGATGCTCCACCGACAAGAGCTAAGCTCTTAAATGAGATGAGATGATGATGAGATGTATAAACTATATTTTACTGCAATTTTATTGCATAGTTTGCTACGTAGAGTGGTTTGGCAATTCGATCCTAACACAGCATAACAATGGTCTAAATTACTCGTAATAACTTTAAATTGTATTTGGGGGACAACATTTTTATTTGACTGTATTATATATTATTTTTCTGATATTTACGCGAATATTACACATTTTGAAATAAAACTACGTTTACAGATTCTACCGCGTTTACTTGATTTTATACTATCCCGACGTTTCGAATACTTTACAGTATTCATGATCACGGGTGGACTTAGATGATAGACGTCCAAGGCGGGATAGTATAAAATCAAGTAAACGCGATAGAATCCGTAAACGTAGTTTTATTTCAAAATGTGTATTATATGTTATATATATTTACACTCTTAAATACTGTTACAAAGTTTATAAAAAAGAAACCAAATAAAAAACTAAAAGAAAGAAGTTAAAATTATGCATCATAAAATTCATCCGCATCGCTGACTACTGGCAAAGTGCCCATAAGGCTGACAGCATTGCCACGTTGAATGGCAATGCTAATCCTTTGTGCTAGGTAAAGGCCAGCCCTCTGATTACGTGAGTGGCACTTTTGCTGCATGATAGGCCATGGTGTCTGAGACTTTCGACGGCCTCCCCACAGTGACAGTGATGCGGAGTAACACACAGGGTTCCTAAACGGAGACAAGCTGCAAGCAATTCGGAAAGTTGTGTCGTCCATCATGGTACCTGTCTTTGTAGTTTAGGTGTTTTTTTTTTTTTGCGATACTCTATATAATATTTTGATCTATATTTTAGCACTTGACAAACTCAGCTACTTTAAAGAACAAATTATTTGTGAAAGTAAAAAAAGAGAGCATTATAATACGATCAGGATTTGAACCCGTGTGTTATTCAATCATGGGATATGTAAATGCATCCGATAGGTGGCGTGAGCCGTAAAAACATCTAAAACAAATGTGAAGTGGAGATTAGGAGTTACCGTCGGTAATTGTAATAGCTTAGCGGTCCAGCACTTCCCCGGAATGGATGAGACGCAGGTTAAAATCCTGCTCGCAGTAAAGCTTGCCTTTTCCAATTTCACAAATAATTTGTACCCTATATAATGTTGTATAAAATTAGAATAAATCTTAAATGTGTTATAATAATGAACGTAATATTGAACCCCACACAGACAAACTCCTGTAACTCGCTTGGGAACGGGCCCGAGCGGGTTGATACCACCATCTCCCGTGTGAACGGCCATGAAGCACATCGGTGTGTTTTGGTTGTAGAAGGAGATAGCCGTTTATTCTTTCATTTCATATCTGTGGAATGAAATTAAATTAGCTTTATATTTACTTTATTACTACTAGCTTCCATCCGCAGCTCGGAATTATATTATAACATTAAAATTTCATATTCCTTGTAGAATAAAATCATTAATTTCCAGAACATGTTTAAATTGGCACAATTAAGAGCGCGCAAAACAGGCGGAAAAGAGGTTATCAATTATTTTAATGATGAACAGATGTTTTTTTTTATTCTCGTCATCATATTACAGCGATTATACGTGATATTACGTTTTTATATGCCATAAAACTAGAGAACCTCATGTTGATTTTAAAATAATCATAAAATACTTTTTGTTACAAAGTAATCACTAACTAACGATTTTAACTCTTAATTTGACACTGGTTCTGTGACCTCATATCCTGTGTTTTAACATGTTTTTATCATGAAATTATTACCCTAAGTTAAACGTGATGCTTACTCAGAATATGCAGATAGTAATTCCAAAAGACTGGCCGTGTGGGCCGGCTTTAGAATTGTCCCACCCCTCTCCACCCATGGGAGTCGTAAGAGCCGACTGAGGGAATATCGGGGAGAGTGGGCAGCAGCACTCCTTCGAGCATTAACAACATCCACTGCGATCGTCAACCCGCCTGCCAAGTGTGGCGATTACGGCACTATACCCCCAATTTGGGGAGGCCTATGTCCAGCAGTTGACGTCGAAAGGCTGATGGATGGATGGATGAATTCCAAAAGATACTTACTTACTTATCACCATGCCATCTCCCTTGCGAGGTAGGCAGAGAGAACCGAGTGCCTAAAAGCTTTGTTATTTCATACATCGCTCGCTTCCTTAATATTCAAAATTCTCTTAATACACGCTGGTTTCGGAGACTCCTGACTCCACCTTCCTTCAATAATACATGACCGATTTGGTCTAGATAGGTGAGTCTCGGTCTCCCCCTGTACCTACATCTTTCCACTTTCGTATTGCATATCTTTTTAATCAGTCGCCCTTCTAAAGATATTTATTTAAGAAATCGCAATTTACACCATTAGTTCTAAAAAAGGGTAAAGTTTCAGGCGTATTTTGCAGTCACACATTTATATTACGTGGGTGGCAAACATGCATATAGCCTACCTGATGGTAAGCGGTTACCGTAGCCTATAGACGCTAGCAACACCAGAAGCATCATTAGCGCATCGCCAATTCCAAGGAAAGGAATGGTAGGTGGATAGGAGGGATAATAAGGAGAGGATGGACGTTAAGGATGGCGCATTCTCACTCATCGTACGAAACGCCACACTGGGAGTACCTACCACTTTTCACACTGATTTTCTGTAAGAGGGTGGTACTTCCCCGACCCAGCCTGCCCATTTATACTGGAAGGAGCAAAACTCTACCACTAATACGCAGTAATCATTTTCCGTGTGTGTGTCTTTAATGGCCTTCCACCAAGTGGACCGATGACTTGGTCAAAGTAGCAGGCAGTCGTTGGATGCAGGCGGCACAGGACCATTCGCTGTGGCGTTCTCTTGGGGAGGCCTATGTCCAGCAGCGGACGATGAAAGGCTGATGGACGGATGGTGTGCCTTTAAATATTTTGATATTTATCTTATATATTTTTAAGCATGTGATATGCTTAGCTTAGGGTTCATTTAAACACTAAGTGTGAAAATGTGAAAGGCCAGGTATCATCATCCAATACACTGCTGAAGTAATGTAACACAGTTCCAGTGGCCCGCCAATACAGGCGGAGAGACGGCACACGGCTGGACATTTTAATATTACAGATTTAAATTTTTTTTTTAAGAGTTATATTATAAATGCGAAAGAGAGATTATTTGTTACAATTTAACGGCGTAACTACTGAACGAATCATCATGAAATTGCGCATACAAATATTCTGGTCTACTTTTCAGCTCGGTATAGGTTAGTTATTTTTACATAGAGACAATTAATGTACTGTAGAGTGATGCATATAATATTATACTATAAAAGAGTAGGTGGGTCAAGAAACTCAGGTACAGATTTTTATAAACCAAAACAAACGATTCAATTTCCTTACAGTAACAATACATTATCTTGTATTAGGCTCATGAAATTCAATAAGGTAGAGCAGAAAACTATATAACTCATATCGAATTGGTTTATTACAAGTTTTTATATCGGATTT
This sequence comes from Leucoma salicis, assembly GCA_948253155.1. Lineage (NCBI taxonomy): Eukaryota > Metazoa > Arthropoda > Insecta > Lepidoptera > Erebidae > Leucoma > Leucoma salicis. The sequence goes on from OX411808.1 coordinate 25,634,079, forward strand.
TCCTTATTTTTTATCGCCACATAACCGCTAGCAACAACAGAAGCAGGGTTGCCAATCCTATAAAAAGGAAAAGAGACGTAAAAGAAATAGAGATGGTTTGACAACAACTAAACTGAGTTTTATGAAACCTAACTTCCATGCATCCATCAGCCTTTTAAAGTCCGCTGCTGGATATAGGCCTCCCCAAGAATGGGGGGTAGTACCGTAAGCGCCACGCTTGGCAGGCGGGTTGGCGATCGCAGTGGATGTTGTTAATACTCGAAGGAGTGCTGCTGCCCACTCCTCCGGCATTCCCTCAGTCGGCTCTTACGACTCCCATGGGTGGAGAGGGGTGGAACAATTCTAAAGCCGGCCCCACACGGCTAACCCAACAAAAAAGTAGAAATATATTCAGTTTCGAAAAATTGCAATTATTTATTTTAGCTATTTTATAATTTTAAATTTGGATGGATGAACAAAAGGAAGATAAAATGTCACCGACACATATATTGCCTCGGGCTCCGGTATCGTTGGAATATGGTAAAAGTTCATTAGCATAGAACAGTTATCTCTTTGAGAAAGTTATACTTTTGAGCTCTTCGAGCGAAAATTATATTTTTGAGGTTTTAGGAGCTCGAAGAGCTCAAAAACGTAATAAGTGCAATTTTGAGCGCTTAAGTATCAGATTAGCGGGAATTTGCAGGGATGGCCTTTAGGGTCAACCGTTTTCCAGATATTTTTTTTTTTTAACATTTTGATCTGTATCTTGACATGCTCAGCTACTTTTAAGAATGTGAGATGTGAACTAAAAACTAGCCGTAGGCTGCATTGGCCTAATAAAAAAAAAGCAAAGTCTAGTTATGCAATACAATATTTTGAATTGGATTGCGATTAGAATTGTGTGTCTATTGAAATAAAAATAATTACTATTAACTTTTAATTTATCTATGCACTTGCTATTCTTATTATTTTCATGAATTTGTGTTCGTGTGGATTAGTAATCTTAGCTTATTTTGCCCAAAGAGTCCAAAGATAACCAGGATTTTATTCGTGGGTGATTGGTGGACTCTCCTCCTAAAATATCCATTCTGTAATAATAACTTGATATTCTATCAATTTCGGATTAGCTGAAAATGAAGTGAATGCGATAGATATGTAGAATTATTTCATAACAAGTATCTGCTTCTGGAAAAGCTAGACACGTCAATATAAGAATAGGTACATCCTGAAGTTCGCTTTTCGATAAATCCCATAGAAATCGAACATTTAGCCGGGATAAAATGTATCCTATATAGAACAAATTATTTGTGTTAATGGAAAAAGAGAGTTTTATTACGAGCAGGATATCTTATATGTTAATTCGGGTAATAAATTGTTTTATTTGTGTTGCAGTCATATTTTATTATTAGCCTTTTTCGACGGTTCCGCCACAGCCAAAAGCTAGGTTTTAAAATACATTTAGTCAAGAAAGTGTTGGGAATGGATGATTTGTTTATGGTTCCAAATTCAATTTTTTTTTTGTTGCGCATCTGTTATCCGTTTTGGCGCAGAGTTTGAGTTGCATCTGTTATTTATATTAAATACAGTGCTGTTTTAGTTACATCATATCTAGTGTGTATTGCGAATTTCATAATGGACAAAACATCGAACAAAGAGTTTGTCTTAAATTTTGCATCGCCAATGGCATTTCGTGTTCGGAGTCACTGAAAATGTTACAGAAGGCTTACGGTGAATCGACTTTATCAAAAACACGTGCTTATGAGTGGTACAAAGCGTTTAAAAGCGGTCGAGATGTGATGGAAGATTTACCTCGCTCTGGTAGGCCATCAACTGAAGTTAACATTGCAAAAGTGAAGGAAATAATGACTGAAAATCCTCATTCAACTTTGAGAGAGATAGCCGCCGAACATTCTGTGCCTCACGAGTCAATCCGTACCATTTAAAATAATCACTTGGGTATTAAATATGTTTCCGCTCGGCTAGTCCCAAAAGATCTGAATTTTCTCCAAAAACTCAATCGCGTGAGAGTCGCTGAGGACATGCTAGAACGAGTCAATTCCGACCCAACATTCATGAAACGCATTGTTACTGGTGACGAGACGTAGGTTTATGAGTTTGACATGCAAACTAGTCAACAAGCTTCGGAGTGGCGACTTCCAACTGAACCGAAACCGAAAAAACCACGCCAAAGTCGATCAAAAGTCAAAGTCATGTTGACTGTTTTCTTTGACTATCGCGGTGTTGGATACTCGGGATTCTTGCCAGAAGGTCAAACGGTAAATAAAAAATATTATTTGAGTGATAAGCGGCATTTAAGAGAGCAAATTCGACGAAAAAGGCCAGATTTGTGGAAAGAAAATTCTTGGATTTTGCACCACGATAATGCGCCTTCGCACAAGACCATCATTGTGAATGAACTTTTGTCCAAATACTCAACAAATACCATCGAGCAACCACACCATATTTACCAGATATGGCTCCAGCCGACTTCTTTCTTTTTCCTAAACTCAAATTAACACTTCGTGGCACCCGTTTTCAATCGGTAGAAGACATAAAGGAGAATACGCGGCGATAACTGAACTTAATTCCGGAAACAGCGTTTAAAAAATGTTTTGGTGATTGGATTATTCGTTGGCGTAAGTCTATTTTCTCAAATTTTTTATGTGGACTAATTGCTTTTTCTTAACGTTGTTCCAGAAAACACGATTACGGCCAATACGATCCTCCCCTTAAAAAATGTCTTCTCAATGTTCTGGATGGTATACTGAAAGTAGTTGACAATTCGTTAACTCCCATTTTTTTACTTTTTACGGAAACTTCTTCTAAGTTTGCAGCTGTCCATGCTGTGCGTAAATTCTTTCTTTCATACTTACGAGGCGTCATCTGGAGGAAAAATAATACAATCCACATTTTATTGCAGTTATATAAGTGGGGAATTTTAATTAAAAACGTGTGGGGCGTTTTGCAGAAATCCAAGTTTAATATGCCCCACTATATGTCTTTAACTACAGTTTCAAGTTTATAACGCTTGACTATTACGAAAAAGAAATGTGATTTTATATCTTTACATAGCCTATAGACGAAATTAATATAAACAACATATTACTTTAAATTTGATTGAAACTTACCGCAAAATGTCAAAGCTGCAGAAATCGAATTTAACCAATAATTTTGTCACTGATACAGAGATCGCGCGCAAACGTCCGCCATGATTTCGAACAACTGTCTTGTATACAATGCGCGTCAGCAGCATCGCCTAACTGTGTTTATGGGAGTGTGAGAGTAGTGGGGCGTTTTGTCAAATGAGGCGTATTACCCGGTTTTACCCTATCGTTTTTGAAGGAGCATACTTTGAAGGTGATAAAATAAATTTGGATGAATAACAAAAAATTTGTGTATTATTGATCTTTTGCCGGTACTTTCTTGACAGAGTAGTATATCTCAGGTTTCCGATATAGTAGCTTTTGCGTGATGCGCGAACGAACAAACAGATAAACAGACAGACATTTTCTCTAATATCTTAAATTTACAGACACAGCTCTGATACAGCTTTATAATAGTTAGGATAATAACTATCTGTGAGTCTCCAGATGACAAAAAGATCGTGATGATAGCCCTCGTAGTTCAGTGGCAAAAGCAGCTGAAATAGATTTGCTAAATGGTTGTCGTTTAAGGTACATTGTGATTTTAAATATAGAATATTTTTTATATTGAATACATTTTTATTTAAATAATTAGGCGTCACATGTTAACACTGTGCCGTTGTAAACTGACTTAAAATGTCAAATGTTATTTGTTATTGTACAATACATAAGAACCAATCTTATGTTTGCAGCTACGCACTGCATTAAACACAAAGTGAACGCACTGCAAATAATATTTTACTATACCCCACCTCTTTGAAAATATACAAAAATACTGCATTTCTAGACATGCGGTAGCGTGTCAAGGCAAGTTTAAGCGAAAGAATTGACGAGCAGTACCGTGCGTAATATTACACGAACCATTTGGAGCCATCACCCCTTCATAACTCAAAGATTATTTCACAAAACATCTCAAATTTATGTTTTTGATGGTATTCACTTATTTTCACACCCTCTCCCTTGCAGTGTAGACAGAGAGAACAAAGTGCCAAAAGGCTCTATTCTTGTACATAACTCTCGCTTCCTCAATATTCATAATTCTCTCCATACACTGTCGCCGGTTTTGGAGACTTCTGACTCGACCTTCCTTCAATACATGACCGATTTGTTCTAGTTAGGTTAGTCGCAATCTCTCCCTGTACCTACATCCTTCCACTTTCGCATTATATATCTTCGGAACTAATAGCTCGTCCAGCATTCTTTCCAAGTGCATTTTTATACTCTAATTATCAGACATAAAGTACATAAATGAAACCTACTGGATATTTCGAAACAAATTAACTGACCGAGCGTCGTTTTTGTACTCATTGTATAATATATCAAACTATTTAAGCTGTTTCGTCTGTCTCCTCTAAGCAAACAAATCTCCCGCAGAGTCCTCAGGCTTTATCTGGCTCACGTCTCTAATAAGTTACTTTGCGACGCGTATCCTTGAGAATCTATTCAGCTAAATAGTGTATACGAAAATATAGAAGACTATTTCATTTAAGTTTGATTTAAGTTAATTCTGTGGTTGTCGTTGTACTTCTGTAAGTACAAAGCCTAATACAGAGAAGAATTATTTAGGTAATCTACGTTGAATCTGCCCTTTGTAATTATATTATCTAATCTATTTTAGTGGTTAATCTGTGGAGTATGGTTGACTGACCGCATTCGTAACGACGACGTAAGTATTATAATATTGGTATAAAGATGCGAAAGGGAATGCTCCAATGGTTCAGACATGTGGAAAGAATGCCAGAATGCATGACTGGTTAAAAAAATATACTTGTTAAGCTGAAAAATTAGTATATTTTGTTACTATATCGAAAATCTGAGATATAACCTTAAAACTAGTTCAGTAAATAAACAATATAAATTTTTGATGTTGCATTCATATCTATCAGATGAAAGATACCGCCGCCGGTGCGATTTCAACCATTCCGATTCACTCCACGAATTCGTTTCATCCGATATTTACAAAAGTTGTTTGGCGTTTCAGAATGTGCTCTTTTTTTCCGTAGACGTGATATACTACTACCTACGATTTTTCATAGGAGGCATTTTCTTTAAATCTTAAGCAATATAGCCTCTCCTAAAATATTGAATTATTTAATCTATAATAATAACAATGGACTTCCGCTAAGTGTCGCCTCATTCAATCAATTATAGTATAGCCTGCATAAATTAAGATCAGCTGGTGTATGGTTATGCAATCCTAGCTTTTAAAGCTAGCAGCAGCTAGTGTTTAGATTTTACTTGAAACTAGCTGCTAGACTTCATCCGCGTGGACTTTAATTTTTTTTTGTGCGGAACCCTAATTATTGTGCTAAAATGAAAGTAGCCTATGTTTTACCTTATAACTTAAGCTATCTTCCAGTAAAAGTTCCGTCTAAATCGGTTCAGTCGTTTTGGAGATTAGCCGACACTTATAGAAACTACATAAGTAGTCTTCGGTGATGAGTTGTATTACGTCTCTGCTTACACCTTTGGGGATCGAGTGTAAAGATAATATGTAGATAATTTAGTGTAAATAGTAAAACTTAACTGTAAACAGGATTGGAACATACGACTTTAGTATTTGCGATAGTTTCACAGTCCGGACTGCACAGATAGCAGAGTGGTTTTGCTAGCAGCCTCTCGCTCGAGGGTTTTAGGTTCGATTCCCACACAGGACAACACTTTGTGTGATCCACTAATGTTTGTTCTGAGTGTATTTTGTGTCCGTAAAATTGTATATTTGTAAAATTCCCCTCGATACAACGATTATTCCTTAGTGCAGGTTTGGTAGGTATAAAAATATAAGTAATATAACAAAAATCTAAATCTAAATATTCCTGATATGGCACTGCTCACTCCCCCCCCCCCACTGAGAAACAGGCTTTAGTCTATATATGTATGTACGCGGTAAACGACAATTGAACATGTAGCAGCTTAGGTACGAAATGTAATTTATGCGGCCGTAGTGAATTGAGAACATAGAAATTATAAACTAATATTTAGAGGTACTGACATTGTGTCGACTATGTCACTGTCTCCCCTGCAGGTGTTATGCAGCTGTAGTCACGAGAGTTCTCTAGAAATTCGGCCTTATTTAAAGGGGGGTTAAAATGTACCTACTGCACACCCTGCTGTGCTGGAAGACAACGAGGTAGTGTCACACACTAAAACCCGCCATGCGCCCAAACCCACAAGTACTCGGCGGATCACTGGTACCGCGTATATACGCAATATTCTCTTCAGTGGTTTTAGAAACTCAAACCTAGGTCAACTCGTAAACTTTGTCAAAATATATTACGTTCCCGATATAGTATCAGTTTTTTAAGTCTACCCGAGAGCTATCAAACAAAAAAAATAAATAAACAGACGAATCGACTAAAACTTAAAACAAAATTTGTTATGTGTTTAGAGATGCCTACATACCTTAATATAATATTTTCTTTTCTCAAATATCTTAAATGTACAGACATAGCTCTCTAACAGCTTTATAATAATAGCATAGATTTATCAGTGCCCATAAATATAGTTAGGTAATTATGTGTTAGCAGTATTAAGCATAGATTTAATATTAAATAGATCGACGACGCAAAAGAGTAAGAACATGGTATACGCGTATGTGAGAGTGAGATAGATAGACGACACTGCTATCATACACGCTATGGACCTGACATCAATCGTGAACGATACAAATTTTGCATATTTTAGCAAAATTCTAGAAATTATAGTATAATTCTGTATTAATTTGACATGATTAATGTGTGCAGTACCCGGATGTACTCTTCTAAGAAAGAAAACTTACAGAATTGTACATTTCATATACCTAATAGGTATATACCATGCAAATATTTTGTAGTTTATATGCACAGCTTATGAAAGTTATGCGCATAAACGGGTGGGAAATTGTATTGCGTTAAATCATATGAATGCGCGGAATGTCTTCAAATTCAATATAAGAAGATAACAAATATGTGAATTTCAGCTATTTACAACCTTACTTTTATTTGACACTATCAGTATTTGGGGGTATTTGAGTATCGGTAAATTGTTATCGATATGTCTATAATTGCTAAAGGTAAAAGCATTTTCTTTCTTCATTTTTGAGTTTCTGAGTGTTTCAGTAAAGGTATAAATTAATTTATTATTTATAATTAAAAAAAAAACAGTTTTTTATTGCTTTTGGTGGCAGATGAGCCACGGCCCATCTGATGGTAAATGGTAACCGTCGCTCATGGACTCGACTATACCGAGAGTATTGTCAAGCCGCTGCTCACCATTTCATTTCACCGCTATGAAATAAAAGAATAAACGGCTATCTCCTACTACAGCCAAAACGCAATGATGTGCTTCATGGCCGGTCACACGGGAGATGGTGGTACCAACCCGCTAGGGCCCGATACCAACTTGGTACCCAGCCCTACCACCAGTCATGCAATGGATGATAATTGTTTACTTCCCTTAGTCGCCTCATACGACACCCGTGAGAAAGAATGGGGTGGTGACACTTGTATGCTTAGTCCGTCACCACACGGACGACTTTAATAATATAATAATAATGCTGATATTTTCATATATTTTTTAAGCATTTCACGTCGTGCAGCATCGTGTTAATTGCTCGGGAGTGCTGAAATGGGCAGTATTTTAGGAGTTGCGAGCTTAAATCCTGCTCGTGACTGTTATTTTTAATTTAACATTTTCACACTTTGTGTTAAAGTAGGATTATTAGAAAATCAAATGCAAACCTTGTGTTGCCGCTCATTACGGTGAAATAAAAGAAGGTTAACTTATATACATGACGTAGGTGACCTCATTTATCCTTCTGAAGACGTCTTTGGAATAGAAGTTCAGTAAAAACGGCTTTTTTCAAAAATATATGAAATTATAAAATATAAACGAAAATATGTTCCGAAAATTAGTAAACAAATGCCTTGCAATCTGTAAAAGCTTCTTAAACATAGGTAGGTACTTGAAATTCACATTTGTGATTCGCTAGCGTTGACTAATCATAAATACCTATTAAAAAACTAGTAAATTCATTGAAACTCATTTAAATATAAGAGTCAAATTTGAAGCAAAGTTACGAAACACTTCTAAAGAAAGCTTAAAACACTTTTATTGAAAATAAGAACCAAACTAATTTCATTCCCTCGGATATTAAATTTATTTGAATTAACTTTGGACCTGGTGGCATTAAAACAACACAATATGTGTCGATAAAGACGCGTTTAGTGAATTTGCAGCACTATTCGAAGTACACAAATGCACATTACACGCACACTGGTACGTGTCATTTTTGGTCTCGTCATAATTACTCTATAGCCGATCTATACGGTAGTACGTATTAAATCTATGGTATCGAGAATATAAGTAATACGTTAAATTATTAAAAAAAATAGATGTTACGGGACGTCTGCCAGATGTGAAAACATCGAAATTATTTTGTAGAAATAATGAGTAGAAATAAAATGATCATATCTTTTTCCATGTGTGCTTGTATAAAATTATGATATGCGTAAAATAACGGAAATAGACATAAATCATCATCATCAGGCCCTGGATACCATCTAGAGACAAAGTACTCGTCAAGACGGAGCAAACGAATCCGAACTCGATAGGGTTGCGCCGTTTCACTATAGAGTTCCTATGTCCACCTTCCAGCTCCATCGTCAGATCAGCTCCATGTCATCATAATATTGCATTATCACGCGATATACATATGCGTGTAAAATTTCAGCTCAATCGGAAACCGGGAAGTGTGTAAAATGTTAATTGCAAGAGTTGAACGGGACATTAAAATAAAAGCGTCGCCACGCTAACAGCCGGTTTTACCCTCCCTCTACATAAGATGTTTCACATCAAAACTAATCGTTGTGTATATGTGTAAAAATTTGGAAAACTTCGAATAAACTCTGATATCTCTTTATCCATCTAAAGTTTGTCAGCTATGTTTTTATAGTCCTTGCATCACGGGGGACACCACAATTATTCAATTTAATGGATATAAAGTACACCCAGACTCAGGGCAACCATTTGTGCATCACCACGTGCAAGTGGGCATCAAGCCCACAACACCCAGTATAGGATATTGGTATTTAAACCACTCCGTCTACTACTAGCTTCGATCTATCAAAAGCTAGTGTAACGAAGCCACCACCTAATAATAATTTATCTATGTATATCTATCTATACTATTATAAAGCTGTAACAGAGCTGTGTCTGTACATTCAAGATATTTGAGAAAAATGGCTGTAATAGGCTATGTAGGCGTGTCTAAACACAAAAAAATAATGTATTAGGTTATTGAGGCGTCTCTGAACACAACATATTTTTTAAGATTTTTTTCTGTTTATTATTTATTTGTTCGAGCTTCATGCAAAAACTACGAAACGGATTTTGATGTTTTTTTTTTATTTCATAGCTCTTGATTATACTTAAAAACTGGTTTACATTTTATCCCACTACTATATTGGGCACCTGAGATATACCCTAAAAACTAGCTTTTGGCTGTGGCTGAGCCGCGGGCAAAGGCTAGTAATAACATAAACACGTCAGTGTGCGGCAGTCATTAATAATGTCTATTCAAAAAGCAAAAATACTTATCTTTCACAAGAACCGTACTTTATTCCGAGATTAAACCTTTATATATTACACTATATAATTTTCTGTATTCCGGACTGTAAGTACGCACAGTTTATGATCAGTGATAAGTAGTTATAGCGTTAAGCGTAAACATACTTTCACGTTTATAATAGGTAGTACTAGCTTTTGATCCACCGCAGCCAAAAACTAGTTTGTAGGTTATATCTCAGGTGCCCATTATAGTTGGAGCAAATTACGCGAATCTAATGTGCCTGGTGAGCTAGTTCGTCTCTTGAGATACTGGTACGGAAATCAAGTAAATAATGTTAGATGGGGCGATGCGACATCTAGTGCCTATAGAATAGACTGCGGTGTACGCCAGGGTGGGTTAACCTCTCCGGACCTCTTTAATTTATACGTAAATGACCTGATCGGAGAACTGAGAAGCACAAAAGTTGGATGTCATCTCGGAAGTGTGTGTGTAAACAACCTCAGCTACGCTGATGACATGGTGCTTCTGAGTCCTTCGATCAGTGGGTTACGGAGGTTGTTGTCAGTCTGTGAGGGTTATGCTGACACTCACGGACTGAAATATAATGTGTCTAAAACAGAAATGATGGTGTTTCGATCTGGTAAGGGTCCGGAGAGGATTTTCAATGTCTATCTGGGTAAGGCGCCGATTAGAGTGCTTCAGCAATTTAAATACTTAGGTCATATTCTGACCTGTGACCTTCGGGATGACAACGATATAGAAAGGGAGAGACGGGCACTCGCGGTGAGGTGTAACATGCTCGCGCGGAGGTTCGCCAAGTGCAGCGCAGATGTAAAAATAACTTTATTTAAGGCATACTGCCAATGTTTCTATACCTGCCAGTTGTGGGTGAACTTCCGCAGGACCTCTATAAGTACCATGAGGGTACAGTACAATGATGCGTTCCGTATCCTCATGAAACACCCGCGTTACTGTAGCGCGTCGAGCATGTTTGCTGAGGTGCGAGTGCCCGACTTTTTCGATGTTGTGAGGAGTCGTATTGCATCCTTTTGGCATCGATTGCGATCGTCTCACAACACTATACTGCAGGCTATTTGTGAGGACTACACGTGCCCAATAGTAAAATATTGGTTAAAAGTACACCTGGACGCAAACCGAAAGTAGTCAGCTGGTTTTACTTTATTCTATTCTACACTATTTTATTGTTATTTTTGTCTATTTTATGTTGTTTACAATTTTGTTGTGTTAATATGGGATCTGTACCTGAATAAATAAACAATTTATTATATTTATTTATTTATTATAGTAGTGGGATAAATGTAAACCAGTTTTTAAGTCTAATCAAGAGCTATGAAATAAAAAAGTTTCTTCAAAATCCGTTTCGTAGTTTTTGCATGAAGCTTGAACAAACAAGTAATAAACAGAAAAAATCTTAAAAAAAATGTGTTCAGAGAGAGTTCTCAAATATTCTAAATGTCCCGGCGTAGCTTTGTTACAGCTTTATTGTAGTTTAGATGTGCTATATAACGATAGTGTTTTAACACAAAGTGTGAAAATGTGAAATCGAAAATAACAGTTAGGTACTTAGGATTTAAAGTCCTGAGCAATTGTCACGATTGTTGAATTGTAAAGGTCATCTGGGACGGCATTCCAGATGCAGGTTCAAATCTTACTCGTGACTGTTATTTTCGGTTTCACATTTTCGCACTTTATGTTAGTTTATATGGCTAAGCACGTCAAATGCTAAAAAAATATATAAAAAACATGATAGTGTTCGCTAGAACATTTCTTGGTTTTACTTCACAAAGTCTATGGTTGAAGCACAATGCCTCTAAACAAATTGAACGCATGTCATGCGTAAATCGTGTTTCTAAATGTTTGAATTTCGCGTATAGGTACTCATGTACCTAACTACAATTCTACATAAATACCTAATTAATATTTTAAAAATAATATTAGGATTTGTGGTCTAATATGACTGTTTTTAGATTACATTTTAACACATCAAACGGTTCAATACGTGCATCATGCTGTTATTTTGAGTAACTTTGATGTTTCAGCTCAGTAGCGTAGTCGGTTAGTACTCGTATGTGCGGAAGATGATCTACAGCCTCTCTGACAGTAGCAGGTAACTTCCACTCTCAAGCTGATCGAGTTGTTGCCTGCAAGCTGTTAGCACACCGACGTGGCGAACCACGGCAGCGAAACGCTGGTATATATGTCATCTGCCGAAAAAACTACGGAGGTCGTCTCCTACCCAGTGAGGTGGCCAGGTGGCAGGGCAACCCCGCTGAACTGCCATGGCTCTTGGAGGGTGCAGATGCCGGCGCGGCGCGGCGCCCCGGGCCGGTCTTTGGACCGTAGGGGTGCTCCATCCGGTGTTGGAGGAGTGTGCAGGGTGACAGCATGGAATCCTCACCGTCTGGTGCAGGTGCTGTCGGGGCACGGTTGCTTCGGCAGATACCTGCACATGTCGCGAGGAGAGGGGTGACTCCGGGCTGTTTCCATTGCAACTGTGACGGGGACACGGCGCGGCAATATTTATTTAGTAGCTAGTATAATATCAATATAAGCATAGGTAAGGTACCGGTAAAGTGAGATTACCTTAATTTTACTAAAAATCGTCACCGTCCTTCATTATACGAGTATTTAAATGAATTACAAACTTCAGGCAAAGCATAAAGTCCGTTTTACATTTGCATACATTTATATTAAATAAAAACTTATTTTTTTTTTACTTTTCCTGTACTGTAGCAGCCCGGAGTTTGGAAATGTGCCTGGTAGACGGCAATAGGCTCGCCTCCTATTACGTGGGACTTAAACATAGCTGGCAAACCGTGGTTGTATAATACACCTCTGCCTACCCCTTCGGGGATACAGGCGTGATACTATGTTTGCCTGCGATGGAGCTGCCGCCCGAAATTAGTTGGTACTCTATTTTAATTATTATTTCTATGTACTTTATTTAAGAGCTATGTTCCCCTATTAATGAATGATAAGGAATCAAATCCCAAATGATATTGACGATCATATAAGGTGTATATGCAATCTCAGGACGCTGGTTATTTCGAATATTCGACGCAGCTAGATGGGAACAAGTATCGCATATTATAGTATTTTTTTACATATTCTAAGCGAGTGCTTAACTATATCCCACCGGATGGTAAGTGGCCATATAAAGTTAAGACGCACTAGCGATAGTATAAACCTATTTACACTGCCTGAAAGACATCCACATTGTAATCAGATAGGAATACCGGAGCTGGTTCTTTTTTTATGACATATATAAATATTCCTAATATAAATGTAATAGTTTAATCTCTTAGAGCCTCCGCACATTATGGCCACCAGTCGCCGCTACTAAACGCGACCACCAGTGGTTCAGTCAGACCACTCACGCTGCCACCAGTGGCTGGATGCGGCTTTCAGTGGCTGCCACTTGCGGCATACTCGACAGAGGCGAACGACAAAACGCGGCCACAAGTAGCGAGCGCGGTCGACTCACGCAGCTTGTGGCTCGGACGCGGCCACTGAAACGCTCGGTGTGCGCCGATGCTAAACAAAATGTATGGAGAAACGCGTCCGCAACTTGTGGCGGCCACTAGTCGTTCTAGTGTGGTCGTCTCTAGTGGCTCAATGTGCGGGGGCTATAAAAACAAAATGTATGGAGAAACGCGTCCGCAACTTGTGGCGGCCACTAGTCGTTCTAGTGTGGTCGCCTCTAGTGGCTCAATGTGCGGGGGCTCTAAACAAAATGTCTGGAGAAACGCGTCCGCAACTTGTGGCGGCTACTAGTCGTTCTAGTGTGGTCGCCTCAAGTGGCTCAATGTGCGGGGGCTCTAAACAAAATGTATGGAGAAACGCGTCCGCAACTTGTGGCGGCCACTAGTCGTTCTAGTGTGGTCGCCTCTAGTGGCTCAATGTGCGGGGGTTCTAAACAAAATGTATGGAGAAACGCATCCGCAACTTGTGGCGGCCACTAGTCGTTCTAGTGTGGTCGCCTCTAGTGGCTCAATGTGCGGGGACTTTTAGATCTCTTCTACGAGTATAAGGGAGTGGTGTTCAATCTTTAAATTGTTAAATAATAAAAATATTGTCTCGTTCTCTCTTTCTCTCTCATCTTAGGGTAAACAATCAGCCACCGAAGGAATGTAACATAGTTCCAGTGCCCCGCCAATAAAGGCGTAGAGACGGCACACGGCGGGCTTCTCTAGTGGGTGACGGCCCCACACTACCCTGTTCGTTGCCCCGAACGACGGGGTGTGCAGTTAGGAATTTTTTTTCCCGCCTAACAAAAAAAAAAGGGTAAACAATAAGCGGTGCTTAACATGTAGTTAAAGTATTTCGTCAGTTTGTTCTTTGCATAGCAGTAGATCGATTTGATGATATAGATTGTCCTATAAATGACAACATTTCTCAAGGTAACAGAGAATTAAAATTTGGTCATTGCGATTGGAATCCACGATGGCTCAAATGCAGAGCAATTTTCATTTCCAACATCCATTTGTCAAACTCATAAACATATACAATGGCTCATACATATTTGTGATATTTACCGTTAAAGATAGTACGTCTTTGAAGTCCAGCGAGCAATATCAGTGATTTTTGAGTGGGAAGATACTCTTATAAGGTAGGTGACTTACTGCACCAATCGAGTATGGCCTGGTACGCTGAGCGAATCGAGCCGTGTATAAACATTAAAATTTAAAAAATATCAAGCATAGTAACAATTTGATTATATGAAAATAAATTGAGTCATGACATACAGCGGATATTAACTCTTTATCTCTGTAAAATAGGCGAACTCTGCCTAATAAATCAACAAACATTCCAGTTTAATAAAACCGTTCGAATAAAACAGTGCGTATCTCACAAATTTATGATATCCTGGTACTCAAACGTGTAGTCAAGAAGCTGAATTAATAACTTAGTAATATATCGAATTCGTTGCTATGTACGTAATATTACGATATCTATAATGTTTAACGAATCACTGCTTACTCGATGTTTTTGATGTACGGAATCGATGATTGATTTGATTGTCTAGTGGTAGAGGCTTGCTTACCCAGCATGAAGGGCCGTCTCGATCTGGGAAGTACCACCCTCTCACAAAAGATCAGCGTGTAACAACGGTAGTTAATCTTACCGTTGTATTTCGTATGGTGAGTGATAGCGCCGGAGGCCCAAACTCCCTCCCTATCCTCTCCTTGTTATCCTTCCTATCCACCTCCTATCCCTTACCTTGAAGATGGCGACGCGCGAGTGATGCCTCTGGTGTTGCTAGCGTTTATCATCCATCCATCCATCCATCCATCAGCCTTTCGACGTCCACTGCTGGACATAGGCCTCCCCAAGAGAACGCCACAACGAGCGGTCCTGTGCTGTTTCGCTCATATGGGGGATAGTGCCGTAATCGCCACGCTTGGCTGGCGGGTTGGCGATCGCAGGGGATGTTGTTAATGCTCGAGGGAGTGCTGCTGCCCACTCCCCCGGTATTCCCTCAGTCAGCTCTTACGACTCCCATGGGTGGAGAAGGGGTGGGACAATTCTAAAGCCGGCCCCACACGGCCAGCGTGTAGCGTTTATAGGCTATGGTAACCGATTAGCATCAGGTGGGTCGTATGCTTGTTCGCCTCTCACGTAGTATATGAGAGCAAGAATTTTATTAGGTGTATTAAAGTACACTAAGTAGCACTTACCATGCTCAGCTACTTTGAAGTACAAATTATTATTTGTGAATGAGGAAAAAGAGAATTTTAGTGCGAGTGGGAATCGAACCTGCGTCACTTCCAATCCGGGGAAGTGCTCTAATCCACTGGGCTACCGCACTGCCTTTCAACCATTTGTACTTTAAAGTAGCTGAGCATGTCAAGTACTAAAAATACAGATCAAAATGTTTAAAAAATCACGCCATCAAATAGTATAAATTTTAATTGCAAAATTAAACTATATTGGATTAATGCATGTAAATGCGTTCCGATAGATGGCGTTGGTCGTTAAGACAAATGTAAGGAGGAGATTGGGTATGACCGAAAGGTAGTGCGGTAGCTCAGTGGATTAGAGTACTTCCCTGGATTTGAAGGGACGCAGGTTCGATTCCCGCTCGCACTAAAGTTCTCTTTTCCCTAATTTACAAATGATAATTTGTACTTTAAAGTAACTGAGCATGTTAAGTGCTAAAAATACAGATTAAAATCTATACAAAAGATTTTGTCTGCAAATTTTACGAAACTTAGGTGTACCAGGAAATGTACTAAATGTAATAATTCTTCAAAATATATATACAGGATAATTTTTTAACTAGTGCGCAAACTTTTTTTGGTGGTTCTATATCAGTGATAGAACACATTTCCATTAATTGTTTAATCCGATTTTTTAATTTTTTTTAGCCGACTTGAAATCAGTAAAATATGGACACCAATCTTACAAGCAGCTAGAAGCTTTATTTTCTGTATTTTGATGGTCCAACGCCCATGAAAGTATAAAGGAAACATTGGAAATACTCTTACAAATAACTTCAGGTCACGACCTTAAAAAGTTTTTTAGATATTTTTATATATATTTTTAGCATTTGACATGCTTAGCACTATACATTAAACACAAAGTGAAAAATGTGAAATTGAAAATAACAGTCAGGAGCAGGATTTGAACCTGCATCTTCTGGATACCGTCCAGATGCTTTACCAATTCAGCCATCCTGACAATTGCTCCTGACTGCTAATTTCGATAACACATCATACTTAACGTCTTTGGGTGACGCCTGCGCCATCTGTCGGAAGTATTTTCATACATTATACCGACCAGGTAAACTTAATTTTACAATTAAGATTTTACCTCATAATGACGCAAACCCTTTAAATATTTTAGATATTTTTATATATATTTTTAGCATTTGACATGCTTAGCACTATACATTAAACATAAAGTGAAAAATGTGAAATCGATAACACATCATACTTAACGTCTTTGCGTGACGCCTGCGCCATCTGTCGGAAGTATTTTCATACATTATACCGACCAGGTAAAAAAGTTTATTTAGAACCTCATAAAATGAGCTGTCAGTAACCCACATAGACACCTACGCGTCGGCGCATTGACTAGGCGCTGATGTGGGTATACCTACGCAAGCGCGCGCATAGTGTGACAATAAAATCTGTTTCAAAAGTAAAACCTTTCGTTAGCGATAACTTTATTTTTTAGTACTAAGTCATATCAAAATAAAAAATACGTGTTTATTAAAATTTGCTTACGTTTATTCCCTCAAAATTTGCACACTGGTTAAAAAATTACCCAGTATATTTTTGTAATGTCTCGTATTCGCTTTAAGATCAGAAGGTATTAGATATTTGTATTATGAAATAACTAGTCAACCCGTGTGGAATTCCGCATCCATTAAAGGGGCTTTTCTTCGAAGATTTTAAATCTCAACATTAAGAGAAGCGTATATTTTTAGACTGTGGGTAAATTTCCGCCATAGCCGGCACCATAAGCTTTAAAATGAGTGAGGAATAAATCCTGGAATTTGATAAAGGAATAAGGAAGATGTCGCGGTCCGACAGAAAAACAGACTAGATAAATAATACTTATATAAGATTATGAAATAATCACCTATAAATGATTATAATAATAGTTTAAAAGCTGGTGTATTTGTGCATGTATACGTAT
Organism: Leucoma salicis; assembly: GCA_948253155.1. Taxonomy (NCBI): domain Eukaryota; kingdom Metazoa; phylum Arthropoda; class Insecta; order Lepidoptera; family Erebidae; genus Leucoma; species Leucoma salicis. The sequence continues at coordinate 25,651,413 of OX411808.1, forward strand.
GCATCAAAATGTTGAGGCGTTGTTAATAGAAACATATTTAATTTTTTGTCTGTCTAGTTCTTGAGTTGTTAGCGCAAATTTCTTAAATCACTAAACGAATTTCAATTTTAGATCACGGCCACGGGTATATAGCGGTTGGTTTGGAGCAGAGAATAGCCTTTTATCTACTAAACAATTATGCAGTAATTACAGTCTGATTAAATCGTTTGCAGCTAAAAATTAAACGTTTGTTTTTAGTATGTACACCCTTTTTTGTTAAGGCGGGAAATGTACCTAGCCGTATAGCCAGTCGTTCGGGGCAACGAACAGGGTTGTGTGGCCCTAACCCACTAAATAAATCCGCCATGTGCCATATCTCCGCCTGTATTGCCAGACCATTGGAACTGTGTGACATTACTTTAGTGGTTGCATGTTTATACACCCTATATATAAAATTATACTTATATATAAATTATATAGTTTTGGAACGCGCTCATTAAGACCTCCAATTTGGAGCCCAAATTGTAATAATTGAAGGAATTATTTTTATTAAAAAAAAGGCGCCATTCAGCCGCCATCTTGATTGTTTTTAAAGCCAGTGTCACTCGGGATGTTGTAAGGATACTAATATTACACCGAAATCCTGGCATTTAAAAGTTATCGTGGAATAAAGGAACACGTATCTACTTAAACATAATTCATGAACGCTAAAAACATTATACTCTTTTTTTTTGGGCATTCGTTAATAAACTAAGATTTTCCTCATGTTAACGATCTATAATTACATAGTTTAACCCCTCCAAGGGTTCTAATAGCAGTTCTATTTATTCTAGAACGAATTGCGCTCCGTATGATGGTAAGTGGTTACCGTTGCTCACGGACAACAATGCCTTAGGTTTTTAATGACGATTTTTTTTATGGCATGTACCTATAGATTATAGGTAACAACAACCACCGTTTTTGATCTATATTTTTTAACATTTGACATGCTCCGCTACTTTTTAAAGTACAAATTATTTGTGAATAAGGAAAAATAATTTTTTTTTGGTCGTAAAGACAAATGTGATGACGAAATTGGGATGACCAAATAGGTCTGTACGATAGCTCAGTGGCACTTCCCCAGATTGGAAAAGACGCGGGTTCGTTTCCTGCTCGTACAAAATATATCTTTTTCCTTATTCACAAATAATTTGTACTCTAAAAACCAACGTTTTCATGAGCATGAAAGTCATCTCTACTTAATATTATAAACTCGAAAATAAGTTTGTTTTTTTGTAACGTTTTCAAGCCGCAATTATTGAACCAATCATCATGAAATTTTGCATACATATATAAGTATAAATGAATACATGTAAGGAGCCCAGAAACATACATAGACCAATTTTATATTTCGGATAAAATTATGGTTACCGGGGATAGCGCTAGCAATTTTTACATAGAGATAACATTGGATTATTATTAACATAGGTACATACATCACATTACATAGTATCACAACTGTATTCCCCAAAGGAAGAGGTATGTTACACACCGACGGTTTGCCAGCTATGTTTAAGACCCACGTAATAGGAGGCGGGCTTGCTGTCTACACATTTCCAAACTGCGGGCTGCTACTGAGGATTTTTATTTTTACTAAAAAGCTCAATAACATAACCCGACCCGGGGATCGAATCCGAGACCTCATGATCAGCAGTCGCACACACTACCGTTGCACCACTGAGGCAGTTATTACTAATATGCCGTAGAGTGATGTAGCTATTTATATTATCATGTTTACGCAGACGAACGAAAGAGGTACGTGTAGTCCTAACTCAGAAAAGGAAGTAGACTGCTTTCTGTCCCGTAAAAATTGATGGTTCTTGGTGTGACCAATTTTTGACATCTAGTAAATGTATAAAATCTCTTAAATATTACTTTTGCAAAAGTTCTCTCTGTAGTACGTACCACCATAAACATATTGTAGCTGCTTTTCCTTAGTGAATTTATCGCTGATCAATTTATCTTTATAAATAAAACGATAGAGGTCGTTGCGCTCGCATCACAGAAAAACTACACGATACATTTCAATTAAGTTTTATTACTTAGAACCCTTGGCTCTTATCTAAAACATATTAGAATATCTTCATATAAAGCTTTAAAAGTTTTAAGTAACAAGGATTTTTATAAAAACTACGTGTTCTATGATGTGTGTTGTCTTGTCGCGGAGAAGTGGGGGAGAACGAAAGTCTCTTCTACCTCTATCACATGATGTGTAGTCAAATATAAGCAGCACAAATAAAGTCGCAGTTATCAGCTAGTTTAAAATAGGCTACACGTCATAGTACTATGTGAAACTGTGAAAATAATTACTACTACTATTTATCATCACGCCATTTCCCTTGCGGGGTAAGCAGAGAGAATAGAGTGCGAAGAGGCTCTATTCTTGCATACATCTCTCGCTTCCTCAACATTCATAATTCTCTTCATACACGCTCGCCGGTTTCGGAGACTCCTAACTCCATCTTCCTTCAATACATGACCGATTTGGTCTAGGTAGGAGAGTCTTGGTCTCCCCCTGTACTTACATCCTTCCACTTTCTCATTGTATAAATCTTCTTAACCAGTCGCTCGTCCGGCATTCTTTCCACATGTCCGAACCATCGAGGCATTCCCTTTCGCATCTTCACACCAATACTTTCTTTCATTACCTACTCGTGAAAATAACTGTACTGTCTGAAATTGCCAATCACGTAGGTAAGCGCCCACGCTCTTTTGCACATTATATATTTAAATATATATTCCCAAATCATCTATAAATCCTAAATATAAACTTATCTTTGAAATCAGGTATAACCAATTCATTTCTCGGAATTCGTTTCCTTAAAACAAGATAATTGGTTATGAACCGGTCTTTAAATATTATCAATATTCATAACATTGAGAAAAATATGAGGTATATGTATATCATAAGTTTTTTTTTAATTGTTTGTATCGGCAGACAAGCGACGGACCACTTGATGGTAAGGGGGAGTGTTGCTTATGGATACAACTTACAGTCAAGCGGTTGCTCACCATTTTATTTGGCGGAAATGAAATCTATATTAATAATTCGGTCAAGGGGTACGGTATACTCGAACCAACCTTACCTGATTAATAAAACATTTAAAAACTAGACGTTGCGGGACGTCTACCAGATGTGAAAACATCGAAATTGTTTTTGTAGAAATAAAATGTGATCATAATATTGCATTGTCACGCGATATACACATGCGTGTAAAATTTCAGCTCAATCGGAAACCGGGAAGTGTGTCAAATCTAACTTGCAAGATTTGAAAGGGACAAGTACAATAAAAGCGTCGCCACGCTAACAGCCGATTTTACCCTTCCTCCGCATTAGATGTTTCACATCAAAAAATAATGATTTCGAGTCGACAACATATATCCGCAAAATTCGGATTGTCTTAAGGCTGATTCACACGTACCTACATTTTGTAAAAGATTGTGTATTATCAGTCACATTTCACCCGAGCGACCCGAAAGAATAAACGTCTATCTTCAGCTACAACTAAAACACAAAGTATTTAATGGCCGATCACACGGGAGACTGTGGTACTGACCCACTTAGGCCCGATCACAAACGAGTCTTCTAGTTGTTACCCCCTACCACCAGTAATACAATGGGGTGATAATTGCTTACTAGTCACCTCGTACGACATCAATGTCAAAAATTCATTGCCGCGGGTAAGAATGCAATTGTCACCAACCCATGTTGGTGACACTTGTAGTGTTTTTGATCTATATCCATTTTTTAGCATTTGACATGCTCCGCCACTTTTTAAAGTACACATTATTTGTGAATAAGGAAAAAGAGATTTTTTGTACTAGCGGGAATCGAACCCGCGTCTTTTCCAATCCGGAGAAGTGCTCTAAGCCACTGAGCTATAGTACAGATCTTTTGATCATCCCAATTCGTTTCCCGTTAGTACAAAAAATCTCTTTTTCCTTATTCACAAATAATTTGTACTTTAAAAACTTATAGTGTTGTTAAGGTTCATTTAACCTACCTGTCTTCCTCAAATTTTCATCCAAATTAAAAGTCAATTTTTAAGAGAACTATTGTGTAGGCATAAGTACTAGGTACTCTTTGGAGAACACGTAATATAATGTCTAAGGTTTTTTGAGAGTAAGTACCTACATAGATTATTTACTATTATTACACATTCAAAGTGATACAAGTTCTATTACCTAGAGGTGTGACTAATCTTAATTTGATAACAGGAATCATCATCACAGAGAATCGCTTCTTGGAGAGATGTTTTATGTTTAGCAACTTACAATGAAAGGCTCATAGATAAATAGTATATATCACTACCTATCTAAGACACTATCTAAAACACGTAGAGAGAAATTTATACATTACTAGCTGATATCCGTGACTTTGTCTAGGTTGCTTATTATGTACCTACTAAGTAGTTGTTTTTTTAAACTTTAATTATTTTAATCTGGCTATATTTTTTTATCTGTTCAATAAAACTATCCATCCATCCATCCACCAGCCTTTCAACGTCCACTGCTGCACATAGGCCTCCCCGAGAGAACGCCACAACGAGCGGTCCCGTCATGGGGGATAATGCCGTAACCGCAACGCTTGGCAGGCGAGTCGGCGATCGCAGAGGATGTTGTTAATACTCGAGAGAGTGCTGCTGCCCACTGCCCCGGTATTCCCTCAATCGGCTCTTACGACTCCCGTGGGTAGAGAGGGGTGGGACAATTCAAAGTAGTTACAACTTCATATTTATAATATTAGAAAGTATATTTTTATAATATATAACCTTCCGACAAAAACGCAAATTCTTTACAAAAAAAAAGTAGATAATTTATATACTATTTTCAGTAATCGTTTCGAAATATAATTGCTTTTTCTTAAATCTCCAATTACGAACAGCAATTGAATTTGGAAGTTTTACGATAACCACTTAATTTACAAGTATAATTCAAAATATTTTATTGAATAATATATTATTTATTTACATTTAAAAAAACTATTTTTCTTAATTAAAAAATTCAGTACATACCTCAAAAAAATAACAACCACACACAAGAATATTACACTAACAAACAAAGAGGTCACTTATTGAATTTATTTTTCCATTCACTAATATTTTAACACTATCAAACGAGTTTCCTAAGACTTCCGATCGCGTAACACGGGCCCGGGAGACCCGGAGCTGGTACGACAAAATAGAAGCACGGACGAAATGCGACTGAAAACAACTGCGCGCCGATTACTACGAGCAGTATCCATCTCCAGGGTTATCACATTACATTTTTTAACTGACAATCATATAACCTTTACAAATCTATATTCGATTAATCAACTCGTATAATTGGATGCATAATGTGTACAAAAAGTAATTTCGAAAAAATTAAAACAAAATTTCATTTCAAAATTTTCAATCTAGTGCTTCTGAATCTATTCTGCCTGCGAATTCATCGTCGTGAACCTCAGAATATAGGTAAATACGTCTCTATGTACCTGATAGATATCCCACATTTTTCCAGGATAAAACGTAAGGTCATGTACTTTTATGCGTTCCAGACCGTTATATTACTATTAGTTTGATACGCTTTCAAGCTATAACTACTTAACCGAGCTACTAGGTATGAAAGAGAGTATTGGTGTGAAGATGCGGTCGGTAATGCTCCAATGATTCGGATATATGGAAATAATGCCGATTTGGTTAAGAAGATATACAATGCGAAATTGGAAGGATGTAGGTACAAGGGGAGACCGAGACTCACCTACCTAGACCAAATCGGTCATGCATTAAAAGAAGGTGGAGTCAGGAGTCTCCGAAACTGCCAAGCGTGTATGAAGTGAATTATGAATGTTAAGGAAGCGAAGAGATGTATGCAAGAATAGAGAGATCATTAGTGTACCTTAGAGTGAAAAATTAAAAATCCATGCGAACGAAGTCGCAGGTAAAACCTAGTTTACGAAAATTCAAGGATTAACTCGTATAATATGAGTTTTATAATTTTCGCGATAACCCTTATAAATGATATATTTAGCCTTTACTGACAACCCTACCTCACACATAGAGCGCCGGAGGTCAATGTCAGATCACGCTTTACACTTCGACCATAATCTAAAGGCATTTATATCTATGAAATGTATATAAAAAGTTTACCCTACTCATAAACTGAAACAGTTGGGGTTGCAATCTTTAAAATTCAATGAATGAATAATAAGAATTTTATAGACGAGTAGTAGCTACAGGGTCGCAAAACCTACCGCATTATAATTAAGGAAAAACAGCTCACCGTAACGTGTAAATATTAAATGATTAGAATAATTAATAAACTTTTGATTTTCGCTGCAAGCCGCGTATACTATCATACTTTTTTATTAAATACCTTTAAAGAACAAATTATTTGTGAAAGTGGAAAAAAGGGATCTTTACGGCAAGTAGGATTTGAACCTGCGTTCCATCCAATCCGGGGAATATATAAAATAGAGTATAATATATGTATAAATAGAAAGGGAGATAGCGAGGATGAGTATGGGAGGGCTTGAATCTCCGACGCTCTCACTCATTAATTTAAAAGCAAAAGTAAGTATGTTTACCATACCATAACCAAATGTTGATATTATGCGCAAGTGTGGTTTTTGTCCAATATAGTCGGCATTGATGCTAAATCAGCGAGACCTTTACCAAGTATAATGCACATTTTAATTTCACATCTACTAGTCATCCCTCAATGCTTTTCATGTGAAAACAGAGAAATGCGGTGGGAAGGTAAAACCAGCTGTTGGCGTGGCAACATTGACAAAAGCATCTAACTAGGAAGTATAATGTCAATCAATAAACCAATAACAGTTTTAATTCGTCTATGAATAACGAGAGGACCCAAGAATTATATAAGACTCGAACAATATTTTAAGAAAGAAAGAAAATCGATGTTTTTCTTCTGCGAGACATCCCATGACGGCTCATGTTTTTTTAGTAATGTGTTATTATCTATTATTCGCGGCTTACGTGAAGCCTTTTTTATGTCCATTAAGGTAATAAAAAGTCTGTATCTGAGATATATAATAAAGAAGACTATATATGTGTAGGTACTATAAACACACATAGGTACAAAGAAAGGGTATATATATATATATATAAACATACTGCGTAGTTACATAATACTTACACTTTCATCGTGTAAAAGATTCTGCTCGCGACTTCAGTACGTAGATACGTCACTATGTGGCACATTATCTCTTTGCAAAAATAACTCACTGCTCCTATCCATATATCCGGGATAAAGAGTAACTTATGTGCTTTTCTACGCTTCAAACTATATGAGTAGTATCTATATGAGTGGTGGAACCTTGCTTATCCCAGCATGAATGGGCCGGCTCGATCAGGGAAGTACTTACCACCCTCTCACAAAAGATCAGCATGAACCAACAGTAGTAGTACCTACCGTTGTGCTTCGTATGGTGAGTGAGAGTGCCAGAGGCCCGAATCCCCTCCCTATCCTCTCCTTGTTATCCTTCCTATCATCTCCTTAGTATCCTACCTATCCTCTCCTTAATATACTTCTTAACCACCTATTTCTTACCTCGGAGATGGTGACGAGTGATGCCTCGGGTGTTGCTAGCGTCTATAGGCTACGGCAACCGCTTACCATGAGCCGCATGCTTGTTTTCCACCCACTTAGTATAAAAAAAATGAGTGCAACATTTCATAATAGTTGGTACCGTAGTTACAGCCTGAAAGCGTTGACAAACAAACTCACTTTCGCATTTATAATATTAGTAAAGATAGCAGATAATTGAGTAGTAGATCTGATTGTAAGCGGGAACTATAAAAAAAAAAAATATAGGTATATATATATATATATATATTTTATTGCTTATGATGGCAGACGAGCCACGGCCCACCTGATGGTAAGTGGTAACCCTCGCTCATGGACTCAACCATACCGAAAGTATAGTCAAGCCGCTGCGCACCATTTCATTTCTCAGATGTGAAATTAAAGAATAAAAGAAGAAATATTTTTTTATTTTGGCCTGTTACTGTCCCACTATTGGGCAAGGGTCTCCTCTTAGAGTGAAAGGGATTTTAGCCGAAGTCACTACGTAGGCCAGTGCGAGTTGGTACACTTCACAAGCTGTTAAGAAAATCTCTCGGTCATGCAGCTTTCCTCACAATGTTTTCCTTCACCGAGCAGTGACAATTAGTAAACAAAGACATAACATAGCATCACACCTGTATCCCCGAAGGGGTAGGCAGAGGTGTATTACACACTCACGGCTCGCCAGCTATGGTTATCACACGTAATACAAAATCCCAGAGAAACTCCTTTCTTTTGTATAAAAAGAAATAGTTACGTCTGCGATTAACTCTTATTTATATAGCCATGAATCATTACATGTTACTCGTATAAGAAAAGGGGCGTCTAAATTTTGTGACGTAATATTATACAGAATGATAAAATTGTGACGAGGTTTTACAGGGGTCTAAAAAGCCACAATGTAGCGCAGTTACGCAGTGCATATAGGTCATATATACCTGTTTTAACATTATATGATACTTAAAGTATAAATTATTTGAGAATAAGGAAAAAGAGATTTTTTGTACTAGCGGGAAACGAACCCGCGTCTTTTCCAATCCGGGGAAGTGCTCTAAGCCACTGAGCTATAGTACAGGTCCTTCGACCATCCCAATCTCCTTATTACATTTGTCTTTACGACCAGCGCCATCTATCGGAAGCATTTACATGCATTAAACCGATATAGTAAGTTTAATTTTGCAATTAAAATTCATACTATTTGATGGCGCGATTTTTTAAACATTTTTGATCTATATTTTTTAGCATTTGACATGCTCCGCCACTTTTTAAAGTATAAATTATTTGAGAATAAGGAAAAAGAGATTTTTTGTACTAGCGGGAATCGAACCCGCGTCTTTTCCAATCAAAAAAAAATCTCTTTTTCCTTATTCTCAAATAATTTATACTTTAAAAAGTGGCGGAGCATGTCAAATGCTAAAAAATATAGATCAAAAATGTTTAAAAAATCGCGCCATCAAATAGCATGAATTTTAATTGCAAAATTAAACTTACTATATCGGTTTAATGCATGTAAATGCTTCCGATAGATGGCGCTGGTCGTAAAGACAAATGTAATAAGGAGATTGGGATGGTCGAAGGACCTGTACTATAGCTCAGTGGCTTAGAGCACTTCCCCGGATTGGAAAAGACGCGGGTTCGTTTCCCGCTGGTACAAAAAATCTCTTTTTCCTTATTCTCAAATAATTTATACTTTAAAAAGTGGCGGAGCATGTCAAATGCTAAAAAATATAGATCAAAAATGATTATATGATACTTTTTAAGCTGGAATCACAAAGAATATGGCTATCGATTTATCCAGCTATTTTTCTCTATGATCATATTATAAAATCCATGCAATAGAAGCCGCAAAGAGAAGTTTTTATTTTTAATACTGCTTTCTCGAACAACTAGGTATTAAATCCCGTTAAAGGTTGTTAAATTAGAAAGGCATGTTCGAGAATATTCGAGATACGATGATCGGATGATAAAAGTGTAAGCTTTATATTGTATAAGTCTTCTATGTAATTGAACTCCTCCTAAACGGTTGGACCGATTTTGATAATAAATTTGTGTTTGTTTCCGTGTGGTGACGGACTAAGAATACAATTGTCACCACCCCATTCTTTTCCATGGGCTTCGTATGAGGCGACTAAGGGAAGTAAGCAATTATCATCCATTGCATGACTGGTGGTAGGGATGGGTACCAAATGGAAGTACTCACTTGGTACCGGGCCCGAGCGGGTTGGTACCACCATCTCCCGTGTGACCGGCCATGAAGCAAATCGTTGCGTTTTGGCTGTCGCAAAAGATAGCCGTTTATTTTTTTCATTTCATATTTGTGAAATGAAATGGTGAACAGCGGCTTGACAATAATACCGAAAGGTATAGTTGAGTACATGAGCGACGGTTACCATTTACATTTAACATCAGATGGGCCGCGGCTCGTCTGCCCATAAATGCAAAAAAAAAGTGGTTAAAGGATGGTTTAGTTTAGATTCACAATAAATTGAACCAGGTATATGGCGCCGCGATAGGGTTTCAGGATTTTATTCAATTATGTAAAATAAGTGTGCATGTACTTGTTTTTTTGTTTAGGCGGGAAAAGATGTACCTAACCGCACACCCCGTCTTTCGGGGCAACGAATAGGGTAGTGTGGGGCCTTCACCCACTAAAGAAACCCGCCGTGTGCCGTCTCTCCGCCTTCATTAGCGGGCCACTGGAACCATATTACATTCCTTCAGTGGTGTGTGAGTATGTAGGTAGCTATTTTTGTTTTCTTTGTTAAGGCGGGAATAAGTGAGTGTATGTACCTAACAATTTCGCACACCAACAACCTCAATAAATTATTTTTAATGAAATAATATGCTTAGCCTTTTTTCTTTGAAATAAATTACACCATCCAAACGAAACGCCAATCTGTACGGGACAACTTCTGTCAGGTCCGGTAGTGTATATAAATGTACCTTTTTTTTTTTGGTTAAAACGGCAAAAAATATTCCTAACCGCTCACCCCGTCGTTCGGGGCAACGAACAGGGTAGTGTGGGGCCCTCACCCACTAAAGAAACGCGCCATGTCTGTGCCGTCTCACCGCCTTTATTGATGGGCCACCGGAACCATAATACATTCCTTCCATCCATCCATCCATCAGCCTTTTAAAGTCCACTGCTGGACATAGGCCTCCCCAAGAATGGGGGATAGTGCCGTAATTGCCACGCTTGGCAGGTGGGTTGGCGATCGCAGTGGATGTTGTTAATACTCGAAGGAGCGTGCTGCTGCCCACTCCTCCAATTCTAAAGCCGGCCCCACACGGCACATATAAATGTACCTACTTATTATTTTATGCTTCTTATTCCTGGTTATAATATTCGCTTGTGTTATTTAATAAATTCTAAGGCATATTACCCCAAATAAACCTCTCGGGAATGCTCTTGGACAACTAAAACATAATTATTGGTATTCGAAAAAACAAATAATTTAAAATGTCTCAATTAATAACATTAATCATAAAAACTGAACAAGAATTGAATTGTGATAGGACGGCTGGTAGATTGAAAACATCTCAGTATATTATATGTACCTATAAGGAAGGACCATAGTGTACACTGCATTCTATTCTACGTATGGGTTATTAAAAATCTAAAGTGGAAGTATATTCGAAATACTTTGGAAAATCCAAAAGTGCACGCCTCATAATCTTAATTTTTCACAATAAAATTTATTATTTGATAAGTAACTAATAATGTATTAGTCTTACTAAGTAGTTTTCAATAAATCACATAGATGGCGCTAATTTCAAAAAGTTCTAATGTAGGTTTTATGTCTTATACGCCATCTAGCGCTTATTTTAAGAAGTACTTCTATATTGGTCTATCGAAATAGTTCTCATGAAAGGTATAGCGCTGGTTTTAGTGTCGAGTCGAGGGTAAATATTCAGTATTTTTTTGTTTATTTAATTACAATTAAACCACATCGAATCAGACCGTGAAAAGTAACAGGGTTCTATTCGTAGTTATACTCAAGTTAAAAAGAAAAAAAAAAGACCCGATTAGTAAAGTAAATTTCGGTTGTTATCGTGTTAACATACATTACCTACAACAAACGGACGCTCAAAAATTCTACCACAGACTACCAATTACTACCAGTAAGAAGACAATCTTGGTTATTAGTTTAATTATAAGAGGTGATCCATTTCGAAGTTCCCTACGTTTTTAAAGAAAAAAACAGAAAATTCAAATTTTATGGAGAATGTTTATTATCATTTGAAAGAACATTCTTTGGCATTTATTTTTTGAAGATTATGTCTATCAAATGTTGGCCGTTGCTAAGTCGCAGATGGTCCATCCGTTGAGTCCAATTATCGATGACTCGTTCGAGCATTTCGACTGGTAACTCGCGAATGACACGCGTGATGTTTTCCTCCAAGGCCTGAATCGAAGCGGGTTTGTCCGCATAAACCTTAGACTTTACATATTCCATCCCTACAGGAAAAAGTCTAACGTTGTGATATCACACAATCTTGGTGGCCAATCGACCGGCCCAAAACGTGAAATTATGTGCTCACCGAAATGTTCTCTCAATAAATCCATTGATTGATGCGATGTGTGGGAAGTGGCGCCGTCTTGCTGAAACTAAATGTCGCCGAGATAACAAACTTCAATTTCAGGCATCAAATAGTCGGTTATCATGGCACGATAACGGTCGCCATTGACGGTTACGTTCGCACTGGCATCATTTTTAAAGAAATATGGACTGATGATTCCACTGGCCCACAAACCACACCAAACCGTTGTTTTTTTCTGAATGAAGTAGCAGTTCTTGAATCTCTTCAGGTTGCTCTTCGTCCCAAATGCGGCAATCTTATTTGTTTACATACCTTCAATGGGTAGCCAGAAATGGGCCTCATTACCCCCATCCCCACCATCTGCGACGTAGCAATGGCCAACATTTGATAGACATAATCTTCAAAAAATAAATGCCATAGAATGTTCTTTCAAATGATAAACAACATTCTCCATTAAATTTGAATTTTCTGTGTTTTTTTCTTTAAAAAAGTAGGGAACCTCGAAATGGATCACCTCTTATTATTAAATAGGTATATCATCTAAGTCCACCCGTGATCATGAATGCTGTAAAGTAATTGAAACGTCGGGATAGTAGTAAAATCAAGTAAACGCGATAGATTCCGTAAACGTAGTTTTATTTCAAAATGTGTAATATTCGCCTAAACATCAGAAAGTATTATAGAGACATTTTAAGTTTGAAAAATCAGTTGTTCTGTGTAAAACGAGAATAGTACCCACCTCAACGCTTCGCTTATGAGGCGTGCAATAAAACTCTTAAACTCTTTAATTAAGGTAAAGCCGGCATCGTTCCTTCGGGAATTTCCTAAGTTAACGGGACGTGGGCACTACCAAAGGCCCGACGGATGACGTCATTCTGAGTGTTGTGACGCACTATACGATCGGCACTTCGCGGTAGCCCAAAACATCACATATAGGGTAAGGACGGGTATTGCCGGTCACCTAAGAAAAGTGAAACAAAAAATATAGAAAAATCAACATTTTATTTCGAAACTATTAATACAACATAACTTTAAGTATTCTTCTATAATTATCGCAATCAACGAGATCAATATGTTCAAAAATCAAATCACAATATACATTTGAAAAAAAAAAGGGTTTTGACCGCTATTACCAAGTGTGGCGAGTAATGTCGGTCAGTAGGATTGCAATACCGGTCAAGCCTTTAGCGACACAAATCGCATGTGTAGCCTTCAGGTGACTCTCAGTCCGAACACAGCATAGGCCCAAAGCCCACACCGAACGCACTTATACCACAATTCATTGTTACGACCGTAATCATGGCATAGCAGACACTTGTTTTCCATATCGTCAATGTCGGTGTCATCATCATCCCGTACGTCAGTCATTTCAATTTCTGAATTCGATGAACTTTCATTATTTTTCTCCTGTAGCACTATTTTTTTCACCTTTCTTATAAATGCATTCGCTGGTCTTTTCTTCGATGTCTTTGTTCTTGGATTATTTTTAGTGTCCTTGGATTTGCTGTCTTTCTTCTTTTCTCTTGTTATTCTTCGTTCTTCTTTCTCTATCAAAGCTGCTTTATAAGGAGTGCTAGTAAGAATTTTTGCATGCTGTCTTCGACAGGCTTTCTTATTCATTTCGAGCTTTTCGAGCTAGTTTCTCTTTTTAAGTCTTTCTTGGAGGGTTGAAAAAGGAATATCAGTAAAGCGTACTGCTTCTCTTATCGGTGTCCCTTCATCGACGAGTTGGAATGCCCTGGTTAAATCACTTTAGCTCCATTTCACCTTCAATCGTTGGCTTCTATTCCGTGGCATTCTAGAATTGAATAATAATTGTTTATGTATGAGACAAAGAATATAAAAGTGACGACCAAATAACTATACCTCTGTTTTTTTGGACAAAGAATATGATCTACTTCTATACCTAACTACCTTACCGGGTAATACCGGTCAGCGTGCATTACTCATCTATGATTTTATGAGGTTAATAATAATTTCAGAAAACAACTTATTGCAAATTGGTTTAAATATCTAATCATATGGATAGCTAGATGACTGATTCATAACAAAAAATATGAACAGTTAATGGAATGTGAATATTTTGGTACTTACGTCTTATGTTCTACGACCAAAAAGTTGTAAGAAAATGCCTCGAAACACACACTCGTCTCGCTCTCAGCGTTGCGGAGTCAGAACTGAACGGGAGTCGGTGCGTGGGGCAGAGAACAATCACGCCACCGTTTTTGCATGTGTACACCGTGTGTGCCCGTAAACCAAATATTTTGCGAGATAGTGTGCTGACCGGTTTGACTGGGATTACCCGGTTTTACCCTAATTAGTTTTATTCCACAATTTTATAAATAATATTAAATTATTATATATCCATTCATTAATGCAATACACAAAACAAAAAAAAAACAAACTTGAAAGTAGTTTTAAGAAACGTTCATATTTATTTAAAGTTAATATTTAACTGCATTTTTAAGCCGGCCTAATCAGGAAGCAGGCTGTTCAATGCAATCTATAAATAAACCAATTATATTTTATATACGAATAAGTCATAAAACATAGCATCGCGCATGTATTTCCCGAAGGGGTAGGCAGAGGTGTATTACGTACCCACGGTTCGCCAGCTATGTTTAATTCTCATGTAATAGGGGGTGAGCTGCCCGACCCAGGAATCAAACCCGAGACCTCATGATCAGCAGTCGCTCACACTACCTTACGAATCTAGTATACATAACAAATAGCATCACGCCTGTATTCCCAGACGGGGTAGGTAGAGGTGTATTACACACCCAAATTTAAAACTTCGGGGAATACAGACGTGATGCTATGTTTATGTTTAAATTTATGACTTATGAATCTAATATACGTTACCAAGATATGCTCAGTTCTAGCTGTGTTACTTCAATAATGGTTACGAGCACATATTACCACGGTTTTATGCGTTATTGCAACTAATATCTACAATGTAAACTACATTTTCTTCACTTGAAGACATTGTAATTTTTATTGCTTCTGTCGGTTATAAGTTGCGAAATACTGACACGCGCAGATTATTTATACATTGGATTGGTTGATTGATAAGGTCATTCCGTAACGCAGTGCACCCACTAGACAGAAAATATTAGTTAATCAAGGTAATGTTAAAACAAAGTTTAATGAAACTAGACTTAGTATATATTCTAATATTAGGTTTGTACGGTGTAAGATGTCACTGACAAACATACTACATAAAGTGAAGCGTCCACGACGATAGCATACACTCCAGTTATTTGGTGGCGCGAAGCGAGCTTCTTTCTTTTTTATTGTAAGCTAGTTTTTGGGTTATATCTCAGGTTTCCAGTATAGTAGCGAGATAAAATGTATACCAGTTGTTAAGTCTAATCAAGAGCTATCAAACAAAAAAAGTTTCATCAAAACCTATATGTGTATAAGTCGCCTATGTATAAGTCACCATGCGGAACTAAGATAAGATTTTGCTTAGGTATCAATAAAATTACTCCAAAGTTCTGTCAAAAAAGTACCGGGAAAAGATCAATATTACACAAAATTTTTGTTATTCATCCAAATTTATTTTATCACCTTCAAAGTATGCTTCTTCAGAAACGATAGACTTACGCCAATGAATGATCAAATCATCAAAACATTTTTTAAACGCTGTTTCCGGGATTGAGTTCAGTTCTCCTTTATGTCTTCTACCGATTGAAAACGGGTGCCACGAAGTGGTAATTTGAATTTAGGAAAAAGAAAGAAGTCGGCTGGAGCCATATCTGGTGAATATGGTGGTTGCTCGATGGTATTTGTTGAGTGTTTGGACAAAAATTCATTCACAATGATGGCCTTGTGCGAAGGCGCATTATCGTGGTGCAAAATCCAAGAATTTTCTTTCCACAAATCTGGCCTTTTTCGTCGAATTTGCTCTCTTAAACGCTGCATAATGCTCAAATAATATTCTTTATTTACCGTTTGACCTTCTGGCAAGAATTCCGAGTGCACAATACCGCGATAGTCAAAGAATACAGTCAACATGGCTTTGACTTTTGATCGACTTTGGCGTGTTTTTTTCGGTTTCGGTTCAGTTGGAAGTCGTCACTCCGAAGCTTGTTGACTAGTTTGCATGTCAAACTCGTAAACCCACGTCTCGTCACCAGTAACAATGCGTTTCATGAATGTTGGGTCGGAATTGACTCGTTTTAGCATGTCCTCAGCGACTCTCATGCGATTGAGTTTTTGGAGAAAATTCAGGTCTTTTGGGACTAGCCGAGCGGAAACATGTTTCATACCCAAGTGATTATTTAAAATGGTACGAATCGACTCGTGAGACATAGAAAGTTCGGCGGCTATCTCTCTCAAAGTTAAATGAGGATTTTCAGTCGCTATTTCCTTCACTTTTGCATTGTTAACTTCAGTTGCAGACGTTGATGGCCTACCAGAGCGAGGCAAATCTTCCATCACATCTCGACCGCTTTTAAACGCTTTGTATAACTCATAAGCACGTGTTTTTGATAAAGTCGATTCACCGTAAGCTTTCTGTAATATTTTCAGTGATTCCGAACACGAAATTCCATTGGCGATGCAAAATTTAAGACAAACTCTATGTTCGATGTTTTGTCGATTATGAAATTCGCAATACACACTAGATATGATATACCTAACTAAAAACGGCACTGTATTTAATATAAATAACAGATACAACTCAAACTCCGCGCCAAAATGGATAACAGTTGTGCCAATCTACCAACAACAAAAAAAACAAAAAATTGAATTTGGAACCATAAACAAATCATCCATTTCCAATACTTTCTTGACTGATTGTATATTTTGTGAGATCCGAACAGACACTTAAAATGTGAGTGAGTTTGTTTGCCTGTTACACTTTTATGCCGTAACTACCAGAAAATGTCATAAGCTGTTATTTATCCTAAAAATTGATAGCTCATGTGGAAGAGCATGTTTGCATAGAGATTATTAGTATAAGTACCATATATTGTCCGTCCTTCGCCCGACCCGGATGAAGTCATAGGCACATTCTCGTACTCTATGCTGTTATGATGTTGTATATAAGATATTTGTCATTGTATACATACTATTATACTTTACTGTGTTTAAGCATCTCTGACCACTGTAGCAATGTCACAAATTTCCAGTGGTCTGCCAATACAGGCGGATAGACGACAAGGTAGCCAATGTCCTGTTCGGTGCCCCGAACGACGGGGTATGCGGATAGGTAAATTTTTTACCATAACATTTGTGGAGCCCTTTACCACTAAATAACCCGCTGTGTATTGTCTCGCCGCCGCTCCGCAGACCTCTGAAACTGTGTGACATTACTTCAATTTTTACTCTTATGTACGCTCGTAACGCAGTACACAATGCAGTGCTTGTCCCAACGTTATCATATGGAAGCGAGAGTTGGGTATGTAAAAAGGAGCATGAGAGTAAAATCAATGCGGTAGATATGCGATCTCTGCGGAGAATCTGTGGAGTGAGGCTGACTGACCGCATTCGTAACAATGACGTAAGAGAGCGAGTAGGTATGAAAGAGAGTATTCGTGGGAAGATGCGAAAGGGAATGCTCCGATGTTTCGGACATGTGGAAAGAATGCCGGACGAGCGACCGGCTAAGAAGATGTACAATGCGAAAGTGGAAGGATGTAGGTCAAGGGGGAGACCGAGACTTACCTACTTAGACCAAATTGAAGGAAGGTGGAGTCAGGAGTCTCCGAAACCGGCGAGCGTGTATGATGAGAGTTATGAATGTTGGGGAAGCGAGAGATGTATGCAAGAATAGAGCCTCTTGGCACTTTGTTCTCTCTGCCTACCCCGCAAGGGAAATGGCGTGATGATAAGTAATTAAGTATCCTAATATAATAATAAATATTCATGGACATTTTTCACACAACGTCCTCCTGGTCCCAAACTAAGCTTAACGCTTGTGCTACGGGTATCAGATTTCGGATATAATACATATACTACTTTTTTTTTGTAAATACATACAATTATAATAGATAGAAAACACCCAGATGCAGTAAAAATATCTGTGTTCATCACACAAATAATTGTCCTGAGTGGGAATCGAACCCACGACCGTGCACGGAAGTCGATTACACTACCGACTACGCCACGAGGCATATATATCTTCTTACAGAATTAGTTAAAACAAACAAAACAAGATTCTGGCCGCGACTCCGTCTGCGTTGACTTGAGTAGGTACATAAAAACGACACTATGGCACCCTACTTATCTTTATGCGAAATAGCTTTCCCACACGAACTGTGTATTGCTCCGGGATAAAAAGTAGTATAATATATCCTTTTCTGCACTAATAGTTACAGATTTAATTTTTCTAGTTATTTGTTAACACTAGCTTTGGCCCGCTGGTCTGCTACAGCCAAAAGCTAGTTTTTAGGTTATATCTCAGGTCCCCGATATAGTAGCGGGATAAAATATATACCTACCAGTTTTTAAGTGCACTCTAAACTATAATGTGTGCAGATTTTCATGATCTAATCATCATGAAAGAACAATGCTCATATTACACCTGAAAAATTTTTGGCAGGAGAAGTGATGTACAGAGATGATATATATCTCAAAAAAAAGGTATTTTTTTTCTTATTATAATACACTAACTTTTATCAAAATCAGCTATCTGAAAAAAAATCTAGACGCCGCGGGACGTCTAGCAGATGTGAAAACATCGA
Source organism: Leucoma salicis (assembly GCA_948253155.1). NCBI lineage: Eukaryota > Metazoa > Arthropoda > Insecta > Lepidoptera > Erebidae > Leucoma > Leucoma salicis. Next base: position 25,670,231 of record OX411808.1, read on the forward strand.
AATTAATTTGTAGAAATAAAATGATCATAACTTGACAAAGTACTCCTCAAGACGAATCAAACGAGTATAAACTCGATAGGGTTGCGTAGTTTCATTACAGAGTTACTGTGGCCCTTCCAGCTCCATCGTCAGACCCTGAATACCATCTATAGACAAAGTACTCGACAAGACCAATCATACGAGCCCAAGCTCGATGGAGTTATGTCGTTTTATAACGGAGTTCCTATGGCCACCTTCTAGCTCCATCATCAGACCCTGGATATCATCTATGACTTAAGTTCTTGTCAGGACATTTCAAACGAGCCGTAACTCGACGGGGTTGCTACATTTCATTATAGAGTTACTGTGGTCACCTTCCAGCTTCATCATCAGCCCCTGGATACCATCTAGACACAAAGTACTCGGCAAGACGAATCATACGAGCCCAAGCTCGATGGGGCTGCGCCGTTTCATTATAGAGTTCCTATGTCCACCTTCCAGCTCCATCATTAGATCAGCTCCATCTGTCATCATAATATTGCATTGTCACGTGATATACACATGCGTGTAAAATTTCAGCTCAATCGGAAACTGGGAAGTGTGTCAAATTTAACTTGGAAGATTTGAACGGGACAAGTAGGTACAATAAAAGCGTCGCCACGCTAACAGCCGATTTTACTCTCTCATTAGATGTTTCACATCAATAATTACTATTCAAAAATGTCGCCACGTTACAGTAAGTTTGACTAGAATGAACGCAGCCTATAAACGCATATTTAATAACGTTCCGTTTCCAGCTGCAGAAGACTGACACTTAGAAAAATCATAGCTTTAGTTGATTATTTTGACATATTTTTAACCCTAATTAACAAGATTTTATAGTTTATTTATTATTACGATATTTAATGTAAACAAGGAATTTATCAATCAAGCCGTTCAAGGACAGTAATGTGAAATGAAATGTTTTTTCGTTGACAGCCATTAATGTCAAAAGACTAGGCCAAACCGGCAAGTCCGGTCGATGGCGCTGTATGGTGCACCTGTGTGGGCGGAGTGCCTGGACGTGCCGAACAGGGCTCTTCTGTGGAGACCACAAAGAGTCGTCGCGTCCAGGCTCATACGTGGATACCGCACGGTGTCGACGGAAGCGGCCTGCGCGTTGGCCGGAACCCCCCCGTGGGACTTGGAGGCGGAGGTGCTCGCCGAAGTGTATCGGCGGACGTCGCAAGAGCGAGAGGTGGGTGGTCGTCCCCCACTCAGGGAGGTGGCCAGGTGGCATGGCGATGCCCGCCGAGCTGCCATAGCCAGATGGAGGACACGGCTGGAAGCGCCCCGAGCCGGTCTCTGGACCGTAGGGGCGCTCCAGCCTGTGCTGGAGGAGTGGGCGGGGCGACGGCACGGAGTCCTTACCTTCCGACTGGTGCAGGTGCTGTCGGAGCACGGTTGCTTCGGCAGATATCTGCACATAGTTGCAGTCCTTCGTTTATCTCTGCTTCGATGTTTATTGAGACTCTTTTTCAATTATAATTATGTGGAGAATGTCTCAATCGTTTTAGCTTTTTTGAAATATCGAGAGGATTGGAATCATATTAAATCTATCATTGGAATATATAATTCAACCTAAAACTACTTTGTGCAATTTTTTTTATTTTTATTAAAATATTAAATAAGTACATACTTAACTGTTTTTATTTTCTACCGTTTTATAATCTTCATTGAAATAGTACGATAATATCCGAATATTTCGATATGAGAAAGTTTTTGTGCGCTTTAGTTTTATTATTATAAAAATAAACATACTAAGACTTCCGACAGATGGTGCAGGCGTCACCCAAAGACGTTAAGTATGAATGTGTTATCGAGATTAGCAGTCGGGAGCAAGGGTCACGATTGCTGAATTGGCAAAGCATCTGGACGGTATCCAGGAGATGCAGGTTCGAATCCTGCTCGTGACTGTTATTTTCGATTTCACATTTTTCACTTTGTGTTTAATGTATGTTGCTAAGCATGTCAAACACTAAAAAAAAATATATATATAAAAAAATATCTAAATGCTAAGACTATGAGAATCGATCAATTTTCAACAGACCGATCTCATGAATTCAATATTTTACCTACATAGATCTTAGAGGCTAAGTTTCGAATCGCTTCGAATGATCGGTTTTTTGTCATAGATTAGAAACCCTAATTCAGAATTTGAGAAACTACGTGTTTGACAGTAAGTAAATTATAAATATAACCTCGGAAATTGTTTTCAATATAATTTTTTTTTCAGTTTACGAAATAATAAAATACTCACACAGTGGTTTAAAGAAATGCTAATAGTTAATTTAATGCCCGAAACATAATTGTACATCGCCTAACAATAAAACAGAGTGACAGGTCGAATGTATGGAACGTGAGCATCCTTCTTTGCATACATATAGTCTCTCTCTCTCTCTCTCTCTCTCTCTCTCTCTCTCTCTCTCTCTATCTCTCTCTTTCTTTCTCTGTTACAGCATGAAAGCGTAACAAGCGAATAAACAAATTCATTTTCGCGTCTATACTAAATATTAGTAAGATTACTATTAGGAGGGTGTTTTAAATTCAGCATATAAAATCGAATAAGCACATTGATATTTGTCAGTGCAGTTTTAATTAGCATATACTATAATTAATTTGTTAAGTTGATATGACATTGACAAAATAAATTATACCTACAAATTATTTTTTATTACGAGTTAAATCGTAAATACAACCGAAACACATTCCGGGGCTATTTATATTAATACAACTATTAAAGTAGACAACAAGATTATCTCGATACTGCGTAGCGTCGCACTTACGTTTTTAGTCAATGACGACTGCACAGATGGCGGAGTGGTTTGGATACCGGCCGCCCGCCCGAGTCTTGTGGGTTCGATTCTCACCCGACTGTTATGGATTCCACAGGAGAACTCTTTGTGCGACCCACAAATAGTTGTTCTGAGTCTACTCTGTGTCCGTGAAATTGTATGTTTTTTTAAAGTGCCCCGCGATACAAGGACTATTTCTTGGGCGTTGTGTTAAAAAAGAAAAAAATACGTATACTTAAGTAATACTTTTTTACAGATTTTCGAGCAGTGCATATTAGAACTCAAAATATTAGACAAGCAAGGTTCTCAATTAGTCTAGCAGTAAAACCAAGGGCTGCAAAAGACAGTATCGAGATCGAACCCAAGTCCGAGGTCCTCGCACGGCAACACACCATTGAAATTTCGAGATTTTTTGCTCTAAATAATATATACTAGCCTTTGCCCGCGGTTCCGCCCCAGCCAAAAGCTAGTTTTTATTGTAGGTCTCACGTTTCCGATATAGTTACGGGATAAAATGTATTATTACCAGTTTAGAAGTGTAATGAAAATCTTTTTGCGTGAAATAGAAAAAAAAAGATATTGTTTTTTGTTCAGACCTGCCTATATAGACTAATACAATTTAACTGCCTCGGTGGTGTAGCGGTAGTGTATGCGACTGCTAATCATGAGGTCTCGGGTTCGATCCCCGGGTCGGGCAATGTTATTGAGCTTTTTCCTAAAAAGAAAAATTCTCAGTAACAGCCCGAAATTTGGAAATATGTCAATAAGCTCGCCCCCTATTACGTGGGACTTAACATAGCTGGCGAGTCGTGGGTGTGTAATACACCTCTGCCTACTCCTTCGGGGAATACAGACGTGATGCTACGTTTTTTTTTACAATCATTTTTCTTCTTCGTCTCTAGTCTTTGGCTTTAGCGTCACAGCACAGACGCAATTTCGCCAGTGCCAGCAATTACGTTAGTGCCATAATCAGAGGAAGTCAAATATTTTAAATGTACAGACACATTCTTTCATTTCATATCGGTGAAATGAAATGATGAGCGGCAGCTTGACAATACTCTTGGTATAGTTAAGTCCATTAGCGACGGTTACCATTTACCATCAGATGGGCCGTGGCTCATCTGCCACTACATGCAATAAAAAAAACAGCTCTGTTACAACTTTAAAATGTAAGAGGATTACTCCTAAATATCGATTAGTTTCGGTAGTCAAATTAATAATAGTAATGTTATAGTACTGCAATCGCTATACTCATGTGTCAAAAATCGATTAATATAAAGGACAAAGGTGTAATGTCATAATTTAAGACCATGACACTGAATTTAATGAACTCGTCTAAAATCATGACATTGAATTTAATGAAACTCGTCTACTCGAAGCCTTAGTGTGCGTCCACATTGCCAGCCTAGCGCGGTTGCGACAACGGGCGCGAAGTATCAAACATACGAAACCGCCGTTTGCGTCCATAGTGTAGTGATTAAGGCGGGCGCCTAGTGCGACAGACCCAAGCGAGATAGCGCGCGTAGTTTTCAAACGTTCCTATCCGCGCGTTATGGCCACACAACGGGCCTAGTCAGCGAGCGACCCAATGTGCGGGTGGCGGGGGTAACAAGTAACAAACCAGTTCGGTCTTGCTGCTCGGCGTATGCGCGTCTGTATTTGTTATTGTCGTAAAATGGCGGTAAATACTGAATCGTTTATAACTGCAATTCAATCTAAATCACCTATATGGCAAAGCAATGAAATGGTGTGGATGACACCACAGTAATCGCACAATAATAAGAGTATCTTCTTTGTTTATTTTAGGTGATATTTTACTTAGTATGTAGTCATAAGTTGGCAAGGACATTCGAGTATACTCAAAGAATTTTGTAGGATATAATCTCAATTCTTCACCAGTTATTCCTCTGTTTTTATTTATTTCGTGCACAACATCTCTAGTATTCAACAACGCCCATCTCAGGATTGGACTGCCTAGTAAAAATAGCAAATCCTCGTCCATAGTTTGCAACACCTGATATAAGTCGAAACGCTACAAGAGCTCGCGCCTCATTATGACCAGATGGCCACTGCATGCCCCCGCTCGCCGCGCCCGCCTCAGGCTCCAGTCACCGCGCATTCACTGTGGATGCGCACTTATGATTAGGCTGTAGTCCGCCACGATGGCTCAGTGTGGACTGACAGACTACGCAAGTCGTCGAGACAAACAGCCAGGCACACAGGTTTCCACGCAATGTTTTCGCACTTTTTCAAAATACAGATTAAAACTTACCGCACAAGTATGCGGTCCAATTTATTCTAAATTTAAATTAAGAAAGAAATAGAATCCTAACTATTATAAAGGTGTAACAGTGGTGTCTGTACTTTCAAGCTATTTGAGAAAAAATACTGTAGGTATTAAGCTATATAGGTGTGTCTGAGCCCAAAATATTTTTTTACACAAAAACTACGTGAACGGATTTTGATGCATTTTTTTAAATTTTATACCTATTGATTAGACTTAATAACTGGTATACATTTTATTCCACAACTAGGCTAGTGTTAAAATAAAATGACAAGAAAATTAAATCTGTAAGCATTATCTGTGCCCGCGATTTTGAATTAATATTTTTGCAACAAATTATAGTTAAGGCATGAAACTAGCATTCGTGCTCACTCGCATCTACCTATACTATTAGCACAGAATAAATAATAGCTATTAGTAACAAAATTAAGCCAAGTGCGAGTTGGACTCACCCTTGGCTTAATTTTGTAGGCTTCCGTAGCAGCAAGTAACATAATAATAATTATATAATAATAATTATATAATAATATAGTTGCCGGATGCTGAGGCTACAAATACATTTTGGCGCAGCATCTGGTCGATGCCTATCACACACTTTGAGGGCGATTGGATCGGGGATGTTAAACGAGCTTGTGATAAAATCTCAATAATGGAGAATATTAAAATTGAACAAGAAGACGTAGCCTGTGCAGTCCGTTCGTTAACAAATTGGAAATCTCCAGGACCGGACGGACTGCACAATTTCTGGCTTAAGTGGCTACGAAGCTCACACGCTCGTTTGGCCTCTCAGTTCCAATCAGCTGTGGAGTCGGGGACGTTGCTGGATTTTATGACGACCGGCGTCACTTATTTGCTCCATAAATCAGGCAGTACCACGGAGCCAAGTAATTATAGACCTATTACATGTTTACCGTCCGTCTATAAGCTCCTTACATCTATTCTGAGAACCAAAATTGCTAAACATATTGAATCTAATTCGGTCCTATCTACCTCTCAGAATGGATGTAGGAGTGGCAGCCGTGGTACTAAGGAGCTCCTCCTTATTGATACGGTCATTAGCCAACATGCTCGCCGTAAGAAAAGGGATCTCTTGACATGCTGGATAGAATATAAAAAAGCTTTTGACTCTGTGCCCCATGCATGGCTCTTGAGGGTGCTAGAGTTATATAAAGTTAACGAAACTTTATGCACCTTCCTGAAGTCTTGTATGGGGCACTGGAGAACAGCTCTTTGCTATCCAGTGTGTCGGCAGACCCCGAATTTCCGCGGTGAGCTTATAAGGATTGAGCGGGATATATTTCAGGGTGATAGTCTGAGTTCTTTATGGTTCTGTTTAGCCATGAACCCCCTTAGTACCTTATTAGAGGGTTCAGGGCTCGGCTATAGGTTGCGAGGTGATGGTCAAAAAATATCCCACCTCTTTTACATGGATGATCTTAAGTTGTTTGCCCCTACCAGATTGCAACTAATGCAGTTACTAAAGTTAACTGAGTCCTTTAGTAATTCCATCAGGATGGAATTTGGTATGGATAAATGTGCGGTCATGCATGTAAAACGGGGAAGGATAGTGGAATCCGAAGGAATACAACTCTCGGATTCTACTCATTTACGATCACTCCTCGTAACTGACACTTATAAATACTTGGGTATGTCGCAAGCTTTGGGTATTAATGAGGTGGACATGAAACGGTCGTTGCAGGAGCGTTTCTTTGGCTGCCTGAAGAAAGTACTGAATAGTCTTCTTTCAGGTGGCAACAAGGTGCGCGCCTGCAACGGTTGGGTCATGCCACTTCTTATGTACTCTTTCGGCATACTCAAGTGGACTCAGACTGAACTTGACGCCTTGGATAGAAGAGTCCGCAGTCTCTTGACCACATAACGTATGCATCATCCTCGTTCATCACTAATGAGGTTGTACATTCCACGAAAGTGTGGTGGACGAGGTTTTTTAAATGCGAAGACCTTGCACAATCGTGAGGTGTACAACCTCAGGGAATATTTCCTGCACACTGATAAGTTCGTCATGATGTGGTCGCTGTAGACTCCGGACTCACTCCACTCTCCTTGGCTAAGGAGAACTGGCGCAGACCTGTAGTACTAGGTGTTGACGACCGCAGGGGTGTATGGCAGAGCAAGGAGCTGCACGCAAGATTTTACCGGGCTTTACATGGGCTCGACGTTGACTTTTCAGCTTCCGTGGCCTGGCTACGTTTCGGTAACCTCTTTGGGGAAACCGAAGGTTTTGTCTGTGCAATTGCTGACGAAGTTGTCATGACGAACAACTACCGGAGGCATATTCTAAGGGATAGTGCGGCTGACATATGCCGTGCCTGCCACCATCCTGGTGAGTCCCTTAGGCATATTGTCTTGGGTTGTTCTCGTCTTGCTAACCGTGAGTACTTGCACAGACATAACCAAGTAGCCAGGATTATCCACCAATAGCTTGCTCTGAAATACAGACTTGTGGACGTCGAGGTACCTTACTACAGGTATGTAGCTGAGCCAGTACTCGAAAATGGCTGTATCACATTGTACTGGGATCGATCAATTATCACAGACAGAACTGTTGTAGCCAACCTGATATTGTGGTGGTTGATCGGTCTGAGCGCCTTGAGCTATATATAGCTAGCTATTTTATAGAATCTTATATGTGAAAACATATAATTGGTGTTTAGAGTTTAATTAGTTTTAATATCTGTAATAAATCACTGTTTATTTTCCGAAAATAAAATAAATAAATAAATACCCCAAACGGGTTTGATGAAAACAAATTTTTGAGTTTTAGTTCTATGTGTGGGGAACCCCCAAAATTTATTGTTTTTTTTTCTATTTTTGTGTGAAAAATCTTAATGCGGTTCACAGAATACATCTACTTACCAAGACTCAACAGCATAGTTTCGGAAAAAAGTGGCTGTGACATACGGACGGACAGACAGACAGACAGACATGACGAATCCATAAGGGTTCCGTTTCTTGCCATTTGGCTACGGAACCCTAAAAAACTCGCCTTTGACAACAGATTTTTATCGCAGATATATATGACTATATACTACTATTGTAAAGAGAAATCAAATGGCGCTATACTTATCTTGGAGATACATGTATAATTTAAAAACCTAATTATTTAATTCATACAACATTCAAAATTATAAGCCGGACAGGCAAATTTGAATACTGCTATAGTAATTGCTTATAACCTGGCGGGCCCTAGGCCTATTTGACCCCCATCGTGGTGCTGGATGAGGCGGGTAAGCTGCTGGAGAGAATCCTCGCTGCCCGCATTGTCCAGCACCTGCGCGATATCGGGCTCGACTTGTCGGACGCCCAGTTCAGTTTTCGAGCTGGTCGTTCGACAGTTGGCGCGATCACGCGTCTGAGGGCCGCGGCCCTGGCAGTCGTCACCGGCAGGGAAATGCTATTGGCGGTGTCGCTTGACATCGCCAACGCAGTAGCAATAGTCTGCCATTCAGCTGCATCAGGGAGGCGCTCCGGTATTACAGGGTGCCTGTATACCTGAGGTGGCTGGTGGCGGACTATCTAGAGGGCCGCAGCGTCGTCTATGAGAGCCGCATAGGGGACATTGTGAGGAGACCCATGACGTGCGGTGTCCCGCAGGGTTCGGTCCTGGGGCCGCTCCTGTGGGACATCGGTTACGACTGGGTGTTGCGCTGTCGGCTCCCCCCCGGGCTAGCGATCATCTGCTATGCGGATGACACGCTGGTCGTGGCCCGGGGTGGAAACTTCGAGGAAGCGGCGTTCCTGGCCACCTTAGAAACCTCGGAAGTGGTTAGGAGGATTGGGGTGCTGGGGCTTAGGGTAGCCCTGGACAAGTCGGAGGCCCTACTTTTCCATGGGCCCCGACGTCGGCCACCTGCTGGCGCCTCGATCACAGTGGACGGGGTCCAGATTGGGGTGGAGGCCCAGATTAAGTATCTGGGCCTGAGGCTGGACGGGCGGTGGCACTTTCGCGAGCACTTCCGCCAACTGTCCCCGAGGCTAGTCGGTGCAGCGTTCGCCCTTGCACGGCTCATGCTGAATATGGGCGGACCTAACAATGCGTGCCGATGGCTTTACGCGGGGGTGGTCCGGTCGATGGCGCTGTACGGCGCACCAGTGTGGGCGGGGTCCCTGGACAGACTGAACAGGGCTCTTCTGTGGAGACCACAGAGAGTCGTTGCGTCCAGGGTCATACGTGGATACCGCACGGTTTCAACGGAGGCGGCCTGCGCGTTGGCTGGAATCCCCCCGTGAGACTTGGAGGTGGAGGTGCTCGCCGAGTTGTATCGGCGGGCGTCGCAAGAGCAGGAGGGGTGCGGACGGCCCCTACCCAGGGAGGTGGCCAGGTGGCAGGGCGACGCCCGCCGAGCTACCATGGCCAGGTGGAGGGCACGGGCAGTGCTGGAGGAGTAGGCGGGGCGACGGCACGGTGTCTTTACGTTCCGACTGGTGCAGGTGCTGTCGGGGCACGGTAGCTTCGGCAGATATCTGCACATAGTTGCAAGGAGGGAAGAGACTCCGGGCTGTCACTGCAACTGTGACGAGGACACGGCGCGGCACACGCTCGAGGCGTGCCCGGCTTGGGCCGAGCAGCGCCGTGAACTCGTCGCGGAAATAGGGGGGGGGACCTCTTGCTGCCGAGCGTCGTCAGAACGATGCTTAGCAGCGACAGGAACTGGGCCACAGTCGCTGCCTTCTGCGAGGAGGTTATCTCGCGGAAGGAAGCGGCGGAGAGGGCCAAGGAGGAGGATTCTTTCGCTGACCCAAACCGCCGCCAGCGACCGGGGCGTAGTACCTGCGCCTCATGCCTTTCTAGCTGAGGCTGCGGGTGGATGGACCGGGGAACGTCCGCCACCCGCAAGGCCTCCCGAGAAGGTGTGACGCTCCGTGTGCGGATGCGTCGCTAAGTAGAGGGTACCGGAAAAGGTAAGCCGCCGGCGGACCACCGAAGGAATGTAGCATAGTTTCAGTGGCCCGCTAATAAAGGCGGAGAGACGTCACACGGCGGATTTCTTTAGTGGGTGAAGGCCCCACACTACCCTGCTCGTTGCCCCGAACGACGAAATGTGCGGTTAGGAACATTTTTCCCGCCTTTACAAAAAAAAAGGCCTATTTGACCCCTTGTGGAAGTGTAAGGAAGTACAATAAAACACTGACCTGGCACCTATTATGCCAATTACGTACCACGTACAACCAATTAGCCTTTGCGTAGTAACAAGTTACAAACAGAGCTTGTTGCTATGGTAACCTTACTTTGATTTAATAAATTCGAAAGTGCATTTGTTTTTTTATAATACGCGGGTGACAAACATGATGGTGAGCGGTGAGGCCTATCGTAGCCTAATAGACGCTAGCAACACCAGAGGCATCTCACGCGAGTTGCCGATTCCAAGGAAAGGGATGAGAGGTGGACTCGGCATACGAAACACAACATAGTTATACCTAGCGTTTTTTTGCTCTGATCTTCTGTGAGAGGCTACTTCCCCGACCGGGCCGGCCCATTCGTAATAGTAAAATTTATATTAGTCCAGAATATAGAGTTCTTTATATCCCGGATAAATCGATGGTACCCGTGGAATAGGATATTTGCATAGAGATCATTAGAGTGCCGTAGAGTAACGGATTTATATACTAACTAGTATTTGCCCGCAGATCCGCCACAGTAAAAACATAGACTTTTAGGTTATATCTCAGGTTCCCGATACAGTAGCGGGATAAAATCTATACCAGTTTTTAATTCTAATCAAGAGCTACTAAGTAAAAAAATTACATCAAATTCAGTTTTGTAGTTTTTCTTGATGCGTGAACGAACAAACAGATAAACAGGCGAACAGACAAAAAATCGAATAAAAATTGGTTTGTGTTGAGACACATATATATTAAATGTACAGACACAGCTCCGTTACAGCTTTATAATAGTTAGGAAGTCCGCAGCATATTCAAGCATTGTTTAACCTTGTTATATGACTAATCAGCTTATTAGAAGTGTTACAAATTATTTATGTAAGTATGATCTAACCTCAGGCAAATTATATGAATAAAATTTAAATATCCATTGCACAGACATGATTATAATTTCAAATATACTTTAGTAGTATTTTTAGTGTGTAATTTTGATTGTGTAATAAATTTATAATGTCAAGTTTATATTCATTTTAATAGGTTTTAATGTATATATATTATTAGACCGATAAATTTCAACACTTATTGTCTAGACTAAATCATTATAGGTATATGTATGCTGGCAATAGTACATGATTTTACTCTCGATATGTAATACCTTATTTTTTTGTTAAGGCGGGAAAAAAATAACTAACCGCACGCCCCGTCGTTGGGGACAGCGAACAGTAGCTTTAGAATGTGATTTAGAATGTGAATCACAAAATCAAATCGACATGGTATTGTTTCGCTTGTGATTTGATTGGTAGAGAGACCGAAGCGAAATGTTGCAATAATCGAACAGCCAATTACGGTGATCTTTTGACCAATTACAATGAAACGATGCGATGTCGATACGATTCTGTGTGTTACTTTTTACCCCCCCCTGCGTAGTGTGGGGCCCTCACCCACTAAACAAACTCGCCGTGTGCCGTCTCTCCGCCTGTATTGGCGAACCACTATAGAACTAGAAAAATTACTTCAGTGGTCCGCCGACGGCTTAACCTTTCAGGTACCCTCTACTGAGCTACACATCCGGAGCGTCACACTTTTCACGGGAGGCCTTGCGTTTGGTTTTCCCTGATCCTTCCACCCGCAGCCTTCAGGGGCCATCAGGCGCAGGTACTAGCGCCTGGCTCTCACCGCCACTTCCTTCTGCGAGATGAGCTCCTCGCAGAAGGCGGCGACCGAGGCCCAATTCCCGTCACTGCCAAGCATCGCTCTGATGACACTCGGAGCGAGAAGTGCCCCGCTATTGCCGTGACAAGTCGAGCGTGTGCCGCGCCATGTCTACATCACAGCCGCAATGGTGACAGCCCGGAGTCACCTCCTCGCAACTATGTGCAGGTATCTGGCGAAGCAACCGTGCTCCGACATCGTCTGAACCAGTCGGAAGGTGAGGAATCAGTGCTGTCGCGCTGCCAACTCCTCCAGCACAGGCTGGAGCACCCCTATGGCCCAAAGATCAGCTTGGGGCGCCCCCAGCCACGCCTCCCAATGGGCCATACACCTCGGCGAGCACTTCCGCTCCCAAGTCCCACGGGAGGGGGTTTGTTATTGTTTTATTATAATAATCGAGCAACATAAACTACAAATTCAAATAAATGGTTAAAGACTAATATTCTTCATAATAAAGCTATGATAGCCTAGTCTGTTTTTTATACAACATGGGTGGCGATCAAGCATGCGGCTCTCCTGATGGTAAGCGGTTACCGTAGCCTATAGACTCCAAGGAAAGGGATAGGAGGTGGATAGGAAGGATAATAAGGAGAGGATAGGGAGGGGGTTTCCTCCGGCGCTCTCACTCACCATACGAAACACAATGGTAGGCCGTTGTTACACGCTGATCTTTTTTTGTATTTCCCCGACCGAGCCGGCCCATTCCTGCTGGGTAAGCAAGACCATTAGAACCTAGTAATAAGAATTAAGTCTGTCAACGAATGCAATACTAAGTAAAATCTGCCTATATGCATTAGTCAAAAGGAATTGCGCTATACATTCCTCAGATTCTACTAGAATATTGCGAAAAGAAATATGTTAAAGAAATAGTGTAAAAATAATGTAAATAATATATTAAATCGACCGACACATTAAGTGTTTCCGTATTCTGGACCAAAATACATTCAAATGACGTCGGACTGTGAAGAATTGATGTTTATAACTATTATCATTTTATTCTAGAGTTAAATATTTTACCGACTTAATATTGGAGGTAGTTATTTTGTAAAGAGATGTTTTACATAATGTTTGTTGTAATGCGGTATTTTCTTTTCGATCTGTATTTTAGCACTTGTCATGCTCAGCTACTTTAAAGAACAAAATATTTGCGAATGTGGAAAAAAGTCGTAAAAACAAGTGATCTGGAGATTGGAAACGACCGTCGGTCAGTGCGATAGCTTAGCGGTCTAGAGCACTTCCCCGGATTGGAAGGGGCGCAGGTTCGAATCCCGCTCGCACTAAACTTCTCTTGTTCCACATTCACAAACAATTTGTTCTTTATGGTATTTTCTTGTTATAATAGGATGATTAACTCATCCTTACTTGCTTGCTAATGCGAAAGTGAGAAAGGAGATAAAAACGCTTCCATACATTTATGGGGTCGGGTGTTAACAAGATCAAAGTTGCACCATTTGAAATTTTACATCTAAACATTTCATAATCTAAAATTTAGCGAGATTTGGCATTCTAGGAGCCGAGATATGGAAGATTATATAAAAGTGAGGTTAAGTATCAAAGTACACCCACTAAGTGTTATCATAACATTTAAAAGCCCAGAAACACGTTATTTATAAACTATAAGATAACTTAAATATATTAGTATATAGATCTACTTCGCGTTTGATACGTAGTTAGGTTCTAGTGCTAGAACCTTGCTTATCCCAGCATGAATGGCTTGATTGAAAAAGTAGCAACCTCTCACAGATCAGCGTGAAAAAACGGTAGAGTCCTACAGGTCGTATGGTGAGTGAGAGCACCAGAACCACCTAGCTCGGGAGACCTCCTACTCCTTTCCATCGAGATGGCGACGCGTGGAGGATGCCTCTGGTGTTGCGAACGTCTATAGGCTTCCGTAACCACTTACCATCAGATGGGCCCTATGCTCGTTTGCTACCTACATAGTATAAAAATGGTAGTTAGGTACCTGCTAAGGTACATTTTCCAAATAATTAGGTAAGAGGTATTTAAGATATCGTTCTTTACTCAAATAACTTTAAGCGGTAAATAAAGGTAAGCAGATAAATAAACAATACAAGTACTCGATTGATTAGAGCATAATTATAATAGGTACCATTATATATGGTGGAATTATGAGGTTATATTTGGTTATTTCAAAGAAAACACAATTTTTATACAGGTATATTTTAATCCTCTTCGATTATTGAGTTGAGGTGTAGTTGTAGGCACACGTCGAGGTGTAGACACAGGTTGAGGCACAACTTCAAGCAACTTAAAAATTCTTATTACCCGTGTAGAATTATTTTACAGTCGGTGAGTGATATCTTATCACGTGATATCTTATCAAGTGATAAGATATCACTCACCGGAACCGTGAAGCCAATGAAACTCCACACCGGACACAAACACTGGAGTGACCTGCTGCTCTTTGTTCTATGCGTCGTCTTCCTAAGACTACTTCTTGCAAGTCCCAGCAGGCCAAACATAAATGGTCATTTGCTTGCTAATTTACGCGAATTTTACACATTTTGAAATAAAACTACGTTTACGGAATCTATCGCGTTTACTTGATTTTTATACTACCCCTACGTTTGGAATACTTTACAGCATTCATGATCACGGGTGGACTTAGATGGTAGATGTCCAAAGCTGATATGGACATCTACCATCAAAGAGTAGAATAATATGGAATAATAAAAAAGACTACCATCCATATGATACTTATTATAGACGAAGAATAATATGATAGAAGTTGAACTGTCAAGTGTAGTCATAGTCATAGATTGTAGTGGGCGAAATTGTGCTCACAGTGCCACAACAAGAGCCATTAAACAAGAAGAAGATAGATTGTAGTGTTACCGTATAGCGTTCAGAAAGGAGGTTTCACTAGTGCATTGATATATTATGTCATTCGATATATTAACATAAATAAAATCCTATATTATTTTTCCGAGAATAATATCTTTATATTAAGTTATTCTTTCGAAGAAATTATTAATAATGAAAGTAAACATTTAGTTTTATTTTTATTTTTGTTTTTTAATACAAACTACCACTATTTCTATTGTATTGATTAAAGTAATTGATTTCTTTAATTATTTCCTTTTTTAATGTATATTTCGCATTCCAGAATGAAAAATAAGCTAGCTTTTTGTATTTTATATTAGAAAAAAATGGCAAATTTTTTAAAGAATATTTCAACTTGTTAACTTCACGCCCAAAAATCCCATTCTCATTGTTTTAATTAATTTAAAAATTATACCAAATTATGGCATAGCTCTATAAAATATAATTTTAAATATATTTTTAAGTACGTTGACATGTTTGGGCATATACCTACCAGAACACAAATTGCGAAAGTTTAAATTAGAAAATAATAGTCATTAGCAGGGTTGAAACCGGTGTCACTTATATTCATAATTAAGCTTGAATGTGTTAAGATAATCAATGGCTCCGAGCATATATACATAGCTTCTCAGCGTCTGAACGGAATCACAAGACGCGGGTTCAAACTCCGCTCGTAGTATTTTCAAATTAAAATTTCGTGCACTTCGTGTTCTAGTACCTACGAGTATATCACCGACCATGTCAATTGCTTAAAATACATATTTATAGAGGGATATTATTTATACTATGCTGTATTTTTTACGTTAAAGGCACTTTATCTCTTGAGGTAGTTAACTCTCCAAAAAAATAATTACATTTTATAGTTTATTTATTCAAGCAGGCTATCTAACATCCCACTGCGACCCTCAAGAACGCTGCAATTAGCGAATAAGTGCGAGAGGGTTGAGAAAAGCTAAATTGTTTTCTTAAAATATAATGATGTGATTAAACCGGTGGGATGCTGTTAGTTAAATATATAATTTAAATTCAAGTTATAGGTTAATAAATTATAGAGATGCGCTTTATTTATTTTTATGATAGAAAACTATTTTTTACAATGGAAAGAAGGTGTATACTGGTATGCATTTTATCCCGCTACTATACCAAGAACCTGACATATAACTTAAAACTAGCTTTTGGCTGCGTCGGAGTCGCGGGTATAGGCTAGTTTGTAAATAAATACACACATAACTAACTAATTAACTTATCATCACGCCATTTCCCTTGCGGGGTAGGCAGAGAGAACAGAGTGCCAAGAGGCTCTATTCTTGTATACATCTCTCGCTTCCTCAACATTTATAATTCTCTTCATACGCGCCCGCCGGTTTCGGAGACTACTGACTCCACCTTCCTTCAATACATGACCGATTTAGTCTAGGTAAGTGAGTCTCTGTCTCCCCCTGTACCTACATCCTTTCACTTTCGCATTGTATATCTTCTTAACCAGTCGCTCGTCCGGCATTATTTCCACATATGATTATCTATACACACATGATTTTAAAAAATACTGAAAAGTCGAGTCAAAGGTTTGTGCCGTGTGAAGTTTTTGATGTGAAACTTCAAATGCGGAGGGAGGGTAAAATCGGCTGTTAGCGTGGCGACGCTTTTATTGTACTTGTCTCATTCAAATCTTGCAAGTTAAATTTGACACACTTTTCGGTTTCTGATTGAGCTGAAATTTTGCACGCAGGTGTATATCACGTGACAATGCAATATGATGGTGACATGGAGCTGATCTGATGATGGAGCTGATCTGATGATGGAGCTGGAAGGTGGACATAGGAACTCTATAATGAAACGGCGCAACCCCATCGAGTTTGGGCTCGTATGATTTGTCTTGCCAAGTACTTTGTGTCTAGATGATATCCAGGGTCTGATGATGGAGCTGGAAGGTGGCCACAGTAACTCTGTAATGAATGCTCCGCTACTTTTTAAAGTACAAATTATTTGTGAATAAAGAAAAAGAGATTTTAGTAGGGGCGGGAATCGAACCACGCATCTTTTCCAATCCGGGGAAGTGCTCTAAACCACTAAGCTACCCTACTGATCCTTCGATCATCCCAAATTCTTAATCACATTTGTCTTACGACTAACGCCATCTACCGGCAAGCATTACATGCATCCAATATAGTAAGTTTAATTTTGCAATTAAAATTCATACTATTTGATGGCGCGATCTAAACCACTAAGCTACCCTGCTTAGTGGTTTAGAGCACTTCCCCGGATTGGAAAAGATGCGTGGTTCGATTCCCACCCGTACTAAAAATCTCTTTTTCTTTATTCACAAATAATTTGTACTTTAGAAAGTAGCGGAGCATGCCAATTGCTTAAAGAAATAGATCTAAAATGTTTGGAAAAAATCGCGCCATCAAATAGTATGAATTTTAATTGCAAAATTAAACTTACTATATTGGATGCATGTAATGCTTGCCGGTAGATGGCGTTAGTCGCAAGACAAATGTGATTAAGAATTTGGGATGATCGAACGATCAGTAGGGTAGCTTAGTGGTTTAGAGCATTTCCCCGGATTGGAAAAGATGCGTAGTTCGATTCCCGCGCCTACTAAAAATCTCTTTTTCTTTATTCGCAAATAATTTGTACGATCTTATATTTTACTAATAGCGTTTACGATTTACTAGCAGGTGGGCTGCTCCCTTATCTGCGACGGAATGCTCTAAAAAGTTAAATCTTGGTCAAATTTAACGTTAACGTCATACCACAATTTACCGTTCCAAGTTTCAAGTAATAACTTCTGTATTTTAATGATTTTTCAGCTACGTCACTGACAATTTGAATTTAGGTTCACATTTCTCTGTGCAGCCGTTTTACAAAATCTAATTTTAAAACTATGACTTATAATTTGCTTATAAATCGCCCATAAACAATAAATATATAGAAATAGATGCGTTAACTTAGCAGCCAACTTTTTAGAACGGTATTCCAATCGCTGGTTCGAATTTGCAATAGATAGTATGTTTATATAAATGTAGAACATTTGAGGAAAAACAAGTAGTTATAAGGTAAAAAGTCAGGAAAAACCACATTTTGATAAATAAGGTTGGTTGTATTTTGGTAAACCCAAACTAATACTTTTTTTTTAAATTAAAGAGGTTGTAACTCACCTCAGAATAAAAACAGTTTGGTTTATAAAACTGTGTGAGTAAAACAAAATTGCGTGCGACGGCGATTGACGCTTGTACCTAAGCATGTGGAGTGCAACGATTTTAAATTAGTATTTTAGCAGATATACCTGACAATATTAGATATTATAATGTATGTTTTATTACTTATGGTAACTGACGAGCCACGTTCTTCGTGATGGTAAATTATAATCGTCGCTTATAGACTAGAAATATTAATAATACTGCCAAGCCGATATTCATCATTTTGTTTCACGGATCGGATATTAATGAACAGACGGCTATCTCCCCCTACTAAAACGTACCCTACTGTTTCACGGTCGGTCATATGGAAGACAGTGATATCGACTCGCTCAGGCCCGATAACAATTGAATATTTCGATTTGATATCCAATAATAATTAAAATATAGAAGTTACGTCCTTACTGATATTATAAATTAACTGCACAAATAGCAGGAATGTTTTAGATACCCGCCTCTAATCCGAGTGTTGTGGGTTCGATTCCCACACAGGACAACTCTTTGTGCGATCCACAAATGGTTGTTCTGAGTCTGGGTGTACTTTGTGTTTTTTTTTTATTGCATGTAGTGGCAGACGAGCTACGGTCCATCTGATGGTAAATGGTAACCGTCGCCCATGAACTCGACTATACCGATAGTATTGTCAAGCCGCTGCTCACCAATTCATTTCACAGATATGAAATTAATTATAAACGGCTATCTCCTGCTATAGCCAAAACGCAGCGATGTGCTTCATGGCCGGTCACACGGAAGATGGTGGTACCAACCCGCTCGGGCCCGATACCAAGTGAGTACTCCCACTTGGTACCCAGCCCTACCACCAGTCATGCAATGGATGATAATTGCTTACTTCCCTTAGTCGCCTCGTGCGACACCCGTGGGAAAGAATGGGGTGGTGACACTTGTATTCTTAGTCCGTCACCACACGGAACAAAATGTGTGTCTTTGAAATTGTATTTTTGTAAAGTCCCCGCGATACAAGGATTATTTCTTAATGCAGGGTGTTTTTTTTTAAAACATGCGGGGCAGTCTTTGGGGACTGCCGATAGAAGCGAAAACTAAGTAACTTGTGAATTGTATCGTCGAGCTATTAGATTATTATTTTTGAATTATTTTTGGTTTGTATGTAAGATGTGTTAATTACCAATTAATTGACGATACAATTTACAAGTTACTTAGTTTTCACTTCTATCGGAGCGTTCGGTAACGATGACGCGAGTTTCATGATTTTTTTTTCACCCAAAAAGTGTTCAACGCGCCTAAAGTTTTCACTTCCATACAATTTGTTACCTGTGATTTGGTAAATTTTAATTTCTCATAATATGCCTCTGTGTGCTGTACCAAAATGTAATAACCCCGAAGCACAATTATTTCCTAAATATCCAACATAAAACAAGTGGAAAAAAAAGCAAAAATTTTGTGGCTGCACAGCATAACATCTTTCAATTCTTATTTTTTCAGGTACTATTAACAATATCACTAATCAACTGGATTAAACACAAAATATAGAAAACAATTCTCTGGAAAACAAAGCAACTACAATTTTACAGTGGCCATCTCGCCGGTAGCGCCATCTGCGCTCATCTGTGCCGTAGATCCCCATTTCAATACTAAAACGAATACCATAGAGTAACCTATATATACTGAGTAGCGAACACTATTAAACGAGGGACTAGTCAGAAATAAGCTCAGTCACCATAATTGTGTGTATATTTTAATAGTTAAAACATGAAGGGGTTTTTGCAGAACTCACAACTATTACATAATAACATTATACATTATATTTCGAAGATTAACGTTTTTGTTTGGTTGCTAACTAGAATTTGTTCAATCAACATAATATTACGGTTCGAGTATCAATCAAAGTTTGATTAGGTAATTTAAAAGGAGAATTAACTACAACGCAATTAATTTGGATTCCACAAATTTGATTAAACTCTATGTAAATATGAGCTTAAACTTAGTTTGTTGGTTATTGTATCGACGTAAATAATATTATACTTTGAGTGTGACTTTACTCGACGAAACATAAACAGAAATCACTTGAAATTCTATACAATGTAAAATTATGGTTAAAGGAAGGTAGGTACAAAGATACAATCCAAAACCTTCAGAAGAAACAAAAAATTTGATTCATTTTTTCTAGTGGTAGCCTTGCTTATCCCAGCATTAAAGGGATGGCTCGAGCGGGGAAGTACCACAATCTCACAGAAAATCGGCGTCAAATAACGGTAGGTATTCCTACCGATGTGTTTCTTATGATAAGTGAGAGCGCCAGAGGCCCAAATACCCTCCCTATCAAAAGAGAGAGAGAAGTAAAAACTTATTATGCTTTCTATCTCCTCTCCTTAGTATCCTACCTATTCTCTTCTTAATATGTTTCCCATGTGGGTATGGTGTGTGCTTGTTTGGCATCCATGCAGTATTAAAAAAAAAAACAAACAGAATCCACATGAAATTCTATAGAATGAAAATAATATGATAACCGGACCAGGTATATACCACCCAAAATCACAAAATATTAAATTCGTATGCTTTTATTTGAATATCTGTGATTCTGTTTTGCCTGGCCATCAGCTCAATTGAATCACTTTTATAGTTCTATTTACAAAAATTGTAGCATAATTTGCTTTCATTAAAAAAATGAAACAATTTTTTTATTAGTAGGGTGCCAAATAAGCATATGGCTCGCCTAATGGTAAGCAGTTACTTCCGACGTTACCAACACCATGGTTGCGTTTCCAACCCTAAGGGAAGGGACAGGAGGCGGGTATAGATGAAATAGTTTACTGTTATCGAGTATGTATTCGTTATCAAACAAGGGTTGTGTTTATGGAAAGAGGTACAAGTGGATTTTCCGAACTCCTTTATTGGGGACACTTTGTTATTGGCAAAATACGTGCCTGTATTTGTAAATAAAAGTTCTTGGGGTTAATATGCTTGTATCAAAAAAGAGATTGAGTAATAGGTACATTATTTTTCCCTGACATTTTTTTTCGGAATGATAAGAGTCCATTCGCATATCGACGGTGTTCTCTTGCACATTCTTGCTTCGTCCACTTATCATTTATGTTTGCAGTTATTATAGGAGTGGATGGTAGTAGACTATTATTCAGCACAGACTACAATTATTTTAACTAACCTTTGCTCACAGCGGAGCCGAGAAAATATAGTCTTTAGGTTATATATCGGGTTCCTGATAGGTGTAGTAGCGGGATAAAATTTATACCAGCTTTTAAATATTAGTCAAGAGTTATCAAAGAAGTTTTATCGACATCCGTTCAGTAGTTTTTGCGTGACGTGTACACAAAAAAACAGACAAAAATTCTAAAAACAATGCGTTGTGTTCAGAAACGTAAATTAGCTGCAGTCATTTTTTCTTAAATGCTTTAAATGTATTGACATAGCTCTTTAACAGCTTTATAATAGAGGAACTCTAGACCAATGTCGATAATTTTCAAAACCAAATAAATAATACTAGGATGAAACCCATTGAAAAAGTAAGAAAATATAACAAAAATAAAAGAAAAAATAATTTACGGGCGATTTGAGGTCGGGAAGGGGGTGAGGGTGAGCTTTTAAGGGTAAAAATCAGTTTATCACGATTTCAGGCAAAACTTAGAGTCCTATCGAAAAAAGTTAAATGGCAAAATTGTAGGCAATAAAAAGATCTACAACTTTTGTATTAACATTTTTTTCACATTACCTCAAAATTTATGTGAAAAATCTAGAAAAACGACTTCTTGGTTTTTTACTTTTAACTTCCACAAAAAATAATATTTTTTCGCGAAATTTGGTGAAAACTTACCTTTTTATATCTCAAACACATTGTAATTTTTTTGATGCAAAATATTTATTTTTTCCTCTTATTTTGATTAAATATCGAAAAATCACCCTAATTTTCAATCAAAAATTGTCACGTCAAAATATCTGCTCTGAAAAAAATCGGTGTGCTTTTTATGCGTTGAAATCTCTACTTTTTGATGGGTTTCATCCTACTATTATTTTTTTCACTTTTTACCGTTTTCAAAGACTTCATTCGGCACTGGCCTACTCGTTTTGATGCATTATATTTCATTAATGTACTAATATTTATTAATAACTATGTTAAAAAGCAGACAATTTGGATGGTATTGAAAACTGCCAAATTCGATAAAAAATATTTTGGCTTGTGAAAAGGAAAATATAGTAGAAAACCTGTACGCTTTTCTCGACGAGTTGTGAAGTCTGCCAACTTGCACTGGGCCAACGTGATGTAGGTACTATTGCCTGTCTCTCTGAAAGGAGACACGTGCGCAACAGTCAATAATGGGAATGAAAATGCCTGTTTTCTCTTTCATTAATAAATGTATCAGCTCTTAATGCACATTTTTGACGGGTGCTTTGGCACAGTTTTGGCGGCATATTTTGTTCATAACGGGAATATATAACGTCTTTCTCCACAATATCAAAAATTAACCAGCGAACAGAACTAGCGCTTAACATTTTAATTGTTGTAATAGTTTCTACTAGTTAGACCACAAATTATGATTTTACCGTATATTGGGCCTTGCTTTTGGCCTAACAGCCGAATGTTTAGTCACTTTGCGGGTGATAAATTACGAGGTTGCAATGTACTATATTGCAATGCAGGCGGTAGCGTGGGCACGTTTGTTATATTTCAGGGTCCATTATGTAGCGGCACGCACAAGCAACTACATTATTCAGCTCCATTTGCGTTTTGCTGGCCGATTTTGGTTACACTAATACATTTTTGCTCTTAGATGAATGCGATGGTACTGAACACATGATGAATTACCTATATATGATAATATTTTAAAACATGTCGAAAGTATCTTGCTTATTGCTACATCAAATCTACCAAACGGTGTAAGTCGATATTCGTCGTCCACGTACAGCACTGAAGACAGCGGAATAGCGCTGAATACCGTCGTCAATATAATAAGTGCAGGATAGAATCACAATTGTGTTCATTTATGCTTGTTTCTTGCAAATGTTGAATGGACACGGAAAAGTGGATATACTCGTCTCAATATAAAACTCTTGTTTTCTTAGGACAGTCGCTGAAAGCTGAATAAATGTCGTTAATACCTCATTTGTGCATTTTACATCAAATTTTGTTTGCTTTTTTGATATTTTTAAGCATTTGACATGTTCAGTAAACGAACACAAAGTACGAAAATGTGAAATCTAAAATAAAAACATCTAGTTACATATAAAATGTTATCAGAAATTCGTTTTGACAACATTTTTTTTTTATAATATTAGAACAAGTACTTTGATTTATGTTGAAGTCGACCTCAAACCGGAATTAGATTAAAAACAAACTGGTTTAAGAATTTTAGATAAATATGTAATCGTCGCAACTGCACAATAACAGCATTTGAGTATCTGCCATGTGGAGTGAGTAAATAAATTATTATAGTTAAAAAACTAAAATAACACGCTTTACTTTTAGTTAAAATAAATAAAGCCTACCAAGCTGTGATAATTTTACTTTAACTTCGTCATATTATTATATACTACCACCATTAATTTTTTCACATATTTATCCAAAAACAATAATTGAGCTGGTTTACTTTTCTAGCAACAAGAGTTAGCGCTTTTATGCTTAATATTTCACAAGCGGATCCCTTATTCGAAGAATTGTTTTCACAAACCCACAATATTTTGAAAGACCTATCAAGGACACCTCACACTATGGGGTACACAAGAAAAAAAACTATCTCCACTCTATGTGTAGAGGGTAGCCAATTTTTGATTAATTGGCTACGGAACCACGTATCAGACAGCATAGAAAATGCAGGTCTCCCACCAGGTGGACCAACGACGTGGTGAGTTGGATTCAGGCAGAGGATCGCTCGTTATAGCTCTCTCTTGAGGAAGCCTATGTCCAGGAATCGATGAAGAACGGCTGGCGAGTGTATTTCCGTTTTTATGAGGCGTGTAAGACGTATTTTTTGCCAGGCAGATGTGAGTAACAATGTTTTATTTTGCTCTTTAGAGAAAAGTTATATAAAATTTACTAACTGTAGTACTTCCAAGAAATCGACGGAATGTCGTAAAGCGTGCTAGTAGGTGCATTTATCTACATTGTTGACTTTAGGAGTCTGTTAAAATGAAACGTTTACTGCAACTGGTAAGTCAAGGAGGTCAGTATGAATGTTATAATGGAAACAACTCTAAATAAATAACATGCATGTGTTATGTAGATATTATGTTTTCTAATACCTGACAAAATCTGATAAAATGCCCATTTTCAGCGATCGAATGTTTGAAATTTTATAAACACAGACACTACATAATACCAGGATTCTCACATCAAGGTCAAGATTTCAAGGAACTGTATGTTTTTTTTACCAAAAAAATATCTGTTAATGACGGGCCTCGTGGCGTAGTCGGTAGTGTAACCGATTTCCGTGCACGAGGGTTCAATTCCCACTCAAGACAATTCTTTGTGTGACGAACACAGATATTTGTACTGCATTTGGGTGTTTTATATCTATGTATGTATTTACAAAAAAAAGTAAAATGTGCATTATATCCGTAATGTGGCATCCATAGCACAAGCGTTAAGCTTAGTTTGGGACCTGACGACGTTGTGTGAAATGTCCGTGAATAGTTTTTGACGTGATAACGTCTTATAAATCGATGAACACCGGCAGTACGCACAAAAAATCTCTCGTTCCGAAACCGATCGTTTGTTAGAGAAGGAGGGAGGATGAGAGAAAAAATGAGGGGTTTTGTCTCTCTTTTTAGATAAGATTTTCGTATAATCCGATTAAGTGAGCATCTATATCGCGCAAGGAGTATTTTGGATAGGTTTTGCGTAAAATCCTTTCTTACAGTATCAGAAAATATGCCACCCCACACTCACAAACTATGCGAATTGTCACAGTTGTTACCCCAGAAGATATGAGAAAAAATGACTGTAATCGGCTACCTATATAGGTTAGGTGTCTAAACATAAAACGATATTTTTTTAAATTTTGTCTGTTTGTCTGTTTGTTTGTTCCCGCATCACGCAAAAACTACTGAACGGAATTTGATTCAACTTTTTTTGTTTGATAGCTCTTGCTTAGACTTAATAACTGGTATACATTTTATCCCGCTACTATATCGGGAACCTGAGATATTACCTAAAAACTAACTTTTTGCTGCGGCGAAGCCGCGAGCAAAGGTTAGTAGCCTAATAAAGTAATTTTTTCTCAAATATATTAAACGTACAGACACAGCTCTGTTACAGCTTTATTATATAGTCTGTGGCAATAAAATTTCGAGCGTAAACCTTCCTTGATGCTACTTGGGAGAATTTAAAAGTATAAGCACTGCTGTATCGATTATACAGGTGGCGGAGCGGCTTAGATACTGACTTCTTGCACGAGTGTTGTGGGCTCGATTCCCACAGAGGAGAAAACAAAGAAAATACAGGAAAGCCTAAAAGAAAAATTAACATTCCTCAGTCATATTTCTTAACTTACTTCTCACTCTTGTGTTTATTTAAGTGCTTGTTAGATATAGATACAAGCGAATAAAATTTTTTTTTAATTCCGGAACCATTAATTTTGAAATATTTTCTTATTTTTCGTAAGTAAGAGACTGTATTATTTAATGGAGATATATTTGAAAGCTATAATTTTGAGGTTAGGTACTCGTATATAGTAATTAACCACCACCGAAGGAATGTAACATAGTTCCAGTGGTCGCCAATAACGGCGGAGAGACGGCACACGGCGGGTTTCTTTAGTGGGTGAAGGCCCCACACTACCCTGTTTGTTGCCCCGAACGACGGGGTGTGCGGTTAGGAACATATTTTCCCACCTTAACAAAAAAAATTAGTAATTAATCACTAAAGTGTAACACAGTTCCAGTGGTCCGCTGGTACAGGCGGAGAGATGGCACACGGTAGGTTTATTTAGTGGGTCTGGGCCCCACAAAACTCTGTTCGTTGCCCCAAACGACAAGGTAACCGTTATACAGTATTAGCACAGAATATATACTAGTCCTACGGACAGAAACATCGCTTCCATTAAAACTTGTCCAAAATCTCTGTGTACCTTTTTTTCCTTTTTTTTATTCAAAGTCTTAATAATAATACAAATTGTTCGTAGCGAGAAGAAATGTACCTTATGTTCACAGAAATACAGTTGAGATTGTTCTTGCATACATCTCTCGCTTCCTCAACATTCATAATTCTCTTCATACACTCTCCGGTTTCCGCTCGCCGGTTTCGGAGACTCCTGACTCCACCGACAGCAACAAAGCTGTCGTTTATAAAACTTAAATATTCATTTTTCTAGTAGATTCTATTTGATTACTTTTTATATCATTTTAAATGTTATTTTCAAGTCGGATTATTGTTTTTTCATTTTTTTTTTTGTTGATCATATACGTTTAGAGTTTTAGCTCTGAATTATCGGTTATTAAATTTTATTGTCGAAATACCCTAAATCGCGTAAATAATTTTATTTTAATCAATACTACAAGCGCAAGCGCTTAGGCACGCGTGCGACAGCCTTCTGTCGGTTGTACCGTGGGCGGTACACGAAGGGGTAGGCATTTAACTCGGGGTCTTGAGCGAGTGATGTACGCCTGGTATTAGTACATTCTTTCCGGCCATAAAGATTTTTGTTAAAAAATGGTAGATACCTAAAGTAATTAGTGTTCTAGCTTGTAACCGATCTTGTGTAGTGTATGAGACTTATTATTTGTATTTTTTTTATTATTATTTGTTTTTGAAATTTGAATTGGAAATTTTTTCTTGTCATCCGTGACATCAACCAAAAATAGCTCAGCGGAAAATCCGCGCAGGGGTTTTTATAGCTCGCATTATGCTGAGCTGTGTTATTTTGTGACGAGATACAAAATGTATGTACCTACTTAATCTATACACATTCCCACCCGAGTGTTGTGGGTTCGATTTCCACATAGGACAATCCTTTGTGTGATCCACAAAATAAATGTTGTTCTGAGTCTGGGTGTACTTTGTGTCCGTGAAATTGTATGTTTGTAAAGACCCTTGCGATATAACCATTATTCTTTAGTGTAGACTAGTGTTGTCTTTAAAAAAAACATGTTTTTGACTTGAAGGCACGAGGACAAAATACCCGTGGCTTCGTTCAACAGGTACCTGCAACAAAAAATTACGTACATGTCCTTTTCATAATCGGACAAAAAAGTGTAGTAAACATAAATGTCTCACATGCGGTGACCTGATAACCTTGTACCTAACATTCAAGGTCACAGATGTAAAGATATTAAATTTATAGATAATTTTATAATGAACATAATATGCGGGATTTTGTGGATACGATTTTTGATTTTTTCCGTGTGGTGATGGACTAAGAATACAAGTGTCTTTCCCACGGGTGTCGTACGAGGCGACTAAGGGAAGTAAGCAATTATCACCCATTGCATTACTGGTGGTAGGGCTGGGTACCAAGTGGGAGTACTCACTTTCTATCGGGCCCGAACGGGTTGGTACCACCATCTACCGTGTGACCGGCCATGAAGCACATCAGTGTGTTTTGGTTGTAGCAGGAGATAGCCGTTTATTCTTTAATTTCATATCTGTGTAATGAAATGGTGAGCAGTGGCTTGACAATACTCCCGGTATAGTCGAGTCCGTGGGCGACGGCTACCATTATCAGGTGGGCCGTGGCTCGTCTGCCACCATAAGAAATAAAAAAATGATGCAACAAAATTTGTAGGTACCTATAATATATATAAAACGATACTTATGTGGTCTACAATTCTAAGATATGGGTATACTCAAGTATGTTTATAACGTTTTAAACAATAACAGTATTCTATTCTAGGCAACACTATTAAAAATTCAATAGATAGATAATCCTAATAACTGTCTTTGTTTAAGTAAGGTTAATGTTCACCTTCAACACATGTAATGTCAGATATTCGGGTAATCCCAGATTAGAACTTGTTTATACTTATAAAACTACTGTAAAAAGTATGTTTATATTTAGACGGCCTCGGAAATTTCCGAAGTACCTTTTGGGGTCTTCGAACCCATTTTGTTAATTTAAGGTTTTGCCATTGAATTGTTATGCTATCAGATTCCAGCTTACATCCTTCCTGTACGATAAGAACATTAATTTAATGCTAGCACTTAATATTAAAGAAAGTCAAAACCGTTTTCTTAGGTGGGTAAAAATTTACGTGTTATATATCCCGTTGTCCGGGAAGATATAGGGGTAGTGATCAACCAAGAAACGAGAGGGTTTGGGCACCCAGTATTCTCACTCACGGTACAAAATACAACCCCATTTTGCTTTTCTTTTTGGTAAGGCGGGAAGAATGTACCTAACCGCACAATCCGTCATTCGGTGCAACGAACAGGGTAGTATAGGGCCCTCATCCACTAAATAAACCCGCCGTGTACCATCTCTCCACCGTAGTGGCGGACCACTGGAAGTGTGTTACGTTATTTCAGTGGTGTACGAAAGTGAGCGTGCCAAGTTTATGCCTATTTTGGGTGGGAAACGGGCGAGAATATGTTGGACTAAACATTCGTATCGAATGCTATTGCACGCCTCACAAGCGAAGCGTTGAGGTGGGTACTACTCTCGTTTTACACAGAACAACAAATTTTTCAAATTTAAAAATGTCTCTATTTATCATATATTGCACTTGTAAAATAATATATACACACACAAATATCAAGAAAAACACTATTTTTAACACTCATGATATTTTTGATGCCATTTTTGTTATTTAAACTAGTTAAAAAACTGTTTAAAAATGTTAGTGGATGTTGTTAATACTCGAGGGAGTGCTGCTGCCTACTTCCCCATTATTCCCTTAGTCGGCTCTTACGACTCCCATAGGTGGAGAGGGGTGGGACAATCCTAAAGCCGGCCCCACACGGCATATCTATCAATTAACATAACATATTTATACCATCTTCTATTTATTATTTACCATTTCATATTACTTTGTGATGACAGGTGCCAGGCACTAGAGTTCACCACAAAAAATATAGCGTACTCTTCTGCACGGGGATCATAGGTGCTCTTTTTTAAGTAAAATTTCTTGAGACATTCCGTAGGAGAACGTTGTAGATGGACCAACGTTACTCACACACAAAATTGCCTGTATTTAGATACACGAAGTACACAAACGTGTTACATTTACATATTATACCTACTTGAATTTGTTATGACAATGTGTTGATGATGACTCAAAGTAAGCTGCTGCCCACTGCCCCGGTATTGCCTTAGTCGGCTCTTACGACTCCCATGGGTGGAGAGGGGTGGGACAGTTCTAAAAGCCGGCCCCACACGGCAAACACTACCTATCACCCGAGTTTTGGCGGAAAAATGAAGAAGATATTGTACCTACTGCGTTATGTTCCAAAACTTGTGTTACGTACTTCATTAATTTATAAATAGCGACTGTGGTATATTTGTTTATCTCAGAGAAGACATCAAGCACAAATAGATGCACTATTAAGCTTTTTAGATGATACTGTTATACCTGTAGAATTTGATCAGATCGAACAAAACTGACTTCAATATTTATAAGTATGTATATACAAAACTTGACTGTTTTACAAAACATCATAATTATTTTATTAAGCAAACAATATTTGCTTAAAAGGCGCTCCCTCACCTATTATATAATTTTATTACTAGCTCACCCGGCGAACTTCGTGCCGCCATATTTTCTTTTCGTGAATATTTTGCAATTAAAATAATTAAAGTACTAATATCACTATTACAAAATAGGGGTTGGCTGTAGAAGAGTGAAAGTTTAGGGTTATATGTATTTTTTTATTCCGAAACATAAAAAAATATAAAACTGTGCAGAACATAAAAAATATTTTTTGGGATGGACCACCCTTATCACTTAGGGGTACGAAATATAGTTTACATCCTATTCTCAGACCTACTGAATATACACACAAAATTTCATAAGAATCGTTAAAGCCGTTTCGGAGGGCACGAGAATTTTATATATTACTAGCCTTTGCCCACGGCTCCGCCGCAGCCAAAAGCTTTTTTGGTTATATCTCAGGTTCCCGATCTAATGTTAGGTATATATCTAATGTTAAGTCTAATCAAGACCTATCAAACGAAACAAGTTGCTACAAAATCCGTTCAGTAGTTTTTGCATGATGCGCGAACAAACAAACAGATAAAAAGACAAACAGACAAAAAATCTAAAAAAAATCGTTTTGTGTTTAGACACGTCTATATAGCCTGATTCAGTATTTTTTCTCGAATATCTTAAATGTACACAGGCTCTGTCACAGCTTTATAATAGTATAGAAGATTTTCATATTAAAACATTTTTATTTTAACTCTTATGGCCTGGTTCCCGTTGTCTATGGTAATGCGACCTATATCATCGTCAACTCAAGGCGTTTATCTAAACATCCAATCTTATTTCATTTCTATAGGCCTTGGGTAAAGTTTTCATACTGCGGTGTCCAGTATCCTTTCTAGAGGAAATGAGCTGAAATAATTTTTCATTATATTAAAAATTATTGGCATTGGGAGTTGGGACCGAATCGCATTAAAGCAAAACGTTTTTTTTCAAAATGTGAAAAAAGACACCCTAATTGGCTATTTGTTGGACATATTTGTACAATAGCGATAGTCATTATGATATCATCACAAATTGTATCGTATGACTGGTATTACAATAGTTATCTAGTTGGAGTTAGGTGACTGACTTTACGCGTAACGACGACGTAAGAGAGCAAGTAGGTATGAAAGAGAGTATTAAAGTAAAGATGTAAAAGGGTATCTTCCGATGGTTCGGACGTGAGGAAAGAAAGTCGGACGATCGGCTGGTTAAGAAGATATACAATGCGAAAGTGGAAGGATGTAAGCACCTACATAAGGAGACCGAGACTCACCTACCTAGACCTAATCGGTCATGTATTGAAGGAAGGTGGTGTCAGGAGTCTCCGAAACCAGCGAGCTTGTATAAAGAGAATTATGAATGTCGAGGAAGCAAGAGATATATGCAAGAATAGAGCCTATTGGCACTCTGTTCTCTTCACCCCGTAAGGTAGATGGTGTGATGATAAGTAAGTAAGTAGGTATTACTATGCATGTAGCTAGCACTGCTTAAATTATTTGTTTATTTAAGTTTGTTCATTTCAGCTGGACCTCCTATAGACCCAAAAAAAGTTTTACTTCAATTACGCGTATAAATTGATTTAGTTTGAGATTTGTTTTCAATTTCCAATGTGATTTTGTCGGCTTAATTTGTCTTCCTATCTGTCTACATATTGTTATGAAAACCGTGGAATGGTATATAATAGGGACGGCATTTATTCAATTACCCCTTTTTTAGTGAAATCAGAGAGCTATCAAACAAAAAAACTTATGAAATTCACATAGCCTAATTCAGTATTTTTTTCTCAAATATTTTTAATGTATAGATACAGCTCTTTTACAGCTTTATAATAGTACAGAGACTGATAGATAGTGTAAAATTAAATTATGCAGTACCAAAATTAATATGTTTCAATGTTTGTTTGAGCAAGGTTTTAGAAGTTGCAAATTGATTGCATTTGAAGTCCACATTTAAAATATTAGCGCTATTCCAATAATTTAAGAGTGAAATGATCACGATATAATTTACAAAGCACGTTTAATGAACTTATTTTGCTTTAATAGTAAGTAATATAAATTAGCTTAATAGGTATTCAAATATTACGTTTATGTCTGTACTTTAAAACATTATGATACCCATATGCTAATTTAAGTTTATGGTCTATAATAGTAGGTGAGATGCATAATTATAATAATCTATTATCATAATAAGCGAAGGCTAATATTAATAGTACATCTCTAAACAGACCAAATTCTACAAGTGCATCTTACGTTACTATATCTATAGCATCTACATTATGTAAAATAAATAAAACAATGGCGCAGTCCACATTTATATGTTTTTCTGCTGTCTTCATGTAAAATATTAAAATATTTTGAAACAATTAGTCACTATCGTTCAGGTATTACTACGAAGGCAGCTTTCTATGTATATTACATCTTAATTAATCTTTTTCAAGTAGAGAAATTTTATATTTAAAATCACCGGTGCGGAACTTGGACGGGTTGTTAATTATAAACTACGTGTGTGGTACTGAAGCCTTAAACGATATAGGAGACAAGACCTCAGTCCCATCGAAACGTGTTACATGAACACTAAAATTCGCAAGTGCGGACTTAGGCTGAAAATTGGATCGGTCATCTAAGCCAAAGTAGGGCGCAACTTGGACAAATTTGTTTTGTAATCTTTATAGAAGTTGGCTATGTTTAGTTCTCGTGAACGTGTCTTGTATGTAAACCCATGCAGATAAAAGTTGCTAAAACTTTCTTCCAACCAATATTTCTTTTGCGTATCAAGGACTTCGCTATTGCGTGAGCAAATTTTGTTGTGTTTAGAACCAGCATTTACAGTTGACAACAGCGAAAAATATTTTATGGTTTATTGCCTACGATATAAGAGACCACTTTCTTTTAGTTCTTTTAGAATCCTTTAATAACGGACATGTATTAAAGGATTCTCTTTAGTGACGGACTAATATACCTACACAGCAAAATATGTCACCAATATACCACATGAAATGGATCTATACGCGCATTAATCTAAAAAAACATACTTTTATTTTGAGTAATTTAGAGTATGCTCGAAACCCGGGTCGATGTAATCGATCCTAAACGTGAATTACTGATATAATATATCTAGTTAGGAAAAGACAGCTGTAGGGGCTAATCCTTACTCCCTTTGCTTGATTGATGTTGGTAGAATAAGTTAGGAATAAAACGATTAGTTCTCACTTAACGCGTATTTTCGGCACTTGACTAATGATAAAATGATAGTATGATTGCTATGAGTTGATATTGCGAACTGAGTGTGAACGTAATTAATGTGAAATTATATTACAATAATATTGATGATGGCGCAAATGTACAATGTGCAGTTGCACCGTACATAGTGCCGGGCGCGAGATGAAAGGGATGCTGATGATGCTGAGAGGTGTTGGAGTTAGTATGATTTAATGTTACAAGAGATCAATTGGAGACTTGTCTAAATTCACGGTCATTATGTCCTTTAACAGAAGATCCTACAGACTTAAATTTCCTTACACCTGCTCACTTTTTATCAAGCGGGCCCAATTTAACATTATACGAAACCGAGAAAGATTATCAAGACATTTAGCAGCGTTGGCGTAACGAGTACTTAACACAATTAAACACAAGGAGCAAATGGAGACGCCCTCAGAAGAACATCAAAGTGGGAGACTAGGTGTTAATTCATGACGCCAATCTACCAGCAGGAAAGTGGGCAATGGGAAGAGTGACTCAAGTACATCCAGCGGTGGATTTACACTAGGGGCAGTCGGGGTGAGAGCCCAGGGCGGCAAAATTTTGAAATGAAAAGAGTTGTTTTTGTCTTATCAAGATTGCTCAATATAATTAATTAATTCTAATAACCCTTAATTGGGCGCGCCTTAAAAGTAGTATAAGTGTTCGCGTGGGATGTATAGAACCCCACAACTAGTTTATTAAAATAAAATCAGAAATCAATGCAAAAATAGACTTCAATTAATGAAAATATTTGAATTGCATATTACTCGTAATCAACATTTAAACCCCTTTTTAATATAATTAATATATTTTTAAATAATAAAGAATAATGTTTATAAATACTTGTTTAGATTCAGTCTAGTTACCGTAAAACGTTACAATTTTGGCAGACTACGATCATATGATCATTACAAACGTGTGTAGACACTTAGAGCATTCAATTTTAAAGACATCTAAAACAAATGTGAAGTGGAGATTGGGTGTCACTATTAGGTGACTGCGATAGCTTAGCGGTTCATAGCATTTCCCCGCAATGGATGGAATGTAGGTTTGGATCCTGCTCGCAGTAAAGTTCTCTTTTTCCACTTTCAAAAATAATTTGTCATCCAGTTTTTGTTTTAGACCATAAATAACAAAGTTAACAATTATTCACCTACTAGGAAATTTTGTCCACACAAACAGTCACTTGGGGTGTCGTGCACCCCAAACATGCTCAGTAAGACCGTTCACGATCTAACACTGTTCGCGACTAAATTTTAAACGTCAAACGTGCTTAGGAAGCTACCTAGAATACCAGCGCCCTAAATTAAAGAAGTTATTAGTCAAGAAACTTGCGTTGGGGTGTATGACACCTCTCGCGGAAGGAGGCGGCGGAGAGGACCTGGGAGAAATTCTCCTTCGCGGACACGATTCGCCGCCGGCGCGCGGGGTGGCGTGCGCGCGCTTACCTGCGCCTGATGCCGCCCTAGCCGAGGCTGCGGACGGTGGAGTCGGGGATTGCCTTGCCGTCCGCGGAAGCCTACCGCGAAGGTGTGACGCCCACGGGCGCGGGGCGTCGCACAAGAGAGGGTGCCCGAAGGGGCCGCCGCCTGCGGATCGCGGTCGATACGACGTGGTACCCGTGATCCGCCACAGTAAGGACGGGTGAGGGCGCACGGTGGGTTTTTAGTGGGTGAGAGCTCCACACTACCCCGTTGTCTCCCCGGGTAGTGGGGTGTGCGGCAGGAAATTTTCGCCCATTAAAAAAAAATATCTGGAAAATGGTTGACCCTAAAGGCTGTCCCTGTAACTTCCCGCTAATTTGATACTTGAGCGCTCAAAATTGCACTAATAAACGTTCTGCGTGCTCTAAAACGTAATAAGTGTAAAAGTCGTTTTTTTGAGCTCTTCGAGCTTAAAAGTATAATTTTCGTGTCAAGATAACTGTTCTATGCTTTTGAACTCTTCGAGCTCAAAATTCTGATAGAGATTTAATAAAACACTATTCGTTGAATTTTCAAATCGCAATAACTTTTGAATGAATGAACCGATTTTCTCGATGTTGATTGTGATAAACTTCTATGGAGTTCCATGGATAGTGGTGACATCCGATTCTCTTTCGATGTCAATATTTGACACAAACTGCAAAAGCGTGAGGAAAATATGATAACACTCAATATAATTTTGAAACTTTGCGTAAAAATCAGTACGTGCTTGTTTCCTGTTAATGCCGAATCCTATCGCACTTTGTCTTTTGCAGAATTTTGAAACAGTTCAATGTGATCAGAGAGAGATTCTCGTAGTTTACGGCATTCAACGCAGCTTTGAGCTCTTTGAAGAATTTTAAAGGTCGAACGGGTAAAGAAACATTTATTTCGACAACGATATCTCACGAACGAGTTAACCGATTATGACCAGACTGGTAGCGATCGACGTGGTTTTTCGATGTTAAGAGCTGATTAGTTTTTGGAATCTATCGGTAAAACCGTTTAAAAGTAATTGAGAAAAACACACATTTGAAAAAAAAAAATTGTAGCTTTTTTTGAGATTTCTCAAGATCTACTGGTTTGAATCGGTCCTAAATCTAAGTTTGGTCAAGTTCTTTCGAATGACGCCAACCCGATGAAATCGGTCAAGCCGTTCAAAAGCTAGGAGAGGTTTACATACGGGAACACACACACACACACACTCACACATAAACATACAGACATCATCGCGGAAACGTTCGGGGAAGCTTCTTAAGATCTCAAAACGTCAACATTCGTTGAAACTTCGATTTTCGAAAAACGGGGTAAAAGCAATATCTTCCCAACTTTTGAAAACTTTCAATTATCTAAGGGAATTAAACACAAAGTGAAAAATGTGAAATCGAAAATAACAGTCAGGAGCAGGATTTGAACCTGCATCTTCTGGATACCGTCCAGATCCTTTACCAATTCAGCCATCCTGACAATTGCTCCTGACTGCTAATTTCGATAACACATCATACTTAACGTCTTTGGGTGACGCCCACCGTGTATAGTGCTAAGCATGTCAAATGCTAAAAATATATATAAAAATATCTAAAATATTTCTAAGGGAAGTTAAAGAAAAGGGTGTGTATGACACCCTACGCGCTTAATTAATAATTTTCTGTTTAATTGATAATTCAAGAAATTCAATTCATCCATTACTTATTTGTGAATTATAATTTTGGCATTTGTGGTAAAAATTAATAATCAAAATGATTTAATCAATTTCTTTACTTAAAGATTTAAAATAATAATTATTTTTTCTATTTTCTGGAATTAAACAAATATGTAATTACGTAGTTTTTTTTTTTTTTGAAAACAAAAAGAAAACGGAATTATTTTTTGCATTTTTCAAAAGATTAATCAATCAATGAATTCAATCAAAAAACTGTTGATGAAAAATAAAATATTTTTATGTAAACTATAAGTTTAAGTAAAATTCCAGTATTGGGGCGGTGCCCAGGAGCGGCATTAAATTTAAATCCGGCAGTACATCCCGGTAGTGATTGGTATGTCAGTGTGGTAACACTACAAACAGAACGGATCAATAAGACGGCCTATAGTTAAGTTAAGGCCATTGCTGTATTGCTCAGATAAAGATGACACACAAAGATCGCCCGCAAACCAACACCAACTATGTACTACAGCATCAGAACAACGTAAACAAGCCAGCAGCAGTAAAGGCCCTAGTTATACATTCACCACTATGAAGTAAAATTAAGCAATTGGAAAAAGGAAGACCCTAAATGAAACTAGATGCCTATCCTGCTTCGTATTATAATAAGTAGGTACATTCAGTCAAGAAAGTATTGGGAATGGATGATTTCTTTATGGTTCCAATTCAAATTTTTGTTTTTTTTTGTTGTTGTTAGATTGGCACAACTGTTATCTATTTTGGCGCGTGAGTTTGAGTTGCATCTGTTATTTATATTAAATACAATACTGTTTTTAGTTATATCATATCTAGTGTGTATTGCGAATTTCATAATGGACAAAAACATCGAACAACCTCTTAGGTTGTCTTAAATTTTGCATCGCCAATGGAATTTCGTATTCGGAGTCACTGAAAAGGTTACAGAAGGCTTACGGTGAATCGACTTTATCAAAAACACGTTACGAGTGGTACAAAGCGTTTAAAAGCGGTCGAGATGTGATGGAAGATTTGCCTCGCTCTGATAGGTCATCAACGTCTGCAACTGAAGTTAACATTGCAAAAGTGAAGGAAATTGTGACTGAAAATCCTCATTCAACTTTGAGAGAGATAGCCGCCGAACATTCTGTGTCTCACGAGTCGATCCGTACCATTTTAAATAATCACTTGGGTATGAAACATGTTTCCGCTCTAGTAGTCTAGCTAGTCCCAAAAGGCCTGAATTTTCTCCAAAAACTCAATCGCATGAGAGTCGCTGAGAACATGCTAGAACGAGTCAATTCCGACCCAACATTCATGAAACGCATTGTTATTGGTGACGAGACGTGGGTTTACGAGTTTGATATACAAACTAGTCAATAAGCTTCGGAGTGGCGACTTCCAACTGAACCGAAACCGAAAAAAACACGCCAAAGTCGATCAAAAGTCAAAGTCATGTTGACTGTTTTCTTTGAATATCGCGGTGTTGTGCACTCGGAATTCTTGCCGGAAGGTCAAACGGCAATAAATATTATTATTTGAGCATTATGCTGCGTTTAAGAGTGCAAATTCGACGAAAAAGGCCAAATTTGTGGAAAGAAAATTCTTGGATTTTGCACCACGATAATGCGCCTTCGCACAAGGCCATCATTGTGAATGAATTTTTGTCCAAACGCTCAACAAATACCATCGAGTAACCACCATATTCACCAGATATGGCTCCAGCCGACTTCTTTCTTTTCCTAAACTCAAATTACCACTTCGTGGCACCCGTTTTCAATCGGTAGAAGACATAAAGGAGAATTCGTGGCGAGAACTGAACTCAATTCCGGAAACAGCGTTTAAAAAATGTTTTGATGATGGGATTATTCGTTGGCGTGAGTCTATCGTTTCTGAAGGAGCATACTTTGAAGGTGATAAAATAAATTTGGATGGATAACAAAAATTTTGTGTATTATTGATCTTTTCCCGGTACTTTCTTGACAGAGTAGTATATACTAATGCTTATTTCCTTGCAACGGTAGACGAGGCTTGTACCTAGAAAAGAAAAAATGAAAAAATTTTAGTCTTAAGTTGGCAATTCTAAATAAATAAATGTAACATAGTTCCAGTGGCCCACCAATACAGACGGAGAGGCGGCACACGGCGGGTTTATTTAGTGGGTAAGGGCCTCACACTACCTACCCTGTTTGTTGCCCCAAACGACGGGGTGTGCATTTAGGTACATCTATTCCCGCCGTAAGAAAAAAAAGGCTAGAGCCACGAATGTTGCGGTATTAATTCCCCCGCCTCGGATAAATTAAAACTGTCTGTGGTGTCAAATTGGAATAGAGCAATTATGATAGCAAACGCTGTGCAAATGTACACTATAGGCTCATTTGTTGCTGAGCGTTCCTGAGGATGCCTCGTTTAAATTATTGAAATTGAATTACTTTCAACTGACAGCTGAGTAATATAATTTAAAAAAAACAAACAGTCCTTTTTTCTGTACAGCCAGACAATTACAGCGCGATGTAAAATTTAAATAACACAAAGTTAAGTATTTATTACAGAATTTGTTTTTTATATGACTTTATTTTAATATAGTTGCAACTATATCTTTAAAATAACGAAGATTTATATTTTTTTCAATGATTAAAATGAAAAATAATGGCTGAATAGCTGACAGGCCACAGAAAAAAAAAACAAAATCGGCGGGAAAACGGCGATTCCGAATTCAATTTTTTAAAGTCTCCCATTTTTCTTTAGCTAATTCATTATTTTTATTTTTAGTTTCCTCGTATTCGTAATGAAAAGCACAGTGTTTCTCGGGATAAAGACTTATTTAGTCAATAGTTCGAGGGTTCGAGGTGCTTTCATCCCTAGAGTAACAATGTACTATTGTGTATCAAATAACATTCTTAGTTCCAATTTACCCACTAATGGAACCTGTCTTGTAATATTGGATTTATAATAAATGTCAGGATTTTCCTTATTTTTTTTACAGATACCGAGAATTCTGGCTTTGTATGAAGATCATAGTAGTAGAACCTTGCTTATCCCAGCATGAATGGGGTGGCTTGACCGGCGAAGTAACATCCTCTTAAAGAAAATCGACGTAAAGAACTATCTAGTTTTATTTTTGTGTTTTGTATGGAGTATCTCCTTATTGTCTTTGCTTACGAGCTCCTCATTCCCTCTATATCTTTCTTCCTCTCCACCGTTATATACGTTTGTCGAGCCAGCTCGCTAGCGTTGAAATAGGCAAGGCTCTTAAATTAATATAGTAGTGCTAATTTACGGTACGCCCGAGAAGACTAGTCAAGCTTAATTTCCTTTTTACAATTGCTATAATAAATAATGTGCAAAAAATAAATTCAATTTTTGGAATGCTCTTTTTCAGTTTATCCTTTACAGGGCCCATTTTGAGAACTGCAAATGCTTTTTATAAAGATATATTCGTGTTACGAGAAAAAATATAGCAATAATTCAAAAGGAAAACCTAGGAACCTCTTCGTTTTTCCAACCCTCGAAAACTATAACAGAATCGCAAAAAGATTGTTCATACGGCGTGAATAGTACGTTTGACATAGTTTATGGACTCTGATGGCGTGTAAGAAAAAAGTCATTTCAAAATAATCCATCTATACATTTTATCTGTCGGTAAAGACAGAAAGGCATTTTCATAAAAACACCGTATGTAGTTACTGTGACTGATTTCATAAGCGTAAATAATTATTAGAAAGATGATAATTAATACTATCCTTAGCTCTATGCTGTGTGGGGCCAGCATCGAGAATAGCTCCACCCTGTCTCTTCCTATGGGAGTCGTAAAAGCCGACTAAGGGATTACCGGAGGATCGGGCAGCAGCGTTCCCCTATGTACGTACTAAAAACATCCACTGCGATCGCCAACCTGCCTGCCAAGCGTGGCGATTATGGTAAAACCCCCATTTTGGGGAGGCCTATGTCCAGCAGTGGACCTTGAAAGGCTGATGGATGGATGGATGGACTATCCTCAGACTTGTCTGCCGTCAATATGCATTCAAAATGTAATTTGTTTACCCCTAATGGGTAAACATTTACTTAATAGACACCTTCATCCATCGGCCTTTTGGCTAACCTAACTGGACTAATTGTGCCAGGTAAAGAATCAGTTTGAGAATCGCATTTCTAACTAGGAACAGTGCTAAAATGGTAAGGATATTACACATGCATTTTGTGTATTGGATGTTCAGCAGGGGAGTGGGCAGCAGCACTCCCTCGAGTATTAACAGCATCAACTGCGATCGCTAACCCGCCTGCCAAGCGTGGCGATTACGGCACTATCCCCCATATGAGCGAAACACATGTTGTGGCGTTCTCTTGGGGAGGCCTATGTCCAGCAATGGACTTCGAAAGGCTGATGGATGGATGATGGATGATTTCGTGTCTTCTATGTTTATTTTTAGACCCACTAGACGGGAAACTCTGCTGAGGTTGTTGAGCATGGCACTAAGGGCATTGGAAATTCCTGCCATGACTATGATAAACCAGCCAAGACACTTCACATTTAAGAATATTTCCTGAGATTTTAGGTTTGAAAAACAATAATTTGTCGGAATAAAATACACACAACAATACAAATAAAGAGTGTCTGTGCCTAAGCCGCTAGATGTAACTCGTATAAACATCATATTTGAATATAAAAATAAACATTAGGTAGGTAAATAGATTAACAGAAATATATTCTGCCAAAATATGAGGAAGTGAAGCGTTAAGATAATAAATGGCGCCCAGCAGAAAGATTGCCAGGTGACATAATATATGTATTCGTTCTTGTACATTATCCATTTACATGGTGAGATAGAATCAGTGCATAGATGTTGGTTAAAATATCGGAGTCCTATACGATAGACACGTGATGCGAGTTCAATTCCCGCACAGGATTATGGGCCTGGTGCCTTGTGCCTGCAATTATTTTGTTTACAATGTGTAATATATCTTTGGACGGGATTTCCAGAAAGAAAGTCAGGGGTTGATTGTCCGTTAATAATAACATATTTTTATTTACACAAATATTTATTTTATTTAGAATCTTCTAAATATAGTTTTTTATAAATTAAAAGAGTCTGCAATAATTGCCTCGCATCAGATTCGGGCTGCGAGACAAAATCATTGATATTTCATTCTATAATCTGGTTTATATTGATTCCTGAAAATGTCCGAAACATGCCACTAAATAAGTTTAAGAAAGCCATAAAAATTAGACTTTGTAATCAAGGTTATCTTGAGGACAAAACAAAATGGGCTTGAGCTGCTCCTCATTCATTATTTTTCAAAATTGTTTTGTATGATATAATGTCATTTTAGTTATAAAGATTATATTAAATTGTAATAAATTGGCAATTTAAAAAAGTGGCCCATGAGTTTCTTGCCGGGTTCTTCTCATGAAAGGCTTTACTTCGGAATCCGGCCGCTTGTGGCGATTGCAATCGCCACTTTGTTATTGCGGATGCACTCGCCTCAGGCTCTCGTGTTGATTATTATTGTGTATTCTTGACGATTTTAAGTGCTATTTAATAGGCCTATGAAATAAAGATATTTTTGAATTTGAATTTGAATTTGAATTTAAGGTGCATTTATTTTAAGAAACTCGTCTGCTGATTATTAGTTTATTTAGTTATTAGTTTATTTAGTTGCAAGATCAGGGGACTGCTAAAATTTATTTATCGACTTACATTGCTAGTCTGAGTTTGACACAACGCACTATGCTAAAAATTTTCGAAAGTAGGTATAGTATTAAAGATTGCGAGGACATCTGCGTAATGCAAGGCCTAGGAAGTCTGCCAACCCTTTTTTTATTTTTTATTTTATTTTAGGTGGGCAAAAATGTCCTACCGCACACCCCGCTGCCCGGGGAGACAACGGGGTGAATGGGGCTCTCACCCACTAAAAACCCACCGTGCGCCTCCACCCGCCCTTGCTACGGCGGATCACGGGTACCGCGTCGTTACGACCGCGATCCGCAGGCGGCAGCCCCTACGGGCACCCTCTCTTGAGCGACGCCTCGCGCACTTAGGAAGTCTGCCAACCCGCATTGGGCATACGGGCTGTGGCTTAAATACTTCTTATTCTAAATGGTGACTCGGGCCCTATAATCGGACAGTTAAAGCGAGCACGAAATCTTTTGGTTCAGTCAATAATTCCAAAATTCGTATTACAGACACGTAGTGTTATCATATTTATTTTATTCCGTTCTTACAGGTTACCAGATTACACGTTAGATAAAAGCTTATGTTATATTCATATACAATAATATATTAAATACTCTGGAAAATCCAAAGTGCACGCCTTATAATTTTCATTTTTCACAATAAAATTGATTATTTGATAAGTAACTAATAATATATTGGTAGGTAGTAGTTTTCAAAAAATCACATAGATAGCGCTAATTTCAAAAAGTATCTATTAATGTGGTTTTCATGTCTTATACGCCATCTAGCGCTAATTTTAAGAATTATTACTATATTGGTCTATAGAAGCAGTTCTGACGAAATAAGGTATAGCGCTGGTTTTAGTGTCGACTCGAGCGTAAATATTCACTATTTTTTTTGTTAATTTAATAACAATTAAACCAGATCGAATCAGACCGTGAAAAGTGATAGGGCTCTATTCGTAATTATACTGAATCGTAAAAAAAAAACTCGATTAGTAAAGTATTTCGGTCGTTATGGCGTTAACATACATTATCGGAACATACCTACAACACACGGACGTCCAAGACAGAACTTTTTTAACTAGTTTAAATAACAAAAACGTCATCAAAAATATCATGAATGTTAAAAATAGTGTTTTTTCTTGATATATATTATATATGTATTGTGTGTATATAACTGCCTCGGTGGTGTAGCGGTAGTGTATGCGACTGCTAATCATGAGGTCTCGGGTTCGATCCCCGGGTCGGGAAATGTTATTGAGCTTTTTCCTAAAAAGAAAAATTTTTAGTAGCAGCCCGGAGTTTGGAAGTGTGCCCGGTAGACGTCAATAGGCTCGCCCCCTATTACGTGGGACTTAAACATAGCTGGCGAATCGTGGGTGTGTAATACACCTCTGCCTACCCCTTCGAGGAATACAGGCGTGATGATGTGTGTGTGTGTGTATATATTATTTTACAAGTGCAATATATGATGAATATAGACATTTTAAGTTTGAAAAATCAGTTGTTCTGCGTGAAGCGAGAGTAGTACACACCTCAACGCTTCGCTTATGAGGCGTGCAATAAAAATAATATTAACAGACATTTTCTGCTTTAGAAATACAACCCCCGTTTCGGGAGACTCTACGTATGCAATAAAATGGTTTAACCCAAAATTACTCCTAAATTGTTTCCAAGAAATATTTATACGGAACATTGACTGGGTGGCAGGCATGCGTACGTGCGTGCATTGCGTGAGCAAATGCGTAGTATGCATTTGTGTGTGTGAGTGGCTCTTACACAAATTGGCTATGTCCCTCTCAATAAACACTTGTGTATCGCCTAAATAAATAAATAAAAATAAATAAATCATTTTAATATAATTTCACAGATATTTAACACAACGTTCTCTGGTTCCAAACTAAGCTTTAACACTTGTGCTATGGTACCAGATTACGGATATATATATATTACTTTTTTATACATACATTATAATAGATAGAAAACTCCCAGATGCAGTACAAATAACTGTGTTCATCATACAAATAATTGTCCTGAGTGGGAATCGAACTCATGAACTCGTGAACGGAAGTCAGTTACCCTATTGACTACACTATGAGGGCTGTCAAATAATGTTTTCATCTTTTCTGAAGAACGTAACTACATTACAAATCGTAGCACAACCTTCACCTTTATACGGCAATACATAGGTACATAAATGTATATTGTATGGATATACCCACTGCCACACTGTTAACTTTATTGCCTAGATTTTATGGCTTATACTTTGATCGACCCACATAAAGTCACCGTTGTCACGTGAGGTGATATTAATAAATACTATAACATACATATTGGGACATAAAAAGAATTGTGTGCAAAACAATAGTTATTTATAGAATATTAGTTATATAGCGTGGTTTCACTAATACCCCAGAGCACAGTTTTTCAGCTTTAGTTCAGCTTTATAATATTAGCAATATTTAATCACTTTCGACTTTACCACATTACATAAGTACACTTTTGGCTTGTATCTTATGTCTTAGTATCATCAAAGCTAGATTTGTATTTAAATGATAAATTGATTATTATTTATCCTCAAACCAAAAATAAAAAGGGGTATATTTTATAAATAAGTTAGAACAAAGTGTCTGTACTGTTATTTTAAAAGCGTTATACCGTAAAAAAGGTTCATCATTTCTTTAAGAAACGCCAGTCATTTGAAGCTTTTTTAAAATAATGTAACAATGGATTTTATTATAAATTACTCTGTGCACACACAAACTTTTCTCATCGAGAAAGAATGAATTGGAAACATTATTTATGGAAGATTTATAACGGCTATTCGGTAAACAAATCGTAAAAAGCAATTCAGTATGTATTTTTGTTTTACAAGAGC
Source organism: Leucoma salicis (assembly GCA_948253155.1). Taxonomy (NCBI): domain Eukaryota; kingdom Metazoa; phylum Arthropoda; class Insecta; order Lepidoptera; family Erebidae; genus Leucoma; species Leucoma salicis. Next base: position 25,714,727 of record OX411808.1, read on the forward strand.
GGCAAACAAAAAGTCTTAGTGCCTTATGCTGAGGACTCGTGGTAAGCGAGCAGCAAATCTTAAAGACGCTAGTCACACCACGGGAATTACTAACACACTTTATTTTGTTAATCACTTCACGAATTTTGAGTTTTAAGACTGCAATCGATTCGATTGGCTTCGTATAAATTCTGCTTTTAACATAACCCCACAAAAAGTAATCCAGCAGTGTTACATCACATGTTCGAGCTGACCACTTAACAGTTGAATTTCGTGAAATTATGCGATCGGCAAATTTAGTTTGCAATAAATTCATTGTTTCGGTGGCTGTAACCGTGGTCGTGGTGGACATTTATCAAATATTATATTTTGTTATTCATAATTGGCAAACCTTACTTATTGTAATACAATAAAAAATTTAATCATTATCATCTGAATTTATTGTTTTATTTTGATTTAAAAAACAAAGTTCTTGTTGAAAAACCCTATATATGGGCATAAAGTAGTATAGATACGCAACACGAAGGCCTGCTAAAATGTAAGTATCACGTACGTCTCCAGACTCATGTAGACTTCCCAAGGTACCTATGATTTATATTTGTTCAAAAATTATAATCCGAGTGAAGGAAGAGTGATGAAGAAAGAAGAAAAAAGTTGTCCTTGTGATGACGGACTAAGAATTTGTATTCTTAGTCTGTCACCACCCCATACTTTCCCACGGGCGTCATACGAGACGACTAAGGCAAGTAAGCAATTATCATTCATTGCATTACTGGTGGTAGGGCTGGGTACCAAGTGGGAGTACTCACTTGCTATCGGGCCCGAGCGGGTTGGTACCACCATCTCCCGTGTGACCGGCCATGAAGCACATCGGTGTGTTTTGTTTGTAGCCGGAGAAAGCCGTTTATTCTTTCATTTCATATCTGTGAAATGATATGGTGAACAGCGGCTTGACAATACTCTCGGTATAGGTGAGTCCATGAGCAAAAAGGAAAGTATCGTTATCTGACATGCATGTCTGGGAAATTGTCTTATAAAATCTGCCGGCCGTTAGGCCAGTGTTGTGGAATATGACGTAAGTCTCTGTCAGATTGCGGTGAGATCCGTGTCTCAATCTGATAGGATAGTCAATAAAGAAAGAAAACTCCTCCTAGAGAGAAAGGTATTCATCGCACTGGGCCGTCTATTATATTGAATAAAAGATAAAAATCACGGATATCATTCAAGTATACGACATGTACTCTACTTATCCTCTAGCTGTTTTCGCAACGTATTATTTTTCCATCATTGGACACGAGAGTAGACATACTCTCAGAGAGAGGGAGACAGAGGGAATTAGGCCGTAGTCCACCATATTGGTCCAATAAGAATTATTGCAAGTCTGAAACATCACAGCCGCTGTCTATTAAAAAGAGGTCTGTTGTATAAATAAGAAAAAAGAAAGAAGGAAAAAAACGTTTATTAACCTATTGAATATAAAATTAAAATAAATAAAATAATTAGAACATTGTTTTATTGTATTAAGTCAATGATCAAAAGCCCTTTGATACAGAGTGACAGCTCAGCATAGTGCCAAGCAGAAGCAAGATTGCAAAGCACCTGTCGCTGGTATTTTGCTGCAACCATCATAAATCCAAGTGTACCTATATGAAGCATTTTATTAAATACCACAATGATCTACGAAGCATCCCCATAATAATCACAGGCCGTCGAAAGCCATGCATGTTACCTCACGATGTTACACCTCTTACACCAACCAGATTAAGTTGTTAAAAAATCTAGTAACCTCTGGTAGGTATGTGCCGTGCATGGGACTCGAACTGAGGGTCGAACGCGATACCACTGTCTGCAGTCCTTGGTTTTACCATTAGGGTATCACTGAATTCAATAGTGATACTATTGATACTATTGAATAGTGATACTATTGAATTCAGTGATACCCTAGTCATCTAACTTAATTTGAACATTCATTAGCTTAGCAATTAATAAAATGTTGACACTAAAATGATGGCAGGATATCGAATTGTACTGAAGGAATGTAATATGGTTCCGGTGGCCCGCAAATAAAGGCGGAGAGACGGCACACGGCGGGTTTCTTTAGTGGGTGAAGGCCTCACACTACCTTGCTCGTTGCCCCGAACGACGGGGTATGCGATTAGGAATATTTTTTCGCGCCTTAACAAAAAAACAAAGCAGTCTAAGGACTGCCGACATAAGTAAAACCTTAAAACTATAAACAAACAGTTGTTATTTTTAGATATCCAAATTAATTATTCGATCTTAAATTACTTATCATTAAATATTTTATAATTACTATTTATTAAACTTGTAAATCAAAATTATTCATTCAGGCATTAAAAAAAAAAATGATCATAACTTGACAAAGTACTCCTCAAGATGAATTAAACGAATATAAACTTGATGGGTTTGGGTCGTTTCATTACATAGTTACTGTGGCCTCCTTCCAGCTCCATATCAGACCCTGGATACCACCTAGAGACAAAGTACTCGTCAAGACAAATCATACGAGCTCAAACTCGATGGTGTTATGTCGTTTTATAACGGAGTTCCTATGGCAACCTTCTAGCTCCATCATCAGACCCTGGATACCATCTACGATTATAAACTCGATGGGGTTGCATCACTTCGTTATAGAATTAATGTGGCCACCTTCCTGCTTCATCATCAGACCCTGGATATCATCTAGGACTGGAGTACTAGTCAAGACATTTCAAACGAGCCCTAACTCGATGGAGTTGCGCCATTTAATTACAGTTTGATGAAAATAAGAAATGGTGAGCAGCGACTTGACAATACTCTTGGTATAGTTGAGTCCATGAGCGAAGGTTACCATTTACCATCAGATGGGCCGTGGCGCGTCTGAAACCACATGCAATAAAAAAAAATGCTATGTTAAAGGAGAATGTAAATTTTGTTAGGCGATTAGGCCCAGTACAATAATCCATGTGCCTTCTTGATTTCTCATCTATCTAATAGAAAAAAATGCCTAGTTTCGTTTATAGATTAATAAATAGTTTTCATTTCGGTACCCGAGTTAAAGACAAATTCGTGTTTTCATTTAATAAAGTGAGGTTATAATACGCCTTAAACTGAATTTATTTATATGAATATGTCTTAAATTGAATTTATTTAAAAATCTAGCATTTATGATATATTTGTTCCGAACAATAATTTCAATCAGGAGTCTGACTGAAACCATGACGAGATGGTTCCCTAGTTACCTATGTTTTATAGGGAATTATTATCCTGAAAACTAGTCTATGCCTAGTTAGAATGGCTAGAATATTCATCAATGGGAGTAGGGATCTTGTAGTGTGGACCATAGGAGCGCTTCAGCCGATGCTGAAGGAGTGGGCAAATCTTTATATTCCAACTGGTGCAGGTGCAGTCCAGGCATGGGTGCTACGGCAGATACTACCTTAGGTCTGCAGATGCGTCACTCAGAGAAGGTACCTGAGGGTAAGCTGCCGGCGGGCTACTGAAGTAATGGCATACAGTTCCAGTGGTCCGCCAATATAGGCGGTTCAATGACACGTTTATTTAGTGGGTGAGAGCCCCACACTACCTCCTTGTTCTTTGCCCCAAACAACATAGTGTGCGGTTAGGAATATTTCTTCGCTTCTTAACAAAAAAGGAGAGAAGTCCTGTAGTAGCCATGTGCTGAATAATGTTAGATACCTGTACCTTGTCATCACAGAGCGTTCGCTGCATTTTAAGCAGAATACACGCGCTGATAACCGCGTGCATGTTTGCAGTTTGTGCCCTATCTTATAGTACTATTTAAAAACTGAAGAGTGTGTATGTTTAGACGCAGTAGTCTCAGAAACTATCCTTCCGATTTTAATAAAATCCTTGTGCGCTAGACAGCCTATTTATCTATTTGTTCATAGACACACCTCTGACATTTTGAGATTTTTGAAATTATAAGTGTATTTTTTTTACCATTTATCATTGCTCGGTGAAAGAAAATATCTTGAGAGAACCTGCATGCCTGAGAGATTTTCTCAACAGCTTGTGAAGTCTGCCAATCCGCACTGGACCAGCTTGGTGGACTATAACCCAATCTCTGTCACCACGAGAGGAGACCCGTGCCCAAAATAGTAATACGTACATAAAAAAGGGTTGAAAAAAAGATCCTGATAGAGCCTATTTATTGAGGGAGGTTACATATAATAATATCCCAGGTTTAGGAATAAATAATGAAATAATATCTCAAGTTTAGGATATGGTAATAAATAATGAACAAAAGCTTATTTTTAATAGTATTATTATATTCTTCTTCTTTTTTGATTATGGCAATCAGGCTAAGCCATTTGTTGCCAGTATCAAGTTTCACGTTGCATCAGGTAAGTATAGTAGGTAACATTAATTTGTCACACAAGTCAAACTCCTAGAAAATTAGTCATAGTCAAGTCAGTCATACCTCTGTAAAGCGGTGATGGCTTTACTGGAAGCTTCTACGGAGTTTTGGAGAAACACGAAAAAACAAGTTATAGCGCATTATGTCACTTGCCAACACGTATGCACATACACAAGTAGTTAATTAGTAAATGCCACCACTTTTACACATTAAGATATTGAGTATGTTTCTTTCATGTTCCCGCCAAAACTCTCTTCATGACATTTGATTTTGTTCATCAAAGATATTGTCTAAACATCGAGATAGAGCAGTTACATCATTAAAACGGCCCCAGCTCAGGTACCATAGTGATAGTACAGTCATAGTGAGTGCACATCATCCTTTTCTTTAAACAGAAAATATACCTAATCACACACCCCTTGTTTGGGGCAACGAACAGCGTCGTGTGGAGCCCTCACCCACTAAATAAACCAGCCATCTATCTCTCTCTCCTCCTGTACTAGTGTGTCTGTGTGACATTACTTCAGTGATCCGCCGGCGGTTTACCCTTTTGGGTGGGTACTGTACTGACCGAAGCGTCCGCACACCGAATTGTCGCACCTTCGCAGGGGGGCTTACAGGTGGTGGACGTTCCCCGTTCTATCCATCCGTCTGTATGGTGGCCAAGAAGTGTGCACACGCTTTCCCTATAACTAAAATAGTAAGCTGTTATGTTCTAAACAAAATCGCTTTTTTAGTCTTTACTAATTAGTAAATAAGAATAATAAGTTATATTGTGACATCTGTTGTGAGTTCTATTCTTACATGTTGTGATTTGATTCTGGCTCTGATTAAATAATTATTTTGACCTAGTATTACGGGTAAATAACAATAAGTGCCATTTACTCGCAAAAGCTCCCCGTAGCAGAATCTTGCTTGTTTCATTTGGTAAGACCCCACCTTTGTAATTTGATTTTTTTATATATTTTGTTTTGATATTTTTATATATTTTGTTTTTGCATTTGACATAGTTAGCCATATAAATTAACATAAAGTGCGAAAATGTGAAATCAATAATAACAGTCACGAGCAGGATTTGAACCTGCATCTCCTGGAATAGGTACCGCCCCGGATGCGTTGCCAATCCAACTATCGTGACAATTGATCGGGACTGCGAATTTTGATAACACATTCCTTCTTAAATCTGTTGGATTGACTTGAATGGTAACCGTCTCTCATGGACTCAACTATACTGAGAGTATTGTCAAGCCGCTGCTCCCCATTTCATTTCTCATATATGAAATGAAAAAATTATTGGCTATTTCCTGCTACAACCAAAACACACCCACGACACGGTGGTACCGACCCGTTCGGGGGGAAGGTACAAACAAAACTAGAGTATAGTATCTTAAGAAAAGCACCTATCCTAGGAGGAATATATATTCTTGTAAATCGACTCAATTGTTGTCACAGAATAGTTAGAGATACTACTTATCTTCTTGTTTAATGGCTCTTGTAGAGATACTACGTTTATATATTGTTGTGTTGTGATGGATCAGGTGACATGACAGCACTGTGAAGTATTAAATTATTATTGCCATATTAAAATGACTTTGGACTCGATTATCAATATCGAATGATAAAAATAAATAAAAACAGTAATTTTTAAAACCTAATTAAAAATATTACACAGGTATGTGTATTATAACTAAACCACTCATTACAAATATATGATAGTTAGTTATCCTAGAAACAAATAGGTACATATAACGAGGGCAAGAGCACATCTTCATTTTCATGTATCATTATGATGGTCAGACATGACGCAGTGTGATTTCAAGATTACCCATCTTGAAATCATACTGGGTTATTGTTCAATACACTGATCTTTATGGATAGCTTAGTTTTGGTAACAAAATAACAAGTGATGCTCACAATATTTTAGGATGTAACTCTCAAAATAATCACATGGAATGCAGTGAGGTTGAATGGATATCGTAGGAACGTCTGTCCTCCTTTTAAACTGACTAACTGCTATCCGTCAACTGTCAGCTTTCAGACGTCACCTACCGCCTGACGTCTGTCATCGCATCACAACTAAACACACTCAAGCAATAATCAAAAATCACATCAAATAGTCTCGTATTGAAAATAACAAAAGTGTTAGGTTACAAGACTCACCTACCTAGGCCAAATCGGTAATTAAACACAAAGTGAAAAATGTGAAATCGAAAATAACAGTCAGGAGCAGGATTTGAACCTGCATCTCCTGGATACCGTCCAGATGCTTTACCAATTCAGCCATGCTGACAATTGCTCCTTACTGCTAATTTCGATAACACATTCATACTTAACGTCTTTGGGTGACGCCTGCACCATCTGTCGGAAGTATTTTCATACATTATACCGACCAGGTAAACTTAATTTTACAATTAAGATTTTACCTAATAATGACGCAAACCCTATAAATATTTATATATATTTTTAGCATTTGACATGCTTAGCACTATACATTAAACACAAAGTGAAAAATGTGAAATCGAAAATAACAGTCAGGAGCAGGATTTGAACCTGCATCTCCTGGATACCGTCCAGATGCTTTACCAATTCAGCCATGCTGACAATTGCTCCTTACTGCTAATTTCGATAACACATTCATACTTAACGTCTTTGGGTGACGCCTGCACCATCTGTCGGAAGTATTTTCATACATTATACCGACCAGGTAAACTTAATTTTACAATTAAGATTTTTTTGTCAGCATGGCTGAATTGGTAAAGCATCTGGACGGTATCCAGGAGATGCAGGTTCAAATCCTGCTCCTGACTGTTATTTTCGATTTCACATTTTTCACTTTGTGTTTAATGTATAGTGCTAAGCATGTCAAATGCTAAAAATATATATAAATATTTATAGGGTTTGCGTCATTATTAGGTAAAATCTTAATTGTAAAATTAAGTTTACCTGGTCGGTATAATGTATGAAAAACTTCCGACAGATGGTGCAGGCGTCACCCAAAGACGTTAAGTATGAATGTGTTATCGAAATTAGCAGTAAGGAGCAATTGTCAGCATGGCTGAATTGGTAAAGCATCTGGACGGTATCCAGGAGATGCAGGTTCAAATCCTGCTCCTGACTGTTATTTTCGATTTCACATTTTTCACTTTGTGTTTAATGTATAGTGCTAAGCATGTCAAATGCTAAAAATATATATAAATACAAATCGGTAATGTATTGAAGGAAGGTGGAGTCAGGAGTCTCTGAAACCAGCGATCGTGTTCGAAGAGAATTATGAATTTTGAGGAAGCGAGCGATGTATGCAAGAATAGAGCCTCTTGGAACTCTGTTCTCTCTGCCTACCCCGCAAGGGAAATGGCGTGATGATAAGTTAGTTAGTGATTGCTTGAAATTCCATTAATTGCTAACTTCAAATATTATGCTTTGCGACACATATGTGTTTTGCGTATTCTATCGCACCCGAAATATACGGTATCATACATTCAACACATACTTTACCACAGAGTTATAGCTTCACGCGTGTATTCCCCGAAGGGGAGGTATATTACACACCCACAATTCGCCAGCTATGTTTAAGTCCCACGTAATAGGGGGCGAGCCTATTGACGTCTACCGGGCACATTTCCAAACTCTGGGCTGTTACTGAGAATGTTTCTGTTTAGGAAAAAGCGCAATAACAATGCCTGACCGGGGGATCGAACCCGAGACCTCATGATTAGCAGTCGCATACACTACCGCTACACCACCGAGGCAGTTACAGGGTTATATTATATGTTTTGAGCTTTGCTGTTTGTTTAATTAGTATCGAATGGAAATTGATGTGATACTTTCTAATAATTACAAATTATTAAATCCTGGCAATATTTTATATGAAATTAATATAGTATATGATATATAAGCAATTTTATGACTATTTATTATATTTTTATTTGTCCGGTACGAAAACTTATAATATAAATTGTCTGACAATAAAAAAAAAAATTGTATGAATTTAGGTAAGTAATTTATTTAGGCACATTGTTGTTTTTCCTGGGCCTAAAAATGGGCACCGTCCTTTGTGAAATAAACTTCATTTCGTTTTTACTGAAATAATTTTGATGAAAGTAAATATGAAACCAAATAAATGCATAAACGAATCGTCTTATTCAACCTACGCGGGTGGTTAAATTTGCTTCTACTCAACAATATATAAAATTCTGAAGTAGAACTCGTGTAACAATACGGATACTATAGACAAAACCGCGGGCCTAGCTAGTATATATATATTTACTGTAGATCATGCATACTTGCACAAAGAGTTTAATATAGTTTACAGGTTGTCTATAAAACGTCCGCTTCCCATAATTTACCTATGATGTTTATAAATTTATAATATCACCCGCACTGAGGTATTGTTTCACAAACAGCCAAGCGTGTCGAGAAACGGTTGCATAATATATCTTTGTACAAGTTATACAATAATATATTATTGCTTCTCATCCCCTAGGGGAATCGACTTCCGTAAATATTGAATTAACTTGGAGCAATTTAGATTTGTGTACCATCCATAAGGTAGGTTCAATACCAATCTTTTATTGTTTGGACTTAATAAACAATGAAATCAATACGGGGAATTTTTTGCGTTTGTAAGTTAATTTAATATTTTGTATTTCATTGAAAGGTTAGAAAATGAGAACAAAAACAAAAGAATAATTTAATTTTACCGTCATTTGTCCAGAGATTCAGATTGTATCTCTGTCTACGATCTGGAGTGGATTTTTTCATCACCATGTAAACTGTACCTCAGTGGAATACTTCATTAACGTTATACATTACTGTAAATATTCAGTAAATTAATAAATTTACCGAAGTATATATGACAGGATTTCAACCGTTAGCCAAGGCGTTCCGCCAAACATTCTACAGATTAAGAAAATCTTAGTAGTAAAATACCTCTCGCCAATAATGTAATATTATGAATATTATGACATGTAACATATATTAACCGTGCTTTACGGTAATAAGGGGCCGTGTGGGGCCGGCACCAAGAATAGCTCCACCTTATCTCTTCCTATGGGAGTCGTAAAAGCCGACTAAGGGATTACCGGGGGACCGGGCAGCAGCGTTCCCCTGTGTACTAAAAACATCCACTGCGATCGCCAACCCGCCTGCCAAGCGTGGCGATTATGGTAAAACCCCCAAATTGGGGAGGCCTATGTCCAGCAGTGGACGATGAAAGGCTGATGGATGGATGGATTACTGTTATAAGAACTCAGTCGATTAGCCGAAATTATAATTATAACTAGTTTATACCTCTAATGTAAATAATTCGCCCTCTAGTTTAACACAAAAATAATCTCTATAAAATATAGTCATGCCACAGCAACCCACAATTTTTCCGCTTCGATTATCTTTTCCACGATAAGCATCCTATATACTTTGTATTTATTATATTTCCCTCTTTTCCGGAAAAATAAACAATTACTTATATAATATTAATTTTTGATCTATATTAATATTAATGTTCTTGCAAAGGCAATGGTATCGAGGTCCAAGGTACACACCTCTAACTTTTGATATTTTTCGAGAATATGTGTAAGGCTATTTGTTATTTTGATATTTATTTTAGCACTTGACATGCTCAGCTACTTTTAAAGAACAAATTATATTTGAATGTTGAAAAAGAGAACTTTATTGCGAGCGGGAATCGAACCTTCCAATTCAGAAAATTGCTCTAGACCGCTAAATATATTAAAAATAAATAACTTGCCTATTTATTTTCAAATTATCACTGCTCGGTGCCTGAGAAATATATGAAGTCTGGCAATCCTCGCTATGCCAGCGTGGTGGACTACGGCATGAGTCCCTCTCACTCAGGGGAGACGACCCAATAGTGAGACAGTAATGGGTCAAAAAAATATTTTTTTTTATCAAATAACATGTTAGCAACACTTAGCATATTAGGTTATAAAAAAACGCTTGAATGAAAATATTGTAACTAGATTACGGGATCGTGATAAGCAAACTGTTGCTAAGTTACCGCGTTATTTTGCTATTGTCAGTGTGCGTGCGCCAAGTACTCGTATTATCTGCATAACATACGTACTTGTAATACACCTAGTGAAAGCTTTAATTTCCGCGAAACTCACGATGTAATTATAAAATGAGAGAATAGCTACGTACAACCTTGTGTGACTGTGTGATGTGACGTGTGACGTATGATTAAACTGAAAATGTACCTACTCTATCGATATTACCAAATGGAATTCGAAACCGTACTTCACCCAATTTGATAATATAACGTCTGTTAAAAAGGAGTTCTCTATTTGATTAATATTTTTAATTTATATAGGCTCCTCAGACTATATTTTTTCTTGGTCTGAGATAGGCTCATAACTTTTTTGTTTATGAACCTATTTAGACAATTACTATTTTGGTAGAAAGGGTTATTATAACTTCCTTGGCATCGGGCTTTCTACTTCAAGGAACCCCTAAAAATTTAATAGAAAATATAATTTAATTGCCTCTATGGTGCAGCGGTAGTGTAAGCGACTGCTGATCATGAGGTCTTGGGTTCGATCCCTGGGTCGGGCAGTGTTATTGAAGTTTTTCGTAAAAAAAAAAAAAAAATTTTCAGTAGCAGCCCGGAGTTTGAAAATATGCCCGGTAAAACGTCAATAGGCTCGTCCCCTATTACGTGGGACTTAAACATAGCTGGCAGTCGTGGGTGTGTAATACACCTCTGCCTACCCCTTAGGGGAATATAGGCGTGATGCTATGTGTAATTGAATGAGATCCGAATACAAGTTGGGTGGCTACCTTTGGTCAAAGACGTTTTAAAATAGACTTGACAACGAAGGGGCAACGAAACTCATTAAAGGTAACTCACTAAACCTTCTGTACATGTGTGTAGGTGTCTTAAAACAAAGTTTGAATCTAATAACATAAACTCAATTTAATGAACCCTTTATTTACGGTCTATCTTCAGCTAAAGGTTTACTGTGTTATTTATAGACAAGGCCTTATAATTTCAAAGGACATTTAATTAAATTTGCTCCATAAATGTTTATATGTATATTTCCTACTTACTATAAGGCTTTGAAGTGGAAGGATGACAGGGTAATGCAGGATATATAGTTACCTATGTATCAAAATAGAGATAGCTATAGCTAAAGTGACGTAATTATATTCAAGACATAATCCCGCTAGAATTTACAGTAGTTGATTAGTGTATAGTCATCGGTCCTCGATAAATCTACAAAGTTTGAACGAAATCTGGCCGCTTGAAGTGGATCAAAATTGCGCCCAAAGGAGTCCGGTACAAACATACAAACATACAGGTGAAGCTAATAAAAAGCGTGTAAAAATGAAAGTATTGTAAGCTATCCCAATCTTATTACAGGTACCAACAGTCGTTATAATTTAACACACAGAATTTACACTATAATTCGTATATTTCTTACAATCAACTGTCACCTTAAACCACGTCCGCACGCTTCGGTCGACACAAGTTTTTTTTTTGTTTGTTTAAGGCATTGGAAGAACCATCTCTCATCACACGTAAGTTTAGTTCATAAAACAAGTCATAGTCGAAGTCAGTCATATAAAATAAGTCAGTCAAGTCAAAGTCCCACTCCAGTAAGACGATGGCGATCTTACTGAAGCTTCTATGGAGTTTTGGAGACAACAGGAAAAAACACGTTATGTCGCATTACATCACTTGCCAGCACTTATGCACATACACAAATAGTTAATAAGCAAAAGGCCACCACTTTTACACATTAATACTTGAAATAACTCAAGTTTAGGAAAATAATGCAGAGCGACGACATGATCTTCTTCATGTTCCCGCCAAAACTCCACGGTCGACACAAGCTTAGTGACCATAGATAAATAACTATGTTACTATTTATTATTAACTGAGACTACGTTTCGACAAGTACTCATAGTGTTGCTAGTAAAATGAGTTACTTAATCGCCAAGTTACCCCAAAAATTTGTGAAAATGTATTCAAAACTTTACATTATAAATATGTTTAATATCGTTTCCTTAATGACAACTACCTATATGCGAAGGCACCGCTTTATTAACAAATAACAAATTAATTTAGCCCCTAATTCCTCCCCCCATATCTCATGTTTTCAAAGTGTACTTAGTGTAATATTATTTTCGTTCGGCTCACGAGTAAACTAGTCCTCAGCGAATCCCAGTAAAGTTTTCTGTTAATGTTTTGTAATAAATTTCAACAGCCTTTTAGACCCAACAGCCTATTTAATCTTTAAATAAAATTTGTAATTTTGAAAACTTTACATTAAATTTAGAAAAAAAGCAAGTCTAGTGAAAATATCTCTATTCAAATAAATATAATTTCTGTTTGTAATGTGTGAATGATAATATTTTTACTAAATACATAAGAAAATATTTCTATTGTCTATAACAGAATACAAATATTTAGTGTTTTCATCTGTCTATCTGTTTGTTCCAGCTGATTTGGACGGCATTTTCACTGGCAACTGCTCAATCTGATTTCAAACTACGCGCCTGACTTTTCGCAATATAATCGTAACCTATAAACGCTAGCAAGACCAGAGGCATCACTTGTACGTCGCCAACTCCAAGGAAAGGGGTAGGCGGTGGAGACGCTAGATACTAAAGATAGGCTAAGGGGGGGGGGATCTGTTTGGTCCTCCGGCGCTCTCACTCACCGTGCTTAGCATTGTTCCACTCTCTAAAATTCAGAAAGAGGTGCTCACGAAGGATGTGTCTATGATCTCATTAAGCATAGAAAAGCATTTACTTAAAATAAAAGAACATCGTGAATAGCGTTGTAAACAACATACGTAGTAAATAATCACCTGATAAAGTAATCCCGAATTAAATTAAAACGTCGCTCTTAGGACTTGAGCCAAATCTATGGCTATTGAATTCAAGTAAACGATATTGCATGGAGCCAATGCTTAATGCTTTCCAAGAAAGGTACTGTAATTATTATTTTCCGAGTGTTTGCCATGCTCGTCTGACTTAATATAAAAATGTTTATAAATTCCATCCAACTGAATAACGACAAGAATGACAAGATCTATTATATTACTTTAAGAGAAAGTTATTGTAGCAATTGCTCGCAGTTATTAATTTTTCATATCACATTGTTTCTTACTCTGCTGACTGACTGACTGCCTCGGTGGTGCAACGGTAGTGTGAGCGACTGCTGATCATGAGATCTCGGGTTCAATCCCCGGGTCCAGCAGTGTTTTTGATTTATTCGTAAAAAGAAAAATTCTCAGTAGCAGCCCGGAGTTTGGAAATGTGCCCGGTAGATGGCATTAGGCTCTCCCCCTGTTACGTGGGATTCGAACATAGCTGGCGAATCGTGGGTGTGTAATTAATACACTTCTGCCTAGTGTGACAATTAGATGCTGGATGCCTCCCGTATGTGCCACAACATATTATAAATATTTATTTTCGTAAGATAATTACAAGTACAAAATATATTTGATGAGTCAGTCAGTAAATAAGCAATAAAAACATTAATTTTCGGACGTCATTATTTCATGAACGATTAGAGGCTTTATAATTAAAGTTTAGAACTTGGTAAATGAAGAGGGGCTCCCTAGGAACGCAATTTAAAGTGTATAGGTCAAACAGATTTTAAATTATGAGGGCTTTAATGGAATTGGGAAATTACAATTGCTTCGTGTATTATTGTTTTTATGCTGCATATTATTTGGTTACGCCACTGTGTCTTTCTTTTTAATTAAATTTAAATCTGGTGTAATCCTCTTTCCTTTCCTATGTACTCTGGCCATAAACTGTCAGTGAGAAGAAAAAAGCAAATATGAAACAAAATGACTATCGCGCGTGTGTCTAGCGAAGGTGATACTTATATGAAAAAAAAAGGCGGGAAGTTAGGAAAGAGGCGGCCACATTTTTCTCTCTCTTAATTTTAAAATTATAATTATATTGGTCAGAGGGATATTTTTAACTAGTATATAAATATTTTATCACACAGTAGTATTTCTTTTAGTAGTGTAGTGTAGGTACATATAGAAGAAAGAAAGAAAGAAAAACAATTTATTGTCTCATTCATATTAGAGGACGCGCTTATGATAATATGAACAGTAAAAATATCATTAAATAAATCTACAGCACTAAAAACTTTTTTTTTTTTTTTCTCTTTATTTATTTTTTTTGGGACTTTTATTCATTGGAATATGTTAGTCCCATCGTAACCTAAACATACAGACTTAAAATTTATTTTAATTTAAAATCTACTTACGACTAAGAAATACGAAGAATAGCCAACTCACATAACCGCTTTGCAGCGTCCGATGTTGGGTTGGCCAAGATAGTTTGAATAATGCCAACATCTAAACGATTAATGTTCAGACCATCCATGACTAACTCACGTTCACGCTGGTTCTGGGCACATTCCATCAATAAATGCTGAACATCGTCAATAACACCGCATGTATCACAATTTGGTGAGTTCGATTTACCCATAAGGTAAGCAAATTTTTTTGATGGAAAATGTCCAGAGCGCAGCCTATGAGCAATAACCATGTGTAATCTATTAAAATTACAATTGATAAACCAAGGTGTATGAGGAGGCTGATACTGCATTGTTTTATACCAAATTCCTTTCGATTTAGCTATTTCTTCAAATTGATCTTTCCATTTTTGATGGCAAATCTTCTTTAATTTATTAATTATTTCCGAAAAGTGAGGTTTTATATATGTATATATACCCTGTTCTATAGCCAATTTTGCAAGTCTATCAGCCTCCTCATTACCGCGTATACCCACATGCGACGGAACCCACTGCAATCTCAAAGTCCTATTAGTCGAACAGATATCTCTCATTATTTTTAATATCTCGTAGGCTATCGAAACACCTCTGGATCCAGAGGCGCATCGAGCCAAGTGCTGCAGAGAAGATTAGCTATCAGTGAAGATTACAACTAGCTGCTCGTTTAAATTTTGAATATAGGTTAACGCCTTTAAGATTGCAATTAGTTCCATCGTCATAATTGAAACGTCAGCCTCAGTTTTGTACATGGCTCTAATTTCTGGATACTGACTATAGACGGCTGATCCTTGGCCATTTGAACTTTTTGATCCATCTGTGTAAAAATGTATCCATCCATGATATTTTTCGCGTAACTCGTTATTGACCTCATGGAAAACTAAGGTTAAATTATTATTATTTTTAGGTACTTTTATACAATTTAAATCTAATTTTATTATAGTGTTTACGTCTATTATACACGTTGTCCAAACTTCTAAGCTAAACATATCTAGAACATTTGACGATTGAATATCATAGTTTTTAATTTCATTATATACTAATGGTAGAAGTGGTTTTTTTTTTCTGCCAATATTGTTTGTAAAAATAACCACCGAGATCAATTATGCACTTTACACTAAGATTATTTGCCCAAGACATACTTTTTATACAAAACTTATAGGCTAGATACAAACGTCTTATATATAAAGGGACAATACACAGTTCAGATTCCATGACATGGATTGGTGAGCTTTTAATAAAACCTCCAATTATTCTATGGGCTTGATTCTGAATTTTGTCTAATTTAGTTACATGTGTCTTTGCGCTTGTATCATATAAAAAACAACCAAAGTCAAGTCTACTTCGTATTACTGTAATATATAGGTGACGCAGATGTTTGGGATGTACACCCCAGGAAGGGCCAGCCAATACTTTCAAAATATTTAAGAATCTATATACTTTTTGTGAAATTTCATTTATATGTTTGTTCCATAAGAGTGACCTATCAAGCCACATGCCTAGATATTTAACATTATGACTAGCATTCAATGCGTTATCATTGATTTTTAAATTCAAATGTCGCCTTATATGGCCTCTGCTAAAAATACAATAACTAGATTTACTGGCCGATAATTGTAAACCAAGATTGTGCAGAATTTCTGTCATAATAAATAATGCCCTTTGTAAATTAACCTCACATTTGTGCAAGTCTTTGTGCCTTACATAGAAAACAAAATCATCAGCATATTGACCCACAGTAACATCTGATATTATAGTACAAATTTTATGAGTAGTGACATTAAACAAAAGCGGGGAAATAGGGTCGCCCTGGGCTAGACCTCTGTTTGTCCATCTTACAAAATTTTGACTACTTGATCCATTAAAAAACTTTTTTAGCGTTAAATGTCTACAGCTTAAAAAAGACCACAGGTAATTACAGATATTTCTGCCTAATTTTAACTCATCAAGTGCCAATACTACCTTTTCCACCAGAATTTCACTATACGCATTATTAATATCTAAGAAACACGCCACAGTAGGAGTATTCTCGGAAAATTCCATTTGTATAAAGGTAATAAGTCTGGCCAAACCGTCCAAGCAAGAGTGTGATTTTCTAAAGCCGGACGTGTAGGGAGAAAGGATTTTATTTTTTTCAATATACCATTCTAATCTTTTACCCAACATATAATGGAATATTTTACATAGGCAATTAATTAATGAAATTGGTCTAAGCTTAGTTTCTAAATTATTACTAGAGCAAGCTTTGGGTATGGGTACTACAACAATCTGTCGCCACTGAATTGGAACATTGCCTGTTTTAAGGATTAGATTAAACAAATGAATGAGATATTCTTTTGCCGCAAATGGTAAGTGGTAAATCATAGAATAGGAAATCCCATCGCTACCTGGTGCTGTATCCTTCCTTTTTAAAATATAGTTCAACTCTTGCAATATAAAAGGGGCTTCAAGTAGTTGATTTTCTGATACAAACACCGGTGGAATATTAGTGACGTAGTCTGGGGTGAGAGATTGTAACAAGTCCTTTTGCTTTTCTTCTGGTGCATGAACATAAGGTTGACGATATCCTTTAAACCATCGCATTTTATGCCACATATCCCTAACTGACGTCGTTTGATCGATGCTATTACAAAACTTTTGCCAGTGGTCCGATTTTGCTTTGTTTATAAGAGACCGAGCTTTTTCTGTTTTAGCTTCTAAAATAGTCAAGTTGTCTGGCGTAGGATTTTTCCTAAATTTACCTAAAGCCAATCTATGTTCTGCTACAGCTCCAGATAGGGTGAGATTCCAATACTGCTTAGGCTTAAACTTGCTAGTTGGATTAATACAGAATTTAAATATTCTTATTTGCCGCAAGATATATTTTATTCTCTAAATAATTATACATAGATTGCACTTGTGAGTTAGCGTAAGATGTCCTGTCTAGCCCGTTAAATGAATTAATTAAATCAGCATAATAGCCTTCCCAATCAGCTAACTTAAAATTTCTTTTTATATTATAATTTAAAGTCTCTCGAAAGTTTATTGATATTTTAATAACCAGATGGTCACTGCCTAAGTTTTCATTTAATGTTTGCCAATTAGTCATTACAGCTATGTCTGAGGATACACATGTTATATCTGGCGACGAACTTTGCAACAAACCATTTACTAGTTTTAATCTTGTAGCAACCCTACTGTTAATGGATATAAAGTTATTTTCTAGAGACGATTCCACAAGTTGGTTACCCCTATGATCTATTCTATGGGACCAATTTGTGTGATGTCCATTAAAATCACCACCGATGAGTGTTTTCCTGGTAACAAGACTAAATACTCTATCCCAATCGGCCAAACATGTATTCACTGATGACGGACAATATACTCCTATAACATTTTCTATTACACTACAGTTTAATAATTTAACATGGAGGATGTCTATGCCTGTATTGCGCATGTTGACTGACTGTACATGGGATCTGATAGATTTATGGACTATAATAGCTACTCCTCCGTAACCATCAAACCGATCCTTCCTATAGACGTTATAATCTTGAAACCTAACGTTATCCGAGTTAGGATTCAGCCATGACTCACATACAATAGCAATATGGATTTTTTCTCGGTTCAATAAATGATCAAAACTTAATATTTTAGGCTTTAAACTTCGCGCATTCCACTGAAATATATTTAATACCGATTTTCTTGTAGTGTTGCTATCCATCAAATAAATTAAAAAAGTTATAAAAAAGATTCTCACCCGACAAAAAATCCATTACAAACATTTTATTTTCCTCAAATACTTTTTTAAATATTTTAGATATTTTATATTCAAAGTTTTTATCAGAAAACAAGACCTCTTTCAATTTTTTAATTAATCTTTTCAATAGATTTCGTTTTTGTTCTCTTGTATCATCTTCTTCTGTAGTAGTAAAATGCTCAGTATCTACGCGTTCATGACTAATATCACATTCCATGTGGCCTGTGATGACATATTGAGTTGTTTGGGCTTCCACACTAAAAACTAAAACTGTCAGATAAATAAAAGAAAAAAATAAATGCAAGGGTGCTAACAAATATATTGGTTTTATGTATAATAAAAAAAAAATAAAAAAAAAAGATAGTGGTCCTCCAACCACGAGTGAGCAAACGGAACGCTACTCAGTTTGCTGTGAGTGACGCTTTAATCACGGACCACAACACTGGTATTCTGTAGCGCCCGAAGTTTACCCCGTTTGCCGTCCGACCGTCCGTCGACAATGGTATTACAACATTATTTTGTATTTACAATACAACGACCATGAACATGAAATAAAGTTATATTAATATAACTTCAAGACAACGACACAGATTCAGGCACTTATCTTGAACTTATCTAATATCAAAGCTAGCTAAGCTATTTATTCAATCCTAAAAATAATAAATAGGTAGACAGTATTTAAGTATATAAACTCGTAGGTAAGTTTTTTAATATTATTTTATAAATATGAACGAACACCAGATCCTGGTGGCACAGTTCCACACGCGGGGAAACGTTTTTACTGTTTTTTCTGAGTCTGGTATGGATACCAGACTCAGAAAAAAACAGTGCAAATGGTATGGATGGCATCAGACTCTTCAATTAAAAAGATAAGGTGCAAAAACGTATCCGTTCGCACAAAATATGCAAACACTGCAATAAGCTGAGGAGGAATAGGTCTGGTTCTAGCCCTCCTTGTGAGTGCAGGCACAAAGCTCAAAAATATGAATCTACTAGTGCTAATAGGTAATGAAAATCAATCACCAAACGTCACAGCTACCCCAGCAACAGGCACACAGGTGTCATCACCACCAGCCCCAGTTACAAGATTAATATACAACAAATTAGATACATGCAGCACCTTTTGTAGTTCATGCACAAAAAATACCAAATTCTTGAATGACGACTCCACCTATTTTTGGCAAATTTTTGAAACAACACTCTTTCAATAATCTAAAAAACTAGCAGCATTAATACACACGTCTTCTTACTGGAAATATAAAAAGCCGCCTTGTTTAGTTAACAGTTATATTATACGTCAAAATTTTTCAGCTGCTGTCTTTTCCTCTGAACGCCTTGGCATATTCAACTATGATTTTCATAGCCTAACAAATTCCCCTAAGATTTTCTTTGATTTGAATCTCGACCGGAATAATAAAGAACTCAATCAGAAATTTAATCTTATAGTTGATAAACCATGGTATGGATGGCATCAAATATTCACAGATGCTTCTAAGCACAGTCGGTTTGGTATAGTTGGTGTAGTTTCGCCGTGTGGGGCCGGCTTTAGAAATGTAATGAAAGTCGTAAGAGCCGACGGAATATCGGGGGGGGGGGGGGGGTTGGGTGAGCAGCAGCACTCCCTCGAGTATTAACAACATCCACTGCGATCGCCAACCCGCCTGCCAAGCGTGGCAATTACGGCACTATCCCTCATTTTGGGGAGGCCTATGTCCAGCAGTGAACGTCGAAAGGCTGATGGATGGATGGATGGAGTAAGTAATATAATATTGTGCAAAAAATTAAATTTTCTTATGTAACCTCTGTTTTTACGGATGAGTGCTTTGGTATCGTAAAAGCATTGGAATACATTTCTATAACGAAATTAAAAAAATCTGTTACTTTTAGTGACTCCCTCAGTGCATTACAGGCACTGTTAATATATTCATTTATTATTTGAAACCAGAAATAAATTATCTTTATGTATAAATGCTGGATTCCATGTCAATTTTGCTTGGATTCCAAAGCCATTGTGGTATTTATAATAATTAGCGGGCAAATAAGATAGCAAACCAGGCAGTGGAGTGTGGTGACGTCTTTCCTTCTCAAATATTTTCTCAGGATTTGCTTTTCCTTCCTGGGATTTATCTCAAGAATTCTTGGAATGGAGCTTGGGAGCTTACGTGTAAATCAAAGGGTTCGCATTATAAGATAATTCAACCCAGTATTTTTAGTAAGTTGAGGCTTGGTAAAAGGGCTACTACTGTACTCATAAGAATGCGGTTGGGACATGCCTGTCTGCCTTCTCATTTAGCCAGAATTAAAGAGTTCCGAGACTTGTGTCCCCACACAGCAATCATATAATATACACGGCACCAAGAATAGCTCCACCCCGTCTCTTCCTATGGGAGTCGTAAAAGCCGACTAAGGGATTACCGGGGGACCGGGCAGCAGCGTTCCCCTGTGTACTAAAAACATACACTGCGATCGCCAACCCGCCTGCCAAGCGTGGCGATTATGGTAAAACCCCCCATTTTGGTGAGGACTATGTCCAGCAGTGGTCGATGAAGGGCTGATGGATGGATGGATGGATATTATATGATCACTCTCCTTTCATCAATACTCTGATCTCTCTCAAAGTTCCTCTACCTACTAATATTCATACTCTCCTTTATACTTTAAATTCTTCTATGTACAAATGTAGCTTCCTTTGTTTTATCTAACAATATGTTTATATAATAGCGTATACATATTATTATTGAATCCATAGCATAATATATTATAAGTATATAATAAACTTCCTATTTTGTAGATTCCATATATAAAAAAAAGATGATATACGTCGCATAACTCCAACATGAAACATTTTTTTCTTAAGCTGTATGTATTACAAGCATGCCTATGCATTGTGCATCAAATTAAGGTGATATCGTCGAAACAGTGAGCGTGTGGATTGCTGTGGAGTGCTGGGCATTAGCCGTGAGTAGGTTCCTTTTTGTTTCATGCCATTTTAATCCTACATCAATATATTAAATACACTCCACTTCTTTTCGATCAAAAATTAGGGACAACTGTTCCCACCATAATACCCTGGCGTGATCACGCACCAACGTAAGATCAGCGCAGATTTATGCCTGCTGTATACTGAGACGTTTTGTGACAAAACTTTATTTGTGTAATTTGTTTATAAAACTATATGGTTCTTTGTTTTGTTTCGTCGCAATAAACGTTTTTTCTTTCTTTCTTCTTTCTTTCTATTATAACACTTTAGCCAGCGTGTCACCTTGCTTTGTTTAACTTGGCCGACATCGTGTGTCTAGATTATTTTTGCCTAAATCGAATGAGAATACCGATGTAAAGGTAACCTATTTTATGCAAAGGTCTGCTTGCGAAGGTTTGCTGTTACTGCCGAAGGGTGATGTCAAATAGAAATATCAAGTGAAATGTGAACAATTAGCACTACACATCAGGCGTTTTAATATTAATGTCGCGTCCTCATTTCAACATTCCCTAGCCATAAAAACCCTGCGAAATCGCTCTTTTTAGTACGTCACAGCTATTTTGGTATATAAAACTTCAGGCCGATAAACTCCGTTATACTATTTATTCTCTACGGGCATTGGGAGTCCTATATGTTTTAATTTGAAGGTTTGTATGCTGTCTGTTTATTTTATCTCCAGATTAAGATGTGTGTTTAAAAAAAGGCTTATTTAGAATGGCATCAAAACTTTTTTTTTAAATATCTCAACAGAATTGAATAGTTTTAAAAATATTATATTACACAACTTTTTAATCGATAAAAGATATTATACAATTGATAACATTTTAAATTAATATAATATTTAAATGTAAAATAGTTAATTAATATTGTATGCTTAAATACTAGTAACAGGACAGGGCGAGATCTTCATTCAGTCAAGAAAGTATTGGGAATGTATGATTTGTTTATGGTTCACAATTCAAATTTTTGTTTTTTTTTTGTTGTTGTTAGATTGGCACAACTGTTATCCATTTTGGCGCGGAGTTTGAGTTGCATCTGTTATATTAAATATAGTGCTGTTTTTAGTTATATCATGTTATATAGTGCGAATTTCATAATGGACAAAAACAAGAGTTTGTCTTAAATTTTGAATAGCCAATGGAATTTCGTGTTCAGAGTCACTGAAAATGTTACAGAAGGCTTACGGTGAATCGACTTTATCAAAAACACGTGCTTATGAGTGGTACAAAGCGTTTAAAAGCGGTCGAGATGTGATGAAATATTTGCCTCGCTCTGGTAGGCCATCAACGTCTACAACTGAAATTAACATTGCAAAAGTAAAGGAAATAGTGACTGAAAATCCTCATTCAACTTAGAGAGAGATATCCGCCGAACTTTCTGTGTCTCACGAGTCAATCCGTACCATTTTAAATAATAACTTGGGTGTGAAACATGTTTCCGCTCGGCTAGTCCCAAAAGACCTGAATATTCTCCAAAATCTCAATCGCATGAGAGTCGCTGAGGACATGCTAGAACGAGTCAATTCCGACCCAACATTCATGAAACGTATTGTTACTGGTGACGAGACGTAGGTTTACGAGTTTGACATGCAAACTAGTCAAGAAGCTTCGGAGTGGCGACTTCCAACTGAACCGAAACCGAAAAAACCACGCCAAAGTCGATCAAAAGTCAAAGTCATGTTGACTGCTTTCTTTGACTATCGCGGTGTTGTGCACTTGGAATTATTGCCAGAAGTTCAAACGGAAAATAAATAATATTATTTGAGCCTTATGTGGCGTTTAAGATAGCAAATTCGACGAAAAAGGCCAGATTTGTGGAAAGAAAATTCACCACGATAATGCGCCTTCGCACAAGGCCATCATTGTGAATGAATTTTTGACCAAACACTCAACAAATACCATCAAGTAACCATCATAATATTCACCAGATATGGCTCCAGCCGACTACTTTCTTTTTCCTAAACTCAAATTACCACTTCGTGGCACCCGTTTTCAATCGGTAGAAGACATAAAGGAGAATTCGCAGCAAGAACTGAACTCAATTCCGGAAACAGCGTTAAAAAAATGATTTTATGATTGGATTATTCGTTGGCGTAAGTCTATCGTTTCTGAAGGAGCATACTTTGAAGGTGATAAAATAAATTTGGATGAATAACAAAAATTGTGTGTATTGATCTTTTCCCGGTAATTTCTTGACAGAGTAGTATAATAATTTTGTACACCTTTATGTATTTTACTTATATCCACAGTAAATTTGAATTTGAATTATTTTCCGCAGTGTCTGAAAACGACGGTCTACGACCAGTGTGTGTTACCAGTGATGACATGTGTCAAAGCCGCGGGGAGCCATTGGATGCGGTCGGCGACCGCTCGTTGTAGCGTTCTCTTGGAGATGCCTATGTTCAGCAGTGGACGTCGAAAGGCTGATGGATGGATGGATGGATTGAATAATTTTCATCCCGATCATCTTAAACCAATAGCATAGACTTAGAAAAAAAAAAAACTCAAAACATGTAACACACCATCAAGTATTGCCGTTAGTATTTTAAATCTACTGAGTACATACTGCTAGTACTTACTTAGTTATATATACGAAAATGAGTTTGTTTGTTTCGCTTTAAAGCTGTAACTACTGTACTAATTATCTAGAAATTGCAGTTTATATTATGTAGTCTGGAGACCCGAAACTGATATAAGCTGCTTTAGATTCCGGACAAAATGTATTTGTACCTGTGTTGTATATAGAAATAACTCGTGTACCGTCGTAGAGCGATTTATAATTTTTTGCCCACGCGACCGGATTCACCGACTCAATCTAGTAATATAAGAATAATGGTATTTAATGCTAAGTCCTATGAACGAATACTCTCTCTCTCTTGAAATATATTATGATTTTTATTATAAGGAAGAAAGCGCCCAAGCCACAGTACTGGCCTTTGTAGGTTTATTTAATTAGTCCAGTACTCTATCCTAAGATTTTTGAAGTAATAAAAATGTTTGCTTCGATTTTTAAACCGATAGCTTTTTTTATACAATCAGTACCATTAAGGTCCCACCTGATCGTAAGCGGTTACCATAGCCTATAAACCCAGCAGACAACAGAGGCATCACTCCCGTGACGCCATCTTCAAGGAAGGATAATAAGTAGAGGATAGGGAAGGGGCCTCCGGCGCTTTCCCTCAGCATACGAAACACAACTTTAGGAGTACCTACCGTTGTTTCACGCCTATCTTCTGTGAGAGGGTGGTACTTCCCCGATCCAGCCCATTCATGCTGGGATATGCAAGGTTCTACCATTAGGGAATAAATAGTTGCTGCGGCTAGATCAATCTAGCCTAGCTAGTATTTAATTCAAAATAAGGAATTTATATTAGATATTAGATTCTTTCCGCGACTTCATCCGATGGGTCTTATAATATAAATTATAACACTCTATGGTATACTAATAAAAATAAAAAATATATATTCACGAACATTTTCACACAACGTCCTCTGGTTCCAAACTAAGCTTAACGCTTTTGCTACGGGTACCAGATTACAGATATAATACATATATTACTTTTTTTTTTGTAAATACATACATATAATAGATAGAAAATACCCAGACGCAGTACAAATATCTGTGTTCATCACACAAATAATTGTCCTGAGTGGGAATCGAACCCACGACCTGTACCGACTACGCCACGAGGAGGAATATATTATAATATCTCTGCTCTTTTTGCTATCCCACAGAATAAATTCGTATTTCTTGGATACTTTGTCTATGTAGTGTTCTATTTTCTAGAATATAACACAATTGTATATTTTGATCTGTATTTTAGCAATTTGCATGCTCAGCTAATTTAAAGAACAAATTATTTGTGAAAAAAAAAGAAAATTAAAGAAAATTTTACTGTCAGCGGGATTTGAACCTGCGTCCCTTCCAATCCGGGGAAGTGCTCTAGACTAGCGGTCTAGAGCCATCGCAGTGACCGCCTATCGGATGCATTTACATGCATTATTCCAATATATATAGTAAGTTGAATTTGCATTTAAAATTCATACTATTTTTGATTACGCAATATTTTCAATATTTTGATCTGTATTATAGCACTTGACATGCTCAGCTACTTTAAAGAACAAATTATTTGTGAAAATGTGGAAAAAGAGAATTTTACTGCGAGCGGGATTCGAGTCTGCGTCCCTTCTAATCCGGGAAAGTGCCCTAGACAGCTAAGCCATCGCAGTAACCAGATGTGACATGGGTAGGTGTTTATGAAAACTTCTCCATTTCGTATAAATTGAAAGTAATTTAAGATAATAGGTAAATCCGCAATTACTCACTTCTAAAGGTTTATATAAAAGACATAAATAAATGTCTAGAGATATCTGACAACACGAAGCAATAAAACAGCCCTTTAACAAATAAGCTTATATATTACCCAAACCCTGGCAGAGATATTGCCAATAATGTTACACTGAAATCCAGGGATTCCACATTTTGTAACCTTCTTGTACAAACCCACTCAACTATTGATATTACACAATGCGAACATACCCAACATTTAATATTTAGTTTATTTCGATTACCAATCTATGCATAGATTTCAGTTTTTAGATTAAACAAATCTTAGCTAGTTCTTTGAAGTTATTTGATATTCTAATTTTGTTTTAGACTGCGTCCACGTGAGTGGTACTTGAGACCTTAGATTAATTATTAATTATATATTCTAGATGGACTGTCTCTCTTATAAACGTCATAAAAATCAGGCAGAAATAATTACGCAAGTGTGCGTGACAGCTGTCATTACGCATTGTAATTTGTGTTTGTGTACGTGCGTAATGATACCAGTTTCAGTGGTAGTATTAAATTATGGGAAAATTATATTATTATAGATTCAAGACGTTCTTATACTACAAAATGTTTCGTAGGTATATAGTCAATTATCTCTTTCTATTTACTCTCATAATCTTAATATATTATAAAAAAATATATACTATATTATATAAAATCTTCTTTAATGAGAATACTACTATAACCCACGATAATTTTAAATTTAAAAATGTAAGTAATCTTCATCATTAAAATAAATAATAATACTACTCTGTCAAGAAAGTACCAGGAAAAGATTAATAATACACAAAATTTTTGTTATTCATCCAAATTTATTTTATCACTTTCAAAGTCTGCTCCTTCAGAAACGATAGACTTAAGCCAACGAATAATTAAATTATCAAAAAAATTTTTAAGCGCCGTTTCCAGAATTTAGTTCATTTCTCGCCGCGAATTCTCCTTTATGTCTTCTACCGATTGAAAACGGGTGCCGCGAAGTGGTAATTTGAGTTTAGGAAAAAGAAAGAAGTCGGCTAGAGCCATATCTGGTGAATATGGTGGTTGGACGATGGTATTTGTTGAGTGTTTGGACAAAAATTCATTCACAATGATGGCCTTGTGCGAAGGCGCATTATTGTGGTGCAAAATCCAAAAATTTTCTTTCCACAAATCTAGCCTTTTTCGTCGAATTTAACTTAACTAACTAATTAACTAATTTATCATCACGCCATTTCCCTTGCGGGGTAGGCAGAAAGAACAGAGTGCCAAGAGGCTCTACTCTTGCATACATCTCTTGCTTCCTCAACATTCGTAACTCTCTTCATACACGCTCGCCGGTTTTGGAGACTCCTGACTCCACCTTCCTTCAATACATGACCAATTTGGTCTAGGTAGGTAAGTCTCGGTCTCCCCCTGTACCTACATCCTTTCACTTTTGCATTGAATATCTTCTTAGCCAGTCGCTCGTCCGGCATTCTTTCCACATGTCCGAACCATCGGAGCATTTCCTTTCGCATCTTTACACCAATACTCTATTTCATACCTACACGCTCTCTTACGTCATTGTTACGAATGCGGTCAGTCAGCCTCACTCCACAGATTCTCCGCAGAGATCGCATTTCGACCGCATTGATTTTACTCTCATGCTCCTTTTTACATACCCAACTCTCGCTTCCATATAATAACGTTGTGACAAGCACTGCGTTGTGTATTGCGACACGTGCCTTCTGGCTGAGGTGGTGGCTGCCGAGAAGTTGTCCCAATGCTCCGTTCACTCTATTTCCCGCATTCACTCTTCTTTCTGCATCAGTGGTGTACCTTCCATCCCGACTGAATCCACATCCAAGATATACAAATTCATCCACTTGTTCTAGCACACCATTCCTATTGCTACTCTAACATCTGGTCTGGCTTCTTCTCTTTCAAAAACCATTATTTTGGTTTTGCTCACATTCACACGTAGGCCCCTTTACTTACAATTTTCTGCCATTACGTCGACTAGGGTTTGCAGGTCAGTCGCAGACTGCGCTAATAGGACCGCATTGTCTGCATATAGCAGCGAGTTAACCACTGAGTTGCTCATCTGAACTCCCAAATTCATTTCATTCAACCTTTGTAGACATTTATCCAGATATATGATAAACAGCTGGCTGATAGAACGCAGCCCTGTTTAACGCCGATATTGACATCAAACCAGGGTGACATTCCATCATCCAGTCGCACACAAGCACTGCAGTCCATGTAGTTGGACTGCACCGCTTGTAGCAGTCTACCGTTAATACCATACTCCTTCTGAAAGCCGACCAACCACTCCGAGATTTCTTCCAGAAAAGTTTGGTGTTGCTCTCGAAGTTTTTGGTCAGCCTTTCTTCTGCAATCATATTTGCTCTATCACGCTTCTCTTTCACTAAGGCTTTGGTGTCATTCTTACGTTGCCGGTATATTTCTTTCTTCTGTTCTTTCATACTTGCACTCAGGTTCATAGAAGATACATAGTCCAGCCACGCTTTCTTCTTTTGGTCTACGGAAGCTGCTACTTCCGTATCCCACCATGCATCACCTTTCACTTTCCTATGCTTCTTTGAGCATCCACATACTTCTTTCGCTGTATCTACTATACTATCTTTCAATACTCTCCAGCATTCTTCTATGTCAGATTCCGGCTGACTTGCCATTGTCAGCCGTTCACGGACACCCTCTACATACTTTGCTCTTACACTCTCTTCTTGCAACTTTTCAATCTTTATTATTTCAAACCCTCCGAAGTGGACACGCTCTCGCCAGTGTCTCCACTTTCTGAACAGACCACTAAATCTCGCAATAACGAGATAGTGGTCCGTGTCGACAGTGGGACCCCTGTCGGCTCTTGTATCCAGGATCTTACTTCGGAGGCGACTATCTACCAGAATTAAATCTATCATACTTCTCTGTTCATTCCTTCTCCATGTATACATATGGATGTCAAAAATGTGTTTGACACAATAAGGTTTCTCTCCATACATACGGATGTATGTATGGAGATGCATCCGCAATGAGCCTACCTGCATCATTCACTCTCTTATCACCAAATGAACCAAGCACGTCCTCGAAGTCTGGAGGCTTGGTCCCAACCCATCCATTCAAGTCTCCGCATACAATCACGCGTTCACTAGCTTCTGCCAAATCCAGAATTTCCCTAACATTATCCCAGAACTTCTCTAGATCCGATGCCACCGAAGAGCCTACGGGAGCATAAGCTGCGACCATAAAGACCATGGTGACACCTAGTTTTATTCGGACCCATAGAAGTCTGCGATCAAACAATCCGTAATCTTTCACACCTAAGGCCAAGCGAGCAGACAGCAACACCCCTACTCCCATGCTGGTCCGATTGCTCTGCGGTACACCAGACCACAGAGCTAACCCGCCACCAGGAAGATCACAGGCGTCGCTACCCTTTCGCTTGGTCTCTGTTACACAGAGCACATCAAGCCATCTGTCCGACATGACAGTTACCAGCTCGTGTAACTTACCTTCCACACCACCTCTTACATTCCACGTGCCCATTCGACACTCTGATCCCCTCGACTCGCCAAACTGGGCAAGGCATGATGGGTGGCGGCCCCCATCGCCACATCTGCCGTTGTTCGTACTGACGGGGGCGGGTCGGTACGCGTCGCCTCTGGGGCACGCCCTAACCCGAACCTTGGTACACATTCGAGCCAGATTGCAGCCTGTGGATTACAGGCTGGCAAGGATCGCGACGAGCACGCTCCGGACTATGATCACCCAAATATAGGAAATGACACTCCAAAGCTTGTTGAGTAGTTTGCATGTCAAACTCGTAAACCCACGTCTAGTCACCAGTAACAATGCGTTTCATGAATGTTGGGTCGGAATTTACTCGTTATAGCATGTCCTCAGCGACTCTCATGCGATTGAGTTTTTGGAGAAAATTTAGGTCTTTTGGGACTAGCCGAGCGGAAACATGTTTCATACCCAAGTGATTATTTAAAACGGTACGGATCGATTCGTGAGACACAGAAAGTTCGGCGGCTATCTATCTCAAAGTTGAATGAGGATTTTCAGTCACTATTTCCTTCACTTTTGCAATGTTAACTTCAGTTGCAGACGTTGATGGGCTACCAGAGCGAGGCAAGTCTTCCACCACATCTCGACCGCTTTTAAACGCTTTTTGCCACTCATAAGCACGTGTTTTTGATAAAGTCGATTCACCGTAAGCCTTCTGTAACATTTTCTGTGACTCCGAACACGAAATTCCATTGGCGATGCAAAATTTAAGAAAAACTCTTTGTTCGATGTTTTTGTGCATTATGGAATTCGTAATACACACTAGATATGATATAACTAAAAACAGCACCGTATTTAATATAAATAACAGATGCAACTCAAACTCCGCGCTAAAATGGATAACAGTTGTGCCAATCTAACAACAAAAAAAGAAAAATTTGAATTTGGAACCATAAACAAATCATCCATTCCCAATACTTTCTTGACTGAATGTATTAAAATAGTAATATTGTTATTAATTTCGAAAATGATGACTGTGCAGCTTATGCATCCATTAAAAATGCTAATAATAATCATCAATCATCATCCATCAGCCTTTCAACGTCCACTGCTGGACATAGGCCTCCCCAAGGGAACGAAAAAAATAATAATGTTAGGTAATATTTCTATTACCTACTCTCTATCATTAAAATATCATCAACTTTGCAAGATTACGCGGGAAATTTAAGTTCATAAACTGGTATCACAAAAAAATACGAACTAAAATAAATTTACCTAAAAGTTCACCCCAATTTTTTTTTTTGACGCGTTTATAACGTCGAGGCTCCATCTAGATATAGCATTAATCTAAGCTTGAGAAAATAAACAGGTCACACTACTGCACTATAATCATTTTTATAATATAGGTTCTAGCCTCCGCCGTAGCTAAAACCTATATACTATAATATAGGAAATGGCGTGATGATAAGTATTATCCACCTTTTTTCAATACCTGATCGATTTGGTCTAGGTAGGCTAGTCTCGGTCTTCCCCTGTATCTACATCCTTCCACTTTCATATTGTAAATCTACTTAACCAGTCGCTCATCCGGCATTCTTTCCACATGCCCGAACCATCAAAGCATTCCCTTTCGCATCTTTACACCAATACTCTCTTTCATACCTACTCACTCTCTTACGTCGTCGTTACGAATAGGAAACTTTATTGTATTCATTGTCACAGGAGCGCTGCGATTATAATCTATGAAAAAAACATAGATTAATGACATCCCTATGCATTTTTGAAGTGAAAACTTCTTTTAGCGCGATACGCATATTTTTAGATGAGATAAAATCTCTGGACTCGCGATACCGTTACGAGACGCAGCTATAGTGTGTGCATATATGCATGTACATATAGCAGACCACGAACACGTCTCTATTTTCTTTCAATTGAACAATATACCTTTATTGTAATTTTAATAATAAAATATTTACAATATATTTTCTAGATCTTGGGAGAGGTCCAGCAGTTCTATGGACAGTTGTACAGATCCCAGAGCCCTGCTGTTGGCTTGGTCCAAGACCCCAGATCCAAGCTAACTCGGCACTTTACCGAAGATATCCCGGACGTCAGCCTGTACGAGATCAGAATGGCTCTCAAACAACTAAAGAACGGAAAGGCATCGGGAGACGACGGAATCACCACAGAGCTTCTGAGAGCAGGCGGAAAGCCGGCTCAAAAAGCTCTTCAGAGGCTGTTCAATTCCGTCGTTCTCGGGGGCGACGTTCCAGAGTCGTGGACCAGAAGCGTGGTGGTGCTGTTCTTCAAGAAAGGTGACAGAACCCTCTTGAAGAACTATAGACCCATCTCGCTCTCAAGCCACGTCTATAAGTTGTTTTCGAGGGTCATTACATATCGACTCACGCGCAGGCTTGACGATTTCCAGCCTCCCGAACAAGCCGCTTTCCGAAAAGGCTATAGTACCATAAACCACATTCACACGCTACGCCAGATTATACAGAAAACCGAAGAATACAATCGGCCTCTGTGTCTGGCGTTTGTGGACTATGAGTGAGCCTTCGATTCGATCGAAACTTGGGCGGTGCTGCAGTCCCTTCAGCGGTGCCAAATTGACAATCGGTACATCGAAGTGCTGAAGTGCTTGTATAGAAACGCCACCATGTCAGTCCGTGTTCAGGACAAGAGTACGGGACCGATCTAACTGCAGAGAGGTGTTAGACAGGGAGACGTTATGTCCCCGAAATTCTTCACCGCTGCATTGGAAGATGTCTTCAAGCTCTTGGACTGGACCGGATTCGGCATCAACATCAATGGCGAATACATCACTCACCTTCGATATGCCGACGACATCGTAGTCATGGCAGAATCTCTGAAGGACCTTGGCACCATGCTCAATGATCTCAGCAGGGTTTCCCGACTAGTGGGTTTCAAAATGAACATGGACAAGACGAAAGTCATGTCTTAATGTCCATGTCATTTCAGCACCGGTCCCAGTCGGGAGTGCGCTTCTCGAAGTTGTCGACCATTATGTCTACCTGGGACAAACAGTCCAGTTAGGTAGGCACAATTTCGAGAAAGAGGTCAGTCGACGAATCCAACTCGGCTGGGCAGCGTTCGGGAAGCTAAGGAAGATCTTCTCGTCCAATATTCCGCAGTGTCTGAAAACGAAGGTCTACGACCAGTGTGTGTTACCACTGATGACATACGGAACAGAGACGTGGTCTCTGAATGTTGGCCTCATATCAAGGCTCAAAGTCACTCAGCGGGCCATGGAGGGGGCTATGCTTGGTATTTCCCTACGCGATCGAATCCGTAATACGGAGATCCGTAGGAGAACGAGAGTGACCGACATAGCCCGCCGGGTTGCCATGCTGAAGTGGCAATGGGCAGGCCACATCGCTCGACGAACCGATAACCGTTGGGGACGAAAGGTTCTCGAGTGGCGACCACGTATCGGACGGCGCAGCGTAGGACGGCCCCCCACCAAATGGACCGATGATCTGGTCAAAGCTGCGGGGAGCCGTTGGATGCGGTCAGCACAGGACCGCTCGTTGTGGCGTTCTCTTGGGGAGGCCTATGCCCAGCAGTGGACGTTAAAAGGCTGATGGAAGGATGGATGGACAATATATTTAAGCTATTGCTGTGAATAATATGTCTTAGAATTAACTTAAAACTGTGAAGTGTCAATAATTATATACTGTACATTGATTTAATAAGAAGTGTTGGAGAGTTTGTACCACAAGTGTTTTTGAATTTAAGTTTGTAAATCTATCATTGCTGATATCACTGTTCCACATCTCGTTTTATTTTTTTTTGAAATATTTTTCTTTGAAATATCCACTTGTCCTTAGCTGTTTTTTCTGTATAAAAGTCAAGTTGTGTTGACCTATATTTTAGAAAATTCTACGTATCTACCAATTCACTGTAGTTTTCTTGTTAGTGTAAGTAGAATAAATCCAAAGCAATCATGAAACAAAGTTGCATTTCACCTACAATACTCGGAACAGTAAGTGGAACTCAAAGAAAGACTTGCAAAATAATAGAGCAGCTAGTAAACTACTTAAGTTATACTGACAACGCAATCTCAAGAAAGTCTTAGAAAATAGACAATTCTCTCGAAGAAATTTATTGTTACCACAGTTTTTATTTTTCAACT
The DNA here is from genome assembly GCA_948253155.1 of Leucoma salicis. Taxonomy (NCBI): domain Eukaryota; kingdom Metazoa; phylum Arthropoda; class Insecta; order Lepidoptera; family Erebidae; genus Leucoma; species Leucoma salicis. The sequence continues at coordinate 25,748,068 of OX411808.1, forward strand.
TTAAACCACCTTCAATCAAAATATTCGTAGTCTGTTTGTGTAACAAAATACGGAGAAACTTTGTAACCAAGTCTTTTGATACCAAAGAGTTCATTTTTCAAGTAGTTAACGGGGTCCTTTCAAACTTCGCTTGTTGTATATAGGTCAATTATCAAACTCCGATAGATTACTAGTTACATAGAGTAGTCACAACGGGTATTTGTGTCTCTGAAGTTGGCTGCAAGACGCTGCGCAGTAGCCATTTTTGTGACGCAAGGCATGTGCGTCTTCAACAGTTTACATTAATTGAAAAATGTTCAATTATAATTTAACAACAATATTGTAATCGAAAATTATATAATTTATCGATCGTACTAAAAGATGTGGACTCTTCTAAATCTAGATTAAAGCTTATTCACTGAAATTCTGAAATTGAGCTCGTATTATTTTTATTGAATATAAAAAAAATAAAATTGAATTTATTTTTATTGAATATAAAAAAAAAAATTTAGATATGAAACCATAATGTTCTCATTCAATTGTTTTGTTAATCGAGTAATAACATTTGAATTGGTCAGCACTTATCGTATGATTCTGTCAAAATTCCCACTTCGCGCTCTGTGCCTAACTTCAGAGACACAAAGATTCGTTGTGACTACTATACTATATCATTTAAATCGTCAAAATCCATCATTTGACTGCAGATGAGTCACTGCCTATCTGAAGGTATGTGGTAAGCTCATGGAGTGAATAATACTGTGTGGGAAAGCTCCCGTTACAACCAAATCACACCGTGGTGCATCACAGTCGTTCACACGGAAGACGGTGGTACCGATCCGTTAGCCCTATATTAAGTACTCTCACTTTGTACTTACCCAAACCCACCAACAGTAATGAAATGGATTAAAACTATAATACTTTCTAACATTTACGCGAATTTTACACATTTTGAAATAAAACTATGTTTACGGAATCTATCGCGTTTACTTGATTTTTATACTATCCCGACGTTTCGAATACTTTACAGCATTCATGATCACGGGTGGACTTAGATGGTAGATGTCCAAAGCTGATAATGTTGTTTCAACGGTTTCATCTGTACCCACAGTAATTTAATTTACAAATTTTTGGTTTATTTATTTCAACCCACATAATATTCATAAGGGAGATGGCGTGAGTAAGTTTTTTATTCTAACATAACTTTTAAATTCCTGGGCCGATTTTAGTGTATAGGGTATCGTTGAAATCCTTAAATCATTTTGAGAGTTTAGTTCCTTAATTCACTTTAATTGGTAATTTGTTATAGGTAACGTATATAATTTCTTATGTATTTAATAAAAAGCTGTTATATAGACATTGCAAATAGACATTTTATTAATTTGTAAAGATGATTTTGAATGGCGAACCATCAGCACAAGAAAACCTTACAGTGATTGAAACTCGATCAAAAATTGAAACAGAAATTTAATATCACTTTATCAAACGTAATTGATATTGTAAGCTTCGAATCAAATTAACCGCGCAAACTTTATAGCTCAGTTTATTTTAGGCAGTTACGTCGCTAAGTAATTAAAATTCCCACAGAACGATACCTGCTCAAATGTCTGCGAACAGAGCTAATCCATAATATATCTACATAATGTGAGCGACTGCGACGCCAGATGCCACCCATTATTAAATATATTTTGGTAATAACTTCGAGTGGCTCCTTTTTAATTACATACTAACGAAGGGTCCTCGTACTTATAATAATTTATCGTAGCTTTAAACTAACGATTATCTTTATTAACTAGATAGATATGGGTAAGGTTTTAAGTCAAACTTATTCAAATATAGAATTATAACACAGAAAAGGAAACATTATTTGGGAAAATGTGGAAAAAGAGAATTTTACTGCGAGTGGGATTCGAACCTGCGTCCCTTCCAATCCGGGAAGTTTCTAGACCGCTAAGCCATTGCAATAACCGACAATTTTAATAGAAAACAATATACCTAACTCGATATTGTTTTCTATTAAAATATATTCATGTGATTCCTAATCATGAGTGCTTTTAAAACACCAGCCACGAGCGGTAATCTTCTCCTCTCAGTGAACAATGTTTTCTTACGTGGTAAGTTTATAGAAATCTTAATTGTAAACTTAAAATACTAGTAAACTATGCCTACTTATAAAGATCAATGTGCATTCCTAACTCAAATAAACCATTTAGAGAATCGATTAGATAGATTCTTTAATAACTGACCCATAATTATCTTGTTTAATCTCCGTTCTCAAGAATCTACGCACAGATACTTCTTCTGCTTAGCGTCAGATTACATCATTAGATAATATGATTGATCTCACAAAACTATCTTCATAAATAACTTATTCATCACGCAAAAAAAAAAATACATTTCAAGTTGATAATTTTACATCGCTAAGCATAAAATTACTGGGAAACAATCATAAAGTTTGCTACGTAGGCAGTCAGAACGCGCTGACGAGAATTAAATTAGTGGAAAATTTTTACCTAATTTATTTAACGAAAATAGATTCCCAATTTTCGGTTAAGAAGTGATAACATGTCCACGCACTCTCTGTAATTACGAAATCATTAAGTAAAAATGTAGTGAAAGTATTGTATTCTTCGACAGTCACATTAAGTACGTAAAATTCTCTTACATTATTTATTCATTCATCTATACGCCGTATGGGGCCGTGTGGGGCCGGCTTTAGAATTGTCCCACCCTCTCTCCACCCATGGGAGTCGTAAGAGCCGACTGAGGGAATACCGGGGGAGTGGGCAGCAGCACTTCCTCGAGTATTAATAATATCCACTGCGATCGCCGACCCGCCTGCCAAGCGTGGCGATTACGGCAATATCCCCCAAAAAATGAGCACCCAACAAAAAACGGCCCTCAGTCATGGCAGCTCCGCTATTCCGTGGCCTAACGGTAGCGGGCCCGGTAACGGCGGAGCAGGGGGTGCGAAGAATCTCCGGTCGCGGATAGGCTACCATAAACAACGACCTCTGGCCCTGGTAACGCACAACGTTCGGACACTTCGGACCGACGAGAGAATCACCGAGCTGGAAGAGGAATTGAGCAAGATCCACTGGGACATTATAGGGTTGTCAGAAGTCCGAAGAGGTGAGGGCACGACAATCCTCCAGTCCGGGAACTTGCTCTTCCACCGGGAGGGCGACCACCAGTCCCAAGGGAGTGTCGGGTTTATCGTTCGCAGGTCTCTCGTAGGCAACGTGGAGAGGATTGAAAGTGTGTCGAGTAGGGTAGCGTACCTTATACTCAGAATAACCAAACGGTATTCGTTGAAGGTCATACAGGTTTACGCACCAACCTCGACACACTCCGATGACGAGGTGGAGGCCCTATATGAGGACATCTCGAAGGCCATCCACTTGTCTAAAACCTATTTCACGGTGGTTATGGGAGACTTTAACGCGAAACTAGGCAAAAGGACAGACGATGAGCTGAAGGTGGGGCACTATGGATTTGGGCAGAGGAACCACAGGGGCCAGATGCTGGCTGATTTTCTGGAGAAGGAAGGCCTCTTCATGATGAATTCCTTCTTCAGGAAGCAGCCCCAGCGAAAATGGACCTGGATTAGCCCTGATGGTTCAGTGAAAAACGAGATTGACTTCATCCTGTCGGACAAACGACACATATTCAATGATGTCTCAGTGATCAGCAGGATTAAAACTTGGAGTGATCACCGACTAGTCAGGGGCATCTTGAATATTAGAATAAAAGTCGAGAGGTCGCGTTTGATGAAGTCTACGCTCCGACCAACACCTGCCCAATACCAGAACCCCGAGAGCTTTCAGCTCGAACTACAAAATCGCTTCCAATGTCTAGATGAGTGTGAATCAGCGAGTGATATGAACAGCAGGTTCGTGCAAACTGTCCTCGCGGTCGGGTCGACTTACTTCAAGGCCCGTCGCGTCAGTAGGAATCGTAAACTCTCGGACCATACTCTCAAACTCATAGAGAGGAGAAAAGAAATGATAGTCCAGTCCTCAGCCGATTGGTCCTGCCTAAGGCGGTTAAACAGACAGATCTCCAAGGCTGTGCGGCACGATATTCGCCAATTTAATACTACCCGTATTAAAGAGGCGATAGAGCGGAACCAAGGCTCGAAAGTGTTCACAAGAGATCTGTCTGTTGGCCAAAGTCAGTTGACTAAACTGAGGACGAACAACGGCACTAATATATCTTCTCGAGATGAGATCTTGGGAGAGGTCCAGCAGTTCTATGGACAGTTGTACAGATCCGAGAGCCCTGCTGTTGGCTTGGTCCAAGACCCCAGATCCAAGCTAACTCGGCACTTTACCGAAGATATCCCGGACGTCAGCCTGTACGAGATCAGAATGGCTCTCAAACAACTAAAGAACGGAAAGGCACCGGGAGACGACGGAATCACCACAGAGCTTCTGAGAGCAGGCGGAAAGCCGGTCTTAAAAGCTCTTCAGAGGCTGTTCAATTCCGTCGTTCTCGGGGGCGACGTTCCAGAGTCGTGGACCAGAAGCGTGGTGGTGCTGTTCTTCAAGAAAGGTGACAGAACCCTCTTGAAGAACTATAGACCCATCTCGCTCTTGGGCCACGTCTATAAGTTGTTTTAGAGGGTCATTACAAATCGACTCACGCGCAGGCTTGACGACTTCCAGCCTCCCGAACAAGCCGGTTTCCGAAAAGGCTATAGTACCATAGACCACATTCACACGCTACGCCAGATTATATAGAAAACCGAAGAATACAATCGGCCTCTGTGTCTGGCGTTTGTGGACTATGAGAAAGCCTTCGATTCGATCGAAACTTGGGCGGTGCTGCAGTCCCTTCAGCGGTGCCAAATTGACAATCGGTACATCGAAGTGCTGAAGCGCTTGTATAGAAACGCCACCATGTCAGTCCGTGTTCAGGACAAGAGTACGGGACCGATCCAACTGCAGAGAGGTGTTAGACAGGGAGACGTTATGTCCCCGAAACTCTTCACCGCTGCATTGGAAGATGTCTTCAAGCTCTTGGACTGGACCGGATTCGGCATCAACATCAATGGCGAATACATCACTCACCTTCGATATGCCGACGACATCGTAGTCATGGCAGAATCTCTGGAGGACCTTGGCACCATGCTCAATGATCTCAGCAGGGCTTCCCGACTAGTAGGTCTCAAAATGAACATGGACAAGACGAAAGTCATGTCTAATGTCCATGTCATTTCAGCACCGGTCCTAGTCGGGAGTGCGCTTCTCTAAGTTGTCGACCATTATGTCTACCTGGCACAAACGGTCCAGTTAGGTAGGCACAACTTCGAGAAAGAGGTCAATCGACGAATCCAACTCGGCTGGGCAGCGTTCGGTAAGCTAAGGAAGATCTTCTCGTCCAATATTCCGCAGTGTCTGAAAACGAAGGTCTACGACCAGTGTGTGTTACCAGTGATGACATACGGAACAGAGACGTGGTCTCTGAATGTTGGCCTCATATCAAGGCTCAAAGTCACTCAGCGGGCCATGGAGCGGGCTATGTTTAGTATTTCCCTACGTGATCGAATCCGTAATACGGAGATCCGTAGGAGAACGAGAGTGACCGACATAGCCCGCCGGGTTGCCATGCTGAAGTGGCAATGGGCAGGCCACATCGCTCGACGAACCGATAACCGTTGGGGACGAAAGGTTCTCGAGTGGCGACCACGTATCGGACGGCGCAGCGTAGGACGGCCCCCCACCAGATGGACCGATGATCTGGTCAAAGCTGCGGGGAGCCGTTGGATGCGGTCAGCACAGGACCGCTCGTTGTGGCGTTCTCTTGGGGAGGCCTATGTCCAGCAGTGAACGTTAAAAGGCTGATGGATGGATGGATGGGAATCGAACTCACGACCTCGTGCACGGAAGTCGGTTACACTAACGACTACGCCACGAGGCCCGTCAATGAATTGTTTCTATGTAATAACAATATCATTTTACTAATTGTGAAATACTCATACGAATTAAATTAATAATAATACGTAGGGAACGTGACGCGCCTTATATGATAAATAATTAGAATTAATTGAATGTTGTATTATAATAATGGCAGACGAAGAATACAAATTCTGTCAACACATTTTTATGCACGAGTGTCGTAGTGTGTATTCCATCCATCCATCAGCCTTTAAAGTCCACTGCTGGACATAAGCCTTCCCAAGAATGGGGGATAGTGCCGTAATCGCCACGCTTGGCAGGCGGGTTGGCAATCACAGTGGATGTTGTTAATACGCGAAGGAGTGCTGCTGCCCACTCCCTCGGTATTCCCTCAGTCGACTTTTACGACTCCCATGGGTGGAGAGGGGTGGGACAATTCTAAAGCCGGACCCACACGGCAAAAAGTGTGTATTGTTATATAAAGAAAATGTGTAGATATCCCTTTGAGATATAAAAATGTTCTTGAAGAATATTTATTTGTATATATACTTTATATTATTTATATATATATATATGACGACGGCCCATCGGATGTTAAATGGTAACCGTCGCTCATGGACTCAACTATACCGAGAGTATTGTAAAGCCGCTGCTCACCATTTCATTTCACGGATGTGAAATGAAAGAATAAACGGCTATCTCCTGCTACAACCAAAACGCAACGATGTGCTTCATGGCCGGTCACACGGGAGATGTTGGTACCAACCCGCTCGGGCCCGATACCAAGTGAGTACTCCCACTTGGTACTCAGCCCTATTTATGAAGATATTCTTCGACTCATGCTTTTTTATACTGTAAGGGTAGCAATCATACATTCGGTCTGTCTAATGATACGCATCACCACGCTTATAGAATTAAAGATAAGTACTTGTACATTGTAAGTCCTGGGGGAAGTACCATGAGGTGGTCAGGAACTAGAGAGGATGAGAAAGGCGGAAAATAGGAGAGCCAATGCTAGATTTTATTTGCTAAACCAGTTTTTTTTTTCAAATTAACTCGGTTTTAGATATGCCTAAAAAGCCTAATACAGTATTTTTTCTCAAAATGTATTTTAATGGAAAGACACAGCTTTGTTGCAGCTTTATAATAGTATAGATTGTAGGATACACGGGGCATAAATCGGCATAAATGGAACACGAGTAGGATTAGCCTTACACGTGTATTGTATACAATCACGCAAACCACACGCTCAGAGATACGTGACCAACAAGCTTCACAACTGCTCAGAATGGAAACGTATGTAACAATGGCAATAAATAACATCAATGGAGTACACAATGATCGAGTTTTTGATAAAATACTTGTGTAGCCTCTTTGGAGTGATATAAGTATGCAAATTGAATTCATAATCAGGGTTAAGTAAAAAAAAATGTTGTGTTTGGCACTTCAGGTGAGAAATTTTACTTTTTATTGCTTATGGTGGCAGACGAGACATGGCCCACCTAACAGTAAGCTATAACCTTACATAATAGGTACTAAGAGTAATGCGAAGCTGCTGCTCACAATTTTAGTCAAAACACAATTTTTTGATTCACGCCCGGTGTTACGGGGAAAGTCCCTAACAATTTAAATAAAAAAATCGTTTTTAAATTTAACAATTTAATTCAATAAAAAAGATATTTCCAACAGTAATAATCGAATAGTTAAAAACGAGAGAGAGAGAGAGAGAGAGAGCGATGAGAAAGCAGGGGGTGGTTCGCAACTCAGGGGATTGTCCCAAGACCGTCACCTACGGGTACTCAACTGCGGGGGAAGGCTGTAACTGGGCCGAAGGGCAGGCCCTCGTCCTTCGGCGCTCGCAGATATCTGCTGGTAGGTTCCGAAGCCGGCGCAACCGGCGCCGGAACCAGGACCCGTAGGGCAGCCGCAACCCGGAAGGTCGTAACTTGGATCTCGGGCGTAGCCAGGAACAGTAACTTGAAACTTGAACTTGAAACCCTAGGAGCTTTTATTCAGATCTTAATTTAAATTTGGGGGCGCGCTACCAGCAGTTCTATGGGGGTTTTCTAGTCACACACTTTTACTTTTAAATGCCCTAGGCAAAAATAATGTTTTAAGTGTTTAATTACTATAGTAATTTACGCAGTGTTATCCCAGCCCGTTTTTTCGCGAAGTATAATGTCCCCAACTTTGAAGTCGACCGATTTCCGGCGCAAGTTGTAGCGTTATGAGCTTTTAACATGGCTGTTATACAGAGACAACTGAACTTCATCAAATATTTAAAAAAAATTTTATAGTTGCCAGTCAGTTAGCCCAGTCCTGACCGCAACTTTTCCTAACTAGTTTTTTGAATTATTTGTGGTGTTTTTATGGTCTGGTGAAGATACCTTATTTTTAGTGTTACATTTAGGACAATCCATTACTTTATAACCTCGTTCACCACATTTATAACAACGAAATGGGCTTATAAAAGAACTATTAGACGAAACTTTATTATTATTACAACTAGGATAAATACGTGTAGTGTGATTTTTAAGACCACATTTAAAACAATGCCTATTTAAATTATAATTTACGGAAGCTAATCTATTTGTATTTGACATAATAATTTTTTTCGAAACGTAATCAAATTCTGGAGCCAAAGAACAACCAGGATTACACGAAGGTTCCCTAAAATCTGAGTAGCGAGCGTTTATCCTCTCAAAGTTTTGACAAACTTCACGCAGTTCCGAAACACTTGTGATGTTCGGTTGTATCGCTAGAACGCCAGCATAACAGGGTCGGATGTTGTGTAACATAATATCTAGCCTATCTGCCTCTGGTATTGGCTTAGATAACCGAGAGAACATACCGTGCATTACTGCTAAATATATGGTTATGTTTTCCTCCTCGTCTTGACTCCGAGAACGGATCTCGTTCAGCATCTTGTAATCAAAATCAAAAACATCAAAATCTTGCCTTAATAGTGCTAATAAATGTTGCCAAGAGTCTAAACTATCCCTAACACTTCGAAGCCAATGTAATGCCTCACCGGTAAATATTTCTGGAGCCAACCGCAACATTTTGTCATCAGAAATATTCCTAGCTACCTTTAGCTCCTTTATTCGTGTAATTTTTTTAAATTTCTAAAGACGAGTTTCTTTCACATACAACTTCAGTGCTTGTGTATTTCAAACTTGGTTCAGTTTCCTCACGAAACGAGGGTGTTTCGGGTTTTGGTAACGGAACGTGAAGTTGTGTGGTTTTATTTATTATTTTTTCAAATCTAGAACAACGGTCGTTATATTGAGCTTCTACGAGATTTTATAGTTGTAAAAGATTCTCATCTGCTGGTTTAACAATTCTACCTAATCTATAAAATATGTGGTTAATATAAGTACGTGTACGTTCAATAATAGGTTTGTTCTCTAAATTCTGTTCTAACGCATCCAAGTTAGTGGTAATTTTGCCTAATGTGAGATTAATACCATTTAAATCAGTTTCTATATCGTAACAAGAATCGAGTACTGCATCTGCAGGATACTCCGATATTATTATATTTATTTGAATCCTAAAGTCGTCCACCTTATCCTTAGGTACTAAACCACGAATAGCGATTTCATATGTAAGTTCAGGTTTGGTTAATTGTAAATATTTAATAGTACGGTCCATGTCGTATAAAAAAAAATAATAAAATAATTAGGCCCAAGAACAAAATTAACTATCGTTGAATAAAAAAATAATAGGACTATGTGAAAGTTCAAAAAAAAATTGAACATAACACGCGAACAAACTGTGACAAGTAACGACAAAAAAAAAATTAAGTTAAACGATTGTTACTAAACCTTAAATGGTAATAAGTAAAGGTACAAATAATAAAAAAATATGATGCTGAAAAAAAAAGACACCAATAATAAAAATAAAAAAAATATCGTGCTGCACAACTGCGCGTGTGTGTGGATAATCGTGAAAGATGGTAGTGATTACCCTACGGAGCCAGTTATATAAAGTTATCGGCTACCCGTTCCGCAATAAGAACGGGTCGGTGGTACCTCCCCGTGCAGCCTCCTCCGTTAAAGGCTCACCACCTGTGAAAACTGGAAAACCAACACCACAAAAGGGAAATACCCTGAGTTGCTGCCTATCAAGAAAAAAAGTGGGCGCCAGATTGTTACGGGGAAAATCCCTAACAATTTCAATAAAAAAAACGTCGCGGACTACCAGATGTGAAAATATGAAAATTATTTTGTAGAAATAATGAATAAAAATAAAATGATTATAACTTTTTCAATGCGTGCTTTTATAAAATAATGACATGTGTAAAATAATCATGTGGGGCCGGCTTTACAATTGTCCCACCCCTCTCCACCCATGGGAGTCGTAAGAGCCGACTAAGTGAATACCGAGGAAGTGGGCAATAGCACTCTTTCGAGTATTAACAACATCCACTGCGATCGCCAACCCGCCTGCCAAACGTTGCAATTACGGCACTATCCCCCATTTTTGGGGAGGTCTATGTCCAGCAGTGGACTTTTAAAAGGTTGATGGATGGATAGATGGATGGTGTAAAATAACGGAAATGGACATAAACCATCACCATCAGGCCCTAGATATCATCTAGGACTATGGTACTATTCAAGATAACTCAAACTAGCCCTAAATCGATGGGTTGCGATGTTTTATTACCGAGTACTCCCATCTCCATCATCAGACCCTGAATACTATCTAATGATAAAGTACTCGTCAAGATGAATCAAACGAGTATAAACTCGGTGGCGTTGCGTAGTTTTTTTACAGAGTTACTGTGGCCATCTTCCAGCTCCATCATCAGTCCCGGATACCATCTAGATACCAATTACTAGTCGCCACGCTAACAGCCGATTACCCTCCCTCCGCATTAGATGTTTCACATCAAAACGTTTTTAAATTTAACAATTTAATTCAATAAAAAATAAATTTCCAACAGAAATAATCGAATAGTTAAAAACAAGAGAGAGAGAGAGAGTGAGCGATGAGAAAACAGGGGGGTGGTTCGCAACTCAGGGGATTGTCCCCAAGACCGTCACCTACGGGTACTCAACTGCGGGGGGAGGCTGTAACTGGGCCGAAGGGCAGGCCCTCGTCCTTCGGCGCTCGCAGATATCTGTCGGTAGGCGGGTGAAGCCGTCGCAACCGGCGCCGGAACTACGACCCGTAGGGCAGCCACAACCCGGAAGGTCTTAACCCGGATCTCGGGCGTAGCCAGGAATAGTAACTTGAAACTTAAACTTAAAACCCCAGGAGCTTTTATTCAGATCTTAATTTAAATTTGGGGGTGCGCTACCAGCAGTTCTATGGGGGTTTCCTAGTCACACACTTTTACTTTTAAATGCCCTAGGCAAAAATAATGTTTTAAGTGTATTACTATAGTAATTTACGCAGTGTTATCTGTCTTGACGCACACGATTTGCCTCCTGCCATATTTATATTTTTACTCTAATAATTCCCCCCCCCCCCCCCCCCTTCTATCCTTCTATTATTGCTATCTCATTTTAGCGCTGTTGTCCCGACTTACTCATTGGTGGATAGTTTTTTGTTATAGAACTTTTCCTATCCATACGCTTGCGATTGGAGTAGCCATAGAACGTTCTCGAACCCCGGTGTACTCTGCTCGCATCCGGGATCGCATGCTGGTCATATATGGTAATAATATTTGATTCTGGCCTTTGTGGGAGTGGAATCATGTGACCCATTGGCGATAGTCTAACTGGGTATTGCCTAGGCAACCGCGCGTATTTTAAATTTGCGGATATGGTATCTGGTATCAATTTAATATGCGACTTTATATTTTATATAGTAATTTGTTCGGTTACATCGTAACACCGGTCACACAGGAGACGATAGTACTCACCTGTTCGGGCTCAATAACAACTGAATATATATACTCACTTGGTACTTACTTGCTTACTTTCCCCTCATACCCCATCCTTTTTTGATGTGAAACATCTAATGCGGAGGGTGGGTAAAATCGGCTGTTAGCGAGGCGACGCTTTTATTTTTCTTGTCCCGTTCAAATCTTAAAGTAAAATTAAATTTGACACACATTCCGGTTTCCGATTGAGCTGAAATTTTACACGCTATATCACGTGACAATGCAATATTATGATAACATGGAGCTGATCTGATGATGGAGCTGGAAGTTGGATATAGGAACTCTATATTGAAACGGTGCAACCCCATCGAGTTTGTGCTCGTATGATTTGTCTTGCCGAGTACTTTGTGTCTTGATGGTATCCAGGGGCTAATGATAAAGCTGAAAGGTGGGCACAGGAACTCTATAATGAAACGACGCAACCCCGTCGAGTTTGGACACGTTTGATTCATCTTGATGATTACTTTGTCTTTAGATGGTATCCAGGGTCTGATGATGGAGCTGGAAGGTGGCCATGCGAAACTCTGTAATTAAATGGTGCAACTCCATCGAATTAGGGCTCGTTTGAAATATCTTGACTAGAACTTCAGTCCTAGATTATATTCAGGGTCTGATGATGGAGCTGAAATATGACCACAGTAACTCTGTAAAAAACGACGCTACCCCATCGAGTTTGGAATCATTTGATTCGTCTTGACAAGTACTTTGTCTATAGAGGGTATCCAGGGTTTGATGATTGAGCTAGAAGGTGGCCATAGGAACTCCGTTATAAAACGACATAGCTCCATCGAGTTTGGGCTCGTATGATTCGTCTTGACGAGTACTTTGTCTCGAGGTAGTATCCAGGGTCTGACGATGGATCTGGAAGGTGGCTACAGTAACTTTGTAATGAAACGACGCAACCCTATCGAGTTTATACTAGTTTGATTCGTCTTGAGGAGTACTTTGTCAAGCTATGATCATTTTATTTCTACAAAATAATTTCGATGTTTTCACATCTGTCATCTGTCTCAATCATCATCATCTAGTTTTTTTTTTGTTAAGACGGGAAAAAATGTTTCTAACCGCACACCCCGTCGTTCGGGGCAAAGACCGGGGTAGTGTGGGGCCCTCACCCACTAAATAAACCCACCGTGTACCGTCTCTCCGCCTTTATTGGCGGGCCACTGGAACTATGTTACATTACTTCAGTAGTCTCGTACACGGGACAGAAATTGACGAAATAGGGTGACATTTGTATTCTTAGTTGTTCACATAGCTTATGATTGACTCATGCCTTGCTCATGCCAAAAATTGGAAAGTGAGAGATTGATGACATAATATTACACTTTTGTTTTTACCGGGTCATTCATTGCCGAGCGGTCCTGAGGATGCCTCATGTAGAGGCGAAATACGGATTTTTGCGGAATATTGCAACGTTGTGGTTCTGTGAGTCCTGTCGTAGCGCATGGTTGTGTCACGTTGGTGTGATTTTTTGTCATTATCGTGCATGCTACTCTGCTATTATAACATTCTCCTCTATCTGTCAGAGTGCGGATTGGAAATCTTAAGTTATTTTGTGTGTCTCCAAAGAGAACCACGATTGACAATCCGTGGGTGAGTGGTGGGCTCTCATCCCAAAATATCCATTCTATAATAATATCTTTTATTATACTTTTATCAGTCCACGTGAGCAGAGCTGCTACAACAGCTGCTATTACATAACAATATATTCCATTAGTTTATTGTAACAAATGTATCCTTAACTTTTATCGTCGTAAGTCATGATAACATTCAGTATGATTTATGATGGCTATTTCGATTGCGATCAGTAGACTTTCTTTTGACGTAGACTTATAAGATGTTCATATACAAGTATTTGTATAGAAGATTTGGAGTGGCATTTTGTTGAAATTAATGTTAGATACCATGGCATATCTATATTATTTATAAATAGGTAAAGCCTTGCTTATCCCGGCAAGAATGAGCCGGCTCGATCGGGGAACTACCACCCTCTCACGTAAGATCAGCGTGTAACAACGATAGTTATTTATACTTCCTATCCTTTCCTTACTCTCCTACCTATCCTCTCCATATTATTCTTCCTATCCATCTCCTATCCCTTTCCTTTGAGATAGTGACGCGCGAATGATGCTTCTGGCGTTGGTGTTGCATCTACATAGGCTACGGTAACCGCTTACCATCTGATGGGCCGTATGCTTCTTCGACACCCATGTAGTTTAAAAAAAAAGAACATATTGACAACAGTTGAAAAGGATTTTAGAAATAAGTATAAAATATTTATAAATATATTTTTAAAATTTTTGTCCATCCATCCATCCATCCATCAGCCTTTCAACGTCCACTGCTGGACATAGGCCTCCCCAAGAGAACGCCACAACGAGCGGTCCCGTCATGGAGGATAATGCCGTAATCGCCACGCTTGGCAGGCGGGTTGGCGATCGCAGTGGATGTTTTTAATACTCGAGGGAGTGCTGCTGCCCACTCTCCGGTATTCCCTCAGTCGGCTCTTGCGACTCCCGTGGGTAGAGAGGGGCGAACAAAAGTACACAAAAAAGTTTTACTCTCCAAGTACTATTATTGTGTGCACATTTAAATGCCAACTTTTAACCAGGTTTGTTACGTTAACACGAAGTTATAATAAGCCTTTTCAAGAGGGCGCACGGCTTACCGAAGTTTCATCGGGAACACTTGTAAGTTTATTATAAAGCCCATAGACAATAACAAAGGGGGCATTATTGTTTTTATTAGATAACTAGCAGTTACCCGCGACTTTATCAGCGTAAGGTTTTCAATTTCTATATTCGACACCCTATTTCGTCCCTTTGAGGTGTGATTTTGCAAAACCTATAAAATTTCCTCAAGATGGATCACTATTATTATTACTGTCCTCGTGCAAAGCTCCTCTCTATTAGAATTCTTCTCAACCACGTTAATATTTCCTTCGAGTTAGTTTCGCGTCAATGTTGCATCTATGGCAACCAGCTTACCATCAGGTAAGCTGGTTTGCCTCTTTATAGCGGTATATAACATAGCATCACGCCTGTATTCCCCGGAGGAGTAGGCAGAGGTGCATTACACACCCACGACTAGCCAGCTATGTTTAAGTCCCACGTAATAGGAGGCGAGCCTATTGACGTCTACCGGGCACATTTCCAAACTCCAGGCTGCTACTGAGAATTTTTCCTTTTTTTTTTACGAAAAATCTGTATAATTGTGCCCGACCCGGGAATCGAACCCGAGACCTCATGATCAGCAGTCGCTTACACTACCGCTGCACCACAGAGGCATGGATGGCGAGGGATGGGACTATTCTAAAGCTGGCCCCACACAGCGTATATAATTATATAATATTATCTAAATATATTTTTTACCATAGGCTCCCGCCTTCTTGAGTTTCGGTGTTCCAGAAGGCGCTGGTTCAATCCCGGCTTGTGGCTATGATTTTATATTCTACATTTTCACACGTGCCATTTACTGGGTGAGCTTGTCAAGCTGACAATATACATAAAAAAATTACAATATAATATTTCAAACATGCTTTAGATTTTTTTTAAGGACATCATAACTTATTTCCACAATTTTAATTAATTGAACTGTTCCTCCGTAGCTATAAAACCCTCTGAAGATAAGATAATACTTACTTGACTGAGTCTGTGCTGTCAGAATTTTAATGAGTACTTAACCTTGTCATTAGCACCAAAGATCACCATGAAACAACGGTAGTTACTTCTACCATTGTGTTTCGTACGGTTTGTCCGTGTGGTGACGGACTAAGAATACAAGTGTCACCACCCCATTCTTTCCCACGGGTGTCGTATGAGGTGACTAAGGGAAGTAAGCAATTATCATCTATTGCATGACTGGTGGTAGGGCTGGGTACCAAGTGGGAGTACTCACTTGGTATCGGGCCCGAGCGGGTTAGTACCACCATTTTCGGTGTGACCGGCCATGAAGCATATCGTTGCGTTTTGGCTGTAGTAGGAGATAGCCGTTTATTATTTCATTTCATATCAGTGAAATAAAATGGTGAGGAGTGGCTTGACAATACTCTCGTTATAGTTGAGTCCATGAGCGACGGTTACCATTTACTACCAGATGGGCCGTGGCTTGTCTGCCACTACAAGCAATAAAAAAAATATAAAAAAGTTGAGTGCGCTAGACGCCCAAACCGCCTCTCTATGCTCCTCTCTCTCCTCTCCTAATTATCCTTCCTATCCTCTTTTAGTAGCCTAATTATCCTCTCCTTATTATTCACCTCCTATCCCTTTCCTTGGAGATGGGTAACCGCTTACCATCAAGTATGCGGCGGTATGCTTGTTTTTCACCCATGTAGTATATAGAAAAAAGTGTCTGAGTACCTCAACGTAAAAGACTAGTGCTCAATATAAAAGACACCAAGCTATGATAAAATACAGTAAGTAGAGTGTAAGTTATGAATATCAAAGAATTAATTTATTTACTTGTAAGAAAACCAACAGCAGTTATATTATAAAAAGGTTGCACATGAGGAGTTAACATAAGCCAAATGCAGGTTTTCCTGGAGTAACTGTAACAGTGAGTAGGTATGAAAAAGAGTATTGGTGTGAAGATGCGAAAGGAAATGCTCCGATAGTTAGGACATGTGTGTGGAAAGAATGCCGGACGAGCGATTGGTTAAGAAGATATACAATGAGAAAGTGGAAGGATGTAGGTACAGGGGGAGACCGAGACTTACCTACCTAAACCAAATTGGTCATGTATTGAAGAAAGGTGGAGTCAGGAGTCTCCGAAACTGGCGAGCGTGTATGAAGAGAATTATGTATATTGAGGAAGCGAGAGATGTATGCAAGAACAGAGCCTTTTGGCACTCTTTACCTACCCCTAAAGGGAGATAGCGTGATGATAAGTAAGTAAGTACACATAATAATACATAGTTGTGTTGTCGGAAGGACATCAATATTAATACAGTAGAAGTACAAAAATAGCTTTTTTAATTATAATAATTTAGCTGCAGACCACAAATGGATGAAAGGAACTGTATGTTTTTTATATGTTGCATGATATGTGTCGAAAGGAGAGAATATAGAAGTAATATTTAACAGGAATTTATGTGAAAGCATACATATATTGCGCTTGCCAAACGTGACAAAGGTGGCATAGGACAAAGGTAAGTTACGTTTTTACTTACATGATGAATGATAAGCAAAAATGTAACTTACATATATTTCGTTTATTATATTCTATTGTTGCCTTTTCCTGACAACTGAGCATAGTTACAGACTTTGTGGTATTACTAAGAATTTCATGACAATAAAAAAAATACCTTACCCAAGATCCGAGTCTGGGACATTATATAAACAAAAAAATTTAAAACTTAAAGGAGTATTATACTAATTTTATTATACTAGCTTAAAATCCCATATATTGTAAGCATAAAACTTAGAGTAGATATTTTAACCAAAAAATTATAAAATCATATTACTGTGGGTAGATGAAACCGTTGAAACAACATATCAGCTTTGGACATCTACCATCTAAGTCCACCCGTGATCATGAATGCTGTGAAGTATTCGAAACGTCGGGATAGCATAAAATCAAGTAAACGCGATAGATTCCGTAAACGTAGTTTTATTTCAAAAAATTATCCAAGTGAAAGTGAGTGTATCATTTCGGATTAGGAAGGAATTTTGAGCCAGGAAGCAAGGCCCATGGGGACATCAGAGGGATTACCTTTTAATTTTAAAAGCAAACATTAGAAGGGTTGAAATAAAATTCAGTAGCCTGGAATTTGTGAAATCCTAGGAGAGCAGGTCACTCAATCAATTATCTTGTTTTTCATCAGACGTGGAGAGATATAATATATATATATATTTTATGCATGTATGCGGAATATAATGACAGTGAATGAGGCAAAAAAGGTGAGCAAGGATCGTGGCAAGTGGAAATCCGTTCTCACTGCCTACCTTTCTGGGAAAAAAGGCGTGAGTCGATAAATAAATAAAAAACATATACATATATATATAGCTGGTAATCAGCGCAAATTATTTTACGATAACTGACTAACATCAAAAGTTAATAAACTTGACTTGGCTCATTCGTTGCCAAGCATGCCTCGTGTAGAGGCGAAACATTTATGCCAAATTTGTTTACGATATTTTGCAATATATCACCAGATTTTGGGTTCCTTCCACATCGCATGTTTGTATCGTTTCTCGTGAGGTTTTCCATGGTTGTGCATGCTACCTTGCTATTATCACATTCCCCTCTATTTGTGAGAAGTGCGGTTTGGAAATCTTGCGTGTGTGTGTGTGTGTGTGTGTTGAAATAGTCGGATTGACAATGCGTGGGTGTGTGGTGAGTTCTCTTCCTAAAATATCCATTCTATATTAATTACTAAACTTGATCAACATAAAAGTTTGGTGTGTTTTGAATTGAATCTGTGTCTTTCGGAGGCGACTGGTCTTCTGTAATGACAGTAGTTTGTAAAAAAGTTTGCACATTCATCATTAACGTCATTTCAAGTATGTAAGTAGGATATAATAGCAATATAACCAGTAAAATAATCCTACGTTGATTAAAAGTCTAATTCAGCAGCAGTCTCATTTCATTCTCTTCCCACGGCTGATACTTCCAGCCAGCATAAAATACTCCTCAGCAATTGAATGACAAACAATGTGGATCATGTTGTGTGATTTTTCGAAACTGTAAACAGTACTCAGTAAGGTAGTAGCGGGATGAAATATACCCGTTTTTAAGCCTAATCAAGCATTATCAAACAAAAAAGTTGTATAAATATTCATTCAGTGGTTTTAGCATCATGTGCAAACAAACAAAAAGACAAACAAATAAACAGACAAACTCACGGAAATTCCAAATACATTATATACAAATATAGTTACAGCTTTTTAGTTTTTTTTATTGCGTATGGTGGCAAACGAGCCACGGCCCACCTGATGGTAAATAGTAACCGTCGCCCATGGACTTAACTATACCGAGAGTATTTACTGTCAAGTCGCTGCTTACCATTTCATATCACAAATATGAAATGAAAGGATACACGGCCATCTCCTGCTACAACCAAAACACACTGATGTGCCGGTCACACGGGAGATGGTGGTACCAACACGTTCAGGCCCGATAGCAAGTGAGTATTCTCACATGGTACCCAGCCCTACCACCAGTAGTGCAATGGGTGATAATTGCTTACTTCCCTTAGTAACCTCGTATGACACCCGTAGGAAAGAATGGGGTGGTGACTCTTGTATCCTTAGTCCGTCATCACACGGATAGCTTTATAATAGTACAGATAGCGGACCTAGCAGAAGTTTTCGTTCCCAAACATCGGCTGCATATATTATACGCAAATAGTGTCAAAAATCCAGCAGTGTAGGAGTTTAGTGACATGTATACGTACAGAATAATTATATAATATACATACATACATTTGACATTTTGATATTACTATATATTTATTTTGCATTTGATATGCATAACCATATAAATTACCACAAAGGTAACAAAAACATATAAATTTTCACATTTCACATGTGAAAATAACAGTCACAAGCAGAATTTAAACCTGCATCTACTGGAATACCGTCACAGATGCTTTGCCAATTGAGCCATCATGCCAATTGCTCGGGACTGCGAATTTCAATCACCCAAGACGATAAAAATGAATTGTGTTGACATTGATATAAGTATATTTAAAATTAAGATATTATTTTATAGTTCGATTTTGAAGCATATGAAACGTATGTTCATGTTTGATTTCCCTTGGGTACCGAAGACGATATGGCTAAGAGTGTAACCATTCGCACAGTAAAATAACTTTTTGCGATCATTTGGCTATATATACGTTTTTGTTTTCTAATATAGATTACGCACACAACATCGTCCGCGTGGGATTCAGGATATAAATACTTCACTCTCTGGGCACACTAATGATATCTTTGCAATAATTGCTATCCATTTTTTCGGGATGACAAGTTGAAGCTTATGATTTTTTCTGGGCTGCAGACTGTTAGGTATGTAAAATTTTATTTTCGAACAAATTCTCTTTCGAATTTATATTTAACGATTCGTAAAACACGGAGTCAGATATCAAAAAGGTGTTAATGAGATTTCCTGGAATTAACATTTTACTTCACTTCGTTATAAATCAAGTTTCAATTTTGTATATAGACGTTATCCTTATGTTTTTGTGAATAGTATTTTCATATAAATAATAATTATTAACTTTTCATAGTTATTACCACTTTTGTACCTATAAGCTACATTCTTACCCTTTTTTGTTAAGGCGGTAAAAAATGGACCTAACCGCACACGCCGTCATTCAGGGCAACAAACAGGGTAGTGTGGGGCCCCCACCCACTAAATAAATTCGCTGTGCCGTCTCTCCGCCTGTGTTGGCGGCCCATTGTAGTTACTACATTACTTTAGTGGTAGCTACATATTTACCCTAAAAATCTATAATGTCTAGTCATTAAGCCTTGCTTTCCCAGCATGAATATATTGGCTCGATCAAAGAAGTACCACCCTCTCACAGAAGGTCAGCGCGAAATAACGGTATGCGTCTACTCCTAGCTACTACGAAACACAATTCATACGGTGAATGAGATAACCTTTTACCCTCTCCTTATTATCCTTACTATCCGCTCTTTATTATTCTTTATATCCTCTCCTTATTATCCTTACTATCCGCTCTTTATTATTCTTTATATCCTCTCCTTATTATCCTTACTATCCGCTCTTTATTATTCTTTATATCCTCTCCTTATTATCCTTACTATCCGCTCTTTATTATTCTTTATATCCTCTCCTTATTATCCTTACTATCCGCTCTTTATTATTCTTTATATCCTCTCCTTATTATCCTTACTATCCGCTCTTTATTATTCTTTATATCCTCTCCTTATCATCCTTACTATCCGCTCTTTATTATTCTTTATATCCTCTCCTTATTATCCTTACTATCCGCTCTTTATTATTCTTTATATCCTCTCCTTATCATCCTTACTATCCGCTCTTTATTATTCTTTATATCCTCTCCTTATCATCCTTACTATCCGCTCTTTATTATTCTTTATATCCTCTCCTTATTATCCTTACTATCCGCTCTTTATTATTCTTTAATCCTCTCCTTATCATCCTTACTATCCGCTCTTTATTATTCTTTATATCCTCTCCTTATTATCCTTACTATCCGCTCTTTATTATTCTTTATATCCTCTCCTTATTATCCTTACTATCCGCTCTTTATTATTCTTTATATCCTCTCCTTATTATCCTTACTATCCGCTCTTTATTATTCTTTATATCCTCTCCTTATCATCCTTACTATCCGCTCTTTATTATTCTTTATATCCTCTCCTTATTATCCTTACTATCCGCTCTTTATTATTCTTTATATCCTATCCTTATTATCCTTACTATCCGCTCTTTATTATTCTTTATATCCTCTCCTTATTATCCTTACTATCCGCTCTTTATTATTCTTTATATGCTCTCCTTATTATCCTTACTATCCGCTCTTTATTATTCTTTATATCCTCTCCATATCATCCTTACTATCCGCTCTTTATTATTCTTTATATCCTCTCCTTATCATCCTTACTATCCGCTCTTTATTATTCTTTATATCCTCTCCTTATTATCCTTTCGCCACACCTCCTATTCCTTTCCTTGGAGATGGTGACGCGCGAATGTTGCTAGAGTCTATAAGTGATGGTAACTGACGGTAAAAAAACGGTGGGTCGTATGCTTGTGTGCCATCAACTTAGAGAAAAACAAATATAAGATGTTATCGGCTTATACGAATAATTTTAAATTTGAATCTTTTAAGAGCGTTCTAATTAAGAGCCTTGCCTTTTTATTGCTGGTATCAGGCGAGCTAGCGTCACCTAAAACCGCTGTTTTTAAAACCACTGCTCAACGTTTCATTTCGCGGGTAAGAAATAAATTGATGGACAGTTATGTCCGGCTACGACCAAAACACACCGAGTTTCTTCGTAGTTGGTCAAACGGCAGATGGAGGTATCGTGCAGACCCCTAGCCGGTTAGGGACTGAGAGCTAAAACCTCTTTACGTGGGGTACCTCCACCGCAGGGACATGCAAGAGAGCTTATATCGGACTGCCTCGAAGGGCTTTCCAACTAAAACCAGCACGACGCCTTGTAAGGGACAATAGGAACGTGGGTTGTGCCCCTTCATTCCTTCCCTGTTATACTTCATCTACACCTCTCAAACTATATCTTACTCGAGGGTAAGCAACGTGCGAGGTTATTTCTATTGCTGTAAACTACGGTGCCTGTTTACTATCAGGAGGGCCGTATGCTTCCTTGACACCATCTTAGTGTAAAAAAATAAGCCTTTATTTATTTTGATATTTTTACATACTTTTTGAGCATTTTACATGCTTATAGCCATATAAATTAACACAACATGTAAAAATGTGAAATCGAAAATAACAGTCATTAGCGATTTTCAATTTCACATTTTCACGCTTTGTGTTAATTTAAAGCTTAATATACTGCCGTAGTAACAATGTTTATTTAATTAAATTTATACTATTAAATACATACACACACACACACACACACATGCACGCACACAGACACGCTCAAGCACGCACGCACACAGGCACGCTCAAGCACGCACGCACACAAGCCAAGTACTGCAAGTGGTATAGAGTTCGAATTTGGATCTTATGTCTATATTCTTAACATTTTATATGTAAAGTTAAGTAACGTAACAAGGGTAAATAAGTATAGGGATAAAGTTTTAATCCTGATGAATGGATATCAAAATGAAATATATAGGTACTAGTAACTATGTATATGGCAATATGTAGACTTGTAGGTTTACACAATGTACAAAGAAGTAAAAGTAACTCTATTTAAAGCATATTGTCAATCGTTTTACACCAGCAGTCTGTGGGTTAAGTATTAGCAGGGGGCAACGCCCTTCGTGTACAATACAATAACATATTTAGGATGTCGTTGGGACTGCCATGTCGTTGCAGTGCATCAGGGCTGTTCGTGGAGGTACACGTGCATGGTTCTCATGCTGTTGTGCGTAAATGGGTAGCGTCGCTTCTGCAATGGATGCATGTTAGTAACAACAGTGTTCTAAAGGTAATTGCTGAGGGCTACGACAGCCCTATATTGAAGCACTGGGTAGGAATAGTGTTAGGAGCTGAGTAATTACCTATGTATAATTGTAATTGTCTCATTTTATTAACATACATTCAAGGAATTATTGCTTACATAAATATGGATTAATTGATTTAATGTTGATTGATCTAAAATAAATGATTTATTATTCTTAACTTATTTTAAAGTAGCGGCCCGTCCCGGATTCGTACGAATGGACATTTATTTTTTAAACTTTTTGGGATAAACGTAGAGTAAATGTATTTTCTGTGACATGAGTAGTTTTTTTCTTCCAAATTACTATTTATAAACATCTATCTAGTAATAAATATAGCCTATGTTACTTAGGGTAAATGTAGAATTCTAATGGTGAAAGAATATTTGACCTCGGTCTAGTAGTTTTTGAGCTTATTCGTTACAAACATACAAAATACGAATCTTTCCTATTTATAATATTAAGTATAGACAAAGGAAAATTGTTCCATATGTAGTAAAGGTGTTGTGGGCAGTTGATTCCCAAGCAGGATAATTCTTTGTGTGACCTACAATTTGGTTCTTTGTATGGTTGTAAAGAATTATTTTGAAACTATTATACTGTTATTGAAACACCTTGACAAAAATATAATTCCAAAATTATAAGATTGTGAAAAACAAAATTATCATTTCTATGCATTATTATACTTACAATCCTCAATTTTCGTGCACCAGTTGAATTTCGCGTTATATAACGCGTGCGTAATAAACCCTAATAAACGTTTACGTGACGTATAAAACCAAACAGCTGTTTAACTTTATGGAGAACACATTAATATTGATATAGAAAACACAGTTGTTAAATGTTTTATACAATTATATCGAGTTCCTCTTATTTCCGTAAGTGGTTTCTGCGCTTAAATTTCATAGTAATTGGATACTTGGTAAATGTTTACCATCTAGGAAAAAGTATGTCGGAAAAAGATATCACGAGATACGCTCCTTTATATTGTCACAGGAATATTGGTAAAACGGACTTAACAAATAAATAATTTGTAGACACATCTGTTAGAGCTCCCCTACAAAGCGTTCTGGGGTTCCAAAACAGTAAAATCCGCTTTGTGCTAGTTATTTGTTTAGTGCCTCGCGGCGCAAAGAACATTGTCCACTTCTTTATTGATTAAAGGAAGAAAAATATATTAATGTGAGAAGAAAAAGAAAATGAATTAGAATTATGTTATTGCTTTAATTTTGAAGTCTATTTTAAATATGAAGTCTAAAATAATAGTCACGAGGATTTGAACTTATGGCATACAGTTTCAGATCAATTCAGCCATCGTGACAGCCGCTCGGGACTACTAATTTCCATAACAAATTTCTTTTTATATAACCTACTGTGAATAAAATGACAGCCTAGTGGTATAACCAAGGAGTGCAAAGACAGTGGTTTCGAGTTCAATACCCAATCTGGGGTCCAAACCTGGTACGTATTTCGAGACATTTCGAGATTTTTCGAAGTTATGTGTGTATTTACTAGGCATAGGAAATGGAAAAGAAGAATGATAAAGAATATAATAGGACCTACTGATGTGGTTTAATGGCGTTCTTTTGTGTGAAGGTGGTTCCCCGGTTGTGGTGGTCCGTTATAGCTATTTTTTTTGCATGTAGTGGCAGACGAGCCACGGCCCATCTGATGGTAAATAGTAACCATCGCTCATGGACTCAACTATACCAAGAATATTTAGATATTTTTATATATATTTTTAGCATTTGACATGCTTAGCACTATACATTATTAATATACCAAGAATATTCTTAAGCCGCTGCTCACCAATTCATTTCACCGATACGAAATTATAGAATAAACAGCTATCTCCTGCTACAGTCCAAACGCAACGATGTGCTTTATGGCCGGCCACAAGGGAGATGGTGGTACTAATCCGCTCGGGCCCGATACCAAGTGAGTACTCCCACTTGGTACCCAGCCCTACCACCAGTCATGCAATGGGTAATAATTGCTTACTTCACTTAGTCGCCTCATACAATACCCGTGGGAAAGAATGGGGTGGTGACATTTGTATTCTTATTCCTTCACCACACGTACAAAAGTAGCAAGGCTCTACCACTTCACTTGTAAAACTAATAGGAAAGAAAGAAGGGAAAGCAAGTTCACTCAGCTTCATATACTTCTACAAAAAGAAGACGATGGCAGAAGTATGACGATACTGAATCTGTACAAACTTTATTCGTCTAAAATAACCTTTTGGATAAAAAAAGAGGTTATTTTCTTTGACAAAAAAATATCTGACAAGAGACGAATGTACGTCGTAAGAACGACATTTATTTTCATCATCACCTCCAAGAATGTTTGCTTTCATATGGAGTAAGTACAGTCGGCACATTTATAAATGAGTTTTCCTTAACATCAAACCATTTTAACTCAAGTGAGTAGACTCTACGTGATTGCATTTTTATGTAGAACTAGCTGTGTCCGGTGGTTTCACTCACTGTCTAATTCTAAGACTTATAGCATGATGTATGTAGCTTTCATTAAGAACGAGCCTTAAATGCAAAAATCTAGAGATGGGGCCGAATGTGATTTGAAACGAATAAGAACCAAAATCCGGCCGAAGTTCAGCCGAACTTCGGTGTTTTTGCCGGGTTTTATCCGAGGGTAACATGTCATGTTTTTTGCCTAAACTGACAACATTATAAGACAAATAAAAATTTAGTCTGTGTAAGTGTGTCACTATAGTATTTAAAATTATTGTGATTCATAGACTCCTGAATTTAAAAACTAATTCATTTGTTTATTCTGTTATACATTTTAACTTGTAATAGATAATTAATAATAATTACCTATTATAGTTTATCAAATAAATGACTATCATTAACTGATTATAGAGTATATGTGACTTATTTTACTACTACAACATATTTGAATTGCATTGAATATAGTGCAGGTATTTAACTTTTTCTCCTATAATATATAACATATTAATATAAGTCATAGCAAGTCATTTTGAGAATAATGTAAGGTTACAGAATTTTAACTAAATTAACTATATTCACATATAAAAGAAAAACATAGAATATAAATTAAGATATGACTACCTATAGATAAGACACTTGAGTGAACTTTAGATTGAGTGGACTAAAGCTAGTTCAAGCGAGAATCCACAGCCGGCAACGTTCCTAAAATGCTGGCAGCATTACCTCGCTGGATGGCGAGGCTTAATCTTTGGCCGAGATGTAGCCCAGCATTTCAGTCACGTGTCGACTCTTTCTTCGGCATTTGTACCGAAGTTCAGCCGAATGCCGAGGCTTCGTTCAAGCCACCAAACTTCGGTTAAACCGAATGTAAAGCGAATTTCAGCCCATCCCTACAAAAAAACCTATTTTCAAATCCGACTGGTACTTTCAGAGAGAACGCATTTTAATCATAAAAACGATTGTAAAAAACGTGATAAATAAAATGTATTGCACTCAACAAAATGAATCTATGGACCCCAAACTCAAGGGGTTTTCAGCCAGCTACTAAAGAGTTTCGTTCGTTTTCGTAGCTCAATCATCAGATCACCTTCGAGATAACAAATTATAGTATTGTCATTTAATATACGTACCTATGTATAAATACAAAATTACAACAATAGTTTTAACAATTACGATAGTAATTATGTATGTTACAATTTACTTCCGATATATGATTACAATGTTTGTTAATTACAACATAAGTCAATGTAAGAGTGCTAATTAATACTTTTTGTTGATTACAATATACTGACTTGAATATTTTGACATTTTCACACAACGTTTTCTGGTCCCAAACTAAGCTTAATGCTTGTGCTATGGGTACCAGATTACGGATATAATACATAATATACTTTTTTTTGTAAATACATACATATAATAGATAGAAAACAATAAGTATGTAAGTATATAGAAATTCTTATACGGAATTTATATAAAATAAGTTTTTAAGCCGTAGGGAATGAGTTAGTCGTTCTAAAAACGATGCAGGGGGGTTAGACGGAATCTCATATCTCACATGTCAATCGTATCGTGATTTAGTGAAATTAGTGTGATTGGTTGAGAGATCACCGTGATTGGTCAACGTATTATTGCGATATCGCGCGTCGGTTTCTCTACCAATCACAAGCGAGTTGATACGATGTTGATTGTAAGATATGAGATTCCGTCTAACCCCCCTTATAGTATTTCTGAATCTTTTTCGCTTCCTATCGCCAAACCGCTACTGAAAAATAAACTTATGGTTGCAGTTTTTCTTAACTATGTTAACTCTCTAACTTATATACATTATTAAAGTACAAATTATTTGTGAATGAGGAAAAAGAGAACTTTAGTGCGAGTGGGAATCGAACCCGCGTCCCTTCCAATCCGGGGAAGTGCTCTAAGCCACTGAGCTACCGCACCAACCTTTCGGCCATCCCAATCTTCTGATAATGACCTAAAGGTCGGTGCGGTAGCTCAGTGGCTTAGAGCACTTCCCCGGATTGGAAGGGAGACAAGTTCGATTCCCGCTCGCACTAAAGTTCTCTTTTTCCTCATTCACAAAATAATAATTTGTATTTTAAAAGTAGCTGAGCATCTCAAATGCTAAAAATATACATCAAAAATGTTCTATACATTATATCATCCTTCTCTGTGTGTTACTATGATACCATAGATATAGAATGGGATTCTGTAATTTTTTTATACCTTTCCCACGTGAAAACGACCATAAATAATATATATTTCTACCAACATTTACAGTTCATTGAACTCTTAACTAACCAGTACTTACTAGTAATTCTGTGGGACGCGGACGTTAAAATTTGAACAGGATATTACAGCTATAAATTACAATTGGGACCGTGAAGAATAGATTGGATACTCTTTATTAAGAAAACCTTTGATATAAAACGGATTTCACTTACAAATCTTAATATTGCTGACAAGGAAATTAGTAGGCAAGTATTAAGAGGAAAATTATTCAATTAATATTTACTGCATTAATTTGAGAGTAATAGATATCTGAGGTAGGCATCAGTAGATTAAATCTCTCATTAAACAGTGATACAAGGCAAGTAAATAGGTACTTAGAAATAACTTGGTACCGTTTTTATTATAACGTGAGTGTCAAACAAATATACGGTCTGACAGTAAACAGGGGTATCACTCGCGTATTTCCTTCCCACTTCAGGTGGCAGACTGGCGATGATGGCAGAAGATGGAGAGAAAAGAAGATAGAAATAGAATTAGGAGTGGGAATTCGTTCGGTCATTAAGTTATCATCAAAAAGTTTAAGTTGAGTTCAATAAATTTATCCAACGCAGTGATAGTCCAGAGGTAAAACCAAGGACTGCAAAGACATTGGTATGGAGTTCGATCCCCAGTGCAAGGTTCAGATATTGTACGGCACATATCTCTAAAGTCTCGAGATTTTTCGAAATTATGTTTATATTTGATTACAATTTATCACTGTTCAGCGAAGAAAAATATCGTGAGGCTGTCTAGAAAATCTCTCAAGCATGCAGGTTTATGACTGAAAGATTTTCTCGACGGCTTGTGAAGTCTGTCAACTCAAACTGGGCCAGAGTGTTGGACTATGGTTTAATCTCTCTCACTAATAGAGAATACCCGTGCCCAATAATCCACTATTGGATAATAATACACTATTTCGGAGGTCTGTCGGATGTATTTGCATACATTGTTCTAACAAGGCAAGCATTATGCTTACCTTGTTCAGAATCACACCAAATTTTGATGCGGTCCTATAAATATCTTTATCTTTGGTATATATCTTAAACACTTCATACTCTAGGCGATTTTTCAGAACTAAAATTACAAAAATGTAAAAATACCACATTTAAATATTATTAGACCCAGTTGAAAAACATTTGTCCCTGATAAGACTGACTTAAAATAATAATATTTTATTATTAGTCAAACAAAAAATTAAAGACTAGTTGACAATCAACTAAAAAATTATGCGAGTTTTTAAAGTTGTGTGCTTGAAAGTATTGTCACTGGAAAGAAAAAAATCTCTAAAATTTTGGGAATTTTTTAAAAGTGTTAGGTTCAAAATAAAAAGGAAGTAAAAGTATAAAGTTTACAGCAAATCATATAAGGAATATTATGGCGCTGACGACGTTTTCATATACGTAACGTACATATGAAATCGTCAAGTCATTTGGGGTAATTTTAAATCATACTCTGGTAACACTCGTGGTTTATGACACTTCGTTTTGGCATGGTTTTGTATTTGTGTGCGTGAGCGCGTGCAATTACTAGTTTGGCATAGTTTTATATGGCTTCACTGAATTGTTCGAAACGATCTATCTATATTTTTTATTGTTCAAAAAAATAATCTAAAAGTTAACTTCTTTCACCGTCTCCAGAGAGTAAAATATTACCGTCATTATCTTAATTTAAGTGTTATGTTATATTTGGGATTTACAGATCTAATACGTTGATCTTATACATTTATACAGTTATTTACTGAGTTACAACAACAGTTTTATACTGTTGTTGTGTTTATCACGATTTTATGCATGCCTGAAATATACTAGATTTTTTTTTTCTAGTAATATTTAATATTACTCGATGTTACTAAGAGTGGCGACACACCAGCGAATGTTTTCTATATTAAACGACCCAACTCCTGCCACGTTCAACCCCATCATAGCTTAAAATCTATTTGAGCTACAAAGGGTTAGTGTATATTACCCTGATCGATGGTGAGAGGAATATCTGTACACTGTAATCCACCACTGATCCAGTGCGGGTTGGCAGACTCCACAAGCTGTCTAGAAAATTTCTAAGGCTTCTACAAGTATTGATACAAAATTATGAGAATTTTGTTCACCCGTATGATTGCTTTGAAATTAAAAAACTTTGTATTTTTTATTTTCAGGCATGTTCTTTTTTCCAATCTAAATTGTTTGATAAATTCTTATTTTGTAATAATATTCTATCATAACGCTCCGTAACGTACATTCTTCAGAAACTCTTACGTGAGTGGAATTTTATACGTGTCTCATGAATCTTGTAGGCATTATTAGATTTGACTTGCTAGCTTCTTTTGAGTGAAACATTTTTATTTTAGCTGTGCATTATTGACTTGTATTAGCATGGACCTATTAATTTATTTAAGTGACTAGCTGACCTAGAGCTAGCCTAGAGACGTCGTTCTGTCAAAGCTATTGGTCTGTGTAGTAGTCTAATAGCTTTTGTCAAATTAAACGTGTAGCAGGCTCGATTACCTACTGCCTGAAATGTAATATAGTATTAAGAGTAATATGAATGTTGAGGAAGTATTCTTGTTCTCTCTGCCTACCCCACAAAGGAGATGTGATGATATGTAAGTAAGTAAGTACTCGTATGTACCAGAATCATTGATCGTGATACTGACCCACTTGAAAGTGTCGGATTAAATTGAAACTTTGCACAGTTATCAAGGACCGGTGAAAATAATTTCAGAAGTTTGTTTTTATGTTTTTTTTATTACAAAGCGGTACTATTTTTACATTGCAATAAAAAAGGAATAGGGCGTTTTAAATAAAAATACTTTTGATACTGTTTTGAGACTAAGAAAGAAGAATATAAATATTAAAATTAAAATCAGAGAGACTCAATATTTTTGGACAAATCTGAGGCCAAAAAAATGAATACAACCAAGTTTTTGCCGAATGGAGGCATTGAAATACGCGAAGTGTTCTCTTATATTAAAATCGTGTAAGTAACCGTACGTACATACATACTCCCTCACTCATTAACCACATTTGTCCTCAGCTACGAGCCATTTAGAAAAGTTATAGCCTCATAAAATAATCAAACAGTATGTTTAACAAACAAAATCTTAAATTGGCTGTAAAATGTAATACGCTTTCATGAAATAAGAATTTCCTTCAGAATTAGTGCAAATTTAAGCAGATATCGAAGTCGTAAGATCTTGGACTGTCAGTGATAAAGTATCAAGTTTATCTCAAACTTTTTCAAGTCTATCTGTCGCAAAGTTTTATTATTTTCTGCTTTATACTACGAGTATAAGGTCAGCTAAAATAAGGTTACGGCCCGCCTGGGGGTAGGGCGATAAGGTAGCCTATAGATGCTAGCAAGCCAAGATACTACTTGTTATCCCGAGCGGGTTGGTAGGTTCCCCTGTCTTTCGTGTGACAGAATGTGAAGCACTTTATTATTTTAGATCTATTTCTTTTAGCAATTGACATGCTCCGCTACTTTTTAAAGTACAAATTTTTTGTGAATAAAGAAAAAGAGATTTTTAGTAGGGGCGGGAATCGAACCAAGCATCTTTTCCAATCCGGGGAAGTGCTCTAAACCACTGAGCTACCCTACTAATCCTTCGATCATCCCAAATTCTTAATGACATTTGTCTTACGACTAACGCCATCTGCCGGCAAACATTACATGCATCCAATATAGTAAGTTTAACTGGATGCATGTAATGCTTGCCGGTAGATGGCGTTAGTTGTAAGACAAATGTGATTTATGATTTGGGATGATCGAAGGATCAGTAGGGTAGCTCAGTGGTTTAGAGCACTTCCCCGGATTGAAAAAGATGCGTGGTTCGATTCTCGCCCCTACAAAAAATCTCTTTTTCTTTATTCACAAATAATTTGTACTTTAAAAAGTAGCGGAGCATGTCAATTGATAAAAGAAATAGATCTAAAATATTTGAAAGAATTGCGCCATCAAATAGTATGAATTTTAATTGCAAAATTAAACTTACTATATTGGATGCATGTAATGCTTGCGGGTAGATGGCGTTAGTCGTAAGACAAATGTGATTAAGAATTTGGGATGATCGAAGGATCAGTAGGGTAGCTCAGTGGCTTAGAGCACTTCCCCGGATTGAAAAAGATGCGTGGTTCGATTCTCGCCCCTACAAAAAATCTCTTTTTATTTATTCACAAATAATTTGCACCTTATTATGTTTTTGTTTTAGCAGGAGATATTTATCCATTTATTGATGTGAAACATCTAATGCGGAGGGCGGGTAAAATCGGCTGTTAGCGTGGCGACGCTACTACTACTATTTTACATGTCCCGTTCAATTCTTGCAAGTTAAATTTGACACGCTTTCCGCTTTCTGATTGAGCTGAAATTTTACACGCATATGTATATCGTGTGACAATGCAATATTATGATGACATGGAGCTGATCTGATGATGGAGCTGGAAGGTGGACATAAGAACTCGTATAATGAAGTGCGCAAATCCATCGAGTTAGGGCTCGTATGATTCGTCTTGACAAGTACTTTGCCTCTAGATGGTATCACGGGTCCGAGGGCTGTTCGTGCAATCTATAATCTGGGCCCGAGAGTTTCCCTTAGACAGAAATTCAAAGAAATGAATATTCTAAATGTTGTGTCTCAATTTATATACGAAAATCTGTTGTATGTCAAGAAAAACATCGGATGTTTTGATAAGTATAGCGATGTTCATCACATTAATACTAGGAACAAAGGCAATCTTATTGCACACAGTACTTGTCTCCACAGAATTAGTAGATCTTTTATGGGGCAATGTATATGCTTTTACAATAAGATTCCTGAAAATGTCCGAAACATGCCACTAAATAAGTTTAAGAAAGCCATAAAAATTAGACTTTGTAATCAAGGTTATTACACTGTTTTGGATTATCTTGAGGACAAAACAAAATGGGCTTGAGCTGCTCCTCATTCATTATTTTTCAAAATTGTTTTGTATGATATAATGTCATTTTAGTTATAAAGATTATATGAAATCGTAATAAATTGGCAATTTAAAAAAGTGGGCCATGAGTTTCTTGCCGGGTTCTTCTCATGAAAGGCTTTACTTCGGAATCCGGCCGCTTGTGGCGATTGCAATCGCCACTTTGTTATTGCGGATGCACTCGCCTCAGGCGCTCGTGTTGATTATTAGTGTATTCTTGACGATTTTAAGTGCTATTTAATAGGCCTATGAAATAAAGATATTTTTGAATTTGAATTTGAATTCGATGATGGAGACGAAAGATGGCCACAGTACCTCCATAATGAAACGACGCAACCCCATTTTTTTTTATTGCATGTAGTGGCAGACGAGCCACGGTCCATCTGATGGTAAATGGTAACCGTTGCCCATGGACTCGACTATACCAAGAGTATTGTCAAGCCACTGCTCACCAATTCATTTCACAGATATGAAATGAAATATAAACGGCTATCTCCTGCTACAGCCAAAACGCACCGATGTGCTTCATGGCCGGTCACACGGGAGATGGTGGTACCAACCCGCTCGGGCCCGACACCAAGTGAGTACTCCCACTTTGTACCCAGCCCTACCACCAGTCATGCAATGGATGATAATTGCTTACTTCCCTTAGTCGCCTCATACGACACCCGTGGGAAAGAATGGGGTGGTGACACTTGTATTTAGTCCGTCACCACACAGACAAAATCTAGTTTGGAATCGTTTGATTCGCCTTGACGAGTACTTTGTCTTTAGATGGTATCCAGGGTCTGTTGATGGAGCTAGAAGGCAGCCATAGGAACTCCGTTATAAAACGACATAACTCCATCGAGTTTGGGCTCGACTGATTTGTCTTGACGAGTACTTTGTCTCTAGATGGTATCCAGGGTCTGACGATGGAGCTGGAAGGTGGTCACAGTAACTCTTTAATGAAACGACTCAACCCTATCGAGTTTATACACGTTTGTTTCGTCTTGAGGAGTACTTTGTCAAGTTACGATCATTTTATTTCTACATAATAATTTCGATGTTTTCACATCTGGTAGACGTTCCGCGACGTCTAGTTTTTTTTAGTTGAGTAGTGGCTTGATACTATTTTTAGTATTGTTGAGTCTATGGTCAGTGGTTACCACTTACCATAAGGTGGGCCACGGCTGGCCTGCCACTCTGCTACCTTATGCAATACAAAAAAGATTAGAAAGAGGTGGTTTTGACTCTCGCATTCTGTACTCGCCCAAAGCCTCCCAAAAAACGTAAATTAGGTGTATTATTCAGAATGTTTCCGTGTGTTTATATCTCTTTGCATTGGTTTCCTAATTATTGCGGGTCGTGGCCATTTTCTCAGGAAACTTCTTTCGGATGACGTTCCACCATCCATTCCTATCCAGCCAAGGGAAGCGCTGATATATTTGTATGAATTTGGTGGTGGTTTTGGGTTCCTTCCTATCGGTTGCAGCCTTCAATATTTCCAAAGCCTTAAATTTTCAACGTTGGCCTTGGTTATTTTATTGCATTTAACCCCAAACTATTCAAAACATATTAATCAGATATTATTTTGCAGGGTATTTAAAATCTTGCCCTAATAATATAGAAATGTCAAGAAGCACACAATATCTACATTCTATTGAAATGAACGACTAGGATGGTAGTCGCCATCTATTTAGTCGTAACCAGCCGTGAAGTATCTTTGTGTATCGCATTTGAAATGTCAAACCTTGTTGCTCGTATATTCTTTTCTTCGAAATACCACGGCAATCAGCATTTTGGCTGTGCCACTATCTCATAAGTGAGGTACTCAGGTGCGAATCCTGAGTCGCATAACTTATCTTATATCGATGAAATGTGGGAATATTAAGCAGAAATATAAATTCATTGAACAAAAATTGGTTCATAGAGTTGCACTTAGTTTTGAAGCCCATGTACCTACACGAAGTTGCGGTCAGAAGCTTGTATATACAAAGTTGCGGTTAGTAATACATAATATTCGTAAAGTGTACTTACGATAAAAGTTTCCCAACAGTCGCTTGGAATAGGTTTGGAAATTTCCGACGAACCCGCATTTGTGGTTTTACAAATCATTAACTAGGTTTCTTTCATTTGTTTGTCGAAGGAATGCTCTTTCAATTTTCGAAGAACTTTTCAAATATAACATTATCTACCCTTTTTACCTTTTTAGACAACAAAAAATTAATCCAAGTGTCGTGGGCGGCGCGTTTCTAAAATTGATTATGACATAAAACCACTCACCTGTGTATGCTGTTAATTGCGGAAAAGTACATTCCTACACTTTGCACTTTACTTTTTTTTACACTTTTTATACAAATATAATTTATCTAGTCTATGGTAAGTCAAAAATAAAAAAAAAAGTAAAAAAATCAATATATATTGTAATTAAAGGCAGATTGAGTGAGTTACTAAGTTCAATTTCGAAGCAAGTCAGTATTAATTCAAAACTGACGTCATGAAAATGCAGCGTCAGTGCTGATTTGAATATAAGTACATGATTTAATATTCTGTGAGTCCGCTTCGCTCGCCACCCAAACTGATAGTAACTACTGACCTCATAGAAATGACAAAGTCAGTATTTTTTTTTAAATACTAGCTTCTCGGTATGAGTTTATGCCAATGACTTATTAAGGGTATATATATTTCATCTTAACGGGTAAGCATATTTCATGGAACATGACACAATCGAAGTCAAAGTTACGCTGCATTAGATCACTTGCCGATACCTATCACATACAAAATACACAGAAAATAAAGTCGATTCTTTCATTTTCCCGCCAAAACTCTCAAGTCAATTAGTAAGTAGCTGATACAATTTGTTGGGTGATATTATCGTATCGGAAATTCAAGCGAAAACGACAACGATGAGAATTTAATATTGACTCAATTATGTAGCGACCATGAGAGACTAAACATTGTAATAACAACAACACAACATTTTTACTTTTGTTTCTATCATAATATATTTTCTCATCTAATGACGTCAACATTTTAGTAGCTTTTCTAACATTCCCAACAATTCTTACAACATAAGATAGGACTTTTTTTTAATTCAATTGCATCCTTCGATCTTGATCGAAGATCGCAGTCAGCCCTTTTCGAGAATTTACTTTTCCCTACTGACTTCAATAACGTACCTACGTACACCGTAAATAAATAACTGTACATGTTTATATAAGGTTGGTTTGTTTTTGTTGGGAAGGAGAAACCTCAAGGGTGACCCCTTTTTAATTTCATTGGAATCTGACCTCGGACAAAGATACATAAAGCAACTCCTTAAAAACAAATAGGAAATATAATTATGAGATATAAGTGGGTTTATGACATTGGAAAAGATGCGTCGTTCGATTCCCGCTCCTACTAAAAATCTCTTTTTCTTTATTCACAAATAATTTGTACTAATAATGTTTTTAACTGCCTCGGTGGTGTAGCGGTAGTGTATGCGACTACTAATCATGAGGTCTCGGGTTCGATCCCCGGGTCGGGCAATATTATTGAGCCTTTTCCTAAAAAGAAAAATTCTCAGTAGCAGCCCGGAGTTTGGAAATGTGCCCGGTAGACGTCAATAGGCTCGCTCGCTATTCCTTCCGCGAGATGATCTCGTCGCAGAAGGCAGCGACCGCGGCCCAATTCCTGTCGCTGCCAAGCATCGCTCTAACGACGCTCGGCAGCGAGAGGTCCCCCCCTATTGCCGCGACGAGATCACGGCGCTGCCCGCCCCAAGTCGGGCACGACTCGAGCGTGTGCTGCGCCGTGTCCTCGTCGCAGCCACAATGGTGACAGCCCGGAGTCGCTTCCCTCCTTGCAACTATGTGCAGATATCTGCCGAATCAACCGTGCCCCGACAGCACCTGCACCAGTCGGAAGTTAAGGACTCCGTGCCGTCGCCCCGCCCACTCGTCCAGCACAGGCTGGAGCGCCCCTACGGTCCAGAGACCGGCTCGGGGCGCTTCCAGCCGTGTCCTCCATCTGGCCATGGCAGCTCGGCGGGCATCGCCATGCTACCTGGCCACCTCCCTGGGTGGGGGACGACCACCCACCTCTCGCTCTTGCGACGTCCGCCGATACACTTCGGCGAGCATCTCCGCCTCCAAGTCCCACGGGGGGGCGGCAGCCACCACCTCAGCCAGAAGGCATGTGTCGCAATACACAACGCAGTGCTTGTCCCAACGTTATTATATGGAAGCGAGAGTTGGGTATGTAAAAAGTAGCATGAGTGCAAAATCAATGCGGTTGAAATGCGATCTCTGCGGAGAATCTGTGGAGTGAGGCTGACTGACCGCATTCGTAACAATGACGTAAGAGAGCGAGTAGGTACGAAAGAGAGTATTGGTGTGAAGATGCGAAAGGGAGTGCTCCGATGGTTCGGACATGTGGAAAGAATGCCGGACGAGCGACTGGCTAAGAAGATATACAATGCGAAAGTGGAAGGATGTAGGTACAGGGGGAGGCCGAGACTTACCTACCTAGACCAAATTGATTATGTATTGAAAGAAGGTGGAGTCAGGAGTCTCCGAAACCGGTGAGCGTGTACGAAGAGAATTATGAATGTTGAGGAAGCGAGAGATGTATGCAAGAATAGAGCCTCTCGGCACTCTGTTCTCTCTGCCTACCCCGCAAGGGAAATGGCGTGATGATAAGTAAGTAAGTAAGCCTATTCAGCTAGGTACGTACTACATTTAGGTAATTTCTCTCTGAATACAATATTCTAAAGTCCGGCAGCCAAAGTCGCATTAAGTTTCAGACAATTGTAAATAAGTACAAATAGTTAATGATATCTCATGCCATGTTGTTAATAATAATTATTACTATGTATGGGAATATAATTAACTCAGTGAAATAACGTATCAGTAATTTATTAAGAATTAACTGACATGCGAGATAATTATATACTCGTAAGTAGCTAAGGCGATAAGTTTACGTAATTATATATAGTTTTAGAATTTCCGGTATGAGAAGTATGCCTTTTCCTGTACTCCGGAATACCTCTGTGCGAATATTTATTTAGTGGGTAAGGGCCCCACACTACTCGGTTTGTTGCTCAGAACAACGGGGCGTGCGGTTAGGTACATTTTTTTTCTCATTTTAACAAAAATAAAAGCTATGTCTGGAGCTGGGACTGGGGATTTAATTGCCTTCGCAGTCCTCGTTTTTGTCGGTACGTTGAAGTGGAAATGGGCACGGTATATCACTTGGCCGTGTGGGGCCGGCTTTAGAATTGTCCCACCCCTCTCTACTCACGGGAGTCGTAAGAGCCGACTCAAGGAATACCGAGGGAGTGGGCAGCAGCACTCCCTCGAGCATTAACAACATCCACTGCGATCGCAAACCCGCCTGCCAAGCGTGGCGATTACGGAATTATCCCCCTATGTCCAGCAGTGGACGTTGAAAGGAAGATGGATGGATGAACATCGCTCGAGGAACTGACAACCGTTAGGGAAGCAAGTTTCTCGAGTGGCGACGACTTAGTGTAGGAAAGATTATTATAACCTTAGACAAAGAATATTATAGACAAGCTATCTATCCATCTATCTATAAGTGTATGCAGTGTCGAGATAGCAATAGTTTGACATTTGATAGCCGGAATAATTTAAAAAGATAACTATGATTATAACTTTATTGACTAAAAATGTACTACCTGTTTTAGCCGGATACAAGAATGACAGGTAAAAAGAAATTGCAGTTATGCTTATATTTTGCTCATAATGTATTAAAATATGTAACATTAGTGTTTATAACGTGATTAATGAAGGTTTTTTTTTTTGTACGTCAATACAATACAGGCTTACATACTGATGATGGGGACGGTTGGCCATCTTATTGTTGGGACCTAGTTGATTGGGTTCAAATACAAACAACGCATACGCGAAAAGGATAAAATACTTATACATGTGTCTCTCTCACTCTTGCTAAAACCTAATATGTGCATCCTTTTCTTCATCTTTAGTGTCAAAATAATAGCGAGTCTATAATATTCTTTGTCAAAGATTATAACAGTCGGTACCTACTGTCATTTTGAAATAAACATGACAGCGATATTCACTTTGTGTTTAGTGATATTCTCTCTAAAAAAATAACTAACTTCAAAAAGGTTAATGTACCTAATTGTTAAATGTTTATCCGAGCGTGAGGTTTTCCTGAACATTACGCATTTCGCTTTTGACGTTCAGGCGTCTGAAAATTAACTTATCGCTATAATATTTTCTTGTTACACAAAAAAATAAATTTAAGTTAGTCAAACTTCCAGTCGATAGCGGGATGTTTTCTACTGAAAGAGGATCAAGGGAGGATAGACAATATTTTAAAATGTGTCTCAATGCAATAATTAGTCTCTTTCTTGTTATCTTTTTACGAAGCTAATTTGGACAACCGACTTTCTAATTTAATTTTAGTGACTGCTTTGTGCCTTTGCCCGTGACTCCAACGTAGCCAAAAGATAGTCTTTAGGTTATATCGTAGATATTTAAGATAGTTTTTAGGTGTAGAGGGATAAAATATAGGTATACCAGTTTTTAAGTCTAATCTTGATTAGATAGTGCGATAGCTTTTGAGCTAACAAAAAAAAAGTTGCATTAAAATCCGTTAAAAAGAGAGACGAAAAGTAGGTTTTGCGTGATGCGCGAACAAATAAACAGATAAAAAGACTAAAAATTGAAAATAAATTGTTTTGTGTTCAGACACGTTATAAGTATAGCCTAATAAAGTATTTTTTTCTCAAATATCTTAAATGTACAAACAGCTCTGTTACAGCTCTATAATACTCGTAGGATGTGGTAAGTCTAGGAAATATTGTGGTCTGTATTTTCAGCACTCGACATGCTCAGCTACTTTAAAAAACAAATTATTTGTGAAAGTGGAATAAGGGAACTTTACTGCAAGCAGGATTCGAACTTGCGTCCCATCCAATCCGGCGATGTGCTCTAGACCGCTGCAATAGCTGCAATAGCTTAGCGGTCTAGAGGGAGGGGTAGTCAGGTTCAAATCCTGCTTGCAGTAAAGTTCCCTTTTTCCACTTTTGCCAATAATTCGTAATTTAATGTCTAGAAAAGATGACCATCGTTTTTTGTTTCCTTCTCAGTGTTTCCAGCTTCTCTGAATTCTTTCTTTTTTATTGTTTATGGTGTTAAGTAGTAACCATCGCTCATAGACTCACCAATACTAAGAATAATGTCAAGCTTCAGTGCACCATTTCACTTTTCCGATGGGAAACGAAAAAATCTTAGTAAGTCAAAATACAAAATAACCTAAAAATAGCTTTAAAATAATAAATAAATATTCACGGATATTTTACACAACGTCCTCTGGTCCCAAAATAAGCTTAACGCTTGTGTTATGGGTACCAGATTACGGATATAATACATATTATTATATTACTTTTTTTCATCACACAAATAAGCCTGTCCTGAGTAGGAATCGAACGCTACCAACACTTACACTACCAACTACGCCACGAGGCCCATGGATCAACGGTAGACATTCCAACTGTTTATTTCAGTAAGAGAGAGCGCCGGAGATCCAATACCTTTCTTATCGCTTCTTTATCATGTTTTTTTGTACATTATATGGCGCTTTTTTTTGTTAAGGCGAGAAAAAATGCACCTAACCGCACACCCCGTCTTTCGGAGCAAAAAAGTAGTGTATGGCCCTCGCCCAACTAAAACTATAATCCCACCGGTTGCCCGTTCTCCGTTTTTACTGGCGGACCACTGGAACTGTGTAACATTACTGGTACTTACGCAGCGCCCAATAATGCCCTGGTGTTGCTAACGTTTATACTTTTTATTTGTGTGTGTAAATGCATTCTACGCATACATACATTCTTTCGCACATATCTTACATTTAAAGGTGTATGCTATGCTCAGCACCACATTCGCTTGATGGCACAACTACCAGCTAAAACAGCACTAAGTATTGTCCACCATCATAGTGCGCCGAAAGATCATCTTATGACTTGCCACTCCAACGCCCCGATGGCAGCCCTAGGCGGGCAGCTTATCCCTTCCTCCCAATGGGCCAGCCAGGTGTTGACCTGTCACCGTTTGTTATTCATTGTCGTTTCTCGAGGTGTACCAGTTAGGCATTGGCCCCTTAAAAGGAAGCTCAAAGCTGAAGCACACTTGGAAGTAAGCGGGAAACCTATAGGCTATGGTAACCGCTTACTATCAGGCATAGACAGGTATGCTAGTTTGTCAAATATGTAGTATAAAAAGACTTGTGCCACGGCCATTTTCATTATATATTTTATTTTTAAATTCAATTAGCGTAAATGATTTAGAATGTTGCTTTGAAACCACGTCCTGTAATAAACTTTTATTAAAGTGGATTTCGTTAGCCATTTCAGCTATGTTTTCTATTCTGGAAGAGAATGCGAAATTTTGTTATAAACTATAATCAGTGTTTTGTTGGAAGTCTGAGCATCAAAGAGCGCCAAAGTTTTCAAGTACCAAATGTGTAGTTGTATCAAAATTGTTTACATAAATTATTTTGTTTACATACTCGCAAAATTATTTCTACATACATTTTATTTCACTTAGCTGCGCAGTTGGTTTTAAACCGCGTTGAAGCCATGTTATAGAGTTTTACTTTATAAAGCTAAATTAATTTAAAATGAGGCGCTATTTACAATATTACGACTCTGAAACCTCATTAAAATAACACATAGCCCTTGTTTCGGTTTGGGTTAGCCAATTATTGCGAATGTTCGAATCCATCCAAGTCACGTTTCGAACCTCTGAGTTATAACGTTACACCACAATAAACATCATTATTAGTATCTACTGTATTCGAAATAATTAAATTAATGATAATTTAATATATATATATTTTTTTTTTAATCAAAGACAAAATTACTTTATTTCACTGTCGTTAACAAGCACAAACCTCTCATTCTGAATGACATGATGTGCAGAGTAATGATCAAATTCATTATTAAAACTTAATCATGATATCCAGATTTCGTTGAAGGCCGCCATTGTCAACAGATGATGGTCAGCTTTGCAGGGAATATTATAGGTGCACACAAATGCACTCACTGGTGCTGTTTTCTGTTTCCTCACTCTCACAGTCCAATGGGATGATACTCTGATACGACTGTAGAGAGATCAGGGCTGGATACCAAGTGGGAATACCCACTTGGTATCGCGCCCGAGCGGGTTGGTACCACCATCTCAAGTGTGACCGGCCATGAAGCACATCGTTGCGTTTTGGCTGTAGCGGAAGATAGCCATTTATTCTTTCATTTCAAATCGGTGAAATGAAATGGTGAGCAGCGGCTTGACAATACTCTGGGTATAGTTGAGTCCATGAGCGATGGCTACCATTTACCATCAGATAGGCCGTGACTCGTCTGCCACCACATGCAATAAAAAAAAGGACCAACGGCTTAACGTGCTTCTCAAACGCACAGAGGTGCTGCTATTGACAGTTATGGATGGAAAATCCAACAAATTTTTGTCTCGACCTGGATTTCAAACCTAAAACCTCATGACCTCATGACTACATACATGCATACACTATCGCTAGATTTTAAAAGAGTATAATTATTTAATTAAGGTTATATCGTGGGCTTATCTATTCTAAGGTTATCGCAAGCAGCAATAAGTGGAACCACCCTTCTGGTAAGTTGAAATGATGACGAGCATAAACTTCACACGCTATTCATGTCGAGCGATCACAATCTTTTAGTCTCCGCAGACCGCAAACTTTTTGGCCAATAGTTTGGCTGGTTCGCCTTTCTCGTTCCACAAAATTATTGGTAGTGTATCTCGTGGAATGCTCCTGTACTGATTAAAAGAAGAACGTTATCTTGTCAAGAGTTATTTGAAGGCAGAATGGCGTCTTGTCTGTTAACAGTTGATAACAACTTTGTACGAAAGTTTTTATTCTTTTAGGAACGTGAAAAGAAATACAGTTACTGGGTACCAATAAACAATGACTCGCTTTTTTGTATATTCACGTAAT
The DNA here is from genome assembly GCA_948253155.1 of Leucoma salicis. NCBI lineage: Eukaryota > Metazoa > Arthropoda > Insecta > Lepidoptera > Erebidae > Leucoma > Leucoma salicis. The sequence continues at coordinate 25,790,642 of OX411808.1, forward strand.
ATATGAAGGTTTCAATTTTGCATGGAAACATCGGTTTTATTATAGGTAGAACCTTAGAAACTTGACAGTTGATTTCTTTTTATATAAAAGACAACACCCTTCATTAAGGAATAATTCTTGTATCGCGGGGGACTTTACAAACATATAATTTCACGGACACAAAGTATACCCAGACTGAGGACAACCATTTGTGGATCACACAAAGAGTCCTGTGCAGTCTAGTTAGATCTAGTTAGATTTATTGTAGATATTTTTATATATATTTTTAGCATTTGACATGCTTAGCACTATACATTAAACACAAAGTGAAAAATGTGAAATCGAAAATAACAGTCAGGAGCAGGATTTGAACCTGCATCTTCTGGATACCGTCCAGATGCTTTACCAATTCAGCCATCCCGATAATTGCTCCTGACTGCTAATTTCGATAACACATCATACTTAACGTCTTTGGGTGACGCCTGCGCCATCTGTCGGAAGTATTTTCATACATTATACCGACCAGGTAAACTTAATTTTACAATTAAGATTTTACCTAATAATGACGCAAACCCTTTAAATATTTAGATATTTTTATATATATTTTTAGCATTTGACATGCTTAGCACTATACATTAAACACAAAGTGAAAAATGTGAAACCGAAAATAACAGTCAGGAGCAGGATTTGAACCTGCATCTTCTGGATACCGTCCAGATGCTTTATCAATTCAGCAATCCTGACAATTGCTCCTGACTGCTAATTTTGATAACACATCATACTTAACGTCTTTGGGTGACGCCTGCGCCATCTGTCGGAAGTATTTTCATACATTATACCGACCAGGTAAACTTAATTTTACAATTAAGATTTTACCTAATAATGACGCAAACCCTTTAAATATTTAGATATTTTTATATATATTTTTAGGAAATGATAAGTGAATGTTTTTATGGGAGCGTTACTTTTTTATGATAATAATTGTATTTTTTTAAGGACACTTATATCACGCCATTGGTACCCGCTAGTATTTCATAACCCTGTATAAAGTAATGCAGAATATTATTATATTATTCTTCCTACTACGGTTGTACAGAGAAGGTTATGCGGAGATATAGCGCCGATCCTGTATAAATCGGCATAAAGGAAAATGATGATTTGATGTCACATAAAATTGTTTTGCTCACGTTCAGGTAAACAAACATCTTACTGCACATCCGTTCAAAAAGTGCCATAAGTCAAAATTTGCAAATTTCTTTTTTCATATTTTGTGCATTGTATCGGATAAAAGATTTGTCACAAGTTGTCTTTGCAGTTATTATAATTTAAGTTAACGTTTTTGACTTGGACGTGTGTCTAGTTATGTGGGCTATAATACACTTTTTCTTAATATAGTACACCTAATTAGCTCTCCAGATCCTCCTTTGTAAAATAAAATAATATGCCTGCACAGTTTTATAGGTGGCCGGCTGAACTAGTCTATTCGCACACCCCTTACACAATATCGCTTATCTTTATTTATTATTTTCTGTTTTATGTTCAGCTCCTAAGAGTTGTAGCAAAGAAGTCGTGGCCAGAAGTAGACTATGAATTTCAAATAAATAATACTTATTAAAATCCAACTGGTAGCTGGCAGCTTCAGAGATTACTGTGTTTAAAAAAAACCCTTCAGATTTATTATATAAATACAGATATAGTTATATCTGAGCCAAAGTCACTTTAGTTTATTCCACTAAATAAACAGATCTTTTGTGATAGCCTACTTAAACCTAAAAGTGTTTGTGTTTTAAAATGTATTTTATGCTTTATGTCTTTTAGCCGTATTTGAAATTTTAAGCCATATTAGGATCAACAGCAAGTAATATAAAAGATAATTTTGTAAAAGAAAATTAAAAACTATTCATGCAACCAAATGTATTTTTTTAAGTTGTGACACTATTTGCGTAAAGGTGTATTGTATACTAACTTGTTATGTTATTTTCTATCATGCATAAACATGAACACAAACAAATAAGAGACAATAGAATAAATATTGATTAACGCATAAATATTTATTTTATAAAGTTATTTAAGTTTTGCTTTTGGTGTAAGATAAGAACCTTTTTCATTCTACTACTATACTATACTACTATAGGCCGTGTGGGGCCGGCTTTAGAATTATCCCACCCCTCTCTACCCACGGGAGTCGTAAGAGGGAATGCCGGGGGAGTGGGCAGCAGCACTCCCTCGAGTATTAACAACATCAACTGCAATCACCAACCCACCTGCCAAGCGTGGCGATTACGGCATTATCCCCCATGACGGGACCGCTCGTTGTGGCTCTTGGGGAGGCTTATGTCCAGCAGTGGACGTTGAGGGGCTGATTGATGGATGGATGGACTATACTACTGGTCAGATGGCATACAGTCTTCCTCTTCCTTCCTTCTCTAGCATTACCTAGGATAGACAATTTCATGTTTATTTCTTGTGTCTTGATGATACTCAAGAATAGTAAGTATTACAAAATCTGCCCTGCCCTGCACTGCGTGAGATCCACGCAGATGCGTTGCCAGCGCCTCAGCATACGCTTAGCCTAAAGGTTGTGATACTATATTGTCTTTCACCCGATGTCATTAACCAATTCTAATCCAAAATCTATCTTAGCTGTTTTAATTTTAATGCATTTTTAGAGAAAAGCATGCCAATAATAGAACCACGGATGTGGTTTGTAATCTAAAATTAAACTATATTTGAGAGGATGGCTAGCAGTTTAAAGATTACTGTTCGAAAATGACATGCACTTGCCAATAACCACGGAGTACGGAAAAAGAGTGGAGGTGTCTCAAGGCAAAATCTCTTTAGAACGAAACGTCGCTAAATGCGGGTGTTTGGAGGACGAGGTACAACGATAGTTCCACCCCTAGATCAAAATCCATCTAGCGGTAAAACTAGCGGTTACTGTTATGTATAGTTTTAAACTGCTCAATAAAACAAATACTTTGGATAATCCAAAACGCACGCCTCATAATCTTCATTTTTCACAATAAAATTGATTATTTAATAAGTAACTAATAATGTATTGGTCTTACTAAGTAGTTTTCAATAAATCACATAGATAGCGCTAATTTCAAAAAGTACTAATGTGGGTTTCATGTCTTTTACGCCATCTAGCGCTAATTTTAAGAAGTACTTCTATATTGGCCTACCTCTCAGTCTCTCAGTTACGGGCCGCGCGCACGTCAAGGCCACGCAATAAAAAAGGGCCGCGCGCACGCCAATGCCACGCAAAAAAGGGCCCCCGCGCCGCTAAAAATATTCCGTTGGTGTGTTATTATTTACGTGTGTTTAGTGTTTTTAATTATTGTTATAGATAAAATAGTTATTATACTTGACAAATATCATCAGTTCGTCAAACAAAGGTAAGAACTTTCTTTCAACAAAAAACAATGTACCGGCTGGGCGAACGGCGTTCTGTTGACGATAGTAAAATCACCGGTGTCTATGCGTACGTAAAAAGGTAGTTCTCATGAAAGGCGCTGGTTTTAGTGTCGCGTCGACCGTAAATATTCAGTATTTTTTTGTTTATTTAATAACAATTAAACCACATCGAATCAGACCGTGAAAAGTAATAGGGCTCTATTCCTAATCATAATAATTCGTTAAAGAAAAAAAAAGACTCGATTAGTAAAGTATTTTGGTTGTTATCGTGTTAACATACATTACCTACAACTCACGGACGTCCAAGCCTGATTTTTTTCAAACAGTTTTTTAACTAGTTAAAATAACAAAAATGCCATCAAAAAATATCATGAGTGTTAAAAATAGTGTTTGTTCTTTATATGTGTGTGTAGATATTATTTTACAAGTGCAATATATGATAAATAGAGACATTTTAAGTTTGAAAAATCAGTTATTCCGTGTAAAGCGGGAGTAGAACCCACCTCAACGCTTCGCTTATGAGGCGTGGAATATATGAATATAGTATTTTATTGCTCTAACCGGCATACAAACCGCCGCGAGAGTAACAGAGATAGCGAAACAAAATGCCGTATGTCAATGTTTAAATGCCGTATGTCAATGTTTAAATGCCGTATGTCAATGTTTAAATGTCGTATGTCAATGTTTATCAGGATCAGATAGGTTGAGATTAGATAGGATTAGTTTGGATGACTTATATACACATATATAATAGGATTCAATCACCATGTAAGTATAATCACCCTGAAACGAGCCAAGCTACAAGTCATTGCGTCGTGTATAGCTAGAAGAACATCACCCGCCTCGTGTCCCGCATACCATTATGAGTATTTAGATATTTTTTTTATATATTTTTAGCATTTGACATGCTTAGCACTATACATTAAACACACTTTGTGTTTAATACCATTATGAGGGTCGCGCTTACAGCGGTAGACTTATAAAGATGCCAAATTCCCATACATTTTAATAGTTTTCTATAGCGTTAGTAATCATAGAATGCAACTTGGCAAGGCCCTCAGGTATGGTTTATATTAGGTTTCTACATGAAACATCATCCATTTAAGATGTTACAAACTAGAGTAGATGTAATTTCATGAAAATTAGTTTTCTTATTTTATTTCTTTTTTCCTTAAAACTCAAGTTTATGACCTGTTACACTAATTCAGTGGTATTATAATATACGTTAATTAATTAATTTAAATATGTGTAATTTAGATTTAAATACCTACTCTATTCAAATAATTTCATGGTAAACACCTATTTATTGTAAAACAAAAACATTCAGAGTTCAGAACTTCTCAGTGCGTCAATACTTACTAACTGCCCTGCTCAGAAGGTCTGTACATTGATTTTAAGTAATATGGGTAAGATTTTATTCAGCTATTTTATATAAGCGCAGTGATAGCCTAGCGGTAAAACCAAGGACTGCAATTAATAGTATTAAGTTCGATCCCAAGTTCAAAGTTCATGCACAAACGCTGGCTTTTCTAGATTTTTCAAATGTGTTATTTATATATTTGTTTATAAATTATCATTGTTTGGTGAAATATAACATAGTGGAGGACCTTCAAGCCTGAGAGATTATCTCGTGTAAATACCACCAATCCGTACTGGGCCAGCATGGTGGACTACGGCCTGTATCCCTTTAAGTCTGAAAGCATGTGTGTGTCATGTGCATAGGTTTCCCATGCCAGTGGATAGCAATGGATTAGAAAAATAAACAACTTACTATATAAGATGTCTCGTAAAAACGAATGTGAAATATATAAATACGCACTTTAGACTTGAATGCACGTTTTTCTATAATAGGGTAAACGACAAGTAGAGTAGGTAAGTTAAAATAAAGCTGCGTAAAAAGTTTAGTTAAAATTTAAAAAGATGGTACAAAGATAACCTATTTCTGTCACCAATATCCTGTAGTTGGAGGAGATACATCCTTAATTTTTACTCTTGTAAAGTGTAGACAAAGAGAGATCATCTGGTTTAAATCTTTTTAAATATTAAATTTTAGACATTGTATACATTAAAACTAGCCAAGTCAGACCTTAGGCTTCACTATATTATCCTAAGTTATAAGAAGAAATTATATTTTAAGTTGATATAAATCAATTTCAGAAGTAATGGTCACTCCAACCAAACCACCAAAGGAATGTAACATAGTTCCAGTGGCCCGCCAATAAAGGCGGAGAGATGGCACACGGCGGGTTTCTGTAGTGGGTGAAGTCCCCACACTACCTCGTTCGTTGCCCCGAACGACGGGGTGTGCGGTTAGGAACATTTTTCCCGCCTTAACAAGAAAAAAGGAGGGACCATTGAACTTGGCACCCATTTAAATCTCACTTCTTTTGTCGTTGAAGTTAACAACCAATCATAATATTGAACTTGACTCTCGTTTCACATTTATGTTTTTGATGGGATGGGATTACTTATTACACAACCAGACAGTATTGGATAGGTTTTTTTATTTTACACTTTTAAGTTAGGATATTATAAGACGTTTAGTTTACGGTTTTCATTATAATTTTATTCTTAAAGCAATGATTTTTTTAAGACTTATATTGAATTATATTTTATTAATTAATTTTGGAAGAGGTCCATAACGGATGTCAGCCTGTATGAGATCATATTGGCTCTCAATCAGCTCAAAAACGGAAAGACATCGGGAGACGCCAGAATAACTACAGATTTACATAAATCCGTTTAATGGACCCCGGTTCGGAGGTATAAACTTTACGGCACTTCGCTATATAATATAGCTGTGATAAAGTTCTGATGTAATTGTACAACATTACACCTCCATATTCCTCTTCTGTAATCTCATCTTTGGATGAAATTACAGTGCCATTGTTGGTCCCGCGCAGGCCGAAGGTGAGGAAATTGGTATGCTGGTTTTTCCCAGCAGAAAGATTTCTAACAAATAGTTTACGAGGGGGGGACTATTCTAGTGCTAGTTACCTACACGACATTTACTTTAATTTTAAAGTCGAATAAGCGTATGATTATATAGAAATCATCCATCAGCCTTTTAACATCCACTGCTGGACATAGGCCTCCCCAAGAATAGGGGATGATCGCCAAGCTTGGCAGGCGGGTTGGCGATCGCAGTGGATGTTGTTAATACTCAAAGGAGTGCTGCTGCCCACTCCCTCGGTATACCCTCAGTCGGCCTCCTCGGGTGGAGAGGGGTGAGACAATTCTAAAGCCGGCCCCACAAGGCAATTATATAGAAATCACGCAGTGAGAACTTGACAGAATCTTGGCTTGAAAAAAAAATTACTTTGGAGAAAAAAAATTAGTTTGTGCTTATTTCTGATTGTAGATATAATAATGCCTCCCTATTCTGGAAGTGAATTATCGGGAGTACTCAAAGAATACACGTCAGAGCACAGTGAAATTAAAATAAAGTCACTATTTACTGAGAGACCAAAATTTAACATTGTGTGGAGAAACGTGCTTATATTTGCAAATTTACATTTGGCAGCGGTTTATGGATTGTATTTGTTTATGTTTAAAGCTTTATGGTGGACGGATTTATATGGTAAGTTAATATTCAGTAAAATTATTGTATGCTTTAAATTTAAATTATTTTTATTAATTATTCTTTAGGTAAAATGACCAGATTCAGAAGAATTTATGGATCACAATTTTTACCCGACTGCAAGGAATGGTTATGTTTCTAATTTAAGACGTCTCCCGATCGGAATACAACTTGTTTCAAAAATTACCTTGCCTTAACAAAGTCTGATTATTCGTTTACTGGCAAAGTTAAAATGATTGTTTTTTTCTTTTCAGCGTGCTCCCTAATCTTCATTTCTGGATTGGGCATAACGGCAGCTGCACATAGGTTTTGGGCACACAAATCATACAAAGCACGTTTACCGCTCCAGATCCTACTGTTACTATTTAACACAATCGCCTTACAGGTACTTCATCCATAATACATAATGATTCAAACTACATTACTAAAAAGCACCCTCTGGATAGAAACTTACCTCTAATTTATGCAAAGCTATTATTCATTGTTAATATGCAGGCACATGTCTTCTAATATTTTAAACTATGAATAAAAAATATTAAAATTGCAATCCATACACTGCTATTAAATATTACTCACAAAATAGGAGTGGGTATGTAGCATAATGTTACTTATACACACCAGATATTTTTATTTTAAAGGACTCAGTGATACATTGGGTACGAGATCATCGCTTACATCACAAGTATTCCGAGACGGAAGCTGATCCATACAACGCTAAACGAGGATTCTTTTTCTCCCATATTGGATGGCTGTTAGTCAAAAAACATCCGGACGTAAAAACCAAGGGCCAAACAGTTGACATGAGCGATCTTAAAAATGATCCTCTTTTACAATTTCAGTACAGGTAATTTTACTAGAATTGTTTCTTTTAGAGCTAATTTAGCAGTTTCTTTATATATTTACCTGTACGAGCTATGTCCTAAATGTAAGAAAAAATGTCTTCAGCCAACTAGTCGAACTATACTAAAATTCTATTTAGATTTTTCCTTTTCTTGCAGTGATATTTTTTGCTCAATTTTGTTAATTACTCGCCACTTTCGATACCCGTCAGAAGAATGTGATTGTTTAGTGACACTATCTCTTAGTTCATTCGATACTAACGTAACTTGGTTTTAAGTTTTTTTTTTAAGTATTATGAGCTAGTGACTGTCTATAGACTTATTCAGTTATGTCTCAAAAATGTCAAAATTGTACACGAAAGGTAATATCGAAGCTGACCAATTGATCCATTTCAATTTTGTGTGTGTTATCTTATTTTTATCCAAAGCGATAATATGTATTGATATAATAAACAAATGGATAATTCTTAAAAGGGTGTTAAAATTTTGACCTATATTTTAGCACTTGACATGCTCAGCTACTCTTAAAGTACAATTAATAGTTTGTGAAAAAGAAAAAAGAGTATTTTAGTACAGGCGGGAATCGAACCTGCGTCCCTTCCTATCCGGGGAAGTGCTCTAATCCACTGAGCTACAGTACTATCTTTTAGACATACCCAATCTCCTTATCACATTTGTCTTAACGACCAAAGCCCTCTATCGGAACGCATTTACATGCATTAATCTTTTTCCTTTTTCACAAATTATAAATTGTACTTTAAGGGTGATAAAATATTTAAATGTGTATGATACATATTGCAGCGTAATAGGCTTGTCTTCAATTTAGCCTGTAATTTATTTTTATTTTACTTTCAGATATTACTTCTTAATAGCACCGATTGCCTGTTTTGTCACTCCTACCTACATTGCCACTATGTGGGGTGAATCATTGTGGAACGCGTTCTTCGTTTGTTCGATATTCCGATACGTTTACACTTTAAACGGGACTTGGTTGGTTAACTCCGCTGCTCACATGTGGGGCATCAAACCCTATGACAAGACTATAGATCCAGTGGAAAACAAAACAGTATCCTGGATTGCCTTTGGAGAGGGCTTCCACAACTTTCATCACGCTTTCCCCTCGGATTACAAAGCTGCAGAGCTTGGCTCATATAGCTTGAATTTGACAAAATTATTTATTGACATCATGGCATCTATTGGATGGGCGTATGACTTGAATTATGTATCAGATGACGTCGTTCAAAAACGTGTGGCAAGGACAGGAGACGGTAGTCATCATACGCAATCAATATGAAGACGAATGATAATATCAATTAATTCACAATATTCCGAAAAATAGTTTGAAATAAATTTTATAAGTCCAGAATAAGAGCTTGATTTATTTTTTAATGGATTCCGTCATCCAATCGTGACGTTTACCTATATAGAACCACTAGCTGACCCGTGCCCACTTCGTTGGGTGATACAATTTTTTTTGGTTATATTTTTACTGCATACGTATATATGTATTTGCATGCCAATTTGGCTATATAACCGGGTTTCGAATGAGTGAATGAAATGATTATGAATGATTAAATTAATTTATTTTAATTTTTCAAAACTTCTCTGTATTATATTTTTTTTTTATTGCATTTAGTGGCAGACGAGCCACGGTCCATCTGATGGTAAATGGTAACCGTCGCCTATGGACTCGACTATACCGAGAGTATTGTCAAGCCGCTGCTCACCAATTCATTTCACAGATGAAATGAAATATAAACGGCTATCTCCTACTACAGCCAAAACGCACGTTAGATATTATGTTATTATTTGCTACCAAAATAAAATTTCCTTGGTGATAAAGCAATTTATTTCTAAATAGATTGACGTGTTGTATATTTATGAAAAAAAGCGTCTAATAGAATTATCACTCAATAGATTACGACACGGTCGCTATTCCATACCTATGTCGCTGTTTAAGCATTCGTCCAAATTATATGCAGTAAAAGGGAAAAGTCTATTGTTTTATTCACTTAAAACGATACATTAACTTATTTTGATAAAAAAACATAATTGTTGATAATTTGACCAATAAACATGACCTAACGATTTAAATTATTTTTTGTGACTTAAATATAGGTAAAAGTTAGGCATTTTAGATCTATTTCTTTTAGTAGGTAATTGACATACTCCGCTACTTTTTAAAGTACAAATTATTTGTGAATAAAGAAGGTCGTAAGACAAATGTGATTAAGAATTTGGGATGATCGAAAGATCAGTAGGACAGCTTAGTGGTTTAGAGCACTTCCCCGGATTGGTGCGGATTCGATTCCCGCTCCTACTAAAAATCTCTTTTTCTTTATTCACAAATAATTTGTGCTTTATAAAAGGTAGACTTATGCTGTCGCTGACTTTTTTGCTTGAACTCAATCATATATCTCTCCTCGTTAAGGCAGCGTTCGTAAGAAACGTTTTCGTTTTACCGTTTTTTCTCCGACTTACTTTGCAAATCCGACTACCACGAAGAAGTCTTTTCATTTTCGGGTTAATATATATCCTACAACATTCACAAATAACGTGTTTTTCTATTGGTAAAAAATTTTCAAAATCGGTTCAGTAGATCCAGAGATTACTCCCTACAACCTCACAAACTTTACCCCTTTATAATATTAGTATAGATTAGTATCTACTATATTATCTGTTAGAATTTCAAAAATACATGACCTCGTTACTATTTTCTACAAACTCTAATACAAAAAATAGACTTTAAATAGATAGAGATCTTTTTTCAATGATAATATATGTACTACTATTATCGGCCTTAACTTAAAAAAACGTATTCGAATTTTAATAACAAATATTCCTTAACATACAGTATTTGCTGGTATTTTTTTTTTAATCTTCAGAGTGGATGACCATGTATTTTAACATAGTCATAGACACATCACTAGCTCGCGCTTTTCTGCGCTTACGTATTAATAGGCATTCGAGCGGAGTTACCAGACTTACTTGTGGTCCGCCCAGTACAGGCGGGCGAGGGCGCGCGGTGGGTTTTAGTGGGTAAGAACCTCCTAAGGGAAGTAAGCAATTATCATCCATTTCATGACTGGTGGTAGGGCTGGGTACCAAGTGGGAGTACTCACTTGGTGTCGGGCCCGAGCGGGTTGGTACCACCATCTCCCGTGTGACTGGCCGTGAAGCACATTGTTGCGTTTTGGCTGTAGCAGGAGATAGCCGTTTATATTTCATTTCATATCTGTGGAATGAATTGGTGAGCAGCGGCTTGACAATACTCTCGGTATAGTCGAGTCCATGGGCGACCATTTACCATCAGATGGAGCGTGGCTCGTCTACCACTACAAGCAAAAAAAAAAAACTTATGATATTTTGATACCATTTTTGTTATTTAAACTAGTTAAAAAAACTGTTTGAAAAAGGTCTATCTTGGACGTCCGTTTGTTGTAGGTAATGTATGTTAACACGATAATGACCAAAATACTTTACTAATCGAGTCTTTTTTGTTTTCGTTTACGAATTATTATGATTACGATGATTACGAATAGAGCCCTATCACTTTTCACGGTCTGATTCGATGTGGTTCAATTGTTATTAAATAAACAAAAAAATAATGAATATTTACGCTTGACGCGACACTAAAATCAGTGCTATCCTTATTTCGTGAGAACTATTTCTATAGACTAATGTAGAAGTACTTCTTAAAATTAGCGCTAGATGGCGTATAAGACATGAGAAGGTACTTTTTGAAATTAGCGCTATCTATGTGATTTATCGTTCGCAGGTCTCTCGTAGGCAACGTGGAGAAGATTGAGAGTGTGTCGAGTAGGGTAGCGTACCTTATACTCAGAATAACTAAACGGTATTGAAGGTTATACAGGTTTACGCACCGACCTCGACACACTCCGACGATGAGGTGTAGGCCCTATATGAGGATATCTCGAAGGTCATCCACTCGTCTAAAACCTACTTCACGGTGGTTATGGGAGACTTTAAGGCGAAAATAGGCAAAAGGACAGACGATGAGCTGAAAGTGGGGCACTATGGTTTCGGGCAGAGGAATCACAGGGGCCAGATGCTGGCTGATTTTCTGGAGAAGGAAGGCCTCTACATGATGACTTCCTTCTTCAGGAAGCAGCCCCAGCGGAAATGGGCCTGGATAACCCCTGATGGTTCAGTTAAAAACGAGATTGACTTCATCTTGTCGGACAAACAACACATATTCAAAGATGTCTCAGTGATCAGCAGGATTAAAACTGGGAGTGATCACCGACTAGTCAGGGGCATCTTGAATATTAGCACGAAAGTCGAGAGGTCACGCTTGGTGAAGTCTATACTCCGACCAACACCTGCCCAACACCAGAACCCCGAGAGCTTTCAGCTCGAACTACAAAATCGCTTCCAATGTCTAGATGAGTGTGAATCAGCGAGCGATACGAACAGCAGGTTCAGGCAAACTGTCCACGCCGTCGGGTCGATTTACTTCAAGGCCCGTCGCGTCAGTAGGAACCGTAAACTCTCGGACCATACTCTCAAACTCATGGAGAGGAGAAAAGAAATGATAGTCCAGTCCTCAGCCGATTGGTCCTGCCTAAGGCAGTTAAACAGACAGATCTCCAAAGCTGTGCGACACGATATTCGCCAATTTAATACTACCCGTATTAAAGAGGCGATAGAGCGGAACCAAGGCTCGAAAATGTTCGCAAGAGATCTGTCTGTTGGTCAAAGCCAGTTGACTAAACTGAGGACCAACGACACTGTCATTTCATCTCGAGATGAGATCTTGGGAGAGGTCCAGCAGTTCTATGGACAGTTTACAGATCCCAGAGCCCTGCTGTTGGCTTGGTCCAAGACCCCAGATCCAAGCTAACTCGGCACTTTACCGAAGATATCCTGGACGTCAACCTGTACGAGATCAGAATGGCTCTCAAACAGCTAAAGGACGGAAAGGCACCTACGAGGCTATTCAATTCCGTTGTTCTCGGGGGCGACGTTCCAGAGTCGTGGACCAGGAGCGTGGTGGTGCTTTTCTTCAAAAAAGGTGACAGAACCCTCTTGAAGAATTATAGACCCATCTCGCTTTTGAGCCACGTCTATAAGTTGTTCTAGAGGGTCATAACAAATCGACTCGCGCGCAGGCTTGACGACTTCCAGCCTCCTGAACAAGCCGGTTTCCGTAAAGGCTATAGTATCATAGACCACATCCACACACTACGCCAGTTTATACAGAAAGCCGAGGAATACAATCGGCCTCTGTGTCTGGCGTTTGTGGACTATGAGAAACCCTTCGATTCGATCGAAACTTGGGCGATGCTGCAGTCCCTTCAGCGGTGCCAAATTGACTATCGGTACATCGAAGTGCTGAAGTGCTTGTATAGAAACGCCACCATGTCAGTCCGTGTTCAGGACAGGAGTACGAAACCGATCCAACTGCAGTGAGGTGTTATACAGGTAGACGTTATGTCCCCGAAACTCTTTATCGCTGCATTGGAAGATGTCTTCAAGCTCTTGGACTGGACCGGATTCGGCATCAACATCAATGGCCAATACATCACTCACCTTCGATATGCCGACGACAACGTAGTCATGGCAGAATCGCTGGAGGACCTTGGCACCATGCTCAATGATCTCAGCAGGATTTCCCGACTAGTGGGTCTCAAAATCAACATGGACAAGACGAAAGTCATGTCTAATGTCCATGTCATTTCAGCACCGGTCCTAGTCGGGAGTGCGCTTCTCGAAGTTGTCGACCACTATGGGACCACCTGGGACAAACAGTCCAGTTAGGTAGACACAACTTCGAGAAAGAGGTCAATCGACGAATCCAACTCGGCTGGGCAGCGTTCGGGAAGCTAAGGAAGATCTTCTCATCCAATATTCCGCAGTGTCTATAAACGAAGGTCTACGACCAGTGTGTACTGTGTCAGTGATGACACATGGAACTGAGACGTGGTCTCTGAATGTTGGCCTCGCATCAAGGCTCAAAGTCGCTCAGCGGGCCATGGAGCGGGCTATGCTTGATATTTCCCTACGTGATCGTATCCGTAATACGGAGATCCGTAGGAGGACGATAGTGACCGACATAGCCCGCCGGGTCGCCATGCTGAAGTGGCAATGGGCAGGCCACATCGCTTGATGAACCGACAACCGTTGGGGAAGAAAGGTTCTCGAGTGGCGACCACGTATCGGGCGGCGCAGCGTAGGACGGCCCCCCACCAGATGGACCGACGATCTGGTCAAAGCTGCGGGGAGCCGTTGGATGCGGTCGGCACAGGACCGCTCGTTGTGGCGTTCTCTTTGGGAGGCCAATGTCCAGCAGTGGGCGTTGAAAGGCTGATGGATAGATGGATGTTATTTATTGAAAACTACTTACTAAGACCAATACATTATTAGTTACTTATCAAATAATCAATTTTATTGCGAAAAATGAAGATTATGAGGCGTGTACTTTTGGATTTTATAAAGTATTTTATTATATTGCGAAATAGTTGAAATTAAATTAATCAGAAACTAAAGTTAAATTATTCAACATTGGTTTCTGTAAGACAATCAAGTATTTACTAACATAATCGTCAATAAGTTACTCGCATTATTTACTGAAATCGGAACTAATACGGCCATAATTCAAAGATAGTTTATCGTTTATATTACCTTTTTTTTCCAACAAATCTGACTAGGTAATATAATGAACAAACATAGAAAAAACATAGCATCACGCCTGTATTCCCCGAAGGGGTAGGCAGAGGTGTATTACACACCAATAATAAAAGTAGTATAATGAATAATTAACCTTTTAGTGAATATAAAGCGGAGGCCAGTCAAAATAAAATTTGACCAAATTAAATACGCCTTAGCCTTTAAAAATAAATAAAGAAATAGATTATTCCGCATTTAATTTTGTTTGTCATACAAGCATAACAATATAAAATTAAAAATTTAAATTGTAGTACTGTGTAATTTCACATGGATATGAGAGAAGTTTGCAAAGTTTAAAAGGAGCGATTTTTGCGAAACTGTTGAAGGATAGACTTAGAGCGAGTATGGTAATTCCATCCTTAGAGTTTGAACTTTAACTAAGTAGTGTTATAAGAAAAAATAACGCGCATGGTATAGTTCCCATAATCTCACTTCTCTCGCTTAAGAGAAAACTCGCTAACATGTCAATACACACATATGCCAAATAAAAAGTAATAAATAAGAATTAATCTTGCATTGTGGAAAAGAAAATAATTCATAATTCGCTAGGCTAACTAAATGCTAATGAATATCACATACAAACAAGTACGTACGTACGATAAGACAGTTAGCTACTGCGTCTCACATTGAATCATCGTTGAACGTAGGTACTTCTCTATAGGAATAACATGGTACACAAAATGGATACTATGGCACGGAAAGTTATTTAAACTCCAAAATTGACGTTGATTGCGCATGCGACGATGGTTTGAACTCATCTCCCTTTTTGCGCTCTTATTATTTTGAGGTATACGATTGTGTGACGTTTAACTGAATTGTGGAGCAAGTAAACGTTTTGGTTTATACCTTGCTCCACAATTCAGTACAACGTAACACAAAATTCAATTTATAATCAAAAATAAAAGAAAACTACTTTTATAGGAACAAACCATCCCGACTACCTAGATACCTATGGCATTTTCTGATTTTTATGATTGATAATTATGATCGGACCGTGTGGGCCCGGCTTTAGAAGTCTCTCACCCTGCTCTACACATGGGAGTCGTAAGAGCCGACTGAGGGAATACCGGAGGAGTAGGCAGCGGCACTCCTTAACGCGTTGAACGTTATCGAAGAATTCGGTTCATTTTTTGTTCTTCCCTGAAAATACGAATAACAAAGTTATGGGCAATTTCATGTTTTTAACAGTGCGATTAGACGAGTCGTTAACCTAATTTCCCGTTGGGATGGTAAGCTGGCGATAAATCGATTTAATTTGAAAGTAAATTTCACAATTTTTTTTCTATAATTTCATTCTATCAGATAACTTGATAATCTCGAAGTCTCTTTAAGCTTAGACACATTTAATGTAACATTATCCTATTTCAAAAGAAAATATTATGCTTTGTAACATCACTATAAGCCTTCAAATGTTTCTTAACAATACAGTTATCGATGCAAGGAAGGCAGATCGATTTCGCTGTTGGTTTGCTCAATCTTCGTTTTCTAAAAAGACAATATGCCATGGTTTACTATATCTATGCACCCTGCACCCATATTGTAAATTAAGTATGTACTCCTATGTAATTGGATGAGGTGTGAAATTGTATATTGTTTGAATGTACAATAGCATATATAAATATGCGCATTAAATGGCATAAATTTGTTAAAGCTTTTTTATAAAAATCCTTGACATAACTTGTTGATTGAACAAAGCTGGACAGAGATGGGGAAACTCTGGAGGTCTCACGACATATATCTTATATCCCTTTGGATTGAAATGCTGGCTGGTATCTAAACCACTCCGCCATCTATGCAGTCAATTTGCAGCTGAAGTTTTTCAAAATAAAAATCACTTCTAAAAATATGCTTTAACTACTTGATACCCACAGACTTTGAATTAAATTGGGTCATAATAAATTCTCGTTCTGTGTTACTATGCAAAAATGAGAATTATTAAAGAAATTGAGTTGAATAATATTCAAACTCAGCCCTCCAAACGTAATCTCGAGGATTCCGCAATAAAGTATGGAAACGATAAAAGGTACATTAAGTTAGAGTGATCCTACGATAATACGACCTTTTTGGATAGGAATAAATAAATCGAAGTCGTATTATTTTACGCGTGGACACAAAATCTACCATCTGCTTTGAAATTTATATTCAAGACTTTCATTTAGAGCATTTTTCTTATAAGATAACGGTGTCAAACAAGCATACGGCCCGCGTGATGGTAGGTTAAACGTACCGTAGCTTACACAAGGAGATGCTAGCAACATTAAATCAGCCATGTATGTCAACCTCAAGGTAATAAATTAGGATGGGAAAAAGGAAATAAAAGGTTTTAAAGAGGTGGATAGTAGATTATCAAGTAAAAGCGAAAGTAGTTATATTTATTTATACCCGTAAATATCAGAAAATACCAAGAAAATACTATGTAAAGCTAACTTTACTGGAACTGATAAAAATATATTTGACAGATGGCATGAGTGACATTCAATACAGTATGCAAGAATATCATCGAGCTCTACACGTACATAATAGGTCTCCCTAAGAGAACGCCACTATAAGCGGTCTTTTTTTTGTTAACACGGTCCAAAACGCAAGCTTACGCACGTCCCTGGGGTACCAACAGGATCCAGGGGGAGTGTCGGGCTTGATGTCATATAGGCTCGATAGTCATATAGTATCATGATAGCCCTAGATGATATTCATGATCTGGTAATGGAGCCACAATCCCATCAACTTTGGAATCGTTTGATTCGTGTTGACAAGTATTTCGATCCTAGATGATATCTAGGGCCTGATGATGATGATTTATGTCCATTTCCGTTATTGTACACATGTCATAATTATACAAGCACGCTTTAAAAAAGTTATAATCATTTTATTTTACTCACAATTTTTTTTAAAGTAATTGCTTTGAATGCTAATAATAATACAATTCAAATGATTAATCAATTCGATAAATTAATAAAAAAAAAATTATTTAATGGTATGCTGCTAAGCCTCTGCTCACCACTTCATTCTGAGCACACAAAACTAATAAATGGACGGCTTCTTCCCACTATATGAAACTTTGTGACGAATAAAAATCACAAATTATTAGTGGTGGATGCTAGGTTGGAACCTAAATAGCGCAAATTAAATATTTTTTAAATAAAGGATATTTAATATATCAATATTTTTTAAAACATCGATATATCGATAGTTGTTGGTTCTTCCTGCATCCCTAATTGACAGCTGACATACAACAGATAAAGGCTTTGTTCCGATATACACTGCGAGCACTGTGATATCACGTGATCAACAGCTTCCATAAATATAACAATTTTCACTATGGAATATTATTATTATTATTGAATATTGTAAATCAAAAATACCCAAACATGGCAAATGTAAAGAAATTGTGTTTATTGCAGTGTAAAACCAATACTTTGTATGAAATTAAAGTAATGACAGATCAGTATACCGGACTGCATTCCCTTATAAACAGTAACCAGTATAGCTAACTATAAAGGAACGACTTCACAGTATACTAAATTGACATCACACCTTACAGTGCTCGCAGTGTATATCGGAACACACCCAAATTACGCTGTCATCGTAACTATTAAGATGGCGGACGACAGCCGAAGTAAGTCACTTTTACTAGGTATATGAAGATTAGGGCGCCTCCTCCTTATAGAGCTCAATGAAAAATATGATTATAGAATATGGTAGCAACTACTACCACAGACGTTAGTAGTTATACTACGGTAGCTCAGTTGGCAGAATGTTTAACGGTAATTCATAAGACGAGGGTGCAATTTTTGCTCCACATTATTATTTTCTTTATCATATTAAGTATCACACTGTGTTCTAATATTCTACATAATTTATTTAGCCAATGATTAATCTGTAAACATGTCGTATTCGCCTCTAATGATGTAGCCGATCTTTTCATGAAACAAAAACATAAAACATAGCATCACGCCTGTATTCCCTGAAGGGGTAGGCAGAGGTGTATTACACACCCACGACTCGCCAGCTGTGTTTAAGTCCCACGTAATAGGGGGCGAGCCTATTGACGTCTACCGGGCACTTTTAATACAAAACTTATTTTTTTTATTTTTTTATTTTAGGTGGGCAAAAATGTCCTACCGCATACCCCGCTGCCCGGGGAGACAACGGGGTAGTATGGGGCTCTCACCCACTAAATACCCACCGTGCGCCTCCACCCGCCCTTGCTACGGCGGATCACGAGTACCGCGTCGTTTTGACCGCGATCCGCAGGCAGCAGCCCCTTCGAGCACCCTCTACGGTGGCAGCCCCTTCGGGTACTCTCCGGCCCCACCGTCCGCAGCCTCGGCTAGGGCGGCATCAGGCGCAGGTAAGCGCGTGCACGCTGCCCCGCGCGCCGGCGGCGAATCGGGTCCGCAAAGGAGGATTCCTCCCGGGCCCTCTCCGCCACCTCCTTCCGCGAGATGACAGCCTCGCAGAAGGCGGCGACCGCAGTCCAGGCCCTGTCACTGCCAATCATCGCTCGCGCAACGGCCGGCAGCGACAGGTCCACGCCTATGACTGCAACGAGTTCCCGGCGCTGCACATCCCAGGCTGGGCACGAATCGAGCGTGTGCTGCGCCGAGTCCTCGTCGCAGCCGCAGTGGTGAAGGCCTGGGATCGTCTCCCTCCTAGCGATCATGTGCAGGTATTTGCCGAAGCAACCATGCCCCGATAAAACCTGCACCAACCGGAAGGTGAGAATCCCGTGCTGCCGCCCTGCCCATTCTTCCAAGATCGGCTGGAGCACCCCCACGGTTCAGAGACCAGCCCGGGGCGTCTCCAGCCAAGACTTCCACTTTAGGACGGTGGCGCGGCGGGCATCTTCTCGCCACGATGACATTGCGCTCGGCGAGGGGCGGCCGCCCCCCGCCCGCGCCGTGGACGCCTGCCGATAGACGTCAGCGAGCACCTCCGCCTCCAGATCCCACGGGGGGGTTCCGGCCAACGCGCAGGCTGCATCGGTCGAAACCGTGCGGTACCTGCGTATTGCCCTGACCGCTACGACCCTCTGTGGACGCCACAGAAGGGCCCTATTGAGAGCGGCCAGGGACTCGGCCCACACGAGCGCGCCGTACAGTGCCATCGACCGTACTACCCCCGCGTAGAGTCGTCGACACGCTCAGTCCGCCCAAATTCGGCATCAGTCGCCCGAGGGCGGACGCCGTGCCGACGAGTTTTGGCGCAAGACGGCGGAAGTGCTCGTCAAAGTGCCACCGTCCATCCAATATCAGGCCCAGATATTTGATGTGGGCCTAGATTGGCAAGCCCACACCGTTGACCGTTATCGAGGCGCTGGCGGGCGGGCCCCGTCGGCGCCCATGGAAGAGTAGGGCCTCCGACTTTTTAAGGGCCACCCTAAGCCCCAGCGCCTCGATCCGCCTGACCACCTCCGTGGTTCCTGAGGTGGCCAGCGTTGCCGCCTCCTCAAGGGTCCAGCCCCGGGCTGTGACGTATCGTCTGCGTAGCAAATTACGCCCAGCCCGGGGGGGAGCCGGCCACAGAGGACCCAGTCGTAGCCGATGTCCCACAGAAGCGGCCCAAGAACCGAACCCTGCGGGACGCCGCACGACATAGCCCTCCTTACAACGTCCCCTTCCCGGTCCACGAAGAGGACGCTGCGGCCGTCGAGGTAGTCTGCCACCAGCCACCTTAGGTAGAGGGGCACTCCATGGTACCGGAGTGCCTCCTTGATGCAGCCGAATGGCAGACTATTGAAGGCGTTGGCGATGTCGAGCGACACCGCCAACAGCACATCCCTCGAGGTGACGGCCTCCGCAGCCGCGGCCTTCAGGCGCAGAATGGCGTCGACCGTAGACCGACCCGCCCGAAATCCAAACTGGGCGTCGGACAGGTCGGGGCCGACCGCTCCCATTTAGTACAAACCTAAGCTAACAAAATCCAAACATTTCATGAAATGGTCGGCCACAACACAAAGTAACCAATTCTAAGATGATCATGAGGTCTCGGGTTCGATCGCCGGGTCGGGCAGTATTATTGAGCTTTTTCGTAAAAAGAAAAATTCTCAGTAACAACCCGGAGTTTGAAAATGTGCCTGGTAGACGGCAATACGCTTGCCCCTTATTACGTGGGACTTAAACATAGCTGGCGAACCGTGGGTGTGTAATACACCTCTGCCTACTCCTTCGGGGAATGCAGGCGTGATGCTGTAATAAAGATGTGGGCACGACATCTATCTTATCTATTATAAAACTGTAACAGAGCTGTGTGACATTTAAGATATTTGAGAATATATTTTAGACGTGTCTGAACGCAACACATTTTTTTTAGAGTTTTTTTGTTTGTTTATCTGTTTGATCATTCGCGCATCACCCAAAAACTACTAAACGGATTTTGATGCAACTTATTTTATTTGATAATTTTTAATTAGACTTAAAAACTGGTATACATTTTATCTCGCTACTATATCGGTAACTTAAGATATAAACTAGTTTTTGGCTGCGGCGGAACAGCGGGCAAAGGCTAGCACATAATAATTACATAAGAATCTTACGTCTTAAAGTCTGTGTTGCAAACAATGACTGTCCTATAAGAATTATTATTTTATTCGGAATGCATCTATCGATCTACTAAATTACATACAAATCCGTCCAATTGCTTAGGCTTGATTGACGGATACATTAAACATCCTCACACACTATCGCATTTATAACAATAACCGCTGGTAGGAAGTAGGATTATCCTTAACATATATACGGGGATGTTTTATCAGGAAACTCGATGGGAGGTCTATTTGAGGTAAGGTCCAATACATTGAGCATACTATTTACTTTGTACGTGACTTGACAGACACGCCGACTAAGACAACAATGTCTACTATCTTCACTAGTACATAAATAGGCGAAAGAAAACAAACTGTCCACCCTCTGCGATTTCATTTGTTTTTATTAGGTTTTTGAATTGTTTTTCTTCCTCTTCGAAGTCTCTTATCCAGGAAAAGAATTTGGAAGATTTATTCATTATGTGAGGCAACTTTTTCGGTAGTTGAACATGTAAACAACAACATTGTGTATACGTAAAGTTTAATATCTTCTAACTGTTGGTTCAGTGAAAATTTGGTAACGTAAAGTATCAAGAAGCAGAGTGGCTTTTAATACTAGTGTCCTATGTCTAGTATTACAACTTTTTTTAATTGTGTTGAATTCGTAAGATTGTGACAGCGAGAGCAGAATTATGTCATAGGTGGCCAAATGATTAAGGTGCAGTTTTTACTGTAGTAAGAGAGTAAAATCAATGCGGTCGAAATGCGATCTCTGCGGAGAATCTGTGGAGTGAGGCTGACTGACCGCATTCGTAACGACGACGTAAGCGAGCGAGTAGGTATGAAAGAGAGTATTGGTGTAAAGATGCGAAAGGGAATGCTCCGATGGACATGTGGAAAGAATGCCGGACGAGCGACTGGTTAAGAAGATATACAATGCGAAAGTGGAAGGATGTAGGTACCGGGGGAGACCGAGACTCACCTACCTAGACCAAATCGGTCATGTATTGAAGGAAGGTGGAGTCAGGAGTCTCCGAAACCGGTGAGCGTGTATGAAGAGAGTTATGAATGTTGAGGAAGCGAGAGATGTATGCAATAAAAGAGCCTCTTGGCACTCTGTTCTCTCTGCCTACCCCGCAAGGTGAATGGCGTGATGATAGGTAGTTAAGTTAGTTTTTACTGTGTTTTAGGTTGGTTAAATGTTTTGTTTTTTTTTTTATTGCCAGCGGTGGCAGACAAGCATACAGCCCACCTGATGGTACGTAGTAACCGCCGCCCATGGACTATGGCAACACCAGGGGCACAGCCAAGTCACCGCCTACCGTGAGTAAAGTGCTCTTCTCAAACCTTGTTTAAAGAAGGACAAGTCGTAACGCTGGGGAAACACCGCAGCAGGAAAAAAAAAATTATAGTAGATGCTTCTTGGTCTCGTGAAACTTTTTTAATTTTAAGAGTGTATCGTAAAAACAACTAACACAATTTCTTTTCAGAAAACTACTTTTTTATTTAATAGCTCTTAATTTTTTTTTGTTTATAAATACAACACCCTACACTAAAGAATAATCCTTGTATCGCAGGGGACTTTACAAACATACGATTTCAGACACAAAGTACACTCGGACTCAGAACAACCATTTGTAGATCACACAAAGAGATGTCCTGTGTGGCAATCAAACCCACAACACTCGGGCGGGAGACCGGTATCTAAACCACTGCGCCATCAGTGCTGCCATAGCAGTAGGTACACAATATATTTATGTAGAAATAATAATTTTGAGGAAGTTGCAGCAGGAGTCGAGCTTCCAACTTCGGATAGTATAGGTGAAGATGTGAACAGCACAGAAGTTCAAAATTTTCGAGAAAAGCGTGTATTATACCAATTACAACAAAGGACAATGCCATTTTTCGCCCTGTACGATAGTAGCATCGGGGCTATGATAATTATTAATATTTTTTACAATACAAATTGCATGTTTCCATTTAACATGGACTAGCTCCATGTCATAATGAAGAAAAAAGTATTCGAAGGGAGTATTTGTAGGTACATCCGATGCGCTGCCATGTTTACCTGAAGTACAATCATCAATCAATACAATCGTTATTTTTTTTTAAAGCATTGTTAGGTTATTTTTAAATCTGTAATTACACTTTTGGAATTGATTTAGAAATTGTGTGTAAAATTAATAAAACTAGACAAAAATCAGAAGTTTTGTTTTGTTAAAAGCTTTTGGATCTCACAATTTGTTTTGTCCATAGATTTTGTTAATAAATGTCCCTGCTTTTATAAGACTTATGTTTATTATCAATATTAGAGTTTGTTTGTTAATAGATGTCACTGCTTTTAATAGACTTATTTTTATTATTTATATAAGACAATTATTAGATTTATATAGGCCGTGTTGGGCCGGCTTTAGAATTGTCCCACCTCTCTCCACCCATGGGAGTCGTAAGAGCCGACTGAGGGAATACCGGGGGGAGTGGGCAGCAGCACTTCCTCGAGTAACGTATTAACAACATCCACTGCGATCGCCAACCCGCCTGCCAAGCGTGGCGATTACGGCACTATACCCCCAATTTGGGGAGGCCTATGTCCAGCAGTGGACGTCGAAAGGCTGATGGATGGATGGATATAAGACAAACTTAAAATGTTATTCTAAATTAAAATAATAAAGTAATCTAATCTTTATTGTATATAGAAAATGAATAGTTAAAAATATTTTTTGAAACACGTAAAAAAAATAATAGAGCTCCATCTAGCGTTGGAAATACGCAACTCTAGGATTATAATCCAACTGAATTGAAAACTATTACAAGAGGTAGTGAAACACCAATCTTTCCATTTACATTCCAGCTTCATTGTTTAATCAGACAGTATTTGTCATAGAATGATTTTCCAGCTAGTCCGCTATTAAATTATAATTCTATGGGAATTCAGCAATATGTATTAATACAACATATGATCTAGTTTTTAGATTTTTTCAGGGCAAACTATGTATGGACACAGAGCAATGTCTTTTAACAATTATACACTGATTAAAATCAATTTTTTTTTGCACTCAGCCTTAGATTAATAATATATCTAGATGGAGTGTCATTCTTCCAAACGTCATAAAAAACGGGCGGTGGTTTAATGTGTGCCTCATTATAAAGCCGTTCAGCTTCACTTCCAGTTAGTAATTAAGGTCAGTTTGGGCCAATGCCATGGTTACAATTAACCAAGCATTCAGCGGTTACCAAACTGACCTGCTTCACATTGCTATAAAGTTCTTATACCAGATATTAATGCATGCCCTCAATGGGTAAGAAAACAAGTAAGGTACCTCTAAGAATTGAGTTATTGAATATTGTGGCATCATGGGAATGAACCGTCTATCGGGCTACTACGTTTATAAAGTTTAAATCAGCATCACAGATTAATTGCACGTTTAAGGAGAAGTATCTTTTAAAATTTTTATACTCCTCAACAATGACATGACCGGAAATAAATCATAGAACTTTTGATTAATGTACCAGGTTTTCTTATTCCTTGCCAAAGGTGGCAGATGAGCAAGCCGTTCAGCTGATATGTGGTAACCGCCGCACATAATCTTTAGCAACACATGCTCTTATGAAATATTTTTTTAACAAGGACATATTATAGTAGGAAGTTAAGTACGCCAATCTTAAGTTCTAATTTGTGAGGGGGTAGATCCGGCAGCCTTTAAAACTTCTATTGAATAATTAACAGCTTCATCTAGATTGCAAACTATATTGTTGGAAAGATATGTTTGTGATTCACCAGGAAGTTTATACACTACTTTAGTTACCTACGCTAAATAATGAATTAAAGCAATTAAATAAAAATTAACTGCCTGTTTCTAATTTTTAAATAAAACTTTTTACTAAAGGTGTATAAAAATAAGAAGTGATCCATTTCGAGGTTTCCTACTTTTTAAAAGAAAAAAACAGAAAATTCTAATTTAATGGAGAATGTTTAATATCATTTGTGAAAACATTCTTTGGCATTTATTTTTTGAAGATTATGTCTAGCAAATGTTGGCCGTTGCTACGACGCAGACAGTCCATCCGCTGAGTCCAATTTTCGATGACTCGTTCGGGCATTAGGGTACACCAACATGGGTTTTATTGTTTTTGCGCGGAACCCTAATTATTTTTCCAAAATTAAAGTAACCTAAGTTACCGTTCCGGAGATTAGCCGCAACAAACAGACAGACAGACAGACAAAAATTCTAAAAATTTGTATTTTGTTATAGGTAGCGTATATACTCTCGTATATATTTAGTAGGTAAAAACCTGTTATTTAGACATTACAAACAGGTACTTCATCTATATTTTTATTATATGTATAGATTTGCCGTGTGGGTCCGGCTTTAGAATTGTCCCACCCCTCTCCACCCATGGGAGTCGTAAGAGCCGACTGAGGGTATACCGTGGGAGTGGGCAGCAGCACTCCTTCGAGTATTAACAACATCCACTGCGATCGCCAACCTGCCTGCCAAGCGTGGCGATTACGGCACTATACCCCATTCTTGGGGAGGCTTATGTCCAGCAATGGACTTTAAAAGGCTGATGGATAGATGGATGGATGTATAGATTAATCGTGATTTGACGTGATTATGTATCTTTAAATTGGCATAACTTTTTTATTTATGAACCGATTGACATGAAACAAACACTAAATGTTAAGCGAAGCTGAGCGCAATTAGTAAAAACTACATCTACCATCCGCGCCAGTAGACCTCTCCCAACGCTTCGGCCTGGACAGTCCAAGGCGGATCGCCTGCCAGCTGCGTGGCTGCAGCCCAGGACACCATACGGTACTCCCTTTGGCCCTCACCGCTATGGCCCTTTGCGGATGTCGCAAGAGGGCCTTATTTGCAGTGGTAAGGGCGTCCGCCCAGATTGGGGCACCATACAGCACCATAGACCGCAGAATACCGCTATAGAGTCGGCGGCAGGACGACCATGGACCTCCAGTATTCGGCAGGAGTCTACCCAAGGCCGCGGCTGAATTGACGAGCCAAGGAACGAGGTGGGCAAAGTGCGGCCCGATACTCCACTTGCTATCGAGGTGCAGACAAATTTCATCAGGCCTGCACAGGCACGGCAACCCGCTGCACCATAAGACGTGTTCTTTGGCGGGAGATTTCGGCGAGTGCCATGGAAAAGGAGAGCCTCCGTTCTGGACTTCGAGACCCTCAGACCCAGCATACTAATCCGGTCAACGACGAGTGCAACTCCAACCTTCACCGATTGGGCGGCCTCCTCGAAGCTAGCCATCCTCACAGATCACGCCCACCCCAGGAAGGAGCCGGCCCCGCAGGATCCAATCAAACCCGACGTTCTACAGGATCGGGCCAAGAACAGAC
Source organism: Leucoma salicis (assembly GCA_948253155.1). Classification (NCBI taxonomy): domain Eukaryota; kingdom Metazoa; phylum Arthropoda; class Insecta; order Lepidoptera; family Erebidae; genus Leucoma; species Leucoma salicis. Next base: position 25,817,039 of record OX411808.1, read on the forward strand.
CCCTGTCGAACGCCACGCTCTACCCGATGGCAGTATAGACGGCCGTCGTCCCCGTCCCAAAGCACGTGCCTCAGGATATGGCTCCAACAGCCTCCGGAAATACGGAGGCACTCTATGGAACCGGAGCAGCTCTCCCTCTCTGCCAACTGACCTATCAGGACAGTTGCTCGCGACTATTCATTGTATAAAACTATTTAGTGCTCATGACACACTTCCTTATGCCTTCGCTATTACTTTTTATTTCACATTTTCGAGCTTTGTGTTCTAGAGGTCAAGCATGTGAACTGTTTAAAAAATTTAGATATTTTTTATATATATTTTTAGCATTTGACATGCTTAGCACTATACATTAAACACAAAGTGAAAAATGTGAAATCGAAAATAACAGTCAGGAGCAGGATTTGAACCTGCATCTTTTGGATACCGTCCAGATGCTTTACCAATTCAGCCATCCTGACAATTGCTCCTGACTGCTAATTTCGATAACACATCATACTTAACGTCTTTGGGTGACGCCTGCGCCATCTGTCGGAAGTATTTTCATACATTATACCGACCAGGTAAACTTAATTTTACAATTAAGATTTTACCTAATAATGACGCAAACCCTTTAAATATTTAGATATTTTTTATATATATTTTTAGCATTTGACATGCTTAGCACTATACATTAAACACAAAGTGAAAAATGTGAAATCGAAAATACATAACAGTCAGGAGCAGGATTTGAACCTGCATCTTCTGGATACCGTCCAGATGCTTTACCAATTCAGCCATGCTGACACTTTGTGTTTAACTGTTTAAAAAAATTAAAAAAACCAAGTTGTTTTTCTACATTAAAAAAATATATATATTCTCATAATCATTATTATTATTTGAGAAAAAATAAAAATACAATCGATGCATACTTGAGTCGCTTGAATCCAGTAAGTATAACACACACTGGTACAAATTAAGCACTGTTACTAAGTGGTATTGCCATCATCCACCATCCATGATGAGCTGGTGAAGGTAACTCGCACACAGCGGTCGTGACACTGCGCTGACGATCAGAGCTTTGAGTGCCGCATATGAACCGACCCCTTACTTATAGCTTAAGCCGTAATACTTTCCCCACCATCTAATCTCTTCATAAAGAGGATCTCTTCACAAGGAAAATTACTTAAATTTGTCTTTGAACTTGAAACTAATTTCTATGTTTCTTATTTGAGATGATGATTTTAGCAGCTTTTTAGAGTCTCATCTCCCCTGGTGATACGAGGTGAGGTTATTACGATAAATAAAAACAAGTATATAATAATATTTTATTCCATCCATCAGTCATTCGACGTCCACTGCTGTACAGAATAGGTCTCCCTATTATAAGATAATGTCACAACAAGCGGTCCTTTATTTTGTTAACACGGTTCAAAATGCCGGGGCAACTAAAAATCTGTTTTTTGCAATTGCAGCTCAGTTTTTGTTGTGCTAATTAGCACAACAAAAACTGAGCTGCAATTAACCAAACTTAACCTACCTTTGTTACACTATTGATATTTTTTATTTGTTCACTTTTTTGTTCTTTCTAATCTTGTGTAACAAAAGTAAATGCTTTGAATGCTAATAATAATACAATTCAAATGATTAATCGCTTTGATAAATTAATAAAAATGAATATTTAGTACTATGCTACTAATCCACTGCTCATCACTTCATTCTGAGGACAGAAAATCAATAAATGGACAGCTTCTTCCCACTATATGAAAATCTGTGACGAATAAAATCACAAATGATTAGTGGTGGATGCTAGATTCCAAGAGCGCAAAAATATCCTTTTCATTACTCATACTCTGAAAGTAGGCCTGAAGTTGCCTGAGGAGCGAGTTGAAAGTAATACTTTCCAGCCCTAGGGAGAATTACTTTCAACTGACAGCTGAGTAATTATAAAAAATAAAATAGTTATATTTTCTGTACAGCCAGTCAATTACAGCGCGATGTAAAATTGAAATAACATAAAGTTAAGTATTTATTAAAGAATTTGTTTTTTATATGATTTTATTTTAATATAGTTGCAACTAAATATCTTTAAAATAACGAAGATTTATATTTTTTCAATGATTTAAATGAAAATTAATGGCTGAATAGCTGACAGGCCACAGAAAAAAAAACAAAATCGGCGGGAAAACGGCGATTCCAAATTAAATTTTTTAGTCTCCCATTTTCTCTTTAGCTAATTCATGATTTTTATTTTTAGTTTCCTCGTATTCGTAATGAAAAGCACAGTCCTCGGGATAAAGACTTATTCAGTGCCGAGACGGGGTTTGGCGCCCGAGCGTAGCGAGGGCTCCAATAGTTCGAGGGAGTTGCTTTCATCCCTAGGTTAACAATGTACTATTATTTTAAAAATAAAGGATATTTAATATATCAATATTTTTTAAAACATCGATACAAAATATATCGATAGTTTTTGGTTCTTCTTGCATCCCTAATTGACAGCCGACATCATGCAACAGATAAAGGCTGTGTTCCGATATACACTGCGAGCACTGTGATATCACATACAGCACACAACAGCGTCCAGAAATATAGCAACTTGCTCTGTGGAAAATGATTATTATTATTGAATATTGTAAATCAAAGATACCGAAACATGGAAAATGTAAATAAATTGTGTTTATTGCAGTGTAAAACCAATACCTACTGTGTATGAAATGAAAGTAATCACAGATCAGTATACTGGACTGCATTCTGTTATAAACAGTAACCAGTATAGCTAACTATAAAGGAACGACTTCGCAGTATACTAAATTGACCTCACCTTACAGTGCTCGCAGTATATATCGGAACACACCCAAAGACGCTCTTACGGTATATAAAGCCATACCGCATATAAGATGGCGGACGACAGCCGAAGTACGTCACTTTTGGAGGCACCATAATCTTCATATACCACTAGGTACATGACATCTTTGTATTGAAATTCGTACCATGAACTTATTTGGCAACCTAAACAAGATCGCTCAATTAGACATTATGGTACGAAATACAACAACACACCTATTTTGAATTGCGTCGGAATTGAATCGCTACGAGTTCATGGTAGACCTGCTGTCAGATTGGGGTGCAGGCCCAGATTAAGTATCTGGGCCTGGTGCTGGACAGGCGGTGGTGCTTTCGCGAGCACTTGCGCTAACTGTCCCCGGGGCTCGTCGGCGCAACGTCCGCCCTTGCACGGCTCATGCCGAATAGGGCTCTTCTGTGGAGACCACAGAGAGTCGTTGCGTCCAGGGTCATAAGTGGATACCCCACGGTATCGACGGAGGTGGCCTGCGCGTTGGCCGGAATCCCCCCGTGGGACTTGGAGTTGGAGGTGCTCACCGAGGTGTATCGGCGGGCGTCGCAAGAGCGGGAGGGGGGCGGATGTCCCCTACCCAGGGAGGTGGCCAGGTGGCAGGGCGACGCCCGCTGAGCTGCCATGGCCAGATGGAGGGCACGGTTGGAGGCGCCCCGGGCCGGTCTTTTGCTTCAGCAGATATCTGCACATACGTTCGAGTCGTGCCCGGCTTGGACCGAGCAGCGCCATGAACTTGTCGCGGAAATAGGGGGGGGACTTCTTGCTGCCGAGCGTCGTCAGAGCGATGCTTAGCAGTGACAGGTATTGAGCCGCGGAGGCTATCTCGCGGAAGCAAGCGGCGGAGAGGGCCAGGAAGGAGGATTCTTCCGCTGACCCAAACCGCCGCCAGCGACTGGGGCGGCGCAGGTGCGAGTACTTGCGCCTCATGCCGCCCTAGCTGAGGCTGCGGGTGGGTGGACCGGGGAACGTCCGCCACCCGCAAGGCCTCCCACGAAGGTGCGACACTCCGTGTGCGGATGCGTCGCTCAGTAGAGGGTACCTGAAAAGGTAAGCGGCCAGCGGGCCACCGAAGGAATGTAACATAGTTTCAGTGGCCCGCCAATGAAGACGGAGAGACGGCACACGGCGGGTTTCTTTGAACAAAAAATACAAAAAATTAAAGAACAAAAAATTAACCGAATTCTTCGATACGTTCAACGCGTTAATTCACATAATACACTTAAAGAAAGAAAGAAAGAAAGAAAGAAAGAAAATATTTATTTCGTGCTACAAAAGACTGCATATTTGTAACAAAAATAAAATTTAATATACCTAAAAAACTACCTATAATAAAAAGTTGAAACAGAATTATACAGGATTGGTGTTTGTCTTAAGAAGCAGAAAAAGGCCCATTGCTCAGCAAATGTTGCAATGCCGGATGGCATTCCAACGCTGATTTTCAGCAATGTCCTGGACCCTACTTGACACCAACCTAGAGGTCATAGAGCATTTAGTGCTCCAATTACTGTACAATTATTATTTTTACTTCCTTATAAATAAATAGATTCTTACAAATAGACATAGTTACATTTTAAATACATATATTTGTTTGTTACTAACATATTATTATATAGCTAAATCCCACAAAATAAAAAATAAAAAAATAAATAAATAGTAATGTACGTTTTCTACATTCCATGGACATATCAAACCAATATAATCTGTGTACATAGCGTTGCCGTCCCATAATGCATAAATAGCCAAAGTTGAAAAATATATTTGCCAGTCTAGTCTATGTACTTTCGGTTTCCAATGTTTTCAGCCATTATTATTCATAGAGCAAAGATAAGAGAATATAACCTAAACTTAACCACTACGTTTAAAATCAGAGTTTCAGTGTCAATCCGAGACAGCTTAACGTAAATTATTCAGTTTGAAATCTATATTTTACAAAAGAAATTAAATATAAACAGACGTAACCAAACCATACAGAGACATACACACAATAAAAAACACATTGGAACATCAAAACACATTGGAACCTGTAAGAAGATTACCAGATTTAAGGTTATCCCTTGTTTTCCTGGATTGAAAATTGTAATCCAATTTATCCATATGAATCAAGAATAATTATGCTCCAAAGCCAAGTCAATTTACAACACATAAAAGTTACGATCCTCTACATTACAGTGATATCTCTACCATGTGAAATACTGACCGGACCACGGTTATTTTGTGCACACTTCTACCCTACCTAAGTTTTATTACAGCCAAAGATTAATAAAGGGCCGAAGGACTTTACACACCCACACTACTACAGATGTGGGCCTCACCTGATGAGTGACAACTGAGAGGTTTGTGTAATTATTTGAATAACTGTATACCAACATTTATTAATTTATTATATAAACCTAACTTATATTTATTATATAACTTAAGTAAGTAAATATAGATATTAAATATTTGATTATTATAATAATTTGATAGAATATATATTATAGTTGAGACTGAATTTGATTTTGCAGTAAATATTTTTTTAAGTTAGTATTATAGCATTTCTTTGTTTTCAGTGTACGCCCCGGTGGCCAGAGAACATTCCAGCAGTGTGTGGCTGCATATTTGAAGCTTCCCCTAAATGCTGCAGTTTTGTGCTCTGGATTAGTCAGAGGGCTCACTGCTCTCACGGACGCTGACAGATTTCGCTATGTCATTATAGTCTTCGAGCGGCAACGCGCTTACCGTCGTAAGGCCATTCTCGTTGACTCACGAACATTACCACGCTGCCTACTTTGCACTTATTACATGATATTGAAACAAATGCGATCTAGCATTTACTTATTGGCAAGACATTTTATGTATTTATATATATTGCGATAGGTTTTTGTGTTGGTTTACCATAATGTTACCAAAGCAAAAAAAAATCTGGAAAACGGTTACCCTAAAGGCCATCCCTGCAACTTGTCTCTAATTTGATACACAAGCGCACAAAACGGCACTCATTACTCAAGAGCTCGAAAAGCTCATAAACTACTTTTGTGCTCTTCGAGCTCAAAAGTATAATTTTTGTGTCATTTTGAGCTCTCTGAGCTCATAGAGATAACTTATGCTTTTTATCTCACGAAAGAACGAACCGATTTTGACCGGCCTGGCGGCAATCGACGTGGTTTTTTGATGTTAAGATCTGATTATTCTTTTTTGAGATTTCTCAAGATCTACTGTCGTCAACATCCGTTGAAAACTCGATTTTCGAAAAACGGGCTAAAATCAATAACTTCCCAACTTTTGAAAATATTCAATTTTCTTAGCGGGAAGTTAAAAATAAATAGTGATTTTAAAGAAAAGCATTCTGAAAACTACCTGCATATAAATAATTAAAATCGCACCTCCAATCCAAATATGAAGCTTTGTTTCGATACCCATTTTACGGAGTTGAGAAAATAAATAAGCAACCCTTCAAGCTGGTGCCTATCGGGGCGTCCAGCCTCTTTTAAATAAACTTTTTGGAATTGCCTTTTTTGACTGACAAAAAAGAAATATATATAGAAAGAAAAATAAGACGGTCGCGGACAAGACATAACATTATTAAGACGACGACTATAGAACCAAAAGATTATTCTACTCTTTGTATAGAACCATACAGATAAAGAAACGTGACTCTTCTTACATAAATTTTCTGTATTTTATTTACGGTTCAGACCCGACGACCGTACAGTGCCAACCCAACTTAAACGAAACTAAACCTCATGTAGTCTCGTAACTATTCCAAAAAAACCAAACGGGGATTGTGGAGAGCTCTTCTTCTCGGTGGTCAAGTGCGCTTACTTTGGCGACATGCACTCAACGATGGGTTGTTCAGAATTAAAAAAGAAAAAAATAGATGAGTGCATGCAAATCGCAACTGACAGGGTCTATAATTGTCTGAAACCATCAGTTGTCAGTTGAAAGACTGTAAAAAATTTCGCCGTGTGGGGCCGGCTTTAGAATTGTCCCACCCCTCTCTACTCATGGGAGTCGTAGGAGCTGACTGAGGGAATACCGGGGGAGTGGGCAGCAGCACTCCCTCAAGTATTAACAACATCCACTGCGATCGCCAACCCGCCTGCCAAGCGTGGCGATTATGGCACTATCCCCCATATGAGTGAAACACATGTTGTGTTGTTCTCTTGGGGAGGCCTATGTCCAGCAGTGGACTTCGAAAGGCTGATGGATGGATGGATGGAAAAAATTTTAAGCATCACACCTTACTTTATTGTAAAAGGACACCTAAAACTTCCGAAGCTGCATCTGAATTAGCCTCAAGGTCACAGACACATTCTATCGTCTTGCTTGCAATAGTTGTAGTTCAAGTCAAAGATTGGTCTGTATTCATTCAATCATTCCGTGTTCTTTTCAATACCTCCAGTAGGCCTAGCTATATTTAACGATATATATAACGCTAAGACATGTAACTTATCGTTAGAGATGTCAAATTTCTATGTATTTTAATAGTTTTCTATAATGGTAGTGATCATAGAATGCAACTTGTCTAGGCCCACAAAAGTCAGAGTAATTGTCGTCCGCTACTCAACGGTTCAACTTTTTTTTGGTATTGGTATTGGTTCGGCGGGCTGTTCTCCGCAACTCCACGTCTGAGCGCGTGTCTTGCGTGTGGGTGGGTGTGAACCCTTCACTCGATCCACCCCAGCTCCCGGAAGAAAGCTAACAGCCCCTTGGTGTTGCCTGTGATCTCCCGGAGAGAACTTGAACTCCCGAAGTATTTGGTCCTGTATGTGGCGATCTCCGCACAGTGCTGCAACACATGGACCGCTGTCTCCTCCTCTAGGAGGCACGCTCTGCAAAGTGGACTATCTGTGATTCCTAAGACAATAAATGTTTGTCAAAGGATCCATGGCCAGTGATAGTTGCCGTGACTATCCGCAGTTGCTGCTTAGTTAGCCGAAGTAACTGTTTAGTGATTCGGCTGTCTAATAGCGGTAATGCTTCCTTGGCCTGTCTACACTCATCGTGACTCGACCAATAGAGTTGATGATGGTCCCTAGTTCTTTTCCTTACCAGAGTCCGAAGCTTGGCAAAGGGCAAAGCTATGATGGGTTCCGGTCCGACAGCAGCCATGTCAGAACCTCTTCTAGCCAGCTCATCTGCTGCATCATTGCCTCTGGAGCCACTGTGTCCCTTGATAAATTGTAGGGTTATGTTATTGAAGTTGCCTACCTGATTTAGTCTTTGGTGGCATTCGCGTATGAGTCCAGATGTGACGGTATGGCTGTTCAGCGCCTAGAGCACTGCCATACTGTCTGACAGTATTCGGAGATTCTTACCCTTTATCTATCTGGATGTGATTGCAGATGCTGCTAGGGTGATACTCAAACATTCTGCCTGAAATACCGTGTTATGCCTACCTAGTGGTGTAGCTATATGTACATTGGGATCTTCTGAGACGACTCCGGCTCCAGTGCCTGTACCTGTTTCTCATCCATCTGTGAAGATGCGGAGTTTGTTGGGCCTTAGTCCCTCGTAGTGTACGTCTTCATACAGTCGGATCTTGTATTTTTTATCCAACATAAATTGTTTTGGTATACGGTTACTTACCGCTGTAATGATAGGGAGCTCCTCGGTAAGCTCTTCCAGTAAGGCCGTATGCTGTGTCTTACAATACAAACGGTTCAACTTACATCCTACTCGAACCGACGTCAGCGTCATTGGCTAGGGAGAAACAGCAACTAAATTCTTGGTGAAATGTTATTTTTTTCCACAATTCACAAATAATTCGTTTTTAGAGATTTACTCTCAAAAGATTAAAATGAACGATACACAAAATGTTTTTCATTCCGGGACGGTGTTGACCCTATATTCGAAAATTCCCGCGACGTTGCTTTCCAACGATTTACAGCCTTGAAGCGACGATTTTTTCGTGACCTGGATTTATGTAAGTAGTACGTTTCATGTCTGAATATATTGAGGCGAGACCAATATCGTTGGTCCCCCAGATGTATTTGGTAAAGGTAAATGTAATTAGGATGGAAGTACGGAAACAGGAAACAGTACTAGATGGCAAATGTTGCAAGCTTTATAACAGAATATTAGGTCTATATGGAAATCAGAATACTAAAACTCATTAATGCAACGTGTTAAATGAACGAACGATTCAAAAATTTTATATGTGGGAGCGCGATGTTCATAATCAAAGGTTATAATCGGTTTCCGTGGAAGGTAGAAAAGTGGTAACGCTTTAAGTCCGAGGTGATAGCATAGCTCTGAGTGCAGTGGTGAAAACGAAAGAGCTGAGTTCGAACCATCATCGCGTGCGCAAGGAATATCAATTCTGGAATCTAATTAACTTTCTGTGCCATTGTTTCCATTTTGTATATCATGCTATTCCTATAGAGAAGTACCTATATCTAGGTTCAACAGTGATTCAAAGCGAGACGCAGTAGCTAACAGTCTTATCGTACGTACTATGTGATATTCATTAGCAGTTAGTTAGCCTAACGAATTATGAATTATTTTCTTTTCTACCAGCAACGTGGATATCCTCAAATTTTCAGAAAACCACCCTAGTAGATGCGTATGCAAAAGCAATTCTTATTTCTGCCAAATGTTTGTATTGAAATGTCAGTGAGTTTTCTCTAAAGCGAGAAAAGTGAGATTACGGGAACTATATAATGCGCGTTATTTTTTCTTATAACACTACTTAGTTAATGTTCAAAGTCTAAGTATGGAATTACCATGCTCGTTCTAAGTCCGTCCTTCAATAGTTAGCAAAAATCCCTCCTTTTAAACTTTGCAAACTTCTCTCATATCCGTGTGAAGTCACACAGTACTACAATTTAACTTTTAAATTTGATATCACATTCTATTTATTTATTTTTTTTAAAAGGCGAAGGCATATTTAATTTAGGTAATGATTATTATTATTGCTGAAGTAACTACTTAGATTTCTTTGAAAAAATAAAGAATATAAACGATAAACTCTTTGTATTATGAACGTATTAGTTCCGATTTCAGCAATGAATGCGAGTAACTTATTGACGAATATGTTAATAAATACTTGTTTGTCTTACAGAAAACAACGTTGAATAATTTAACTTAAATGTCTGATTAATTTAATTTCAAATATTATGTTAAATCGAAGCCTTAATCATTGAACTTAGATTACTGTTAACATGAAATAAATATAAAAATGTGTACAGCTAACGATCTACCAAATGTAGACAACAGGGTATTGGGAAGTTCTTACCCACTAAAACCTGCCGTTAGAACTCGCCAGCCTGTACTCGGCCGATCACTGGTAACTCCGCTCGAATACCTATTTATGATGTGTCTATGACTATGTTAAAATACATGGTCACCAGCACTGAAGATGAAATACCAGCAAATACTGTATGTTAAGGAATACATTATTCTGTTGTGATTAAAATTCGAATGCGTTTTTTTTTTGAGTTAAGGCCGATAATAATGTACATATCATTGAAAAAAGATGTCTATTTTTTTATTAGAGTTAGTAGAAAATAGTAATGAGGTTCTGTATTTTTGAAATTCTAACTGAGATGTAGTAGACACTAATGGTTCTATATAGGTAAACGTCAAGATTGGATGACGGAATCCATTAAAAAATAAATCAAGCTCTTATTCTGGACTTAAAAAATTTATTTCAAACTATTTTTCGGCATATGTTGAATTAATTGATAATATCATTCGTTTTCATATTGATTGCGTATGATGACTACCGTCTCCTGTCCTTGCCACACGTTTTTGAACGACGTCATCTGATACATATTTCAAGTCATACGCCCATCCAATAGATGCCATGATGTCAATAAATAATTTTGTCAAATTCAAGCTATACGAGCCGAGCTCTGCAGTTTTGTAATCCCAAGGGAAAGTGTGATGGAAATTGTGGAAGCCCTCTCCAAAAGCGATCCAGGATACTGTTTTGTTTTCCACTGGATCTATATTCTTGTCATAGGGTTTGATGCCCCACATGTGAGCAGCGGAGTTAACCAACCAAGTCCCGTTTAAAGTGTAAACGTATCGGAATATCGAACAAACGAAGAACGCGTTCCACAATGATTCACCCCACATAGTGGCAATGTAAGTAGGAATGACAAAACAGGCAATCGGTGCTATTAAGGAGTAATATCTGAAAGTAAAATAAAAATAAATTTCAGGCTAAATTGAAGACAAGCCTATTACGCTGCAATATCTATCATACACATTTAAATATTTTATCACCCTTTTAAGAATTGTCCACTTGTTATATACATTGTATCAATACATATCATCGCTTTGGATAAAAATAAGATAACACATACAAAATTGAAATGGATCAATTGGCCAGCTTCGATATTACCTTTCGTGTACAATTTTGACATTTTTGAGGCGTAACTGAATAAGTCTATAGACAGTCACTAGCTTATAATACTTAAAAATAATGTAAAACCAAGATACGTCAGTATCGAATAAACTAAGAAATAGTGTCGCTAAACAATCACATTCTTCTGACGGGTATCGAAAGTGGCGAGTAAATAACAAAATTGAGCAGAAAATATCACTGCAAGAAAAGGAAAAATCCAAATAAAAATGTGTTATAGTTCGACTAGTTGGCTGAAGACATTTTTTCTTACATTAAGGACATAGCTCGTACAAGTAAATATACAATGATACTGCTAAAGCAGCTCAAGAAACAATTCTAGTGAAATTACCTGTGCTGAAATTGTAAAAGAGGATCACTTTTAAGATCGCTCATGTCAATTGTTTGGCCCTTGGTTTTTACGTCCGGATGTTTTTTGACTAACAGCCATCCAATATGGGAGAAAAAGAATCCTCTTTTAGCGTTGTATGGATCAGCTTCCGTCTCGGAATACTTGTGATGTAAGCGATGATCTCGTACCCAATGTATCACCGAGTCCTTTAAAATAAAAATATCTGGTGTGTATAATTAACATTATGCTACATACCTACTCCTATTTTGTGAGTAATATTTAATAGCAGTGTATGGATTGCAATTTTAATATCTTTTATTCATAGTTTAAAATATTAGAAGAAATGTGCCTGCATATTAACAATGAATAATAGCTTTGCATAAATTAGAGGTTAGGAGGTGTTTTTTAGTAATGTAATTTGAATCATTATGTATTATGGATGAAGTACCTGTAAGGCGATTGTGTTAAATAGTAACAGTAGGATCTGGAGCGGTAAACGTGCTTTGTATGATTTGTGTGCCCAAAGCCTATGTGCACCTGCCGTTATGCCCAATCCAGAAATGAAGATTAGGGAGCACGCTGAAAAGAAAAAGCAACCATTTTAACTTTGCCAGTGAACGAATAATCAGGCTTCGTTAAGGCAAGGTAATTTTTTAAACAAGTTGTATTCCGATCGGGAAACATCTTAAATTAGAAACATAACCATTCCTTGCAGTCGGGTAAAAATTGTGATCCATAAATTCTTCTGAATCTGGTCATTTTAACTAAAGAAGAATTAAAAAAAAAAATTAAAGCATACAATAATTTTACTGAATATTAACTTACCATATAAATCCGTCCACCATAAAGCTTTAAACAAAAACAGATACAATCCATAAACCGCTGCCAAATGTAAATTTGCAAATATAAGCACGTTTCTCCACACAATGTTAAATTTTGGTCTCTCAGCAAATAGTGACTTTATTTTAATTTCACTGTGCTCTGACGTGTATTCTTTGAGTACTCCTGATAATTTACTTCCAGAATAGGGAGGCATTATTATATCTACAATCAGAAATAAGTACAAATTAATATTTTTCCTCCTAAGCAAATTTTTCTTCAAGCCAAGCTTCGATCAAGTTCTCACTGCGTGATTTCTATATACTTAATCATACGTTTATTAGACTTTAAAATTAAAGTAATTGTCCCACCCTCGTAAAGTATTTGTTAGAAATCTGTCTGCTGGGAAAAACTAGTGCATTTTGGGAACTGATTTTGGGAACTTATACTATGTTCCCCTGTTCTGCCTTGAAGTCCGAAGTGTAAGAAGTGTATTTATTCACTCAATAGAATATACAGCATATACACACATGCACCACAAATCCTATTAATTAACAATCACCAATTAAATTAACAAGCGAGTCACCGCGAGTATTGCGAGTATGTAATGTTACATGTAATAACATGTATCAGGTGAACAAGTACAAACATGCAGTTAGTTAGTTCGTTTTTGCCGCACTGTCAAATCATAGTGCGTTCGGAAATTCCAAACCCCACATCACCCCCCCACGGAGAAGTAGAATCCGCAAAGGAAAAATAAATAAAATGTATCTTATAGTAAAAAAAAGTAAATAAATGAATCTAAAGATCAAGGGTTTTGGGGAAATGTTCTTTACGCCCTGATCGGGTGGTATATTCCGAACGAGTAGGATAGCCAATAGGAGGGTCAACTGCCGGTGCTGTCACCACCTGTGGAGAGGAAACATTTCTGTTGCTCCAGTTGAGGCTCAACGTTGCGTTGAACAAATGCTGGTTTAACTCTGTCCACGCTAACGGTTTTAGGCCCGCCTCCGATTTCTATCGATAACGTTTTACCATCATCAGATCTTGAGATAACTTTATGAGGCCCACTATAAGGAGGCTGTAGGGGGCGTCGAACGGTATCATTTCTTAGCATCACGTGAGTAGCGGTAGCAAGGTCTTTAAATATGAATGTGGATGGATTGACATGATGAGATGCTGGAACTGGGCGTAGATTGAACATATGTCTCCTTAATTTTGTTACGAAATCCATAGGCTCCTCGTAGCCACTATGTTGAGACGGTATTATCAATTCCCCAGGCAGCCTCAGGGTCTCGCCGTATAGTAGTTCCGCAGTTGTTGCCTGTAAATCCTCTTTGAATGCTGATCGTAATCCTAATAGGACGACGGGCAAGGCAGTCAGCCAAGACTTGTCATGACACATGAGAGATCCTTTTAATTGCCTGTGTAGCCGTTCTACGAGTCCATTAGCGCAAGGATGGTAATTGGTAGTGCGAATGCGTTTTGCTCCACATGTGTCTGTAAGACGTCTGAAGAGATCAGACTCGAATTGACGCCCTTGGTCTGTGGTGATGACAGCGGGAACACCAAATCGAGCTATCCAGCCAGACACGAAAGTGCTTACCACTTCCACAGCGGTTATGCTACTCATAGACCATGCTTCAGGCCACCTAGTATAACGGTCCACAGCGGTGAGGCAATATTGGTAACCATCGCAAGATGGTAGTGGACCAATAATGTATATATGGACATATTTAAATTGCGATGTGGGGGTGCTGAAATGTCCAGTTGGGGAATGTATATGCCGAGTCACTTTGGCTTGTTGGCAAGCTAAACATGTTCGACACCACTCACGGCAGTCTTTAGCAATACCAGGCCAAACGTAACAGTCCGAGACTAGACGAATAGTTGCCTTAGGACCAGCATGGCTTGACTTCTGGTGGGCTGGAACGCCGCGCGGGTAATCGCGCTGGAGCCCCGGCCTGCCAGGTGCTACAAGTGCATGGCGGTCGATCACACCCGGCCGCTGTGCACAAACTGCTTCGACTGCAACGGGCTTTGTTTCCGCTGCGGTCAGGCAGGGCACCAGGCGGCTGCCTGTTCTGCCACCCCACACTGCCCCGCGTGCGCGGCGGGCAATCGCCCTGCCATCCACTGTATGGGGCGGGTGGGGTGCAGGCCTCCGGCCAAGTCAGGCCCTAAGAAGGGGGTGGGCAGCCTATCGGCCCCGGCTACCCAAACCGACGCGGCTGGACCGCCGCAGCGCATGGAGGAGGATATCGTGGTCCAATAACGGATCACGACGCTATCCTCCTCCAGGGGAATCTCGGCCATTCCGCCAGGGCGCAGGACCTCTTCCTGCAATCCATGGCGGAGCGGTCGATCGGTGTTGCCGTAGCCGCGGAGCCCTACATAGTCCCGGATCGCCCCAATTGGGCGGGTAGCGGGGATGGCTCCGTGGCGGTCGTCGGCTCGGCGGCGCCGCATTCCCCGCCCTTGTCACTCAAAGACCAGGGCACGGGATATGTGGCGGCCGAATGGGGAGGGGTCACGCTGTATGGCGTGTACTTCTCCCCTAGTCGTAGTCTGGCGGCTTTCGAGGTCTTCCTGCACAACCTGGAGACCTCGATACGGCGTATAGCACCGAGCCCTGTGCTCGTGCTGGGGGACTTCAACGCCAAATCCACGGCGTGGGGGTCCCCCAGGACGGACCCCCGAGGTGCGGCGGTCCAAGAGTGGGCGGCAGCGGCGGACCTCGTGTTACTCAACCGAGGGTCCGCCCAAACGTGCGTGCGGCCCTGGGGCGGGTCGATAGTGGACCTTTCGTTCGCTAGCCCCGGTGTCGCCGCACGCGTAAGGAGCTGGCGAGTCCTGGAGGAGGTCGAGACCCTATCTGACCACAGATATATTCAGATAGAGGTCTCCCGGAACCTTCAGGGCGCCAGCAAGGGTCACGCGGCGGACAGAACTCCCGCTTTTCCGCGATGGGCTGTGGGTAGGCTCGACCGGGACCTGCTAGTGGAGGCGGCCATTTTTCAATCTTGGCTGCCTCCCCCCCTGACGGAAGACGTGGACGCCGAGGCTGGCCGCATTCGCGGCATGCTTACGCAGATTTGCGATGCGGCCATGCCCCGTGTGCGGCGCCCGCCTCGACGGAAGGGGGTCTACTGGTGGTCCCCGGAGCTGGCGGACCTCCGTGCGGCCTGTATTCGTGCCCGGAGGTCCTACACCCGCAGCCGCCGTCGCCGAAACCGCGACGAAGAACGGGAGGGCCGGCTGTATGTGGCGTACAGCAGTGCGCGCGCCGCGTTAAAGCTGGCCATCTGTCGCGCCAAAGATGCGAAAAGGCAGGAGATGCTGGAGGGTCTCGAGCGTGACCCCTGGGGACGCCCGTACCGCGCGGCGCTTAACAAGCTCCGCGCCCAGGGCCCCCCCCCCTTACGGAGACCCTCCAGCCGGGCTTCCTCTCTGAGGTCGTCGAGGGGCTTTTCCCTTCACGGGCGGTGCACACGCCCCCGGTCATGGCTCCGCCAGATGATGACCGGGAGGCCGACGACGTGGAGGTACCGCCCGTGACGACGACGGAAATGGGGGCGGCGGTAGCGCGTATGCGGAGAGGTGCTGCCCCCGGGCCGGACGGGGTTCCCGCCCGAGTGCTGGCCCTGGTCCTCGACCACCTTGAGCCCCGCCTCGGGGGACTGTTCGGCGCTTGCCTGGTATCCGGACGGTTCCCTGACTGCTGGAAGGAGGGGAAGCTCGTGCTCCTGCCGAAGCCTGGACGGCCTCCGAACACAGTCTCGGCCTTCAGGCCCATCGTGTTGCTGGACGAGGTGGGCAAACTCCTCGAGCGGGTAGTCGCTGCCCGCATAGTCCGGCACCTAGGAGCGGTCGGCCCCGACCTGTCCGACGCCCAGTTTGGATTTCGGGCGGGTCGGTCCACGGTCGACGCCATTCTGCGCCTGAAGGCCGCGGCTGCGGAGGCCGTCACCTCGAGGGATGTGCTGTTGGCGGTGTCACTCGACATCGCCAACGCCTTCAATAGTCTGCCATTCGGCTGCATCAAGGAGGCACTCCGGTACCATGGAGTGCCCCTCTACCTAAGGCGGCTGGTGGCAGACTACCTCGACGGCCGCAGCGTCCTCTTCGTGGACCGGGAAGGGGACGTTGTAAGGAGGGCTATGTCGTGCGGCGTCCCGCAGGGTTCGGTTCTTGGGCCGCTCCTGTGGGACATAGTCTACGACTGGGTCCTCCGTGGCCGGCTCCCCCCCGGGCCGCACGGTACCGCACGGTCTCGACCGATGCAGCCTGCGCGTTGGCTGGAACCCCCCCGTGGGATCTGGAGGCGGAGGTGCTCGCCGACGTTTATCGGCGGGTGTCGACGGCGCGGGCGGGGGGCAGCTGCCCCTCGCCGAGCGCAATGTCATCGTGGCGGGAAGATGCCCGCCGCGCCACCGTCCTAAAGTGGAAGTCTCGGCTGGAGACGCCCCGAGCCGGTCTCTGGACCGTGGGGGCGCTCCGGCCCATCTTGGAAGAATGGGCAGGGCGGCAGCACGGGGTCCTCACCTTCCGTTTGGTGCAGGTTTTGTCGGTGCATGGTTGCTTCGGCAAATACCTGCACACGATCACAAGGAGGGAGACGACCCCAGGCTGTCACCACCGCGGTTGCGACGAGGACTCGGCGCAGCACACGCTCGAGTCGTGCCCGGCCTGGGATGTGCAGCGCCGGGAACTCGTTGCAGTCATAGGCGTGGACCTGTCGCTGCCGGCCGTTGCGCGAGCGATGGTTGGCAGTGACAGGGCCTGGACCGCGGTCGCCGCCTTCTGCGAGGCTGTCATCTCGCGGAAGGAGGTGGCAGAGAGGGCCCGTGAGGAATCCTTCTTTGCGGACCCGATTCGCCGCCGGCGCGAGGGGCGGCGTGCGCGCGCTTGTCTGCGCCTGATGCCGCCCTAGCCGAGGCTGCGGACGGTGGGGTCGGGGAGTACCCTGCCGTCCGCGGAAGCCTACCGCGAAGGTGCGACGCCCAAGTGCGCGAGGCGTCGCTCAAGAGAGGGTTCCCGAAGGGGCTGCCGCCTGCAGATCGCGGTCGTAACGACGCGGTACCCGTGATCCGCCTTAGCAAGGGCGGGTGGAGGCGCACGGTGGGTTTTTAGTGGGTGAGAGCCCCATTCGCCCCGTTGTCTCCCCGGGCAGCGGGGTGTGCGGTAGGACATTTTTGCCCACCAAAATAAAAAATAAATAAAAAAAAAACAGTGAAATGAAATGAAAAATCCATTTCGGGTAGGATTCCTATTATAAGGCACTGGCAGTGCCCGCGGACTAGAGATGTGTAACTCAGGAGTGATTGATACAAAAGATGTATAATCCTTTCAAAATGCGTAATCAATCTTTAAATCTTTGGTTTCGAAAATACATCTTTAACTCACTAGCTCACTACGTTAGGATTGAGTAGATGGAATTATGGACGTAGATTTAGAATGAGACAATAGATAAAGGATATTGTGAATTGAAAAGAGATAACATAAGTTGTAGGCACGCACAAACGCACTCTTGAAATACAATGACGATAGGTACACAGAAACTTAGACTCTCTATCGTTTTAGTAAAAAGCTCAAAACCAGTTGCGACTTGAGGGAATGAGAGAATAACTACATGAATCAATAGATATTTGCATCACTTATGATCAACTGAATGAATAACGTCATTCGTAACCAAAGATTTAAAAGAGTTAAAGATTTAAAAGAGTGATTTAAATCTTTCGAAGAAAAAGATTTATAAATCCCTGATCTCATTGGTGATTTAGTTTGCGCATCTCTGCCGCGGACTCTGTCCCGCTTTAGTAATATTTTTGTCCCGGCCCGTTTGTTCCGCGTAATACGTCAGGTTAAAAGTTCGGGATAAATAAAAATTATGAAGATGTTTTTTTTAATTTTGTTATTTTTTATTGTTTTTTGTATGTTTTGTTTTTTTGTTACTGTTTTTTGTTGTTATTTTTATTACTTTATGTTAATATACACTATTTACATTATTTACATCATGTTTACTTATTTTAATTGTTCAAAACTTCTCGATACTATATTAGTAGTATCATTTGGTACTAAAATATATTGTTTTTCAGGAGTTCCAACCCGAGATAAGCCAAAATATGGGAAAAACATAAATAAATAAAAAAAAAACTGCCCATTGGAAAAACAGTGCTTTCTCAGGTCAATGCCCACCAGAGAAAATGTTTAACCCTGGGACTTATTAATGGTGAGGGCAAAAGAGACCTTGACAGGATACTGTAACCTTTTAAACGGTATAGTAAATCAGTCGGAATCATGGATATCCGCGGAATATAAGCAAGTTGTCCCACTGCTGGCCCTGTGAGAATGGTCGCCACGATTATATTCTCCCGCAACTCTTTTAAGAGCAGCCTTGTGCCATTACACATGTTGGGGGGTCTCAAGTTCCTTAAAAGCATGATAGGAATGCCAACTTTTAGCATAAGGTCGTGGGGAGGTAAGCCAGAAGGACTCAAAGAATTTAAAAATTCTTGAAGATAGTGCACTGTATCCTCAATATTACAGGCCGTGTCAATGGACTTATAGTGTTTGACTTGACCGGGAATTTTTCCTAAAATTATTTTATTTATCTCATTCACTGAATCGTTCGGTTCGGTGAGACTATTGCCCTAGAACAAAGCCAATGATAATCTCTTTCCATTAAACTTTCTAGACCGGGATATATTGCGTCTATCAGATCTTCTAACCTGTGTGATATGTGACCTAACCGATTGTCAAGTTTAACGTCATCCCTACTGTTGGTGTTAGGACAGCAAATTTGTCCTTCTCCAATATTCTTTAGTTGATGCGGAAAGTCGTTATCGTAGTTGTCACTCAAGTGGGCTCTCATGTTTGTTTGTAAATTGAGAGTTTCAACGGAACTCCCTAAGCATGATGATTTTAAGCATGCCCTGATGACATCGGCGCGTGTTCCTTTCGTTATTACTAGCAGCGTTTGCCGAAAATCTCGCGCAAAAACAAAAGTAACACCACCCATATCAGCGTCTGAGTTTCTGATGTCTTTTAGCGTACGGTTCACGGCTTCAATATGAGCTCTATGACTCATGGTACATTCGTCCCATGTATAAAGTATCCCATATTTATAAAGATATAGGCTGTGGCATTATAATTGGCCCACCCCTCTCTACCCACGGGAGTCGTAAGAGCCGACTGAGGGATACCGGTAGAGTGGGCAGCAGCACTCCCCCGAGTATTAACAACATCCACTGCGATCGCCAACCCGCCTGCCAAGCGTGGTGACTACGGCATATTCCCCATGACGGCACCGCCTGTTGTGGCGTTTCCTCGAGGAGGTAGACATATTCTAGCAGTGGACGTTGAAAGGCTGATGGATGGATGGATGGATAAAGATATAAATTAATACCATATGGGCTAAATAAGCTTCACAAAAATTATTTTTAATCCACAATTTTAACAGTAAAAGCAGTTATTGTGAGTTATCCGTTGGAGATAGGCATATGCTATTCCGGATTTTTTTACAGCTTTTGATACGTTCTTTAATATTGTAGTACATTGTTTTATTCTATCCTGAATAGTTTCCGCAGCGCGCGCGATGAAAGCAATTTTTTTTACAACTTGGATTACATTATTCAAATTTAAGTAAAGATGCGTAATTAACTTTGGAAATTGTTATATCCTATGACACTCCACAATAACGTAGCTTTCTATTGGTGAAATAATTTTGAAAATCGGTTCAGTAGATCCAGAGATTACAACGTCACAAACTCACAAACGTTACCTCTTTATAATAATAGTATAGATAAGCGTCGCCACACTAACAGCCGGTTTTACCTTCCCTCCTCATTAGATGTTTCACATCAAAAATATAGGTTCCGGAAAAGTAATCATTAACATAATCATATACTAAAAACTTTTCCGAAACACGCTGTATCTTATGGTATAAGTATTATTCCGATCGGTTCACTAGTTTTCCTAGTATAACCGAACAAAAAAACCAACTCTCCATTTATTAGTATAGACATATAATGTTATTATGTACCTATACAAATTAATTAAAGCGAGTTTTGTCTATTATTCCTGCTGACAGACAGGTAAAGGGCCTTAGTTAATCTGTGGATTTAAGGAAGAACAGTTCTTAGGTAGACTGATCCCACATGATATGGGATGATAGTGACCCTTTGGATAACCTACTTGGAATAAACGTTTTGTCACGGAATCAACACTAACATAAAGTACAATGTTGTGTCGAGCTGGTTTTGAATATTTTAAGCTTGTGAAAATTCTAAAATAATAATTGGGAACAGTCCTTCCTTTCAGAGATAGAATATGGGTCCTAATAACTTTTTAGAACTGAAATGTTTCAAAACTTTTAATTCGTATGTTTATTTTTTTCACAAATACAACTCGCCGTTAACTGTCTCGCTGTTGAATATTGATCTAAGAAACGTTTATTTAATATAATAATAATATATGATATTGATTAATAAATAGTCGATCCCTTTAAAATTCATTAAAATATGGCCGGAGATAGCCGTTTATTCGTTTATTTCAGATCTACGAAACTAAATGAGCAGTAACTGTGAGCCCGTGAGGAAGTGAAGTGGTAAACTTACCATCTGGGTAGTAGCTCGTCTGCTACCATAAAAAAACAAACATAAAAAAACATAGCATCACGCCTGTATTTCCGAAAGAGTAGGCAGAGGTGTATTACACACCCACGGTTCGCCATCTAAGTCCCACATAATAGGGGACGAGCCTATTGCTGTCTACCGGACCCATTTCCAAAGTATGGGCTAGTACTGAGAATTTTTATTTTACGCAGACACAGTTCTGGTACCATAAACGATAATTAAAATAGAAAAGTACTCGAACGCAGATCTTTTCGAATGATTAAAATGTGTATGATGCAGTTGGAATCAAAGTTGACGCTTTTTTGTGCTATTTTTTCTATTAGCGGTAGAACCTCGCTTGTCCCAGCTTGAATGGACCAGCTCGAACGAGGAAGTACCACCCTCTTATGGAAGATCAGCCTGAAACAACGATAGTTACCTACTCCTAATGTTACCACTGATGGAATGTAATAATATGGTTCCGGTGGCCCGCCAATAAAGGCGGAGAGACGGCATACGGCAGGTTTCTTTAGTGGGTGAGGGCCCCACACTAGGTACCCTGTTCGTTGCTCCGAACGACGGGGTGTGCGCTTAGGAACATTTTTTCAAGTCGTAACAAAAAAAATGGTACTCGTACCGTAAGTTGTGTTTTGTATGGCGACAGCGCCAGAAGGCAAACCCCGTCCTTGGGGGTTGGGCAAAATCTTATATCTCACAAGTCGATCGTATCGTGATCACCGTGATTGGCCAACGGATTATTGCGACATCACGCATCAGTTTCTCTACCAATCACAGTGATTTTTTTTATTTTGTTTTATTGCTTCTAGTGGCATACGAGCCGCGGCCCATCTGATGGTAAATGGTAACTGTCGCTCATAGACTCAACTATACTGAGAGTATTGTCAAGCCGCTGCACACCATTTCATTTCACTAATATGAAATGAAAGAATAAACAGCTATCTCCTGCTACAGCCAAAATGCAACGATGTGCTTCATGGCCAGTCACACTGGAGATGGTGGTACCAACTGTGGGGTGCTAATTTGTCCGGTTTACCTCCTAGTGGTGCACCCCGGGCAACGTCGGCAGTCGCCGGCGGCTAAAATTCCGGACAGGACGGGTCTCCGCGTGTCCCTCTGACTCAGCAGAGGGCACAGCGGATAGACCAGGCGTCGGAGTCGGTGGGGCCAGACTGGCTCACCGGGCTCTGGAGAGGGGGAACAGTGGGGCCACAGCGGCCCCCTCCATCCCAAATCGTAAACCTGAGCGTCTCAACGTCTCGCGGGCATACAGGAACGAGGGTCTTGGCTCAATCGCCCGGACCGCGAGGAAGACAACCTCTATAAAAAATTACCTCGAATCTCAAGCTCTGGCGCGCGGCGAGGAGATGCATGGCTGATGGGTAGTTCAGTCTCGAGCGCGGCCCCAGCCAGGGTACCTGCGGACCCCCTGTGTTGGGTTACAAATGTACGCTTACCCGGGTACAGGGAGCTCTGCCCGGGTGGACCTCTTTTCTCCCATACTCGTGGGAATCATATGGATTTAAATAACTCAAATAAAGCTTCGACGGAGTCGGGTAATGCACCTGACGCCTCAGCCGTAAGGGGTCCGGCTGTAAATGCGGCCCCTACTAGTGCAGCTGCGCGTAAAACGCGCGGCGGCAAGAAGTCCCGCAAGGGCAATAAGAAGACGACCAAGGGAGCGTCCCAGTCGTCAAGGGACGGCTCGATAACGAGCAGCTCGGCCGGCACTTCAGCCACCGAGATGTCCGCCGCTGAAGAGGGTGGCCTGACTGAGGCTGCCGAGAGTCAGCCATCGCGGTCGGCAGAGGTGGTGTCGGAATCGCGGTTCTGGCGCATGCGCATCCTATCTCAGGGGGGCGCTGCCTCGGACTCCGACCTGAGCTCGGCTGAGATGCCTCCCCCAAAAATACCCGCAGCGGTTAGGGGTCGAGGCATCGGCCGACCCGGGACACCGATCCCGCGTGCCGCCTCAGCGGCTGAGACGCGATGCCTGAAGAGGGTTGAGACGGTGCAACACTCAGAGGAGCGCTTGGCGCTCCTGTCTGAGAAGCTCCGTCTCCCTATCGACAGCGGCGGGCCGCCCACTGCGGCCAAATTCGCAGAAAGAGCCGCGGACAGCGTGGCCATAATCACGACGGTGGCCATGGGCTCGAAGAACCTAAAAGGTAGCTTCGTCCGGGGCCTCAAAATCGCCGCCACGGAGCTGTCCAACGTGGTGGAGCGGCTTGTGTCGGAGGTGGCCGATCTTGGAGCACGTAACCAGCGCCTGGAGGCGACGGTCGAGGAGCTGCACCGGGGCATGGCCAATATGAGGGTCGAGCTTGGGCTCCCTGAGGCCACCCCAAGTGCATAGGCCTCCGTAATGCGGGTCGAGCCTGCTCTCCCCGCGACCGCCTCGCCGCAGCCGCTGCGCCTCCGCCCCACCTCCGCGACCGCCTCGGCTCCGTCTGCCGCTCAGTCGGGCCCTGTTACTGGGCTCGACGATGGAATGCTCCGCGCGGTCATCGACCGCATGGATGCGGTCTTTGGCCCGCGGTTTGAGGCCCTAGCCGCAAGATTGCCGCCGGAGCCCCGACTTCGGCCGCCGCTTGCGGCTGATAAAAGAAGTGCCGCATTGTCCTCGGCACCGACACCCCTGCCGTGCCAGGGTGGTCAAGTGTCCTTTGCCGCTAAGGCGGCCAAAACACCGAGCCGGAAGAGTGCGCCGCCAGCGGAGGCGCAAACGACGAAAAAGGGCAAGAAAAAGGGCCAGGTGGGACAAGCCTCGAGGGTCCAGCCCCAAGAGGAGTTCCCACCTCTGCCAAGTGCCGCAGCGCCTCCACGTGCTACAGAACCGCGACAAAAGGCCACACCCTCGCGAGCTACGGTGGTTACGCCCCAGGATTCCGCTCCTGGCAATAAGGCTCCTACGTCCTCAGACGGGGGCTGGCAAGTGGTGGGGCCCCGGCGATCCCGGACCAAGGGTCATGGTGCTGCCGCGGAACGCGAAGCAGCGCCAATGTCGCAAAGAGGGGCGCAAACGGGGGAGACCCCAAAGGCGCCTAAAAGAAAAAGGTCGCGTAAGCTCAAAGTGCCGAAGGCAGCAGCGGTGGTCATCACCCTGCTGCCCGAGGCCAAGGAAAAGGGCCTGACGTACGAGGCCGTCTTGAAGCGTGCCCGGCGGGATATAAACGTCCCAGACCTCGGAGACGTTTCCGCTCGATCCCGCCAAGCCCGGACAGGTGCTCGAATCTTCGAGTACCTGGGGCCAGAGGGCGCCAAGACGGCCGACGCAATGGCCGCGAGGCTGCTGGGCCTGTTCCCAGAAGAGAGTGGTGTCCGGGTCGCCAGACCCGTGAAGTGCGCCGAACTGCGCATTTCCGGGCTGGACGATTCCGTGACGGCGGAAGAGATCCGAGAGGCGATCGTCTCGAAAACCGGGTCTCCCAGCAGCGCCGTCCGGGTGGGCACCATTCGCCCAGGTCCAGGTGGTGTGGGTGCCGTCTGGGTCTCGTGCCCTGTCGCGGCGGCCAAGGATTTGGTCACCGCCGGTAGACTTCTGGTGGGCTGGAGCGCCGCGCGGGTAATCGCGCTGGAGCCCCGGCCTGCCAGGTGCTATAAGTGCATGGCGGTCGGTCACACCCGGCCGCTGTGCACTAACTGCTTCGACTGCAGCGGGCTCTGTTTCCGCTGCGGTCAGGCAGGGCACCAGGCGGCTGCCTGTTCTGCCACCCCACACTGCCCCGCGTGTGCGGCGGGCAATCGCCCCGCCAACCACTGTATGGGGCGGGTGGGGTGCAGGCCTCCGGCCAAGTCAGGCCCTAAGAGGGGGGTGGGCAGCCAATCGGCCCCGGCTGCCCAACCCGGCGCGGCTGGACCGCCGCAGCGCATGGAGGAGGATATCGTGGTCCAATAACGGATCACGACGCTATCCTCCTCCAAGGGAATCTCGGCCGTTCCGCCAGGGCGCAGGACCTCTTCCCGCAATCCATGGCGGAGCGGTCGATCGGTGTTGCCGTAGCCGCGGAGCCCTACATAGTCCCGGATCGCCCCAATTGGGCGGGTAGCGGGGATGGCTCCGTGGCGGTCGTCGGTTCGGCGGCGCCACATTCCCCGCCCTTGTCACTCAAAGACCAGGGCACGGGATATGTGGCGGCTGAATGGGGAGGGGTCACGCTGTATGGCGTGTACTTCTCCCCTAGTCGTAGTCTGGCGGCTTTCGAGGTCCTCCTGCACAATCTGGAGACCTCGATACGGTGTATAGCACCGAGCCCTGTGCTCGTGCTGGGGGACTTCAACGCCAAAGGTGCGGCGGTCGAAGAGTGGGCGGCAGCGGCGGACCTCGTGTTGCTAAACCGAGGGTCCGCCCTAACGTGCGTGCGGCGCGGGGGCGGGTCGATAGTGGACCTTTCGTTCGCTAGCCCCGGTGTCGCCGCACGCGTAAGGAGCTGGCGAGTCCTGGAGGAGGTCGAGACCCTATCTGACCACAGATACATTCAGAAAGAGGTCTCCCGGACCCTTCAGGGCGCCAGCAGGGGTCACGCGGCGGACAGAACTCCCGCTTTTCCGCGATGGGCTGTGGGTAGGCTCGACCGGGACCTGCTAGTGGAGGCGGCCATTTTTCAATCGTGGCTGCCTCCCCCCCTGACGGAAGACGTGGGCGCCGAGGCTGGCCGCATTCGCAGCATGCTTACGCAGATCTGCGATGCGGCCATGCCCCGCGTGCGGCGCCCGCCTTGACGGAAGGGGGTCTACTGGTGGTCTCCGGAGCTGGCGGACCTCCGTGCGGCCTGTATTCGTGCCCGGAGGTCCTACACCCGCAGCAGACGTCGCCGAATCCGCGACGAAGAGCGGGAGGGCCAGCTGTATGCGGCGTACAGCAGTGCGCGCGCCGCGTTAAAGCTGGCCATCTGTCGCGCCAAAGACGCGAAAAGGCAGGAGATGCTGGAGGGTCTCAAGCGTGACCCCTGGAGACGCCCGTACCGCTCGGCGCTTAACAAGCTCCGCGCCCAGGGCTCCCCCCTTACGGAGACCCTCCAGCCGGGCTTCCTCTCTGAGGTGGTCGAGGGACTTTTCCCCTCACGGGCGGTGCACACGCCCCCGGTCATGGCTCCGCCAGATGGTGACCGGGAGGCCAACGACGGGGAGGTACCGCCCGTGACGACGACGTAAATGGGGGCGACGGCTGCGCGTATGCGGAGAGGCGCCGCCCCCGGGCCGGACGGGGTTCCCGCCCGAGTGCTGGCCTTGGTCCTCGACCACCTTGAGTCCCGCCTTGGGGAGCTGTTCGGCGCTTGCCTGGTGTCCGGACGGTTCCCTGACTGCTGGAAGGAGGGGAAGCTCGTGCTCCTGCCGAAGCCGGGACGGCCTCCGAATACGGTCTCGGCCTTCAGGCCCATCGTGTTGCTGGACGAGGCGGGCAAACTCCTCGAGCGGGTAGTCGCTGCCCGTATCCTCCGGCACCTAGGAGCGGTCGGCCCCGACCTGTCCGACGCCCAGTTTGGATATCGGGCGGGTCGGTCTACGGTCGACGCCATTCTGCGCCTGAGGGCCGCGGCTGCGGAGGCCGTCGCCTCGAGGGAAGTGCTGTTGGCGGTGTCGCTCGACGTCGCCAACGCCTTCAATAGTCTGCCATTCAGCTGCATCAAGGAGGCACTCCGGTACCATGGAGTGCCCCTCTATCTAAGGCAGCTGGTGGCAGACTACCTGGACGGCCGCAGCGTCCTCTTCGTGGACCGGGAAGGGGACGTTGTAAGGAGGGCTATGTCGTGCAGCGTCCCGCAGGGTTCGGTTCTTGGGCCACTCCTGTGGGACATCGGCTACGACTGGGTCCTCCGTGGCGGGCTCCCCCCCGGGCTGGGCGTAATTTGCTACGCAGACGATACGCTCGTCACAGCCTGGGGCAGGACCCTCGAGGAGGCGGCAACGCTGGCCACCTCAGGTACCGCGGAGGTGGTCAGGCGGATCGAGGCGCTGGGGCTTAGGGTGGCCCTTGAAAAGTCGGAGGCCCTACTCTTCCATGGGCGCCGACGGGGCCCGCCCGCCAGCGCCTCGATAACGGTCAACGGAATGGGCTTCCCAATCCAGGCCCACATCAAATATCTGGGCCTGGTATTGGATGGACGGTGGCACTTTGACGAGCACTTCCGCCGTCTTGCGCCAAGGCTCGTCAACACGGCGTCCGCCCTCGGGCGACTTATGCCGAATTTGGGCGGACCGAGTCTTGCGTGTCGACGACTCTACGCGGGGGTAGTACGGTCGATGGGGCTGTACGGCGCGCCCGTGTGGGCGAAGTCCCTGGCCGCTCGCAATAGGGCCCTTCTGTGGCGCCCACAGAGGGTCGTAGCGGTCAGGGCAATACGCGAGTACCGCACGGTCTCGACCGATGCAGCCTGCGCGTTGGCCGGAACCCCCCCGTGGGATCTGGAGGCGGAGGTGCTCGCCGACGTCTATCGGCGGGCGTCGACGGCGCGGGCGGGGGGCAGCCGCCCCTCGCCGAGCGCAATGTCATCGTGGCGGGAAGATGCCCGCCGCGCCCCCGTCCTAAAGTGGAAGTGTCGGTTGGAGACGCCCCGGGCCGGTCTCTGGACCGTGGGGGCGCTCAGGCCGATCTTGGAAGAATGGGCAGGGCGGCAGCACGGGGTCCTCACCTTCCGGTTGGTGCAGGTTTTGTCGGTGCATGGTTGCTTCGGCAAATACCTGCACACGATCGCAAGGAGGGAGACGACCCCAGGCTGTCACCACTGCGACTGCGACGAGGACTCGGCGCAGCACACGCTCGAGTCGTGCCCGGCCTGGGATGTGCAGCGCCAGGAACTCGTTGCAGTCATAGGCGTGGACCTGTCGCTGCCGGCCGTTGCGCGAGCGATGGTTGGCAGTGACAGGGCCTGGACCGCGGTCGCCGCCTTCTGCGAGGCTGTCATCTCGCGGAAGGAGGTGGCGGAGAGGGCCCGTGAGGAATCCTCCTTCGCGGACCCGATTCGCCGCCGGCGCGAGGGGCGGCGTGCGCGCGCTTACTTGCGCCTGATGCCGCCCTAGCCGAGGCTGCGGGCGGTGGGGTCGGGGAGTACCCTGCCATCCGCGGAAGCCTACCGCGAAGGTGCGACGCCCAAGTGCGCGAGGCGTCGCTCAAGAGAGGGTGCCCGAAGGGGCAGCCGCCTGCGGATCGCGGTCGTAACGACGCGGTACCCGTGATCTGCCGTAGCAAGGGCGGGTGGAGGCGCACGGTGGGTTTTTAGTGGGTGAGAGCCCCATTTACCCCGTTGTTTTCCCGGGCAGCGGGGTGTGCGGTAGGACATTTTTGCCCACCTAAACTAAAAATAAAAAATGGTGGTACCAACTACCAACCCGCTCGGGCCCGATACCAAGTGAGTCCTCCCACTCGGTACCCAGCCCTACCACCAGACATGCAATGGATGATAATTGCTTACTTCCCATAGTCGCCTCATACGACACCCGTGGGAAAGAATGGGGTGGTGACACTTGTATTCTTAGTCCGTCACCACACGGAAACAAACACATCATTACGATACGATCGACATGTGAGATATGAGATTCTGCCTAACCCCCCTTGTCCTCTACTAGTTATCTTTCGTCTCCATCTCCTAGCCCTTTTCTTGGAGTTGGCGATTCGTGATTGATGACTCTGGTGTTGCAAACATCTATAGTCTACGAATATCAGGTTGGCCACGTATTAAAAAAAAATACTTTCCTAACGTTCCACTATTAGGAAAAACATCTAAGTTTGCCGTGGACATAACTATATTAGAGACTTATGATTATTTTCTTTGAAACTGTTATCCGAACCGTTCGTTCAAGGGTAGATTTGACAAATGGGCACAAGTTGTACATATAATGCTTTATTTGTGATAATCAGAGCGCGACGCCACGATACCATTACAATAAGTTTCTTTTATACACAAGATTTTCCAGTGGCCACTGAAACGAATAAAATTTTCACACCTCCTTATGATATTATTATAATGGCGTTATTTCAAGTTTTGGGATATTTTTTAGAAATAATAAAATGTGAATTATGTAGACATTTTTATCTGTGAAAACGTATCAATAGCCTAATGTCGAGAACAATAGAGTTACTTGTGTTGTGTGTGATATTAGGAAGCAATGTGTTATCGAAATTCACCGTCCCGAGCAATTGTCACGATGGCTGAATTGACAAAATTATTATGACGGCTCCTGGCGTGGTTAGCAGTGTAACCGACTTCCATGCACGAGGTCGTGGGTTCGATTCCCACTCATTTGTGCGATGAACACAGATATACTGCGTCTGGGTGTTTTCTATTTATTATATGTATGTATTTAGGAAAAAAAAAAGGAATATATGTATTATATCTGATACCCATAATGTATTATATCCGTTATCTGGTACCCATAGCACAAACATTAAGCTTAGTTTGGGACCAGAGGACGTTGTGTGAAAATGTCCGTGAATATTTGTTATTATTTATTATAATGTGAAATTGAGTTCACTTGTTTGTTACTTCTAGACGCTGTAATTATTGATAGAATCATCACGTTATTTGTATAGTCCGAAGTACAAAGAATATAAGCTGCAGTTTATTTTAAGTAGCAAGCCTTTGCCCGCAAACATATGCTAGCTCTATCTTATAAAAGAGATTAGAAATACACAATATATTTTGTTATAGATAAAATAAACTAATAAGCTAAACAAGTTTCAGTGAAATAACAATAACATTATATTGTCGTGCTTAGCGATGGATATAATCGAATCAGAACTTATGCCCATTACATGTATCGATGGAATCCCTACTGACTTGTATTTGTAATAATTATCAGTAACACGACAACTCTCATTCCGTCTCTGTAGTAACAATCCTGTCCGTAAAGTCGTTATTTTTGGGGGTTAATTCTAAGTAAATGTCGTACCGCCTGATAAAAATAGTGCCTACAACGTGATCTTTTCTAGACACGTTCTGTGTTCGCTGGACTGTAAAAACGGAGATCGCGAGTCCCATTCCCAGTATTAGGTCGAGACCTTGCCATAAATAGGTACACTTCTACGGAGCCACCAGATTACGGATATACTTGTACTACTTTTTTTTTTGTATATACATACATATAATAGATAGAAAACACCCAGACGTAGTACAACAACAATGCTGCCGGTGGGCAGAGCCAAGTGAACGTAGCCAACCGATAAATGTAGAACGTTCTCCAACCTATCTACCTTTTGTCAAAGGAGTAACCGATAAAATCGCTTACTTCTTAAAGCGTAAGTACGGTATTAAAACGTTCTTTCATCCCCCTGGTCAAATAAGACAAATGTTACGTTGTCCGAAAGATAAAGACCACCTCGACGTACCGGGTGTTTACCGAATCCCATGCGATTGTGGCAAGAGTTATGTACGAGAGACTCGACGCAATATCGCCACAAGACTAACTGAGCACGTCAGGAGCATAAAGAATATGGATACCAACCAATCAGCTGTAGCAGAACACGCACGTCTCTGTGACATAAATCATTACATAAGGTTTGACAAAGCTTCCGTATTAGCTCGAGAAAAGTTTTACGTTCCTCGCAAAGTATGTGAGGCTATAGAGATCAACCGTCATCAAACATTTAACAGAATGGTGGGTGGAGGCTCTCGTCAGCTTGGTTACTGGCCCTTAATGCTACCTCGAAACGAAAAGTGAATATGGACTTGGAGGCCGACACAGTCAGTGTGCTATGTAAACATACGAGAGACAGTAATATAATGAGGGACAAAGCAAAAACATCTCCATCCACTCCTGGACACGATCGACCATCTCCGGCCGACATCATCGGTGCCGGGCACGCTCCACCAGCGTGCCCCCCACCGCAAACCGCACCGCTATCGCGTCGAGCCGCGTGCTATGCGCTCGGCAGTGCACTCGTCCTGATGATGAGCATCGGATATGCTCGAAACCCGGGTCGACGTAATCGATCCTAAGCGTGAGTTACTGTCGGTATAAAATAAATCTAATAAGATTGATACATATCAATCTCACGATAATTTCAATACAAAAAGCATCATTTGCATTTTATTAGTATTTGTAAGTAGCATTTAAGTTTTTTTAAATGTATGTAAGTATTTTATTTTACTGTACCTATTTATAGTATAAATTATTTGTGAATAAGGAAAAAGAGATTTTTAGTAGGAGCGGGAATCGAACCCGCGTCTTTTCCAATCCGGGGAAGTGCTCTAAGCCACTGAGCTATCCTACCGATCTTTCGATCATCTCAATTTTCTCATCACATTTGTCTTACGACCAACGCCATCTATCGGCAAGCATTTACATGCATTAATCCAAATTACTGTACCTATTAATTATTAAGCCGGTTTTGGCGGTGTGTGGTGACCTTGCTTTTGTATATTTGACACAAAGTTTTAATGATTTCAGAACCAATTTCTGTCTCTGTGAATATTTTTAAAATTTAACACAACGTTCGAGAACGAGCTGGTTGTTCTATTCTGTTCTGTTCTGTTACCAAATTTTGCAAGTAAAATTTGACTCATTTAGTGGTTTTCAACTTAGACTTAGATGCGCATAACGAAACAGTTTTAAATGTAAGGAATTATGTTACCATTAGAGTCATTCGAGGTAACTGTGCGCAGTGGGTAAGCGTGCGCAATCCCATATATTTAGGACTAAAATAGTGTACAGTAGTAAAATCACGTTTGTTGTATGGGAGCCCCCCTTAAATATTTTTTTATTTTATTTTTAGTATTTGTTTAGCGGTAACAGAAATACATCATTTGTGAAAATTTCACTGTCTAGCTATCGCCGTTCTTGAGATACAGCCTGGTGACAGACGGACGGACAGACAGAGCAAAAACGAGTAAAGAAACACGTTTGTGCATGACAGGCCCCCTTAAATATTGTATTTTTTTGTAATTTTTAGTATTTGTTGTTATAGCGGCAACATATATACATCATTTGTGAAAATTTCAACTATCTAGCTATGGCTGTTCTTGAGATACAGCCTGGTGATAGACGGACGGACACACAGACGTTGTATGGGAGCCCCCCTTAAATATTATTATTTTTTTTATTTTTAGTAATACATCATTTGTGAAAATTTCAACTGTCTAGCTATCGCCGTTCTTGAGATACAGGCTGGTGACAGACGGACGGACAGACAGACAGCGAAGTCTTATTAATAGGGTCCCGTTTTGACCCTTCTGGTACGGAACCCTAAAAAGACATTTTTTATACTATGTTTGTAGCGAACAAGCATACCAGGCCCACTTGATAGTAAGCGGTTACCGTAGCCTATTGACGCCAACAACACCAGAGGCATCATTTGCAGATTTCCAGAAGCGACATCCCAAATAATTTATACTAGTAAACAGATGATGGTGTATATAATATATGTACATAAAAATAAAGTTTGTCGGGCTAACATTTATTCGTTTTTATTGTTATAAAAAATTGAACATCAGAAATGCACGCACAAGAAGTCCCGGGAAACACTGATTTTAATAGAACAATGCTAAGTTAAGCTATAGTTAAAGGAAAGTTGACTTACCTCAAGAAAATAGTTCACCTTTAACTATATTAAATAACTTCCAAGACCAAATAATATTAGTTACTTGTTAGATTAATAAAGTTTTAGTTGTTTATATAAAAGTTGTAATACAAAATATTGCTATTGAATTTCAAATTTTATGTACAACGATCTTACTTTAACGCACACAAGAATAAAACTGAATGCACTTAATTGGCACCTAAGCAAAATTATTAAAATTGTTAAATTATCTAATGTTAGAATTAATTGTTATTTAATAGCTTCAATTAGTGATAGAGAACAAGTTATAATTGCTTTTTAACTGAGTTATTTTTAACTAGTTAGTTATTTTTACCCAAATTCGTAGCAATGGACAATGTATTTATATGAAACGCACATAAAATGTGTTCCCTATGTGAACCGCATCCTTTTTTTTTTTTTTTATTATTTTAGGTGGGCAAAAATGTCCTACCGCACACCCCGCTGTCCGGGGAGACAACGGGGTGAATGGGGCTCTCACCCACTAAAAACCCACCGTGCGCCTCCACCCGCCCTGCTACGGCGGATCACGGGTACCGCGTCGTTACGACCGCGATCCGCAGGCGGCAGCCCCTACGGGCACCCTCTCTTGAGCGACGCCTCGCGCACTTGGGCGTCGCACCTTCGCGGTAGGCTTCCGCGGATGGCAGGGTACACCCCGACCCCACCACCCGTAGCCTCGGCTAGGGCGGCATCAGGCGCAAGTAAGCGCGCGCACGCCGCCCCTCGCGCCGGCGGCGAATCGGGTCCGCGAAGGAGGATTCCTCACGGGCCCTCTCCGCCACCTCCTTCCGCGAGATGACAGCTGACAGCAGCAGAAGGCGGCGACCGCGGTCCAGGCCCTGTCACTGCCAACCATCGCTCGCGCAACGGCCGGCAGCGACAGGTCCACGCCTATGACTGCAACGAGTTCCCGGCGCTGCACATCCCAGGCCGGGCACGACTCGAGCGTGTGCTGCGCCGAGTCCTCGTCGCAGTCGCAGTGGTGACAGCCTGGGGTCGTCTCCCTCCTTGCGATCGTGTGCAGGTATTTGCCGAAGCAACCATGCCCCGACAAAACCTGCACCAACCGGAAGGTGAGGACCCCGTGCTGCCGCCCTGCCCATTCTTCCAAGATCGGCCGGAGCGCCCCAACGGTCCAGAGACCGGCCCGGGGCGTCTCCAGCCGAGACTTCCACTTTAGGACGGTGGCGCGGCGGGCATCTTCCCGCCACGATGACATTGCGCTCGGCGAGGGGCGGCTGCCCCCCGCCCGCGCCGTCGAATGTGAACCGCATCCATTATGACTTATTTGATTGCACAGATGATCGAGTGGTTTGGGTACCGACCTCCCGCCCGAGTGTTGTGAGTTCGATTCCCACACAGATCATAGTTTTTGAAGTGAAAACTTCTTTTAGCGCGGTACGCATATTTTTAGATGAGATAAAATCTCTGGACTTGTGACACCGTTATGAGACGCAGCTATAGTGTGTGCATTGGAAATTAAATTTGCCACACTTCCCGGTATATCGGATACCGCAATATTATGATGCATATATATGCAATATTATGATGACATGGAGCTGATCTGTTGATGGAGCTGGAAGGTGGGCCTAGGAACTCTATAACGAAACGGCGCAACCCCATCGAGTTTGGGCTTGTATGATTCGTCTTGGCGAGTACTTTGTCTCTAGATGGTATCCAGGGTCTGAAGATGAAGCTGGAAGGTGGCCACAGTAACTGTTATAATGAAACGACGCAACTTTATCGAGTTTGGACTCGTTTGATTCGTCTTGATGAGTATTTTGTCTTAAGATGGTATCCAGGGTCTGATGATGGAGCTGGAAGGTGGCCATGCGAAACTGTGATTAAATGGGGCAACTCCATCGAGTTAGGGCTCGTTTGAAATGTCTTGACTATTATTCTAGTCCTAGATGATATCCAGGGTCTGATGATGGAGCAGGAAGGTGGCCACATTAACTCTGTAATGAAATGACGCAACCCCATCGAGTTTGGAATCGTTTGATTCGTCTTGACGAGTACTTTGTCTTTAGATGGTATCCAGGGTCTGATGATGGAGCTAGAAGGTGGCCATAGGAACTCCGATATAAAACGACATAACACCATCGAGTTTGGGCTAGTATGATTCGTCTTGACAAGTACTTTGTCTCTAGATGGTATCCAGGGTCTGATGTGGAGCTGGAAAGAGGCCACAGTAACTATATAATGAAACGACTCGAACCCATCAAGTTTATATTCGTTTAATTCCTCTTAAGGAGTACTTTGTCAAGTTATGATAATTTTTTTTAATGCCTGTATGAATAATTTTGATTTACAAGTTTTAATTTAAGATCGAACAATTAATTTTGATATCTAAAAATAACAACTGTTTGTTTATAGTTTTAAATTTTCACTTCTGTCGGCAGTCCTTAGACTGCTTTTTTTTTTGCTTATTGCAAAGGAGATATAAACAAGCATTATGGTCTAACTGATATAGTAAGGAATTACTGTAGCTTAGAAGTTAAAGGAACTAACTATATTTGAACAGGCAATATTTTTTTTATTACTAACCAGTGTTAATGAAATGGACTTTCGCAACATCAGAGGCACAGCCAACATGCCTAGTATTGAGAGTAGTGTCTCTCAATACTAGTAGTGTCTCTTCTAAAACCTCGGTTAAAGTAAAACATGCTCAAACAATGTGGAATCATCTCAGCAGGAAGTTCATGTCATGGCGTTGGTGTAAATTACAGCTTAGCTATATTTTTTTTTAAATTTAAGAAAGAGAATGACACGCATATTGTTGTAAAGATGCGAAAGGGAATGCTCCGATGATTTGGACATGTGGAAAGAATGCCTATGTAGGAACGACTGGTTAAGAAGATATAGAATGCGAAAATAGAAGGATGTAGGTACAGGCGGAGACCGAGACTTACCTAACTAGACCTAGACTAGGTCATGTATTAAAGGAAGTTGGAGTCAAGAATCTTTTATATTTAATTAAGAAACTGGCGAGTGTGTATGAATAGAATTATGAATGTTGAAAAATTGAGAGATTTATGCAAGAATAAATCCTTTCGACACTCTGTTCTCTCTTCCTGCCCCGCAGGGAAATGGCGTGATGACAAGTTAGTTAGTTTAGTAGTTTAGAAAGACACGTCTAATTAAGTGGAATTATCGCTAAACAGAAGTAATGAAGGCAACACCATGCAGTGTAGGACACAGTTTGTATCGCGGGGGACTTTACAGTCAGCCTTAGAACAACTATTTGTGAATTAGCTGCAAAGTATAATCCAAAGTATAGTCATAGTATAAGAAAACGAGTACGATAACTCAGACCCCGTGCGCGCAATAATTACTTACGCACGCCGGGCTGGTCACTTTTAGTTTATTCAAACGTCATAAATACAGGGCTAGTTTATATACTTTTCTTTTTATATATAAAATTAAAATAAATTATCTTGAAACTTAGGCAGAACATCAGGGATCGACGAAGACGACGACAAGACGAAGTTTCTTAATCATATATGTCCGTTTACGAAGCTCAAGGAAACGTTCTCACGTCATGTTTCACATATCAACTCATTCGCACATCACTCGGCATTCGTCGGATGATGTAAATAATTTATATTCAATCGCTCGATTTAACTAGCTGTGTCATGTAACGCAATAGTTTAATAAGTTTATTTTGCCGTTTTAATTAAATTACCTCAAGCTTATACCCAAAAAGTGACTGCTGATGTTACCGAGCCATATTATCGCAAATACCGATTTTATACATGGTCCTGGATTGTCGCTGGATTTAAGAACTTGGAACTAAAGAAACCGTTAAATGGGTCTTGGCCGAAGATCAATTAAAACGGATGTTTGAAGAAAAAGAATTGATCAAGAAACGAGGCAGTTATAAGGAACGTTTAACATCGTTTTCTACGTTTCTTAATAGTTTAAATACTAGTGAATTGAGCTCCACCGATGTCAACGAATTGCAATTACGTATGAGTAAGATTCAATTAATTTTCGAACAATACGATGAAGAGAGAAGTGCAGTTAAAAATTTAATGTATCAGTGACAACTTGGAGGTACATACAATTAAGAGAAATGAGCTCGAATCTAGTTATTATAGGTTGCTAGCAAAGGCTCAGGATATATTAAATAATTATTCGAAAGATAAAGATAGTTACAGTTTAAAAAGCTCTTACAAAAATCGTAAGCTCGTTAAGCTCCCTACAATTCAATTGCCTAAGTTTAGTGGTGTATATGAAAACTGGTTGGAGTTCGACGATACCTTTTCTAGCAACGGGCGCGTTCCTATGTGACGGGTTGCATACAAATTCGAATATTACAAAAAAATCCGTCCCGGATCGCGGTCGCTTTCCCACGGCTCTCGCCTCTGTGTGACGAGGCCTTAAGGACCTCACTGGAGGTTACAGCATGGGTACAGCTGCTGTAGTGATACAGTCGATTCGATTCTGTGCTAAGAAATATGAGGCTGCCTGGAAGCTTCTTTGTGATAGGTTTGACAGTAAACGTTTGCTGATTCATAATCACCTATCTGCTTTATTTAATATGGAATCAGTCCCCAAAGAATTTTCACTTTGTACTACAGACAACTCATCCGCCGCGCTTATAACGGCATAGATAATAGATTTCGTCAAATGCATGTATTGCAGATTGTTTTGTCTCTTGATCAGGATTTAACACTAATTGTATAGTTTATATTTGTTCTGAAAGACTAATATACTCCTCGCGCACCGTATGTACTCACTTAAAACGCGATTTAAAAGCTGATACTTTTGAACGATCTTTAACTATTTGTTGAGATAAATCGTAAAGGATTTGTATTTGACGGAATACATACTCGCGCTGAGACTGCAACGTCTTGAGTTTAATATTTCATTGTAGAAAATTAACGTGTAGAAAAAGTAACTAATTGAATGTGTTGTGGGTAAGTATATAATTAGTTTAGGTATGTAGCCTTTTACTAGGTGAATTATTGTTAATGTAATGTGTATTTTAATGTAGTAGCTTCTTATTCATTCATTACATATAGTAAGATTATTTGCAATAAAATAATCTAACTTCATAAAATAAGTAACCTGTGGGTATGCGAGTCTAAAGTTTTACTTAAGTTACACTGACCTAATAGTATATTGCTAAATTCTGCTGAGCTATGAATCTGTACAGCATCCGAACAATATTCGACCAACTAAAATATGTCGGGTTATAATGCAAAATGGAATCTGATAGCTTTACAATTTTAAGTTGAATTATTGCAAACCCACAGGTATTCGCACACGAAATGGACCAATTAATGTTTTAGCTTTAGTCTGGATAAAGATAGGATGAATTAAAAGTACTCACAATACCGCTGACTCGAATTTTCTTGAATTTTACACACTCCGATTTGTTCTGAGCCGCCGCGGCGTGGGAAGCTCAGAACACTCATTATTGTAGATGGCGCGGCGCACGGCGGTTTTGATTCGTGAGTGAGTGAAATAAAGGATTGATTTTGATTTAGGGTGGGATATCATTAGAGACTGACTTAAAGCCTTTACAATAGCCTTCATAAGATCTAAAGCTTCCAACAATTTGGCTTGCTGGTAGAAAGTAGCCATTGAACATAGAGCTCTTCCATGACTGTTTTAGTAGGTAGGTACTTAATAATAATTCGTATATTAGGACCAGCCAAGTCCGACCTTAGGCTTCAATAATTATCTTAAGTTATAAGAAGAAATTATATTTTAAGTTGTTATAAAATATTTTAAGTTGTTATAAATAAATTTCAGGACTGACCATTGAACTTGCACCCAATTAGATCTCACTTCTTTTGTCGTTGAAGTCAACTACCAAGGCATATATCATATTATTGAACTTGGCTCTCATTCCACATTTATGTTTTTGATGGGATATCATTACTGAAATTATTAATAGGTACTTATTCATAATAAAATTGGCACTATAAGTAAGTATTCCAATTATTATTAATATCTACTAAATCCCAGTTAATAACGTAATAAATACGAAAGTCGACTATACTATTAGTTATAAGTACTATAACTGATGATTGGATTTAAAAAAAAATCGGGGTGGTATTCCACTCGTTACCTATATATTCATGTGAAGACCTTAAAATCCACATAAAAACCGGTGATTTTGATTACTGATTCTTACATTACAGACACTATAAGTGTTCCTAATAGAATCAATTAATTGAAAATTATAATAAAATGATAAAAATTTACTAGTTTCTGATTTATTTCTTTGTTTTCACTCAACTACCTATCTGGATGCCAAATTTGAACATTCTAGGCTATCTGGAACTGGGTATTAGAGTTTTGATCTATAGGCCAGTCAGTGATAAAAATAAAGATATTTAGACGTTAATATCTAAATATCCGTTTGAGCGTCGTTTTTGTTTTCGAGGTTGCGTCAATTCTTTAGCTTGAACTTGGCTTGACACGCTACCACATGTCTAGATTCGCGGAAATCAAAAAATAGCAGATACATATAAATAACAATTATTATAGTAAAAATTACATTAACTAAAATGTTTTAAAACTTACATTATTTAACAAGGTTACATGATTGTTGCAAAAGAATTTACGGGAATTTCCTGAAAGTTTAATTTTTTTTTTGTTATAAAAATTACAAGGAAATAATAAATATTCACGGACATTTCACACAATAACAAAATTTAAAACTGCTAAAGGACATCAAGGCCGCCGCGTCGTTTCGTACACATTGCCGTGCGCCTAGGCTTTATGGATCGCCGCTACCGCTCGGTATTTATTTATTCAAGCTCAAAGATGGCTACATATCGGAAAAGAAAATACTGAATTGGCAAAGCATCTGGATGGTATCCAGGAGATGCAGGTTCAAATCCTGCTCGTGACTGTTATTCTCGATTTCACATTTTTCACTTTGTGTTTAATGTATAGTGCTAAGCATGTCAAATGCTAAAAATATATATAAGGTAAAAGCACCTATTACGGAGTTATTTCGCAACATTTGAAAGTAAGAAACAAAAATAAGCATTTGTAAGTATTTTTAAAGGTGCCAAACAACTTTATCGTCAAAAGTGGAACTTACATTTTGTATTGCTGTTGAAGTCTATGTTTCCTGTCAAGATATTTCTTATTTAAAAAAAATATTTAATTAGTAGGGTCGATTTTCCCTAATACGGAGGTATCGCTCCCCCCACCGAACAATATCGTAATGTGCTATTACGATACTTAGTGTTTTATTGCATATTCGTTACGTAGACCCCCTGATACACCTTCTAAATTTTTTTCAACTTTTTCTTATTCATAGTTTATAAAATAACCGTTTTGTAATAACCATATCGTTATTATTCGTTTAAAGGTTTACTATACTTATTTTTGGGAATAAAATCGCAACTAGCGATTACTGGTGGCACTACATACGAGGCTTTTCAATATGCTACGATTACACTTTTATTCGAGTAAAAACAGTAAACTCATATTGTAGTAAAGTATTGTAACAATATTATTCCTAACTAAGTGTTATCCCCTCATAATAAAAAACGAATCATAAAATGAGGTCGTAATAAGCAAAAATGGTCTGATAACAAAAACAAAATACTCAAAAATAGCGGCCAATCTTACGAAGGTGCACGATCAAAAATACACTATGCTGCTAAAACTGTTGGTCATTGAGATGCTGTTGGTCCTTTATGTTCATACAAAAAGAATTGTGGCATGACATTTTCTATGTAGGAATGACAGGAGATATTTGACAGTTTTTATAGAGAAAGATCATGAACTCCATTGGTAATATATTGTGAGACACGTTAAAGCAGAACCTGTAGAAACGTAATACGTTAGAAATAAATAATAACATGGTACATGCAGACAATCAAATATTATTTCAAGCAGGGCCAGAATTCTATTCAAGTTTGCAGTGTTTTTTTAAATACTCTGCGAATTTCAGAACAGGCTGTTTTTACAGCTTTGGAAAAATTTAATCAGGACGCAAGTTTAAATAGTTTTAAAGATAACAGAGGAACTCATTGCAATAGGCCTCATAGGATGTCCTCCAGTACAAAAAGAAGAATAAAGACACGTATTGGGCTATTTCTATTTGTCGAATCTCACTATAATACGCATGAAATCCACCCGCCAATATTTGTCTGATCAACTAAACATTTCCAAAATGTATCGACTATACACACTGTGGCTTACAAATCAAGATTACATATACGACATTATAAGGACATAGAAGAACTTGCCTCAAAACGCTAATACATATCAGTATTTAATTTAGAATATAATTACTCAATTAAAAGAAGAAGAAAAAGCAATATCAGACAAGAATGTTACGATAATAGCAATTTTTGATTTAGAGAAAGTTCTGAATGTGCCTCAATCAGAAGTTAGAATTTTCCACTATAAGAGAAACTACCCAATCTATAATTTTACTATATAATATGGTTCTTTGAATCAATTTGGTCATTGCTATATGTGGCACCTTACTATAGCTAAGGGCTCTATTGAAATAGGAAGCTGTTTACTGAAGTTTATAAATAAGGAAGGACAACGAGGAATTAAAAACATCATATCCGGATGGTTGCGTGGGCCAGAAGAAGCCACAGTCAAAACGAAGGTGACAGTATGCATTCGTTGATTAAACGGCCTATGATAAATAAAGTGTTGTATACACTGTATCAAGTGTATAGTGTTATAATAAAATGAATGCTAAAATGACTGAAAATAAATACAATTTGACCGAAAGGTTTTCAGCTAAAACAAGCATACCTACACTGAACCAATTGCTATCAGCAATAATCAGATTTACTCAGCTTATGCAGAACAGAAGCAATACCAGCTCACTATCATTCGTTTCATAATTTGTTGTTGTTGTTAAGTTGCGACAATTCAAAACAACTGTTTTCGGATTCTGATAATAATGATGAAACAGAGTTACTTACCTAACTTACCTAATTTACTCTGTTTCATTCTTATTATTATTATATAAAATTGTTTAGATTTAAGGTTTACTTTGTTTTAATTACAGTTTTCTTTCTTCACTAAATACCATAGTTTCATTGGGATTTATATCAAATAACTGATGTTAGTTTATAATCCAGGTAATTATTTGTCTATGCGCCAAATTTTATCCAAATCCATTCAGTCACTTTTGCGTAAAAGAGTAACAAACAACCATCCAGCCAGAATAATCTTTACAACAGTAGTACGATATAATAGTAGTAATAACCTTTCTGATAGTAGTAAGAATGAAAAATAATGTGGTATGTTAACAATACCTTAAGAAATACCATGCATTATATCAGCGAAAAAACCAGCTATAGCTTATTACTGTTCATGTTTGGCAGTTTTCCTTCGTAGTAATATACTATTATTTTAACGCTGTTTTTTTGTTTTTACACGAATAATATCGTAATGTTATGTAACCAAAAATTATAAGTCTACTGTTTTTGGTAACAAATATTTTCTTTAATAACTTAATGTCAAGACAAGATAGAATAAATCAATTTATATAGTATAATTCCCTAAAAGAATAGCTTTCATTTGATATATAAATTATCCGTTAAAACTGGACAGAGCTTAAGATAATCGCAAAAAACCATTGTTTGGCTTCTCCTGTAAAATTTGAAAAAATCGATTACGATATTATTCGGTGGGGGGAGCGGTATGATTTTGGTCAGAGCCTATTACTGCGGTAGATGTCTCCAAATACGGAGGGTCAGAAATTA
Source organism: Leucoma salicis (assembly GCA_948253155.1). Taxonomy (NCBI): domain Eukaryota; kingdom Metazoa; phylum Arthropoda; class Insecta; order Lepidoptera; family Erebidae; genus Leucoma; species Leucoma salicis. Next base: position 25,859,251 of record OX411808.1, read on the forward strand.
TATTCATTGAAGTTCCGTACAAATAATATTTATTAAATAATATAAATGTGTTAGTAAAATAAATTGTAAGTTTTTCATTCATTGACCATTGATTTGATTACATTGATTCACTTTTAATGAAATTACACGATATAATATATTACAAATATAGCATTGAAACCGTGCAATCACACACACGTTTTAAAAAAAAAATTGGGTTATTAAAATAAGGTTGATTTTTCTTTTTACGTTCAGTAAAATGAAAAAAATGAGCGAAGCAAAATCGGTCTGTATAGAAAGGTCTTTCCGTACAGACCGACTTCGCTTCGCTCATTTTTTTTTTACTATTGTATTTTAACAGCTCAACAAACAGGTACAGCAAACACAACAGCAGTAACAGCACTTAGTGTATTGTTACACGCGCGTGTATAGCATTATTTTAACATGAGAATCCCCTGGGATTCTCTCATGTTAAAATACAATACTTTTTATTCCTGAATTGCAACGGGTTCCGAAGCAATTTAAGAATAAATTAGTAGTACTTAGTGTTTTTTACACGCGTGTGTATAGCGTTCACTGATTTTATAGAATTAAAAATACAAGTTTATTAACGTAATATTATTTAAAAGTAGTGATATTATTTAAAAAATAATGATGAACAATAACGATCATCTAAAATCTTTCAAAAATCAACAGTTCGTAGAGGAACAAAAAGTTAAAAAATTAATAACGTATTTAATTAACAATCCGTAGAGGATAGTAAAAACTAACTAAAGGTAACTGAAGTTTTACACATTATTTAACTTAAAAAAATATCTAAAAAAACATCTGAATAACGTAATAAAAAGGAACTGAAAATAGCTACTTAAGTAATGGTAAGTAAACTTAAGGAAGGTGAAGTTTTAGGCAATATACGTTTTGGGTCTTGAAAAACTTGTAGCATATCGTTTTCTTTAAAATATGATCCTACTCGATCAAACCACGCTCGCGATGCAACTTACGTGACTTGGTTTCTACTTGTTGGAAGATTTTGTGACACACGTTTTGACACTGCTGGATGTCATTGCATAAAACCTAAAAACCATTTTTTTCCTGGAACTCCATCTTTAACAATTAAACATGCCCAGTATTTTTCCTATTTCGGAGTTATACTAAAAATTCGTATCGTATTACGGTGGTATTTTATTTCTTATTTTTTGGGTAAAAAATTAGTTACAAATATGAAACAAGCTATTTAAATAGTGGGTGTAATAGTAGGGAAATGCTATAAATAATACAGAAACAAACTTGAACGGCTTATCAATACGAAAAACATAGTTTATAAATATTAGTGTACTTACTTTTGTTGTACCGCGTTTGTATGGAAACGCCTCTCACGTCGATGCCGTTACACAGACTGATTGATCTTGTTGTGTTGTATATGTGCTATACTTGCAAACATCAGTTAAGTTATGAAGTAATAAATTTGGAATAATTAGTTTACGTTTTGGTGTACTTAAACTGAATAAAACAGGAATAAAACTCGAATATAGAAATACCACCGTAATAGGAAGCGATTTTGACTACCGCCGTATTAGGAGCTTTTACCTTAAATATTTATAGGGTTTGCGTCATTATTAGGTAAAATCTTAATTGTAAAATCTTAATTCACTTTGTGTTTAATGTAAAATTAAGTTTACCTGGTCGGTATAATGTTTGAAAATACTTCCGACAGATGATGCAGGCGTCACCCAAAGACGTTAAGTATGAATGTGCTATCGAAATTAGCCGTCAGGAGCAAGGATCACGATGGCTGAATTGGCAAAGCATCTGGACGGTATCCAGGAGATGCAGGTTCGAATCCTGCTCGTGACTGTTATTTTCGATTTCACATTTTTCACTTTGTGTTTGATGTATGTTGCTAAGCATGTCAAATGCTAAAAATATATATAAAAATATCTAAATATTTATAGGGTTTGCGTCATTATTAGGTAAAATCTTAATTGTAAAATTAATTTTACCTGGTCGGTATATTGTATGAAAATACTTCCGACCGATGATGCAGGCGTCACCCAAAGACGTTAAGTATGAATGTGCTATCGAAATTAGCAGTCAGGAGCAAGGGTCACGATGGCTGAATTGGCAAAGCATCTGGACGGTAGCCAGGAGATGCAGGTTCGAATCCTGCTCGTGACTGTTATTTTTGATTTCACATATGTCACTTTGTGTTTAATAATTTCACGTGTATTTCATTTAAAGATGAAGAAATTCATCAAATTATTTGTCAAAGAACAGATATTCGGTAAAGTAAAATGTTATATGGCAAGTGTGGAGTGGCAAAAGCGCGGTTTACCTCATTGTCATTTGCTGTTCTGGCTAGAAACTACAATACAACCAGATGAGATCGACAGTGTCATAGTTGCGGAGCTACCCGATCAAGAAATTGATCCGGTACTACACGACATTATAACTAAAAATATGGTACATGGACCCTGCGGAGAACATAATTTAGCTGCACCATGCATGAAGAACGGTGTCTGCACAAAAAAAAATACCCTCGCCGTTTCATGAACTATACCCAGACCGAAGAGGATGGGTATCCAGTTTATCGTAAGCGCAATACAGGAAATGGCGGTCGGAGCACTATGCTACAAATCAGGGGCAACATAGTGACGATAGATAATAGGTGGATTGTTCCATACTCCCCGCTACTATGTAAGACTTTTAACGCTCATATAAACGTGGAGTATTGCCACTCTGTCCAAGCCGTTAAATATATATGTAAGTATATAAATAAAGGTTCAGATCAGGCAACTTTTAGCCTTAGAAACCCACACGATGAGGTCGAAAACTATTTAAATGGCAGGTACATAAGCACGTCTGAAGCTGTCTGGCGCTTATTTGAATTTCCCATTCACGATCGGCATCCTACTGTAGTGCATTTGGCCGTTCATCTAGAGAACGATCAAAGGGTGTATTTTACACCAGGGACAGCTCATCAAGTTGTCCAAAACCCACGCAATACCACATTACTGGCATTTTTTGCTCTCTGTAATGAAGATGAATTCGCGAAAACTCTTCTGTATCATGAAGTCCCGCAATATGAAAATAATAAATTCACTAGAAGGAGGCGTGGTGAAGATGTAGTTGGACATCCGGAGATAAAAAAAGATGCCACTTTAGGTAGAGTCTACGGGATACATCCATCACAATCAGAGTGTTTTTACCTTAGGATTCTACTGCACCACGTACGCGGTCCGACCTCATTTGCATACCTTAAAACTGTAAACGGTATTGTCAAAGAGTCGTATCAAGCTTGCCGTGACCGAGGTTTACTTGAAAACGATGACCATTGGGATAACACTTTAAGCGAAGCTTCGTTATCACATTGTCCAAAAAAACTAAGGGACTTGTTCGTAGTCATACTTTTATTTTGTCAACCATCGGAACCATTGAAGTTATGGGATACTTTCAAAGATCAGTTCTGTGAAGATTTTAGACATCGTATCAGACAACAAAATCAGGATAAAACTTTACCCTTCACTGAAGTCATTTATAATGAAGGATTAATTGAAATAGAAAACAAACTACTTCAATTAAACGACAAAAATTTAAATGATTTTGGATTACCTTCTCCCGTTCGTACCCAGAATAATACTATTGACACAATGGTACAACAGTATAACAGAATTGATTTAACAGCGTTTGTAAATGACAATGTGCCAAAATTAGTACCAGATCAAAGACATGCTTATGAGACTATTGTGGAAAGCGTGAACAATAACATGGGGAGATTATTTTTTTTGGATGAACCAGGAGGCACCGGAACTGTTACTAGACTCCGCTTATGCATTTGAACCAATTTTTGATATAATATCTATATAACATTTATAGAATATTGCTTTGACAATTCTCGTGGTCAAGGTCATTGCACGAGTATTTACGTCGTACGTACGTACTTCTTATTGCTTATTTCATATAGGCGTAAAGTGCAGACACTTGACGTCTATACATAAAGGAACAATTCATAAAGCCGATACCTTATACAGAACTAAGATAAGTGGTCTAGTTATTTTTTTATACCAGTTTACCTAGAAATAAAAAAAATCAGGCCCGCCTTTCCGGGCCCCTGGATTTAAAAAAAAATGACTTTTGAACATTTTTTTTAAAATAAATCTTTAGGTATTAGACTCCCGGGAGTCTAGGGGCTAGAAACCAAAAATAGGAATAACGAGATAGCTCTAGCCAAGATATGCCTAACTCTAGACGGGCTGGCTATTACTCATGTCAGAAATTGTAAAACTGCAAGAGAAGCTTGGAATACTTTAGCAGCTGCTTACGAGGATAAATCTATGGGACGTAGATTAGCACTCGAACAGAAGTTGTACAGGTACAAATTAGATGATTTTGATTGTATGGAAATGTACATAAATGCTATCATGTCAACAGCTCAGGATTTGTAAGATATCGGCAAGATTATTGAGGATGCTTCTATAGCTGCGATTTTATTAGGTGGTTTGACATTTTGTTTTGAGCCATTGATTATGGCTTTAGAAAATTCAACGGTTCAGATTTCTAGTGAACTTGTAAAAAGTAAACTGCTAACAGAGTTTTCGAGGTCAACTGTATCTGAGTTATTTCCGTCTACTGCAGTTTTGAAGATAAATTGTAAAAGGATTAATAAGCCTAGAAAAATAATTTGCTATAAATGCAAAGAACCTGGGCATAAAGTTCCTGACTGTCCTCTCAACAGAAAGAGAGACAATGTAAGTCAAAAGCAGACAAAAAGCAATATTTCTAATTTGTTTAGTGCTTTTAATACTGGGGGAGATATCAGTTCATGAAAATGGTACGTAGATTCTGGAGCTAGTACTCATATGTCAGGAAGGTCTGATTGGATGAAAAATATCGAAGTTTATCCAAGGAGTAATGTAACACTTGCAAATTGAGATACTTTACTTAGTGTAGGATGTGGTGATGTTCCCATTGTAAATAATTTTATATCGGAACGTAGTAAAGAAATTTATAATATTTCAAACGTAGTCTTAGTTCTTGGTTTAAACACTAACTTAATTTCTGTTAAGAAAGCCACTCAAAATGGTTTTGCCATTCTTTTTGATAAAAAAAGTTGTAAATTTTTTGATGCTTCTACTTTTTCTTATACAGGTGATGCTTTGCTACACGGGTCCTGTTGTGGTGGATTATACACGTTAGATTGTAATGTAAGTCTACCCAAACCCTTATCAGCGTTCGAAGTACAATGTGATGTGTCAAGTTATCGCTTATGGCACAAACGTCTAGGCCATTTATGCCGTATAGGATTACATACACTCAGCAAATGTAATTTAGGCATTACGTACAAAGACATTGATAAAGAACCGTGTATAGCATGTATAGAGGGTAAGCAAGCTCGGAAACCATTTAAAAGGATTCCTTATCACAAAGCGTCTTCTAAATTAGAGTTAATTCATTCTGATCTTTGTGGTCCAATGCAAGAAAACTCTTTTCAGGGTAATAAATATATACCTTAATTTTTATACACGCATGGATTTTATATATTTTCTTTCTTCTAAAAATGAGGTTAAAAACAAGTTTCGTCTTTTTAAAGTAATGGTAGAAAGGGAGACTGGTTTAAAAATTAAAACTTTGAGGTCAGATAATGGAGCAGAATATGTTAATCAAGAATTTTCTGATTACTTAGAAAGTGAAAGCATTAAGCACCAAACGACGGTTCCGTATAGTCCGCAACAGAATGGAGTATCTGAACGAATAAATAGGTCGATAATAGGAAAAGCTCGTTGTATGCTTTCCGATAGTTCTCTCTCGAAAGGATATTGGCAAGATGCGGTTTAAACAGCTGTATATTTGAAAAACAGATGTCCACATAGGAGTCTCAATGGTCAAACTCCATTTGAAGCTCGGCATGGTAAGCAACCTGACTTAACATTATTGTTTTCTTTGAAAATGCTTTTTCTAATTTAAATAATAAGGACATAATTCAGAATATGGATCACATTCAACCTTCAATTTTTTTTGATATAACCTTATTAGATACAATATTAGATCAAGATACAATATTAGATAAAGATATAGTACTCTATTGAAACCAAAAGTTGTTAGGGAAGGTCAAAGTGATAATGCAAGGCCAGAAGTGGAGCTCAGTCGTGTTACTGATCAAGCTGGCGTTATAGTTCCAGAGCAGGATAAAAATCAGATCCACTATAGTTCTGATTTTCTTTCAGCTGATGATACTTCTGATCAAGAAGAGGATATAGTAGTCACTGAAGAAAGGTATCCACTCCGAAACAGACTTATGAAACGTTTTGATGCTAATCTCATTAGTGATAATAGTTCTTTTGATGAACCCCAAAGCTACAAAGAAGCTATAGAGAGCGGTGATAGTACGCAATGGAAGTTATCAATGCAAGACGAATATAATTCTTTGATCAAAAACAATACTTGGGTACACTACTGATTGATAGACCTAACAAAAAGGTTATACCATCTAAGTGTGTTTTCAAATTTAAAAGAAACGCCGCAGGTTCAGTTATAAAGTATAAAGCGCGACTTGTTGCAAAAGGATTTAATCAGCAATGTGGGATTGACTACAATGAAACCTTTTTACCAGTAATTCGAAATACGTCGCTTCGGACTTTATTAGCGCTTGCAGCAGAAAAAGGATTGCAAATGCATCATTTAGACATAGATACTGCTTTTTTGAACGGTGATTTAAAAGAAGAGATCTATATGCAACAACCAGTAGGTTTTGCTGAAACGGGATCTAAGAACAAAGTTTGCTTACTTAAAAAATCCATTTACGGGTTAAAACAAGCTGCTCGAGCCTGGAATGTAAAATTAAATAAAACTTTATCTAGTATAGGTTTTATACAAACCTCTTCGGAACCCTGTATTTATTTAAGAAGGTTTGGTAATGAGACTGTAATTTTACAGTATATGTCGATGACATTGTCATTCTTTATGACAAAAAAACGTCATTGGATATTGTCAAAAAGGATTTGCAGAAAAAATTTTCTCTTCAACAAAGAAGATAACATTTTTCTCTCAAAGACTTAGGCCCTTTAAGTTATTGCCTCGGGCTTAATATAACAAACTGAGATAATGAAATATGTGTAAGTCAGAAGACATATATTCAAATGATTTTAGAGCGTTTCAACATGCAAGATTGCAAAGAGATATCTACACCTTTACAGAATAATAAGTTGCCTAAAGGTGAAGTAAATTGTGAAAAATATTATATATACCCTTACCAAAATTTAATAGGTTGTCTAATGTACTTGTCGGTGAATACAAGGCCGGATATCATGTACGCTACAAATTATTTGAGCCAGTTTAACAATTGTTTTAATAGGACAGGATTGGCTGCTAAAAGAGTTTTACAGTATTTAAAGGGAACAATGGACTATTCTATTGTTTATAGGAAAACAGGTAAATATTTGTGTGGCTATACTGACGCGGATTGCGCAAATTGCGTTTTTGATAGGCGATCTTATACCGGTTACTGTTTTACTTTATTTGGAGGACTAATTAGTTGGGAATGTAAAAAACAACCTACAGTAGCATTGTCCTCAACGGAGGCTCAATACATGGCGTTAACTAGTGCCGCTAAAGAACCAAATTTTCTTAGGAGATTATTGTTTAATATTACTGGTAACGCTGATAAGGTAACTCTGTATAGTGATAGTCAGAGCGCACAAAAGATTGCTCTGAATCCGATCCACCATAATAGAACTAAGCACATAGACACTAGATATCATTTTATCAGAGAAAAAATTATTGATGGTCTAGTGGACATTAAATATTTGCAAACTGATAAAATGACAGCAGATATTTTGACAAAACCTCTTAATTCTACAGCGCATTTAAAGTGTGTAAAATTATTAGGCTTAGCAAATAAATAATTGTTTTTAGCCATGATATAATTTAAATAATGTAAATAAGAAGAATAAGTATTTCTGTTTGTTGAGGCGCCTGCAGTAATATTAACCGCAACGAGTTCCTATTCGTCAACTGCGGCTGCTACGGTACAATGTACTTAAGTTTAGTTCATAAATTTCGCACTTTTCTTGCGGCTGCTACGGTACAATGTGCTTAAGTTTAGTTCATAAATTTCGCACTTTTCTTGTCGGTTACGTTCTGTACAGTCGCAATACACGCAATTGAACTTAATAATCCTTTTATTTTAACATACTGCTTTAAGTAGCCCCAACATATGGTCCTTGAGCCGGATAATTACATTATTGAAGATCTAGCGCAAATAATCAAGATGAATTTATAAAATTTTGGCGTTTTTCTACGAGTTAACTACAAGGTGGTGAGCTTTCAAGAAGTTATCGAAAGTGGTTTGGCCATTGGATAATAGAAACAATTTAACTCGGAGATAACCCAGCACTCTTTAAAATTTGTATTATAGAGATTTAAGTTATTAATAAGGTCAGTATACAGCTTTTTATAACGATATTAACTGTGAACCGCTGTGTTTTACTTTACTATGTTTCTATTTATTAAATATTAGTTTAATTAAATTTGTGAATCATCACAGTTGTTATATAATATGCAACATTAATTAGCTAATTTAATAAGCTTTCTCGTCCTTGCTCATTTTATATAACGATAAGTAGACGCATGTAGGTAATCGTTAGTCTAATATATACTTAATTAGTATTCCTTATTAAATCAATTGCGATTATTATTTGGTATTGTTGAACTAATTAAATATATAAGTTAATAAAATTTATATCTAATTCAATTCCGTCCATCCATCCATCCATCAGCCTTTTAACGTCCACTGCTGGACATAGGCCTCCCCAAGAGAACGCCACAACGAGCGGTCCTGTGCCGACCGCATCCAACGGCTCCACGCAGCTTTGACCAGATCATCGGTCCATCTGGTGGGGGGCCGTCCTACGCTGCGCCGTCCGATACGTGGTCGCCACTCGAGAACCTTTCGTCCCCAACGGTTATCGGTTCGTCGAGCGATGTGGCCTGCCCATTGCCACTTCAGCATGGCAACCCGGCGGGCTATGTCGGTCACTCTCGTTCTCCTACGGATCTCCGTATTACGGATTCGATCACGTAGGGAAATACCAAGAATAGCCCGCTCCATGGCCCGCTGAGCGACTTTGAGCCTTGATATGAGGCCAACATTCAGAGACCACGTCTCAGTTCCGTATGTCATCACTGGTAACACACACTGGTCGTAGACCTTCGTTTTCAGACACTGCGGAATATTGGACGAGAAGATCTTCCTTAGCTTCCCGAACGCTGCCCAGCGAGTTGGATTCGTCGATTGACCTCTTTCTCGAAGTTGTGCCTACCTAACTGGACTGTTTGTCCCAGGTAGACATAATGGTCGACAACTTCGAGAAGCGCACTCCCGACTAGGACCGGTGCTGAAATGACATGGACATAAGACATGACTTTCGCCTTGTCCATGTTCATTTTGAGACCCACTAGTCGGGAAACCCTGCTGAGATCATTGAGCATGGTGCCAAGGTCCTCCAGAGATTCTGCCATGACTACGATGTCGTGGGCATATCGAAGGTGAGTGATGTATTCGCCATTGATGTTGAGGCCGAATCCGGTCCAGTCCAAGAGCTTGAAGACATCTTCCAATGCAGCGGTGAAGAGTTTCGGGGACATAACGTCTCCCTGTCTAACACCTCTCTGCAGTTGGATCGGTCCCGTACTCTTGTCCTGAACACGGACTGACATGGTGGCGTTTCTATACAAGCACTTCAGCACTTCGATGTACCGATTGTCAATTTGGCACCGCTGAAGGGACTACAGCACCGCCCAAGTTTCGATCGAATCGAAGGCTTTCTCGTAGTCCACAAACGCCAGACACAGAGGCCGATTGTATTCTTTGGTTTTCTGTATAATCTGGCGTAGCGTGTGAATGTGGTCTACGGTACTATAGCCTTTTCGGAACCCGGCTTGTTCGGGAGGCTGGAAGTCGTCAAGTCTGCGCGTGAGTCGATTTGTAATGACCCTCGAAAGCAACTTATAGACGTGGCTCAAGAGCGAGATGGGTCTATAGTTCTTCAAGAGGGTTCTGTCACCTTTCTTGAAGAACAGCACCACCACGCTTCTGGTCCACGACTCTGGAACGTCGCCCCCGAGAACGACGGAATTGAACAGCCTCTGAAGAGCTTTTAAGACCGGCTTTCCGCCTGCTCTCAGGAGCTCTGTAGTGATTCCGTCGTCTCCCGGTGCCTTTCCGTTCTTTAGTTGTTTGAGAGCCATTCTGATCTCGTACAGGCTGACGTCCGGGATATCTTCGGTAAAGTGCCGAGTTAGCTTGGATCTGGGGTCTTGGACCAAGCCAACAGCAGGGCTCTGGGATCTGTACAACTGTCCATAGAACTGCTGGACCTCTCCCAAGATCTCATCTCGAGAAGAAATGATAGTGCCGTTGTTGGTCCTCAGTTTAGTCAACTGACTTTGGCCAACAGACAGATCTCTTGCGAACACTTTCGAGTCTTGGTTCCGCTCTATCGCCTCTTTAATACGGGTAGTATTAAATTGGCGAATATCGTGTCGCACAGCTTTGGAGATCTGTCTGTTTAACCGCCTTAGGCAGGACCAATCGGCTGAGGACTGGACTATCATTTCTTTTCTCCTCTCCATGAGTTTGAGAGTATGGTCCGAGAGTTTACGGTTCCTACTGACGCGACGGGCCTTGAAGTAAGTCGACCCGACGGCGTGGACAGTTTGCCTGAACCTGCTGTTCGTATCGCTCGCTGATTCACACTCATCTAGACATTGGAAGCGATTTTGTAGTTCGAGCTGAAAGCTCTCGGGGTTCTGGTATTGGGCAGGTGTTGGTCGGAGCGGAGAGATTCCGTAGCTATACTAATAGTTTTCAAAGTTTACCCTCATACTATAGCTAAATATAGACAGTATTATTACTTGTGTATCGTTATTATTGTAACATTCCAGGTTTTATAAGTCATCTCCCATAATGTCAACAAAGGATAAACGTGAAATGGAACCGGTGAAGGAAATTGCTGACCTCACTAAAAAACGCAGTAGCTTTAAAGGTCGTATAACAATATTTTCAAGCTTTTTGAAGTCACTAGATACTTCTTCCATTACCTCTAAAGATATAAACGAATTAGAGTTACGCATAGGAAAGCTTGAATCATTGTATGCTCATTACGATGAGACGCAAACTAGATTGGAATGTATATCTGATAATTTTGAAACTCAGCTGGCTGAACGAGAAGAGTTTGAATCTAGATACTATAAAACTCTCTGCCAGGCGCTGGAGTTGGGGGCAAATTACAAACAACTCCCATCTGGTGAGCATAGTCATTCTAGTAATCGTAGTTGTCACCAACCCGTGAAATTGCCTACCATACAGCTCCCTAAGTTCAGTGGGACTTACGAAAATTGGCTCGAATTTCGCGACACGTTTGCTAGCCTAATACACTCTAATGAGGATATAGATATAATAAATAAGTTCCATTATTTGAGGGCTTCCCTGGAAGGCTCAGCTACTGTGGTAATCCATTCCATACAATTCTCTGCCGCGAACTATAACATCGCTTGGACTTTGTGGTGTGACAGGTATGATAACAAGCGCTTATTGGTACAGAATCACGTATCTGCCTTATTTAATATAGACCCAGTCGGACGAGAGTCGTCCCTTAATTTAAAAGGTCTATTAGATCAATTTAATAAGAATATTCGTGCGTTAGGATCCTTAGGCGAACCCACACGACACTGGGACACACTTCTCATTCACATTCTTACACATAAGCTAGATTCCATAACCTTCCGTGAATGGGAAGAGTACAAAGGTCGTCTTGACAAGGAACAACCAATTATAATTAAAAACTTCCTTGAGTTTATAAAGGTTCGCACAGATGTTTTAGAAACAATTGAGTTATCCTGATCGCGGCAGACACAGCACAATAATGTCACTATAAAAAATAATCCGAGTAAACATACGACAATGGTTTCACTGGACAATCATTTAACTAACACTTCCCCGAGTTTATGTCCTAAGTGCGGTGATAATCACAAGCTCAACCATTGTCCGCAGTTTCTAGCTTTAAGCAACGAAGCACGACTTCAAATAATCCCTAGTTTTAAGTTTTGTTTTAATTGTTTTCGTAGTGGTCACTACGCGAATCATTGTAAAAGGCCAGGATGTAAACTATGCAAACGACGGCATAACAGTTTAGTACATAGCGGCACAGCGAATATGTGCTAACCACCATCGATGCGAATCGGTCTCTGTCAGCAAACGTCGTGGCCTCAAGAAGCCAGCAACACGGTGTTCGTGTTGACGTTTTGTTATCGACAGTATTAATTAAATTATACGATTCACGTAATCGCGAGCATATAGCGCGCGCTCTTCTCGATAGTGGTAGCACCTCCTGTATCATGACAGAAGATATGTACTGTCGCTTACATCTGCCTTGTACCCGTATAGATAAATCTATACTACGCATAAATAATGTTATGTCGCATATTAATAGAATGTGCGATATGCCTATGAAATCTTTAGACGAAAGGTTTGCTACTTAGTTGCGTTGTTTCATTTTGCCGTCGATTACAGGTAGTTTACCGTGCAGTTCAGTTGATTTAACTAGCATTAATATACCTACTAACGTATGTTTGGCCGATCCTAACTTCCATACGCCCGCGCCGATCGATATGATCATTGGCGCTGACATTTATGGGACATATTGGAATTGCGAAAAATTAGTTTAGGCACTGGCAAACCTGTATTATACGAGACTAGGTTAGGGTGGATAGTTACTGGGGTGCTAATTTGTCCGGTTTACCTCCTAGTGGTGCACCCCGGGCAACGTCGGCAGTCGCCGGCGGCTAAAATTACGGACAGGACGGGTCTCCGCGTGTCCCTCTGACTCAGCAGAGGGCACGGCAAATAGACCAGGCGTCGGAGTCGGTGGGGCCAGACTGGCTCACCGGCCTCTGGAGAGGGGAGAGCTTTTCTGAGAGGACAGCAGCGCCGTCCGGGTGGGCACCATTCGCCCAGGTCCAGGTGGTGTAGGTGCCGTCTGGGTCTCGTGCCCTGTCGCGGCGGCCAAGGAGTTGGCCGCCGCCGGTAGACTTCTGGTGGGCTGGAGCGCCGCGCGGGTAACCGTATTGGAGCCCCGGCCTGCCAGGTGCTACAAGTGCATGGCGGTCGGCCACACCCGGCCGCTGTGCACTAACTGTTTTGACTGCAGCGGGCTTTGTTTTGGCTGCGGTCAGACAGGGCACCAGGCAGCTGCTTGCACTGCCGCCCCACACTGCCCCGCAAGTGCGGCGGGCAATCGCCCTGCCAACCATTGCATGGGGCGGGAGGGGTGCAGGCCTCCGGCCAAGTCAGGCCCTAAGGAGGGGGGGTGGGCAGCCAATCGGCCCCGGCTGCCCAACCCGGCGCGGCTGGACCGCCGCAGCGCATAGAGGAGGATGTCGTGCTCTAGTTTATGGACCATGACTCTATCCTCCTCCAAGGGGATCTCGGCCGCTCCGCCAGGGCACAGGACCTCTTCCTGCAATCCATGGCGGAGCGGTCGATCGGTGTTGCCGTAGCCGCGGAGCCCTACATAGTCCCCGATCGCCCCAATTGGGCGGGTAGCGGGGATGGCTCCGTGGCGGTCGTCGAGCCGGCGGCGCCGCATTCCCCGCCCTTGTCAGTCAAAGACAAGGGCACGGGATATGTGGCGGCCGAATGGGGAGGAGTCACGCTGTACGGCGTGTACTTCTCCCCCAATCGTAGTCTGGCGGCCTACGAGGTCTTCCTGCACAACCTGGAGACCTCGATACGGCGTATGGCACCGAGCCCTGTGCTCGTGCTGGGGGACTTTAACGCCAAATCCACGGCGTGGGGGTCCCCCAGGACGGACGCCCGTGGTGTGGCAATCCAGGAGTGGGCGGCAACGGCGCACCTCGTGTTGCTCAACCGAGGGTCCGCCCTAACGTGCGTGCGGCGCGGGGGCGGGTCGATAGTGGACCTTTCGTTCGCTAGCCCCAGTGTCGCCGCACGCGTAAGGAGCTGGCGAGTCCTAGAGGAGGTCGAGACCCTATCTGATCACCGCTATATCCAGATAGAGGTCTCCCGAATCCTCCAGAGTGCCAGTAGGGGTCACGTGGCGGACAGAGCTCCCGCTTTTCCACGATGGGCTGTGGGAAGGCTGGACCGGGACCTGCTGGTGGAGGCGGCCATTTTTCAATCTTGGCTGCCTCCCCTCCTGACGGAAGACGTGGGCGCCGAGGCTGGCCGCATTCGCGGCATGCTTACGCAGATCTGCGATGCGGCCATGCCCCCGTGCGGCGCCCGCCTCAACGGAGGGGGGTCTACTGGTGGTCCCCGGAGCTGGCAGACCTCCGTGCGGCCTGTATTTGTGCCCGGAAGTCCTACACCCGCAGCCGACGTCGCCGAATACGCGACGAAGAGCGGGAGGGCCGGCTGTATGCGGCGTACAGCAGTGCGCGCGCCGCGTTTAAGCTGGTCATCTGTCGCGCCAAAGACGCAAAAAGGCAGGAGATGCTGGAGGGTCTCGAGCGTGACCCCTGGGGACGCCCGTACCGCGCGGCACTCAACAAGCTCCGCGCCCAGGCCCCCCCCCTTACGGATACCCTCCAGCCGGGCTTCCTCTCTGAGGTGGTTGAGGGACTATTCCCTTCACGGGCGGTGCACACGCCCCCGGTCATGGCTCCGCCAGATGACGACCGGGAGGCCGACAACGGGGAGGTACCGCCCGTGACGACGATGGAAATGGGGGCGGCGGCAGCGCGTATGCAGAGAAGCGCCGCCCCCGGGCCGGACGGGGTTCTCGCCCGAGTGCTGGCCCTGGTCCTCGACCACCTAGAGCCCCGCCTCAGGGGACTGTTCGACGCTTGGCTGGTGTCCGGACGGTTCCCTGACTGCTGGAAAACTGCTGGAGGGGAAGCTCGTGCTCCTGCCGAAGCCGGGACGGTCTCCAAATACAGTCGCGTCCTTCAGGCCCATCGTGTTGCTGGACGAGGCGGGCAAACTGCTCGAGCGGGTAGTCGCTGCCCGCATCGTCCGGCACCTAGGTGCGGTCGGCCCCGACCTGTCCGATGCCCAGTTCGGATTTCGGGCGGGTCGGTCTACGGTCGACGCCATCCTGCGCTTGAAGGCCGCGGCTGCGGAGGCCGTCACCTCGAGGGAAGTGCTGTTGGCGGTGTCGCTCGACATCGCCAACGCCTTCAATAGTCTGCCATTCGGCTGCATCAAGGAGGCACATCGGTAACATGGAGTGCCCCTCTACCTAAGGTGGCTGGTGGCGGACTACCTCGACGGCCGCAGCGTCCTCTTCGTGGACCGGGAAGAGGGCGTTGTAAGGAGGGCTATGTCGTGCGGCGTCCCGCAGGGTTCGGTTCTAGGGCCGCTCCTGTGGGACATCGGCTACGACTGGGTCCTCCGTGGCCGGCTCCCCCCCGGGCTGGGCGTAATTTGCTACGCAGACGATACGCTCGTCACAGCCCGGGGCGGGACTCTCGAGGAGGCGGCAACACTGGCCACCTTAGGAACCGCGGAGGTGGTCAGGCGGATCGAGGCGCTGGGGCTTAGGGTGGCCCTTGAAAAGTCGGAGGCCCTACTCTTCCATGGGCCCCGACGTGGCCCACCCGCCGGCGCCTCGATAACGGTCAACGGTGTGGGCTTTCCAATCCATGCCCACATCAAATACGTGGGCCTGGTATTGGATGGACGGTGGCACTGACGAGCACTTCCGCCGTCTTGCGCCAAAGCTCGTCGGCACGGCGTCCGCCCTCGGGCGACTGATGCCGAATTTGGGCGGACCGAGTCTCGCGCGTCGACGACTCTACGCGGGGTAGTACGGTCAATGGCACTGTACGGCGCGCCCGTGTGGGCGGAGTCCCTGGCCGCTCGCAATAGGGCCCTTCTGTGGCGTCCACAGAGGGTCGTAGCGGTCAGGGCAATACGCGGGTACCGCACGGTCTCGTGCGATGCAGCCTGCGCGTTGGCCGGAACCCCCCCGTGGGATCTGGAGGTGGATGTGCTCGCCGACGTTTATCGGCGGGCGTCGATGGTGCGGACGGGGGGCAGCCGCCCCTCGCCGCTCGCAATCTCAGCGTGGCGGGAAGATGCCCGCCGCGCCACCGTCCTAAAGTGGAGGTCTCGGCTTGAGGCGCCCCGGGCTGGTCTCTGGACCGTGGGGGCGCTCCAGCCGATCTTGGAAGAATGGGCAGGGTGGCAGCACGGGGTCCTCACCTTCCGGTTGGTGCAGGTTTTGTCGGGGCACGGTTGCTTCGGCAAATACCTGCACACGATCGCTAGGAGGGAGACAACCCCAGGCTGTCACCACTGCGACTGCGGTGAGGACTCGGCGCAGCACACGCTCGAGTCGTGCCCGGCCTGGGATGTGCAGCGCCGGGAACTCGCTGCAGTCATAGGCGTGGACTTGTCGCTGCCGGCCGTTGCGCGAGCGATGGTTGGCAGTGACAGGGCCTGGACCGCGGTCGCCGCCTTCTGCTAGGCTGTCATCTCGCGGAATGAGGCGGCGGAGAGGGCCCGGTAGGAATAGCGGACCCGATTCGCCGCCGGCGCGCGGGGTGGCGAGAGCGCGCTTACCTGCTGCCTGATGCCGCCCTAGCCGAGGCTGCGGACGGTGGGGTCGGGGAGTATCCTGCCGTCCGCGGAAGCCTAGCCTAAGTGACGCCCAAGTGCGCGCGGCGTCGCACATGAGAGGGTGTCCGTAGGGGTTGCCGCCTGCGGATCGCGGTGAAACGACGCGGTTCCCGTGATCCGCCGTAGCAAGGGCGGGTGAGGGCGCACGGTGGGTTTTAGTGGGTGAGAGCCCCACAGTACTTCGTTGTCTCCCCGGGCAGCGGGGTGTGCGGCAGGACATGTTTGCCCACCTAAAATAAAAAAAAATATAAAAAGGGTGGATAGTTTCTGGTCCGATAACATGCAATTTACCGAACCCTATTAAATGTAACTAATATGTAAATATCGACTCATTCACGACTGATACATCTAATGAAGATATTCAGCATCAACTCGCACGGTTTTGGAGCTTAGAAGAAGTGAATGAGTGTTCTAGTTATTCTCCGGCACATAAATTATGTGAGAATCATTTTATAAATAACACTATGCGTTTAACTGACGACCGTTTCTGCGTGAAAATTCCGTTAAAGGACACTCGGAATATGTTAGGTGATTCTTTACATCGCGCTAAACAGTGTTTTCTATCTTTAGAGCGTAGACTAAAAAGGCAGCCGCGGCTAAGTAAGTTATACCACGATTTTATGTCTGAATATAAAGCGTTGGGCCATATGTCTAAATGTGAACTTAGTACCGATCACAACGCACACTTTATTCCTCATCACGGCGTTTTACGAGAAAGCTGCACCACTACAAAATTAAAAGCAGTTTTTAATGCTAGTAGCCCTACTACCACCGGTGTTACTTTAAATAATATTCAAATAGTAGGCCCCGTTGTACAGGATGACTTGTTAGCAATTCTTTTGAGATTTCGTCAGCATAAATACATATTGATGGCTGATGTTGAAAAAATGTATCGACAAATACTTGTCCATCCTGATGATAGATATTTACAACGGATTGTATGGCGCGATAATCAACAGGAACCTTTGATTGCATTTGAAATGAACACGGTTACTTACGGTACCGCAAGTGCCCCATTTCTAGCAACCAGGTGCCTTCATCAGTTAGGCCTTGAATGTGAGGATAGAGAGGTCGCAGAAATCATTTTACACGATTTTTACGTAGATAATTAATTATTGAGTGGCGGGGATGACTTTCATAAGGTTCGAGATATGCGTGACAAATTGACATTAATTCTCGCATCGGCTTGTCTCCCACTCAGAATGTGGAGGTCTAATGATTCTCAGTTGGTTTCGGAGTCAACTCAAATACCTTTAAATTTAAATATAGGTGGTAACGAGCCTAGAAAAACCTTGGGGCTAGGGTGACAGGGGACAACGGACGAGTTATGCTTTCCTATAGGTAACACATCTGAGACTAACTCGAAACGCGGTATCTCAGATATTTGATCCCTTAGGTCTACTTTCTCCTATAGTAATTAATATAAAAATGTTGTTACAAAAATTGTGATTATATAAACTGTCTTGGGACGAACCTTTAACGTCAGATATTGAACAAATCTAGAGAGAGTTCGTTAATAATTTACAATTACTTAATAATTTACGTATTCCACGGCATGTAGTTATAGACTCATACAAAACATTAGAGTTCCACGTTTTCTCAGACGCATCTGAAAAGGCATACGGTGCGTGCCTGTATGTACGTAGTATTGATAGTAATAACAAAATCTTAGTCAGACTGTTAGTAGCTAAGAGCCGAGTAGCTCCCATTAAGGCCACAACCATTCCAAGGCTGGAGCTGTGTGGTGCCTTAGTAGGCGCTCGTCTCTACAAAAAGGTTCTCAATTCATTGAGAGTCAAACCATGGTGCACTATATTCTGGACTGACTCTAATATATATTAGAGTCAGTCTAGAATAAAAGAGTCAGTCCAGAAGAAAGTATTATGGTGGCTAAAAATGATGCCATATAAATTACACACATTTGTTCGCAATCGCATAGGTGAGATTAGATATTACTGGTGATTGTACTTGGCGACATATTCCGACTCAATATAATCCTGCTGATTATATATCACGTGGAGTGAGCGTCGCAGCTCGCGAGTCTTTCGATATGTGGTGGTCAGGCCCAAGCTTTTTAAAGGAGTCGTTGTCTAACTGGCCTCCTACATTAAACTCAGATAATTGCGAATCACTGCCTGAAATACGTGCCGAGGTGACATTAATTACTCAAGCCCACGAGGCTATTTCAAATAGCTTTATTAATTTTAATAGTTTTTCTAATTTTAATAGGTTAAGACGTGCTGTAGCGTATATGCTTCGATTTATAGACGCAGGTAAACGACGACCAGCCGAGACGAGTTTTCTTACCGAGTCTGAGTTAAGCAAAGCATTGAACATTATAATACGAACATCGCAAATGGAATCATTTAGTGAATATAAGTTAATTATCGCAAAGAGAACCTTACCTAAAAAGAGCCCATTGCTTAAGTTTAATATATTTTTAGATAATAACAACATAATGCGGGTTGGGGGTCGCTTAGAGAATTCCGCCTTCGCTTATGACAAAAAGCATCCTATCTTAATACAGTCCACACATCGATTTAGTAAGCTGCTTTTTGAGTATGAGCATGCGAGACTCATGCACGCCGGGCCACAGTTGTTATTAGCATCAATTCGAGAGGTTTACTGGCCAATAGGTGGTCGGAATTTGGCAAAGGCTTGCTACAGTCGTTGCATTAGGTGTTCGCGAATGAAAGGAAAGGTCGTGACGCCTTTGATAGGTAATTTACCACAGCAGCGGCTTACACCTGGTGGATTTCCCTTTGAAATTGTTGGTGTAGACTATGCAGGCCCTATCGCCTCTGCTAGTCGTCAAGGTCATGGTTGCCGTATTGTCAAGGTGTACATAGAGCTTTTTATCTGTTTCACAACCAAAGCGATACACCTGGAGTTGGTAGGTGAGATGACGAGTAACTGCTTTTTGTTAGCTTTGCGTAGATTTGTAGCTCGTTGCGGTAAGCCTGCTGATATCTACTCTGATAATGGCACAACATTTGTAGGAGCATACAATGATCTTGCTAAGTTTTTAAAAGACAACTCTCACACTTTATCTAGTGATCAAGCTAATGAAGGAATCAGATTCCATTTTATTCCTGCGTATTCCCCACACTTTGGTGGCATATGGCAGGCGGGTGTTAAATCTGCAAAATATCACTTAGTTAGAGTGCTGGGAAACTGTAATTTGAGTAACGAAGAACTTAATTCAACTGGTACAAATCGAGGCAATTTTGAATTCACGGCCACACACCACTATCATCGCACCCTGAAGACATGACGCCATTAACTCCCGGTCATTTCCTGATCGGACGCCATCTTTCTTCAATGCCGACTAAGGACCTCAAGGATTATAAGACATCCCACCACAATCGATATCATCGTATCGAGCAGCTGCGCCAACATTTTTGGATAAGGTGGAGTAAAGAATATGTGTCAGAACTCCAACAAAGTACTAAATGGCGAACTTCCAGTGACCAATCGACACACTTGTTCTGTTAAAGGAAGACATTGTACCACCTCTCAAATGGAAACTGGGTCGGATTATTGCCCCTTATCCTGGGTCTGATCAGATAGCTCGTGTGGCAGATGTCAAGACCTCAACTGGAGTTCTTCGACGGTCATTTAGTAAACTTTGTCCGCCGCCTTTAAGTGAAGAGTGACGTTATTGGTGTTTGTTGAAAGACCAGCTTTCAACGCCCGGGGGCATGTTGAGGCGCCTACAGTAATATTAACCGCAACGAGTTCATATTCGTCAACTTCGGCTGCTACGGTACAATGTACTTAAGTTTAGTTTATAAATTTCGCACTTTTCTTGTCGGTTACGTTCTGTACAGTCGCAATACACGCAATTGAACTTAATAATCCTTTTATTTTAACATACTGCTTTAAGTAGCCCCAACACTGTTCTAAGACATTCAGTTTGAATTATTATTTGAAACTTCAATAAAATTCTTTACATTGAACAGACTATTTTTCCTACACAACAGAGGTCACCTTGCTAGTTTATAACCGTATAAACAGCAGTTTGCAACCAAATTTCGTTTAACATTCAAATGTCCTTGGTTATAACAGCTGCGTTGACAACTGAGTTGGCGTCCGGCCATGTAGACGGCTGTTTATAACCGCCAGTACCACAGTCGCTGCTCGCTGCGAGTTGTTTCGCCGTACGCACGTACTATACTACTCTGTCAAGAAAGTACCGGGAAAAGATCAATAATACACAAAATTTTTGTTATTCATCCAAATTTATTTTATCACCTTCAAAGTATGCTCCTTCAGAAACAATAAACTTACGCCAACGAATAATCTAGTCATCAAAACATTTTTTAAACGCTGTTTCCGGAATTGAGTTCAGTCCTCGCCGCGAATTCTCTTTTATGTCTTCTGTAATTTGAGTTTAGGAAAGAGAAAAAAGTCAGCTGGAGCCATACCTGGTGAATATGGTGGTTGCTCGATGGTATTTGTTGAGTATTTGGACAAAAATTCATTCACAATGATGGCCTTGTGCAAAGGTGCATTATCGTGGTGCAAAATCCAAGAATTTTCTTAAATCTGGCCTTTTTCGTCGAATTTGCTCTCGTAAACGCGGCATAATGCTCAAATAATATTCTTTATTTACCGTTTGACCTTCTGGCAAGAATTTTGAGTGCACAACACCACGATAGTCAAAGAAAACAGTCAACATGACTTTTACTTTTGATGGACTTTGGCGTGGTTTTTTCGGTTTCGGTTCAGTTGGAAGTCGCCACTCCGAAGCTTGTTGACTAGTTTGCATGTCAAACTCGTAAACCCATATCTCGTCACCAGTAACAATGCGTTTCATGAATGTTGGGTCGGAATTGACTCGTCTAGCATGTCCTCAGCGACTCTCATGCGATTGAGTTTTTGGAGAAAATTCAGGTCTTTTGGGACTAGCCGAGCGGAAACATGTTTCATACCCAAGTGCTTATTTAAAATGGTACGGATCGACTCGTGAGACACAGAAAGTTCGGCGGCTATCTCTCTCAAAGTTGAATGAGGATTTTCAGTCACTAGTTCCTTCACTTTTGCAATGTTAACTTCAGTTGCAGACGTTGATGTCCTACCAGAGCGAGGCAAATCTTCCATCACATCTTGACCGCTTTTAAACGCTTTGTACCGCTCATAAGCACGTGTTTTTGATAACGTCGATTCACCGTAAGCCTTCTGTAACATTTTCAGGGACTCCGAACACGAAATTCCATTAGCGATGCAAAATTTAAGACAAACTCTTTGTTCGATGTTTTTGCCCATTATGAAATTCGCAATACACACTAGATATGATATAACTAAAAACAGCACTGTATATAATATAAATAACAGATGCAACTCAAACTCAGTTGTGCCAATCTAACAACAACAACCAAAAAACAAAAATTTGAATTTGGAACCATAAACAAATCATCCATTTCCAATACTTTCTTGACTGAATGTACATATTTCTGTGAAAAACTTGCGTGTGGCTGATAAAATGGCGGACACAAATGTTATATATTATAAAGGATTTTAAAGAGCAAGATTCAAGTAAATTCATTATATTAAAATTACTTAATGCTTTTCTTTCTTTGAGCCATCGCTTCATTATGTTTGAAGTCTTCTATTATTTCCTCACTGGAAGACATAAATGACAATCCTACTATTTCTGAATTCGTTAAATTCAGCTCCATGACAAATATTTCTGCTCGAATATCACACAACAGCATTAGGGTTGCCACCTTTTTTTTTTACCTGCTTGCTATGACCTTATATCTATATATCGTCGATGAAGTACCAATACCTCCTAAGTGCATGATTGTCTATTTTTCACTAGACGAAAAAAACGATTGATTAAAAATCCTTATATTATCGAGACTTTCTATTAATTGTAAAGTACTATTTACGAGTATAGTTACAGCTTTATGAATATTATTTAGACGTGTAAATGAATGTATGTTTGCTTAGTTTACAGGTTAGTTAAGAGGTGAGAGTGAGGCTTTTAAAACAGACAATCTTATTTTAAGTTTTGTAGTTGGCAGGTATTGGGTGTAAGAAAAAGAACAGTAATACACTTATATTCGTTTAATTATAATAATCAGCCTTTTAAGTTTTAACAAAAGAATAACCTAATTATGAATTCAAAACATCAAATTGGGTAGGTAATCAATTTTTTGGCAAAGAATCATAGTAAGAATGACAATCTGAGGGTATAACAGATTATAAACTCTGCAAGTGATTATATTTCGTGGTTGAAATTGGAAATAACTGTGCATTCATTTGCGGATAAGTTATTAACCCAGATAAGGTTTTTGGTCCCGATGGCAAATCCTGCCATTCTTCGTCAAAATTTAACTTTATTTTGATAATCCCATCAGCAGTGTATTTGATGGCACGAATATTGGTTACCGTGGGATCACCTGCTTTACGACCCGGCCTGATACTTGCATACCGAAAAGTTTTAGGATCTGCATAGTTTTTTATTAAACTATAATCAACATCAACTACTTCATAAGGAAATGGATGAACCCGAGCTTCTCTAGTGACCTTAATGTAGTCACTTGGTAAATGTATCTCCCTATTTTTAAGCTTTTTTTCTATAGCACTATGTACAGAGTCACACTCCATTTGAGTGTGACCGGGCTCAAGAAACTTTTGCTCAATGTGAACATTGTGTTTCATACTAAAATTAATTAGAGCATTACTTAAAATATTATTACGGTTTTGGTATGTACACCCATCTGAAAATAATACTATTGGACATGCACTAGTTAAACAATATCTCTCTAAGTAATCTATGATAAAGCTAGTAAAAGTACTTGCTGTCAAATCAGCAGCAGATTCAACAAACCAGTAACAGACGGTATGATGAGTTGTTAAATTGTAAACTGTAAAGTTATGGCAAGTTAGCTTCGTTTTGAAATACAAAGCACTGGCTGTTAGGTATACTTTAACGGCTTCAAGATCCATGGTTAGCACAGTAATGTCACCCCGCAATGCTCTAGCTTTATCTTCCTCTTTTTCTCGTCTAGCTTTATTTTTTCTATTAATATGATCTACGTAATTTTCAGTACTCATGTTACCAGCTGTATGACTAACACAAATATCACACATATCCTTTTCTAAAACATACAAAGACAGATTTTTATCATGGAATGCTTTTTCAAAGGTAAATCTACAGACTACTGGTTCCTCGTTTTCTGAGCAGTATTTTTTATAATTATTAAATAAATCCGTCATTGAACGACATCTAGGCTCTAAAAATAGTTTAGTTGTCTTCTTACGTCTGTAATGTGACGGCAACTTCGGGATGTTGTCTAAAAAAGCGTTTAGTGTCAGCATTTTCCTTTCCGCTCCACTTCTAACAATTCTCGGTCGCGACTTATTCTGAATCTCTGTACATGGTATCATATCGAAATTGGCTTTCTTAATCCAGGATTGGACAGTGAAAGACCCTAAGCAAAATGTGTTCAGAAATATGTTTCTGCATACTTGTAATTTATTGTTGGAATTCATATCAACTGGAAGAAAGTAGTGTAAAGTGCTATCACGCCTAGATTCATTAGAAGTTTTTCGTGATACATCAGTGCGTTGGACCAAACCTACAATGTAGACTTTTCTCTGGTACCAGTTTAGGTTATTCCAAAAATGATTAAAAACGACTTCACGAGATTCATCGCTTATTTCACTACATTTTCTATTATGACTTTTTTCACAGAATTTCGATTTGCACCTATCACCTAACTTTCTTTGAGATCTAATTTTGTTATGTTCCATTTTGTTATCTTTCGCCTTTGTATACCCCAAGTATTCCTTGCCTTCCATTCTGAGTCTTTTATTTTTTAACTTTTTCCATTCATTCATATTTTTAACGTTTTGGTGCTTTCTGCCTTCATTCAAATCGCCAGTGAAGATGTTTTGTGATGTGGCTGTTGGATCTTGTCTGGTGTCATTATGATCATCGTCACTAGATGAAGATGACGGCTTATAGGAAGTAGAAGGATTAGCGTAAACATCAGAATCATCTTCAATTATTGAATTATTGTCAACAGGAATAATATGTATTGAGAGATCTTGACTAGAAAAATCATCATTACCAACATTTTTGAGGATTGAAGGACTCTCAGAACAGCAGAATTCTTCGAAGGATGGTATTTCGTTTCTTTATAATGTTTGGTGTTCTTATATCATTAGTGAGATTTGAGATAGAAAGAGATTTTGGGATATATAACCTGGGGCGTTCTGTAAACAACAAAAACGCAGATTTGTCTACATGATGTACATTCTTCGTAGAAGTATCAGCAACTAAAACAATAATATTAATAAACAATTCTAATTATTATTGCTTTTGGGAATAACATGGTGAATTATGCGCTTTAAATCAATAAAAACAAAATAATGCCACATACTTGAAACTGACGGAACTATTCGTTCATCATTTTCTTTTAAAAGACTGAAGATTTTTCTAGACCTGTGACCTTGATAGAAATTTTTCGACATGGTAACTGAAAAACAAAGTACACATTTGGTTTAAAATTATTGACATAACTTATCGTCTGTCTGTAATGTTGAAAAAAGCTAAAACATTTAAGTTATTAACTTACACCTTTATGTCCGTAAACAAACACGAAAATCTTCGAATATTATGAAGCACAATATTAAGTAATACTTGAACACTAATGTATTCCACTTACAATAACTACTGCAACCAAAGAATATAGTACTCTCTACCAGGAGATCGCAACGCTACTAAGACTAAACATCTCACGAAGCAAAACACGTACGAACATGATTTATTTAACTGTTTGTTGCATTCTATCAAATACGCTTAGCTCTTTCGCGCGCGTTAACGATTTATAAAGCAACTTTCAAGCATGCAACAACCGTCAGTACCATCACTCTCTCTCTATACGCATCGAAAACTAGTCACGTCATCCGCAGTTAGGAGGTATTTCCATAAAATAATACGTAAAATTTTTGTTGCCATTTTAGTAGCTATTTCTATGAATTTCTAGGAGGCTATCTTATGATGATAGCATGTTAGAAGATATTTCTATCGAAGCAAAATCAAACTTTTAATCTATTGGAATTAAAACATCAGTTTTCGCAAAAACGTCAGTTATTGGCACTTCATCGACGATATGTCCTTTGTGCCCAATCTGATAAATGTTATGAAATTTGAGTTTTGTTTAACTCACTTCACTGGTTTATAACTTTTGGAAAGTATTTTTAACGTAAGTGTACAGAGGATAAAAACACTGTTTTTTTTATTGCCTATAGTGGCCAGACAAGCTACGGCCTATCTGATAATAAATAGTAACCGTCGCTCATGGACTCATCAACTATACCGAGAGTATAGTCAAGCCGCTGCTCACCATTCCATTTCACCGATATGAAATGAAAGAATAAACAGCTATCTCCTGCTACAGCCAAAATGCAATGATGTGCTTCATGGCCGGTTGCACGGGAGATGGTGGTACCAACCCGCTCGGGCCCGATACCAAGTAAGTAATCCCACTTGGTACCCAGCCCTACGACCAGTCGTGCAATGGATGATAATTGCTTATTTCCCTTAGTCGCCTCCTACGACACCCGTGTGAAAGAATGGGGTGGTGACACTTGTATTCTTAGTCCGTCACCACACGGATTTATATTTTCAAGTAGTTCACACAAGCGGCGGGAGGCAATATTTTGGTCTATTATGTCACTAGCAAGAACCACCTTTTTTGTGCAAATAAAGTACACAATTTATTAAAGGTAGGAAAACAAACTACCTACATAGTGCCAAAATAAACTACGATTTATTTCACTCTATCATTTTGAATATATTTAGTATTACTGTTAGCAATTTTTAACAGTTTTGATATATTTATATATTTTTTAAGCACATGCATGACTTACTTAGCCATATAAATTAACACAATGTGCGAAAATGTGAAATCGAATCGCGTGTGACCGTAACTATTATTTTCGATTTTACATTTTCGCACTCAATGTAATTTATATGGCTAAACATGTCAAATGCTTAAAAAATATATCAAATATCATTAGTCTTATAAAATATATGCATATCCATTTATTTTCTGTGCAGTATCAATCAATCAATGCTGCAAAACCTTTAACTATATACTTAGCTGATTATATAATTTGTTTGATAAAGAAAATTCTCCAGAAAGACTATACATATTTTTACTTGCTTACTAAAGTTAACTAAGTCCTTTAGTAATTCGATTGGGATGGAATTTGGTGTAGACAAATGTGCAGTCATGCATGTAAAACGGGGAAGAGTAGTGGAATCCGAGGGAATTCAACTCTCGGATTCTACTTATTTACGACCTCTTCTCGTTACTGATACCTATAAATACTTGGGTATAGTGAGCTTTAGGCATTAATGAGTTGGACATGAAACAATCGCTGCAGGAGCGCTTCTTTGGCCGCATGAAGAAAGTACTAAGTAGTCTTCTATCAGATAGAAACAGGGTGCGCGCCAGCAACGGCTGGGTCATGCCACTTCTTATGTACTCTTTTGGCATACTCAAGTGGACTCAGACTGAACTTGACGACTTGGATAGAAGGGTCCGCAGTCTCTTGACCGCAAATCGTATGCATCATCCTCGTTCATCAGTTATGAGGTTGTGCATCTCACGAAAGTGTGGAGGTCGAGGTTTCTTGCCTTGCACAAACGTGAGGTGTGCAACCTTAGGGAATATTTCCTGCATACTGATAGGGATATGCATCGTGATGTGGTCACTGTAGATTCCGGACTCACTCCACTCTCCTTGGCTAAGGGTAACTGGTGCAGACCAGCAGTGCTGAGTACTGATGAACGCAGGGCCGTATGGCAGAGCAAGGAGCTCCACGTGCACAGACATAACCAAGTGGCCATTATCATCCACCAACAACTTGCTCTGAAATACGGGCTTGTAGACGTCGAGGTAACTTACTACAGGTATACAGCTGAGCCAGTTCTCGAAAACAGTCGTATTACGCTGTACTGGGATCGATCAATCATCACAGACAGGACTGTTGTAGCCAACAAACCTGATATTGTGGTGTTTGATCGGTCTGAACGCTGAGCAATGATTGTTGATATCACCATTCCGCATGACGTGAATCTCTTGAACGCCGAAAAAGATAAACAGATGAAGTATCTGGACTTGGCGCACGAGATTGTTGACATGTGGAATGTGGATTCGGCTATCATTGTACCGATAGTTGTTACAGTTAACGGACTGATAGCCAAGAGCCTCGATCAACATCTCAAGAGGCTCGCGTTAGATGGCTGGGTTAAGGGTCTGATACAGAAGGCGGTACTTCTTGACACGGCACACATTGTAAGGAAGTTCCGGTCTCTGGAACCCTAACCACTGGCAGTTTGGTCCTTGTACTCGCTGCCAGTGGGCCTATGCACTTTTTATATTTTTAAATATTTTGTTATTTTTATAATATATTTATATTTAATAATGTATTAAGTGGCAACATAATTGTAAATAAAGGAATAATAATAATTTATTTATTTCGGATAACAAATAATCCATAGAAAAGTAAAATAAAATAGAATTTTACAAAACATCATTAAAATATTAAAAAACAAATTATAAAATTAAATTAATAAAATTAAAAAAAAAATAACTAAAATAATTTTGATAAATAGTAAATAATTATATTATGCGAGTCACTAAGGATCTCCAAATAGGAGACAAGATCCTGTCCGCTATTGTGTTTAAGATCGTGTTGCGGCTGCCACGCACCCGGCCGATTAGGGATGCCGCTTTTTTATGAATGATGGCCTGAAAGCCGTCAGTGCGATATAGCACGAACATCCCCGACGCACTACAGAAACAAGGCAGCCCCAACACCATCCTCAAGATATTGTTGTACTGGATGCGCAGAGCATCCAGCGCCCGTTTGGTGTGGCTGACCCACAAACCTCCCGTATAGAAGTTCTGACAATATGTCTTAAAAAGCGAAATCTTCACCTCCTCAGAGCAATGGGAGAATCTGCGGGCCAGCATGTTACCTCTGACCGCTAGAGCCCTACGCTCCCTCTCAATATCGACATCGCCCTCCAGGCCTTCTGTAAGGAAATGGCCCAGGTATTTAAATTTTGCGACTCGATTAACACTTAAGTCATTTAGAGTTATACTCTGCAAATAATCAGGGCTCTAAACACCATGCACACCGTCTTCTGTACATTGTATAAGAGGCCGTGAGCCTTCACGTATGTCTCACACACTTTTAATAACTCTCTGAGTCCCCCTGCCGTCGGGCTCAGCAACACCATGTCATCCGCGTAGCTAATGCTGTTGATACAGACGCCATCTATCGAGCAGCCAACGTGCTTGCTACTGAGCTCGACGATGAGGTCATTTACGTATAGGTTAAAGAGCTTGGGGGACGTCAATCCACCCTTTCTCACCCCACATACATATGGTATATGATTTTACAAAATTTTTTTGGTTTATTTTTTTTAACCCACCTAATATTTGTTTAGAAACACAGTGATAATATCTACTTCAAAATTTTTTATGCTTACAATGTATGAAACTTTAAGTTAGTATATTAAAATGAGTATAATCCTCCTCTTTAAACTGCAAAATTTTTGTTTTTATTTAGTGCTCAAAAATTCCACCACTCTCGTTAACCCTGTTACTCACAAACATTTAAGATTTCTTATATCTGTTTTTAGCCATCCTAAAACGATGGTAGAATCAGTCCAAATAGTTTTACAGGCTACAACAAATCGCAACGACTTAACTACTTTGTTACAGAGCCGCGCTCCCAATAAAGTACTAAACAACTCTAATCTGGGTATAGTTGTAGGTTTTAGGGGGGCGACCCTAGCCTTTGCACATAGAAGTCTAACGGTTATTTCATTGTTTTTATTAACGGAACGTAAATAAAGGCAAGTGGCATAAGCTTGATATGAAGCGTCAACAAGACAATGCAGTTATGTAACCATAGGATCTTGACAACGAACGTTTCTTTTAATTTAAATGTTTGAAATAAAATGTAGATTTTTTATAAATTTTAACATTTTTTATTTTTATAGGAACATTATAAGCTTAGATGGTATGGGCTCGTCTCTTTTTTTATTTTATTTTTTTTTATTTTAGGTGGGCAAAAATGTCCTACCGCACACCCCGCCTGCCCGGGGAGACAACGGGGTAGTGTGGGCCTTTCACCCACTAAAAACCCACCGTGCGCCCTCACCCGCCCTTGCTACGGCGGATCACGGGTACCGCGTCGTTTCGAACGCGATCCGCAGGCAGCAGCCCCTTCGGGCATACTCTCTTGTGCGGCGCCTCGCGCACAAGAGAGTATGCGCGGTCCAGGCCCTGTTACTACCAACCATCGCTCGCGCAACGGCCAACTCGCAGGCTGCATCGCTCGAGACCATGCTTTACCCGCGAATTGCCCTGACCGCTATGACCCTCTGTGGACGCTACAGAAAGGCCCTATTGCGAGCGGCCAGGGACTCCGCACACACGGGCGCGCCGTACAGTGCCATTGACCGTACTACCCCCGCGTAGAGTCGTCGACACGCGAGACTCGGTCCGCCCAAATTCGGCATCAGTCGCCTGAGGTCAGACGCCGTGCCGACGAGCTTTGGCGTATCACCATCCAATACTAGGCCCAGATATTTGATGTGGGCATGGATTGGAAAGCCCACACCATTGACCGTTATTGAGGCGCTGGCGGGTGGGCCACGTCGGGGCCCATGGAAGAGTAGGGCCGCCGACTTTTCAAGGGCCACCTTAAGCCCCAGCGCCTCGATCCGCCTGACCACCTCCGCGGTACCTGAGGTGGCCAGCGTTGCCGGCTCCTCGAAGGTCCCGCCCCGGGCTGTGACGAGCGTATCGTCTGCGTAGCAAATTATTTGGTTGGATAAAATGGTGGGTCTAGGAATACATGGAACTGTACTCAATGTTTTAGACACGGACGTGGTTGACTCCTAGTTAAAGATTAAAACATCCTGCTTGTGACTGTTATTTTCAAGTTCACATTTTCACACTTTGTCTTTAATGTTTAAAACACACTTCTGTAGAAACCCTGACCACAAAAATTGCTCTTGCTTTGATCTTGAAAATGTTAAATCACTAATACCTCAGGTTTCAAGAACAAATTGATTTGGCTTTGGTAGGGTTGTGCCAATTAATATTTACCTTTAAGTCCTTGTGACAAATGGCTGCCAGAGAGCTGATAAGATCTACCTAGTATGTACTGTGCCAAACGCTTCACACATTACAACCCAAAACACACTTCTTGAAAATTTAAAAGTCATATAGAGCTTTGTAGTAGTAGCCTACAACCTGCCATTCTACCACCCAACCACAGACTTCTAGAAGCAGTGAAAGGTTTTGAAGGATCGGCAATCATCTTTCAACAATCCATGGTACTCACATTAAAAATATATTTAGACGTTTATTTTATTTACGTAATATTACTTATAGTCCATTGAAAACACGCATTTTCAATCCTGCCGCACACTACACGGCGCCACCAGTGGCAAAAATAGACGTCCCATGCGAAGCCTGTATTTCTTATCACGTGTGCGATCTTATTATGGCTTACTTCTGTACTCACCTTTCGATAGCGTATAACTCATGCTATATCTAACTATACTACTCTTTCTATATAAACATGTTACTATATATACTGCATTATTATTATTTACTGTTTTAAGGAAGTTTCGATGAGCGAACGCAGTTTACCAATTTATTTTAAAGAAAGTACTTAAGAAAAAGTAAATTTTGCTTTACTAAACCGTTTTATTTCTATTCTTAATCACAAATCTTACATGTGAGGGTTACCAGTTCTTAGAATACGTTTCTGGATAACGTCATTTGATACAGTCTTCAAGTCGTAAGCCCATCCAATAGCTGCCATAATGTCAATAAATAGCTTTGTTATATTTAGGCTGTACCCTCCAAGCTCTGCCGTTTTGTAATCCCAAGGAAATGTGTGATGAAAGTTGTGAAATCCTTCTCCAAGGGCGATCCAAGACACAATTTTGTTCTCTGCTGGTTCTATATATTTATCATAGGGCTTATTACCCCATATGTGAGCAGCAGAGTTTACCAAGAAGGTCGAATGCAAGGAATGAACATAACGAAATATCGAGCACACAAAAAATGCATTCCATAAAGACTCGCCCCACAAGGTGCTAGCTATGAATGGAGGAATGATAATACCGGCCAACGGTGCTAGTATCATGTAGTATCTGAAAGGATATAATAAATTATTGAAAAGGGAGCACAATAATTATACTTAAACACATAATATATATATATATATATATATATATATATATATATATATATATATATATATATATATATATATATATATATATATATATATATACTTAGGTCATACTGAAAACTAGTATTAGACGTGAAAGACCAAATGAGATGAAAAACAGAGATTTCATTCTGACAGGAACTTTTTACTCTTTTGGTAGTGTGGACAAATTTTTTCAATTTTTTTGTCAATATTTTTCAAGTAAGTAGTAAAATAAAATATTTAAACAGATATTTTGATCTGTATAGCTTAGCACTTGACATGCTCAGCTATTAAAGAAACATATTATTATTTTGGAAGTGGAAAAAGAGAACCTGACTGCATGCAGGATTAGAACTTTTTTTTACAGGATTTAACACTTGATGTGTAATATTTATTGTTTAAAAATATACATTACTCTATTAAAAGACATTATTGTAATAAATTGTGTCACTTATTTTTAACATATTGGGTACTTATTTTTTATTTACTTTGCACTTAACCTCTGCGGTAGTTTTTACTTTTATTTCTGCGCTGTTAATAACTTTTATAATATATAATTTTATTAAAATTACATGGTTTCTGAGATTAGACGTAGTTGTTTTAGTAAAGTTACTTTCAGATTTCGTATAGAGACTCTTCCGGTTTCTCACACCATCGTGTATTGTTCGTCAACCCCTACCGCTTGGGGGCTATTAAGTGTGCCATGCCCTGTATTTTGACGTTAAGTCAAATAAATAAATAAAAACAAATTTTAATTTTGAAATGAAAATTAGTCAATCTCAACGAATGTCCTTAATTTGTTTTTATATAAATAATTTGTTTTTATAGAAATAAAATACTATTGTTTTAGTATGTAGTAAATTATCGCATACCATGCACGAAGACGTCTCAGAAGTGGCTAAGGGTGAGGGTGAGGGAATATACTGAAATTCATTCTTTTATGAGAATAAAACTTCTTCTAACTCTATTTAGAAATTCCTTATCTTTAGGTTGGGGAAGTATGGAAGTTAGAAACAGATGTGGAAATTCGATAATCACTTGAATCTGTTTACCAGAAATGCAAACTCATAACAATTGAAAATAACTAGAGCTACAATGATGACATTATTATCAATTTACCTTTTTTGAAACTTCAAAATAGGATCATTTTCAAGATCGCTCATGTCAATAGTTTTACTCTTCGCTTTTATTTCCGGATGTTTTTTGACTAGAATCCATCCAATGTGAGAAAAGAAGAATCCTCGTTTAGCGTTATGTGGGTCGGCATCCGTTTCAGAGTGCTTATGATGCATGCGATGATCGCGAGCCCAATGAATTACAGAGCCCTTAAAATGTTTAAATTAATTATAGATCTAGTAAGACTAAATGACTTTTATTTTTTTATTTGTTTAGGCGGGTAAAAATGTACAGGAGCCTCCCCCGAAAGCGCAATACAGCGCTAGGGTTCGAGGTATGAGTCGTCCTGTGGCACCTGCGCTGCGTGCCCTATCTGCCAATAGAGCAGAAATCCTAAGCCTGAAAAGGCTGGAGGCGGAGCAGAACGTCGAGGAGCGCCTGGCGTTTTTAACAGGAAAGCGCCGCCGCCCAGATGAGGGCCATATATAGGGACGGCCCGGGTCGAGGAAAGGGCCCTCAACAGTGTGGCAATAGTGGAGACGGTGGCTGCAGGCTCGAGGAAAGTTAAAAGAAACTTCGTGCGCGGCCTCAAAGATGCTGCACATGAACTCTCGCTATCGGTCCGGCGCTTGGCGGAGCAGAACAAGCGCCTCGAGGCTCAGAATGCTCATCTGGAGGCGCAGAATCAGCGCCTCAACAAAGCTAACCGCTGCCTCGAGGCACGGATGGCGGAGTTGGAGCAGGGACAGGCCGGGTTGCGGGTTGAGCTTGGGCTCCCCACGGCTGCCCCGGGTCCGACCACCGCCCAGCCAAGCGTCGGACCGGAACTAGAGGATGAGGCGGTCCGCGTGATCATTGACCGCTTTGCTGCGGTCTTTGGTCCGTGGTTTGACGCTCTAGCCGCGAGGCTGCCTCCGGAGCCACGGCTGCGGCCACCGCTAGCGTCAGATAAGAGGAATGGCACGATGGCCTCGGCAACAACAGCCCTGTCGTGCCAAGAGAGCCATGTGTCTTTCGCTGCAGCAGAGGCAAAGCCACCAGCAGCAGGAGCACCGACTCCTGCAGTCCAAAAAAAACGGGACAGAAAGAAGGCAAGGCGGGACAAGCCTCGAGGGATCAGCCCCGAGAGGAGTTCCCACATCTATCAAGCGCCGCTGCGCCTCCGCGCGTTGCTGTGCCGCGACAGACTGCCGCACCCTCGCGGGCTGCGGTAGTCACACCCCGGGCTTCTGCTCCCGGGCCTGCCGCTGCTACGTCCTCAGTCGGGGACTGGCAGGTGGTGGAGCCCCGGCGATCCCGGGCCAAACGTCGCGCCTTGCTGCGGAGCGTGAGGCGGCGCCCATGTCTCAGATGGGGGAGGCTCCAAAGGCGCCCCGAAAAAAAAGGTCGTGGATGCTCAAGATACTGAAGGCAGCCGCGGTGGTGATCACCGTGCTGCCTGAAGAAAAGAAAAAGGGCCTGACGTACGAGGCCGTCTTCAAGCGTGCCCGGCGGGAGATAAGCGTCTCCGATCTCGGGGATGTCTCCGCTCGCTCCCGCCAAGCCCAGACAGGTGCTCGGATTTTTGAGTACCTGGGGCCAGAGGGCGCCAAAACGGCCGACGCGATGGCCGCGAGGCTGCTGGGCCTGTTCCCGGCTGAGAGTGGTGTCAATGGGCACTACTCGCCAGTAATTGTCAAATATTAATTTCTGTGATTATATTATTATCGTAATATGTTTGAAATACACGAAAATAATATTCAAATAGCTATTAGTAAATATAAAACCATTATTAGTAAAATTTAATATTTTATTATACACTGTTTTGACTTTTCGAATAGTTTAAAGCCACATGATGTTTAATTTATTGTTTACACTCATTTTAATATTTAAAACGCCAAAATTAAATATATTAAAACTAATAACATTATTCTAAATCAAATTTGATTATTTTATGCAATAAATAAAACATATGAATCGTGTTTACAGCGCTATCGACTGACGAACTATTTAAGAATGTTTTGATTATATTATGAATATCTAATTTGTGTAAAATTTGTCGGCGGCGTCGCATTCCCCGCCCTTGTCAGTCAAACACAAGGGCACGGGATATGTGGCAGCTGAATGGGGAGGGGTCACGCTGTATGGCATGTACTTCTCCCCCAATCGTAGTCTGGCGGCTTTCGAGGTCTTCCTGCACAGCCTGGAGACCTCGATACGGCGTATGGCACCGAGCCCTTTGCTGGTGCTGGGGGACTTCAACGCCAAATCAACGGCGTGGGGGTCCCCCAGGACGGACGCCCAAGGTGCGCGGTCCAAGAGTGGGCAGAAGCGGCGGACCTCGTGTTGCTAAACCGAGGGTCCACCCATTTTTTTTTTTGTTAAGGCGGGAAAAAATGTTCCTAACCGCACACCCCGTCGTACGGGGCAACGAACAGGGTAGTGTGGGGCCCTCACCCACTAAAGAAACCCGCCGTGTGCCGTCTCTCGGCCTTTGTTGGCGGGCCACTGGAACTATGTTACATTCCTTCGGTGGTACCAACGTGTGTGCGGCGCGGGGGCGGGTCGATAGTGGACCTTTCGTTCGATAGCCCCGGTGTCGGCACACGCGTCCTCTTCGTGGACCGGGAAGGGGACGTTATGAGGAGGGCTATGACGTGCGGCATCCCGCAGGGTTCGGTTCTAGGGCCGCTCCTGTGGGACATCGGCTACGACTGGGTCTTCCGTGGCCGGCTCCCCCCTGGGCTGGGCGTAATTCGCTACGCAGACGATACGCTCGTAACAGCCCGGGGCGGGACCCTCGAGGAGGCGGCATCGCTGGCCACCTCAGGTACCGTGGAGATGGTTAGGCGGATCGAGGCGCTGGGGCTTAGGGTGGCCCTTGAAAAGTCGGAGGCCCTACTCTCATGGGCCCCGACGTGGCCCGCCCGCTAGCACCTCGATAACGGTCAATGGTGTGGGCTTGCCAATCCAGGCC
Source organism: Leucoma salicis (assembly GCA_948253155.1). Taxonomy (NCBI): domain Eukaryota; kingdom Metazoa; phylum Arthropoda; class Insecta; order Lepidoptera; family Erebidae; genus Leucoma; species Leucoma salicis. Next base: position 25,895,211 of record OX411808.1, read on the forward strand.
CACATCAAATATCTGGGCCTGGTATTGGATGGACGGTGGCACTTCGACGAGCACTTCCGCCGTCTTGCGCCAAAGCTCGTCGGCATGGCGTACGCCCTCGGGCGCCTGATGCCGAATCTGGGCGGACTGAGTATCTCGTGTCAACGACTCTACGCGGGGGTAGTATGGCACTGTACGGCGCGCCCGTGTGGGCGGTGTCCCTGGCCGCTCGCAATAGGGCCCTTCTATGGCGTCCACAGAGGGTCGTAGTGGTCAGGGCAATACGGGGATACCACACGGTCTCGTGCGATGCAGCCTGCGCGTTGGCCGGAACCCCCCCGTAGGATCTGGAGGCGGAAGGGCTCGCCGACGTTTATCGGTGGGCGTCAACGGCGCGGTCGGAGGGCAGCCGCCCCTCGCCAAGCGCAATCTCCTCGTGGCGGGAATATGCTCGCCGCGCCCCCATTCTAAAGTGGAGGCCTCGGCTGGAAACGCCCCGGGCTGGTCTCTGGACCGTGGGGGCGCTCCAGCCGATCTTGGAAGAATGGGCAGGGTGGCAGCACGGGGTCCTCACCTTCCGGTTGGTGCAGGTCTTGTCGGGACACGGTTGCTTTGGCAAATACCTGCACACGATCGCTAGGAGGGAGACGACCCCAGGCTGTCACCACTGCGACTGCGGCGAAGACTCGGCGCAGCACACGCTCGAGTCGTTCCCGGCCTGGGATGTGCAGCGCCAGGAACTCGCTGCAGTCATAGGCGTGACCTGTCACTGCCGGCCGTTGCGTGAGCGATGGTCGGCAGTGCCTGTCACTGCCGTCTGACAGTGCCTGGCCTGGACCACGGTCGCCGCCTTCTGCGAGGCTGTCACCTCGCGGAAGGAGGCGGCGGAGGGGCCCGGGAGGAATCCACCTTCGCGGACTTGATTCGCCGCTGGCGCGCGGGGCGGCGTGCGCGCGCTTACTTGCGCCTTATGCCGCCCTAGACGAGGCTGCGGACGGTGGGGTCGGGGAGTATCCTGCCGTCCACGAAAACCTACCGCGAAGGTGTGACGCCCAAGTACGCGGGGCATCGTACAAGACGGGGTGCCCGAAGGGGCTGCCGCCTGCGGATCGCGGTGAAACGACGCGGTTCCCGTAATCTGCCGTAGTAAGGGTGGGTGAGGGCGCACGGTGGGTTTTTAGTGGGTGAGAGCCCTACACTACCCTGTTGTCTCCTCGGGCAGCGGGGTGTGCAGTAGGACATTTTTGCCCACCTAAAATAAAAAGAAAAAAGAAAGGCAGACTCCTCGTGGGTTGGAGTTCCGCGCGGGTTACCGTGCTGGAGCCCCAGCCCGCGAGGTGCTTTAGGTGCATGGCGGAAGGACATACCCGACCGACGTGCACTAACTGCTTAGACTGCAGCGGTCTCTGCTTCCGCTGCGATCAGGCAGAACCTATGGCGGCGACCTACAACGCCACTCCTCACTGCCCCGCGTGCGTGGCGGACAATAGGCCTGCCAAGCAATACATGGGGCGTGAGGGATGTAGACCCCGGCGACAGGATCTAAAAAAGGAGGGAGCGCAAGCACAGGCTGCTCCTCCTAGCGTGGCTCCTCCGCCATCCCGGGTGGAGGAGGATATGGTTATGGCTTAAAATTCAACCGTGACACTATCCTCCTCTAGGCGAATCTCAACCACTCCACCGGTAGGCAGGATCTTCTCCTGCAAACCATGGCGGAGCGGCTGAATTATGTAGCCGTAGCTGCGGAGCCTTATTGTGTCCCTGACCGCCCTCATTGGGTGGGCAGCCGCGAAGGCTCCGAGGCATTCGTCAGCTCTGCGGAGACAGGGGCACGGGATACATCGCGGCTGACTGAGGGGGGTTACGCTGTACGGCGTATACTTTTCCCCTAACCGGAGGCTAGCTGATTTTGGGGTCTGGCATAACAGCCCAGAGACCTCGATACGGCAACCGGCACCTAGCCACGTCCTGATCGTACACCTGGAACCCTGCCTCAGGGTACTGTTCAACGCGTGCCTAGCGTCCGGACGGTTCCCTGACTGCTGGAAGGAGGGGAGGCTGGTACTCCTGCCGAAGCCGGGACGAACGCCGGATTCGGTCGGGGCCTTCAGGCCCATCGTGCTACTGGACGAGGCGAGTAAACAGCTGGAGAAAAGCCTCACTGCCCACATCGTCAGTTACCTGCGCGACGTCGGACGCGACTTGTCGGACGCCCAGTTTGGTTTTCGAGCTGGTAGTTCAACGATCGACGCGATTATGCGCCTGAAGACACAGTTAATATTCAAAGCACAAAAAAAATGCCTCCTGTCTATGTACACCCTAAATATAACAGATACTTGTGTACCGATATTTAAAAAAAAAAAGGATTCTTACATTGCCCTTCTTATATATCTAGGAGGTAGCAGTTTTTGTAAAAAGTAATGTTTATAAAGCTTTTCAAAAAATGTCATGATGTTCGAAAGGGTCCATTACGCAATAAATATAAAAATAACATATGCAAATATGCCTCGAATACGAGTCTCATACAGAAAGGTATTCTAGGTATGGCACCTATCATATTTAACAAAGTACCTGATGCCATAAAAATTCTAAACTTACATGAGTTTAAGTATAGGTTGAAATCGATGTTAATTAATAAATGTTACTACACTGTGGATGAATATATAAATGATAATTTGTGATTGAAAATCAATTACAAGACCTCACGATAGATCAAGGACAAAACGTAACCAATCTATTGGATGTTATGTTAAACAGATTCCAAACAATCATGACAAACATGATGAACAGCATGATGGATTGGATGATCCAATTAATCACAGGACTGGTATCACAGAGACTCTAAACATCCGTATACTCACCTGGAACGCCAATGGATTAACTGACAGACGTCAGGAGCTCGAACTATTCATGATAACCGAGAAAATTGATGTAGCTCTAATATCTGAAACTAGATTAACCTAGCGCTCGCACATAACATTTCAAAACTGTACAACCTATCGGACTGATCATCCTTCAGGCAGATCTCAAGGAGAAACTGCGGTAATACTGAAAAATAATATCAAACATAATGTTCTCAACTTCTACAAAACAGATAAAATCCAGGCAACGTCAATCAAAGTCCATCATAAAAACTCTGAAACGACTGTCTCCGCAGTATATTGCCCACCCAGACACTCAATCAATGTGGATGAATTTAAAAAATTCTTTAATGAACTTGGCCCAACTTTTATTTGTGGAGGTGATTGGAATTCAAAACACACTCATTGGGGATCAAGACTGATCAACCCAAAGGGTAGGCAACTCTACAGAGCCACACTAGATCTCAACCTTGAATGCATATCCCATGGGGAACCAACATATTGGCCAACAGACCGAAATAAAATACCTGATCTTTTAGATTTCTATATCACAAAGAACATTGGCCGTAACTATACTAAAATAGAAAAATGCGAAGACCTGTCGTCAGATTATTCACCAGTTATCCTGTATTTAACCAAATTAAGCATCTACTCTGAGCCACTCTCTAGAATATACAACAATAACACTAACTGGGACACTTATAAGAAAATTGTCTCTTCCATCATAGATTTAAACATTAAATTGAAGACAGAAGATGATATAGAGAATGCTATAGAAAAATTTAACTTTATTATCCACTTCGCAGCTAAAGAATCAACAACCATAAGCAAAAAAGCCTGGACCAAACTTAAGAAATATCCAAGAAACATCATGGAGAAAGTCTGGGAACGGCGCAAACTAAGAAAAGAATGGTATAGATCTAGATACCCTTCTGATAAAACTAGTTTTAACAGAGCAACTCAAGAACTAAAGAACATGATTAAAGAACATGAAAACCTCTGCCTACAGAATAATTTGGCTCGTCTCACTCCCCATAAGGATAAAAACTATTCACTCTGGCGCGCAACTAAACATATGAAGCGGCTTAAAGAACATATTCCACCAATAAGAAAACAAGACTGTAGTTGGGCCAGAACAGACCTTGAAAAATCAATCGCTTTTTCTGAACACCTTCACGGTGTCTTCACACCCCTACCTTGTTCTAACCCAGAAAATGATAGAAAAATAATGGAATTTTTAGAATCACCAAATCAGTTATGCTTTCCACTAAAGGCAGTAACCCACAGAGAAATATCCAGGCAAATACGGGCACTTCCACTTAGTAAAGCACCTGGTTATGACCAACTAGACTCTACTCTGCTAATGAATCTACCGAAGAAAGGAACAATGTACTTGGTAGTCATTTTTAATGCTTGTTTAAGACTTAGTCATTACCCATGCCAATTGAAAATCGCCCAAGTCATAATGATCTTGAAACCGGGCAAAGCCGCAGAGGTTCCTTCATCCTACAGACCTATCAGCCCTAAGACCCAACCTTTGGTTGGTAAGTTATTTGAAAAAATAATGTTAAACAGAATGCAGTCCTATTTGAATGAGACTACTACTGCTCCCTGAGCACCGATTTGGCTTCAGGCAAAAACACGGTACTATTGAACAAATACATAGATTATCGAACTCCATAAGCCAACCACTAGAAAACAAATAGTATTGTTCAGCCGTTTTCTTAGACGTAAGTCAATCAAAAAAAAAATTGTGATTATGGAAATATATGTACGTTTGTATGTATAATTGAGAAAAAAAATTAAAATTAACATTTAAGTAATTACATCATTGTAATGAAAATGACATTATCTATTATATTATTAAGGTATTATACTCGTATAATGACGTAATGAAATATTGTATATGAAATTGTCTATGCGACCGTCACGATTATTTAGATGTTATTATTTTGATTAATGTACTTACAATTCAATAGATATTATTATTATTATTTTTTTTACGGTGTTTATAACCAAATTTATTTATGAATTTGTATTCTCAATGGCAAAATATACAGAAACCATCCATAACTTAAAATTGTATGTATCACCTATATTTTATAAATAAATAATTGATTGATTGATAGATTGATTGAAGGCCGCGGCCGCAGCGGTCGTCGCCGGCGCTGGAGTGCTGTTGGCGGTGTCGCTTGACATCGCCAATGCATTCAATAGTCTGCCATTCAGCTGCATCAGGAAAGCGCTCCGGTATCACGGGGTGCCTGCATACCTGAGGCGGCTGGTGGCGGACTACCTTGAGGGCCGCAGCGTTCTCTATGAGAGCCGCATAGGGGACGTTGTAAGGAGACCCATATCGTGCGGTGTCTCACAGGGTTCAGTTCTAGGGCCGCTCCTGTGGGACATCGGTTACGACTGGGTGCTACGCTGTCGGCTCTCCCCCCGGGCTTGCGGTCATCTGCTATGCGGATGACATGCTGATCGTGGGCCGGGGTGGAAACTTTGAGGAAGCGGCGTTCCTGGCCCCCTTAGGGACCTCGGAGGTGGTCAGGAGGATCGGGGTGCTAGGGCTTAGGGTGGTCCTAGACAAGTCGGAGGCCCTGTTTTTCCATGAGCTTCGACGTCGGCCAACTGCTGGCGCCTCGATCACGGTGGATGGGGTCCAAATTAGGGGTGCAGGCCCGGGTTAAGTATCTGGGCCTGGTGCTGGACGGGCAATGGCGCTTTCGCGAGCACTTCCGTCAACTGTCTCCGAGGCTCGTCAGTGCGGCGTCTGCCCTTGCACGGCTCTTGCCGAATATGGGCGGACCCAACAATGCGTGCCAACGGCTTTACGCGGGGGTGGTCTGGTCGATGGCGCTGTACGGCGAACCCGTGTGGGTGGAGTCCCTGGACGCACTGAACAAGGCTCTTCTGTGGAGGCCTCAGAGAATCGTCGCGGCCAGGGTCATACGTGGATACCGCATGAGGTGTATCGGCGGGAGCGTCGCAAGAGCGGGATGGGAGTGGTTGTCCCCCACCCAGCGTGGTGGCCAGATGGCAGGGCGACGCCCACCGAGCTGCCATGCAGGGCGCGGCTGGAGGCGCCCCGGGTTGGTCTTCAGACCGTAGGGGCACTCCAGCCGGTGCTGGAGGAGTGGGCAAGGTGGCGAAACGGAGTCCACCTCCTTCCGACTGGCGCAGGTGCTGTCGGGGCACGGTTGCTTCGGCAGATATCTGCACATTGTCGCAAGGAGGGAAGTGACTCCAGGCTGTGACCTTTGCGGCTGCGACGAGGACGCGGCGCAGATTCGCTCGAGTCGTGCCCGGCTTGGGCCGAGCAGCGCCGTGAACTCGTCGGGGGGACCTCTCGCTGCCGAGCATCGTCAGGGCGATGCTTGGCAGCGACAGGAATTGGGCCGCGGTCGCTGCCTTCTGCAAGGAGATCATCTCGCGGAAGGAAGCGGCGGAGAGGGCCAGGGAGGCTTATCCTTCCGCATACCCGAACCGCCGCCAGCAACTGGGGTGGCGCAGGCGAAAATATTTGCGCCTAATGCCGCCCTAGCTGAGGCTGCAGGTGGATGGACCGGGGAACGTTGGCCACCCGCAAGGCCTCCTGCGATGGTGCGACGCTCCGTGTGTGGATACGTCGCTCAGTTGAGGGTACCCGAAAGGGTAAGCCACCGGCGGACCACTGAAGGAATGTGATATGGTTCCGATGGGCCGCCAATAAAGACGGAGAGACAGCACGCGGCGGGTTTCTTTAGTGGGTGAGGGCCCCACACTACCCCATTCGTTGCCCCGAATGACGGGGTGTGCGGTTAGGAACATTTTTTCCCGCCTTAACAAAAAAAATAAAAGGTATACAAACCCGAAACCATCAATATCCTACTCCAGGAGGCTGTCCCGCTAACGGGCAAAAATCGTGTAGATTCGCTGTTGTGCCGAAGTGTGAGGTTTGCTCGCAGGTGGGTGCTAAGAACTCTTCTGTGTTTTGTCTAATCTCCTCACAAAACTCAACGTCTAGCTGTGTACTGCATTCTGTCGCTATTTTTCCTGGGATACTATCGCACCCCATAGCGTGTTTTCACATTCACTCATAAACCATGGCCGTTAAGAAGAGTAAAAAAGAGTACTTAAATGTTCTAAGGCAGTCTTCACTGAGCACTGCGCACTTCTCTAGGTAAGTGCACCTAAGTAGGTACGAACTCGACCTACTTGACCACCTCAGACACCACCTTGAGGCCTCAGGTCTGTATGTCTCTATATACCTAATAATGGGGGACTAGTCTCAATAGGAATGCCTTTCTTAATTATAACTGTCTCACAAAATGGTCCACAAGCGGACTGAATGCCTTAGGCATTTTCTACCAGCTTATCTATGTGGGAGCAGATACGTAGGTACTGTATCGGTGCTACGATAAATATAAAAAACAGGACGGAATAACAGATCATACGTACGAAATGAACCTATGAAAGTAAAATAAAAGGCAGCCCGCAGCAAACGTTTTAAGCTCTTGAAATTTACCAGTGCTATTAATAAGTATTATGTAATTATTAAGGCATACCTGAAGTGCCATAGTATTCATAAATACTAGAAGGACCTGTAGTGGCAATCGTGCTTTGTACGATCTATGTGTCCAAAGTCTGTGTGCACCTGCTGTTATACCCAATCCAGAAATAACGCCGAAAATATACTCTAGAAAGAAACAAATAAATTATAGTTACTATAATAGGATAAAACTCTAATAAAATATTACATTCACATTAACCGGGTCGGGCAGTGTTATTGAGCTTATTTGTAAAAAGAAAAATTCTTAGTAGCCGCCCGGAGTTTGGAAATGTGTCCGATAGACGGCAATAGGTTCGCCCCGTATTACGTGGGACTTAAACATAGCTGGTAAACATGGCTACCCCTTCCGGGAATACAGGCGTGATGCTATGTTTTTGTTTATACGTCAAAGTTTATAACACATAATTATACTACAGCTGTACAGCTTGATGGTAAGTGAGACGGTAAGTTTGCCACCCTCTGAATGGTTGGCGTGATAGCCTATAGTGTAGACCAAAGGCAACCTTCGCGAGTAATCCACCCCAAGAAAAGCTATAGGACATGAAGAGGAATGATGATATAGAGGAGATGAGGAAATGGTCAGTTAAAATAATAAGAAGGGAAGGAGAACCACCCCCGTTTGGTAGGTTTCTAGTTTAGAAATGGAAACACATATTTAGACGTTTTTGAATTAAGAATGTTAAATTTCATTATATAAGTATTTGACATAGGATTCACATACATTTCAATGGTTTTATAAAATCGCGGGTAGGTTAGGTGTCGAATTTAGAAAGTAAATCATTAACGCTGACGAAGTCGCTGGTATCAGCTAGTATATTTATACGAGTAACTCACCAGATATAGCTGTCAACCATAAAACCTTGAAAAGAATTAAATAAAACCCGTAAAGCGCTGCCATATGCATGAATGTCCATAAGAACACATTTTTCCAAACTATGTTCAATTTTGTTATCTTAACAAATAGCGTTGTAGTTTCTGTTTTATTAGACTTTACTGCGTCTTCGTCGAGAAGTTCTAAATTTCTATTTTCAACAGAGGTAGACATTGTGGCTGTAATTAAAAAAAAATATTATATCCGTTATTTCCAATCTGTAAATTGCTGCATTAGTTATTTATAAGCCGTATATAGAACAGCTTAAGCTTGTCTCTGCATAACCACATCAGTGAACGATAGGGTCATGAAAACTATCCATGCTGTCATGCATAAAGTTTTAACGTTTGTTAACTCGAATAATGAACACTGTACTATAATAAGTGTGAAGTACCACGCTGTACGATGACTTGTTGAATTATTTAAAGCGTCTATCGCTGAGCCACAAGTAGTAACAATTTTCCAAAAAAGTTTAATTTATAGTGTTTATCATGACATTTTAATTTATTTTATATCCATATTCAATAGAATTAATTAATATTAGGGTTGACTAATAAATCTGTAAGTTTAAGATATAATTTAGTTAATTTAAGTTTCATATATGTTGAATATCATCATTCTTCATGTTTTCCTTTTTGCAACGTTATGTCTCTCTGCTGGAATCCGCTTCCACCGGGAAATAAAATTCGGGTGCTATACTCTTACCAAACGGCTTGGTCATGGGACATTGGTTACAGCGAAATGTGAACGGCAGAGCGTCTAAAATAAATGTATGGAAAAGTACTGGGCATACCACGCGTAGCGGCGAGCGGCGAATCCACCAGCTAAACTTGCCTCCTCAATGGTGTACAGCTTCTACGTCGTGTTTCGGCTCCCACTATTTGTTTTGAAGAGCACATGCTAGAACAATCTGGGTGGTTCGTATATATAATCTACAGGTTATTCTAAATGTAAATATTTATAAATGTAACTGCCTCGGTGGTGTAGCGGTAGTGTATGCGACTGCTAATCATGAGGTCTCGGGTTCGATTCCCGGGTCGGGCAATATGATTGAGCTTTTTCCTAAAAAGAAAAATTCTCAGTAGCAGCCCGGAGTTTGGAAATGTGCCCGGTAGACGTCAATAGGCTCGCCCTATTACGTGGGACTTAACATAGCTGGAAAATCGTGGGTGTGTAATACACCTCTGCCTACCCCTTCGGGGAATACAGGCGTGATGCTATGTAATGTATGTATGTATAAATGTTGAAGCTATACTTACAAAATTAAAGTATTGAAGTACTGCTTCTCAGTCTTTGCAATTTCGATAACGCAAATGTGTCATAAGGGCTATTCCAGATCTGTATTTTAGCACTTGACATGCTCAGCTACTTTAAAGAACAAATTATTAGTGAATGTGGAAAAAGAGAACTTTACTATGAGTGGGGTTTGAACCTAAGTCCCTTCAAATCCGGGGAAGTGCCACTAGACCTCTAATTAAATTTAAAAGAGAAATTATTTACATTGGAAAGTAAAAAAAAACATCCATTTATTTAGTTGGGTTTTGCATGCCTCATAAGTGAAGCGTTGACGTAGGGTACTACTCTCACTTCCCGCAAAACAACTGATTTTTCAAACTTAAAATGTCTCTATTTATCATTAAATAAACAAAATAAAAACACGTTATTTAATAAACAAAAATATGTATGGTCGATTCGATCATACACTAAAACCAGCGCTATCTACCTTATTTAGTGAGAACTACTTCTATAGAACCAATATAGTAGTACTTTTTAAAATTAGCGCTATCGATATACGACATGAGAACCACATTAGTACTTCTTGAAATTAGCGCTATCTATGTGATTTATTGAAAACTACTTAGTAAGACCAATACATTATTAGTTACTTATTCAATGAAAAATGAAATTATGAGGCGTCCACTTTTGGATTTTCCAAATATTTTTATTCTAGTTTATGTTTGATTTAATAGGTTCAGTTTTGATGTTACTTAAAGCTGTCAACCAAAAAAATGCATGCAAATGAGTTCATGACATCAGCATTATTCCAGTAAACCTGTAAATGAATGAATAAGTACTTACAGGTGACTGTACTGTATATGTAGGTATAAAAAAATCTAAATTATTTTCATTCGTGAGGTGACAGAGTACACTTGTGTTTTCTGTCTGTGTGTTGACGGACTAAGAATACAAGTGTCGCCACCCCATTCTTTCCCATGAGTATGTGTGTCGTATGAGGCGGCTAAGGGAAGTAAGCAATTATCATCCATTGCATGACTGGTGGTAGGGCTGGGTACCAAGTGGGAGTACTCACTTGGTATCGGGCCAAAGCGGCTTGGTAATCTCCCGTGTGACCGTTCATGAAGCACATCGTTGCGTTTTGGCTGTAGCAGGAGATAGCCGTTTATGCTTTCGTTTCATATCTGTGAAATGAAATGGTGAGCAGCAGTTTGACAATACTCTCGGTATAGTTGAGTCCATGAGTGACGGTTACCATTTACCATCAGATGGGCCGTGGCTCGACTGCCACTAAACGCAATAAAAATTAAAAAAAAACACTTGTACCCTATAATTATCTACTATGTCTGTTGACAATGGCCGCTGTCACCGAAATTATGATCTAGAGATAGATATATAGATGAGCGTTTAATCAAAGTTAAATGCTTTAACTGTATGAGTGTTTCAATTGGCGGCCTTATCGCTCAGAGCGATGTCTTCCAGGCAACCATGGAGATCATCTATCTATACTATTATAAAGCTGTAACAGAGCTGTGTCTGTACATTTAAGCTATTTGAGAAAAAATGTCTGTTTTAGGCTATATAGGCGTGTCTAAACATAAAACGTTTTTTTTAGATTTTTTTTTCTGTTTGTTGAACGGATTTTGATGCAACTTTTTGCTTGATAGCTCTTGATTAGATTTAACAACTGGTATACATTTTATTTTATTGGAAAATCAAACAAAGGTGAGAAACCAAGACCTACGCTCCTCGGCTTAACTAGTAGATGGAAAAGAAGTGAAATAATGAAAAACAAGAAGAAACTCAAAGAAATATACATAACAGAAGACTATTCAAAAGAAACTATAGAAAAAAGGAAAGCACTACTACCTAAGCTCATGGAAGAAAGGAAAAAAGGAAATTTTGCCTACATAAAATATGATAAACTCGTCGTCAAAGAAAACACAAGTGCCAAGGATAAAAGAAAAAGAGAATTTTATAACTCTCCTCAAGCTGATTTACAGCCAAGAAAACAGCAGACACTAAACGCAACCAAAAATAACAGAATAAACGCATTTGATAAGATGAGGGGGCGATCTAACTCTCTCTCAACCATTACAACAGAGAAAAAACAATAGCAATTACACACATGCGATCGGAAACGGAAATCAAATACGAAGCAAAACAATAAAGTAAACAAAACTAAGCACCCTCCTCCAAGCCGACTGGTCCTCGTGGGGGAAAAAGACCACGACCCTCAAAAGATTAATAAACTTACGTTAGATATACACATAGCTACTTTTAATGTAAGATCACTACGAACTACTGAAAAACTCCATGAACTCGAACTAGCCATAGCAGACATAAAATGGGACATAATAGGAATCAGTGAAATGAGGAAATATGGCGAAGGAATTGAAGATTATGGGAACTCCATCCTACACTACAAAAGGGAGACACCAGGTCTATATGGTGTAGGTTTTCTAATTAAAAAGAGACTTGCTCACAAAATCGAAGAAATAAAAGGCATATCGGAGCGAATAACAATTTTAAACATTGTACTACCATTAAATAAAAACGATAAATGGACCATAATACAAGCATACTCACCAATAGAATCAAACAAAAAAGAAGATAAAAAAGAAATCGAAAAATTTTACGAAGACTTAGAGACTACTATTCAAAATGCAAATAAAAATATTATCGTAATGGGTGATTTCAATGGACAAATAGGACAGTGTAACAGTGATGGAGAAAAACATACAGTAGGAAAATATGGATATGGTAAAAGAAGCAAAAATGGAGAAAGTTTGATCACTTTCGCTTTAGGAAATAAACAAAGTATTCTCAATAGTTTCTATAAGAAAAAAGAAACAAAGAAGTGGACATGGATCTCCCCAAATGGACTATACAAAAATGAAATTGACTTTATCATGACCAACAAGCCCAAGAACTTTCAAGACGTATCGGTTATACACAACTTAAATTTTCATTCGGACCACAAAATGGTTCGGGCCCAACTAACAGGTGCCCCTATAGGGGCACCTGTTAGTTTGGCCCCTTTTTAAAGAGAGGACTCTTTATAAAGCTTTATAAAGAGAGGACTCTTTATATATCTATTTATATAGAGAGGACTCTTTATAAAGAGTAATAGGAAATTTCATGACAGGAAAACAGTCATAGTATGCACCGGTAACAGTGATCAACTCATGACTAACCTACAAGCTATAATAAGAAAAGATGAAGAAAGTAAACAACCAATTCAGGCAAGGTATGACAAATTCGTAAACTTACTAACAACAGAAACAAAGAAAATAAACTCAGAAAAGAATAAGATGATTTCTAGTAAGACATATCATCTGCTACAGAAAAGAAAAGAATTAATACGAAGAAAGAAAAATAAAGATTACCGCTCTAAAATATCTGCAATTAGCAAAAAAATCAATGAAAATATGAGGAAAGATAAGAAAATAAAAAGGCAAGAAACATTGAAAAAACACATTGAGAAAACCGGTGGAATTAAAAAAGCTTTAAAAGAATTGAACATCAAAAAGGATTGGATGCTACAAGCTAAGAATCAAGACGGAAAGTATACAAACAAAAGACAAGAGATAATAAAAGTAGCTACAGACTATTACCGAAATCTTTACCAAAGCAAGAAACCCAAACTAAAGATTAGTCAAAGTATCGAAACAGAGGATGAGCTTGTACCAAAAATATTACTGCAAGAAACAATAAGAGCAATCAATACCCAAAAAAGAGGTAAGACACCTGGAACCGATCATATAACTAACGAAATACTAATAACAACCGCACCGGTGATTGCTCCCATATTAACGGACATATTCAATGACATTATAGAGACTGAAAGTATCCCGGCCGATTGGACAACATCCACAATAATACTGATACATAAAAAGGGAGATAAAGGTGAAATAAGTAATTATCGACCAATCAGTCTGATGTCCAATATTTATAAAGTTTTTTCTAAAATAATTCTGTCTAGAATCACACCAACACTTGATTTCAATCAACCAAAAGAGCATGCTGGCTTCCGAAGAACATATTCAACCGTTGATCATATACATGTACTGAGGCAAGTTATACAAAAATACAAAGAATACAATAAAATCTATTATCTAGCATTTGTTGATTATAATAAGGCTTTTGACTCATTGGAACATGATTCTATCTGGGAAACACTACATATGCAGGGAATACAAAGAAAATATATACAAATACTTAAAAATATCTACTCAAACAGCAAAGCACAAGTCAGACTAGAAGGATTAGGAGAGGAGTTTCCTATTAAGAGAGGTGTCCGGCAAGGTGACCCTGTCTCACCCAAACTGTTTTCGGCAACCCTGGAGATGGTATTTAGAAATCTGGATTGGGACAAAAATGGACTCGATATAAATGGTGAATCTTTAAACTACCTGTGTTTTGCAGATGACTTGATCCTATTTTCTGAGTGCCCGAAAAGGCTAGAGCAAATGTTACAACAAATATCTGATGAAAGCGAGAAGGCAGGTCTTTCAATGAACACATATAAAACAAAAATTATGACCAACGGTTCACAAACCTATAACATTAGAGTTAACATGGAGGAAATATATTATGTAGAAGAATACTTATACCTGGGACAGTTAATAGCGCCAAGGGATACTATGCAAAAGGAAATCGATAGAAGGATAGCCAATACTTGGAAAAGATATTGGTCTCTAAGCGAAATCATGAAAAATCAAGACATGCCAATAAAAGAGAAAAAGAAAGTATATAGCATGTGCATTTTGCCATGTTTAAAATATGGATGCCAAACATGGGCATTAACGGAAAAACTAACAAGGAAAATAAATGTATGCCAAAATGGAATAGAGAGAAGTGTAATTGGGGTAAAAAGGCGAGATAGGGTAAGATTAGAAAATATTAAAAAAATAACTAAATTTAAAGATGCGGGCAAAATATGTAAAACATTAAAATGGCAATGGGCAGGACATATGTTAAGAGAGAAGAATGGGAAATGGACAAAAACAATATCAGAATGGTACCCCAGAGATGGGAAAAGGAGCAAAGGGTGACAACCAATACGCTGGGAAGGAGACTTAAAGAGAACTGCTGGTCCAGAATGGATGAGAATTGCGAGGGATAGGGATAAGTGGAAATCTTTAGAGGAGGCCTATGTCGAAAGACAAGTTGGGGAAAAAAGTACCGATCCATAGTAATACTAACAATTAACTGTTGTAAACTCAGCAATAAAGGCTTATTTTATTTTATTTTATGTATTTTGTACATTTTGTACCGCTACTATATCGCGAACCTGAGATATATCCAAAAAACTAGCTTTTGGCTGCGGCGGAGCCGCTGGTAAAGGCTAGTTATATTATAATTCGTTAGTTAGAGAAATTTTCAAATGAATTTTAATATTTTGTTATCTATATATATAAAAGAAAGTCGTGTTAGTTACACTATTTATAACTCAAGAACGGCTGAACCGATTTGGCTGAAAATTCGTAGGAAGGAAGCTTAGAACTAGGAGAATGACATAAGACTTTTTTTTCTTTTACCCCGTTCCCGTGGAACGTGACATAAAACGTGGTATAGCAAAACGCAACTGACATGTGCGTGGGCCAACGTCATTTGAGTCACTACGGACTGTTAATGGTACAATATTCCCAACATATCGTGCTGCATGTGAAAAACTCAATTTACTAGACAGCGATACCCACTGGGAACGACAATCGTTGAAGCAATTATCTCTGCATCGCCAAGTCAGATACGCACATTATTTTTTATCACCATTTCGACATGCTTTCCATCAAACCCATCTAACCTGTGGCACAAATACAAGGCAAATATGTCAGAAGACATATTATAATTCGTGTCAGTTCAAGAAATCCCGATCTTGAGATAAATGAGGAAATACATAATCGAGCTTTGCTCTTGATCGAAGATATGTGTTACCTCATGTGAGGTAGCTTATTAGTCAGGTTAGGAATGCCAGTGCCAAATAGTGAAATGAATGACGCATTTAATCGAGAATTGGAACGGGAACGTGAATATGATCATCAGGAATTAGATTTAGTATTCAAACGAATGTACCCCTGTTGAATCCCCAATAAAAGGAAGTTTCATCCATCCATCCATCCATCAGCCTTTCAACGTCCACTGCTGGACATAGGCCTCCCCAAGAGAACACCACGACGAGCGGTCCCGTCATGGGGGATAATGCCGTAATCGCCACGCTTGGCAGATGGGTTGGCGATCGCAGTGGATATTGTTAATACCCGAGGGAATGCTGCTGCCTACGCCCTCGGTATTCCCTCATTAAGCTCTTACGACTCCCATGGGTAGAGAGGGGTGGGAAAATTCTAAAGCCGGCACCACACGGCCAAGGAAAGAACGCAAAAGGAAGTTTAAGATACATTAATGAAGGAAATTGATGATGGAAATGGTGATTTATATTTTCTGGATGCCCCTGGTGGAACTGGTAAGACATCCCTCATGTCAGTAGTTTTAGCCACTGTTCGTGCGAGATCCAACATTGCGGTTGCAGTTGTTTCTTCTGTAATAGCAGCCACATTGTTAGAAGGATGCCGTATGGCTCATTCAGCATTAAAATTACCGTTAAATCTTCAAACTATTGAAGAACCAACATGTAATATTGCAAAACACTCCACAATGGTCAAAGTTTTATCAGCATCGAAAATCATCATCTGGGACGAATGCACAATGGCGCATAAACGTGCATTGGAGGCACTTAACCGAACATTGAAAGATCTACCCAATGACTCGAAATGTTTCGGAGGCGCAATAATTTTACTGGCTGGCGATTTTCGTCAAACACTGCCAGTAATTCCAAGATCAACTGTTGCTGACGAAATAAACGTTTGCCTTAAATCATCGAATCTATGGCGCTATGTGAAAAAACTTCAGCTGACAACAAATATGAGAGTTGCATTGCTGAACGATACATCTGCTGAAGATTTCTCTGAGCAATAGCTGACTATCGGTAATAGTCGAGTACCTGTCGACGCATCGAGCGGATTGATTTTATTTCCTCCGAATTTCTGTAACTTTGTCTCATTAACAGACGAACTCATCAACAAAGTATTCCCAAACATCATTCCATCCATCCATCAGCCTTTCAACGTCCACTGCTGGACATAGGCCTCCCCAAGAGAACGCCACAACGAGCGGTCCCGTCATGGGGGATAATGCCGTAATCGGCACGCTTGGCAGGCGGGTTGGCGATCGCAGTGGATGTTATTAATACTCGAGGGAGTGCTGCTGCCCACTCCCCTGGTATTCCCTCAGTCGGCTCTTATGACTCCCGTGGGTAGAGAGGGGTGGGACAATTCTAAAGCCGGCCCCATACGGCCGGCAAACATCATTACTAAACACAAAAATAATGAATGGTTGAGTGAGCGAGCAATTTTGGCGGATAAATATAAAGATGTAGATGACTTAAACTACATTATTCCGAATGAAATCATTGGTACACTGCATTCATTCAAATCTATTGACTGTGTAACAAATAAAGATGATGCCACCAACTATCCAATTAAATTAAACTCCTTGGATGGCCTGGCTTACCACCGCACAATTTACGACCAAAGGTTGGCTCCGTAGATATCATGCTTCGAAACATAAACCAACCAAAACTGTGCAACGGGACGCGTTTGATGGTAAGTAAATTGATGAACAGTGTGATTTACGCCACGATACTCAAAAGAAAATTCGAAGGTGAGGAAGTTCTCATTCCGAGGATCCCGATGATCCCAACCGATATACCATTTGAGTTTAAACGACTTCAATTTCCGATCCGTCTTGCATTTGCCATGACCATTAACAAATCACAAGGCCAATCTTGAAAATTTGTGGTCGGAATCTAGAAAATCCATGTTTTTTCCATGGTCAACTATATGTTCACGGGTCGGAAGACCACCTGCGTTATTTGTTCTTGCGCCTGATAATTAGACGAAAAATGTCGTCTATCACAAGGCGCTTCAATGAAGAGTGCAACTTATGCATCAAAATACATGGCCAATAAAGAATCTTTAAAATACTTGATTTTTTTTATTTATATTTATATCCTAATAAAAATAAAATCCAAAATCTGCTCATTTATTGTCCCTAAGGCGGAACAAAGTTCGCCGGGTCAGCTAGTTTTTATATATCTTTTTGCCATCGTGTCATTTAATCGAGACTGCTGATTTGGCAAAGCATCTGGACGGTATCCAGGCGATGCAGGTCCAAATCCTCCTCGTGACTGTTATTTTCGATTTCACATTTTCCACTTTGTGTTTAAGTTTACCTGGTCGGTATAATGTATGCAAAAACTTCCTACAGATGGCGCAGGCATCGGCCAGGACGTTAAGTATGAATGTGGTATCGAAATTAGCAGTCTTGCTTGAGTAATTGTCACGATGGCTAAATTGGCAAAGCATCTGGACGGTATCCAGGAGATGCAGGTTCAAATCCTGCTCGTGACTGTTATTTTCGATTTCACATTTTCACACTTTGTGTTGATAATTTTGAATTTTAGGTAATAGCTTACTAATATATACTTCAAAAATGTATTATTTTTAAACAGTGACCCGTGCGTGATTGTTGCGTATACACTTTGACACGTGTACACGTCAATAATTGATTCCGGGGATGTCACTTATGTGGAAATAACACATAAATGCTCACACTACAGTTAGTTAATATACTAAACGTCACTTCCGTTTAATTCCGTCCGAAAAAAGATGTGAGTTAATTTCAAGTCGCGACATAGGAAGTATTTACTCCAATAATATACGTACATTATATTGGTTTAGAACAGCTTATTTTCTCAAAAAATTATCTTTATTTCTGTTCCTCGTCAAAGAGAATAACTCTATTGTTTTTGTCTGTTCCATCAATCCCACTATTAACGAAATAAGCCCTTTTGAAAAGAGAGCTTGTAGCCGCGTGTATTAGCTACTTTGGTTTTGAATTTTTTATAATAAAAATGTTCATACACAACTTCGGTTCAAAAGTTTTAATGCAAGTAAGTAAAGTTTTTTACATAAACCAATAGGGTTGAAGTATCATAGCGTCATTTTTCTTCCTTACTATTGGTTGTTCTTGACGCGATGTGGAACGATGAGCAAAAGAGATAGGTAGTGCGTAGTTGCGTACCTACGATCCTACGATCTTCAACATGCCCGCGGCCTTGAAAGCATCAGCTTTTAAACTTTATTCAGCTTCTACTAGAGGGCAGATCTTAGCAAAAGCGCGTCTGATGATGCCTGATGACGTCTGTATGTCCGCTACTCGTGACACACCGTCCTTGCCAGGTATCGTTTTTATGACTCGACCCAACTGCCATTTAAGCGGAGGAAGATTTGTGTCTTTGATTAGTACGACGGTGTCAGGCTTCAAACTGCCTGTGTGCTGTCTCCACTTAGTCCTAGTTTGTAGCTCTGATATATATTCGTTGGCCCGTCGGGATGCCACGAAGATCCTCGTCGTAGACTGGAGCGGTCATAGGTCGCCCGATTAAAAAATGTCCAGGGCTGAGTGGAAGAATATCTCCAGGATCCGAGGACAGCGGTGTCAGCGGCCGTGAATTTAAGATAGCTTCGACTTGCGCCAATACCGTAGCAAATTCCTCGAAAGTGAGGTGAGCGTTGCCAACCACTCTGCGTAAATGGTATTTACAGGATTTGACTCCACCTTCCCACGAGCCACCAAAATGCGGGGAATACGGAGGAATAAACGAAAAGCGTATATTTTGAGTAAGTGCGTAATCACGTATGTCCTTACTGCATACTGACAAAAACCGAGCAAAATCATTTTTAACGCCAACGAAGTTACGGCCGTTATCTGAAAAGATTTCAGTCGGTTTGCCGCGCCGTGAAATAAAGCGCTTGAGCGCGAGTAAGTATGCGTCCGATGAGAGGTCACTAACTAATTCCAAATGAATTGCACGGGTAAGAAAACAAACGAATAAACAAACGTAGGATTTTACTAATTTGGCGCCTCTACCCCTTCGGTTTAATATGAACACAGGCCCAAAATAATCAACACCTACCTTTTCAAAACAGAAACCAGCAGTAATCCTTTCTTTAGGTAAATCTCCCATAATTGGAGTTAAAGTTTTACCTTTAATTCGTTTACAAATAATGCACTCATGAGTCACCTTCCTAGCTAGATTTCTACCTGCTACCGGCCACCAATCCTCACGCAATCTATATAACAACGCTTGAGGTCCAGCATGCAATGATAAAACGTGTTCATGTTGAAATAATAAATGTGTGAAAATATGTTTCGAAGATAAGAGAATTGGGTGCTTTTTGTTGTAATTAAAATCAGATGAAGCTTTTAGTCTACCACCCACGCGAATTAAATTATTGTTATGATCAATAAAAGGACTTAAATGAGAAAGATTATCATTTTGTGTGATATTTTTACCCTTTAGCAGTAAATTGTACTGATTAGAAAAGGATTCCATTTGTGATAGTCTTGCGAGTTTTAATTTAGCCTGTTGTAATTCAGAAACAGTGATCACTCCTGTAATCCTATCTAATTTGTTGCGTACTCTACAATTATGTATAAAACGAAATACATAAACACCTACACGGTTCATGCAAGAGAACTTAGAAAATTTATTGAAAGGAAAGAATGATTCGAATATATTTTCATTCTTTATAATTAACGAATTAGATTTAAGTTCAGGTAGATCGTTTATTATATTATTTGATAAATTATTGTGTGAGTTTAAGTGATTATTAAAGTCTAGATCGTGCAGAAATTTAGGTCCCTCCCACCATAAACTGGACGAAGATAGGTTTTCAATGCTAACCCCGCGCGAAATAAGATCGGCAGGATTTTCCTTGCCGCTTACATGCTGCCATGTAACTTGATTAGTTAACTCGTGTATTTCAGCAACCCTATTTTGTACGAACGTCTTAAGTAAACTAGGTGGCATACGTAACCAGCCTAGGACTATAGTCGAGTCTGTCCACAGCGTGACGTTATCAAACTTGATCGTAAGAGAATTGCGAATTTTTTCATAAAGTCGTGCGCCGAGCAAAGCGCCACAAAGCTCTAATCTAGGTATACTGACCGGTTTTAATGGAGCTACTTTGCCTTTAGACATTAATAATCTTACTGTAACTTGATCAGCACACACGGTACGCACGTAGGCCACGCAGCCATAGGCGATTTGGCTAGAATCTGAAAAAATATGCATTTCAGTTCGCACGGGATCACACTGAGACATGTACCGAGGTACTTTGACTGTTGAAAGATGAACTAGACTATTGAGAAATTGTTTCCATGTGCGTATAATGTCAGCGGGATGTGGATCGTCCCACTGTACCTTTAAAAGCCACAATTTTTGTAGCAAGACCTTGCCAATAATGACAAACGCGCTTAATAATCCTAACGGATCATAGATTTGGTAAACTATTGATAGAATAATACGTTTAGTTATAGGATAACTATCAGTTTGAATAAACGTATCAAAGTGAAATTCGTCAGTAGTGTTAGACCACCCTAAACCTAACGTTTTGCAATGCGTGTTATTGCCTAGGTTTAAATAACGAAAGGAGTTATCGAAACATGACTCACTATCGACATGAAAATTAAAGATCCACTTGCGTAGTGGAAAGCAACCCGATTTTAAAACATCCACAGTGTCCTTACATAGACTTAACAATTTGGTTTTGTCCTGACAAGATGTCAAAAGGTCATCAACGTAAAAGTCATCACGTATGAGCCTTTCGACCTCAGGGTCACCACACTCAGCTGCTAATTGCTTCAAGCACCTTACACTGAGGTAAGGCGCTGAAGCTGTGCCATACGTTACAGTGTTAAGTCTATAGATGTCAAGCGGCTTAGAAGGATCATCGCGCCAGATAATCAGCTGCAGATCGCGCTGCGAAGGGTGTACGGTTACCTGTCTATACATTTTCTCGCAATCTGCAACTGCAACATATTTAAATTGCCTAAATCGTAATAAAATACCTAACAAGTCACCCTGTATTGGTGGACCTACCAGTTGGATGTCATTAAACGATTTACCACTACTCGTGGATGCACTGGCGTCGAAGATCACCCGTAGTTTCGTAGTTGTGCTTTCCTCTCTAAAAACGCCATGGTGTGGCATAAAATAATGGTGCTTAGCGTATGTGTCAACCTTAGTCATATGACCTAAATTGATATATTCGTTTATAAAGTCGATATACAATTGTTTGTAGTCGACTGGTGCGCGTAATAAACGTTTTTCTAAAGAAAAGAATCTACGTTCAGCTTGGGAGTATGACTCACCCAATGTATCAGCTGATTCCTTCAACGGTACGTGAACACAATATCTACCATCCTTGTCGCGTGTAGTTGTAGTAGTAAAAGAGTGTTCACATGCCTGTTCGTCAGATGTGTGCGTATACCGAGACTTAGGTATCTCTTCTAACTCCCAGAACTGACGCAATTGCGAATCTATATCTACATATATAGAAGGAGATTGAATTAAGTTGCAATGAACTTGACCTTTATTGTGCGTAATGTTAATTGGCCCTGAGATTAACCAACCTAGTTTTGAATTTTGTAGGTACGGACCGTGCGGTAAACGTATCTTGCCATCGATGAGCAAGTCCCAAAAGCGATTAGCGCCTATCAAAATATCTATATTTTGTGCGTCTAAATAATGCGCATTTGCCAGCTGTACGTGTTCAGGAATCCTGAACTTAGCGCTTTGAACAGCCGGAAATGTGGAAGTAATTTCTTTTAAAACGAAACACTTAATGCGTGTTGAGTAGGTACTAATGCGTGATTTAATCATAATATCACACGTTTGCGTAGAATGTGATATTACATTGCCTACTCCCCGTATTTCGTGAGTGGACTGTATAAGAGGGATATTTAAGCGTTTACAAAATGATTGTGTAATAAAACAGCTTTGGCTACCACTGTCGAGTAACGCGCATGCCGTATGATAAACATTATTTTTATCCGGAATCTCAACCAAAGCAGTGGATAGCAAAACAGGTTGCACATCAATGCGTTGCGAGTATGTGTGCGTATTTGTATGAACATTACTGTATGAATGATGAATGAATTGTTTATCACTGCAGTCGCTGTTTAAAGACTCCGCGAGTGGCGATGAGCGGGGCGCGGATGCACACAGCGCATTCCTTTCAGTCGTCGCTGTCGCGGTACAAATATTAGCCGTCTGATTAGAATCACTTGGATGAAGTAATGAATTATGTTTTTTAGTACAGTGTTTACATGGGCCATAAAAACAGTGTTCTAGTGCGTGTCCAGTGCGTAAGCAGTTCTCGCATAGATTGTAGTCGTTAACAATCTTACGTTTAGCGTTTAAATCCATGTTAATAAATTGTATACAAGTGTAAATTGGGTGTTTACCTTTGCACACGACGCACAATCTATGCGAGCGCTGACGTGCTGCCGGGGCAAGAGATTTATTGGAAGAAACATGGCATTGTGATACTTGTTGTTTATTTATGTTAGGTTTTTTAACTTCACTGATGTGATGTTTAATGTATAGTGCTAAGCATGTCAAATGCTAAAAATATATATAAATATTCACTGATGTGTTGACGATCCTTATTGTGCGACAAATGTGACAATGCCAACGTTTCCAGCAAATCAGCCCTGTCTTTAAGGAACCTTAACAAATCATCAACCTTTAATTTAGTTTTAGGATCGTTGTGAAGTAGAACTGAACCTTTGTGTTATTCCCACTCTCGCTCGGTGGTCTTGTCTAGCTTGGACACAACCATGTATATAATTAGCGTATCCCATGATTCGACCGACTCGTTAAGGTTACTCAAAGCCCGTAAATTATTGATAATCGTGTCAATTAATTTTCTAATAAGCGAAGGTGACTCCTTTGTCAAAGATGGTATTGTAAACAATGATTTAACGTGACTATGTACTAGTAATCGCTCATTATCATACCTATTTAATAATAGTTCCCATGCAACAGAGTAGTTTTGTGCGGAGATTTCAATCGAATTTATTACTAACTCTGCACTACCTTTAAGGGACGACTTTAAGTAGTGAAATTTTTGAATATCACTGATTTGGTTAGAATTGTGTACTAGTGACAAGTAGGTATCCCTATACTCTAGCCAATGCTCATATAAACCGTCGAAATTTGGCAAAAATAATAGTAGGCAATTTAACAAACGACTTTTGTGATAAATGCTGACATGTTTTGGAACTACCAGTGATCTCCTCACTGTCGCTAAGAATAGACTCAGCCTGCGCTAAAGTGCTGTAATAGGCATCCTCAAACTGCTGGCGTTGATCTAACTGATCTTCTATGCCGCTATCGGGAACGATTTCCTCGATCTTAGACTGAATATCGTTAAATTCAGATAGTAAGCTACTGGCACCTTGTATGCGTAATTTTAAGTCTATTCTTAGTTGGCTAGATATTGTACTTACATCGATACCTTTGAAATAATTTGAAAGCTTGGTTAATCTACCTTTAATAATGCCGCGTTTCCTAACAAGATCACGAATGATTTGCTCAGTCTTTGGGTCAGTAGATCTATAAGGTGATTTATCGCGGGTTTTATACTCATCACTATTGTCTCCCATTAAAGGCATCTCGGTGGCTTATGAAAAGTGAAGTACTTACAATTTTGTACAGTTATAGCTGCTTACACAACAAGCCGCAGGTGCGAATCACCTAGCAGCAGCAGGACTGTGACTTTGCGCAGTCGGCAACCCTCACCAAGCTCACTGGAATTAGAAATCACAGAACGGTATTACACAGATGATCAGGACAGGTCTTGAAAACTGGAACTCGACGGACGCACCGTTGTGATTCTTGTTCTCCAGATCTTCAGATGGGATAGCAGTCCTCGTTGGCGCAGCCCTCCTCTTAGATAAGCCAGTGATGTGCGAATTGGCGAAATGATGAACTTTTTCTCGACGCGTGGCAGTGACGATTTTGCTTTTCATAGGTCGCTTTTCGTAGAATCTCGTGTGCGCTTCAAAGATTCTTCAAATATTTGGCTCCAAAGGACCACTATTATGTAGCCGCGTGTATTAGCTACTTTGGTTTTGAATTTTTTATAATAAAAATGTTCATACACAACTTCGGTTCAAAAGTTTTAATGCAAGTAAGTAAAGTTTTTTACATAAACCAATAGGGTTGAAGTATCATAGCGTCATTTTTCTTCCTTACTATTGGTTGTTCTTGACGCGATGTGGAACGATGAGCAAAAGAGATAGGTAGTGCGTAGTTGCGTACCTACGATCCTACGATCTTCAACAGAGCTTTATTACAAATTTTCAATTTCATCAGTCATTCAGTTAGTCGCACAGCGAAAATATTAAAGTACATTATATTGTAGCCGACACAGACTGCAAACTGTTAAATGCATTATCTTTTTGGTGATGGACTAAGAATACTAGTATCACCACCCCATTCTTTTCCGTGGAAAAGTAAGCAATTATCTCTCATAATACTTTCTGATATTTACGCGAATGTTACACATTTTGAAATAAAACTTAGCATGTAAAACTTTCTTTACATGCTGCAACTCCCCAGCCAGGTGTTCTTCATCACAGATTCCTTGTGCTCTCTGAAACAAAGATTTAGACACGGTAGCCAACTGTGAAGGATGGTGATGAGACTCTCCATTCAGGTACTTATCAGTATGGGTTTTCTTTCGATACACTGTATGACTCAAGGTGTTGTTAAGGTTACGGATTACCATAACATCTAAGAAAGCTAAAGAGTTATTTGACTCCAGTTCCATAGTGAATTGAATTTTAGGATCGATGGAGTTCAGATGGTTTAGAAATACGGTTACTTTATCAGATGGTAATATAGTGGAAGTGTCATCTACGTACCGCTTGTAG
Organism: Leucoma salicis; assembly: GCA_948253155.1. Taxonomy (NCBI): domain Eukaryota; kingdom Metazoa; phylum Arthropoda; class Insecta; order Lepidoptera; family Erebidae; genus Leucoma; species Leucoma salicis. Next base: position 25,920,559 of record OX411808.1, read on the forward strand.
AAACGGGGGACCACAGGTGAGGTTTTTAGGGCAGTCTCCTCGAAGTCTTCCATGAATATGTCGGCAACAAATTTTAGTTTAAAGAGGAGTATTATACTCATTTTAATATATTAACTTAAAGTCTCATACATTGTAAGCATAAAAAAATTGAAGTAAATATTTTAATTGTGTTTCTAAACGAATATTAGGTGGGTTAAAATAAATAAACCAAAAATTTTGTAAAATCATATACTGTGGGTAGATGAGACCGTTGAAATAACATATCAGCCTTGGACGTCTATCATCTAAGTCCACCCGTGATCATAAATCCTGTAAAGTATTCGAAACGTCGGGATAGTAGTAAAATTAAGTAAACGCGATAGATTCCGTAAACGAAGTTTTATTTCAAAATTATCTCTCATTGCATTACTGGTGACTGGGCTGGTTTTGGGAGCGCTCACTTGCTATCGGGCCCGAGCGGATTGATCTCCCGTGTGACCGGTCATGAAGCACATCGTGTGTTTTGGTCGTAGCAAGAGATAGCCGTTATTTTTTTCATTTCATATCTGAAATGTAATGGTGAACAGCGGCTTGAAAATACTCTGACCATCAAGTTAATGTCTCCGTTTCTGAGGTCAACGACCATCTTTCAAAGCCACAAAAACTACAATATGGTGCTCTCTACGATTCTCGTTATTACATTCAGAACAAGGGAGCTCTAATTATTTGCATAATTGTTGTTGCAATTCAACGTTTATGTCTTGTGAAACCGACAACAGTTTGTTCTCAAGTTATAGTAGTTTTAAAGTCATGAAAGATCCATCCATCTATCCATAAGTCTTTTAAAAGTCCACTGCTGGACATAGACCTCCCAAGAATGGGGGATAGTGCCGTAATCGCCACGCTTGGCAGGCGGGTTGGCGATCGCTTTGTTAGTACTCGAAGGAGTGCTGCTGCCCACTCCCCCGGTATTCCGGGGAGTCGGCTCTTACGACTCCCATGGGTTGAGAGGGGTGGGACAGTTCTAAAGGCGGCCCCACACTGCTCATGAAAGATATCAAACAAATATTAGTAAGGATACGAAACGCTTTGGTTTATTTAATATGGTTTCATGGTATAAATATTAAATGAATCATTATGAAATTTTGCATACATAATATTCTGGAGCCTAGAAAAGAATTTGGTTTACTTCTTACGCAATATATTTTTTTACACAGATATAACTAATATGCCGTAGAATCACCTACTTGTATTTATATTATTGAACATAACTGTAATGGCCACTTCATAGACGAATCCTACCTACATTATAATTATATTATTTTCCTTAAGAAAATTATTATTGTTAAAATATCTTAGGTTAGAATATCACGAACAATTTCAAGGCGGAATATTCAATTCTACCACGGACAATAGAGCTCTAATTGGGCATGAAAAGGCGTTAGTGCTCACACTCCCCGGCTGTTAGCCCGGAATGAGGTAATGAAATACAGGAATATAGAAGCGAATACACTACCGTAGGTTAGATTGCTACGTCACTAAAAATTACCTGATTCCAAGACAGCTGTTCTCGTAATTATATTTTTAAATAGCTGCTACCTGCGACTACCTCTGCGAAGAATATAGTTATTTTCTTTTTTGTAATATCTAATTAATTTTTAAAATAAAAGTAATTCTTCTGTCTGATAATTCCTTTCTAAATCTAGGCAGTTGTTTGGGAAATTAGTCGGAACAAACAGTCAGGCTAAAACTTTAAAAAAATATATTTGCCCCAGAATGTTAATAATATTTTTTCCGCCCTATAAACTGACCATTTTTTTTGTTAAGGCGGAAATAAATGTTCCAAACCGCACGCCCCATCGTTTGGAGCAACGAAAAGGGTAGTGTGGGGCCCACACCCACTAAAGAAACCCGCCGTGTGCCGTCTCTCCGCCTTTATTGGCGGGCCAAAGGAACCAATTACATTTCTTCAGTGGTCCCTATAAACTGACCTGGCATAAAAATACTGTTAGTTTAACAAAGTAACTGCCTCGGTGGTGTAGCAGTAGTGTATGCGACTGCTAATCATGAGGTCTCGGGTTCGATCCCCGGGTCGGGCAATGTTATTGAGCTATTTCCTAAAAACAAAAATTCTCAGTAGCAGCCCGGAGTTTGGAAATGTGTCCGGTAGACGTCAATAGGCTCGCCCCCTATTACGTGAGACTTAACATAGCTGGCGAGTTGTGGGTGTGTAATACACCTTTGCCTACCCCTTCGGGGAATACAGGTGTGATGCAATTTTTTTTTGTTTTAACAAAGTATTTATTTTTGTCCGTGTGGTGACGGATTAAGAATACAAGTGTTACCACCCCATCCTTTCCCGCGGGTGTCGTATAAGGCGACTAAGGGAAGTAAGCAATTATCACCCATTGCATTACTGGTGGTAGGGCTGGGTACTAATTAAGAGTACTCACCTGCTATCGGACCCGAACGGGTCGGTACCACCGTCTCCTATGTGATCGATCATGAAGCACGTTAGTGTGTTTTGGCTGTCGGCTTTGCCGCCACAGCTAGTTTTTGGGTTATAACTCAGGTCTCCGATATAGTAGCTGGATAAAATGTACACCAGTTTTTAAGTCTAATAAAGGTATTTTAAATAAAAAATGTTGCATTAAAATCAGTGTAGTAGTTTTTGCGTGATGCGCGAACAAACAAACAGACAAACAGGTAAACAAACAGACAAAAATTCTAAAAAAAAATGTTTTGGGTTTAGACACGTCTATATAGCTTATTTCAGACATTTTTTCTTAAATATCTTGAATGTACAGACACAGCTCTGTTACAGATTTATAATAGTATAGATAGCAAGTGAGAACTTTTAATTGCCTAACTCTGCTACTTTCGATTTTCACAAAAAAAAAATACACAAATATGCTTACTCCTTGGGGAATTCCACAGCAGTATATTACTTTTAACCACAAAAGTGTAACAATTTACATTAAATTGTAATTGCGAGCCCATAATGAAATAATGAATCGTAAATACGCCGTCGAAACGACACAGGCTGCGGAACTGTAGCGAAAGCAACAAAAACAAAAGTTAAATAAGTATTAAATGATTAAAGTTGGTAAATTAACTTTTGGTACAGTACCGCCCTAGTGGTAAGACCAAGAAATGTTAAAATAAAAGTATTATGTTCGATCTCTGTGAAATTATCTCGACGATTTGAGATGTCTGGAAAGGCGCTTAGAGAGCGCAGAGGTCTTATAGTAAAATGAGCACTTAGTCTGTGGTGGAATGCATCAATAAATTGTTAAAGATCAATTCCTGGAATGAAAAAACCTTTGTGTTAATCAGTCTTGATCTATATTTTTAGCACTTGACTTGCTCAGCTACTTTTAAAGTACCTACAAATTGTTATTTGTGAATGAGGAAAAAGAGAACTTAAGTACGTAGAGGGAATCGAACCTGCGTCCTCCCTTTAGTATGAATTTAAATTGCAAGATTAAACTTACTATATCGGATTAATGCATGTAAAATGCATTCCGATAGATGGCGTTGGTCCTTAAGACAAATGTGATGAAGAAATTGGGTACGACCGTAAGGGAGTACGATAGCTCAGTGGATTAGAGCACTTCCCCGGAAAGGAAGGGCCGCAGGTTCAATTCCCGCTCGTACTAAAGTTCTCTTTTTCCTCATTCACTAATAATAATGTAGGAAACAGAATGAACCTAAGAGTGAAAGAGAGATAAGTATGTATGAGCGAGATAGATGTTAGAAAATAAGATGGCAAAAAGACTGTTTTAAGACGTTGCCGTGTACTGTAATTAAAATAAGTAATAATAGCTTCGCGTTTAATTTCATCCCAAGTTAGTATCCCACAATTTAGGGCTCAATTTGGGGGGCTTGTCCAGGATACGGGAAGAAATAAATCAAAGCGGGAGCTTCGAGGATTGACTGTAAAAGGCGTTTGCAAAAATTCGTTCCACGTGGCGTGCGCAAGATTTTACGAAAACCAAAGAAGAAGTGATGCAAAGCATCAAAGACGATACGATGACGACGACGACGGCGGCAGCACCGCGAGGATTACCGCAGTTCACGTACGCAGACGATTTAATACCTACATTCACGGGTTGCGACGATACCTATGGCGTGACCAGTTGGGTGAATAACATCGACGAAAGTGCTGAAATCTTTGGATGGACACCGCTTCAGCAATTAATAGTAGCCAGGCGATCACTAAGCGGAACGGCGGCGTTGTGGTTCAAGAGCGAAAAAATCCATAAATCATCGAGTGAGTTGAAGCAAGCTATCCTCCAAGAATTCCCTGCACTTGATCAAAAAACTGTGCATGAAATGATGAGTACGCGTAAGAAAAAAGCCGAAGAAAGCTACTTAAATTATCTATTTACAATGCGAGAATTGGGTAACCGCGGCAAAATCCCAGATTACGTAGCTATTAAATACATTGTTGACGGCATTCAAGACTTTGAAATGAATAAAATGATGCTATACGGTGTAACTACTAACTACAACGACCTAAAAGAAAAATTAAAAATTTACGAAACTATAAAATGTAAAATGAAGGCGCGTTGAGATACGTCGAGACACGAACAAGTCAATCATCAACGGCAGAATAGAAATCAGAGAGTAAGTGCCCGCGAATTCCGCTGTTACAACTGTGGTGAACTACATCATTCATTTTTATGTTGTCCTCACAAAGAAAAAGGATTAAAATGCTTTAAAGGTAACGATTTCGGCCATATTTCGTCAAATTGTCCGATGACGCAGAAAGTGGGTACGGCGAGCACAAGATTCGGCGATGTTCGGAACTCATCGGGAAACTTCAGAAGCCGAGCGCGGCCGATGGCTGCCAGCAGTAATTATCGCCAACATTACGGACGCGAACAAGAAATTTCACCGAGTACGTCAAAACGCGTGATGTTCACGACGGATAACGTCAAGGTTGGCTCCACTGACAGGAGTGAAGTTGGATTTGAATTTGACAGCAATGACAGCTATGACACAAACAAAGAGGTTATGCCGGTTGTAAACAAACAATGGACGATCTTACGACTATGTAATTTTCCATATTGCGTCTTCAGAATGTATGCCTTATGTAATAATATTAGATCATGAGTTTCTCTCTGGTGTTACTTTGTTAATGAATGAAGGCTGTATTCAATTATTACCTTCTGGGGAGGAATGGATGAGATGTTTTAATTGTTTTGCTTCAGGTGAGAATTTTATGGTGGGTTACCAGATTGATCCTGCTGTAAAAAAAGAAGTTCTGCGTTGTGTGAAGGAGTATAAGCCGAATCAAATAAGAGAAGCTCCTATTAAACTTAAAATAGTTTTGAAGGATGACATACCAGTGGCCCAGAAGCCATGTTCTGGCCCAGAAGCCACGATGATTATCACTCAAGGAACAGGAAATAGTAGAAAACCAGGTAGCCGAGTGATTAAGTGACAATATTGTACAGGTGAGTTACCCTCAATATGCTAGTCCCCTTGTACTCGTAAGAAAATAAGATGGTTCAACACGGGGTGTTGATTACAGACAGCTCAATAAAAAGATGATCAAAGATGAATATTCACTTCCTATTATAGAAGACTTAATAGATAAACTCCGTAATGCTAAACTGTTCAGTGTGCTCGATTTAAAAAAATAGTTTCTTTCATCTACGAGTCAGTGAAGAATCAATACCATATACTTCTTTTGTTCACATAAGGGCCAGTACGAATTTCTACGTGCCCCATTTGGTTTATCAAACTCGCCTAAATGCTTCATGCGCTTTGTGTCTATCATATTCAGGAATTTGATAGCTAAAGGAGTAATGCTCCTATTCTATGATGATATTTTGATTCCAGCTGATGGAGAAAGTCTGGCAATCGAGAGAATAAAGGAAGTATATTAGTAGCCTCTGAGTATGGGTTACAAATAAATTGGAAAAAAGCAAAGCTATTATGTCAAGAGGTGGAATACCTTGGTCATCTCATACGTAATGGTGAAATCAGTCCAAGTCCAGAAAAAACTCCTGCAGTATTGAAATACCCTGAACCAAGAAATAACAAGCAAGTTCACAGCTTTGTTGGGCTAACTTCCTATTTTAGAAAATACATAGAAAACTATGCCATGATAGCAAAGCCGTTAACTGATTTATTAAAGAAAGATGCTGAACTTACATTTGAAAAAGAACAACATGCTGCCTTTAAAACATTAAAACAAAACTTGCAAGTAGCCCAGTGTTGAAAATATATAATCCACACTTACTAACAGAGCTCCACACAGATGCATTCAGTATTGCATATTCTGCGATTCTCTTACAGAAGCATCCAGATAGTGACTTACATCCAGTACAATACATGATTAAGAAAACTAATGATGCTGAACAGAAATACTCTAGTTATGAGTTAGAGGCTCTAGCAATAATAGAAGCAGTTAAGAAGTTCCGTTACTACCTATATGGAATTCTTTTTAAAATTATTACTGACTGTCAAGCATTCGCATCAACTCTTAAGAAAAAAGATTTATCTGCTAAAGTTGCAAGATGGGTCTTGTGTTTGGATCAATATGATTTCGAAGTAGAACATAGGATGGTGTCATACATTCATCACACAAAACAATAAATATATTATTTATCCAAGCATCGCTGCGCGATATGCGTAGTTTCACGAAGGCATTGTTATTACGGCTGCGCGGGCACCGCTTTCCCGTGCGCTCGGCCATCTTCGTTAATCCTCGCGCGGCATTGTTTTTACCTGCTCCTATAGTGGCTATCTAGTAGGCAAGCAAACTCCACGTAACCTATTATTGTGTCCGAATGCGATCGCGCTTACGTATAAAACAGTTTTTAATATTGTGCACTGTTATCCTGGCTAATAAAGGATTGTTGTTACATTCAATCACCAGCAACCAAAGCAGACGCCTCAACCACCTAAAATGGGCTCAAAAATGAGGCATGTCGATGCGTTGAGTAGGAATCCTTACCTATCAGCGGTTGTAGTCAATCTTCATGACAGAGTGAAGGAAGCACAGACCCAAGATGAAAGATTAAAAGCAATTTATGATATAGTGAAAGAAAAACCTTACTTAGATGATTGGTCAGAAAATGATATTTTATACAAAGGTGATCAAAAACAATTGGTAAGTCCAAGGAGCATGGAAAAGTGAAATAATTAGAAGAGTTCATGGCAATGGTCATTTTACAAAAAAGAAAATGAAGGAACTTCTCACTAAAGATTTCTATATGGAAGGAACTTCTCACTAAAGATTTCTATAGGATGTTGATAACAAAATTGAAGATTTCATTATAAGTTGTATACCTTGCCTATTAGCAACAAAGAAACAGGGAAAAGAAGATTTCTGAATCCAATCAACAAAGAAAGTATTCCCTTACATACACTTCATCTTGATCACATTGGACCAATGACAGACACAAAAAAAAGATATAATCAAATTTTGACTATAGTAGATGCCTTTACGAAGTTTGTATGGTTGTTTCCTGTGAAAAGTACTGGTGGTACTTTTCACAGGAAACAACAGGTACAGAAACGCTGGACAAGCTAGAGATACATCAACAGACCTATGGTAATCCTGAAAGAATAATCACTGACAGGGGTACGGCTTTTACCAGTAATGACTTTGGTGAATATTTTGAGAAAGAAGATATACTTCATATAAAGATTACTACTGGAGTTCCGAGAGGCAACGGACAGGTAGAAAGAATCCATGGTATCATAAAACCAGTTCTAACAAAACTTTGTATCGAAGATCAATCAGTATGGTATAAACATGTGAGTCGTTTACAGCGAGCAATAAACAGTACATTCCAAAGAAGTATTAGTACCAGTCCCTTTGAACTATTATTAGGCACAAAAATGAAACTTAAAGAAGACATCCCTTTGCTTAATTTACTACAACAGGAATGTATAGAACAATTTCAAGACGAAAGAGAGGACTTAAGAAGGTTAGCAAAAGAACAAATAAGTAAAGTACAAGAAGAAAATGTAAACACTTACAGCAGAAAGAGACAGGAGAGCACTAATTATGAAGTAGGAGATCGAGTAGCTATAAGAAGAACGCAGTTCGGCCCAGGACTTAAGTTGAAACCGAGCTATCTAGGTCCTTATAGGATAGCTAAAGTCAAACGCAAGGATCGTTATGATGTTGAAAAGGATGACGTCAATGCTGAAGGCTCTATAAGAACTAGCTGTTCAGCCGATGGTATGAAGAAGACAAGTGGCCTGATCATGTAAGTATGATATAACATATTCGTTATTCAGGCGATGGATAAATGTTTGGTCCCCTTTTTATTTTTAGTTTTTAAATATCTAATATGCCTTAATTCTTTAGCATAAGACTAGAAGATACTTACTTATTCCTATTTGCATATAAAAAGTATAAGTTTAAAACATAAGTACTTGTAACCTTATTTAACCTATGACTTTGATTTGATGTGTTGTTCTTAATCTAATGTATAAGCTTTTTCTATTAAAAGCTATATCTATGCTTTAATTTGTAAACAGTGGTGCCTATTGAGTTTTCTTTTAATGTAAGACTATACCATGTTACGTCTGACTGTTAATTTTAATTATTAAATTAGTTGAACTTAAAATTGTAGCATCTATAGCAATTTGGTAAGATTACATAAAACTAAGTATATATCTCATGATAAGGAACTTAAGATAATGTTGTATTATTTTATAAGTGTAAAGTAGTAAATAGTGTAAGTTGTTAAATTTTGTATAAGAATGAAATATGACGTAAAGAGTGTAAGTTGTTATGAATGACATGTCTGGGACAGACATGATTGTAGGATGGCCGATCTGTGGGAAACGGAATGAACCTAAGAGTGAAAGAGAGATAAGTATGTATGAGCGAGATAGATGTTAGAAAATAAGATGGCGAAAAGACTGTTCATCCTGTCAGTTGACGGGTTAAGACGTTGCCGTGTGCTGTAATTAAAAATAAGTAATAATTGCTACGCGTTTGATTTCTTCCCAAGTTATTGGACACTATTTAGCAGGTTACTACGCGTCTCATATATCGCAAGTCACTACTAGTGCTTACTTTACAGGAGAGCGATTTGAAGTTTATATTCTGCATAACTTTGTCATTAATGACTATATATATATATATATATATATTTAAAAAAATAGTTTATTTTATTAATTCTAGTTATACTGGTTGGGTATACGGTATACAAACCATTAGGAAATAGCCTTATTTATAAAATAAAAAGTTGCATCAAAATTCGTTCAGTAGTTTTTGCGTGATGCGTGAACAAACAAACAGACAAAAAATTCTAAAAAAATGTGTTTTGTGCTTAAACACGCCTATATGTATAGCCTAATAAAGTCATTTCTTCTCAAATATATTAAATGTACAGACACAGCTCTGTTACAACTTTATAATTGTATAGATAGACTAGCGTTTGCTTGCGGCTCCGCCGCCAAAAGCTAGTTTTTAGCTTGTATCTCAGGTTCCCGATATAGTAGCAGGATACAATGTACACTAGTTTTTAAGTCAAATTGAGATCTATGAAATAAAAAAAGTTGTATCAAAATCTGTTCAGTAATTTTTACGTGATGCGCGAACAAACAAACAGACAAAAATTCTAAAAAAATAGTTTTGTGTTTAGACACGCCGATATAGCCTATTACAGTATTTTTTCTCAAAAATATTAAATGTACAGACACAGCACTGTTACAGCCTTATAATAGCGTAGATTATAAAAGTTTTTTAAGAAAAATGAGTTACTATAGTACTCTATGTAACTGCACTAAGTTTATCCATCCAAACTGACACTTTCAATTATTTACAAGAAAACACACTTGCCAAAATAAATAAATAAATATTCACGGACATTTTCACACAACGTCCTCTAGTCCCAAACTAAGCTTAACGCTTGTGCTATGGGTACCAGATTACGGATATAGTACATATATTACTTTTTTTTTGTAAATAGATACATATAATAGATAGAAAACACCCAGACGCAGTACAAATATCTGTGTTCATCACACAAATATTTGCCCTGAGTGGGAATCGAACCCACGACCTCGTGCACGGAAGTCGGTTACACTACCGACTACGCCACGAGGCCGTCAACAAAATATATGGAAACTGTCTAATTCAATAGTTTACGTCACTTTTAATGTTAAATAGGTTATCGTAAGTGCCATATTCGACCATTTACCTCGTAAATTTGTTGTAGTTTAATTACTAAAAGCATTAAAAAAAATCGAATGAAACGGCAAAACAACAATGCTGGGTAGGCGCAACATGGACGCAACTACACTGCGTCGGAGTGCGCCGTAAAGTACGACTGGTAACGCCGGTAGTTTCATCGATCTCACACTCGTTACTCCTGCATATATGCGCGAAACTTAATTTTCGTTATTATACAATCACAATAAAAAAAAGAATGTTGGTATCCGGTGCTCCCACACGGTACCTGTTACGATTTACAATTTCTCGGTACCATTACAATCTTGACTCGATCGACAACAATGGCATAACTGTTAGGTTTCGATATTATTCGATTGAAAAAAATGCTATTTGAACTGATTATTATGTTGTTTTTTTAATACGCACATTAAAATATACATTTAGATTCGATGGGTTGCTTAGGGACCATCGATATGTGGGTAAGGACCCCACACTACCCTGTTCATTACCCTGAATGGCGGGGTCTGTGGTTGGGTAATTATTTGCCCGCATTAACAAAAAAAAAAGTAGTCGAGCGTCAATTGGAATATAATTTCAAAAGGTGACCACTAATTGGCGAATCGCATGCATACAAATTGCCATACAACTCAGGATGCTAGAAATATATATTATCATTACGGTCTATTATATGTACATACAAGACTAGCTTTTAAGTGTCATCTGCATTGATATTATCGAGTAAATGCTTACAGAGTAGGCAAATCTAGCCGCTTGAAATTAATCCTAAATAAAGCGATTTACTGAGGGAATACCGGGGGAGTGGGCAGCAGCACTCCTTGGAGTATTCACAACATCCACTGCGATCGCTAACCCGCCTGCCAAGCGTGGCGATTATGGCACTATCCCCCATTCTTGAGGAGGCCTATGTCCAGCACTGGAAGTTAAAAGGGTGATGGATGGATGGATAGAAATTCTAAGTAGCTACATAAGTCCCACACATTTTTACAAATGATAATGACGCAGATATCTTCCTAATAGATGCCATTTTAGCCGCGTGGGGCCGGCTTTAGAATTGTCCCACCCCTCTCTACCCACGGCAGTCGTAAGAGCTGGCTGAGGGAATACAGAGGAAGTGGCTTAAGATAAATAAATGTTTGTTAAAGGATCCGTGACAAGTGTAGCTACCGTGACTATCCGCATTTGCTTCATAAGTGTTGTCAAGTGATATAATGTAGTGTAACTTGTTTTTTTGTGTTGCCTCCAAAATTCCAGCTTCCAGTATAATTCCCACCACTTTACTGAGGCATTGCAACAATGGCTTAGGCTGACCATAGTCAAAAAGAAGAAGAAGAATTTTAAACTATCGCGTTTCATTACTATCTATTTAAACTATTTATACGGGACTTAACGCGTATCAAATAACTTTTTACTCCTGACGTTTCGACTGGGTTTCACCAGCCGTGGTCACGGGTCAAACGTCGGGAGTAAAAAGGTATTTGATACGGGCATTTATTTATCTTAAGAATCACAGACAGACTACTCTGCAGAGCGTGCCTGCAAGAGGAGGAGATGGCAGTTCATGTATTGTAGTACTGCTCAAAAATCACCACATATAAGACCAAATGCTTAGGTAGCCCCCGTTCTCTCCGGGAAATCATCAGCAACATCAAAAGGCTGTTGGCGTTCTTCCGGGAGCTGGGGTGGATCGAGTGAGGACTCACACACACGCAAAAGATGTGCTCAGACGTGGAGTTGCGAAGAACAGCCTGCTGAACCAATACCAATATCAAATAATACTAAGGTAACAGAAGTTTTGGATATAACGTAGAACGACGACATTATTCTTGCACGTTCCCGCCAGGACCCTAGGATACACTTGAAGGCACCTGACACTTAGTGATGCGACATGTATGACATCGTATCGTGTCATTGTGATTGGTTAAGGGATCACCGTGATTGGGTGAGCGATTACGACATCATGCGTCGATGTATCTACCAATCACAATAAGACGATACGATGTCGATACGATTTTGTGTATCACATTCTAAGGGGGCAGGATTTTCAATCAAGATTCATTAAAATCACAATTTTCCAGATCTATAACAATAAAATTTTATACGTTTATTCACAACTTTCATCTGTGTACAAAAATATTTGTAAGGATTACAAAATTTATAAATAATGTTTGGTATATATTTGATACGAGAAAAGACAAAACCAATATTATTTGGCTTTATTCCAATAAAATTTTACATGTTTAAATGACATTGTCAATCTCCGTTTTTACAATCATACATAATACGTTAGAAAAAGTATTGTTCAATAGCAAAGAGTATTTACACCACATTCACCCCTCCTCGGAGTTAGGTACCTACTTAATCTAACTCATAGTCTTGTAATCGAATTGGGGCTCGCCTGGTTCTACTCGAGCGTCGAGGATCTGGTAATTCATTATGAATGACTGGAGCAATCTCACACTCACGGGGTGCTTCAGGTTCGGCTAAAACATTTTCGTTTTCAGCGTTATGTTCTTCATCACATAGAGCATCTTCAAAATGATCCTCATAATCATTTGGTGGTAGAGGGGCTAGATGTCTGTTTGATACTGTAGTTATCCTACCATCGGCCAGCCTCACATGTGAGTACAATGGATTGGCTTCTAACAACTCAACCTCTTCTACGTCAGAATCATACTTTGACCTTTTATTATGATTTTTCATTAATATAGGACCTTGTTCCATAAGCCATACTGGTAAGGATCCTCCATTGGCTGTACGACGTGTATGATTGAAGAACCTTTCATGAGGTGTTGCATTAGTGGTAGTACACAACAAAGATCGAATTGAATGCAGAGCTGCTGGTAATACTTGTTCCCAGCTAGAGGTATCTAAATCTCGTGTACGAAGACATAATTGAATTGTCTTCCAAAGTGTTCCATTCAATCGCTCTACTTGGCCATTCCCCTGTGGGTTGTACGGTGTAGTTCGACTACATGCAACTCCATTAGATAGTAAAAATCGGCGGAGTTCATCGGACATAAACGAAGTTCCTCTGTCCGAATGCACGTATTGCGGTGCACCATAGGTTGCAAATAAATCGGTCAAACACTTAATTACTGTGTTTGCAGACAAATCTTTGCAAGGGTATGCGAAGGGAAACCGTGAGTACTCATCTATAATAGTTAGTATGTAGCGGTTATGCGTATTGGTTGGCAAAGGCCCCTTAAAATCCATGTTAATTCTTTCCCATGGTCCCAACGCCTTAATAAGTTTACCTTCAGTCTTTAAGAATCTAGGCTTAATTTCAGCGCAGACACGACAGCGTGCAATCATAGACCTAATCTGTTCTGTCGAGTACGGCAGATTTTTAGATCGTATCCAATGTGTCATTCGTACAACACCTGGATGCCCCATTATATTATGTAATTCGTTCAATCTATCTTTGGTATTGATATTCGAACACACGCGAGATAAAGTATCAGCAGTGACGTTTTCTTTTCCGGGTCGATAAACTATGTCGTACTTATAACTTGATAATTCAAGACGCCATCTTTCAATTTTCTCGTTCTTTATCTTGCTACTGTGACTCTGTTTAAACATAAATGAAACAGAACGTTGGTCGGTTATTAGTAAAAACCGCCTTGCCATAAGATAGTGCCGCCATTTCCTTAAAGATTCGACTATGGCACTTGCTTCTTTCTCAATGGAAGAATGTCGGCGTTCTGAATCATTAAGTGATCGAGAGAAGAAAGCGACAGGTCGACCATTTTGTGAAAGAGAAGCTGCTATAGAGTGCTCCGAAGCATCTGTTTCAACTGTGAAAATTTCGGTAGGATCTATTACAGTTAATGCTGATCCTTTTATATCACCTTTTATTTGTTGAAAAGAGTAAACTTCACGTTCGCTTAATGGAAATTTAATAACGGTAGTAAGAGGATGGACCTTTTCAGAGAAGTTCTTAATCCATTTCGCATAATGTGCAAACATACCGAGGGCTCTCTTTAGAGATTGAGAGTCTGTTGGAATAGGCAGACTCATTAAAGGACTGAGACGATCTTCATCTGGTTGAATATAATTGTTTCTTTTTGTATAACCTAGTAACTTTATGGAGTTTTGTCTGTATACACATTTATCTTCATTGAGTGTCAAGTTATATTTGGTAACAGCTTTCTTAAATCGTTCTAGGTTTTTATCATGCTCTTCATTTGTTTTTCCACATACAGTGACGTCATCAAGATACGCGTATGTACCAGCCAGTTTTTCTTGAGTTATAATGTAATGTAGAGTCCTTTGGAATGCAGCTACTCCGTTTGTTACACCAAACGGTATGCGAGTGAATTGGTACAAATTTCCACAGGCTTCAAATGCAGTATAAATTTTCTCACTTTTAAGGATAGGTACTTGATGGTAGGCACTACGCAAATCGATTTGGCTAAATACGTTGTGATTTGCTACCTTTGATACAATTGATTCGATGTTAGGTAGGGGATAGGCATCTAATTCGGTATATTTGTTTATAGTGAGAGAGTAGTCTATAACAAGACGTTTGCGATGCGTTGACCCTCCAGTGACCAGAACTTGCGCTCGCCAAGGGGAATTACTAGGCTCAATGACCTTATCTCTTAAAAGTTTGTTAATTTCTTCTTGAATAAATAAAGTATCGGCTTCGCTATATTTTCTTGATTTAATTGCAATAGGTTTTATGTTATTATTTAAATTACTAAATAATGACACTTCAGGTACAGATGCTGCCATTACATTACATATTTTTAGAGGTTTCTTCGGACCGCCAAATTGAAGTTCAAGAGAGGAGTGGCAATTTAAGATGTCATGTCCAATGATGATATCCGCACAGAGCGAATCCATTATATATAAAGGTTTTTGTTTATAAATATGATCATCAATTTGTAAAGTTACATGGCAAATCCCAGTCACAGATGATATATTGTTTTTAGAGGCTAGGGTTACATTTTCATTCCAAGGATAACATTTTAAGTTTAATAAATGAGCAAAGTTCTTGTCAATAAAGCTAGTTGAGCTTCCACTATCAATCAAGGCATCAGCTTTGTAGTTATTGACGGTAATAGATATGGTGGCTTTCTTCAAACTAGCAGGTGATGCTGCTAAAATAGCTCCAAGTTGTTGATCATCTGATTCTGATATAGCATTATTAGACATATTTATTGTTGGGCCTCCACTTCTACAGACTTTAGCAAAGTGGCCCTTTTTGTTACAGTTTTGACAAGTAACACGAAAAGCAGGGCATTTAATTCTCTGATGAATATTTCCACCGCAGAAGAAACATCGTTTACGTGTTGATATTACAGCTAAATTACATGGGTTTTCCACGTGACCATCAATGGAGCTCAACTCCACTGGTGACTTACTGCTAAAATCTTTAGAATTTTCTTTTTGCCATTTCTAGAGATATTGCTTGATTCATAGCTTCCTCTAATGTTATATTAAGGTTTTCTAAAAGCCGTTGCCGAATATCTTGAGAATACAGTCCAGCTATGAGAGAATCTCTAATGTATTCTTTCCTATGCTCCTCCGCATTAACTGGGTCGAAGTTACAATCATGTGCTAATTGTTGTAATGTGCGAATATATTCGGATACAGTTTCCCCAGGCTTTTGTTTTGTCGACATAAGCATATATCGAGCATGGACTTCATTCTTCGGTTTTAGGTAAATCCTATCTAACGTTTTTATAGCAGTTAAATAATCTGTAGCTTCCCTTACGTGTGCGAATATACTAGGCGATATATAGTTCAACAATACCTTAAGTTTGACATCATCAGTAATTGCTGTAGTATTCTCCGCAATATAATTAGCCAAGGTAGTTTTCCAGTGTTCATAAGTTAAATCAGCTGCGGGTGATCCCGGATCTGCCGCAAGTTTGTCTGGACGTAATAAGCGTGTTATAGATTCCATGTTTATTTTATTATTGGAATAAATTGATACGAGAAAAGACAAAACCAATATTATTTGGCTTTATTCCAATAAAATTTTACATGTTTAAATGACATTGTCAATCTCCGTTTTTACAATCATACATAATACGTTAGAAAAAGTATTGTTCAATAGCAAAGAGTATTTACACCACAATATTGTTTTGGAGGGTCCGTAAATATCAGTAGAATAGCGCTATTTTTTTCCAAATTTAATGATCTAACAATTATACGGATTTAGGTATACATAAATATAAATTATAGCTCGAATAAATATATTTTTTTATCCTAATAAGGAGTTTCTAATCCAAATTTTCCACGCAGACCACACAAACGACGTCGCGTGCAGAAGTCAGTATTTTATATTTAACGGAATAAATTTCAGAACATCTAACAACACGATAATGTTACAGCTAAGCGCCTGATAGGCAACACTTAGTAAGCACGACGCGTATGTCGGCCATATATACTTGACCCTGACCGCTCATCTTGTAACATCGCTCTGATTGATTATACACAGTTACCAGTATTTGTGCTTTTATTTCAGCACCAGAATGTCCGTTAAAGAAGGTGGCCTATATGGGGAACTAATGTTGAACCAAAAAACCAAATATGTTCAAGAAAAATTATCAAGCGAACATCAGCTGGTTGCCTTTAATATATGTCAGGTTCCCGATATAGTAGGCAGGATAAAAAATACATCAAATCCGTTCCATAGTTTTTGCGCGATGCGCGAACAAACAAACAGACAAAAAAACCTAAAATAATTGTATTTTTTGACACGCCTATAGAGCCTAAAATAGTATTTTTTTCTTAAATATCTTAATACACAGCTCTGTTACAGCTTTATAATATGTACATACTTACTTATCATCACGCCATTTCCCTTGCGGGGTAGGCTGAGAGAACAGAGTGCCAAGAGGTTCTATTCTTGCATACATCTCTCGCTTCCTCAACATTCATAACTCTTTTCATACACGCTCGCCGGTTTCGGAGACTCCTGACTCCACTTTCCTTCAATACATGACCGATTGGTCTAGGTAGGTGAGTCTCGGTCTCCCCCTGTACCTACATCCTTCCACTTTCGCATTGTATATCTTCTTAACCAGTCGCTCGTCCGGCATTCTTTCCACATGTCTGAACCATCGGAGCATTCCTATTCGCATCTTTACACCAATACTCTCTTTCATACTTACTCGCTCTCTTACGTCGTCGGTTTCTACCCACGGCCCATCTCATGGTAAAAGATAGCCGTGCCTCTTGGACTCAACAATACCGAGAGTATTATCGAGCCGCTGTTCACCATTTCATTTCACAGATATGTAATGCAATAATAAACGGCTATCTCCTGCTACAACCAAAACACACTGATGTGCTTTATGGCCAGTCACACTACTCCCACTTGATATCCAGCCCTTCCACCAGTAATGCCATGTGATAATTACTTACTTCCCTTAGTCGTCTTATACGACACCCGTGGAAAAAAATTGGGTGGTCTTATTCTCCGTCACCACATGTCAAGTGCTTAAAATACATTAAGAATATCAAAGTATGATTATTAGACGATTCACACATTGGCGACGCACCCAGGTGCGGAGGCGCGGGGCAGCAGATCCCGCGTGCGGCGACGGAGGAGCAGATTTGCCTTTTGGAGCAGATTTTACCGCGCCTCCGCGCCTGACGGCTTTGTACGCGGCCCGTTACTTTCCATTTGGTCGTCGTGGTGTTTGTTACGTTACAATGGGCAATACTGAACTCATTCAACACGCTGCAATTGTTTTAGCAATATGGTTTTTGTATAAGCAAATAAGTAGACCTAATAGAAGATATTGGATACATCCTTTTTTACGAAATAGATCGAGAAATGGTTCATTTGTACTGAATTACATGGACATAAGAAAACATGAAGACAAGTTTTATAACTTTACACGAATGTCAACTGCATCTTTTGATTATTATACTACTATCAGATCCATCGTGAACAAGTCCTTAGCACGAAAACAGGTGCGATACTGCGGAGCGCAGTGTTTCCTGCTGCGATCCGCCCCGCGCCTCCGCGCCTAGTGGCAGAATCTGCATGCAGGACGTGCTCCCGCGTCGTGGCGCATTTTCGGTGTGTTAGACCCATAAATTAGACCTAACTATTTTTTTTTCTTAATTTTTTTTTTGTTTTTTTAGGTAGGCAAAAATGATCCTACCGCACACCCTGTTGTCCGGGGAGACAACGGGGTAGTGTGGGGCTCTCACCCACTAAAAACCCACCGTGCACCCTCAGCCGCCCATACTTGGCGGACCACTGGTACCGCGTATAATCACTTCAGTGGTCCGCGCGGCGGCTAGCCCTCTCGGGCTCCCTCTCGGAGCGACGTCCTCGTGCACCCAGAACGTCACACCGTCGCGGTAGGCTCTACGCGAGCCGACAATCCCCGGTCCAACCGCCCGCGGCCTCGGCTAGAGCGGCATTCGGCGCAGATATTCGCACCCACGCCGCCCCGCGCGCCGATGGCGGGTCGGGCCAGAGGAGAGATCAGCCTCCCTGGCCCTCTCCACCGCCTCCTTCCGCGAGATTACATTCTCGCAGAAGGTGGCGACCGCACTCCAGTACCTATCGCCACCGACCATGGATCGGACGACAGCCAGCAACGAAAGGTCCTCTCCGATGACTGCAACGAGATCCCAGCGCTGCTCAGCCCAGACCGGGCACGACTCGAGCGTGTGCTGCGCCGAGTCCTCGCTGCAGTCGCAGTGATGGCAGCAGGGAGTCTCCTCCCTCCTAGCAACTGTGTACAGATACTTGTCAAAGCATCCGTGCCCCGACAGCACCTGCACCAGTCGGAAGGTGAGGACTCCATGCTGCCGAACCACCCATTCCTCTATAATCGGCTGGAGTGCCCCCACGATCCGCAGACCGGCCCAAGGCGTCTCCAGCCGAACCCTCCAACGGGCGATGATGGCGCAACGAGCGTCACTCCGCTATGCGTTTATTTGATTGGGCGGGAGGCGCACGCCTGCCGCACGCGCTTCTGACGCCTGCCGATAAACTACGGCAAGCACCTCCGCCTCCAGGTCCCACGGGGGGGTTCCGGCCAATGCGCACGCGGCCTCACACGACACCGTGCGGTAGCCACGGATTGCTCTGACCGCCGCGACTCTCTGCGGTCTTCACAGTAGAGCCCTATTGCGGGAGGTCAGAGACTCCGCCCACACGGGTGCGCCGTAAAGCGCCATCGACCGGACCACCCCTGCGTACAGCCGTCGGCACGCGATGCTGGGTCCACCCAGGTTTGGCAACAGACGCCCGAGGGCGGACGCTGTGCCAACAAGTCTCGGCGCAAGCTGGCGGAAGTGCTCGTCAAAGTGCCACCGCCCCTCGAGGACCAAGCCCAGATATTTTACGTGGGCCTGGATTCTTACCCCACACCATTTACCGTAATCGAGGCGCCGGCGGGTGGACCACGTAGGGGCCCGTGAAATAGTAGGGCCTCCGACTTGTCAAGGGCCATCCTAAGCCCCAGCGCCTCGATACGTCTGACCATCTCCGCGAGGTGGCCAGTCTCACAGCCTCCTCAAAGTTCCCTCCCCGGGCCGTGACGAGGGTATCGTCGGCGTAACAAATTACGCCCAGCTCGGGGGGAAGCCGGCCACGCAGGACCCAGTCTTACCCGATGTCCCACAGGAGCGGCCCCAGGACAGATCCCTGCGGGACACCGCACGACATGGGTCTCCTAACAGCGTCCCCTTCCCGGCTTACGAAGAGTACGCTGCGGCCTTCGAGGTAGTCTGCCACCAGCCGCCTCAGGTAGGCAGGCACCCCGTGGAACCGGAGCGCCTCCCTGATGCAGCCGAATGGCAGACTATTAAATGCGTTGGCGATGTCCAATGACACCGCCAACAGCACCCCTCGCTGAGCGACGGCCTCCATGGCCGCGGCCTTTAGACGCAGGATTGCGTCGATCGTCGAACGCCCCGCACGAAACCCGAACTGAGCGTCCGACAGGTCCGGGCCCACCTCTGCAAGGTGCCGGACGATACGGGCGGTGACAATCCTCTCGAGTAGCTTACCCGCATCGTCCAGCAACACGATAGGCCTAAAGGCCGCGACTGAATCCGGGAGCCATCCCGGCTTCGGCAGGAGCACGAGCTTCCCCTCCTTCCAGCAGTCAGGAAACCGTTCGGACGCCAAGCTCGCGTCAAACAGTCTCCTGAGGCGGGGCTCCAGATGGTCAAGGACCAGGGCCAGAACTCGGGCGGGAACACCATCTGGCCCGGGGACAGTGTTCTTCCGCATGCGCAACGTCGCCGCCCCTATTTCCATCTCTGAGACAGGCGGCACACTCTCCTCGTCGGCCTCCCGGTCGTCATCTGGTGGAGCCATGACCGGGGTCGTGTGCGTCGCCCGCCGCGGGAAAAGACCCTCGACCACCTCGGTGAGGAAGCCCGGCTGGAGCGTCTCCGTAAGGGGGGGGCCCTGAGTGCGGAGCTTGTTCAGTGCCGCACGTTACGGGCGTCCCCAGGGGTCACGGACGAGACCCTCCAGCATCTCCTGCCGCTTCGCCTCCTTGGCGCGACAGATGGCCAGCTTAAACTCGGCGCGCGCATTGCGATACACCTCGTAAAGCCGGCCCTCCCACTCTGGATCGCGGTTAAGCCGCCGGCTGCGGGTGTAGGACCTCCGGGCATGGATGCAAGCCGCACGAAGGTGCGCCAGCTCGCGGGACCACCAGTACACCCCCTTTCTTTGGAGTGGAAGCCGCACGCGAGGCATGGCCGCGTCACAGATTTGCGACACCGCCTCGCGCCAGTGGCCAGCCTCAGCGTCCACATCCTCGATCCGGGGGGGTGTGGACAGCCACGATGATACGATGGCCGCCTCTACCAGCAGATCCCGGTCCAGCTTACCCACAGCCCACCGCGGGAAAGCGGGAGTTCTGTCCGCCGCGTGACCCCTACTGAAGCCCCGGAGGGATCGGGAGACCCCTATCCGGATATACAGGTGATCGGACAGGGTTTCAACCTCCTCCAGGACACACCAGTCCCTTACCCGTGCGGCGACAGTGGGGCTAGCGAACGAAAGGTCCACTATCAACCCGCCCCACTGCCGCACACACGTGTTGGCTGACCCCCTGTTTAATAAACAGAGGTCCACCACTGCCGCCCATTCTTCGACCGCCGTTCCGCGGGCGTCCGCCCTAGGGGACCCCCACGTCGTGGATTTGGCGTTAAAGTCCCCCAGAACCAGGACGTGGCTAGGTGCTAGTCACCGTATCGAGGTCTCCAGGTTGTAAAGGAAGACCTCGAAGGCAGCCAGACTCCGATTGGAGGAGAAGTAGACGCCATAGAGCGTGACGCCCCCCCAATCGGCCGCGGCATATCCGGTGCCCTTGTCCCTAACTGACAAGGGCGGGGAATGAAGCGCCGTAGATCCGACTACCGCCACGGAGCCATCGCAGCTGCCCGCCCAATTGGGACGGTCAGGAACGCGATAGGGCTCCGCGGCTACAGCTACACCAATCGACCGCTCCACCATGGCCTGCAGGAATAAATCCTGCGCAGCAGCGGAGCGGCCGAGATTCGCCTGGAGGAGGATGGTATCACGGTCCGTGATCAGACCGTGATCATTGCCTCCCCCTCCCGCGCCGGCGGTCGCACCGCGTTGGGTGGGGCAGCCTGGGTCGATTGGCTGCCCCTCCCTTTAGGGCCTCTGACCGGGGGTCTGCACCCTTCCCGCCCCCTACTGTGCTTAGCAGGGCGATATTCCGCCGCGCACGCGGGGCAGAATGGGGCTGCGGTGCAGGTTGCCGCTTGGTGCCCTGCCTGACCGCAGCGGAAGCAGAGACCACTGCAGTCAAAGCAGTTCGTGCATGTCGGCCGGGTATGTCCGACCGCCATGCACTTAAAACACCTCGTGGACCTTGGCTCCAACACGGTGATTCGTGAGGAGTTCCAGCCCACGAGGAGTCTACCTGCGGCGGCCAACTTATTGGCCGCCGTGACAGGGCATTGTACCCATACGGCACCTACACCACCTGGGCCGGGGCGAATGGTGCCCACCCGGACGGTGTCCGCAGAGGATCCAGTTTCCCGCGTGATTTCATCCCGGATGTCGTTCACCGTCACGGAGTCGTCCAGCCCGGAAATACGCAATTCCGCTCACTTCAATGGGTCTGGTGACCCGGACCCCATTCTCCCCGGCGAACAGACCCCTCAGTCGGTCGGCCACGAGGTCAGCCGTTTTGGCGACCTCCGCCCCGGGGAACTCGAGGATCCGAGCCCCCGTTCGGGCTTGGCGGGTTCTGGCGGCGACGCCTCCTACAATGTCAGAGACGTCGACTTCCCGTCGGGCGCGCCTCAGGACTGCCTCGTAGCTGAGGCCCTTTTCTCGTCCCTCAGGCAGCAGGGTGACAACCACCGCTGCCGTCTTCGGCATTCTGAGGCAGCGCGGCTTCCGTGGCCTTCGCTTCTTTTTTTGGCCATCGGACTCGCCTCCAGGTACAGCAGGCTCTTTTCGCGCGGTGGCAGCCCTCCGTTTCTGACCCCCGGATTTTTTCCCAACGCCCACAGTCTGCCAGCCCTCCTCAGAAGGCACATCGGCGTGGGTGCCACCACAGTCGCTTAGGAGGCTTAGGAGGCCACGCGACCACCCTGGCAGGGCAGCGGCGACGTCGGCGGACCAGCTCTTCTGATAGTTCGGCTGGCGGCGCGAGAGCACAGGGAGCGTCGGTTCTCGGGACGACCTCAGGGAGCCCCAGCTCAACTTGCAGACTGGCCATCTCGAGGCGCATTTCTTCTACCGTGGCATCGAGGCGCTGCTTCCGCGCCCCGACTTCCCCTACCTCCACCTCGAGACGCTCGTTTTGCGCTTTATAAAATCTCCATCAGACTTTTGAGCTCGAAGAGCAGTTATCTCTTTGAGCTCGGAGTGCTCAAAATGACACGAAAATAATACTTTTGAGCTCGAAGAGTTTAAAAAAGTAATAAGTGCAGTTTTGAGTGCTTGCATCAAATTAGCGGGAAGTTGCAGGAATGGCCTTTGGGGTCAACTGTTTTCAGATTTTTTTTTTAGGGTAATTTCAGTTTCTGTGCAATGTAATATTTTTCTTTTTTTTTGTTGTTGTTTGTGACGAACGTCCGTGACATTGTCTATTGTTGCGGCCTACCGGAAGACCAGCGTAGGTTTTCATAACCTGCATTATGCGGAGGTGAGGTCGAATTGTAACGGACAAGGTTTTTTTTTCTTTCTGTGTAATTCCTTCATTAACATCTGTGTGTGTTCGTTTTAATAAATAATCTTTCTTCCTCTTCGGTCATGACGGCTAGTGGCAACTGGTACCAGCCAACTACGTATATTATATTGTAGTGCACGAATATGTGCACTAATACAAGTGCACTCTCTACTCTCTCACTATAGTCTGATTTTAATTCTGACACGAATGGAGAGAAATTAGGGGCAAGACTAACATCTTTAATCACTGAAGTAATGTCATATAGTTTCAGTGGTCTGCGAATACAGACAGAGAGACAAGTCAGAGAGACAACAAAGTGAAAAATGTGAAATTGAAAATAACAGTCATGAGCAGGATACTATTTTCAATTTCACTTTTTTCACTTTGTGTTTAATGTATAGTGCTAAGCATGTCAAATGCTAAAAATATATATAAAAATATCAGAGAGACAAAAGAACACGGTAGATTTAGTTAGTGGCTGACGGCCCCACACTACCCTATTCGTTACCCCGAACGATGAGGTGAGCGGACGGGTACATTTATTCCCGCCTTAAAAAAAAAGAATAACGCGTTTTTACGAGGCACGGGTTTGAAAGGTAAATAGCATATTGCTGGCACGAAGCGGGATTCAAAAGATCTAATAATACTTATAGCTGCCCCGAAATTCAAAAGACTTCTTTTTATTATCCATCCATCCATCCATCAGCTTTTTAACGTCCACTGCTAGACATAGGCCTCCCCAAGAATGGGGGATAGTGCCGTAATCGCCACGCTTGGCAGGTGGGTGGGCGATCGCAGTGGATGTTGTTAATACTCGAAGGAGTGCTGCTGCCCACTCCCTTGGTATTTCCTCAGTCGGCTCTTACGACTCTCATTGGTGGAGAGGGGTAGTACAATTCTAAAGCCGGCCTCACACGGCTATATATATTCCAATGGGGTTCATGTGAGACTATTAAATTAAGAAACGCAGGCTTATACATAGGTTCTTTATTTAAATTTTTCTTTTTTTGTTTAAACGGGAAAATATGCCGCAAACTTCATCGTTCGAGGCAACGAACTGGGTATTATGGGGTTCTCACTCACTAAATAAACCCGACGTGTACCGTCTCTCCGTCTTTATTGGCGAGCTGCTGGAACTATGTTATATCGCTTCAGTGGTTATACCGTAGGTACTAAGTACTTATTCTTTGGAACATCTCAAACGCAGAGACTGATCCGATGGAATCTGGACAGAGCGTGATCGAACATGAGATCGCCGAATTATTATCATTAACAAATAGTTTGTTCTATTTATAGCAATGATTGGGGCTTGGTTTGTTTTGTGTAACTACTTAATAATATCTGTTCATCAATCTTGAGATAGGCAAGAACTATTGTAATTGGGCTGATATCGGTATGATAGATTTGTTGCATTTATCTATGTATAGTTCATCTTTCAATGATCAGATTAGATATAATATATATCCGTTTGTTTTTTTAATTTTTTTTATACTACATGAACACGGTGATCAATCTTACAGCCCACCTCTTTGATGGTAAGCGGTTACCGTAGCCTATAGGCGCTAACAACACCTGAGGTATCAATCGCGCGTCGCCATCTCCAAAGAATTGCGATAGGAGGAGGATAATAAGTATAATATGGAGAGGATAAGGCAGGCGTCTTCACTCACCATACGAAACACAATGGTAGGCGTAACTACCGTTGTTACACGCTGATCTTTTGTGAGAGGGTGTTACTTCCCCGATCGAACCGGCTCATTCGTGCTGAGATAAGCTAGGCTCTACCACTAGTATCGCGGAGAAACAACGCGGTTCCCGTGATCCGCCGTAGCAAGGGTGGGTGAGGGCGCACGGTGGGTTTTTAGTGGGTGAGAGCCCCACACTACCCCGTTGTCTCCCCGGGCAGCGGGGTGTGCGGTAGGACATTTTTGCCTACCTAAAATAAAAAAAAAGGCTCTACCACTAGTCGGCGGTCGTCGCCGGCGGTGGAGTGCTGTTGACGGTGTCGCTCGACATCGCCAACGTATTCAATAGTCTGCCATTCAGCTGCATCAGGGAGGCGCTCCAGTATCATGGGGTGCCGGCATACCTGAGGCGGCTGGTGGCGGACTATCTTGAGGGCCGTAGCCTTCTCTATGAGAGCCGCATAGGGGACGTTATGAGGAGACCCATGTCGTGTGGTGTCCCACAGGGTTCGGTTCTAGGGCCGCTCCTGTGGGACATCGGTTACGACTGGGTGCTACGCTGTCAGCTCCGCCCCGGGCTGGCGGTCATCTGCTATGCGGATGACGCGCTGGTCGTGACCCAGGGCGGATACTTCGAGGAAGCGGCGTTCCTGGCCACCTTAGGAACCTCGGAGGTGGTCAAGAAGATCGGGGCGCTGGGGCTTAGTGTGGCCCTGGACAAGTTGGAGGCCCTACTTTTCCATGGGCCCCGACGTCGGCACCTGCTGGAGGCGCCAGCCTCAATAACGGTGGACAGGGTCCAAATTGGGGTGAAGACCCAGATCAAGTATATGGGCCTGGTGCTGGATGGGCGGTGGCGCTTTCACGAGCACTTCCGCCAACTGTCCCCGAGGCTCGTCGGCGCAGCATCCGTTCTTGCACGGCTTTTGCCGAATATGGGCGGACCCAACAATGCGTGCCGACGGCTTTATGCGGGGGTAGTCCGGTCGATGGCGCTGTACGGTGCACCTGTGTGGGCGGAGTGCCTGGACGTGCCGAACAGGGCTTTTCAAGGTTGCTTCGGCAGATATCTGCACATAGTTGCAAGGAGGGAAGCGACTCCGGGCTGTCACCATTGCGACGAGGACACGGCGCAGCACACGCTCGAGTCGTGCCCGGCTTGGGGCGGGCAGCGCCGTGAACTCGTCGCAGCAATAAGGGGGGACCTCTCGCTGGCGAGCGTCGTTAGAGCGATGCTTGGCAGCAACAGGAATTGGGCCGCGGTCGCTGCCTTCTGCGACGAGGTCATCTTGCGGAAGGAAGTGGCGGAGTGGGCCAGGGAGGCTGATCCTTCCGCAGACCCGAACCGCCGCCAGCGAGTGGGGTGGCGCAGGCGTGAGTATTTGCGCCTAATGCCGTCCTAGCTGAGGCTGCGGGTGGATGGACCGGGGAACGTCCGCCACCCGCAAGGCCTCCCGCGAAGGTGCGATGCTCCGTGTGCGGGTGCGTCGCTCAGTAGAGGGTACCTGAAAGGGTAAGCCGCCGGCGGACCACCGAAGGAATGTAACATAGTTCCATTCGCCCGCCAATAAAGGCGGAGAGACGGCACACGGCGGGTTTCTTTAGTGGGTGAGGGCCCCACACTACCCTGTTCGTTGCCCCGAACGACGGGGTGTGCGGTTAGGTACTTTTTTTCCCGCCTAAACAAAAAAAAAGGCTCTACCACTAGAAAAATATATTCGGTATATGATTCCACTCGATAATTTATACTGTCAAATATAAAAATAAATAAATAATATTGTTTATTAGTAAAAAATAATAAGTAGGTCGAACGCTTTCATTATCCTTTATTTCAACATGGCTTGATCTATGGCGTATTGCTGAATGACCGCCCTTTTTGTTTCGTTCTGACGTAACGTGGGGCGACCCTTCAGGAAATCCTGAAAGAATGATTATTATCATGCTGAATTTTATCTTCAAAACCTGCACTGACTACACCCTGCACTAAGGAATAATCCTTGTATCGCGGGGGACTTTACAAACGTACAATTTCACGGACACAAAGTACACCCAGACTCAGAACAACCATATGTGGACCATACAAAGAGTTGTCCTGTGTGGGAATCGAACCCAACAGTCGGGCGAGAGGTCGGTATCTACTTTACCGGTGTGGTAGGGTTGGGTACCAAGTGGAAATACTCTCTTGTTATCGGATTTTTGGTACCGCTGTATGCCGTGAGCGACCGTGACACACTTGTGTGTGCGAAATGAGATAAGCAGCGGCTTGACGGCATTCATAGTATTGTTGGGCCTATGAGCAGCGGTTACCACTTACCATCAGGCGGGCCATGACTCTTCTGCAATCTTAAGCAATTAAATAATAAAAAAAAGACTTAGGCTTGCTTCCAGCTGAGCGGAACACTAAACTAATGTTCCATAGTGGTCCGCCAATACAGGTGGGAGACAGCACATGGTGGGCTTACTTAGTAGGTGAGGGTTGGGACTCTAGTTGTCGCTCTGAACGACAGCGTGTACGGTATATTTTATTGCACCTTAATAAAAAATGGGTTTGCAATATTTAAAAGATAATTATAGATATATATATATATATATATATATATATATATATATATATATATATATATATATAAGAGGAACACTTACTTTAAAGGCTTGTCGAAATTTCCGAGACATTAGACTGTAAATAATTGGATTAACTGCAGTTGCTATATAGCCGTTATAGCACAAATAATTGACTATCTTCCAAGCCTGAAACATAATAAATTATAGTTTTTAATCGCGACGTAAATGGAGAGGTAAAACTCGATTATTGTGCTTATTAAATCCATTGCGGGGTTCCTGTTGACCTGTGACACTAGTTTCTTTTCAGAAACTTACTTCAGGCATCAGTCCCTCACAAAGAATCAGTAAATGGTAAAACGTCTTTATTAAAGAAACTGACTGATTTAATGAAGAACCAGAAAAAGGAAGCAGCATTTTTGATCTATATTTTATTGTGAATAAGGAAAAAGAGATTCCCGATGGCGATGGCGTTGGTCGTAAAAACAAATGTGACAAGGAGATTGGGATGATCGAAAGATCTGTACTATAGCTCAGTGGCTTAGAGCACTTCCCGGATTGGAAAAGACGCGGGTTCGATTCCCGCTAGTATAAAAATCTCTTTTTCCTTATTCACAAATAATTTGTACTTAAAAAGGAAGCAGCAGTTAATCTAATATTTGATCTTGTAACTAAAAGTGAATAAATCAATAAATAATAATAATTATTATTATTATTTGATAATAATGTGATCCAAAGCTCTTACTCGTAGCTCTCATTTAAGAAAATAGTGTCAAGTCAAGGAATAAATGGCCCACCTGATGGTAAGTGTTATCTGCCGGTTATGGACTTTAGCAACACCAGGAGCAATTTCAAGCTGCCTACCATAAAACATAGCCTATAGCCACAATGGTTTTCTTTTTTTGTTTAGGCGAGAAGAAATGGAGTGATTAACACCTGAGGCATCACTCGCGTATCACTAACTGCAGGGAAAGGGATAGGTACTTCCCGATAGAGCCGGGTCCATTCATGCTGAGACTAACCATTTGTTTACACCCTACCAAGGCATAATATTACAACTTGTAAAGCTAGTGTGTATAACCTATACTCTAGACCCAATATATTATACACAACTGGCGACCCGCCTTTATAGTCTAATGAAGAACAACTTTTAACACAATACTCAGATCAATTATTTTCATGTAGGTAACTCATATTTTTGTTACGCGTTAGGTTTACACGTATATACCTATTGCGCTAAAGACTAATACGAGAACGGCAATCATTTTGCGAAAGTTCAGAAATAATACATTTTGAAAAATAAATGTTTTATTACATACTATCTGCTAACCCCGTTCTTCGTGTGAAATTTAGTTTAATTGTTTTTTATGCGGTTCCCTAATTATTATCTTAGTCCATTATTAAGTTTAAAAGAAGTAAGGAAAAACAATAGACCGACACGGACAGCCATCAAAGAGAACTTTAGTACTTAAGTATTTGTATTGTGTATAAAAATCTACCAACTTACAGTTTGATTATCTTCATAATGGAAATTCGGATAAATCATCATCAACCGCAACACACAGTACGGTGACCAAAAGAAAAAAAATGACGCCGCCACAGCCCCTGAAACATTCACACATTTATTTACTACTAATTTAAATGCGAAAGTGCGTTTAGTTCTTACTCTTACACGTCGTAATTCAACCGATCATGATGAAACTGAGCATAAAGGCTGGCGATCATTTGACGGGATGGCGCTGGATGGCACGGCAAAATATCATAGGAACGCTGAGGGACGCCAGACGATGCCGAAGGATGCCATGGCCAAAGCCTCTCACAAAAATCCTTTGCCGTGCCATCCCGCGCCATCCCGTAAAGTGAGCGCCAGCCTTAATAGTCTAAAACCCTTAGGCCGGGGCCGCACTGGTAGGACGACGGCAACACGACGACGCGATGCTAAAAAATTATGTGCTCGCACTGCAAAGGCGATAAGCTAC
The DNA here is from genome assembly GCA_948253155.1 of Leucoma salicis. Classification (NCBI taxonomy): domain Eukaryota; kingdom Metazoa; phylum Arthropoda; class Insecta; order Lepidoptera; family Erebidae; genus Leucoma; species Leucoma salicis. Next base: position 25,950,086 of record OX411808.1, read on the forward strand.
GCCGCAAAAAATTAACCAGTGCAGACACTCAGGTTAGCTGTAGTACCACAGAAGTAATGTAACACAGTTCCAGTGGTCCGCCAATACAGGCGGAGAGACGGCACAGGCGGGTTTATTTAGTGGGTGAGAGCCCCACACTCCGTTATTCGTTGCCTCGAATGATGGAGTGTGCTGTTAGGTACATTTTTTCCCGCCATAACAAAAAAAAAGTTAACTGTAGTACTACCTAATTATATCGCTAAATATAATCAAATAAATTTCGCATGTCGCCACTGATAATAAAAGCCTGTTTATGCGTTGTCGCCGTCGTGTTTCCGTCACCGTACCAATGCGGCCCTGGTCTCAAAGGACATAATAGGCTGCTTTTTATCACGGAAATAGCTTGATTTATGGGATAGTAATTTTTGCATAGAAATAATTAGTTTGCCGTTGAACGAATGGGTGGGTCGATGGGGTGATCATAGTCCGGAGCGTGCTCGTTGCGATCCCTGCCAGCCTGTAATCCACAGGCTGCAATCCGGCTCAAATGCGTACTGCAGTGCGGGTTAGGGCTTGCCCCAGAGGCGACGCGTACCGACCCGAACCCGTCGGTACGAACAACGGCAGATGCGGCGATGGGGGCCACCACCCATCACGCCTTGCCCAGTTTGGCGAGTCGAGGGGAGCAGAGTGTCGAGTAGGCACGTGGAATGTAAGAGGTGGTGTGGAAGATAAGTTACACGAGCTGGTAACCGTCATGTCAGACAGACAGCTAGATGTGCTCTGTGTAACAGAGACCAAGCGAAACGGTAGCGACTTACGGTAGTGGTTGGTCCGCTTTCAGAATGAATAAAATAAGGTCTGAAGGTGGAGACATTCTTACGCAAACACAAGATGTGTTAAGCCGATAGAGTGAATATTTTGGAGATATATATGCGGATGTTCAGGGTGATGCTGGTGCCACATGTGATCTAACAGATGAGCATTCGGTACCGGCATCCTCTGATGACTTTAGTATGGATGAAGTCAACTTCATGGGCGATTAGAAGTTTGAAAAATGGTAAGGCAGCGGGTATTGATATGATGTCTGCTGAGATGATCAAGCTTGGAGGCTCATGTGTCTGGGAATCCTTCCTGATGCTTCTCAATTTATGTTGGAGCTAAGGAATGGTTCCCAAGGACTGGAGAAGCGCAGTCATCGTGCCCTTGTTTAAAAACAATGGTTCACGTTATGACTGTGCAAACTACAGAGCCATAAGCTTGACCAGTTTGGCAGCCAAAGTGTATGGTAAGATTGTTGAAAGGAGAATGAGGATGAGTGTTTTCTCTGCGCAACATTGTGGAGAAGCATCTGGATGTAGGCCAGAGGGTTTTCTGCAGTTTTGTGGATTTGGAGAAAGCATTTGACACTGTTGTACGAAAGGAACTTTGGGACATTTTGCCGGTATTAGCGGTAGTATGGCATTAGCGGTAGACTGCTACAAGCGGTGCAGTCCAACTACATGGACTGCAGAGCTTGTGTGCGGCTGGATGATGGAATGTCACCCTGGTCTGGCGTCAATATAGGCGTTAAACAGGGCTGCGTTCTATCAGCCAGACTGTTTATCATATATCTGGATAAATGTCTACAAAGGTTGAATGAAATTAATGTAGGAGTTCAAATAGGCGACTCAGTGGTTAACTCGCTGCTATATGCAGACGATGCGGTCCTATTAGCGCAGTCTGCGACTGACCTGCAAACCCTAGTCGACCTAATGGCAGAAGATTGTAAGAAATGGGGCCTACGTGTGAATGTAAACAAAACCAAAGTAATGGTTTTTGAAAAAGAACAAGCCAAAACATATGTTAGAGTAGCAATAGGAAATGGTGTGCTAGAACAAGTGGATGAATTTGTATATCTTGAATGTGGATTCAGTCGATTGTGCCCTGCTTACGTCCTGTCCAATCATTGGTTTACCTGGGGTAGCTGCTCATAACACATCTAGATTTTTTTTTAATTTAAATTTTTAGTAAGCGTGATGCTTGGGTTTTCTGATGCAATATTGTAGTTCAAGTGGAAAATCCGAGAAAACTTTCACAGTACAATATACTAGATGTAGTGGTGAATCTAAACACTGACAAACTCAATAACACATAAAAATATTACCAAAATCGGTTCAATTTAGGAGTTCAGCGATTAAAAGACGAATAGAAGAAGAACATGCACTTAGTCTTGATGAGTCATTATCCTTCTGAACAGTTATCAAACTCAATACTATTGTCTTACCAATAATATCTGTCACTGCCAAACTTCTTTTGTCTGGGAGAAATAAGACCCTTGTTTAACCTATTGAGTTTTACAACGGTCTAATTTTCCCTGTGCTTATTTTTCCGAAATCAACATACTCTTTAAAAGCCTTTAGATCTCCAAAAACAAGTTTACATAGACAAAACTATGTTATTACTATTGCAAACAAAATGTATCACGTAAAACTGTTGTGGACGATAGGCAAAAATTAAAAGCCATAAAATTCACTCTGCTATACTTACCAAGCATTTTCACCGCTTTATCTCGATTTTGTTTCGCATTCATCGGACTACGTCTTAATCTACTGTGTACCGACATCAACTGGTGAGTAATCGCCACATACAGGATAGCTATCGTTGTCATTGGTATAACAAAGAACAGGAACATTTCAATACCCAACAGAATACTTGGAACATCCGATAACGAATAGTAACAGAAAACATATTTCTTTCTTTCCAACAAGTCTATGTAAAATATGTCAGGGAGACAAAAGCTTAACGAAATAGTCCAAATGACTCCAACGATCTTTAAGACTCGGGTATTCCTCAATAGTTTTTGTCGAAGAAACGGTTTCGTGACCACAATATACCTTTCAATGGTGAACGCTGTTATTACGAGCAGATTGCAGTTACTGAGACAGTCTAATAAAATGAAATGAAAACGACATCCAACTTCACCGAAAGGGTAAAAATCTGGCATCCAAATAACGTATATTTCGATTGGTATGAAGAGAGAAATCAGCAGGTCCGTGATAGCGATGTTGGCGAGGTAGCAATTAGTAGGGGTTCGCATTGTCCGGTCCCGAACGATTACGGTGCAAGTACAAATATTACCGATAACGCTTAATACCATAGAGATTAACAAGATAGTGCTGAGAACGATTTTGACTGTGTATGTAGTATCATCCACTATATTCCCATCATCATTATCATAAAACGCGATACCAAACGGTCCAAATATAGCAAGGGAATGATTCTGGTCGCTGTCGTTTTGCATATTCAGAATTGACACCGTCATTATTATATAATTATATAAAGTAAAATTAATCAACTATAGTGTAACAAGTTATGCACATCACACTTCACAGACAGCTCGTTTGTAGTTTTACGCAGAACACTGTCGCTTTGTGTAGCGCTAGGGAAATACTGATAAGAGAGAGTTTTTTTGTTCAGGCCTTGACGCACCCTTATACAACGTGATGCTAAAATAATCTTATTATATTTAAGCTTTGGATTATCTCCATTCATAAGGTCACGCTACACCAGTAGTATTAATTGAATCTATAGTGAATATTGTAAATGGGAAAGAACGTTTGTTTGTTTGTTTGTTCTCTATTCGCGCTGTTACTACTCAATCGATCATTACAAAATTTTGCATACATAATGGCCGGAATCTGGAAAATCATCTAGACTACTTTTTATTCCTTCTCTAAATGGATGGTTCCTCTGGGATAGATATTTTCGGATAGAGATAAATAATGTACCTCAGATTAACATGATTCTGCAATTTTTGACCCACTTCAGAAATTTACACAGACGAGGGAGTAGAGAAAGAGAAGCAGACAAAGTGAGCGAGAACGCAAAATAAAACGTAGGACAAGTTGTTTAGTTCATTAATTAACCTCGGTACTAGTAATTGTTTTATTTTAATCGATTGCAATTTAGCGATACTTTTTTGAAAAATAATGTCGTACTATTTCAAGCCAAAGCTTAATTTTTTTCCCGCCTTAACAAAAAAAAGGCTTACTAAAAAAAACATAACTGCTATTAGCTATACTGTTGTTAAAATACTGTATTATTTACAAATGAGTCCTATTATATTTTCATTATTTTCTCCTTGTAAACGTATAAAAATATTTTACTTTTTTAAAAAAAATACCATTTGGTCTCTGAGCCTTCAAAATACTTATCCAGTATTCTGAGGATAAACCTATATAAAATTAGTACGAAGAAATTCGCCTTATCTTTTATGCCCCAAGAAAACAAGGAGAAGCAACAGTTAGTTTTAATTTTATAACTTTTCGCCGCCTTTTAGTTGTGACTCTGCGACTTACCATTACTCCTGATGGCGAATTCCCCCCATATTTTTCTACAGTATTACTTGCTACATTTACTGCGATTCGGAGAGGTGATAAAAGAAATACGAGTATATTGATTCTTATGGTTAAGAAAGCAAACCCTTAGAGAAATGAGTCTAACCATTAACTTGACTGCATTTTAAATGAATAGGTACCTAGAAAATATATATGTCAAAAGAGTTTTTATCAGACTAATCTAAATAAAACGAGGCTCGTGCAAAAGTACTTGCTGTAAAGAAAAACGATAGATAATGTTAAATTAATATTGGCAAGCATAGATAACAATGATTTCAAAAAGAATTTTAGTCTCCGGACGTGCTTCCTTGTGCAGATTATTTTAATAACAAGGCAATGGAGTCTGTACAATTGTGAGCTGACAATACATTTTTAGTATCTGATGATATTGTTTTTTTGTACATTGCTTTGTAGGCATGCTTATGAAACCACTTAAGTAGTCCAACATAGTACCAGTGGCCCATCAACACAGGCGGAGAGACGGCACATGGCGGGTTTCTTTAGTGGGCGAGGGCCCCACACTACCAGGTCTGTTAATATAAAACACTCTGTGATCTTGGCCCAGATTGCCACCAGGGGCAAAACTAAATAAAAACAAACTGCACGCCTCATAATCTTCATTTTTCACAATAACATTGATTATTTGATAAGTAACTAATAATGTATTGGTCTTACTAAGTAGTTTTCAATAAATCACATAGATAACGCTAATTTCAAAAAGTACGGTGGTTTTCATGTCTTATACGCCATCTAGCGCTAATTTTAAGAAGTACTTCTATATTGGTCTATAGAAATAGTTCTCACGAAATAAGGATAGCACTGGTTTTAGTGTCGCGTCAAGTGTAAATATTCACTATTTTTTTGTTTATTCGATAACAATTAAACCACATCGAATCAGACCGTGAAAAGTGATAGGGCTCTATTCGTAGTTATAGTGTATCATAAAGGAAAAAAATACTCGATTAGTCTACAACAAACGGACGTCCAAGACAGAATTTTTTCAAACAGTTTTTTAACTAGTTTAAATAACAAAAATTGCATCAAAAATATCATGAGTGTTAAAAATAGTTTTTTTCCTTGATATGTGTGAGTATGTATTATTTTACAAGTGCAATATATGATAAATAGAGACATTTTAAGTTTGAAAAATCAGTTGTTCTGCGTGAAACGAGAGCAATACCCACCTCATCGCTTCGCTTATGAGGCGTTCAATATACAGTGTCATATGTCTCATTGCGCTGTCATATTAAGAATGTTTATGAATCGTTAATGGCCTCAGTATAAAGCGGGTCCTCACGTATGTAGCTCCACAATATTTTTTGTTTACATATTTAGCACAGGATTTCATGCAAGACTTACTTCTGCCAATTATTAAGAGGGGATTTCCATGTTCATTGGAGATATTCAATTAAAAGGTAAGTTTAGACTTATCTTAGCTACGGTAATTGCGAAGATTATTAATGGTTTTTTAGATAAAGCAGTAGAGGAAAAGATGGACATAATAATGTGCAAATTTGGTTTAGGGCAAGGCTCTCCACTGAACTACTGAAGTAATGTCACACAAAATGGTCTGCCAGTACAGGCGGAGAGACGACACATGAGGGATTTATTTAGTGGGTTATAATAGGACCAAACACAACCGTTGCTTTTTTTACTTCGTTGCCCCAGATGCGGTTTTGTAAATTTTTTCCGCGCCTTAACAAAAAACAAAAAGGATCGTAACAAATGGCGTAGTCGGTAGTGTAACCGACTTCCGTGCACGAGGTCGTGGGTTCGATTCCCACTCAGGACAATTATTTGTGTGATGAACACAGATATTTGTACTGCATCTGGGTGTTTTCTATCTATTATATGTATGTATTTACAAAAAAAAGTGTAATACATGTATTATATCCGTAATCTGGTACCCATAGCACAAGCGCTAAGTTTAGTTTGGGACTTTTAATTTACATAAGTTTTTTTTTTGTATAATATACCGTATGTGATCAATAAGAAAGGAATTTGCGGAAATTCTATCCAAAATAGATAGCTATTAATATATAAAAGCGCTTAATATCAAAAGTAAAACCTTTGTAGGTGTTAATTTTTTATCAATATAATAGCTCAGCCTGTATAGAAAAGTAATTGAATTGGTCTAAACAAGCTACCAAATTGGCGGCAACCATAGAGTGCAGGCAAACGGTCACTCCCTAATTGAAATTACAGCTCGCCCTAGCTTCGTAATAACACGTGGCTTGGCTTGAAGTTCGTTTTTAGCTACAAAGAGTATTCATATTTCTTTAATGAACCTGTAAATAAAATTAGATTTGGGTTATAAATAACTATCATTACCCGTTAGTGATAGTCTGGCGGAGATATCATTTTACAGGGAATACTACGAGTATATCCAACTACTGTTTAAAATCTTACCTTCAAGATGTTAGGAATTTGGAAAATAGTCCTCCACGACAAAACAGACTTATTGAAAATGTCCCTCAGGCACATATATAGATATTTTCCTAAGGAATAATTAACCGGCCTCGTGGCGTAGTCGGTAGTGTAACCGACTTTCGTGCACAAGTTCGTGGGTTCGATTCCCAGTCAGGACAATTATTTGTGAGATGAACACAGATATTTGTACTGCGTCTAAGTGTTTTCTATCTTAGATATTTATATATTTACAAAAAAAAAATGTATTATATCATTAATCTGGTACCCATAGCACAAGCGTTGAGCTTAGTTTGGGATCAGAGGACGTTGTGTGAAATGTCCGTGAATATTATTATTATTACCTATAGCTAATATATCACTTGACTACGAAAAGTCAAAGGTAGGTCTTGCGAGGTCACGACCTCGAACCCAATACCTCTTGGAAGTCATCGCTCTTACCATTAAGCTATAAATTTGTATAAATATAAACCAGGGTGATAGCTTTACTGAAATTGTATTATAATGAAGCCGTTTTTAAAACCAAACCAACCTTGCACGTATTGGAACTTCTTCAACCTACGTACATTTCATAATAATGACGTCATCACTAATATTGAGAACAATTTATTGAAAAATATTTATTATACATTTGCATGCCACGATTAACGTTTACGATCATCAAAGTTTTTCAAATAGCTAATAATATTTCATTAAAATATTATACTCATAAATAAGCATTTAAATAGTAACGAATTAACACAAAGTGTGGAAATGTTAAATCGAAAATAACAGTCACGAGCAGGATTATATAGCTAAAGCATGTCAAATGCTAAAAAAGTATATAAAAATATCTCGACAGTATCTAACGAATTACTCAAATTATATAGGTAGGTACTTATGTGATAGAAGAGAAATATAAATTATTATTTGTGAAGGAGGAAAAAGAGAACTTTAGTACGAGCGGGAATTGAACCTGCGTCCCATCCTTTCCTTTTTTAATTGCAAAATTACGACAGCTCAGTGGGTTAGAGCACTTCCCCGGAAAGGAAGGGACGCAGGTTCCATTCCCGCTCGTACTAAAGTTCTCTTTTTCCTCATTCACAAATAATAATTTGTACTTTAAAAGTAGCTGAGCATAGATATATATATATATATATATATATAATATATATATATAATATATCTATGCTCTTTCCCATGCAAATAAATGTTATAAAAACTAGAAAAAAGTTTAAATTTCGATCATAGAGCTATAATGTACTACAAGTTCCCACACTACACTGTTCGTTGCCCCGAACGACGGGGTGTGCGTTTAGGCAAATTTCTTCTCGCCTTAACAAAAAAGAAAGGAATTGTGGTTACTTGCAGTAGCAAATGATAGGTTAAGGTTTTATTTTTTTGGAAATAAAAATGAACTCTATCTTAAGTATATGTTGTACCACCAATTTGGTCTGGCTCAGAAGTATTGGAATCCTGAATACTGGAAGGTTTTTTATAAACGCTTTCCTGCTCTCGTGTTTTACACCGGCTTTGCATTCGGCATTATATAGAATACCTATCCATCCATCCATCTACTCATCAGCCTTTCAACGCGCCACAATGAGCGGTCTTGTACCGAGTGCATCCAATGGCTCCCTGCGGCTTTGACCAGATCGTTGGTCCGTCTGGTGGGATGCCGTCCTACTCTGCGCTATCTGATACGCGATTGCCACTCGAGAACCCTTTTTCCCCAACAATTGTTGTTTCGTTGAGCGATGTAGCCAGCTAATTATCACTTCACTTCAGCATGCCAACCAGACCGATGCCGAGCAGACTGTGTCGGTCACTCCCGTTTTCCTACGGATCTGCGTATTTCTGATTCGATTACGTAGGTAAATACCAAGCATAGCCCGCTCCATGGCACGCTGGGCGACTTTAAACCTTGATACAACATTCAGAGACTATAGAATAGGTACATAGGCAAAGTATATAATTACCTATGTATTTAGATATTTTTATATATATTTTTAGCATTTGACATGCTTAGCACTATACATTAAACACAAAGTGAAAAATTTGAAACGTTAAGTATGATGTGTTATCGAAATTAGCAGTCAGGAGCAATTGTCAGGATGGCTGAATTGGTAAAGCATCTGGACGGTATCCAGAAGATGCAGGTTCAAATCCTGCTCCTGACTGTTATTTTCGATTTCACATTTTTCACTTTGTGTTTAATACCTATGTATTGTATAAAATACCGGATTATACAGTTTGCCGGTAACAGATATAAATAACACGTTAAAATAGGTAGTAGCTTGACAGCGCAATATGTTAAATGGGCCTTATTACAACGCATGTCATCAGCATAATGTGTATCATCAATAACGCGCCTACTCATACTCATAATTGATCGCTTCTGAGAAAAATGGAGAACGTTCACCCTTAGATTAAATTAATTAAGCAGCATGTCTCGTTGCCGACCTATTGGAAAACAATTGATTGGGTTTGGTTGGCGATAAATCGATCTAAGATAGGTTTCATTTTTAGAAAACGTCGTTTTATCCGAGTTTTCAGGCAACGAAAAACTGCTACAATATTATTAGAATACGAAGGTAAATTTCGCCACCATCTACAACGTTAAGTATAATAGCTCAGGTGGGAGATCGGGCATTCCCAAAACCAGAAGACCCCGGTTCGAGTCGGTCAGTCTCCAGTTCGATTTCTTTTTCCTTTTTTTTCATATCTTTCTTTTGTATGAACAACACACAATTTATCAAAAAAAAAATACCGAACGTAGCTCGGTCATCCAGGTACTACTTTTTAATAGAAACAGATATTAGGAAGGTAGCCTAGTCATGCTTCAGGCTGTGACTCAAATAGGTGACAAAAAGACACCTATTTGTGAATACCTGACCCCACTGATCACCCACTACATAAGCCCGCCATGTGCCACCTCTGTGTGTTACGTGACATTACTTCCCATGTCCTTCAAATAATACCCTTGCAGTCGTTACAAGTCATCAAAATCCTGAATAAAAATCTGTCTCCGGTCATGTACCGAGGTTGCCAAGGTAACTATTGAAATATTAGCACAGTGTGAAAATGTGAAATCGAAAATAACAGTCACGAGCAGAATTTAAACCAAGAATCTCCTGATATACCGTCCCAGATGCCAGTTTGCCAATTCAGTCATCGTGACAATTGCTTGTGACTGCGAATTTCGATAAAACATTCTTAACGTCTTGGGTGACGTCACGATGGCTGAATTAGCAAATCATCTGGGACGGTATTCGAGGAGATGCAGGTACAAATCCTGTTCGTGATTCTTATTAAAATATTATTCAATATTGGAGGTCAGATTACTCGCCCCATGTTACTAATCAGTTGATGAGATCTGCATCCAAAACAACAACGTCTAGGAGTAGGCTTTTATAGCACGATATCAGTAAAAGAAAGTGGGGTCGTATATTACTGAATTAAGTAACACCGATCCACACGAAAAAAGAAAAAAGGAAAATAAAGAATACTCTAACTACCACCTCCTTACAGAAGATCAGCGTTAAAGAACGGTAGTTGCTCCTGCTGATGTATTTCGTATGGTGAGTGAAAGCGCCGGAGGCCCAAGCCCTCCTCCTATCCTCTCTTTAATATACTTGCTCAACTTGACACGCTAGTGATGCCCCTAGTGTTGTTAGCGTTTACATGCTACAATAACCGCTTACCATCAGGTGGTCCGTAAGCTAGTTTGTCACCCAAGTAGTATAAAAAATTCAAATATGCTTTGCTCCTTGGCATGGTCCATTTGTAATGTCTTAATAACAGCTTTTTACTAAATGTATACGAGAGTATACGCTACCTATAACAAAACACCATTTTTTTTAGTTTTTGTCTGTCTGCCTGTCTGTCTCTTTGTTTCGGCTAATAGGTACTCCAGCACTCTTAGAACTAAATCTGAAAAAAATATATAAATAATGAGCACATATAAACGTGCATTTAATCAGCTGAACTTTTTTGTGTAGGCGGGAAAAAAATTACCTAACCACACACCTCGTAGTGTCGGCCCCTCACTCACTAAACAAACGCGCCGTGTGGCGTCTCTCTGCCTAAATTGGCGCGCCGCTGGAACTGTGTGGCATTACTTCAATGGATATTTATGTGAACCATAAGCCAATGAACGACAAGACATTGCCATTGGAAAAAAATTGCCAGAGATCAGAAAAAATACCCAGAATTAATGAATAATTTAATGTATTTATTGAATTATTTGGATATGATACAGAATGTGTATTCTGATAAACTTTCAATAGATCATATTAGATCTAAAGAAATTAACAATTATCACTGATAGGAAGAATAAATAATTAAGTAAATGAGTTAACGTAAATATTATGTTAACGTAGTAATATAAAGTTAATATTTACAAATATAAAAAATTAAATAAAAATCGTTTACAATGGAATATTATTATGTAATTGATGCGTATGTCAATCAGTTTTTAATCGACGAAAAAAAGTATGTTCTCAATCCGAAAGTACCTCCTTATATATTTTTTATTTTAACAACTTTTTATTAGATCCCATTTAAATTTCATAAATATTGGTACAGTAGTTTGCTTTTTTAGTAGTTTTTAGTTTACTTACTAATCATCACGCCATCTCCCTTGCGGGGTAGGTAGAGAGAACAGAGTACCAAAATGCTCTATTCTTGCACACATCGCTTGCTTCCTCAACATTCATAATCAATTCTCTTCATACACGCTCGCCGCTTTCGGAGACTCCTGACTCCACTTTCCTTCGATATATTACAGATTTGGTCCAGGTAGGTGAGTTTCGGTATCCCTCTGCACCTATATCCTGCCACTTTTGTATATTTTAACCAGCCGCTCGTTTGGCTTTCTTTTCCATTCTTTTCACATGTTCAAATCGGAGCATTTCCTTTCGCATCTTTACACCAATACTCTCTTTCATACCTACTCACTCTCTTACGTCGTCGTTATGAATGCGGTCAGTCAGCCTCACTCCACAGATTTTCCGCAGAGATCGCATTTCGACGGCATTAATTTTACTGCCATGCTCCTTTTTTACATAACCAACTGTCACTTCCATTATAATAACTTTGGGAAAAGCACAGCGTTGCATTTTGCGACACGTGCCTTCTGGCTGAAGTGATGGCCGCCGAGAATTTGTCCTAATGCTCCGTTTACTCTATATCAGTGTTGTACCTTCTATCCCGACTGTATCCACATCCAAGATATATAAATAATTCACTTGTTCTGGAACACAATTGCCTATTGATACTTTAACATCAGTTCTGGCTTCTCTTCTTTCAAAAACCATTATTTTGGTTTTGCTCACATTCGCCCGTTTATCTTGATCTTCGTGGTTTTTGATTTATCTTGATATTATTTAATGTTACGTTTATTAAAACAACATTATAAGTATCTTAAAGATACCCGTTGATTTATTAACTACTAGACATGTAGCAATATGTAGCTTATCCACTAAAAATGAAAAAAAACTGCTGCTGTTGTAGACGGAATACAGCCATTTTTTTTTGTTGCGTAAACGCCTTATACCTTTTTATCCACTCCTCCTTGGCTATTGATCTTTTGGTACTCTGCAAAATATATAGGAAATCATTATACATACTACTGGCCCTACTTCTGACTACTATGATTATTACACATTATGATGAAAATAACATAAATTACTTATAATACGTTGACTAACTCTAACTGGCATGTGTTTGTGTTTCACTAAACTACCGTCAGTGTGGGAAAATTTAGATTCGTTTTCTGGCAGTACTAATGGCTAGAACAATGTATGATAACTATATATTATTTCGTTTTAAATGCCATTTTGGATTCCTGAACAAAATTAAGCAAACTTACTTGTGAAAAGTAGCTTTATCGTCCTTTTCGGTCTGCAACATAGACATTTTAACTGCACAAATCACCATTTTGGAAATTTTTGTTGCACGTTGCGGATACGTTTGCGCTCACTAATTTCAAGTTGGCAACTGAAGTCAGATATGCCTGCAGGCATCTAATACGAGTAAGTAGCTCCGCGTTGGCGCGCTGTCGCGCGTCAAGCGATGTGGCCTGCCCATTGCCACTTCAGCATGGCAACGTGACGGCATATGTCAGTCACTCTCGTTCTCCTACGGACCTCCGTATTACGGATCCGATCACGTAGGGAAATACCAAGCAAAGCCCGCTCCATGGCTCACTGAGCGACTTTGAGCCTTGATATGAGGCCAACATTCAGAGACCACGTCTCTGTTCTATATGTCATCACTGGTAACACACACTGGTCGTAGACCTTCGTTTTCAGACACTGCGGAATATTGGACAAGAAGATCTTCCTTATCTTCTCGAACGCTGCCCAGCCGAGTTGGATTCGTCGATTGACCTCTTTCTCGAAGTTGTGCCTACCTAACTGGACTGTTTGTCCCAGGTAGACATAATGGTCGACAACATCGAGAAGCGCACTCCCAACTAGGACCGGTGCTGAAATGACATGGACATTAGACATGACTTTCGTCTTGTCCATGTTCATTTTGAGACCCACTAGCCGGGAAACCCTGCTGAGACCATTGAGCATGGCGCCAAGGTCCTCCAGCGATTCTGCCATGACTACGATGTCGTCGGCATATCGAAGGTGAGTGATGCATTCGCCATTGATGTTGATGCCGAATCCAGTCCAGTCCAAGAGCTTGAAGACATCTTCCAATGCAGTGGTAAAGAGTTTCGGGGATATAACGTATCCCTGTCTAACACCTCTCTGCAGTTGGATCGGTTTCGTACTCTTGTCCTAAACACGGACTGACATGGTGGCGTTTCTATACAAGCACTTCAGCACTTCGATGTACCGATTGTCAATTTGGCACCGCTGAAGGGACTGCAGCACCGCCTAAGTTTCGATGGAATCGAAGGCTTTCTCATAGTCCACAAACGCCAGACACAGAGGCCGATTGTATTCCTCGGTTTTCTGTATAATCTGGCGTAGCGTGTGGATGTGGTCTATGGTACTATAGCCTTTTCGGAAACCGGCTTGTTCGGGAGGCTGGAAGTCGTCAATCCTGCGCGTGAGTCGATTTGTAATGACCCTCGAAAATAACTTATAGACGTGGCTCAAGAGCGAGATGGGTCTATAGTTCTTCAAGAGAGTTCTGTCACCTTTCTTGAAGAACAGCAGCACCACGCTTCTGGTCCACGACTCTGAAACGTCGCCCCCGAGAACGACGGAATTGAACAGCCTCTGAAGAGCTTTTAAGACCGGCTTGCCGCCTGCTCTCAGAAGCTCTGTGGTGATTCCGTCGTCTCCCGGTGCCTTTCCGTTCTTTAATTGTTTGAGAGCCATTCTGATCCCGTACAGGCTGACGTCCGGGATATCTTCGGTAAAGTGCCGAAATAGCTTGGATCTGGGATCTTGGACCAAGCCAACAGCAGGGCTCTCGGATCTGTACAACTGTCCATAGAACTGCTGGACCTCTCCCAAGATCTCATCTCGAGAAGAAATTACAGTGCAGTCGTTGGTCCTCAGTTTAGTCAACTGACTTTGGCCAACAGACAGATCTCTTGCGAATACTTTCGAGCCTTGTTTCCGCTCTATCGCCTCTTTAGTACGGGTAGTATTAAATTGGCGAATATCGTGCCACACAGCCTTGGAGATCTGTCTGTTTAACCGCCTTAGGCAGGACCAATCGGCTGAGGACTGGACTATCATTTCTTTTCCCCTCTCCATGAGTTTGAGAGTATGGTCCTCGAGTTTACGAGTCCTACTGATGCGATGGGTCTTGAAGTAAGTCGACCCGACCGCGTGGACAGTTTGCACGCACCTGCTGTTCATATCACTCGCTGATTCACACTCATCTAGATATTGGAAGCGATTATGTAGTTCGAGATGAAAGCTCTTGGGGTTCTGGTATTGGGCAGGTGTTGGTCAGAGCGTAGACTTCATCAAGAGCGACCTCTCGACTTTTGTTCTAATATTCAAGATACCCCTGACTAGTCGGTGATCACTTCCAGTTTTAATCCTGCTGATCACTGAGACATCATTGAATATGTGTCGGTTGTCCGACAGGATGAAGTCAATCTCGTTTTTCACTGAACTATCAGGGCTAATCCAGGTCCATTTTCGCTGGGGCTGCTTCCTGAAGAAGGAATTCATCATGAAGAGGCCTTCCTTCTCCAGAAAATCAGCCAGCATCTGGCCCCTGTGGTTCCTTTGCCCAAATCCATAGTGCCCCACCTTCAGCTCATCGTCTGTCCTTTTGCCCGTTTCGAATGAGAAGTACTTTTGTCAAGTTATGATCATTTTATTTCTATAAAATAATTTGGATGTATTTCACATCTGCTAGACGTCGCGCAACGTCTAGTTTTTTCTTCTAACTTTCATAATTATTATCTTTGTTATGTTTTAAAGTTTATTTTTAGTTTAACTGAACTGGTTACTTCCTTTGTTAGTTGTGGTTGCCTATAATTGAATGAGCACAGGGCATGTATTATTCTCATCTATTTTTGTATAAGAATTGTGTAATAAAATAAAAATAATACATCAATGGCTTACACCGTCATGCAAGTAACGTACTAACCTCATTAACTCTGAAAATTAATAAGTGTAGGTTTAAGTGCGACTCTACCATTCTGCCGCGCTTACGATAAATACAGTAAGTCACATTTTTGTCAATATTGAGTTAAGTATATATTTCGAATGTAGAGATTGAGACCTACATTTCTGTATATTTAAAATTTGAAAATGTGGTATAGAAAATCAAATAAGCGTAAGCATAATTACAGTAAGACACATTTTGCGCCAAAGCATACTTATTATGATTGCAGTATGGGCACATACGGTTGATTTTTTCATAAAGTTAAAACCATTTCCTCTGTATTAACTACAGTAAGTAATTTTGCTATTATTATTTTTAAGATATGAATATTTTTCATCAAGTATCACCGAAACATATTAGCAGTAAGTGCCACATACTATTACTATATTAAGTGTTGGAAATAAAACATTAGTTTACTAAACCTTAACATATCTACAGTAAGAGTATATACTATATTAATGTCTATGAGTTTCACAATGTATTATTGTATTATCTTAGCATAAGTACAGTAAGTTAAACTTACTGTGTATATGATAAGTCAGCGAATTAAAATATTTATTTTTATGCGTAGTCGTAACAACAGTAAGATTCACTACTGTAATTATACTAAGGAATACTTCATACTATGCGTAGACTTGCCTGGAACATGTTAGGTAAAAACGTTACTTACTGCAAATATTATAAGGCGTTTAGGGCGTTTAGGTAGGTTACTTATTGAGAAAGAGCCTTGTGATAAAAATTTGCTTAAATGTAATGAAACTATATCTAGTTCGGATGAAGAAAACGAAAATTTACAAATTAATAATAATCAAAGCTTATTCGATCTGATGATAGTATATCGATTCTGATGATAGTGTTAAGGATAAAGATTATATACCTGTCTCTGACACAACCGACACTGATTGCGAAGATTCACTAATCACACGTGGTAAAACATTTACTTTACGCCGCCCATGGACTATGGCAACACCAGGGGCACAGCCAAGTCGCTGCCTACCGTGAGTAAAGTGCTCTTCTTAAACCTCGTTTAAAGAGGGACAAGTCGTAACGCTGGGGAAACACCGCAGCAGGAAGTTCATTCCAGATCTTACACGAACGTGGTAGAAAAGAACGCTGAAAACGGACCGTCTTGGACGAGATCGTTTCCAGGTGGTATGGATGAACCCTAGTACGGCGTCTCGTTGTCCGGTGGTAAAATGGCGATGTTGGTACCACCTTAAATAGTTCCTCAGAGCACTTCCCGTTGAAGAGTAGATAGAGCACACAGAGAGCCCCAAAGTCTCTCCGCCGCCCCAGCAACTCCAGCTCATCCGTGAGATTGGGATCATCGACAAATCGAACAGTGCGTCTTTGCAGGGAGTCAAGTAGGTCGAGCTGGTAATTTGGTGTGCCTGCCCAAAGATGTGAACAGTACTCCACGTGAGGGCGGACTTGTGCTTTATACAGCACAAGTCGCTGCGTCGGTGTGAAGTATCGCTTGGCTCTGTTCAGGACGCCCAGTTTCTTGCTCGCCAATTTGGCTTTGTCCAAATTACTCCTGAACTGGACTTTACTAGATATGTTGATGCCAAGGATCCCAATACTCTCGGAGACCGGGAGAGTTACCCCTTGGAACTGGGGCGTCACGACAAATGCGTCCTTCTTTGCAGTGAACGCGCATACCTGTGTCTTCGTAGGGTTGAATTAAACCAAGTTCTTTTCTCCCCATTCTGAGGCCCGCCCTAGAGAGCGCTCGGCTTCAGACACAAGTTGGATCCGCCTCTCCTCCAGCATTTTCCGAGGGACTTTCTGACGGCCGGTATATCGCGAATCACCCGTACTGTCTTCCGTATAGCAATGCATACTCTCTATTGAGAGCAAGTCATTGATATGCAGGATGAACAGCGTTGGGGAGAGTACAGAATAGAAGTTTGCAAACAATTATTTCTAACAACTTTGGGATATCACCCAAAAAATGATCAGAGAGTTCTTGCTGCCCTAGAAGATATTATACAGAAGCTTGTACCACTGATGCCTGAGAATAGAAGGGATTTTTGGTTAAACATTCCAGTTTCGAATTCTGCAACAAATCTATTAACCGAAGAGTTTTGAGTTCATATTTTTTTTTATATATATACCTATATGTAAGCCTACATTTTACTAGTCAATTAAAATACATTTTACTATTTTACCATAAACTGTTACATAAGTACCTAGCTACTAATATTATTCATTTGTAAGACAATCAGATTAAGTTCTTGTATCGAGGATCTTTTTTTTTTGTTGCATGTAGTGGCAAACGAGCCACGGTCCATCTGATGGTTAATGGTAACCGTCGCCTATGGACTCGACTATACCAAGAGTATGTCAAGCCGCTGCTCATCAATTCATTTCACAGATATGAAATGAAATATAAAATATAAACGGCTATCTCCTGCTACAGCCAAAACGCAACGATGTACTTCATGGCCGGTCACACGGGAGATGGTGGTACCAACTCGCTCGGGCCCGATACATACCCAGCCCTACCACCAATCATGCAATGGATGATAATTACTTACTTCCCTTAGTCGCCTCATACGACACCCGCGGGAAAGAATGGGGTGGTAACACATGTATTCTTAGTCCGTCACCACACGGACAAAATCTATATAATAGTTTAGTAGTAATAACAGTCCTAAGAGGTTAAATGACTTATTAAAGAATTTAAAGTGCCTTATTAGATCAGGGTTGTGCAGCTGCGTTCTGTCAATGTACGTATTATTATTTTTTATTATAAAGATTCCAAAGAGAAAACTGTCGTAGTGTTTTAGAAACAAAGTGTTTATTTTTGGTGTTTTTTTTTAATGTTTAAGAAGAAGTACAAACACGAATTTTAAAAAATAGGTACGGTAAAGGTGTTATTTATCTAGATATCTACAAAGCTTAGTTTATTTGGTTTATGATTGTTTCATGTACGAAGCAGATTGTACAAACACTAATAGTTTTTTTTTTAGTTAGTTTATAATATGATTCTAAATGAGTAAAAAATTCAATAAATGGAACTGATTTTACAATTTTATAGAATTAACAAAGTTGTGTAATTATTCTATTAAACTGTGATTTCATAAGATCTTTTTTGTTTCATTTACCTACAAATAATTTAGAGGAAGAGTAATTAATTATGGTTCCGGTGCTGTATGGTAGATGCCATAAGTTTACATATTTCTCCTAGCTATAATTACAAGTGATTAAGTTTCATTAGGCAAATTGTGCATTTTTTGTTATTCTATTTAAACATTTACCTCATTCCGTAATCATAATTGCAGTATGTAGTTCAAACTAAAGATTGTTACAGTAAGTCACACACTTACTGTACCAATACTAAAAAAACGTTATTTTTTAATTATTAATTCCTTAATATAAATATTTTTTCAAGCTTTACAATTTAAATATTATTTCTAAATAAAAATAATAATAGACAAATTGTTGCAAAAGCCTATTTTTATCTCAAACATTTATGAAAACTTAGGTTTAATTTATACTTCGGGAGAAACGTCAAAAGTAAAATTGAAATCTTTTACCGCCTTTTTCTCAAAAGTGTCTCCAAGGCACTTACTGTATATATCACAAGCACGGCAGCATTGTTTTGGGATGGTTAAATTCATCACCACTTCAACACAGCACATTTTTATTAAAACCAGAGGTTGGGTGGCCGAAGATGCCTAATGTTAGCGAGAGACAAGATCTACCAGAAATAATATCTTATTCATTAGCTCATAACAATAATTCTAATGATGACTTGATATCTAATTTAATTAATAAAACATCCAAATTTACATTTTTACAACGTTCCATAGCTTATATACAAAGATTTACTTACAATTGTCAGAACAAAAATAAATTAACGGGCTATTTATCAGTTACAGAACTACAAAATTCATTAAATTTAATACTATGAAAAGTTCAATCAGAAATGTTTCCTGATGAACACTCTTAAAAGGTGGAAAAGCGTTGCCTATAAAAAATAGACTGTCTTCCTTGTCTCCATTTATTGATAAAAATAACATAATTCGTGTAGGGGGCAGACTCAGTAATTCCCCATACGATCACAACACTAAATACCCAATTTTAATATGTGCCAAACATAATTTTACTAAAATTTTATTTAATTATTTTCATTTAAAATATTTACATGCTGGCCCACAGTTACTTTTAGCAAATATAAGACAAACTTATTGGCCGTTAGGGGGCAGAAATCTGTCTAAGGCTATTGTTAAAAAATGTGTTAAATGTTTTAGATACAGAGCCGAGTCTATTCAACCTATAATGGGACAGTTACCTAGTTAACGAACCACATTAGAGTTTCCCTTTTTACATTGCTCCGTGGACTATGCTGGACCAGTGATGGTAGCAGACCGAAAGGGTAGAGGGTGTAGGCTTATTAAATCATATTTGGCAATCTTTATTTGCAATTCCGTTAAAGCCTGTCACATCGAGCTTGTCATGGCACTATCCACCGAAGCATATATAGCCGCATTAAAGCGTTTTATTTCACGCCGTGGTAAACCGTTTAGTATCACCTCCGACAATGGCACTAATTTTGTGGGGGCCTTTAATGAATTATCATAATTTTTGGCCCAATCCGATCTGGAAGGTCATATAGCAGTACATCAAGGTATTGAATTTAAATTCGTGCCTGCTTACAGTCCACATTTTAATGGTTTAGCTGAGGCCGCCGTTCGCTCTACTATACATCATCTGCGCAGGATTCTTCAATTGACTCATTTTACTTACGAGGAATTAACTACTTGCCTCGCTCAGATAGAGGCAATTTTGAACTCTCGTCCTCTTACACCATTATCCTCTGATCCTCATGATTATTCCGCTCTCACTCCTGCTCATGTTTTGATTGGACAATCACTTATGTCTATTCCACAGCCGCAGGTGTCAGCAAGGAACATCAACGCTCTTGAGCGCTTTAAAAGAGTAGAGCTTATAAAGCAGCATTTCTGGAACCGCTTCAGCCTCGAATACGTGTCTCTACTACAAGCGAAGACTAAATGGAAGGCCAATAGATCAGAGCTTAAAGTAGGCATGCTGGTTATCATCAAGGATAAATCCCTGCCGCCTCTTTTATGGTCCTTAGGAAGAGTGGTACAATTATATCCAGGCAGTGATGGTATCGCTAGAGTGGCCGAAATCAAGACTAAAGGGGGCACCATCCGTAGGGCGTATAATAACATATGTCCCCTTCCAGATCCACTTCTTCTTTGAAGACTACAGCCTTCAACCCGGGGACCATGTTGCGACCCAAGGCGCAACGACGACGCGGCGCGGAGGTGCGCGGGCGCGCGACCCCACTACGCGGCCGAGCGAAGGCAGCGCCTCGGCCAGTACTCGCTTTCGAGCATATAGAACGTTTTTACGCCTTCTAACTAACGCGCCGTTGACCGTACCTTATAAATTATTTCTTGTATCTTATGTAATACCGATCGGTGATTAAACCAGCTAAAGTATACAGTCCACTGCTTTCATTTAGTCCCGTAGGACCCTAACAGTCCATCTGATGGTGAATGGTAACTGTCGCCCATGGACTTGACTATACCAAGAGTATTGTCAAGCCACTGCTCACCAATTCATTTCACAGATATGAAATTAAATATAAACGGCTATCTCCTGCTACAGCCAAACGCAACGATGTGCTTCATGGCCGGTCACACGGGAGATGGTAGTACCAATCCGCTCGGTCCCAATACCAAGTGAGTACTCCCACTTGGTACCCAGCCCTACCACCAGTCATGCAAAGGATGATAATTGCTTACTTCCCTTAAATAAGGAAAGGTTGCATTTAATTGATAGACTTGATTTTTATGTATCTAAATTAGACAATAAGACCTCGATGTACAAATTGGACATTCATGAGTTTCAAATAAAAATTAATTGTCTACAAGAAAAACTAGAAATAATAACCAATAAATATTGTAGTTCTGAAAAATTAATAAAGGAATATATACTGGCAATGAATGAACTTATTATGGATAAAACTAATGAATGTGAGAAAGTTTGTCTCGTTAATATAAGTAATCGGTTATCGTTGGGTTGTTCAGTGCCATTATGTGCTCTAGAGCCTGAGCGACCACATGAATGTTCACCAAGCACACCAACTAACAGTTCCTTTGTCACTTCTTTTGATTTATCTCACCCTGTAATAAAAACTAATGACAATAATATTGTGATATTTAGTGATGAAATGGGCAAAAACATGAGTGCTCTCCTATCAGATAGGGGGCACTCAGTTATGAATCACTGTATGCCAGGCCAGTCACATCACAGTATTATGCAAAAAATATTTAATTATAATTTTGTACCCGGAAATACACTCCTAATAATTATAGGAGATAGGCAGAATGTGAGCAAGAGGCAGTTATTACAATATAGTAGAAAACTTAGTAAATTAAATGTAGATAAAATAGTAATGTTCACATTTCCCTATAGAAAAAGTTTGACGAATTGTATTGTAAACGCGGGCTAATTTTTCCGCAACACGACGTCGTAAGTGCGCCTATTTTGCGTGACGGGTTGCTGGCACTACTCTTGCCAACCCAGCATCACCAGAAAGCCTAGCAGACCCTTAACGTTGCCGACGACTTCTGGGAGCGACCTCGGAGAGCCGAGGTATAGTGCCCGGTATCTGCCACCCCCAGACATTCAAGGATGACGTGGGCGGCTGTTTCGTCTGCCTCCAGTAAATAAGTGTTTATTCCATAAAGCATGTCCAGAAATGGCTCCCATTAGGAGCCGGAGCTGAGGCCTCTTCAAACGTCGTAGCTTTAGTGACAATCCGGGGTAGATTGTCGGAAGGGCCTCTCTGGCTTGCCTGCATGTACCTAAGTTAGTTCAGTATTCTTGGTGTTCTACCTTGGTGTTTTGTTGTAGTGTGCTTCGGAGCCAAGCGAATGGCAGGGGTAGAATGGGCTCTGGTCCTTCCACTATCATCTCCAAACCCCAGAGTCGATTGCATACGCTGCCATTAAGATGCCCACACATTCTGCCTGGAAGACCGTGTTATGAGCTCCTAATGGTGTAGATATCTGTATGTTCAGGTCCTCGGAGAATACACCCGCACCAGTACCTGACCTTGTTTTAGATCCATCTGTGAAGATTCTCATCTCTCGTGGGATAAGACCTTCACCCGGTTGTTCTTGCAGTTGTATCTTGTACTTTTTGTCAAATACGAATTGCTTGGGTATCCTGTCGGTCACCGCTGCCATGAGCGGCTCCTTACCTGTTACCTCACTGAGGATCTCGGTGTGCGGTACCCTTGCTAGTCACCAGAGACTCAGGTTTTTAAACCGTACCGCTGTAGCTGCTGCCTCTTGTTTTATGAACAGATGCAGTGGCGGCAGACCAAGAATAGCTTCCAGGGCAGCAGTTGGAGTTGTCCTCATGCATCCCGTGGCCGCCATATAGGCCAATCTCTGGAGTCGTTTTAGTTTAGCTATGACAGTGGATAATTCGGTCCGTGGCCACCACACCACCGCACCGTAGCTAATCATTGGTCGGATTACTACCTGGTATAGCCATAGAACGATTTTAGGGTCTAGGCCCCACCTTTTACCTATCATTTTGCGGCATTGCCAGAATGCGACTGTAGCTTTATCTATTTTACTATTTAAATGATTACTCCAGTTTAACTTACAGTCAAGAATTACGCCTAGGTACTTAACCTGTGTTGATAACTGGAGTTCTGTTTTGAATAAATTGGGCAGTCGGTAGTTGCCCAGGTTGCGTTTGTTAGTGAACATCACCATTTCCGTCTTTTTTGGATTGACTGTTAGTTCGTTTATAGTACACCACCGTTCCACGATGACCAGCGCAGAGCGTGTAACGTCGCATACTGTACTTGTACTGTTACCGCAGTAGTGATTGTTGTTCAGTGTAGCAATCAGATTATTTACTACTAAATTCCACAGCAGTGGTGAGAGCACACCCCCTTGAGGGTATCCTTTGGCCACCAGTGCCTTGTGTGTTCCGTCTGTGCTAAGCTTAACGATCCTTTTGCTTAACATATTATTTATCCATTGGATCATAACTGCATTTGCTCCATGTCTTTTGAGTGCTGTAGTTATGCTAGTAAATTTGGTCTTGTCAAAGGCCCCCTCGATGTCTATGAAGGTGCCTAGACATATAGACTTGCTTGAAGTCGCTTCTTCAATTTTGCATACCACTGCATGAAGTGCCGATTCTGTAGATTTACCTTTACAGTAGGCGTGTTGATGTGGGTGCAGGGGGGCGCCTAGTAGAACCCCCTCCCTCAGGTTCCTATCGCACAACCTCTCCAGTGTTTTCAACAGAAAAGAGGTCAAGCTAATAGGTCTGTAGGATTTGGGGTCCGAGTAATCGCTCTTACCTGGCTTGGGTATGAAGATCACCTTGACTTCTCTCCAACTTTTCGGCACGTACCTATGAGCAAGACAGGCGGCCAGAATTGTGGTGAGTATTTGAATGAGTTCCTCCCCGCCCCACTTAAGCAAGGCAGGGAAAATCCTATCCAGGCCTGGTGATTTGTATGAATTAAAGCTGTTAATGGGCCACCGAACTTTTTGTGGGCTAACTACATCAAGTGTTTGGTGCCATTCTGCTTCAGATGGGATGACCTCCTCATCTGTCCAGCGGACTGACTGCAACATCTCGCAGTCGGGGAAGTGCGTCTGTACCAAGATGTATTCCTTTTCCTCCCGTGACCTAGTGAGGGTGTCATCTGGCTTGCGTAGGGATCCCAACGTAACCGTGGGCTGGTTACAAAGAAACTTACTTACCCTGTTAGCCTGTGCTCCATTCTCTATATAGGAACAGAAGTTGCGCCATGAGCACCTGCTTCTGTACCTGAGACGTTTCTTGTACCAAGAATTAGTTGACTTATAGTTATCCCAGTCCTGGTCAGATCCTGTGTTCATTGCTCTTTTGAGTTGTTGCCTCATCCTTTTCCTGAGTCTATCCAGCTCGGGTCCCCACCCGTCGGCTTTTTTGCCTTGACTGGGCGGTGGAGAGGACAAGGGACACGCCTGGTGATAGCAATCCAGCATGGTATTTGTGAGGACGCTTACCTGCCTTTCTATTTCTGTAGCACCTTCCAGTTTTGTGGGAACCTCTGTCTGCACCAGGGCTAGGCACATTTGTTCCGCGTACCGGATACGATCCGTTCTACGGGGATTCCTCCACGGGGTTGCTGCGATTGTCTTTACTTGAATATCGAATCGAATCCACCTATGGTCTGAGCATGATAGATCTTTTGATACATGCCAGTTCGAGATGTGATTCGAAGCATCTTCGGTTGCCAACGTCAAGTCAATGATTGTCTTGCTGCGTCTGTTTACAAATGTCGGTTCTGAGCCTGTATTAAGTATATTAAGGTCAGTTGTAAAAAGGTACTCAACAAGCTTCTTACCTCTTTCGTTACCTGTCTTCATCCCCCATAGGGGGTGGTGTGCGTTTGCGTCAGTGGCCACGATAATTTCGAGCCCGGTCTCTTCGCAGTAGGTGATTAGCCGTGTCAGCTCGTGGGGTGGCGGATCGTCAGCCTCCGGCATGTACACGGATGCAATAACCACCTCCTGAAGGCTTGAATCCGGCGCCCCGTGCACTATAATGGCGCACAGGTCTCTAGAACAGAAACTCGTTAAGGTTTGCGCATGTATATTTCTAGAAATGTAAATACAGGCTCGGGGATTGTCTGGTCCTGTATGTGCAATAAGCTTACCTCCGATGTTCCGGAGTCCGTAGATGGTGCCATTCCTGACCCACGGCTCCTGGATCAGGACTATGGCCGTGTCGTTGACCTCCAACCATTTCCGGATCTGAGCCGTCGCGGTTTCGCTATGGTGGAGGTTGGTTTGGAGGATATTACAAAGCAGAGAAAGGGGTAACACTGTTAGGGTCATCCTCCTCCGCCGATCCTCCCTCCGCCTCCTCCTCACCCATGGCCAGCTTCTCCAGACCCCGGGCGCAGTCCCCCCCGGCCTCCGAGGGATCACGAAGAAGTTCTTCAGAGCAGTCCGCGCCGACGTCTGAGACCCAGGCAACACCTCTACTTCTACAGTGCTTGCCCTGGTCCCAACGGAAGTGTCCATAGCCTTGGATTCAGCAGGTGCCGTGTTTTCCCGAGTGACGGTGCCGCTGGGTGGTGGGTGTTCCACGTACCTGCCACGCGGTCCTTGGAATTTTACGTACACCGAGCCTAGCAGGAAGCCAAGCCGGCGTTCGCGCTCTACAAGGACCGCCACGACCGTCTCCGGTACACTAACAACAGCAAACGTGTGCGTTTCCTGTCGTTCCGTTTTGTGGAGTAGCCACTGGTCAATCTGCGCCCAGGGGTTCTGGTACCGAAGTGAAATCTTCCCAGACCCCCGGGAACTGTACACCACAGCGTACTCTACGCTGTAACTCGCTCTGTCGTTTCACGGTGACCTCGACAGGGTCATAGTCGCCGTGCACCGCCTGAGCCATGCCAACGTAGCCTGATCCTCACACCATAGCCGTAGGGCACCGATGGATAACAACGGCTTTCCCCGGAATAGTGGGCCAGAGGATTGGCTATTGCTAGGCTGCATGGCTTCCTGCATCAGCAGTGCCTGCAGCTTTTTCTGGACCTCTTCAGACAGCTGTGGAGTGAGGTGTCCTGAGGTCACTGTGGTAACAGCAACCAGCAGGTCCGCCTTCAAAACATTCGCGTAAGCCATCTTCGGAGTATCCCCCGTAGGCTCGAGTCTCAGCCTCTTAGTCTCACCTCGAGAAGAGATGGTCTCATCCGGGCGATTTCTTTTGGCTGAAGCTCAAGATTCCGGGATTGTAGTCGTTGCAGGCCTGTTCCTAGCCCTTTTCCTTGCACGGCCGGCGCGGCGTGCTATTGAGGTTCCAGCGGCTACCTTCACCGGCTCTTGCTTGGAAGCACCTGGTTGTTGTTGAGGTGCTGGGACTGTTGTGTTGTCCAATGCAGCTCGCCTCTGCCTGGACTTGCGACGCTGTTTTTTATTTTAGAAAAAATAGCCCGCGTTTACAATACAATTCGTCAAACTTTTTCTATAGGGAAATGTGAACATTACTATTTTATCTACATTTAATTTACTAAGTTTTCTACTATATTGTAATGACTGGCTCTTGCTCCCATTCTACCTATCTCCTATAATTATTAGGAGTGTATTTCCGGGTACAAAATTATAATTAAATATTTTTTGCATAATACTGTGATGTAACTGGCCTGGCATACAGTGATTCATAACTGAGTGCCCCCTATCTCATAGGAGAGCACTCATGTTTTTGCCCATTTCATCACTAAATATCACAATATTATTGTCATTAGTTTTTATTACAGGGTGAGATAAATCAAAAGAAGTGACAAAGGAACTGTTAGTTGGTGTGCTTGGTGAACATTCATGTGGTCGCTCAGACTCTAGAGCACATAATGGCACTGAACAACCCAACGATAACTGATTACTTATATTAACGAGACAAACTTTCTCATATTCATTAGTTTTATCCATAATTAGTTCATTCATTGCCAGTATATATTCCTTTATTAATTTTCAGAACTACAATATTTATTGGTTATTATTACTAGTTTTTCTTGTAGACAATAAATTTTTATTTGAAACTCATGAATGTCCAATTTGTACTTCGAGGTCTTATTGTCTAATTTAGATACATAAAAATCAAGTCTATCAATTAAATGCAACCTTTCCTTATTTAATTTAACATTTTTAATAAAGAATTTATGCTTCTTTACAAGCTTTTGGTTTTTTTTTAATGTAATTGTTAATTCTTATGAATTTCTTAAACCTATGCACTTTATTCTTTTTACAGCAAATTGCCTCCATATTGCTAGATATTGCATATTGAATTAATTTATAAAGATGTCTAGAGGAGGCATCCGGAACGGCAGACACCATGCCTGGGGCAGTACCAACCAATTCATCAAATAGGCTTTGGTTCACCGAGGCAGTTGCATTTTATTTATCTGTTTCTATTTGAGATATGCGCTTCCTGTAATTCGTGTTCCAAATTACTTATTCGACTAAGAGGATTTTCATATTCTATACTACATTCCTGAAATCCCATCCACAACAAGTTGGAGTCTGTCCCAGGCATGAATGGTTTCGCTACAGTCAGCATGAAGTTATGACATTTCTAATTTTAAATTTTTATTTACATTAATTAGTTCTAACAGTTCTGTTTCATGAACATCTCGTTCTGTAGTAAGTTCGCTGCATAACTCCCTTGCTGTCTTCAATACACTCAAAGCCAATTGGAGTTTAGACTCCTCTTGGCGAGCCAGAGCCTTACGGGTCATCATTTTCAAATAAAGGATTTAATAAGTGCAAGTAAATCAACAGCAAAAGAGTGTCACATGTCACAACAGCGTTATTATTCTAAAGTCACAACAACAATATACCTTTAGGGTCACATGTTCAATAGTGAATCAGTGGTACACAGATGATCACACAGATACCTGCTCCGTTTATTAATGTAAGAGTAAAATAAATATGCAATCGTGTCTCGTTTGTGTACCCCCTCTCACTCTCGCTGTCGCTGCGCGGACGCGCTCACCGATAGAAGCCAGAACACGATATTCTTGTTTTCGAATGTAAAAATCACCGACAAAGTAATTAGAATTTTGTTTATATATCTTATACTACAACTGTGTTCCTATACGTTTTGTTCTAATTGATTGTATAGATGTATGTAGTATGATTGAGTGCTAAGAAATTTACGCAATTATTTGTGGTTGTTGAGAAATTCAATTTCTAACTATGTTGTGGAGATACGGTTAACAGTGGATTGATTCACTGTGTACAATATGAATTAGTGATTCAGAATGTACCCTCACTTAGACAACTTTAAACTTGGGAACTAAATGGAATTTTATATTTAGGTACAGAACTGCCAAGGAAAAGAGTAGAAGAAAGAAACTCTTTTAAACAGTTTTTTAACTAGTTTAAATAACAAAAATGGCATAAAAAATATCAGGAGTGTCAAAAATAGTGTTTTTTCTTGATATGTGTGTGTATATATTGTTTTACAAGTACAATATATGATAAATAGAGACATTTTAAGTTTGAAAAATCAGTAGTACTACGTAAAACGAGATTAGTACCCACCTCAACGCTTCGCTTGTGAGGCGTGCAATATGTTAAGCAGGCATATCTAAGCGGAAATGTTACAGCTAATTCATTTTAATTGTTAAAAAATAGGCATTTTAATTTATAATCGTAGAGTAACCTTACTAGGCCTGCATGGTGCATTATGGCACTATAGCCTTGACAAATAAAAACTAAAAAAAAAAACCCCCAAACACGAATGAACTGGAGTCGTTTGGGTGGCGGAGAAACTTTGGATCTCTCTGTATGCTCTATCGACTCCTCAATAGGGAGTGCTCTGAGGAACTGTTTGAAATGGTACCAGCACCCCCGTTTTACCACTAGACCACGAGACACCGTAGTAGGGCTCATTCATAGCACCTAGAGACGTTTCGTTTTGAGCGTTCCTTTCTACTACGTACGTGTAAGATCTGGAATGAACTTCCTGCTTCGGTGTTTCCCCGGCGCTACGACTTGTCAATCTTTAAACGAGATTTGGGAAGAGCACTTTACTCATGGTAGGGGTCGGCTTGGCTGTGCCTCTGGTATTTTCAAAGCCCATCAGCGGCGGTTACCACTGGTCATGGTAATCAGTTGGACCGTTTCCTCGTCTGCCACCGTTGGCCATTAAAAACGATAGCAACGCGCGAGTATCACACCTCTGGTGTAGCGTCTATAGGTACTTGTTTGTCAATCACGTTACATAATATACGCAATCTCATGAGATTCTTGCCTTAAATATTTTTATGTTATCAATATTAAAGATTACATTAATTTACTTATCGGTATCAGTATGTTACTATAATAATTCAGTTAAAATAATGCTATGTCATGTAAACACATTATTATTTTGATAACCATAATGTATGATATTTCTTTAGTTGAATGCACAGATGGCGTACCAATTCCCTATACTAAGGGTAGTGGGTTCAATTGTAACACGGGACAATCACT
This sequence comes from Leucoma salicis, assembly GCA_948253155.1. NCBI lineage: Eukaryota > Metazoa > Arthropoda > Insecta > Lepidoptera > Erebidae > Leucoma > Leucoma salicis. The sequence continues at coordinate 25,979,493 of OX411808.1, forward strand.
TCTATGACCCACAATTACTTTAGCTTAGTAAATTATATATTTAGATATTTTTATATATATTTTTAGCATTTGCCATGCTTAGCAACATACATTAAACACAAAGTGAAAAATGTGAAACCGAAAATAACAGTCACGAGCAGGATTCGAACCTGCATCTCCTGGATACCGTCCAGATGCTTTGCCAATACAGCCATCGTGACCCTTGCTCCTGAGTGCTAATTTCGATACCACATTCATACTTAACGTCTTTGGGTGACGCCTGCACCATCTGTCGGAAGTATTTTCATACTTTATACCGACCAGGTAAACTTAATTTTACAATTAAGATTTTACCTAATAATGACGCAAACCCTATAAATATTTAGATATTTTTATATATATTTTTAGCATTTGCCATGCTTAGCAACATACATCGAACGACAGGGTGTGCGGTTAGGAACATTTTTTCCCGCCTTAATAAAAAAAAAGGTGACTGTTGTTATTTCACGCTGATGTTCTTTGAGACAGTGCTTCTTCCTCGATATACCCATTCATGCTGCTGATGGTTAGAAATTGCGACGAATGGTTAATTTCCCAGTGCAGAAAAAATTACTCGTGTCTCCTTGAGATATCTATCGTTTTACAACAAAATAATTGTCAGATATCAATACTACTGTGAGTATTGTTAAACTGGTAATCAATATTGAAGGGTAGATCAATCTTCTCAACGTAAGAAGACCAGTTTAATAAACTGAACATTACTAGCATCATAAATTCCAAACGACAAAACGTCTATGTCGTATATTTTGTTCGAAAGGTGACCTAATCGAGAGTTTTCTTAACTATGATTTTAATCGTTTAGTCATTTGAATATTATCAGCTATTTTCTATATTCCATCCATCCATCCATCAGCCTTTTAACGTCCACTGCTGGACATAGGCCTCCCCAAGAACGGGGGATACTGCCGTAATCGCCACGCTTGGCAGGCGGGTTGGCGATCGCAGTGGATGTTGTTAATACTCAAAGGAGTGCTGCTGCCCACTCCCCTGGTATTCCCTCAGTCGGCTCTTACGACTCCCATGGGTGGGGAGGGGTGGGAAAATTCTAAAGCCGGCCGCACACGGCTGATTTTCTATATTAAAGAACCATTAATTTGTTCTTTGAAGTAGCTGAGCATGTCAAGTGCTAAAATATAGATCAAAAATCCTTTCTATTTGATTAATTGACGCGGGAAAATAGCGTCATCACATATCAACTTCGAGGTATCGTGTGTCTGACTGCAATTATTTAAATTACTTTATGTATCTACTGTTCCATCCATCCATTCATCAGCCTTTCATCGTCCACTGCTGGACATAGGCCTCCCCAAAATGAGGGTTTTACCATAATCGCCGCGCTTGGCAGGCGGGTTGGCGACCGCAGTGGATGTTTTTAGTACACAGGGGAACGCTGCTGCCCGGTCCCCCGGTAATCCTTTAGTCGGCTTTTACGACTCCCATAGGAAGAGACGGGGTGGAGCTATTCTTGGTGCCGGCCCACACGGCTATTACTGTTATAAAGCTGTAACAGAGCTGTGTATTTAAGATATTTGAAAAAAAAAAATGTAATAGGCTATAGATATAGGTGTGTCTAAACATAAAACAATTCTTTTTAGAATTTTTGTCTGTCTGTTTGTTCGTTCGCGCATCACGCAAAAACTACTAAACGGATTTTGATGCCACCTTTTTTATTTGATGGCTCTTCATTAGACTTAAAAACTGGTATACATTTCGAGTATATCCCGCTACTATATCGGGAACCTGAGATATAACCTAAAAACTAGCTTTTGGCTGCGGCGGAGCCGCGAGCAACGGCTAGTACTATTATAAAGCTGTAACAGAGCTGCGTCTGTACATTTAAGATATTTGAGTAAAAAATGACTTTATTAGACTATATAGGCGTATCTAAACACAAAACGATTTTAGAGTACAAATTATTATTTGTGAATGAGGATAAAGAGAACTTTAGTAAAAGCGGGAATCGAACCTGCGTCCCTTCCTTTCCGGGGAAGTGCTCTAATCCACTGAGCTATTGTACTCCCTTACGGTCGTACCCAATTTCCTCATCACATTTGTCTTAACGAGCAACGCCATCTATCGGAAATGCATTTACATGCAATTATCCAGTATAGTAAGTTTAATTTTGCAATTAAAATTCATATTTGATGGCGTGTTTTTTTAAACATTATGATCTATATTTTTAGCAATTGACATGCTCAGCTACTTTTAAAGTAGGTACGTCGTAAAGACAAATGTGATGAGCAAATTGGGTACGACCGCAAGGGAGTACAATAGCTAAGTGGATTAGAGCACTTCCCAGGAAAGCAAGGGACGCAGGTTCGATTCCCGCTTGTACTAAAGTTCTCTTTATCCTCATTCACAAATAATAATTTGTACTTTAAAAGTAGCTGAGCATGTCAAGTGCTAAAAATATAGATCAAAATGTTTATAAAACGATTTTTTTTAGGTTTTTTGTCTGTTTATCTGTTTGTTTGTTCGAGCATCACGCAAAAACTACTGAATGGATTTAGATGCAACTTTTTTTATTGAGAGCTCTTGATTAGACTTATAAACTGCTATACATTTTATCCTATCGGGGACCTGCCATGTAACCGAAAAACCAGCTTTTGGTTGCGGCGAAGCCGCGGGCAAGGGCTAGTACTATTATAAAACGGTTACAGAACCGTACCTGTACATTTAAAAAAACATTGTATTAGTCTATTTAGGCATATGCTCAGATATCTGAGCTCAACTTTTTTTTTAATTTTGTCTGTTTGTTTGTTTGCGCATCATGAAATTACTTCTAAACTGATTTTGATGAAGATTTTTTTGATAGTTCCTGCTCAGACTTAAAAACTGGACATTTTATCTCGTTGCCACAATCTGAAAATGAACTTAAAGAGAGCCGGGTTATAGACCTGGGGGTTTCATAATTTGCAATTATCACTTGTCTTGCTACGGATATTATTGAAGCCATGAATATAAAACACAGATTATTTTTATCATTTTATTATTTTTATCAAGACAGCAATTAGGTACAGCCCGGTTACTTGACTAAAAAAATTCATGCTAGTCTATAAATAAATAAATAACAGTTTTATCACAATTCCCCTACATTTGGCTTAAACTTACACCTCTTGCTTAAAAACTAATGGAAAATATTAATTTCATTTGGTCATTCAGTCTTTTCTGGATTAATTATTGCAGCGGCGACTCTGTCTTCTGCCTGCACTTCCCGATCATCCCAACCCCACACCGGGTGGCTCCCATCACCTGTCCTCTTCACCCGTTTTTGAATTACGTCAGTCGAAACAGTCTTCAGATCATACGCCCAACCGATTCTCGCCATAAAGTCGATGAACATCTTAGTGATATTAAGAGAATATCCACCAAGTTCAGCAGTCTTGTAGTCCCAGGGGAACGTATGATGGTAGTTATGGAAGCCTTCTCCAAATACGACCAGTGACACTGGTTTAACTTCTACTGGATTAATATTCTTGTCATAAGGCTTATTGCCCCACAAATGCGCAACTGAGTTCACCATCCACGTAACGTTTAGTACCCAAACGTAGCGGAATACTGCACATACGAAATATGCGTTCCATAGCGACTCACCCCATAGGGTGGGGATATAAGTAGGTAAAATAAAACAGGCGAAAGGCATCAGGGCTAAATAATGTCTGCAAATAAAGAAAATGAAAACCATTAAAAGTTTTAATGCGCTACCGAGTCGCTGTAACGAGTACCACTACGTATTAATAGCAAGCTCTAGGGATAAATAATCGTTTTCACCTAATTATAGGTATATAAAATAATATTACAAATAACTCATTCTAGGCATCGAAGAATTCCTTCGCGTCACCGTTATTGGGTAACATACCCAGAAGGCTGGCAAAGTAAAGCCCTCTCGTCACACAAAAAATCGCTTAACTTGCTCGCTATTTCACTAAGACCCGTAGCTTTAGGTATAATATAACTACTTGGGATCGTCATTCCGTATACAAATGTTGAGGTGATTGTGTTCCTGGTATTATTAACGCCATGGGCAAAGGTTACCACACATCATCAAATGAGTGGTAAGCTCGTTGCCACCATGGGCTTGAGATAATTTGCCTTCCTAAAGTATTTTTCTAGATATAATTCAAATTTTTCTCCTGTCATGCGAGTTCGATATCTACATAGGGCTCAAAAGAAATCTTGTTCTATGGAAGTTCATAATTTTCTTGTAGTAGAGCCTTGCTTATCCCAGGTTGAATGGCTCGATGGGGGAAGTACCACCTTCTCACTAAAGATCAGCGTGTAACAACGGTAGATACTGAGAGCGTTTTGTTTCGTTAGTGTGAGTGCTGGAAGCCCATACCCCTTCCCTATCCTCTCCTTATTATCCTTCCTATCTACCACCTATTCCTTTCCTTGGAGATGGTGACGCGCGAGTGATGCCTCTGGTGTTCGGTAACCACTTACCATCAGATGGGCCGTATGCTTGTTTGCCACCCATCTAGTATAAAAAAATAATATTCATGTCTTCATACACCGACCAAACAAAAAAAAACACCCAACAAGTGCAGGGTGAACCCCTGACCACAGAACGAATGTATCATAGTTCTAGTGGCCCGCCAATAAAGGCGGAGCGACGGCACACGGCGGGTTTCTTTAGTGGGTGCAGGTCCCACACTACCCTGTTCGTTGCCCCGAACGACGGGGTGTGCGGTTAGGAACATTTTTCCCGCCTAAACAAAAAAAAAACAAAAAAGAGAAGGGTGAACCCCAAGTGGTTGTTTAGTAAAAGATCTCCAGTCAAAAGGAGACTCTTCTTATACGTATGTAGAGATAAATTAAAAAAAAAATATGCTGCTTACTTCTTCTGGAAACGAAGAACTGGATCCGACTTTAAGTCACTCATATCAATGGTATGACCTTTAGCCTTGATCTGAGAGTGTTTCCTGACAAGCAACCAGCCGACATGTGAGAAAAAGAAACCTCGTGTTGCGTTGTGGGGATCAGCATCAGTCTCTGAGTATTTGTGGTGCATGCGGTGGTCACGAGCCCAGTCGATTGCAGCATCCTTTAATTAAAAAAACATAACACAATTTTATTCTGCTTATTAACTATTCTATTTCAAAGAAATTATATTATATCAGACAATATCAATGCGAGCTCAAACTTAAAAGAACCAACTCAACGCAACGTGTAGTGTAATAAACTAATTTCCTTTCCGTATTAGAATATGCTCATGCCTTACAAAGTGGTATAAAAGTTTTATCTGACTAACAAAATGAATGAAATATATAAGAAGATATTAAGCGTTAGTATATACTTTCAATTTAATTAGGTTGACTTAGGCCGACGAGTTATTTATAGATACTCTAAAGTAAGGCTCACTTTTCTTCTGTACTATTTACTATGTATATTTTTCAGAATTTTGTTAGTACATAATACTATTAAAGTAAGAAGAATCATACTATTAACGCTTTAAATTTTTTATCAGAAAATAAAAAAATATACGCTATTGAAACTCTCGGACCAGCTGGTAAAGTATACAAGTAATTAAATTAGTTCAGAGCCAGAAGACGATGATTCACTCGAGTGATTACGTTTTGAAATGTCTATCTATATATTAAAATCAAAATACTGATAAGACAATGACAAATTGTACTGGATCAATCACGACAGTGAGTTATGTTATTGGTGATTAAGTAATTTACAGTCGTTGGGTTAATATCTTATAAATATGTTAAAGGTTATAATTACTGATAAAATTGAGTATAAGTTCTCACGCGTGATTATCACTCAAAACGTCTCTCACACGTTTTTGTATCATGTACGCAACAAATACGAGCGTGTTTTTGGACATGGACAACATACATTCCCAAGCGAATCGTAACTATTATAAAGCTGTAACAGAGCTGTGTCTGTACATGTGAGAAATAATTTCTGTATTAGGCTATATAGGCGTGTCTGAACACAAAACAATTTTTTTAGATTATTTGTCTGTTTGTTCACGCATCACACAAACACTACTGAGCTGATATTGATGTAACTTTTTTTATTTGATAGCTTTTGATTAGATATAAAACCTTTTTATCCCGCTACTATACCTATCCATATTTATTATACTATTACTACTATATACATATGGAGCCTGAAATATAACCAAAAACTTGCTTTTGGCTGCGGTGGAGACGTGTGCCACGCAAAAGCTAGTTTATCATATAATTACTAATCAGACTAATATATTAATGCATTATATATTAGGTGTTTAATAGAAATATAATTATATCGTCATTATTATTGAGAGCATCCATTGCAATGATGGCCTCTTGACCGTGTTTCCATGATGGCGGTCAATGTCAGCAGCCAGTAACAGTTGCGTGAGACGTATAGTGCGCTGACGTAGTTACACTCTCAATACCTCAGTTTAAAGTCCGATGGACAGAATACGACAGTCACACAGCAGATTATGTACCAACAATTTTATGTGTCTTCTGAACCGTTCACCCTTCTTTAAAGTAGAGTACGCAAAGATAAATAGCCCTTCTGTTATTTCATTAAAGGCTTTTTTTATTTGTGGCTTTGTCACCTCAATATATATTCTTTAGTCACTGTCTACTGCCAGACACAATAGAACTTCAATTATGGCGTGACATTCAAAAGGGCTTATTTCGTTTAAATGCTTAGATAGATTGAACGGCATTAAGAAGTAAGTCTCTTTGACACTAATAGTTTTTGTTGTGAACTTGCACTAAAAAAAAGTTTTTTTCCGAAATAAGAAAAAAATATTTTCCTAAATCATTATTGATATCATATTTGCTATAAGTTATAATAATAATAAATAAATATTCTCGGACATTTTCACAGAACAGGGTAGTGTGGGGCCCGCACCCACTAAAGAAACCCGCCGTGTGCCGTCTCTCCACCTGTGTTGACGAACCACTGGTACTGTGTTGGATTACTTCAGTGGCATATCTGATGATACCTAACTGAGTTGTAAATGTATGCCTCTTGGCAGCGCTTCTTTTTACCTCAAGCGCTTACATTAGTTTAACTTGTGCAGAATACTTACTTGGAACGCCATTGTATTGAAGATGCACAGAAGAATCCGCAACGGAAGACGTGCTTTGTATGACTTGTGGGCCCATAGCCTGTGGGCTCCAGCCGTAATACCCAGTCCAGAGCATAAATATATCGCAGTTGCTAGAAACAAAATAGATTATCGTGATATAGTTTATTTTTCCGTTGATAGATGGCGTAATAACAACATTCTATTATATCGGTCCTAGTCTAACATCTCCATTAATCTAGAATTGAGTTATATCGGTATGTTATGTGACAGTTCAGCCATAAATTCAGGCTTGTCTTGGGGATGGTTACCGGCAGTGTGTGTGTGTGTGTGTGTGTGTGTGTGTGTGTGTGTGTGTGTGGGTGTGTGTTTGCTGGCCTTCTGTCCTTCCGTACTTTGATCAGAAAAATCATAAATAAAAGTAATGACGTCTTAATAATATTATTGCGATTAAATTCCGATTTGTTTGATAAACATGCTTTTAAATTGCAATAGGCTAAAAACAATAATACCCGATAAATATTTACACGAGATAAGATAGGATATACAGGCTGTTCATTATTTATCTATGATTAATAAATCTGTAGAGGCTTCTTTTGAAAATACCTTTTGTTTGGGTGACTGCATCGTTTTCTAAGCATTTTCAGAGAATATCGGTTCAAAAAATCTCGGGTTCAAAGAATATTTATGTTTATTTATGAAAGTGCATAATATCATCGTGCAGCAATCTTTAAGAGCAGAGAATAATTATGAGCAAAGGCAGGCCTTAAACTATAAATGCGTATTCTACAGCGTGGTACCGTTTAACTTTAAGTTAAACATGTTTGTGGTTACATTTGTAGGTACCATTATAAATCTGTAATAGAGCTGTGTCTGTGTTCTGTGAGAAAGCTTTTTAAATTTAGGATATTTGAGTAAAAATGTAAACATTTTTAATTTGAAAGCATTTGATTAGACTTAACAACTGGTATATGTATTTACTCCGCTGCCATATCGGAAACCTAAGATATGACCTAAAAAGTAGGTTTTAGAGCACAGGCTAGCAGATACCTATATAATCAAAGGCTAGTAGTAAAAAATCTAAAAAAAATGTTTCATGTTCACGCCTACGTATATAGCCTAATACATTTTTTCTCAAATACCTTAAATGTACATACTTGTGTATTACATATTTATCTCTACTCTGTTACAGCTTTCCATCAGCCTTTTAAAGTCCACTGCTGGACATAGGCCTCCCCAAGAATTAGGGATAGTGCCGTAATTGCAACCCAAACACGAGTTGCTCACACCGAAGATTTCGGTACCCACCGCTCTTGTTATTGTGAATACTTCCACTTGATAAACCGAACCATCCCTGTATCTTTTTTATGTTTTACAGGTTAATAGTTGTCCAAAAATTGGTTAGATTTCTGGTGTAAGTCATTGCATAGATCCACAAAAAAATGCTATGATCAAATTATTATTGTGTATTTTTCCCAGGAAACATAAATGTAGTCAAAACTGAGTGTTTTAATGGGTAATAAGCAAAAAAAGGTGTCTTCAGTGATAAAACACGACACTGACTCCAGAACTCTTTATTTATTAATAGGAAGTTAGGTGGGTGAATAATGGCTGGGAAAAATACACATAAAAAAATAATAATGCCTCCAAAAAAAACGTATCATATATATATGCATATGTTTTTTAAATACTTACCAAATAAATTTGTGAGCCACATAGCCTTGAACAAGAAGAGGTACGCGCCATAAACTGCTCCTAAGTGCAGCACTGCAAATAAAATCACGTTTCTCCAAACTATCTGCCATTTCCTCTTCTCAGCTGAAGGCGGCACGACACTCGACGGGGTTTCACCATCATCGTTCACTGCATCAGACTCGTATAACACCCAAGAGCCTTTCGTCTGGCCTTGAGGAGGCATTGTCACTATAAAAGATAAATAGATAATTTGATTATAACGTGTGTAAATGACATGAAACCGATAACTCCGGGCAAAGATTTACCAAATAATTTTAATAATAATCATCATAACATTATCGTCGACAACGACGGATTACAAAGCTAGTAATTCTTTAGCTGTCATAGAATCAACTACAACGCTACTGAAAATACATGTCGAAGGTTTCAATCCATTGTAGTTTTTGGAATACCTAAAATCGAATTAGGATAGAACAATATAACGATTTTATATCGTATTCGATTTAAAATTGAACTGTTTGCTTATTCGCACATCACGGAAAAACTACTGAATGGATTTTAATACAACTTTTTTGTTTAATAACTCTTAGTTAGACTTAAAAACTGATTACGTTTTATCCCCCTACTATACCGGGAACCTAAGATATATCACTAAGGGTGGATTCGACCAAACTCGAATATATACAACAATAACTATACCGAGAATAATCTATTCCACGATTTTATTCTCTTGATAATCAACAGTCGTTTTTCCACGCAATCTGACGTATAGCTATACTTGCAATAACTATTCGCGAACAGCGTATACCCGGCAAAAAGAAGTTGTTCTACAAACGGGACAATGTTATAGCTTAACTCAACTCTTATTTGTCTTATTATAGCGTGGGGAAGTAGCTGTCACTGTATGTTTCGAATTAAAATGACAGCACAAAAAAGATGACCCCATTTTTTTATTCTTGGATTAACTCCTTATTCGATGATTATCGATGGTATAGTGACTATTCAAGAATTAGGCTCGCTATTCTTCGAATTGTTGTTGGTAAAACGTAAAATTGATTTATTCTCGAGTATGTAGCGATTTATTCTAGGAATAAAATGTATTCTTGTTTGGTCGAATCCGCCCTTAATAGTAATATTGTCAAGAACGAATTATTTGCGAAAGTAGAAAAAGAGAGAGTTTTATTGCGAGCGGGTAATGTAATATTGTAATTAACTCCGAAAATGCAACTTTATGATTCAAATAAAAACGATAGTACCTAATTATGTTAGCTCATGTTTCTATTTTTGAATATCATCAACATTGCATGTTTACTCGGACAAATTAAGTTCAACTGGTATCACACAAAAAATTACGAACTAAAATTAATTTATTCTCGGAATATTTTAATGACTTATTAACCCACTAATGGTATAAAATAATGTTACTAAACGATGATAGGGGACATTTTTAGTACTGTTTTTCCGATTTTTGTAGTTTCAGCACACTTTAATTATACACGTTGAGATTTTAAATTACAAACTCGTTCCAGGGGGGTTAGAATTTATCTCACTTAGTGAGTTACATTGTACGGGCCCCGAATACAACTGTGTCAAGTGACATTGCGATTGACACTAACAGCATAGAGGTTACTGTTCAGCTCTATCCTGTTAGTTATTGCCTGAGATCTAGTAGAAAAAATTTGCAGAAGAAATTTCCATTGGCTTCTTCAAGAGCTCGCGAGGGTTCTCTAGTACCTATGTAGATTATGTTAAAGTATTTCCGAATCGTTAGCGAACGTAACGTTTTTCGCTGCTCAAATCCTCCGCTTATATAAAACTTAAATTATGATGTATTGTACATAAATCTTAGCGTCAAGTATTCTATTCAACTGTATATGTAAACATCTAGTTAAAACAGTATCACTAGTCTATATTTAGCTTTGATTCAATAGCTCCATAGTGTTTGACGCATAATTCATGACATTGAGAGAATTAATTCTTCTAATGCGCCAAAATTAAGTTTAAGATTAGTTTATATGTATAATTATTTACGTTTTTACGTTGGCCGTGTGGGGCCGGCTTTAAAATTGTCTCACCCCTCTCTACCCACGGGAGTCGTAAGAGCCGACTGAGGGAATACCGGGGGAGTGGGCAGCAGCACTCCCTCGAGTATTAACAACATCCACTACGATCGCCAACCCGCCTGCCAAGCGTGGCGATTACGGCATTATCCACCATGACGGGACCGCTCGTTGTGGCGTTCTCTTGGGGAGGCCTATGTGCAGCAGTGGACGTTGAAAGGTCGATGGATAGATTATTATTTACGTTCTTCATCGTTTGTTTTTATAGTTACGGGTCACCTTTCAGATTTAGAGTCGATCAAATGGCCATCGAACTGACAAATTTTTGGTTCACAGGAATTGCGATTCGTCGAAACAATAATCCCTGAGAGTATTAATAATAACGTTAATAGACATTTAGTAATGTGGTCATTTAAATTTTGGGTGTGTAATACCTACACCTCTGCCTACCCCTTCGGTGAATACAGGCGTGATGCTAGGTTTTTTGTTTTTGATGCTATGTATAGACATTTAGTAGTTATACTCGTGTACATATAACAGCTAATACGTACCTATTATGTATGCTTATTAACATTCTAAAACCAGCTTTGAAAAAGACTTCTAAAAACCTTGTTGACGACGTATTCTTTCACGTGTACAGGCACAACAATAATAATGAATAATTGCAATAAATACAGCATTATTGTTATATTATGTGTTTATAAAAACAATAAAATTGGTACCATTACGAGCTATTTTGCAAATAGTTTATTACAGCTGGCTAAGAGGCATGAAAAAACTAAAATAACTACTATTAAATTTGTCTATGTCAGGAATAATAAGCCATTTCTTTTTTTCCTAGCTTTACCAAACCCGGGTGTATTAGTCTGTCTTTTCTATGGGTTCGATTCCCACTCAGGACAATTATTTGTGTGATGAACACAGATATTTGTACTGCGTTTGGGTGTTTTCTATCTATTATATTTATGTATGCATTTACAAAAAAAAGTATTATATCCGTAATCTGGTATCCATAGCACAAGCATTAAGCTTAGTTTGGGACCAGAGGACGTTGTGTGAAATGTCAATGTATATTTATTTATTTATTCGCGTTATGAAACATTAGACCTTCTATCGAATCTCTATGTCTCTTTTGAATTCTGTAATATTTTAATTGTTAACTATCATAATTGTATAGTTAATGTAAGCAAAGACCTTTTGACTTCTAATTGTTTATATGCTAATAACTTGCGGTTAATAATAATTATTCATATTTTGAAATCCAGCAGATAAAAACAATTAATAATAATAGTAAGTCATAAATATGAAATAAGTATTATTGTAGAATATCTTCCCACGGTGTTTCTTATACTTCACTAAATATGTACACCAACTATAGCTGCGACTTTGTGGAATTTTGGGAGGTTATGCTTACAAAATTTGATCAACATCAGTTCCACAAAGTACTATAGTCTGTGGTTCCACAGTGTAGTTGTGGTAGCGTAATAGACAGTTCCTTAAAAAATATGTGAGGTAATATGCCGCTATATAACAGCAGTGATAGCCTTTTTTTTTGTTAAGTCGGGAAATAATGTTCCTAACCGCTCACCCCATCGTTCGGTGTAACGAACAGGGTAGTGTGGGGCCCTCGTCCACTAAAGAAACCCGCCGTGTGCCGTCTCTCCGCCTTTATTGGCAGGCCACCGGAACCATATTACATTCCTTCCGTGGTAGCAGTAATAGCCTAAAGGTAAAACCAAGGACTGCAAAGTCAGTGGTATCGAGTTGGATCCCGAGTCTGAAGTTCACCTCGTACGACATCTCTGACTTTTCGAGATGTTCCGAAATTATATGTGTATTTGTTTACAATTTATTACTGCTCGGTGAGGGGAAACTTCATGAGGAAATCTGCAGCCTGAGAGATTGCCTCGATGGCTTGTGAAGTCTGCCAACTTGCATTAGGCCAGTGTAATCACTCTCACCGTGAGGACCTGTGTCCAATAGTGGGACAGAAACAGAGTTGTCAAAAAAAAATAGAATATATTTTTTTGGATGGTATTTTTCTTTCTTGTGGGGTAATCTTCTATTGAAAGAAAGAAATAAATTTAATTTTAATTGTTTTGTTTTTATTTCTTTAGTCGACTCATATGACACGCGTGAAATAGAATGGGATCATGACTTTTTTATAAACTAGAAAGATGGCAAAGGCAGTCTATAGATGAAAAGTACCATCAACATCATAAAAAGGACTAATATGTAAAGAAGAAAATTGAGAGTAGATGGTGAGAATGTGGAGAGGAAAGAAGCTGTCGAAAATGCTTAAGCTTCAGGCGCTCTCACTTAACAAAACTCAACGATAGAAGCTCGGCGGTTATTTTGTGGAAGGGACTACAGGGTGTAGTCTGCGTATCGTACATGGACTATTCTTTGGTTATGCTTTTATTCCGTAGCTAAACCCTTAGTAAATAAAAAAAGGATTTATAATTTAAATATTAAATTTATAGAAAAATACTTTTCTGCATTATTGATCGAAGGAAAAATATGTTAACGAAAATTATTTTTTAAATTTCTGCTAAAACGATAATTTACGTTACGAACCGCTGTTTAGTAGTCGTGCGTGCGTGGTCTCTATAATTTTGCTTCTGTCAGTTTCATGCAAACACGGTCCATGACGTCATACGACATTCATGGTCACGTTAATGTGTATCATCTTCTTTATATATAATACAAAGTCGTTTTAGTTACACCATTTATAACTCAAAAATGGCAGGAGCGATTTTTATGATCTTAGATTTGTTGGATTTCTCTTTACCCGGACTAGCAGAATAACTATTAAAAAATATATGCATACACTAAAAAAATATGAAGATTTTTATACATTTTATTGTAGAAACGGATTGGCAGATTTTAATGTTTTTTAATGAATTTAACTAATAAGTTTCTTCACAAAGATTTATGCTAACTACAAATTTAGATTTACTTGTAAATGTTGATATTATATGCTTGTGAAGTATCAAAGTCGGTATTTATTAAATCACTATACAATAAAATATAGCCTTACATCAAAATTATCATTAACATGATTTAAAAATGTAAAAGAATAAATGTGAGAAATATTCTTAGTTAAATAAAATAATTAAACAATAATGTGGCAAAATTTGTTGTAATAAAAACAAAAAATTTTTTTTTATTCCCAATCAAACAAACGTCATGCTACGTAGAATGCTAGGAGACGTATCAATTTAGCTATTGTTTTAATGTTTTTTTTTAATCAATAGTCATACTTTTTTATTCTACACGGGTGCCAAGTGGTAAGTATGCATTCTGCCCTTAGACAAAGTATAATATAGACTCGCTACTATTTTGACACTAAGGATGAAGAAAAGGATGCACATATTAGGTTTTAGCAAGAGTGAGAGAGACACATATATAAGTATTTTAGCCTTTTCGCGAATGCGTTATTTTTATTTGGACTCAATTAACTGGGTTCCAACAATAAGGTGGCCAATCGTCCACATCATCGGTATGTAAGCTTGTTTTTGTATTTACGTGAAAAAAACCTTCATTAATCACGTTATATACGCTAATATTACACGTTCTAATCCATCCTTCCATCCATCCATCAGCCTTTCATCGTCCACTGCTGGACATAGGCCTCCCCAAAATGGGAGTTTTACCATAATCGCCACGCTTGGCAGGCGGGTTGGCGATTGCAGTGGAGGATTCCTTTCCTTATAGTTGCAACTTTCATCATGTTCGTCCGTCCGCTGTTACTGCTTAGCTCAGAGACTCAGTACTAGAAAGCTGTAATTTGGCATGATAAATAAAATGTACCTAACATTTTAATCACGCCGACAAAATAATAAAATAACATCTAGAAAAAAGTTAGGGTACCTATGTCTATGCGTAAAGTGGGGATGTTTTTTTCTGGTCTAGCATATGGCTTAAGACACTATAGTGTCTTTAATTAGATCCGACAAAATTATGGGCTTGTGAAAACAATTTTTCAAATTAGGGATCTGTTTGTGAAATCTGAAGGCTAAAAAGCGCTAATTTTCAACACGCTTATTTGTTGATAAAGTCAAGTGAGCCAGCTATACATGACAAAGTTAAAAGGAAAATGATCACAGCTAAGTAGGTTTTTTGATACTGTTTTGAGACGAAAAAGAAGAAAATAAATTATAATTAAAAAAAACTAAAAAAATTATAGCTATAGAAAATAATAATTAATAAAACAATGAGCCGTCACGGGACGTCTTGCAAGTGTAAAAACATCGATTTTCTTTAAAAACAGAAAGTGAAAAATGTGAAATCGAAAATAACAGTCACGAGCAGGATATATAGGTTATTTTCGATTTCACATTGTTCACTTTGTGTTTAATGTATAGTGCTAAGCATGTCAAATGCTAAAAATATATATAAAAATATCTAAATATCGATTTTCTTTCTTTCTTCATATATTGTTAGTGTTATATAATTCTTAGTAAACGCCCTCTCGTTATCCATAGACGAATTAAAACTGTTATTGGTTTATTAATTGACATTATACTTCATAAATAAATTGCCGTGGTGACGTCTCCACGCCAGCAGTCGGTTTTACCCTCCCTCCGCATTAGATGTTTTCACATCAATAATGATTGTAAAAAAACATCGGGTGCTGTTTACTATAATATCAATGAACTATTTGTAACATTTGATGTCAATCACCCCTCACTATATTTATTATACTTAGTATTATTATATATTTATAATTATTACCTTATAATCTGCGCATTTACGGCACCCACTTACACTGACAGTTTTTTATTTCACAACTTAATCCAACCTACTTATTGTGTTATAAGGAAATTGTCCACGCTATCTAGGTATCAGATGTTTATGACAAATCATGATTGTGAGAGATGACTTTACTCTCATTCTTTTTTATTGAACAAGATTTTTGAAGTGAAACTTCTGTAGTTGCTGACTTAGATTTATCGTGGACATGTTAGCAGTAATATTTTTTCCAAGTATTTCGTCATATATATGTCTAAATAATGACGCAACCCTATAAATATTTTGATATTTTTATATATTTTTTTAGTCATTGACATACTTGGCCATATAAATGATGCACGTTCAAACTGTTACTGTGATTCGTGACTGTTATTTTCGATGTCACATTTTCACTCTTTACGGTAATGCATTATCCTTATTTTACAATTTGATAGTAGATATTAAATTGTGTCCTAACTTGGAGAGGCTTCATTCAGAAAGAAGTTCTTACATTCCTCAAACTACTTCACACAAACATCTTTCTACTAAAAAGTGAAAAGAAAAAAAACAGCATGTGTATCGCACGATCGACGAAGAGGATCTCTGCTGACATCACCACACTGATTTTCAGCAGCGTCCTTGTTCAGAAATATTAACGCGAGACGTTTGTCACTACTCTCAGTGACGTGAGTTTTACTTACGTAACAAAATCTAGATTCCCTTAACCTCTTCTTGCCTTGTACATGATCCATTGAAAAAAAAAATAAGTGAAGTCCTCTTGTCACATTTCATTGCTCCAAACAATACATCTCTACTACTCCCTCTTCCCTTTCTTGTTTAAGCGAATTTATCTTTTTATTTATTTAGTAGAGCTTACTATCAAGCAAGCTATACTTTATTTAATTTTTTAAATAACTAATGCACCTCAGACACGAACAACGACCTGAGTTAGACAACCTGTTAGTCACCCCTCTACGCTGGGACTGCTCGGTATTGCAAAACAATATCAATAAAATAATATAACTGCCTCTGTAGTGCAGTGGTAGTGTAAGCGACTGCTGATCATGAGGTCTCGGTTTCGATCCCCGGGTCGGGCAGAGTTATAGATTTTTCATAAAAAAAAAATCTCAGTAGCAACCCGGGGTTTGGAAATGTGTCCAGTAGACGGCAATAGGCTCGCCCCCTATTACGTGGCACTCAAACATAGCTGGCGAATTGTGGGTGTGTAATACACCTCTGCCTACCCCTTCAGGGAATACAGGCGTGATGCTGTGTCAAAAATTATAATCGATCCAAAAGATTTGTTTATATTTTGATTCCAAATATTTTGATATTTGATAATGACGTCGCGTACGTGCGTGCCTAAATGATTGTACTCTCATGTGTATAATTAATGTATTGTTATTGTCCAGATTAGTTTATCCACAATTAATCGGATAATAAGTTATCGTGAACAATTGTTGATGATTTGTTATCGATGCCGTTTTTAACCGTAACATAACACTTTTTTGAAGTAAAATACTTCTTTATGCACGCTTGACTTGGGGAGTAAGCTGGTGAATGCGTGACGTGAGCGTCACGAAAAGTGCTGATCGGGCGAGGCGAACGGAAAATTGAGAGGGAGATATAAGTTAGTGAAGATAGAAAGAGAGAGAGAGTTGCGTTTCGTATATTACTGTAGGAGCAAGAGAGTGAGGTGCGAGCACACATTTTCTTTCTCTCTTTCTCATTTTAATAGATATTAGCATTATTAATATTATATATTTATTTATTGTTCAGTTTTACTTCAGTCGTGTGGTCTAAAGCACACTCGTTTGTTTTTTTCTTAACCCGTAATAGTTGGCGTGAGTTTACTGTCAGAGTAAGAAGGATTTAGGGCTTAGTCGACCACGCTGGTCCAGTGCCTGTTGACAGACTTCACAAGCCAGCTAGAAAATCTCTCAGGCCAAAGAGGTTTCCTTTATCGCGCGGTAATAATTTGTGAGCAAATACACACATAATTTCGAAATTTAAAATTGGAAGTATGCGTCGTGCGCAGTTGGAATTTCGGGAGATGGAATTCGATACTAGTCTTTGCACTCCCTGGTTTTAACATTAGGATTCCAATAACATTTCTAAATTCAATTCTAGCGTCATTATACAAGTCGTTACAACTTGCTGCCGTGTCAAATATATTTAAGAATTAAACCTTTGTTTCGGCCATCTTGGAGTGTTAAAAACAAAAGGATGCTAGAGTTGATACTACGTCGTCGTACATCTTTACTAAGTTAGTGCCTAATGTAAATAACAGAAATATATAAAATTAAAAATTTTAAGTAACCTCCGACATGAATAAAACTCTAGAAAGTAACGAGAAATGAACAGAACTAGTTAAGACGTATATAATGAGCTTAAACTTGAAGGGTTTACCAACAGGCAATCCAGGATTATGTCTACTACCTTCAAGTCACATAATCAGAGTAGCACAGTGGTACCAGTAGGTATGGTATACATGGGTGTTTCAGATGTTAGTTTACTTTTGAAACTACAGAAAATACCCATTATGCGTCTAAGATCCCTCGCAGCTAACAAAAAGAACGGATAACCTTGAAATTCCTGAACAGATCTTCACAAATTATAGCTAAGAACCACCTCGATCACAACAGCCTTGAAACTAAAAAAACCGCTTGAAAATCGGTCCACTCGTTTAGGAGCTACGATGCCACAGACAGACACACAGACACCATATTTTTTGCGTCGGGGGTTAAAAACAAATTCATCACTTCAAAGAAGCGTAAAGTTTGGGTCGTTTATCATACTAATACACCGACAGATATCAATAATTTTAATGTAACAAGTAAAAATACTTGTATTAATTTAAGCAATATTTCAATTAACCAATACTATTTCACGTCTGGAAGTGAAAAGGGGAGAGGCTTCAGGTCTTCTGACCATCTTGCAGGCAGACGTCTGGTGATACATGGTATCAACCCTAGCTCGATTAACCATCTATCCGTCAGCACATGTGGCTGACCTGACCATGTTCAGTTTCCATATGCAGCTATGTCATTGCTTGCGGTATCTATCCTCCAAGAAATTCTAAGTAAGTATAGATCGCTATTGTAACGTACCTGGCTTTGCGATAATTCGATAATTATTCGAAAAAGTATACCTATATATTGAAAATAACTATAAAATGTACATGTATTACATTCAAGGAATTATGTAAAATGATTTTTAAAGGGTTATATTTGTCCCGAAAAGTTATTTCAAGGTTCGTAGCCACATTATTATCGCTGATGTACTTTTGCCCCTTGTCATTGAAATATCGTGACAATACTTATATTTCAATCAATATATAATTAATATGTAAAACATTGATATAAATTAGTGTAATTTAAAATTAAATCAAATTATTTTAACTAAATATAATAAAAACCTAGTGTCAATTTCTAGTTTAAGCATATAACTGTTTCGTACTATGAGCCAGTGATGATAAAAATGATAAAGTTGATGATTAAAATATAAAATAAATGCTGAACTTACATAACAGAGAGTTAAATCACTTAATAAAAATATATATGTATTACAAAGGAGGCTTAAATTCAGAGTGGCCGCGATGAACCTTCACGCCTTAAGTCACTAAAATATAGAATTGCAATTGTGCCAACAATAAACTCGTACGTAGGTATATCAACGCTCGCGATAAAAAGTGTCGTAATAGATCTTTTTTAATTTTACTGAAGTTGCTAGCCCACAGTCACAACTGTCCATTTTCGGGGATAAAATGTAGCCCATGTTCTTTTCTGGGTTTCGTATTATATGTATGATAAATTCCATGAATATCGGCCGAGTACGGCCGTGTGGGACCGGCTTTAGAATTGTCCCACCGCTCTCTACCCACGGGAGTCGTAAGAGCCGACTGAGAAAATACCGGGGAGTGGGCAGCAGCACTCCCTCGAGTATTAACAACATCCACCGCAATCGCCAACCCGCTTGCGAAGCGTGGCGATTACAGCATTATCCCCCATGTCGGAACCGCTCGTTGTGGCGTTCTCTTGGGGAGGCCTATGTCCAGCAGTGGACGTTAAAAGGCTGATGGATGGACAGGCGTGAAAGCGTAACATTATTAACAAACACACGTACTATGACATTTTTAATATTAGAAGGATTTTTTTTTATTGTCTGTGGTAGCGTACGAGCCATGGCCCATCTGATTGTAAATGGTACCACTGCTCATGTACTTAACTGTATTAAGAGTACTCTCAAACCGCTGCTCATCACTCTATTCAATTGATTCTTCTGACTCGTGTACTTAACTGTACTAAGGGTATTGTCAAGCCACTGTTCACCACTCAATTTTGAGACTTCTGTACGCATCGTAAGCCTATTCATTATTGTTCATTTTCAATTTTACATTTCTTATGCTCAAAATTTTTATTTTCTTTCAATAAGTGGAGACCTTCAAACAGCGGTAATATTACCTACCTTGTAATTATATTTTCGAAACGTTTGGAGTCGAAACGCTTGGATCATGGGGCCCAAACGCTCGCAAATTTTATAAAGAAATGTTGATTCGACTGATTGGCGCTTCACGTGGTCAGAGGGCCGGCCTTTGCCTAGCATAAAGGATTAGCATTGCAATGCTGCCAGCCTTCTCGGCACATTGCCAGTAGACAGTGACGTGGATAAATTTTATACATAATTTTAAATTCTTTCTTGTAGTACAAATTATAATTTGTGAATAAGGAAAAAGAGTATTTTATTTATTTTATTACGAGCGGTTCTTTCTTGTATTTTTATTTTGTTCCTTTTTTGTACACTTTGTAATAGTATTTGAGTGTATAAATACTTTGTAATTAATTTTATTTCAATTAGCATATTATTTATATTTTTTCCCCTGATGTAAGAACATGTAGTTAGCAGTTTGATATCCATTAAAAAAGATTACTTCTGCAAATTTCAAAAGATTCATCTGGTTTATCCTGCCACAGTCAGCACAGGACCGCTCGTCGTGGCGTTCTCTTGTGGAGGTTGTCCGGCAGTAGACTTCGAAAGATAAAGTAATAAATAAATATTCACGGTCATTTCACACAACGTCCTCTGGTCCCAAACTAAGCTTAACGCTTGTGCTATGGGTACCAGATTACGGATATAATACATTATAATATATAACTTTTTTTTTGTAAATAAATACCTATAATAGATAGAAAACACCCAGACGCAGTACACATATCTGTGTTCATCACACAAATAATTTTCCTGAGTGGGAATCGTACCTACGACCTTGTGCACGGAAGTCGGTTACACTACCGAATACGCCACGAGGCCTGTTAAAAAAGTTTAAATTTTACAAATACGGTCTTATTACGCTGGCACGTCAACGCATGTTTATTTGACCGCTAGTTGACGATTACGCGGGAATGGCGTGATCCGTTTATGATGCGGCCACAATCGACCAGTGCTCACGAGACCTCTCGTTATGGACAATGAGAGAGGTGATAGTTCATATACTCACGTTGTTATACAGACGTATGCATTATACAATTGACCCGTGTTATCTAAAGGACGCAAATTTATGCAACTGATAGTACGTTTTTTTATATTTCTTTTATCAGTTCACTTATTTTAGTGTTGATGATGATATAAAATATGAACGTCGACGTATGGGGGCCCTAACCCACTAAATAAACCCGACGTTTGCACTTCTACGGATTGGATGGGACGCAGGTTCGGATCCTACTAGCAGTAAAACTCTCTTTTTCCATATAAACTAACACAAAGTGTGAAAATGTGAAATCGAAATTAACAGTCACGAGCAAAATTTGAACTTGCATCTCCTGGAATACCGTCCCAGATGCTTTGGCAATTCAGCCATCGGTATAATTGCTTGGGACTGCGAATTTCAACAACACATACATAAACGTTTTGGGTTACACACACATACACATTCACATTCATTCTTAACGTTAATAATGAATGTGTTGTCGATATTCACATGTTAGTTTATATGGCTAAGCATGTAAAATGCTAAAAAGGTATATGAAAACATCAGGATATCTCTTTTTCCACTTTCACAAGTAATTTGTTTAAATGCCTAATAGTGTGGTACGACAATGTAGGTACATATAAAATACAGTATAGAGTGCCAATTTATTGCATACTTAGTGTAGTAGTTGCGTTTTTTAATCTACACAAACAACAAGTACCTCCAGTATCTTCTATATAAAATTGAACACTTCTTTTGGAATGATCTATCCGAAATCATAAAATACCTTAACTCATTTTTCAGAAAGTTTACTTTATATTGGCAAAAACATATAATACTAGCCTTTGCCCGCGGCACCGCCGCAGCCAAAAGCTAGTTTTGCACGCCTCATAAGCGAAGCGTTGAGGTGGGTACTATTCCCGTTTTACACAGAACAACTGATATTTCAAACATAAAATGTCTCTATTTATCATATATTGCACTTGTAAAACAATATAAAATATCTTAATTGTAAAATTCAGTTTACCTGGTCGGTATAATGTATGAAAATTTGAAAATACTTCAGACAGAGGCGCAGGCGTCACTCAAAAACTCACTTGGCAGATTAAATTCCGCTCGGGGCTATCGTGTAAACATTTCCCCAATTTGTGTTTTGGTGACATTGTGTACTTATATTACATATAACATCGCCTTCAATCAATTAATCAATCGCTAACATCACATTCTTTATAAATATAAAGAATCTAAATTTAATCAAAAAAGTGCTGCCAATGTAAAATAATAAAATAATATTTTGTTTAAGATACTTATGCCTGCCATTATTAAATCATATACTTAACCAAAATGTTATTACAAGATTTTCCTGTCGTAATTTTAATATTCGCGCATTATATTTGTTATATAACTAAAGTATATTGCATCAGCTGCGGTCACGAGAGATGAAGCAGATACGTCGTTAATGATAAGCGAGAGTTAATCTTATGTAAGTACGTAAAATAGACACAATACCTACAGTAACATTACATATTAGCGGTCTTTTAAAAAACAAACCATATGGTGCCTTCGCCATTACTCAGCAAAGTTGAAAAAAACTTATAATCATGTTCCAGATTCAAAATAACTCAATAGTATTATTGTATAGAAATGATGTACCTATTCGTAGAATTTCGATTGGGCTATTTTATTCACTTTTTTCTCTTGTAAAAGGCTTGGAAAACATACAATATCATAGATCGCTTAGAATGGCCGATAAAAGAACCCTTCAGTCCATTTTGTAAGCATTTGATAAGACGCTTGATATTGAAACTTATTTTGCTGCACGTTCTCATTGCCCTATAAGAGAATGTAAGACACTACTTTAAGAGTCAGGACTCCGAACAATATATTTTTATTAAATTGCATGGCATTCTATTACCAACATTAGCAAGGAACATAATAATTATGTCATTATGTTACAAATGCCAATCTAACAGAGCTAATACCTACCACTTTTTTAGTGACCCACAAAATATTATTTTGAATCTTTAAAGCGGTCATTAAACTCCACATTACATAACGTTGTTTATTGGAGATGTTTCTAATACAATATAACATTGTATTAGGACCATCTTAAATGCGGACTTAACAAAATATAAACAACTTTTCAAAAATATTTTAGTTTACGTTAATTTTGTAATACACCTCTGCCTACCCCTTCGGGGAATACAGGCGTGATGCTATGTTTGTTCTGTATAAAAAATAAGCTTAATACAAGAGCATTGTATTAGGGCCTGTTTTACAATGCTGAAATGGGGATCCATGGGAAAGCTTAGCACAGATGGCGCTATCAGTTATATGGCCTCTGTCAAATTGTAAAGTGTTGTGTTTTGTTTGCCTGAGAATTGATTGCGAGAAAATTAAAATTTACCAAATTACAGGTAACAAATTGTATGGAAACCACAGTTTTCAATGACCATGTCGACAATACGCCATCTGTCGTGAAATCATGGCAGTAAACATCCCCATTGAGTTTATAGAGTAGATATCAATATTTAAAAAAAATATTAATACTTCAAAGTTTTATTTCAGTCAATATTTATAAAAAATATTGATTTTGAAATAAAACTACGTTTACGGAATCTATCGTGTTTACTTGTTTTTCTACTATCCCGACGTTTCGAATAACTGAACAGTTAATTCGCAACGAACGTTAGTTTCGAACGCTGCACGTTCATGATCACGGGTGGACTTAGATGGTAGACGACCAAGGCTGATATGTTGTTTCAAAGGTTTCATCTACCCATAGTTATATGATTTTACAAACGTTGATTTATTTATTTTATTCCACCTAATATTCGTTTAGAAACACAAACACAATTAAAATATCTGCTTTCAATTCTTATATAGATTTTTTTTAATTTTTTTTTTTCAATTGAAAGAGGAGACAATTATATTAATGAATATTTAATGCTATGCCACTAAGTCTCACCACTTCATTTTGAGGACAGGAAATCGATGGTTTCTTCTCCACTACATGAAAAACCAGTATCAAATTAAATCACAAATTATTTGTGGTGGATGCTAGGTTTCAAGAGCGCATAATAATAAAATAGGGCAAAATATATGTATTAAATTTTATTTTGCTTTTATGTATGTCTGAATTTGATCACTGTTTATAACTTATTATGCAAAATGAACTTCATTTAAATTATTATAAAATATTATTTAAATATTTATTGTAGGTTGTATAGGGCATGTGAAATGACTTTCGTTAACTGAAATAAATCACTTTCGCACTTTGTGTTCTGAAACGAACTCATTTTAATTTATATAGTTTTATATTGCCCTACTTAAATATAACTAAGTTCATTTCGTTGACATTTCAAAAAACATGTTTTAGGTTTAATAATATTATTCATTTTAGATTATATATGAAAAGTGCTAGTATGTTAGGTTAAGTCCGTGAATATGTTACTTAAAACATTTAGCGAGTCAATTATTAAGCAATAAGGTATTTTACCTTTTTGTTATAAATATTTGGGGTCTAATTAGAAATATATCAAATTTGATACGTTTTCGATACTCAAAATTTTATGTCGATACACCGATAAATCTAAATATTAAAATATCAATATATTGGACAAAAAACATCTAATATAATATATATTGATACATCGATATTTATTCTTGAAGCCTATGCCACCTTATGCAATAAAAAAATAAGACATGTTGTGTTGACACTTGACAGCATTCAGAAAGAGAAAGCGCACCGAGGGAATGCAATAGCAATAACCGCCATTATTAGACACGCAAACTCCATACAAACGGGTCCTGTTCTATGTTTCATCAGACTGGTTTCCATGGCGGGAGAAAAAGAGCATGTGCATAATTTAGATCGAAAATACAAAAATCTGAATAAATTGGCAGCTAAAACTATATCATAAATTTCGATTGACATAAAAATTTTCAATTTGGATTAATGTCCGTCAATAAGATATGATTTTTTGGAGGCTCATTAATCTAATATTAACAGCGAATTATAAGTGATAAATCGACACGACGATTATCTTGTGACACAAATACTTATATTTTTTATTGATTATCTTCTAATAGATGTTTCTAGCAAATTTTTAAGATAATAACAACGACAAGCTTTATTTAAAAATCGAAAGATGAAAAGAATTTCGTTTATGACATTTTATAATAGTTATGCCCAAAATTACTTCAAGAAAATGACGTTTGTTTGAGTTTTCTATACAATGTGGATCGTTAATTTATGTTATTTATTGCAAATGTGAATAGATCTTGAGTTGTTTTGCTGAATGGTAATGTATCATTATGCTGTTCAATATAGCATAACATAGTATCACGCTTGTTATCCCTGAAGGGGTAGGCAGAGGTATATATACACACCCACGATTCGCCAGCTATGTTTAAGTCCCACGTAATAGGGGGCGAGCCTATTGCCGTCTACCGGGCACATTTCCAAGCTCCAGGCTGCTACTGAGAATTTTTATTTTTACGAAAAAGCTCAATAACATTGCCCGAGCCGGGGATCGTACTCAAGACCTCATGTTCAGCAATCGCTTACACTACCGCTGCCCCACCGAGGCAGTCAAATGTATGCTGTTCAATTTGGTGTCAATAACTAATATTTGGATAATTTGTGATTTGGTACATTTTGAAATAACTGAGTCCATTTTTAAGGTAAATTGGAATGTATAATACCTACATGGTAAATAAACTTTTTACCCGACTACGGCGAAGCCAAAAGGAAGGGTTATGATTTTAGCAGTCTATGTATGTACGTTTGTATTTACGTATGTTCCTCCGTAAAACCTAAACTATTCTTCTGATTTTGATGCATAAGGTATCAATCGATTCGTTATTATAGCCCGGATAACATAGGCTACATTTTAACCGACTTACTTTGTATCATATGTTTCTGAAACACATTCAAAATTATAATGGCATATTTATTATAAACATGCAACCATGACTCTACATTTTTTTTTTTTTGTAAAATTGTTCCTAACCGCACACCCCGTTGTTCGGGGCAACGAACAGGGTAGTGTGGGGCCTTCACCCACTAAATAAACCCGCCGTGTGCCGTATCTCCGCCTTTATTGGTGGGCCACTGGAACTATGTTACATTCCTTCAGTGGTCCGCCGGTACCATGACTCTACCGTGACTATCTTTGGACCTATGCATTTCTTGACTTCTGTTAAAATTATTTTCTTGTCTCATACATTTTAGATCACCTTTTTATTGTCGTATTTTGGTTACAAATTTTCAATTATTATTTTTTTAAGTATAATATTATTTCAAAGATATCTAATCAAGTCGTATATATTGACTTTATAGGTTATGTGAGCCAAACCTTAAAAGATAAATTATAGTTTAATTTAAGAGTGTCCTTCAAAATCTCAAGAGTTTTCCTTCATAAGTACATATGCAGCACTGGTGCCAAGGCAGACGTGGATTGTGGGTGAATTACTAAAATGTAAATAGATGTTCAACTATACATTCATTAAATCAATTTATTTAAATGAATTATCACATTATCATTTGTTTTCGTCTTTTGTATAGTCAGCGAGTCTAGCAGTAAAACCACTGCTCAGTGAAGGAAAACATCGTAAGGGAACCTGCACGCCTGAGAGATTTTCTCGACGGTTTATAAGGTCTACTAACCCGCACTGAGCCAGCATGGTGGACCTATGGCCCATGGAGACCCATGCCGAATAGTGGGACAGAAAAGGGGTGGAAATATAGCCCCGGGAGGGCTGTTGCGACGTAGTTCCGCCGTGCCAACATGGCCCTTGTTAGTGAAAAAGGGAGGGCTTGCTACTTTTTGTCTTTCCCGTGTTAGCGTTCCAGTAGGTACAGATGTGTTGGGGCCACCGGAGCTGCTATACCCGCGTTCCCGGTGTCCCTTACAGGCGTCGTGAGGTAGGCCATCGTAGTGGTTTTAGTTGGTAGGCCCTTCGGGGAGAGTCCAACATAATCCCTCTGGCATGCCGTTGGCACAGAAGTATGCGTAATGCATTTCCTATGGTAATAAATGCTATGGTATTGGAGTGCATAAAGCTTAAACACAGAACTTTACCTAGTACGACAACGGATGCTGCTTCATTAATGATGAGTGGTAATCTAGTCTTAGTTGGTAACACACTAGCATCATAAAAGTTGATTTAAAGACTTTTTATTATATTGGCAACACCGAAGCTGACAAATATTTCTCTAAGATTATGACGAAAAACTAACGCAAAATACATAGTTCATACAAAAGGTTTATTGAACTAACTTGCCCTGTTGGTGCTGAATTATTAGTGACAGATAATGCTTAGTAAGCTTTTACAGCTCACAGGTTTTCGTCAATCAATCAATGATTAAGATTACTAAGCTTTTAAGACAGAATATAATCATCCCTGGAAAAATTGGCAATAGATTGCAAAAATATTTTTTATATGTTTAAAGTCAAACAGAAAAACAAAAAAAGGTTAGCTTTATAAAATTAGTACAGAGTATAACTACAGATGGATATGGTTCTATGAAAAATAGGAAAGTGCCGAAGCTTTTGAAAATGGTAAAAAGGGATAAAAAATTAGAACAGGATTATACCCAAAAGTAAGAAAATTTAACAAAAATAAAAGGATTATTCCTTATTTTACGGGCGATTTGAGGTCCGATAACGGTTTATCTCGATTTCCGGCAAAACTAGGAGTCCTATCATATTTTTCACATAACCTCAAAATTTATGCGAAATATCCAAAACCAAAAAGTCGTTTACTTTTTGGTTTTTTACTTATAATTGCCACAAAAAAAATACGAAATTTAATGAAAGCTTACCTTTTTATATCCCAAACAATGTAATTGTTTTTGTTGCAAAATATTTTTTTGTTCCTTATTTTAATTATCAAAAATCACCTTAATTTTAAATCAAAATTCTCACGTCAAAATACCGTTTTCGACCCTTAAAAACTCACCCTACCCCCTTTCTGACCTCAAATCGTTAAGTTTTCGTGGTTACTTTATATAGTTTGCATCCAAAATAACACCAGACTTTTTATTACGTTTATAAATCATTATTTTCCACAATGATCCTCATTTCTCGTATATAGAATTCGAAAAAATAAACAAAAATCACTTACCGCTAAAATTGCTGAAGCAAAGGTTCAAATATTTAAAAAAAATTAAGTGGCAATTTCACTATCACTCAGTCACTTTTATGATTGAATAGAGACGGACAAACAAAGACTGCGAGCTAAATATCTAAACGGTTGGTTTTATACTTTAATGTCAATTTCATATGATAGTTACACATATATACGTCGTACTCACTGTCAAGTACGCAGTCGCCTAAACGTCTCATAAATACTAAGCATTATCATTCAAAACAGTAACACGTGTTTCCTCAGTTGGAAAGAGATAACATTATAATTAGAGCGTCTATTTAAAATTAGCAAAATTAGCACTGGACTTCCTCAAGCCATGTAGGCTTGAGGAAGTCCAGTGCTAATTTTTTTGGTCCGATTCTTCTCTCATTTGACCCGATATTTCATCGGCTCTGTAAGTAATGCTTTGGAAAAATGAAGATTGAAATTTCAAAAGCAGCAGTGCGTCACAGCAACAGAACTGTGCAACAGAATAATAGATTTTCCATAGTTTGAAGGACTAGTCATACAGTCAAGGCTTTTAACTATCTTGCGCAGACCACTTTCTCTACTTAGGCCAATATGAAGAACATATTCAATTCATTCGTATTTAGAGAGAAATATCAGAAAATATAAAACTTATATTTATATAAGTAAATTCGAAAAGAATGAGTGATCGGCTTAGTTTCCAATTAGTTTTAAATTAATTACCGTATATTTTCTTCATCGTTATCGGGTCGAAGGGCACCTAGGCCCTTCAACTCAATATGACCAATGACCATGAGCAAGACAGCACTTAGAATAATTAAGAAAACTATTAGGTTTGACCTTCGACTAATCTTTCTGACACATCATCTTACTTCTAATAGTCTCTGTATTTTATATTTTCGCTAGTTTATGCTCGCACCCTTGCCTGCGTGGACTTCAAAATTAGTTCAATCTGGGCAGATGGTAGAGTGCTGTAGGTTCGATTCCCACGCAGGGCAACTCTTTATATGATCACAGATGGTTGTTCTAAGTCTGCGTGTACCTTGTGTCCATGAAATTGTGTGTTTGTCAAGTCCCCAAAGATACAAGGATTATTCCTTATTGCAGGGCGTAGACATAAAAAAACACGTGTCACAACGTTGGTTCACGATGAACTCCGAAACTACTTATCCGATTAAACACAAAGTGAAAAATGTGAAATCTAAATTAACAGTCACGAGCAGAATTTGAACCTGCATCTCCTGGATACCGTCCAGATGCTTTGCCAATTCAGCCATCGTGACAATTGCTCCTGACCGCTAATTTCGATAATACATTCATACTTAACGTCTTTGGGTGACACCTGCGCCATGTGTCGGAAGTATTTAAATACAAATTAAAAAATAAATAATAATAATATACTACTAATATAATAATCTATTTAAATACGTCACTCTACATCACATAAATTAACTCTATGTCCCTACAGAAACCGTCCCTTTTACTGGGATAAAAATTAGCCCCTTTTGTTTTTTTATTGAGGCGGGAAAAATGTTTTTAATACTTCTTAAATCCCTGTCCTTCGACGCAATGAGAACGGTACCCTCAGCCTATTAAAATAACGCACCTCGTACCGTCCTTTAAAATCCACGTGTGCCGTCTCACCGCCTATATTGACTGGCCACTGGAACAATGTGACATAACTTCAATGATAGCGATAAAAATGAAATGCCTATGTTTTCTTGGTTACGACTTAAAAGCCTAACAAACAAACTCAATTTTACATTAATAACATTGGTAAATAAATATGGATATATAATATGCATTTAACGTACGTCCTGATTAACCTAGATATATGATATTACAGGTTGAATACAGCTAAGCCAGTGTCTGCCACTACAAAACCGGGTTAAAAGCTCATGCAACCGCAGCAGAAAACTTATTGTAGAAAGTTTTAGAAAAAAAAAGAAAAAAAATTTGTCCGTATGGTGTCGGACAAATATTTTTTTTACATATTATGGACAAATATTTTTTAATACAAGTGCCACCACCATGTTCTTTCCCACGGGTGTCGTATAAGGCGAATTAAGCAATTATCATCCATTGCATGACTGGTGCTGGGCTGGGTGCCAAGTGGGAGTCCATCCATCCATCAGCCTCCCCAAGAGAACGCCACAACGAGCGGTCCCGTCATGGGAGATTCTCACTTGGTATCGGGCCCGAGCGGATTAGTACCACCATCTCCCGTGTGACCGGCCATGAAGCACATCGTTGCGTTTTGGCTGTAGCAGGAGAGTATTCTTTCATTTCATATCGGTGAAATGAAAGAATGAAGATGTTCCTAACCGCACACCCCTTCGTTCGGGGTATCGAACATGGTAGTGTGGGGCCCTCACCCACTAAAGAAACCGTGTGCCATCTCTCCGCCTTTATTGGCGGGCCACCGAAACCATATTACATTCCTTCAGTGGTGTGTCTGAAACACCTTCAACATTATGATGGCCATGGACGTATTATTAAGTCCATGATGATGGCATATTTATTATAAACGTGCGACCAAAGTGCGCATGCGGTCACGGTAAAGCGTGACCATTATTGTGCCTATGCATTTCTTGCTTACCGTCAAAATTATTTTCTTGTTTCCATACTTTTCAAATTACTTTTTATTTCCGTAATCGGGTTTCAGTTTATAAACTTTATTGTTTTTTTTTAGAATATGTCTATATTTTATGTACTCATATTGCGAAACAGTTTAACTGAAAACTGTAACACACACCGCATTAATCTTTCAACTGAAGTAGATCCTTTAATTGTTATTTTGTTGCTATTAGTGTTTGCCCAACACTTGGTGACTCGGTGGTACAGTCTCTTTTATTGGTGAATGTATTAACTAAAACTGTCTGTAGATGTAATTGTAAACGTGTCACAACTCTTAGTATATTTCAAAAGATCTTGATTCTAAGAAACCGATTCCCTTGGTAGTTTTCGGCGTAATACATCCTTTCTCCTTTTCTAAACATAGGCTTGCACTAGATCGTAGGTGAAAGCTAGTTTTTGATTATATTTTTAATTGAACACTTCTATGGGAAGGTTTGGAGAGGGAGTAAATCCATGTAAGTGGTCATCGACATGGTCACGTGACGTATTAAAGATGACAATATATCTGGGCCACAAACTGCCTAACGCAACGAACTTCTATTGGAAGCAGACAATTTAATTGAATGAAGAAATCAATAATTTTAAATAATATTTTTTTATTGAATGAATGAATAATTCTGATTTACAAGTTTTAATTTACGATCAAACAATTAATTTGGATATACAAAAATATCAACTGTTTGTTTAT
This sequence comes from Leucoma salicis, assembly GCA_948253155.1. NCBI lineage: Eukaryota > Metazoa > Arthropoda > Insecta > Lepidoptera > Erebidae > Leucoma > Leucoma salicis. Next base: position 26,010,974 of record OX411808.1, read on the forward strand.
AGTTTTAAGTTTTCACTTTTTGTCGGCAGTCCTCATGAATGCTTTAAAATTTTAGATCCTAGCGCGGTTCAGTAGCGTGGTAAAACGTATACCTACATTTTTTTAAGTTTAATCAAGAGCTATCAAATAAAAGAGCTTAATCAATATTCGTACGTGAACTTAAGAATTCTGTCCAGAGATAAATGTAAGTTGCAATAGAGATTCAAAAACCTCTCGTCAATCAATTTTAGGATGAGTGTCAATGATGTTTATCCTATGTCTACCTGTGCTTTGACCTGTAACTTCTGCCATATTTTTTTTTTCTACCCTTATTTCTATACCACTATTGGGTACAGGTCACCACGATCCATCTTACCATGAGAGGATACCATAATAATAGTAGATACTTATTTTGCCGCGAGAAAGTTTTCATTTTTCTAGAACTACGAAGATATTCTTTGATTAATATAGAGTTAAGAGCGAATAATTAAATACTAAAGTTAATAGACATAAATGTATTTTATTGGATTATCCTCTGCACTAGAGAATAATCCAAAAACTTTCAATATAATAACGGACACAATATACAATCAAACTCAGAAAAACCTTTTCATTTATTTTATTTTTCCACGCAAAGAATTGTCCAGTGGCAGCAGTCTCGACATATATAACTACTGCATAACGATCGTTTTCGGTCGATAACTTCTTGACGTAAAACACAAAGTGAAAAATGTGATATCGAAAATAACAGTCACGAGCAGGATTCGAACCTGCATCTCCTGGATACCGTCCAGATGCTTTGCCAATTCAGCCAACGTGACCCTTGCTCCTGACTGCTAATTTGGATAACACATTCATACTTAACGTCTTTGGGTGACGCCTGCACCATCTGTCGGAAGTATTTTCATACATTATACCGACCAGGTAAACTTAATTTTACAATTAAGATTTTACCTAACAATGACGCAAACCCTATAGATATTTAGATATTTTAATATATATTTTTAGCATTTGACATGCTTAGCAACATACATTAAACACAAAGTGAAAATGCTGATGAGTGCTTCTTCGTTAAAACAGGAATATTTAATGCACACAATGAACACGTGTGGTCTACCATTAACCCTCATTGCATAAAACCCAGTCACTTTCAACGACCTTATTTTCTAGAAAGAACCATGAGTGGTAGCAACTACTTTCGTTTCTAGCGAGAAGAACTCAGTGAAGAACTTGATGAGTTAAATCTTGATCTTGTGCGTCGTATGTGGTTTCAACACGACGGCGCGCCACCGCACTTTTCCCGGACTGTGAGAGACTATTTAAATACAGAATATTGTAAAGGTGGATTGGCCGTGGTGGACCAGTTAATTGGTCAGCGCGGTCACCTGATCTCACTCCATTGGATTTTTTCTCTGGGAAACCATCAAGCAGTCTGTATTTAGAAAAACATGCGATACTGAGGACAAACTGTGTTTACGGATAGTTTCGGAGTTTGACCAAATTAAATCCGATACGTTAGTGCTACAACATGTTTGTGAAAACATTCGTAAACGATGCGAAAAATGCGTAGACTTACAAGACACACAACACACATTGAACAACATCTTCATAACCATCAAGTTGATGTTATAATAAATTAGTATTATTGTGTGTGGTATTATCGGACAAACCAAATTAAAAGTTATAAACAATCGTCTAGTAAGGTGATAAAAATTAAAAATCTAGTTACACGTGACAAGGTCATGACCCTTAGTGTAGGAATAGTTGGTTCGCTGAAATACTAGCGGTGCTCTTTCGTCCCAAACAAAAAGGAGCCGCGCGTGTAGGTATGCAATACTGCACGCAGAATGTCAGGGGTAATAAATCGATTTAATTTTACAAATATTAATGAATTAATATTTAATATAATTTTTTTTTAACTTATCATCATCAAGCCATTTCCCTTGCGGGGTAGGCAGAGAGTATAGAGTGCCAAGAGGCTCTATTCTTGCATACATCTCTCGCTTCCTCAACATTCATAACTCTCTTCATACACACTCGCCGGTTTCGGAGACTCATGACTCCACCTTCCTTCAATACATGACCAATTTGGTCTAGGTAGGTAAGTCTCGGTCTCCCCCTGTACCTACATCCTTCCACTTTCGCATTGTATATCTTCTTAGCCAGTCACTCGTCCGGCATTCTTTCCACATGTCCGAACCATCGGAGCATTCCCTTTCGCATCTTTACACCAATACTCTCTTTCATACCTACTTGCTCTCTTACGTCATTGTTACGAATGTGGTCAGTCTGCCTCACTCCACAGATTCTCCGCAGAGATCGCATTTCGACCGCATTGATTTTGCTCTCATGCTTCTTTTTACATACCCAACTCTCGCTTCCATATAATAACGTTGGGACAAGCACTGCGTTGTGTATTGCGACACGTGCCTTCTGGCTGAGGTGGTGGCTGCCGAGAAGTTGTCCCAATGCTCCGTTCACTCTATTTCCCGCATTCACTCTTCTTTCTACATCAATGGTGTACCTTCCATCCCGACTGAATCCACATCCAAGATATACAAATTCATCCACTTTTTCTAGTACACCATTTCCTATTGCTACTCTGACATCTGTTCTGGTTTCTTCTCTTTCAAAAACCATTACTTTGGTTTTGCTCACATTCACACGTAGGCCCCTTTTCTTACAATCTTCTGCCATTACGTCGACTAGGGATTGCAGGTAATTTTTTTTTAATTGAATATTTTCCAAAATTACTTGTGCTGTTACATTTGGATATTGATAGCGATAACGTAGCTATGATATCAAACCGTTTGATATCATAGCTACGTTATCACTAAAATAGCATCACGCCTGTATTCCCCGAAGGGGTAGGCAGAGGTGTATTACACACCCACGACTCGCCAGCTATGTTTGAGTCCCACGTAATAGGGGGCGAGCCTATTGACGTCTACCGGGCACATTTCCAAACTCCGGGCTGCTACTGAGAATTTATCTTTTTAGGAAAAAGCTCAATAGCTTTGCCCGACCCGGAATTGAACCCGATACGTCATGATTAGCAGTCGCATACACTACCGTTACACCACCGAGGCAGTTATCACTATAAACACCTTTCAGTGTGGTAACGGACTAAGAATACGAGGGTCACCACCCCATTCCTTCCCACGGGTGTCGTATGAGGCGACTAAGGGAAGTAAGCAATTATCATCCATTGCATGACTGGTGGTAGGGCTGGGTGTCAAGTGGGAATACTCACTTGGTATCGGGCCCAAGCGGGTTGGTACCACCATCTACCGTGTGACCGGCCATGAAGCACGTCGTTGCGTTTTGGCTGTAGCAGGAGATAGCCGTTTATTCTTTCATTTCATATCGGTGAAATGAAATGGTGAGCAGCGGTTTGGCATTACTCTCAGTATAGTTGAATCCATGAGAAACGGTTACTATTTACCATCAGGTGAGCCGTGGCTCGTCTATATGCAATAATAAATAATAAATATGTAATTACGTAGTTATTATTACACGCTGTATAGATTTTTCGTAGTCTGTCAGTTTAAAATGTCAATATTTTTTGCTATATTATCGAACACAACTGTCAAATTAACAATTTCGATTGATAATTTATCGAGCCGTTGGGACTGCCCGATATGCAGAAAACCTGTTGATAACATACACTAAGTAAGTAGGTAGAAAATATAATATTTTTGTCGAGAAATTTTTTGAAATTTTCGGTCCACCCTTCAAAGACATGGCTTGGATTTTCTACGAAAACGCAGGTGATACAATACAATTTAAAATCAACTGGGTCCCAATAATAAGGTGGCTAACTCTCCCCATTATCGGTAGGTATATAAGCTTGATAATTTCATCAATCACGTTATATACGCTAATATTACACGTTCTAATACATTTTAAGCAAAATAAAAGCATAACTGTAATTTATTTTGTAGTTATTCGGCTAAAATAGGTGGTGCATTTTTAGTGTACAAAGTTATAATCATAGTTATCTTCTAAAATTATTCCGGTTATCATATGTCCCAACTATTACTATCTCCACACTGTATACTCTTAGAACGTGTCTATTGTTTATATCCTCTGTCTATTCTACAGCTTACTTTGACTTTGAAACTGTCAACACTAGTACTGCCATATTAATAATTTATTTTCCACGAATTCCATCGTCGGTGTTTAATAAAATTAACCTATCAAGCTAAATAAAAATAAATAAATGTTATTTTTGGAGATTATAGATCAATATCTAGTAAACGAACTATAGTAAATATGTAATAAGTACCTAGGAATCACTATTTTGATAAATATATTTTTCCCATTATCTACCTTGTATTTTTTTTGACTGGTTTTCATATCGATATCATAACGACAGGGTTTATCGATGTCGAGACTGCAGGCACAGGGGGCTTAGACGGAATCTCATATCTCGCAATTGACATCGTATCGTGATCACTGTGATTGGTTGAGAGATCACTGTGGTTGGTTAACGGATTATTGCGACATCACGCGTCGGTTTCTCTACCAATCACAAGCGAGACGATACGATGTCGATTGTGAGATATGAGATTCCGTCCCCCCTGTGTAGGAATTGAACTTATAACACTTGGCGTGGGAGGTGGTTATCTAAGCCATTCTCTCTACTCTACGCTAATTAAATGTATTCAAAAAAAATTAATCCAAGCCAATCCATCAGCCTTTTGACGTCCAATGCTGGACATAGGCCTCCCCAAGAGGGGATAGTGCCGTAATCGCCACGCTTGGCAGGCGGGTTGGCGATCGCAGTGGATGTTGTTAATACTCGAGGGAGTGCTGCTGCCCACTCCTCCGGTATTCCCTCAGTCAGTTCTTACGACTGCCATGGGTGGAGAGGGGTAAATGATAGTAAATAAATACAGGTAAATATTAAAATTAGACAAAACAATTAATTCTTTTACAACGTAATGATGAGGTCTGTAAATAGTCCGCGCATCTAAATTATTAAGATCTGTACTTGTAACTGCAGCCGCGTATTTATGGTTTTAATGATCCGGTATTCATATGTCACTAATTACTGTAGAGACTGGGGGTCGAATAGACGATGGAAGAGGATATAAAACGAATCATAGAAAGAGGAGTCATAAAAGCAAATTATTTGTGGAAATGGAAAAAGAGAGATTTACTGCAAGCGGGATTCGAACCAGTGTACTTTCCAATCCGGGGAAGTGCTCTGTACCGCTAAACCATCGCAGTCACCAACGGTGACACCCAATCTCCACTTTACAATTGCTTTTAGATGTTTTTAGCACACGCTACCTATCGGATGCTTTTACATAGGTACATTATTCCAATATAGAAAGCTTTTGCAGAACAAATTATTTGTGGAATGTGGAAGAAGAGAATTTTACTGTGAGTGGGATACAAACCTGCGTCCCTTCCAATCCGGGAAAGTACTCTAGACCGCTAAGCCATCGCAGTGACCAACGGCCATACCAAATCTCCACCTTTGTGACCACTTCACACCTTTGTTTTTTACGACCCCACTCGCAGTAAAATTATCATTTTTCAACATTTTCACAAATATAATACTTTCTGATATTTACGCGAATGTCACACATTTTGAAATAAAACCTCGTTTACGGAATCTAACGCGTTTACTTGATTTTATCAGCCTTGGACGTCTATCATCTGGGTCCACCCGTGATCATTAATGCTGTGAAGTGTTGGAAGCGTCGGGATAGTAGTAAAATCAAGTAAACGCGATAGATTCCGTAAACGAAGTTTTATTTCAAAATATTCACAAAAAATTTGTTGGTTAAAGTAACTGAGCATGTCAAGTTATAAAACACAGACGAGTCATAAATTATACGTGGGGAAATTCCGTAAATGGAGTTTTATCAAAAAATACTTTAAGTGATTATATCGAGTGTAATATTTGCGTTACATCAGAAAATACTAGATTGATACATAATATACGATAAGAAGCTTATAGTTAGATATTACTAGTACATCCATTTCTTTTTTATAAAATTATTAATCTGCGTACGTGATCGATATAAATATTATTGAACTATGGACCTAACTTACTCGATCATCGTGTCCTCAATTTAAGTGCTTGATCTTTATATAAAAGTTGACCCTGAAATGGGGTGAAGATAGTGTTGTCACGAATGTGTTAAATGTTTTTTTTTTTTTGTGAAGTACCTTGTTGTTTATTTCAATCTATACTATGTATTATAAAGCTGTATTAGAGCTTTGCTATATATTTAAGATATTCCAGAGAAAATGGCTGTATAGTCTAACTTAGGCGTCTCTGAATAGAAAAAAATATTATCAATTTCGGTGGTGTAGCGGTAGTGTATGCGACTGCTAATCATGAGGTCTCGGGTTCGATCCCCGGGTCGTGTATTGTTATTAAGCTTTTTCCTAAAAAAAAGAAAAAAATCTCAGTAGCAGCCCGGAGTTTGGAAATGTGCCCGGTAGACGTCAATAGGCTCGCCCTCTATTACGTGAGACTTAAACATAGCCGGCGAGTCGTGGATGTCTAATACACCTCTGCCTACCCCTTCGGGGAATACAGGCTATGTATTTATTTTTTATGGAATTTGCGCATCAGGCAAAACCTACTAAATGGATATTGATGAACTTTTATTATTCGATAGTTCTTGATTAGACTTAAAAACTTAAATAAGTGCCCAGCTGCGGACAAAAGCTAGTTTTTTAATAAAATCAAAACAAAAGAAGACCGTGAAAGAAAAATCAAAAAAAGTTTGATACGTCATTTTGATTATAGTTTCCCTCAAATCCCGAAATGTAAGTAACATCTTAAAATTAATGTTTTCGTGTAAAACTTCGTTAATTATGTCATTTGTATAAAGCTTTAGGGAACGTTTTGAGATAGACATACTGTTACAAGGTACCTATATCAAGCGTGTATTTAATTTGCGAAATAAAACAATAATGAACAAAGGTAATTGATAATGTATATCTATACTATTATAAAACTGTAACAGAGCTGTGTCTGCCTAAGATATTTGAGAAAAAATTACTGTAATAGACTATATAAGCGTGTCTAAACGCAAAACAATTTTTTTTAGATTTTTTGTCTATTTGTCTGTTTATCTGTTTGTCTGTTTGTTTGTTCGCGCATCACGCAAAAACTACTGAACGGATTTCGATGCAACTTTTTTTATTTTTATAGATCTCGATTAGACTTAAAAACTGGTATATATTTTATCCCGTTACTACATCGGAAACCAGAGATATAACAAAAAAAAATATTTTCAAGTTACTGTTGTAAGATGTTTTGCTGTGCCTACCTAGGTATTGGTACTTATAATGGAACAACCTTTTCTTATAAGCAATACGAAAGTCTTACTTAGTTAGGTTATTATTCCAAATACGTACTTTTAATAGCGGTACAATAAAAAAAACCGGCCAAGTGCGAGACGGACTTGCGCACGAAGGGTTCCGTACCATTGACTAGGTAAACAACATTACACTATTGTAACTCTCTGTAACCATGGTGTTTGGCTGTTACCAAATTTTGCAAGTAAAATTTGACTCATTTCGTGGTTTTCAATTTAGACTTAAATGCGCATAACGAAACAGTTTTAAATGTAAGGAATTATAATTACTTAGATGCGCAACGAGTAAAGAAACACGTTTGTGTATGGGAGCCCTCCTTAAATATTTATTTTATTTTAATTAAATTATTTTTTTTTTAAATTGAATATATACTTAACTAAGTATTCTGTGAATATTTCAAGCGTTTAACTGTTGCTGTTATCAATATCGAGCAAAAACGAGTAAAATAAAAATCACGTTTGTTGAATTTTTAAAGTTAATATATAACTAAATATTCTGTAAACATTTCAAGTGTCTACCTGTGGCCGTTATCAATAGCGAGAAAAAAGGTCAATAAAATTACGTTTGTTGTATGTGAGCCCCCATTAAATATTTTTTTATTTTATTTTTAGTATTTGTTGTTATAGCAGCAACAGAAATACATCATTTGTGAACATTTCAACTGTCTAGCTATCGCCGTTCTTGAGATACAGCCTGGTGACAGACGGACGGACAGACAGGGCAAAAACGAGCAAAGAAACACATTTGTGTATGGGAGGCCCCCTTAAATATTTGTTTAATTTTAATTATTTATTTTTAAAGTGAATATACAACTAAATATTCTGTGAATATTTCAAGCGTCTACCTATTGCCTTTATGAATAGCGAGCAAAAAAGGGCAAAAAAAATCACGTTTGTTGTATGGGAGCCCCCCTTAAATATTGTTTTTATTTTATTTTTGTATTTGTTGTTATAGCGGCAACAGAAATACATCATTTGTGAAAATTTCAACTGTCTAGCTATCGCCGATCTTGAGATACAGCCTGGCGACTGGTGGATGGACAGACAGACGTTGTATGGGAACCCCCCTTAAATATTTTTTTTTTTGTTTTCAGTATTTGTTGTTGTAGCGGCAACAGAAATACATCATATATGAAAATTTCAACTGTTTAGCTATCGCCTTTCTTGAGATACAGCCTGGCGACAGACGGACGGACAGACAGACAGCGGGGGCTTAGTAATAGGGTCCCGTTTTGACCCTTCGGGTACGGAACCCTAAAAATAACAAACTGCCCTAAAATCACGTTAATTCCCTAAGTAGTAACATCGTATTTAATTTAGATTAGATTTACATAAATAACGTAGGCTATTTTGTTTAACATTATCAAGTAAATAAATAAAATAAAAAAAAAAAAAAAGTTCCCGATTACAATACCAGTTTTTAAGTCTAAAGCTATCGAAAAAGAAATGTGGTATTAAAATTGGTTCAGCGAGTTTGGACACGTCTCAATAGTCTAATATAGTAGTTGTTCCTATTTTTTTATTGCTTATGGTGTCAGACGAGCTACAGCCCAAATGATGGTAAGTGGTAACGGCCGCTCATGGACTCAACTTACTGTCAAGCTACCATTTAATTTTAAGGATATGAAATAACAAAATAATAAAATATATAACTTAAGGCTGCTTCATGGCCGTTCAAAAGGGAGAAGGTGGTGCTAACCGGCTCGGGCCCGATAACAAGTGAGTACTCCCACTTGGTATCCAAACCTATCACCAGTAATGCAATGTGTGATAATTGCTAACTTCCCTCATAGGTCTCGCACGACACCCGCGGAATAGAATGGGTGGAGTGGTCCGTCACCACACAGATTAAAAATGTACAGCCTCCGAAAAACCTTATATCTAAAATGTACTTATATACACAGCTCTGTTACAGATATCTTCTATTACATATAATAAAATTGAATTGTCTATTGGTAATGTCTAAATAACAGGTTTTTACTAAATGTATACAAGAGTATATACGCCTATAACAAAATACCAATTTTTAAATTTTTTGTCTGTCTATGTGACTGTTTGTTCCGGCTAATCTCTGGAAAGGCTAGGCCGATTTGGAGGGGACTTTCACTAGCAGATAGCTTGCGCGTTGTTATAAGAAGTAACTTAGGTTTTTTTTATTGCATTTAGTGCCACGGCCCATTTGCTGGTAAATGGTAACCGACGCTCATGGGCTCAACTATACCGAGAGTATTGTCAAGCCGCTGCTCACCATTTCATTTTACAGATATGAAATGAAAGAATAAACAGCTCCCGCTACAGCCAAAACGTTACGATGTGCTTCATGGCCGGTCACACGGGAGGTGGTGGTACCAACCTGCTCGGGCCTGATACCAAGTGAGTGCTCCCATTGGTACCCAGCCCTACCACCAGTCATGCAATGGATGATAATTGCTTACTTCCCTTAGTCGCCACGTGTGTGCGCATGTCGTATGCGACATCCATGGAAAAGAATGGGGTGGTGACACTTGTATTCTTAGTCCGTCACCACACGGACATTACTTTAATTTAGGAAAAATAATTAGGGATCCGCGCAAAAAAACAAAAACCCGTGAGATTTGAAATTGTAAATGAATGCCGATTCAAATAGATACGTATATAAATCGAATATACATCCAATATACATAATATATTCCAACTAGCTTCTACCGGTAGTTTCATCTACGTGGCCTGCAGGCAATAAATGAGATATTTTTTTAGAAACAAACATTATATGTCAGTGTATAACTGTTTGGTATTACCTAGGATTTGTAGGTGTATCTGAAATACCTATGTACGAGTATAACTAACATAATATATAATGTTTGTTTCTGAGAAAATATATCACTTCAGAGTTGCGCAGAGGGCCATGGAGAGAGCCTTGCTCAGGGCCTCCTTGCGCGACTGAAGAATAAGTGTGTGGATTAGTCGGAAAACACACGTGAGAGATGTGGTGGAAACCATCACGCAGCAAAATTGGGTAAAAGTCATATTGCTCGGACGAGCACAGATAGATGGGCATGGAAAGCCCTAGAGTGGACGCCGTGGATGAACACCATACAACGTGGTTGCCCACCTAAGCGATGGGTAGACTGCATGCCGTGCCTGGATAAATCAAGCAGCAGACAGAGTGTCCTGGAAGAAATTGGGAGCGGCCCATGTGCAGTTATGCACCCAGGAGAGGCTGATAACGATGATGAATTAATTGACTAGCTGTTACCCGCGACTCTTTCCAAGGGACATTTAGATTTTTCGCGGTATTCTAATTTATTTTCCAAAATGAAAGTAGCCTAAGTAATTTTTTCTAACATCAGCTATCTGCCGGGTCTCCTCTCATGGTGAGAGGGAGTCCACCACGTTGGCCCAATGCGGGTTGGCAGACTTCACAAGTCATCGAGAAAGTTTCTGAAGTATGCAAGTTTCCTCACGATATTTTCATTCACCGAGCTGTCATAAATTGTAAACAAACACACATATAATATTGCAAAATCTCGAAAAGACAGAGGTGTGTGCGGTGAGGTGTCAACCTTGGACTCGGGATTGAAATCAATAGCACTGTCTTTGCAGTCCTTAGCTTTACCGCTAGGCTATCATTGCTAAATTGCTATTATGTTTTACATGTGGGCAGTAAAAAGTTGTTATTTAAACATTATAAACAGACACTTAATTTTTATTTATTTGCTTAAATTAATTATTTAACGTAGGTAACTAAAGTAGTGTATACCTTTCCTGGTGAATCACAAACATATATTTCCATCAATGAACTGCATTGCATTGTGGATGAAGCTGTTAATTATCCAATAGAAGTTTTAAACACTAGAAATGTGCCTGATCTACCCCCTCACAAACTAGAACTTAAGATTTACCCATCATACTACTTCGTAATTTAAACCCACCAAAACTAGATTGCGAGTAGTACCTGTCATTGCAAGGAAATGTTTTAAAAGGACTTTTAATATCCGAATGTGGAAAAGGCGAGACGGTATCTTTACCACGAATTCCCATAATATCGTTGAATTTTACCTTTAAATTCAAAAGAGTTCAATTTCAAAGGTTGATTTATTTATTTTTATGAAATTCCACGTGGACTACAATTAATAAACTTACTCTTTTGTTTTTTATTGGAACATATAGATACATAGTATAAGTACGCAATTATAGCCTTTTTTTTTTTTTGTTTAGGCGGGAAAAAATGTTCCTAACCGCACACCCTGTCGCTCGGGGCAACGAACAGGGTAGTGTGGGGCCCTCACCCACTAAAGAAACCCGCCGTGTGCCGTCTCTCCGCCTTTATTGACAGGCCACTGGAACTATGTTGCATTCCTTCGGTGGACGCAATTATAGCCTAGCGGTAAAAACAAGGACTGCAAAGACGGTGGTATCGAGTTCGATCCCCAGTCCAAAGTCCATCCTCGTACACACCTACAACTCTTAACTGTTAGAGATTTTTCGAAATGTGTATTTTTGATCTATATTTTTTAGCATTTGACATGCACCGCTACTTTTTAAAGTACAAATAATTTGTGAATAAAGAAAAAGAGATTTTTTGTACGAGCGGGAATACTTTTATTGGATTGTTGCATGTACTCGTAAATGCATTCCGATAGATGGCGTTGGTCGTAAAGACAAATGTGATAAGGAAATTGGGATGACCAAATAGGTCTGTACAATAACTCAGTGGCTTAGAGCACTTCCGCGGATTGGAAAAGACCCAGGTTCGCTTCCCGCTCGTACGAAAAATCTCTTTTTCCTTATTCACAAATAATGGGTATTTGTTTACAAATTATCAGAGCTCGGTGAAGGAAAACATCGTGAGGAAACTTCCATGCCTGACAGATATTCTCAACGGCTTGTGAAGTCTGCTAACCTGCCCTGGGCCAGCATGGTGGGCTGTGGCCTAATCCCTCTTACCATATAGAGGAGACCCGTGCCTAATTACGGGACAAAAAAAAAGGTTGAAAGCATAAAAAGTTTTAAATTATGCTTCCTTTATACTAACGAGAGTGACAAACAATTATACGGCACCTGATGATAAGCGATTACCGTAACCTATAGACGCTAACAACACCAAAGGTATGTCACTCGCGTCTCACAAATCTATGGAAAGGGAGACGAGGTGGAAAGGAAGGATAATAAGGAAAGGATGAGGTATAGGCCTCCAGCGCTCTCACTTACTATACAAAATACAACAGTCGGAGTACTTACCGCTGTTTAATGCTGATCTTTTATGAGAGGTTGGTACTGCCCCGGTCAAGCCATATAAAATGTATCCATATTAATGATTATTGGCAACGTGCCCAGAAGGCTGGCAGCGTTGAATGACAATACTATATTTTACAATTTTTTTGTGCTAGGTACTTATAGGCCGGTCTCCTGATCATGTGGAGCATCGATTGATTGACTAATTGACACGAGACGACTGTCTCGTAATCTACATAAAATATATATAGGTACAAATAAATACAATTGAAGAGTCTGTTTGTAATGTCTAAATAAGAGTATATTAACAGCTCTTGACTTAATGCATATTTTGAAAGTATACGTTACCTATAGCAATATAACATTTTTTTAAGTTTTTGTCTGTCTGTCTGTCTCTTTGTTCTGGCTAATCTCCGGAACGGCCGGACCAATTTATAAGAATAATAATAATAATTTCTTTATTACCATAGAAATATATACCTACATAAAAATACCTATAATATAAGAAGTAACACAGACAAATTTTTTTAAAAGTAATTAAGATTTACATAAAATAAAATAACGAAATTTTAACTGGCCTCATGGCGTAGTCGGTAGTGTAACCGACTTCGCGTTCACGAGGTCGTGGGATCGATTCCCACTCAGGACAATTATTTGTGTGATGAACACAGATATTTGTACTGCATCTTGGTGTTTTCTATCTATTATAAATATATGTATTTACAAAAAAAAGTAATATATGTATTATATCCGTAATCTGATACCCATAGCACAAGCGTTAAGCTTAGTTTGGGACCAGAGGAAGTTGTGTGAAAAATTTCGTGAATACTTATTTATTATTTACTAGCTACACATGAACTCTATGCCAAAATTGCAATCCCGCAGGAACTATACATTTTTTTTTAGGATAAATGGTAGTATATAACCTTTTCTGGA